>JASXTE010000011.1:3802500-5112500 GCA_030280995.1 Hemileia vastatrix
CTTGGTTTTTTTCGATGAAAAGGTTCACACATGTAATCAGGATCAGAAGAAACTTGTTCCCAATCAGTCAAGTCTTTGCTTAATTCATGATCAGCGGAATGGGTAAGATTTGACAAGGGCACTTGTTGTGCAAAACTAGTCAAGTTGAGTGGCATTTCTTCCAAATGAATTGCAGGGCGAGTATGATGGGGATCTATATAAAATAGATTATCGCCTTGAAAGCCAAAAAAATAATAACTAGATGAAGGTCTTCCACCTGAGATACCAATTGACTGGGGGAACATAAATGAAGCCTAGAAGAGGAAAAAAAAAAAAAAAAAAAAAAAAAAAAAAAAAAATGAACTTGAGGATTGAACAGATTGAAAAAAAGAAAGCAAACTTTGATGGCTTCATAATATGTTGGATTGACACATTCGATTCCTAACCGAATGTTAATAAGAACTAATACAGGCCTTTGCCATATCGCTGATTTGGAATGGGACTGAAGATTAGATTTATCGATGATTGAAGCATCGAATACTTGAGCACGATAAACAGTGCCGTCCAAATCAGAAACGACACCCAATCCGGCCGGCAAGAATTCATTAGTTAAGGCTCTTTTGTGTTTAGACAGGAGGGGGAAACCAAATTGAAATAAATATCAGCAACCCCATAGTTGAAAAATTTTAGCCACCCCCCCCCCCCAAAAAAAAAGAAAGAAAGAAAAAGAAAAAGAAAAAGAAAAAGAGAAAAAATCAGGAGGGAAGAAAAAAAGTTCATACTTGATAGCACCAGCAGCAGTACTAGGACCAAACCATTCACCAATTTCTTTTCCAAGTTCTTTGCCTTTGGCAGCAAACCGGTGCACGGAAAATGGGGCTAAAGGTGACGGAGAGTCGATGAACCAAGATAAAAGTCGGGCGTAGATTGGGTCAACACTTATGCAATTTTCTCGATGAGGATCTACTAGAGAACTGATTGACCTTCGCCAATCTAAATAAAGAGCCATATTTAAGCCAAAATGGTTAGTAATGACAATAATAATAATAATAATAATATCAAGTCAGATTGAGGATTAAATATCATTACGTATGATTAGCAACTTAATCAAGAGAGAAAAAGACAAACAAACAAACCTCTACCCAAATGTGTTACAAGTAAAGCGTTAGCCAACAAACTTTGACCAGTTCTTAACATACAACCCCATCCACTATCACTAGTCAACCCATTCACTTCTTCTTCACTGGTACCCAAAGGTATTGGACTAGGACTTCTGGATACTTCACCTGGACCTTTTGAACGTTTTCCAGCTCTGCCAATACTTAAACTTAAAGTGGCCAGCATTCCACCTACCCGTTGACGATGAGAAGTTTTTGAAGATGAGCAAGGGATAGGAGGGAAATCAGAGCGATAGGTTAATCCAATGAGAGAAGCAAATGCATGATAAAATGGAGGAGGATATGAATGAGTGATGGAAGGGACAAGGTGATTAAGGTTGGATGAAAATGTAGAAGAAGAACGAGAAGCAGCTGAAAGTTCAGGGGAAGGAGATGCAGATGATGGTGAAATCCTTGCTGCTGCTGTTGTTGTTGTTGTTGTTGTTGTTGTTGTTGTTGTTGTTGTTGTAGGTGGTGGTGTTGTGTTGGTGGGGGCTGTGGCAGTACTGGAGAGGGTAGTAGCTTGAGAAGGGCTGGTTTTTGACAAATCCAGACTTGAACGGCCGACAAGAGAATCTCGTGACGCCCAAGCTGGACTAGTTCGTGAAGTGGTGGTAGGATGGTGTTTAAATAAAGATTTTCCTCTGCTTACAGTGACCCGCCTGAGTGTACTTCTCTTTTTTTGATGAAGTGGTTCAGTTGATGTTAAATTCGAAGCAGAGGGATCAATCTCATCAAGTGGAGGAGGAGGTAATGGTGGGGGAGGATCTTCCCAGTGCCAAATACCTGAGAAAGATTGACCACCCATGATCCATAAATGATCTGAAGATTTTGAAGGATCGTATGCATATGCGTCAGTGTCAAACATGAAATTGACAGCTTTATCAAAAAAGCCACCGAGAGTGCGGGCAGTTGAAGGGTAAGATGATTGGTAAGATGAAGAAGATTGAGGGTTATTAGTGGACCGGTTAGATGCCGACCAATCTCGACTTTGCTGACGAGGTTTATGAGTGCCACGAGCAGGATTTTGATTTGAGTTGGGATTATTAGCGGGAGAATTGGCAGCAAAAGGAAGAGGTGGGGGGAGAAGGACAGGAGAGGGAGAGGGAGATGAAGTAGCAATCTGATTTTGCAAAGGAAGATGAGTGGAAGAGGTTGAAAAAGCATGGTGGAACCAGCCACTGAGCCGACTAGGAAGAGCAGCGGGGCCACCTGCTACAATAGAAAGAGCAGAATCACGATGGATACGGGGTTTAAGAGTTGCAGCTGAGGCGGGGGAGGGACGACGAGGGGAAGAGGAAGAGAGAGAAGGAGAAGGAGAAGGGGGCGGCTGGATAAGAGATGTAGATAGGGAATTGGAATGATGATTGGGAGTGATTGGAAGAGGAGGAGGAGGAGGAGGAGGAGGAGGAGGAGGAGAAGAAGAAGAAGAAGAAGAGGAAGAGGAAGAAGAAGAAGAAGAAGGAGAAGAAGAAGAAGAAGAAGAAGCGGATTGAAGGATAGTTTGATGATGAAGATGAGGAAAGTTTTCAGGATTAGGAGATCTTGTGAAGGATGGGTTTGAAGGAGAGAGTAGAGGGATAGGAAGAGGGGGAGGATAAGAGGTAGCACCATGCTGGTGACCAGGCTTAGGAGCCGATTTAGATTTGGATTTAGGGGATTTCATGTGCAGTTTTAGCCTGTTTGAGATGGAAGGAATGGATGGAGGAGGGAGATGATGGGTTGGAGAAGGAGGATGGGAAAAAGAAGAAACGGAAGCAGAAGCAGAATGAGGGATGTCTAGAGCATCTTGGAGAGAGCCTTCCTTTCCGTCGTCTTCAAAAGAAAGAGCATCAGTGGAATCGAGGGCCTCGAAACCAGAATCTGGATCAATGTCGAGGTCGATGAAGCTGTTGTTGTTGTTGTTGGAGTGAGGAAGAGGATGATGATCAATGGTGATGTTGATGTTGATGTTGATGTTGATGTTGATGTTGAGATTGGAATTGGACTTGGACTTGGACTTGGAGCCCAGTATTCTTGAAGAAGGCGAGAGGCCGAGTGAAGACAATGGAGGAGCGAAAAGAGAAGACGAAGACCGGGAAAGCTAAAGAAGAATCAATCAATCCAAATCAAATAAAGATCAGTATATTTATATATTTTGTACTGTATTATCTACATCTTTTTTACTCACCCTCACTGCATTCCTCATCTTCTGCCGCTGTCCTTCCCCCTTGACCAGCAGTTTCTCCATTGCGCCCATCTTCTTCATCTCACACTCTTCTCCGTCTCCGTCTCCTACTTGTCTCAATTCCTCCTTCACCATATCGTCAGCAGTCCTACTACCCAATTCCTTCTCTTCTTCTTCCAACCCCTTCTCAACCTCCCCCTCCTTCATCTTCATCTTCTTCATCTTCTTCATTCCCATCGTATACTCCCCTTCAACAACTCAATTCTCTGTCGTCTGTGACAGTGTCAGGAATGGATGTATTAATAGAGGTGGTGGTAACAGTGTTAGTGTTAGTTGGTGGTGGTAAGGGTGAGAAGATACACTCTATCTTGTCTCAAACTTTCAATGTCAAATTAAAAAATCAAATCAAATCAAATCAAATCATATTATATTATATTATATTATATTATATTATATTATAATTGTATCCTTTAATAATCTCAAGTGAACTCTAAGCAAATCCAATTCATTCAACATCTCTCACACTGTCCTAGTCGTCTTGTCTAGTCTTATTTTGTGTGATGGATGGTTATTAATCTTAAAATAAATGGCAATCTTCTTGTTTTTAATTTCGCTCCTTCCTATGTCTTACAATCATCTTGACACGCCCTTTTCTTCTTGTTGACGCTAGCGTTGGGCTGGCTGGCTGGCTGGTTGGTTGGTTGGTTGGTTTGAAGACTTATCTCCCTACCCCTGACACCTGACATTCAAACTAAAAAAATCAATCCTCCAATTTTCAAATCTCCCTGGTGATTCTCCATCTCCACTCTCGCGTACCCTTGCTTCTTGTTTGAGGTAGATGCTGTGATCAGAAGCGTTATCTTTTCCCTTGGTAGTCATTTATCCTCTTGTCTGCACTCGAATCCGCAGCTACTATCATCATACTCATTCTGTCTTTCCGCTCTTTTCCTCAGATAAAACACTCAAAATAACTATCATCGGTCGGTTATCTAATCTATCTATCTATCATCTTTAAACTCAGCTCTCAGCGCTGAGTTCAACTTAACTTTAGCGCTCTTCACTTTGTACCTTCCACCTTGTTTTGACTCCAACTAACTAACTGACTATGTAACTATAACTATCATGATCACTATCATTACTTTACTTTACATAAATCATCATCATGTTCATTTTCCGCCACTCCCCTCCCCTCCCCCTGACACTTCCGTATTTCTCTATTTTTCTATCCATGTACTTTTTTTATTTACCAACTAAAATCCACCTCCATCTTTCCTGTCAGTTGTCCCTGTTATCATCATCTTATCTTTGAGCTTGGATCGGCGGTGGTGTTGATTCCCTCCGTCTATCTTTTTTGTTTCCTTGAATGTGAGCATTCTCATGATCGTTAACCTCCCCACTCTTCTTCACTTCCTGTTTGCCTACGCACCCTACATCTACACCCACCTACATATTAATGTGCCTGCCTACATAGACTTATTTATTTATATCCCACTATATATTTTGTATCCTTATATACAAAAATAGATTCAAAAAGATCATACAGAGTGGTCACTCAAATATAAGTTCTTTTTAGTATTATCACTATCTTCTTTATTAAATTGTATTATAATAATATTTGCAGAGTAGAGAGAGAGAGAGAGAGAGAGAGAGAGAGAGAGAGAGAGAGAGAGAGAGAGAGAGAGAAAGAGAGAGAGATGAATATATAACTTGCTTTACATTGTATGTACATAGCTATCATCGTATTGTTTACTATAGATTTTTTTTTTTTTCTTTTTTTCTTTTTCTTTTTTTTTTTTCGGAAAAAATAAAAAAAAGAAGAAGAACGTGACTCAGAAAACGTATTTTTAGCGAAACATGTTACATTTGAAATCTGAAAAGTACAAACAAGTAAGTGCAGAAAGTTTGTTAGATAGAAAATATAGACTACTGAAAGGTTGAGTGAATCACTACTTTCCATACGCCCGCACAAAAAAAAAATAAAATAAAATAAATATATATAAAAATGAAGAAGAAGAAGAAGAAGAAGAAGAAGATGGGAGTGAAAAGGGAGAAAGATAACATTTCACATCCTCTTCCATTAGGGGAGAAAAAAAAAAAAAAATAAAATAAAATAAAATAAAAAAGGGTGATATGGTTCAAAAGTTTTTTTTTTTTTTTTTTTTTTTTTTTTTTTTGGTGTGTATGTGTGTTTGTGTGCGTGGGGGGGGGGGGGGGGGGGGAAGGGGGGGGGGGGAAAGGGGGCGTATTTGTTATCCAGGTTTACTTTGTAATTGGTCAGATGTTTGTTCATGCTTTTTTTTTTTTTTTTTTTTTTTTTTTTTTTTTTATATATTTTTTTTTTTTTTTTTTAAATCTGGTTTTTGATTTCTTGTTTGAATTTAGTTATTAGTTAATTTGCTTTTTTTTTTCTTTTTCTTTTTCTTTTGATGTGTTTGATGTTTTGTTTCCAACTCTCTCTTCTTGTCTCTCTTTGAAAGTCTTATTGTCATGTGATGCCATATATATAAATATATATATATATTCAATGTAAGAAACTTACAACTTCTTTTCTTTTCTTTCTTTCTTTCTTTCTTTCTGTCAGCCAGTAAATTATTTAATATATGTAAACTGGTCTGATAAAATTCTCTATTCAATAATTATTTACTTAATTATTAAAAATATCATAAAATTAACATTTTAAATTCTTTAAGTATTATAAATGATTGTGTAACTACATTATTTAAATTATTTAATTATTATATAATCAATTCATTTAAGTAATTAATATTTTTCTTCAACTAAAAATATTATTATTTCTTCATTATCTTAATTGAGTTTAAGGGGATAAAATTACAGCAAATGTGTAGATCTAAGTCCTTTAAAGTTACTGGGACTCAGACCTTGCTTGAAGTCAGCTAGAGAGGGGGCCAGGGAGAGCAAGAGAAGGTCTTTGTTGATGGGTCTTTTGGTCTAGAAGGTTCAATTGGAGGTCCAACGGGGCATTTAAGTGGAATATTGGACTTTTAAAGTCAAGGTACATAGTTTTATTTCTTTTGATTAATTTACTCAATATATAAGAGGTAGGAATTTAAAATATTATTATGATTTATATTTTAGAATTCCGGTAATGTAAATACTAAACTTATAAAAAATAGTAATATGTATTGTATCTAATAGATATGTTATAAAAATGGTAAGTAAAAAAGAATGAGTTTTAAAAGTACAAAAGGAGAGGGCCTTTTATAGGAAAAAGGTGAGAGATAACACACAGAGTTAACAACATCCAATAAGAGAGTGTGAGAGAAAAAACTTAGTGAAAAGAGATTATGTGAATATAAAAAAGATATACTAAAATGATGTGTCTATAAAAGGTTTCATATTTATTTGATATAAATCTTGAGTTCCCTTAGATTGTCACACTTAGTATAGAACACTTGATTTAAAATGTTATTTTAACTGAATTTTAAATCTCTTAATAAAGAAATTTGAATTTTTTAGTTTTTTAATATTTTAATAATATTTATATTCCCTTTTCAACTTTATTATTGAGCATGGTGTTAGGGAGTAAAAATATATGGGACATTTATTAATTTTTATTAATTACTAAATTTACTTATTGTACTTAGCTATTTAATTGTAAGTAATACATAAGTAAATAATAGATAATTAATTATTAATAAGAATTAAAAAAAAAGGCACAGCTTCATCTCAGTAAGATAATTAATTATTTTACTGGATAAGTCTAGTAGCCTGGCTGACAGTCTTTAGTATTTCCCTGAAACTTTAAGGGATATAAGTTTATTAAACCTTAGTTTTTAATTAAATATTTAATATAAAATTGAATTTAAATTATGTCTTTAAATTTTATTTATCTTACTAAACCCTCACTTAAAACACTCAAAGTTTAATTGATTTTCATCATTTCATTCAATTAATTTATATATATTAGGAGGTCTCACACCTTACCAAATACACTACATATACACACCACCAAAAAAGGTACCAAACCCACCATCAAAAAATTTAAATACACCTGCCCTGGAAAGGTGTATTTCAAAAGTGTATTTATCCCTAATCACATCTTCTTTTGGTTAAACAAGTCATCAAAACACTTCTCTTCTTCATCATGATTAGTCATCACTAGGCACAGAGACACCAACACTAGGTACAAAAGCACCAACACCTAGATTTTTTTACACCTAATCCTTAAGGGCTTATTCATACACATAAGGTATGTGAATTACCAGCACTTAATCAATACCTTAATCATAAGCTTGCCCTTAATCTTCTTAACTTTTCACTAACATAATTCAGTCTGCCATCAACTTGAGATCACTACTACAACTCTAGCTCTTGATCTAATGGTTAATTCTGATACTGATTTCAATGCTGTAATACCCCCACCAATAGAATCTAGCAGTATTTCATCATCTCAAACCAGTGCTATGAATTCTAAAACACAACCAATCACCCTTTCTCATTTTGAAGGCCTGTTTTAACAAACTTACAATTTTGTGCAATAAAACTCCCCATTTTCCCAGGTTCATTCATGGTTGTTCATCTCCCAGACTTGAAATCACATAAAATTTTCAATCATTTTACATTTCTAAGATCCAGTCTCACTACGATATCTCAGCAACACAGTAAATTGTTATAATAAATTACTGGAATCATTTAAAGGAATAACATTATGTATTTTATGTAGTTACAATAAAATATTTTATTGAATAATAAAATTATATAAATATTTTATGAATAAGTAAAATAATTATTATATTTATTTTATTATTAAGTAAAATATTTTTTACATAAAAAGATATTATATTCCATAAAATCATAATGCATTTTTATGTATTTAATATTTCTAAATTAATAAATTAATAATTAAAATTTATATTGAAAGTGTAATAATAAATTTAACTTGTAATGTATTTAAAATTTAAATAATTAAATTTATATACTAAATACAAATTATCATATATTATTAACCATAAATATTGGGCGCCATTTTTGACCCTTAATTGTGTCATTAAAATTACTAAATAAATTAAAACACTTATTTGATATAATAATATTAAATTCTCACTTTAAATAAGTTATATTATTAAATTAATTAATTGTTTCAATTAAACTGATTATTAAATTACTTAAAATAGTTAACACAATTAATTAATTTCTCTTTATATAAAATAAAAATTGATTATATACATTTGGGTGTGTAATTACTTTTATTTGTTTTAATTAAACCCTTTACATCTTATTGTAGTACCTGTTTAGGATTATCTTTCTCACAGTTCTCAGGCTTCATACTTATGTAGTTATTCATTATATTAATGATTTGTTTTGGGACTTTATGGTGGGAAAAGTAGTTACTTATTCACAGGTTTAATTTATTGTTTCAATCTTTCTTATTATTTTGTATGTTTTAATTAAAATTCCTTAATTATTTGTTTCACACTAGTATTTTTTTTGTATATACAATTGATGTGCCTCAGAAGGTTTCCTTGCCTATAAAAGAGCCTCGGGATTCCCCTTTGGTAGTTATCACTTACATTACAAATACTATAATACTTTCAATACCTTATTATTATTTTTATTAGTGTTAAAAATCTAATACAAATATTCAATAAATACTTAAAGGTAGCTTTAAGTTTATTAATAATAATAATTGTTATTTATGCAGAGAAATAATTACTTACTTGATTAAATAATTTCCAATAAACCAATACTCACTGTTGTGTCATCACTCACAAATTGTTGTTGCACCTCTCTTTCTTTTACTAGTTATTTTATTTCTTCTATCCTTTTCATTTATTTCTTCCTTCTCTTCTGCTTCTTTTCTTCCTCTTCTTCTCCTTCTTCTAGACAACTGTCCAATAATTGAGGATGTTTCCAAACAATAATGACTCTTTTTGACAAACGACTTGATGCACGGACCACTTAGTGAAAAAAAAGCAAATTTTTACTGCGGCTGTGTTTCAAACTTGGGTTCAATATTTAAGGTTTATAATATATTAAATTATATATATTTTAAGGTGATTTCTTGATCACTATAGTAAGTAAGCCTTTGCACCTATCAACTATATTATTAAATTTTTATTGCAATAACAGTGCCTTGGATATTTTGCTGAGTCACTGAGTGTAAGTGATCATATTTTTTTTTGAAATTTTTTCCTAGTTGACCATAATAGAGTTATACTCTTAGTCCTAGAGGATCATTAAATTTTTTTACATCAATTATTAAATTAAATTTTTTATTGAAATTTTTTAATTTATTGGTTGACAATAATAGTACTCAGTACTTAGTCCCAATATTACCAATATATTTTGGTATTAATTAATTTTGGTTGACTTATTAAACCTTTTTGGTTGGTTCCATAATAATTATTGTTATTTCTTAATAAAATAATTTGTAATTGCATATTTTTTGTATTACATTTTTATTAATTAATTGTTTTTTGAATAAAATTTAATTTTTTTTTAAAAAATCACTTGATTATTTTTATTTTGAAAATATTAATTTAAAACATTAAATCCATTTAATTTTCTGTTCACAGTTTTTGTCAGCCTAAATATCCTTAGGACTGAGTATTTCTTATGCTTAAAATAAGATAACCTTAAGTAGATTAAGCTTATATCTTAAAAATAAGGTTAAAATAATAATATATATTATTTTATTATATATATATATAATTATTATTCTATTATATAACTTATAATAGTTTAAATAGCTTATCCATGGCCTAATAATATTTATTAAGGTGTTAATGGAGTCATAATATACTTATCTTAAGTGATATGAAGTAATTATTGACATACATAAGCTTATATGTATACATAAATCTCATATTCAGTGAAATATGCAGTATATTATGTATATTTAGGTATATAAGTGGGTTTTAGCCCCTTAATAGACTATAACCTTTGTTTTTCTGCTTATTTTAGGTCATATGGACGAAATCAGTGGACTCACAACGCCTACAGAAGCATAGACACCTATATCAGGCGCATACACCCAGTTTGGACAACTGAAATTACTTCCTTGGATGGTTATTCACGGATTTATGGGTTGGAAGGATGTTTCTGGGTTAATATGGATGCTTGGGAATGTTATTGGGGGCTTGGACATTTTATTTGTTTCCTTTATATGCTTTTAGTTTCATTAAATCTCTTTTTGATTATTTATTTTACCTGTTTCTTTATGGTATCCGCTTTTATCTGGGTTTTCTATTTATGGTATGGATCTGTGTTATTATTAATAGTGATGGAGGGTCCTTACTGGAGGTCTGGGTGTTGAAACTGCTTGAAGTGGACGCCATGGGGAGGTGATGGGCCCTCACAGTGCTGTAATTGCCGGGGATAGCAGTGACATCATCTGGATTGAAGGTCTGTGCACTCCAGTGGATTTGGGTATAAGTAAGGAGGGATTTTGAAAGTTTATTATAATCATTCAATTACTACAATTCAAAAAAACACTACAATACAATTATTAAATTCAGAAATATATTACAAAGCCCTTATAAATTGATATTATCTTTATATAAGCTATAACTATATTTTATTCTTCTATTTTCCACCACTAGCACGCATTTAAATCCAAGTATTGTGAGTTTAATTTGAGTATAACTATTCTATTAGTCTTCCCCTGAGGTTTAATCACTAAATCATTTATCAATAAGTAGTAGGACCATAAAATAACACTATTATATCATACTTATATACTAGACTATACTGACAATTGGGGGTCTTTCCTTATATTTTACTTATTATTTAGTATAAGCCTTGGGACGTGATTTTTACCTTAGTGCAGCTCAAAATTAACCAAATATTTGGGTCTGCTGCATATTAGTGGGTCATCATAACTCATTGATTGCGGAATAGAACCCTTAAAATAATTGTACTAATTTTTTATCATAAAAATTAGATATTTACAGTAGTAACTGTACCCAATATAAACCCAATTTCACTTGGTATTTGGACACCAATATAACACCCAATTAAATTGGTATTTGGCTAAAGCTTGGTAAGCTAATTATTCACCCTTATAGAGGTCTAGTTAAACTTATTATTATATTTTTAACAGATTTTTTCGAATTTTTCTTACATTTTATTTAAATAAATAAAGATATAAATTCAGGGTAAGCTCCATTGCTTTTTTATTAGTAATATAATTGCTAATATTATTTGTCTACTAATTCCATAGAGTTTTTTCCTTTTGTAGATGTAAAATATTGTCATTCTGAACAATATGAGTGCTCCCCATGATAGTGTAAGTGAAAAGCCTGCTTATAATACCAGGTCTAAAGCTAACAAAAACTTTCCAGGACATCACCATGGAGGGACAACAGTACCCCCAGCCAGAAAGCATGAGTATAGAGGAAAAGGACGCCCTCTTAAAAAAGATAACTATAGAAAAGACGTCTCCTCCTCTTCAGGATCAACTGTCCCACCTGGCCAAACAGGTTCTGAAGTTGGAAGAATCAAAATCTCTCATGTTCAAAGAAGTAGAGCAGTTGCAAAACAATTGCAAGGTAGGGTTTCAGCAGATGAATCAGGCAATGGCAGAATTAAAGGGAGGCCAGCCCAGTCAATCAAATCAGCAACCCCCTACCCAAGGAGGGTCCACTCACTTCCAGGAGAAAATCCTGGTAGACAAATGGAAATGGGACTGGTTTCACCAACAGTGGACAAGCCACAGTTGCAACAGGGATCCACCCCCTCATCTGACTTCCTCAGCTCACCCTTACAAGGGAAAAAAGCGCCAAAAATCAGGACTGGCAACCATCCCTTGGTAAGTAACTTACCCTCTCAGATTGGACATAATACTGATAATTACAATATAGGTAATTCTATTGATGTTAAATCTGTACAAAAAATAGAGGAGGATTTAAGAAATTTAGGTTTTAGAGTAGATACACCTGACTTGTCTTTTGTCCGCAATAACAGTACTATTTTCAATGATAATACAGTTAATCCTCAGTTGCAACCACCTACTAGTGAGATGAGAAGTTCACAGGAGAGTGAGAGAATTGAAAAGGAGGACATGGAATATTTTAACAATAATCCAACTGTCCATAGAATTGTTTCAGCATTGTGGAATAGAATGAATGATTGTGAGGAACAGACAGTTAAGCTCACTAGTGATACAATTTCATCCTTGACATTAAACATTTCTCAATTAGCAACACGTAACAAAGAATTAGAGAAAGAACATTTGTCTCTAACTCTTAAATATGATTCATTGAGTAATAAATATAATGACCTTTCAAACAAATTTTGTGAGTTAGAAAAATTATATGAAACACATTTATTAAAAACTGAATCAAGAACAAAGTTATCTTTTTCCCAGACAAATCAAAGTGTCTCTGAGTTGCTACAAAGATTAACTAAAGTTGAGATTGAAACTGCCAATCTACTGATGAACCAGGATAATCATAAGTATAATCAATATAATAATAATCCTTTCATTGGCAAAAGTGAATCTCATTCCTTCCCTATACCACCACAATTAAAACCAACTGGTGGTAGTGTCAAATCTGAAAATGTAAGTCACAAATCCGTGCAGGAAGAAATACAAGACCATTTATCAAAAGTGAATGAGTTGTTGAATTTACCTAAGATTAGTGAGATAAAATCCAATCAGAAGAACTGGCCTAAGATGGATCAGTACCCAACTTATGATGGGGAAGCCAGCTCTGATTGGCAACATTTTATTCAAAGAATTGACAACTTGAAATTCTCATATAAGTTACCAGATGAAGAGATAACATCAAAATTAATTTCTTTATTTAAGGATGTTGCTTTATTATGGTTTGAAGCTGTCTTAAGTGAGGGTAGAGACTACTCTTGGGCTGAATGGAAACAACTTATTGAAAAACAATTTGGAGGTTCTAAATTCAGGCTTACTCAGCAGAGACTTTATGAGAAGACTAGGTATAATCCGTTGAATGGTGACAAACCTATGGTATTTTTAATGAATTTAAACAAAATATTAAAAGCCATTGAGACTCATATGGATTTTAACTTATGGAAAGATAAGCTAATATACAAATTACCTATATCTGTCAGAGACATTGTTGTAGCTAGAACATTAAATGTTACTGAATATTCTGACTTTATTAATATTTGCAATGAAATATTATTAAACCATAAGTATGAATCAAGGTATTCCACTTATAAGCAAAATGTTGAACCTGTAAAAACTCAGAATTCAAAAACACTTCAGGAGAAGCAGAAAAAACCTACTGCACCTGTAGTACCTAAAAAGTATGAAACAAATACTTGTTATAAGTGTAACAAACCTTGGGTCAAAGGTCACAAATGTGAGAAAAACATAAATATTGTTGAAAATCAACGTGAATCTGAAACTGAAACTGAAAAAAGTAAAGAATCAAGTGATTATGACAGCAATATCTCATATAGTGATGAAAATGAAGTCTGTATGTTGGAAGATGATTTGTCCATCTTTGAAAATCCAATATTAAATATGGACTCAAATGAATCTTTAATGAATTTTGAGGATGCTGAAATCATTAAGGATATACAAGCTGATAACTTTAGAATGACACCTATCACGGTTCCAGCTATCATTTCTGGTGAAAATGTTAATATAGTATTGGACACAGGAGCTTCTGGTTCAGTTGTTTCCACTAATACATTACAGAAAATTGATAGTGAATATAAGTCTAAGCTAGAACCACTTCAAAATAAAAATTGGAGAGGTTTTGGATCAGTACTACACCCCATTGGTAAATACAAAGCTGCTGTTTTCTTTAAACATCAACATGGTTATGTAAGGGTAACTTGTGACTTTGTAGTAATGGATAATACTAATTGTAGTAACTGTTTTATCATTGGAAATGATATTCTGACTAAATTTGGTGTAAAATTAGACCCTGCTAATAACAATTTTACAATTGGAATGAATGGTAAAAGGAAATTTAAAATAAACTCTTTTAACACAGTCTTACACATTGATTCAGTAACAAATTCCCCGTTTAAAGGAAGAGAATCCAATGAGATGGAACTTCTGGAAACAGAAATTTCAAAAGCATCATTTGGCACTCAGATAAGTGAAACTGAGAAAGATAATATTTTGGAATTAATTAAAGCTTTTCCAATGGCTTTTGCACATGGTACAAATGAACTTGGCCTTGTAAAAGATCATGAAATGAAGATTAGTTTAACCTGTGATATGGATAATACTTCTGCTAGTCTTAAAAAGAAACCATACCCTGCTTCACCAATGAAGAGGAAAGACATAGAGGATAATATTAAGATGTTATTAAAAATGAACATTCTTGAGAAGGTTGAAACTATACCAAAATATTGTGTAATATCACCAGTGCTAATTTCTTATGAACAAGATAAAGCAAGACTGTGCGGTGATTATAGAGCATTAAATACATTTACAGTAGATGATATTTATCCCTTGCCAAGGATTGCCTCTATACATGCTACCCTTAAAGGTGCTAAATATATAAGTTGCCTAGATGTAAATAAAGGGTACCATCAAATTCCTGTTGAAATGAATTCACAGAACTTTTTGTTGATAACAACACACATGGGAATTTATAAGTATGTCAGAATGCCATTTGGACCAAAAAATGCTCCATCTGTATTTCAGAAGTTAATGGATATAACATTCCATAATGAAATGATTGAGGGATGGTTAATGGTATATATTGATGACATCATAGTGTTCTCTAAAACTTTTGATGAACACTTAATCCATTTAAGGAAAGTATTTCAGAAAATGGATGAAATAAAAATGACCCTTGCATTGAAAAAATGTAAATTTGGGTTTGAATCTTTAAAAGTGCTTGGTCATATTGTATCTGGCTTACAAATATGTGTAGACCAAAATAAAGTGGCTGCAATAAAGAATATTGGCATTCCTCAAAATGTGAAGGATGTACAATCTTTTCTTGGAATGTGTGGTTATTATAGACAATATATAAAAAACTACCAATCAATTGCTGCACCACTGACCACACTGATAAAGAAATCAGAAGCTTTCATTTGGAATAATGAAAGACAACAAGCTTTTAATAAGTTGAAAGAATGTTTAATGACAGCTCCTATCTTGGGTTTACCAGATTTTCAATTACCTTTTGTACTATATACAGATGCAAGTTTTATTGGACTGGGTGCTGCTTTACATCAAAAACAACTTATTGAAGGTAAAATGTCAGAAGTAGTAATCTGCTATATTTCACGTACTCTGAGAAGTGGTGAATTGAAATATGGTGCTACTCAACTTGAATGTTTGGCAGTAGTATGGGCTCTTGAAAAGCTACATTATTACCTTGAAGACCAAAAATTTGAGTTAATAACTGACTGTAGTGCAGTTAAGTCACTCTTAAACATGAAAACTCCTAATAGACACATGTTTAGATGGCAATTAGCTGTACAAGAATACAGAGGACGGATGACTATTACACATAGAGCAGGAACCTTGCACTTTAATGTAGATCTGTTGTCTAGAGTACCTCTGCCTAAAAATGATGATAATCCTGCTTATGTTCCTGAGTCAGAGATTATTAACATTTATGGCATTTATATTGTAGATCTTGAGGATGAATTTATGCAATCAATTCTTGATAATTATAATTCAGATCCTGACTTAAGTAAATTAACTACAATATTAAATGATCCATCTAATGCTTCAATGAATGTTTTAATAAAAACATTACCAATTAAGTATAAAGAGGCATTAGAAAAAGGAAAATTTTCCATTGAGGATACTTTTATATATTACAGGAAAAAATTAAGTAATGTAATTGTAATTCCCCCTTCAATGAAGGAGTTAATGTTAAGTATATGTCATGATGATATATTAACAGGTCATTTTGACTACCATAAAACATTAACCAGAGTAAAAAACACAGCTTGGTGGATTAACATGTCTGAGGATGTTCAGAAATATGTTGAAACATGTGATTCTTGTCAAAAATCTAAAAGATTAACAGGAAAAAGAGCTGGTTTATTACAACAAATTGAGCAACCAAAAGCTCCATGGGAAATCATTAACATGGACTTTGTAACAGGCTTGCCAATAGCAGGACATAAGAGTTATAACTCCTGCTGGGTAATTGTAGATAGATTTACAAAGATGTGTAAATTTATTCCTACCCACAAAGAGGTTTCTGCAAAGGACTTAGCTTTTTTATGGTGGACACAAATGTTAAATATAGCAGGTTTCCCCAAAGCAATAGTATCTGACAGAGATCCTAAATTTACTTCTGAGTTCTGGACATCACTTATGGATGTTTCAGGGTGTCAATTAAAACTTTCTACAGCACACCATCCACAAACTGATGGGCTAGCAGAGAGAATGATACAAACCTTAGAAGATATGATAAGAAGATACTGTGCTTTTGGTCTTAATTTTAAAGACAATGACAAATTCATGCATGATTGGGTAACCCTTATCCCAGGTTTAGAATTTGCATATAATAGTACAGTACATTCTGTCACTGGCAAAAAGCCATTTGAGTTATGGTTGGGTTATGTACCTAATACCCCTGCTAAAACTCTTAATAAGTTACCTAGATTGGATATTCATCCAGGTACTAAATCTTTTCTTCAGATGCAGGAATTATGCAGAAAACATGCTCAAGAATGTATAAATAAGGCTTTTGAGTATGAAAAGAAAAGATGGGATAAAGCCCATAAAGAACAAATGTTCAAAGAGGGTGATGAAGTCCTTATTTCAACACTACATTTCAATTTAAATGGTAATGTTAAATTGAAGGATCCATTCATTGGACCATTTGTAGTTAAAAAGATGGTTGGTAATAATGCTGTTGAGGTTATTCTATATGCACCTTATGATAGAAAACATCCAGTATTTCCTATTTCTCTTATAAAACCATACCATTCTAATGATACTGCTCTATTTCCAAGAAGATCAGGAAGGCATAAACAGCAACCTGAAGAAATAGTGGAAAAGGCAGAAAATGAAAAGATACTTAAAAAGAGACACCTTACTAAAGAAAAGGGAGTTGAGTATCTATTAAGATTTAAAAATAAATCAAGTGAATATGACCAGTGGATTCCAGAAAATGAAATCTCTGATCTTAAAAATCTCTTGAAAAAATTTAAATCTAAATAATACTGATCATTCAGTATATGTATTATAAAAATTATTTTTTTTATTTTATTATTTCACTCCTTAGTTTTAATTAAAATGTCTTAACATTTTTTTTTATTGTTTTTTTTAGGGTGAGGGAGTGTCAGCCTAAATATCCTTAGGACTGAGTATTTCTTATGCTTAAAATAAGATAACCTTAAGTAGATTAAGCTTATACCTTAAAAATAAGGTTAAAATAATAATATATATTATTTTATTATATATATATATAATTATTATTCTATTATATAACTTATAATAGTTTAAATAGCTTATCCATGGCCTAATAATATTTATTAAGGTGTTAATGGAGTCATAATATACTTATCTTAAGTGATATGAAGTAATTATTGACATACATAAGCTTATATGTATACATAAATCTCATATTCAGTGAAATATGCAGTATATTATGTATATTTAGGTATATAAGTGGGTTTTAGCCCCTTAATAGCCTATAACCTTTGTTTTTCTGCTTATTTTAGGTCATATGGACGAAATCAGTGGACTCACAACGCCTACAGAAGCATAGGCACCTATATCAGGCGCATACACCCAGTTTGGACAACTGAAATTACTTCCTTGGATGGTTATTCACGGATTTATGGGTTGGAAGGATGTTTCTGGGTTAATATGGATGCTTGGGGATGTTATTGGGGGCTTGGAAATTTTATTTGTTTCCTTTATATGCTTTTAGTCTCATTAAATCTCTTTTTGATTATTTATTTTACCTGTTTCTTTATGGTATCCGCTTTTATCTGGGTTTTCTATTTATGGTATGGATCTGTGTTATTATTAATAGTGATGGAGGGTCCTTACTGGAGGTCTGGGTGTTGAAACTGCTTGAAGTGGACGCCATGGGGAGGTGATGGGCCCTCACAGTGCTGTAATTGCCGGGGATAGCAGTGACATCATCTGGATTGAAGGTCTGTGCACTCCAGTGGATTTGGGTATAAGTAAGGAGGGATTTTGAAAGTTTATTATAATCATTCAGTTACTACAATTCAAAAAACCACTACAATACAATTATTAAATTTGGAAATATATTATAAAGCCCTTATAAATTGATATTATCTTTATATAAGCTATAACTATATTTTATTCTTCTATTTTCCACCACTAGCACACATTTAAATCCAAGTATTGTGAGTTTTATTTGAGTATAACTATTCTATTAGTCTTCCCCTGAGGTTTAATCACTAAATCATTTATCAATAAGTAGTAGGACCATAAAATAACACTATTATATCATACTTATATACTAGACTATACTGACAGTTTTCATGTCCAGTAGTTTGGAAAACAGCATGGAAAATCTTCATGTGGATGAAATTGATGTGGATGTTGATAATGAATCTGTAAGTTCTTCAAAATTAACTTACAAGAATTCTTCAGCTGACAAACAACCTTCATACCCTTCAGGATGTAGAAATTTCAGGAGAAGTGGCAAACCAAACTCACCAAACTACTCTGAAAAAAGTAAAGCCTCAGATCAATCAGGAAAATACTCTAAAGGGTATAAAAATAAAAAAGATCCCTCTGACGCAAAAAAAAAACAATCTGTCCAGCCATATACAAGAACTGAAGGCAGAAAGCATGAAGTACAAGGCAAAAGTAGACACACTCTGGCAACAGATGCAGGAGCTCTTAAATCACAAGCAGGTTCAACCTCCTCCTTTCCCAGCCTCTCAGCCTCAGCCTCAGCCTCAGCCTCAGCCTCAGCCTCAGCCTCAGCCTCAGCCTCAGCCTCAGCCTCAGCCTCAGCCTCAGCCTCAGCCTCAGCCTCAGCCTCAGCCTCAGCCTCAGCCTCAGCCTCAGCCTCAGCCTCAGCCTCAGCCTCAGCCTCAGCCTCAGCCTCAGCCTCAGCCTCAGCCTCAGCCTCAGCCTCAGCCTCAGCCTCAGCCCCATCAGGCACTCAGCTCTTTCACTCAAAGTCAAAACACTGTACAAGTGGAACAGTGGGAATGGGACTACCTGATGAGCCATTACCAAAAGAATTTTCAAAAGCCAGCAGGTCAACACCCTAGACCATCCAGGACACAAACCTACCATCAATCTCCTCAGGCCCATCCTTATCAGGGAGGAAGAATAAAGAAGGCCCAGGGGAAATTTCCTCCCTTGCCAAGATAAGTAATTTGTTTGATAAACATGTTAGTATGTAAAATAACAAATCTTTTTCCACAGTTAATATTGTGGATAATAGTGAAAGAACAGTTAAACCCATAAAGAGACAACTTCCTTTAATGAGTAGCCCTAATGATGTAGTTAGTAAATTATCATTTGATGAACCTTTAAATTTAACTTCTACCTCTTTATTTAATCCTTCTCTTGCAATTAAAAATGATTCTGTTTCCCCTGAAGTCTTTACCTTTCTTGAGAAAACTTCTGAGGATATATTAAAAGATACACTTGATTTTAATGTTGTAAAATACAAAAATTTGAGAGATGTATTAGAACATGAGAGTGATAGATTAAATAATTTACACTTACATTGTAAAGTGAGCTCTTCTGTGAAAGATACAGCTTATTTTAAAATCAAAGAAGCTTTGAATATTGTTCTTAGCCAAAAAAAACAAATAAGAAGTGATCATAGAGCTATCTCAGATAAAAATATTCATCTGCATAAAACTTTGAGTGAGTTAAAACCCCTTATTGAAGAGAATTATTCATTGAAAAGTGAATTTAATTCTCTACACAAGGAGTTGAAAAATCTGAAGAATGATTTCCAAGCTATGAGTACCAAATACACAGTCTTTGAGGACAGAAATGTTTTATCCCTTGAAAAAATAAATGACCAGATGTCTTAAATTCTAAGGATAAGAAATTATTTGTCTGACTTTCAGGAAAAACTCTCAGCCTTAACTGTCAATAATTATGGTGTAGATGAAAAGGCTGCCCATAAGGTTCATAAAAATAAAGAAAGGGTACTGAACAAAGCAGCTCTTTTCTTCCCCATACTCCAGCCATTAAAAAAAACTGAGAATGAGTCTGTAAAATCTTTTGCTTCAAGCGAGAAATATTTTAATGGTCATGAACCAGCTGTTTCTTTAAATAATGAAATTTCTGAACACCTGGCTAAACTTCAAGAATTATTGATGTTAAATAATTCTAATCAAAAGATGGACCATCCCAGTAGCCAGAAATATTGGCCCAAACTGGATCAGTATCCCACTTTTGATGGTGAGTCTTCATCTGACTGGCAACACTTTGTTCAGAGAATTGATAATCTGATAAACTCTTATAAATTTCCAGATGAATAAATTGTCTCTAAATTAATTTCATTATTTTCCAATGTAGCTTTAATGTGGTATGAATCGGTCTTATTTGACAATCAACATTATACTTGGAAAGAGTGGAAAACATTGATTGAAGATCAATTTGGTGGTTCCAAGCTCAGACTTGCCCAGCAGAGATTATATGAGACTGCTAAATATGTGTCCTCATCTCCTGAAAAACCTATTGTTTTCCTTATGAAAACTACAAAAATTCTTAGAGCCATGGATCCTAAAATGGATTATGATATTTGGAGAGATTAGATTCTCTACAAATTGCCAAATTCTCTGAGAGATTTGATTGAGGAAAGGAATGAGCATGTAAGAGAGAATTCTTCCTTTATTAATATCTGTAATGAAGTTCTACTAAATCATAGATATGAGCCAAGGAATTATCCTTTAAAATCTTATCATGACCAGAAAAAGCCTTCCACAAAACTTCCAGAAAAAACTGGTAAACATTCTGCCCCAGTTGTACCAAAGGAATATGCAACTAACACTTGTTTTAAATGTAACAAACCATGGCAGAAAGGACATGTTTGTGATAAGAAAATTCATCTTGTTGAAAAAACTGAAGAATCTGAAAATACTCAAGCTGATATTGATGATTCCTTAAGTGACTGTAATAGCAATATCTCTTATGACCATTATTCTTTTCAAGAAGTTCTAGTTTTAGAAAAGGATATCCAATATTTAGATAATTGGTCTGAAAATTGTGATATTGACTTATCTTCTGTAGAAAATTCTGAAATAATTAGAGATATTACTGACAGTTCCATTTTAATATCACCTTTGAGAGCACCAGTTATCATAAATGATAAAAATGTTGAGGTTATTCTTGACTCTGGTGCTGGAGGAAGTGTAGTGTCTGAGAAAGCACTAGCTTATGTGGATAAAGATTATCAAAGTAAATTTTTAACTATAACATGTGAAAAATGGAAAGGTTATGGTTCTGTTTTATGTACCATTGGAAAATACAAGACCACTGTGTTTTTTAAATATAATGGTGGTTTTGTTAGAGCTATTTGTGAATTTGTTGTGATGAAAAATGATAATTTAAGCAATTGGTTTATCATGGGAAATGACATTTTAAACATGTTTGGCATTATATTGGATCCTGCAAACAATTGTTTTACTTTGGGCATGAATAGGAAAAGAAAATTTAAAATTTCTTTCTCCAAAAAGCATTCTGCACCCTTACTAAAATCTTTTCATTCTTTGATCCAATGTAAAGGTATACAAACAGAGGAAATGGGTGTATTATTGTCTGAAATTAACACAGCTTCATTTGGTCATCAATTGACTAATACTCAAAAAGATTCAATAGTTGCATTGATTACATCTTTCCCTATGGCTTTTGCTCATGGTTCCAATGTGTTAGGGCTGGTTAAAGATGAAATGAAAATTTATTTATCCTGTAATTTGAATGAAATACATCCTAGCCTATAGAAAACAATATCCTGCTTCTCCCACAAAGAGAAAAGGTACTGAAGATAATATCTCAACTTTATTAAGTATGAATACTATTGAAAAGGTAGATGTTACACCCAAATATTGTGTCATCTCTCCAGTTTTGATCTCCTATGAGAAAGATAAAGCTAGGCTT
The DNA here is from genome assembly GCA_030280995.1 of Hemileia vastatrix. Lineage (NCBI taxonomy): Eukaryota > Fungi > Basidiomycota > Pucciniomycetes > Pucciniales > Zaghouaniaceae > Hemileia > Hemileia vastatrix. The sequence continues at coordinate 3,824,795 of JASXTE010000011.1, forward strand.
TGTAGAGATTATAGAGCATTGAATACCTTTACTGTGGATGATATTAACCCTTTACCTAGAACTAGCTCTATACATGCTACCTTGCAAGGTGTAAAAGTCACAAGCTGTCTGGATGGAAATAAAGGTTATCATCAAATACCTGTTGATAAATCTTCCCAAATTTTTTTGCTAATTGCAACTCATAAGGGAATTTATAAATATGTTAGGATGCCTTTTGGCCCTAAAAATGCCCCTTCAGTATTCCAAAAAGTAATGGATAACACATTTCATCAGGAAATAATTGAAGGATGGTTAATGGTTTATATTGCTGACATCATAGTTTTTTCTAAAACTTTTGATGAACATATCCAACACTTAGGTAGAGTCTTCCAGAAAATGGATGAAATTAACATGACTCTATCCTTAAAAAAGTGTAATTTTGGTTTTCAATCCCTGAGAGTCCTAGCTCATGTAGTTTCTGGCTTACAAATATGTGTAGACCAAGGAAAAAGTTTCTGCTATCCAAAATGTGACAGCACCAACTTCTGTAAGGGAATTACAAAGTTTTTTGGGAATGTGTGCCTACTATAGAAAATACATTAAAGATTATCAAGTCATAGCCCTACCACTTACCAAATTGACAAGAAAGGATGTGGCTTATATATGGAATGAGGATACTCAAAGAGCTTTTGATACATTAAAGAAATTTTCAATGTCAGCTCCAATCTTTGCCCTTACAGATTTTAATAAGCCTTTTTTTCTCTATACATATTCAATTTTTATTGGACTTGGTGCTGCTCTACACCAGAAACAAATTATTGATGAAAAAATTTCAAAAGTAGTAATTTGTTAAATTTCAAGAACCTTGAGAAAAAGTGAATTGAAGTATGGTGCCACTCAATTAGAGTGCTTAGCAGTTGTATGGGATTTAGAAAAACTTTATTATTATCTAGATGATCAAAAGTTTGAATTAGTTACTGATTTCAGTGCTGTGAATTCCCTCTTGAACTTTAGAACACCAAATAGACATATGTTTAGGTGGCAACTTGCTGTTCAAGAATACAGAGGTAGAATGACTATTATTAACAGGGATGGAAATGTTCATTCAAATGTTGATATGTTGTCTGGATTACCTCTTCCAAATGATGTATCCAACCCAGCTTATGTACCTGAAGATGATACAGTACATATACATGGTATATATATTGTTGATATGGAAGAGGAACTATTGCAATTAATTCTGGATTCATATGATAAAGATTCTGATTTAAATAAATTAGTTACAATCTTGAATGATCCAAAGAATGCTTCTATTCAAGCATTGATAAAAAATCTTCCTCCAAAGTATCAAAATTCTCTGAATAAGGGAAAGTTTTCCATTGAAGATGGTTATATTTATTACAGGAGAAAACTTACAAATGTCATTGTTATTCCTCCTTCCATGAAAGAGACCATCGTAAAAATTTGTCATGATGACATATTAGCAGGAAATTTTGATCTTGAGAAAACCATAATCAGAATTAAAAACACTGCTTGGTGGGCTAATATGTCTGAGGACACTAAATTATATGTTGAATCTTGTGATTCTTGTCAAAAATCCATAAGATTGACAGGTAAAAGAGCAGGATTGTTACAAAATATTGAAGCACCTGATGCTCTTTGGCAAATTATTAACATAGATTTTGTCACTGGTCTTCCTGTAGAAGGTAAAGACAGTTATAACTCTTGTTGGGTAATAGTGGATAGATTCACAAAAATGTGCAAATTTATTCCCACCCACAAAGATGTATCCACAAAATAATTAGCTTTCTGATGTTGGTAATATATGTTTAAAATTTTTTGGATTTCCAAAAGCCATTATCTCTGACAGAGACTCAAGATTTACATCTGAATTTTGGATGTCTTTGATGGATATTTGTGGCTGTGAGTTCAAATTATCTACAGCTCACCATCCTCAAACTGATGGTCTAGCTGAAAGAATGATTCAAACTCTGGAAGATATGATTAGAAGGTATTGTGCCTTTGGATTAGAATATAAAGACAATGACAGATTTACTCATGAATGGGTTACTCTATTTCCAGGTCTTGAATTTGATTATAATAGCACTTTTCATTCTGTCACTGAGAAAATAACTTTTGAGCTTTGGTTAGGTTAAGTCCCAAACACTCCTGCTCAAATTCTCAATAATAAATTACCTAAGTTGGAACTACACCCTGGTGTAAAATCTTTTATGCAAATGTAAAAGCTATGCAGAAAACATGCTCAAAGATGTATTGATAAGGCATTTGAATATGAAAAGAAAAGATTTGATGAATCCCATAAAGAATACACATTTAACAAGGGTAATGAAGTGCTAATATCTACTGTCCATTTAAATTTACAAGGTAGTAACAAATTAAAAGATTCTTTTGTAGGACCATTTGTTGTTAAAGGAATGGTTAGAGATAATGCAGTAGAAGTTGTATTGTATTCTTCATATGATAGAAAACATCCTGTTTTACCCATTTTCTTTCTTAAAACTTATACTTCCAACAGTGACTTATTTCCCAAAAGAATGGGAAGACCTAAGAAAAACCCCCAGGAAGTCACAGAAACTGCAGAAATTGATAAAATTCACAATGATAGAATTATCACTTCTGAAAGGGGTATTGAATATTTATTGAGATATAAGAACAAATCATCTGAACATGATGCATAGATGCCTGGAAAAGAAATTTCAAATCTTCCTACTCTGTTAAAAAAGTATAAAAAGAAAAAATCTTAGCATTTTTTTTAAATGTTTTTTTAGAGTGAGGGAGTGTCAGCCAGCCTATCTCAGGAGCACAGTAAATTATATAATAAATTACTGGAATCATTTAAGGGAATAAAATTATGTGTTTTATGTAGTTACAATAAAATATTTTATTGAATAAAAAAATTATATAAATATTTTATGAATAGGTAAAAAAATTATTATATTTATTTTTATTATTAAGTAAATTTTTTATTACATAAAAAATATTATATTCTATAAAATCATGGTGCATTTTTATGTATTTAATATTTCTAAAAAATTAGTAAATTAATAATTATATTATAAGCATAATAATATTCAACTTATAATGTAATTACAATTTAAATAATATAATTTATATACTAAATAAAACTTATCATATAATATTATCCATAAATATTGGGTGCTTCCTTGACCCTTAATTGTGTCACTAAAATTACTAAATAAATTAAAATACTTATTTAATATAATAAAATTTAATTCTCACTCTAAATAAGTTATATTATTAAATTAATTCATTATTTCAATTAAAATGATAATTAAATTACTTGAATTAGTCAAAAAAATTAAATAAATTACCTTTATAATGAGTTAAAAATTGTTATATATATTAAAGTGTGAAAATAATTCTTTTTGTTTTAATTAAACCCTTTATATCTATTTGTAATACCTGTTTTGGATTTTCTTTCTCACAGTTCTCAGGTTTCACACTCAGGTAGTTTTTAATTATCTTAATTGTTTTTTTTTTGGGATTTTATGGTGGGAAAATAGTTCCAAATTCACAGGTTTAATTTACTGTTTCATTTTCCTTATTTTATATGTTTCAATTAAATTAAATTAATTGGTTTTTTTTACATTACTATACTCTTTTTAGATACAATTTAAACTCCCTAGATGGTCCTTTTGCCTATAAAAGGGCTTTGGAATCCTCTCTGGTATTTATCACTTACATTACAAATATTTTAAATACTTACAAACCATTATTTTTTATTTCTATTAGTATTACAAAATCTAGTATAAATATTCAATAAATAATTAAAGGTTTCTCTAAGTCTATTAATAATAAATATTATTAGCCGCACAGGGAAGAATTTACTTATTCAATTAAATCTTTACAATTAAATCATATCTCACTGTTGTGTCATTTCTCAACAATTGTCGTTGCATTTCTCTTCTTTAATTTAGTTATTTTTAAAATTTCTCTACGTTTTTTATTATCTAGCTACCTTTTGTAATTCTGCCTTTATTTCCTCTTTCTACTCTTCATTTTCTTCTTCTTCTTCTTATTCTTCTAGACGAGCCGCCAACAACTACTGTGTGCTCATCATGCTTAATGTCAGAATATGTAACTGGTTCTTCAAATTCAGGAGCGTCAAGCAAAGTATCTAAAAGAAATGCTTGATTATTTGTATGAGATTCAGAAAGTTTTGGACCATAATTATATTTATTATATCTTAGATTAAAATAAGAATTTTTAAGTATAGAGATTAAAGCAGGAAAATTTGATAAAGAAAGGAATAAAAAAGAATAGACTTACTGTGGTGTGAAGTAGAAACATCTGATTTGTAAAAGGACTGGACAAGAAGAGATGTGAGGTAGAGTATATAGGCTAGGATGGAAGGAATGCAAGGCACAGTTGATTGGGAGGATGTGGCTATTGGTGGGCTGAATTGTGGTTGAAAAAATTGTACAAAAATAGGATGTATTTGACCCCATATTTGTGTCACCATATTGGCCGGTCATCTAGAAGAAGAAGAAGAAGAAGAAGAAGAAGAAAAGGAGAAAGAAGGTGAACAGGAAAAAGAAAAGAAGTAATAAAGGGGGAAAATTAAAAAAAAGTAATATAATAAAAATATTATTTAAAAGAGAATTACAACAACAACTTTTGTGAGGACTGACACAACAAGAAGGACTGGTTTAATTGGGACTAATGATCAAGTAAGTGTTTTTATTTCTGCTTAAATATCAAATATAATTACTAACAGACTTAAAGAAAACTCTAGTTATTTATATAATATTTTATAAAGCTTGTAGAGTTAAAAATAATAATAAAGTATTTAAATTTTTAAAAGTATTGTAAGTGAAAGATTCCAAAGGGGAATTCCAAGGCCCTTTTATAGGCAAGGATACCTATGAAGCGCTCCAATTGTATATACAAAAATAGTTGTAGTGTGAAACAAAAAATTAAAAGAAATTAATTATACAAATTTAGTGAAAAATTGAAACAACAAATTAAATCTGTGAATAAGTAAATAATCTTCCCACCATAAAATCCCAAAACAAGTAACCAATAATATGTGTAACTAAATGAGTATAAGACCATGAGAACTGTGAGAAAAAATATCTTAAAAAAGTATTATAGTAAGATGTAAAGAATTTAATTAAGACAAATAAAATTATTTTCACATCAAAATTTATGTAATAAAGTTAAATTAGTTATAAAGAGAAATTAATTTATTGTTTTAACCATATTAGTAATTTGATAACTGATTTAATTGAAACAAAAAATTAATTTAATCATATTACTAATTTAAAGTGGGAATTTAAATATTATTATATTAAATAATTGTTTTGAGTTATTTAGAAGTTTCATTGACACAATTAAGGGTCAAAAAAGCGCCCAATACTTATGGATAATAATATATGATAAGTTGTATTTAGTATATCAATTTTATTAATTAAATTGCAATTAAATTATAAGTTAAATTTTTTATTAAACTTATAATATAATAGTTAATTGATTAATTTTAGAAATATTAAATACATAAAAATGTGCCATGATTTTATAGAATATAATATTTTCTATGTAATAAAACGTTTACTTAATAATAAAAATAAATATAATAATTATTTTACTTATTCATAAAATATTTATATAATTTTATTATTCAATAAAATATTTTATTGTAACTACATAAAATACATAATTTTATTCCCTTAAATGATCCCAATTAATTATTATAACAATTTACTGGGCTCCTGAGATAGCCTGGCTGACACCCCAGGTGTTTCATGGCATGTTTGTGTGGTGTTTTTCAAATGAAACATGCTAGGTTTGTTTGTTAAGGTTTACAACCCATTATTGGGACCATTTGAAAATAATTTTGTAAAATTTCTTGATAATTTATTCAAATAATGATAGATAGAATAATGAAATACAAGAAATTAAGAAATAATCTCATTTACAAAGAATTAAGAAAAATTGAAATGGGGAAGAAAAAAAACTATTCATCATAAATTTTCATTAAGCATTCAGTTTTGTCTATAGAATTTTCAGCTTTAACAAATTATATCATGAAAAATTTATTTTTAGAAGCATCTTCATGTTGATACTTGAGCTTCATATGATCCAATAGAAATTTTACTCAAGAGCTTTCTCCTCTTTCTTTGATTTTTCAATAATTAGAGATAGCTCAAATTTCTTCTCCTCCAAGTCTTTTTCACTATCATCCCTCCATTAAGAGATCTCATATTTCCTCTCCTCCAAGTCTGGTTCCCTTTCATCCCTCCATAAAGAGAGGTCATATTTCTACTTTTCAAAGTTAAGAGACTCTTTTAAAACACTGACTTAACCTAGAGTGTTAAGAAATCTTAAAAAATAAAAAAAAACAAAAGTAGACTAAATTATTAAGAGGTATCCTATCACTTACCAGCATCATGTTTCTATAAAGAATCTTCAATAGAAGAGATAGGGGGTTGAGAAGTACTATCTTTTTTTTTCTTTGAGTGCTGAAATTTATAGTAGTTGAAGGTTTTTAATTTTTGTTGGAGGAGTTTGGCATATTTTCGTCATTATCGTCATTGTTTCTAGCTTCAGAGGCACTTAATTGTGGCTTCTGATTTTGTTCTTCAGCCTTTTTAGACATAAGAAACAGAGAGGTAAATAAAAAAGAAAGAAATAAACTAGATAAAAAAAACTCACTTTAGTTAGATTGGGTTGGTTTATATCACCATATGGGTATATAGAAAAGATATCTTGATAGTTTGTATTACAAAAAGGGGAGGATTAAGTGGAGCAAGAGGATTCAAAAATATTTCTCTTGATATAATTTTCAGAAATAGCATTTTCTCAATCCAACATGTTTTCAGGATTAACATCAGCTTTCTGACCAAATATAGAATCCATCTCTTCATAATAAAGACATAAAAAGTCCATTTTATCATCTATATTTGTAATGCATTTACTGATATTAACATCAGTGATACCAAAACTAGTGGAAGATAAAAGATTCTTAGTCTTCTTGTATTTGGATTTACAGTACTTTGAACAATCAGACCTCTGTTTTGGTAAAAAATAAATCCTTCCCTTTGTCATATTTTTAATTTTTAGCCATCAGAAGATAGCCATTGAATTTTTCAAGCAGAGGGCTGTCCTACTTTAGTGGAATTCTCAGTACCAAAACAAGAATCATAATTAGTTTTAGTTTTGAGCCAGTTGATAAGTAGGAGATGATCATCTTTCTTTAGTTGAATGGTCTTTAATTTCTTAGCTGAGTGGTGGAAAAAGGGAGTAGCTGGATTTGAAGAAAAAGTGGGAGATGGCTGTCTTTGAGAAGATATTTTATTACAAGGCATGTTAGGATATTTTATGATGGAAAGGAGCAGAAATGGGCAGATGAAATGGGGAGGGGTATAAATGGATAGAAAGAATAGATAGGTTGGGAGTGCAAAGCAAGATAGGGAGGCTGGCATATCCAGAAATTTTTCCAAGATGTGGTTATGAAAAATTGAGGATAAAAATGTTAGATAAGAGGTGAACTTTAACATGTAAAATGTCTAATAACCCAATTATTTTCAAAATTAATTTCTGAAGATAATTGGGGTATCAAGCTTTTTATATACAATTAATTTAATTGTAGATCTTCTAACATTGATACTCCTTAATAATATTTTATGTTTTTTGAACTATCCATTTTCTCATTCACACCAGGGCCCTACCTAACCCTGACCAACATGGGGCTGTGAATTGCTAGATGCAGCAGCCCCCGCCAGAAAATTTAATTTCAATATGAGTTATGTATTCTGATTCTAAAATGAATCCCATTCATAGCATGGGTCCTGTATACTTGTAAGGATAGAAAAATATGTGCAAAAAAATATGTGAGACAAATAAGTGTAAGAAAAATATCTTTCAACCTTAAGAATTTTTTTTTTGATTTTTTATTTCTTAAAAAAATGATTTTTTATTTCTTAAAAAAATGATTTTTTATTTCATTTTAATATTTTTTTCATGTTTTTTTTATAATTTTTTTTTTGAAAAAAAAAATTCTCATGGCTGCAAACCCTGCGCACCAGGTAAGATATCACTGATGGGGATATCCAGTGTGAGCTAGGTATATATTAGGGAGGGACATAATTTCAGCCTGGATATTCACAGGACTGAGTAAAAATTTCTCATAAATTATTTTAAACACATGTATTACACATGGGGAAAATAATTAAAGGTATACAAGATGGATACATAAGTGAAATTAATGATTTAATACAAAATATGCCATTATAATACCTTATATACACACATATATCCACGATTTATAGGTCTTATGTACTTAAAATTAAGTTTGAATATGTCAGTTTAATACTAAGAACCTTGAAAATAAGGTTACATAACTTTAAAGTAGACTTAAAGCTGTTGTTTTCATTATTTTATGGAAAAAATATGAAATGTGCTTTAAATCACTTAAAAGTTGAATATATGCACTATAAATTTAATAATATTGAAAATGTGACTTGACAGATCAAATTTTCTTAATAAGGACTATTTTTTTTGGATACTTAAATTCATAAAAATAACACTTTTCAAACTTGATGATTTTTATGCCAGAAATGGCTTCTGTGTACTGGTCCCATAGTGCCTGCATTTCTCCCATGTGAATAGCTTCATTTTTAGCAAAGTTAGAAATTTCAAACTATAATTAATCCACCTTGTATGCCCTACATTTAAAAACACACTAAAATAAGCAAAAGTTGCTCATTTAGTGTCCTCATTTCATTATTAGTGTAATGACCTCATTATATGCACTAATTTAATTAATAGCCTCAAGATTGGTTCCTAGAGTTCACTACCACACCTAAAATCACTTATTTAGTCAAGTATTTACTTGTGCAAGTGCCTGACAGGAGTATTCATTCAGCTACCCCACATTTCACATCTTATTTTGGGTATCATGATGGTTTCACAGGCAATATTGGTCATATTTAGATGGGGATTTCACATATTAATTTAGAATAATTAGCCCCATCATTTCTACTTTTAATCCCCCTATTTATGTGTTATATTTAGTACTTTTGTTTCCTTTTTAGTCTTTTATTTTAAAGTATTACATGAATATACTCAATTTTTAATTTATCCTTTAATTTTGAAGGATTATCCCTATTATTTCAGGATTTTGGCATGTGATATTATTCTTCTTGTGTTATTGGTTACTCATTAAATTGATGCAAATGTGTACTTGATAGATTGAGGTGTCATTAGCCTTTTATAGAATAAGTAAACTAGGGGAAAACATTAGTGAATTATTGAGTATAAAAGGAGGGGGTTTTTGGTCTTGTTTTCTACATTCCTTATAATTACAATCAAAAAATAAAAACAATAAAAACACAATAAACTTCATTATTACTATTAAAATTCTTTGAATAGTGTTTGAATTATTATCTCTATTTTTCTACCAAATCTAATACTGTAAACCATTTATCATAAGTGAGATTAAAATTACTAAGACCTTATATTGGATTATATTTTACTTTTTAATGTAGTATTGGTACTACATTATTCATCTTGGAAAATTAAAATCTTCTAGAAAACTGACCAATAAAGCTATTAGCATATCTTTACTTGAATCCAGCCTGAAAATTGGGGACCTTTCCTCCAGAAGTATGTTGTTTATCTTCTAATAAGTCAAAATTCAAAAGAGGCTACAAGAAAATAAAATCCCTTTAAAGATATTTGGATTAATTACAAAGGATTGGGGTCACTAAATATAGTGATTTAATCAAAAGAGGCTCAGTTATATAATAAAATTGTGATAATGAATCAAAAATTTTAGTACTAATTGAACATAAATTTTTCTTAGTAAAGGTCTTTCAATAGACAAATTAAATTTGTAATATTTGCAGATAATAAAACAAATAATAAAAACTGATTAATTGATCATTTTTAGCAGGAATTTAATCATTTTTTCTTGGTTTGTACAACTCATTTGATATTCAAAAAGAATATTACTGAAAAAATCATTTTTTAAATATAAAACACAGCTACATTTTGTAGACTTCTTGAATTAAGTGACCACATAAAAGCATATTTGACTTTTGGCACTAATTAATTCAGTATGAAACCTACAAGCAAGCAGTTGATTGACTTAAGTAGTGTTATATCATACTTATGAAACTATTTTTAAAATTTTTAAAACTTATATCTGAATTTTTTGATTAAGTTCCACTTACAACATGTGTGACAACATTAACATTGTGAGTAATGAGGTAAAGCCTTACAATTTAAGACCTAGAGCTGATAAACATGTTACAGGACATTTAAAAGGAGGAGCAGGAATCTCCAACAAAAAGAAACACTTCTCAAATGAATATAAATGAAAAGTAAATGCTATTGATCAAAATAACAATAAAGAAGTCAAGAAAAACTTTAAATGAGAAAATTCATTCCCTATAATCACTTCTAAACAACCTAAAAGTGAAAGTAAACAACATGTTGAACCACATGAAAAATCTGGAAAAGAGGGCAGCTCAAGGATTTTTATAGAAGTAAATCAAGCACTGGTAGGACTCGAAGCTCAACCTACCACAGTAGTCAACAACCCTTCCACAGTTCTACCAGCAGTACCTCCAGCTCCAAGTCAAGAAGAGGACCAAATTATTATAGTAATAAATTGGAAATGGGACTTTTACTCTCAGAACTACAACCATCCTCCTCATCAAAGTTCAAGAAATCACTCTTACAGGGGAAAGGGAAAGAGAGGATGAGGAAGTGGAATAAAACCTTGTTAAGTCATCCATATTCTAATAATAAACTATATAATACTAATAATGAATTACTCATGGGCAATGAAATTGATAAGGATCTTAAGTATTATTCATTTGAACATAGTATTTTAGATTTACCTTTACATGATAAAAATTCACATAGATTTTTTGAAAACAAGGATAATACTAGAAACATTAAAATTGGACCAAATAAATCAAATCTTGAGTTAAAAAATAATGATGAGTCTTCTGAGCTAGACACAGATAAAATTGAATATTTTATGAAAGAAGATCCAATGGAATCAAAAATCATAAGTAAATTATTATTAAGAATTGTAAAATTGAAAGAATTCCCTAGAGAGTCCAAAAATAATACATTAAGTGTATTATTAAACCTTAGAAAATTATTGAGTACTACTTCAAATAAATTAAATGTCATTGAAAATTCAAATAATGAATTAACTAATAAAAATGAAAAACTAAACTCTAAGATTATGAATTTATACAGTAAATTAAAAAATACTAATAATATAATAGCTACAATATCTCCAAAGTGTAAAAATGCATTGGAAAAAGGTAAACTCTCAATTGAAGATATATACATATATTACAGTAAAAAGCTAAGTAATGTAATAGTTATAACAACATCTATGAAAGAGTTAATGTTTATTACTTTCCATGATAAAATCTTAGCTGGAAATTTTGGTATTAACAAAAAATTAAATAAATTTAAAAACACAGCCTGGTTGATAAAAATGAAAAAAGATGTACAAAAATACATTGACACATGTGACTCTTGAAAAAAATCTCAAAGCTTAACCAGGAAGAGAGCTGGGTTGTTAAAACAAATAGAGCAGTCAAAATCCCCATGGGAAATTATAAACATGGAATTTTTAACTGGCTTGCCATTATTTAGAAAAGAAAGCTTCAATTCTTTCTGGCTAATTGTGGATAGAATAACAAAAATGTGTAATTTTATTCCTACCAATAAAGAGGTATCTGCGAAAGACTTGGAATTTATATGGTGCACTCAAATGATGAATACTTCCGGGTTACCCAAAGCCATAATATCTGACAGAGACCCAAAATTTACATCATAAATGTGGAACTCTTTGATGGAAGAATCAGGTTGTCAATTGAAACTGTCAACATCACACCATCAACAAACTGATTGGCTGGCTGAGCGAATGATACAGACTCTGGATGATTAAATTTGATGATATTGCGTCTTTGTATTTGAATACAATTACAATAAGAAATTCACACATGACTGGGTAACATTGATTCTTTGCCTTGAATTTGCTTATAATAGCACAACTAATTCTGTAACAGAGAAAAACCATTTGAAGTCTGGCTGGGGTATGTTCCAAATACACAAGTAAATCATTTAAACAAATCACCAAGGTTAGACATACACTCTGGTACTAAATCCTTTATTCTTATGCAACAAATTTGTAGAAAGAATTCAGAAGAACTCATTCAAAAAGCATTTGAATATGAAAAGAGAAGATGGGATACATCCCATAAAGAATTTGAATTTAAAAAAGGAGATGAAGTCCTTATTTCAACACTACATTTTAACTTAAAAGGTAATGTTAAATTAAAGGATCTTTTGTGGGACCTTTTTTAGTCAACAAAATGGTAGATAAAAATGCTGTGTAATTCATACTATATTCCCCATACAATAGAAAACATCCAGTTTTACCTATCTCATTATTAAACCCTTACCATGCAAACAATCCTGATTTATTTCCAAAAAGAAGATGATAGTCTAAGAAATAGCCTGAATAGCTTGTAAAAAAATCAGAGATTGAAATAATACTCAATAAAAGAATCCTTACTAAAAAGAAAGGAATTGAGTATTTATTATGATGTGAGGGAAAATCAAATGAATTTGATAAGTGGATACCTGAAAATGAAGTTTCAAATCTATCCTCCCTTCTTAAAAAATTTAAATAGAAATTATTTATGTTCAGCTAGCTAAGGGGTTAGAACCAGTACTCATAATACTTTGTTATGTTTTATTTCATTAAAGAATTACTCTTAAATGCTGGTGATTTTTCTGAATACCTAAAAATAAAAATAAAGAAATGTATAATATATATATATATTTTGGGTGGGCAAGTTTCAGCCTGGGTATTCCCAGGACTGAGTAAAAATTTCTCATAAATTATGTTAAACACATGTATTACACAAGGGGAAAATAATTAAAAGTATACAAGATGGATACATAAGTGAAATTAATGATTTAATTTAATATTTGCCATTATAATACCTCATATACATGCATATATCCACCTTTTATAGGTTTTATGTACTTAATATTAAGTTTCAATATGTCAGTTGAATATTAAGAATCTGAAACATAAGGATACATAAGTTTTAAGTAAACTTAAAGCTGTTGTTTTAATTTTTTATGGAAAAAAAAGAAATGTGGTTTAAATCACTTAAAAGTTGAATATATGCACTATAAATTTAATAATATTGAAAATATGCCTTGACATATCAATTTTTCTTAATTAGGACTATTTATTTGGCTACTTAAATGCATAAAAATAACACTTTTTAAACTTGATTTTTTATTCCAAAAATGGCTTCTTGTCATGCGCCATGTGGCACTTGCAGCAAAAGAAAATCTTTTAATCCATATATTGACACCAAAATACATAATCAAAGCACATAAAGCAACATCTACCTTTCAACTGCTTTTCTCCTTTGTTGTCTCAATTAAAACACAATAGCAACTGCACTATCTAAACCTTAAATCCAAATTAGTCAATCATCTGGTTTTACTTTTCAACTTTAAGCAAATGCAGAGTATATTAGTTCTTGGATAAATAGTATAGTTTTCATGTTACATTGTTGTATAATTAAGGGAAGTTAAAGGTCTGTGAGTAGGAATAGGAGTAAGGTTAAAGGATCTGTGGGTTATAATAGAGGGTCAGTGATAAATTAAGGGCAGATAATTAAAGGGATCAAGGTGAGGTGGAGTTGTCTATATAATTGGGGAGATTTGGTTTGAAACTCCCTAAAATTAAATTATAATATTGTTGTGATATTAATTAAAATTATATAAAGCTATTATTTTTTCCTACCTTTCTCAATAATCGATTTCTGCTCAAACTCTTAAAACTCCTAAGTCCCTTTTGGTTATTAAGTTTCAACCCTTTGTGAGATTCCTTAAATTTAAGTGCTACTCTACCATACATTATTATTCACCTCAAACTTTCCTCAAAGAAAATAATTTATCTTTGATGTAACTTTAAATCACTTCCTCAAAGTAATCCTCTTTACTTCAAAGTAGTTCTCAGTCACTCTTATCAAACTCACTTACTCAGGAGCACCCTCAACCTTGTATGTAGGCTGTCCTGTGACAGTATAATTTAATTCTGCATAGTTCCAATTTTTGACTCATACTACTACAAATTTTGGCAGTGTAAAAAGTTCTAAAGTACTAAGCAGTAGAAACAATGCGAGATGGGTTGGTTCTTCTTTTCAACTTCTAAAAAAGAAGCACCTGCCACTTTTATTTTAAAGACAGCATAATAATGTGTAATACTAATATCTGACCAGATAGTTTATAAGTTGAGAGATAAGTTAAAAGATAAGGAAGAACAAATATCAATATATGGATATTTCTACTCTTAATAAGCGCTAGTATCCACAGCTACTCCCTCTTGAAGCGCTCTCTTTAAATACGCCTTATTATAGAAATAAAATAACTCTAATAATAGTTTATCCTACTGAATATATATATTCTCTCTGTGTTGCACTTTTTCACTATACTATATGAAATACACACACAGACGCACAAACTCTAAAAGACTCAGAATATATCTAACATGTTCTTAAACACTTAATCACAGAAAAATCCAATCTCTTACTGTTATCAGAGTAACCACAAAAATAGACAAATTGCTATATATCACAATATATTTCAAAAGTATATAATATGAGGCTCTAATGTTTGTAATCAAATGACTTATTTGAACAATAATTTCTCTACCTAACTACTCTCCTCCTCTCATTAGATAGCCTTTCCTTCTTATATTTTTAAGCGCTCCAGACACGGTTCCCAAGTGGATCTCCAGTGCTGTCTCTAGCACCACATTAGTAAAACAATAACTAATCGATTAGTAAACTTAATACACTGCTTTTAACAACTACATTGCCTAAAAGTACCCTATGCTTACTAAAACTAGTATTAACTTGTTTCACTCATGTTCCACATGCATGCTTATGACTGTAACTTGCATTGTTTCAGCACTACTTCCCATGTTGACACCTTTCAGTGCTGATCCTTGTCTCTTCAACTCTTGGTTGGTTTTTTTATGATCAAGTCTCCATCCTCATTGCTTCATTACTAAGTCCATAGTTCTGAAAATTCACTTAACTAGTTGGCCTCTGCAACTTACATTACCTGTTTCAGTAAGTTAACACACTAGCCACTGTGCAGTATACTATGTACTTGAGGCCTTACTTGAGGCATAATTCCTTCCTTAATGCTTAAAACACAATTATTGGAAAATCCAAATCCATAATGTTCAGTGCTTGCAATCCTAAGTTGATAACACATAATTCCCTTTGTGCAGCACATCTTGCTGTGAAATCCGAGTGCACAGAACCTAAATCCTCTTATGCGCTTCTCTTTCCCTTTGTTATTTTAAAACCATAATCAAATATTTATAATAGAACTATCTACTGTGATATTATTCCCCTTTGTTCTTCCTGGGCTACACAAGCTGATTTATCTAAAAGAAAAGTTACCTGCAATGCGTGTACCACATCCTTTCTCTACATGGGACTGTCCCCAGGAGTTTAAAAATACCCTGTGCTTTGCAGCATTTCAATCCTCCATCTTCCAACTTCTTCTTCATTTTCTATAAATAACCATCATTGTCATTTCCTTCTTCTTCTACTACATAGTTATATCCTCTTATATTTTTGTATTCCTTTTTATTTATAATTTATAAAAAATGAACACAGAAAACACTACCATTAATTATGAGAATACCACCAACTTCGTGAACGCTATCTGACAGTTTGTGCACACGTATCCACCTGCTGCTCCTCCCATGACTCCAGTCACTATGCTGATGGGTAGGACAAGATGCACCTGCCGCATCAAAAATGGCATAAGCCCCTTCCACTTTTCAAAAGTCCGCTGTGGCAACACTTATTTTAATGTAAGTTTTACTTCATTTTTATTCCTTTCTTTTCATCCTATCATTACTAACTTCCATTTCCCTTTTTTTTCCAGTCATGCAATTTCTGCAAAAGTTGAAAAAAGAAATGTAGCTACAATGGGCCGCCCACAGTTGCGCATCTAGACTCCAATGCTGCTACCACGGACATGATGAGTCAGATGACAATCAAGCACCCTGCGCCTGCTCCAACTACACCACCTAACAACAAACGTGTCAAGGTTGGTTTCTGAGCGCCTACTCCCAGTAGTGTTGCTTCAATTCCTAGATCACTCTTTTCAGAAGAGAGTATCCACACTGTAAGTTACTTTCTCTTCTTTTTCCTCTTCTGACCTAACACTAACACCCTTACTTTCTTTTCTAGGATGCGCCAGCCACTCCTTATGCTAAGACGCCTCCTCCGCCAAAAAATTTGCTGTTCTTTCCTGCTCTGGAAGAAGATCCCCTCTAGGATTCCTCTCCTCTTCCAGAGTGCGCACCTCGTTTGCTGACTCCTTACTGGACTGCCATGCAGCCAGCTGGTGATGCCTCCATCCCGGAAAATTGGCCCATTGATACCCCTTCACTTGACAACAAAGCAGAGCCCGTCATGGCTTGAAACTGGAAATTTTAAGAGCATATTGCCTGTGCACCATTCAATGCAACCATGCGTTATGGTAAGGTAAACTATTACAGTCGCCTTGCTGTAAGCAGAATCCAGAGGAGATGTGTGGATTTAGCTGAAAACCCCGTCCTTCCAAAAAAAATAACAAAATGGGAATTCTAAATCACTAAGATACCCAGTCTACTTGGATCTGATTGATAAAAATATGAAACTCTGATATGTTTAACGCTTATTGAGATTTAAATAAAAGTGGCTGTTGAGAAAGAAATACTGATTACAACAATTAAGGTGTACCAGTGAAAGATCTGAAAAGATTGACTTTTATGTTTTTATAATAATTTGAATTTTTATGAGACAGCAATAATCAAGTCCCAGTGATGAAGACCTTTCTAAAGATACCCTATATGAAGTGTGATTTAAATTGTTGAGTAGTATTTCTAAAATGCTATATATAAAATATAATGTTATAAGGGTATTAAAATTTTATTTAATTTGTTGAGTAATAAAAAAATGAGACCGTGGTGGTTAAAGATTAAGCTGTATGATGTATTACCCCCCCTCAATTTCGAGTTTGAGAGGCTCTTAAGTATTCCTAGTCACGTGCCTAAGTTTTCCCCTCCAGAGCTCTCCCAGAGTCAATCCGGAGCCTGTACGGAGTCCGTACGGAGTCCGTCCGGACGTCCGGACTCAATTAGAACCTTTAAAACTATAATAAAAAATCTAGAAAAACTACACATGATAGAGCCACTTCCCCTTTACATTCCAAACTAATTTTCGTAGTCTGAGCAGCTCTAATTACCCCGTCAAAATTCATCGAAGTTAAGTAATTTCTGAATATGTAAATATTTCTATAAATCTTTAAAATTCATTTAAAAATATAAGAAAAATAGTAAAAATTCTGGAAAAATTTCCCAAGGTTCATGAGTGACTCGACTTGATACTTATAAAATTTTCAGACCGTAAAAATAAGTTTTTTCCGTAAAATAAATTGATTTCGTGTAGGCATTTTGCTTTTAACCAAATTTCTTTATATTTAAAACTCAAATAAATTAAATAAAATCCTTTTATAACATAATAACACCAATCTTGCACGCCGTAATAACTACATTTACGTACTTAGGTGCCATACTAAACTTTAGGCTACCACAGCGTCAAATGAACAACATGTTCTCTGCCGTCAAGGAATTCCTTGAGGCAGTCCCAGTCTATACTTGCGCCGGGTATAACCAACGTACACAGCTAATTGCTACCTTGCAACAAAACCTGCAAGAGGCTGTTAATGACTGGGTTTTCTGCATCCCAATCTTTCATGACACACACTACAAAAAATCTTCTTTTTCTTTATTTTTTATTCACTTTGTATCTTTCTTCCTATAATCTGTACATAGCCTGTAAAAAAAGTAATAAAATATCTTATATTCTCATCTTAAATTCTTTGTGAGAGTTCTTTAACTACAAGATGAGCTTCCAACAAAAGAAATCGTCCTTCTTCCAAACTTTCCAGAGCACCCTTTTACTAAGTGCTTCTCAAAGATGAAACAACAAAAAACAAAAAAAAACTTAAAATCAGCGCTACTCCCTATAGCAGAAAATTGATCCTCTGCGTCATATATGCATGAGTTCCCTTGAAGTCTTCAGATCTTTTCAATATATGACTTTCCCATGACTGCAACAAATTCCACTTTTCCCTTGAATCCCTTTTTCTATGACAAAAATCCTTCACATCTTCCTTAGAGACCATTCAATGCTCAAGTCAGATATTGTGCAACTAGTGTCTTTTTTATAATGCCATTCTTAGCCTATAAATAGCCCATCTAATAATCACCATTTCCATTATATTTGTATCATGACTCAATACCGCACTGTTCCCAGAGATCAAGCATGATCTTTCTGAAAATGTCCCAATTTCCATTGCACCTTTTCTAGACTGCAGGGGTATGCCTCCTTTAGATCTTCTTGCAATAACTGTTTCAGATATCATAAGACTTGTAACACCTCCCTAAATCAAAATAGTCCTCAGCCTACTGTCTACATTATTTTCCCACCTAGTTCCACCAGTAGCACTCCTACAATAACTACTATTAGTCTTACCAGCATTAATTCTTCTCCCATTACTGATGTCCCTTACAAATCATCATCACCTCCCACTTGTTTCAGGCACAAAATATCCATTCAGCCTAGTGCTGCACCTTCTTCTGCCCAAAGTTCCAATTCTTTTATGCATTCAGGCTCCTCTACAGCTGCTCCGGACATTTTTACTGTCTCCGTGCCATCAGCGGGCCCCCATAACTTACTGGAAATTAAGTTCCTTTCATTAAACTTACGCCTCTGTTACCTACTGACTCCTGTTCTATCTTTTAGGCTTCAGAGAATCCATCTCCCTGGGATGGGTTCCTGTTCCACTACCCTTTGTACATACCATTCAAATGTTTACCAGACTTTGCCTTATATACAATGCTATGTATCTATCCTATAATCACACACCAGCCTTTTCTAATGCTGAGCTCAAAGCTCGTTATACCCATATAGAAATGATAGGTCAGCTAATGAATGAGATCAGTTCTTTGACTATTCTTGGATTCCCTGCTAATCCTTGTTGCTTCATCGTTCCTGAAGAATGGAAAGGATATCCTAATAGCTTTAACAAAAAAACTGAATAATCCACTAGCAATTTCCCAATAAGCCTTCTTTTTTCAATATCTCTGTACATAGTCTCCATCTTTTACTATGCCTTTAAATAAAAATCCTAGACATGGTACTATTCTTTTACACCTGTCTTCAATATTAGTTGTCTTTTATATTTGGAGTGCCTAACTTTTCTCCCTCTACTTTATTTAAAAGACTATAGACCCTGTAAAAAATCATAGAATAAACTTTAAACATTAAAAATTTTACCACCTTCACCACAATACAAAAATACATTATGTAAATAAGTTATTGAACTGTAGAGCACCTCATCTATAAATTATTATTCCACTCCTGGTTGATTAACCCATTGGCTGAATTCCCAGTGTCTTTTGCGTTTACATGGTACATATCTCCTTCAATACATTTACCTATTTTGTCATGTCTCCTCAAACAATGAAAATATAAGATTCCATTTCTCTCTATGTTCTCATCTGAGCACTTATTCCAGTTGCCTGTTCAGCCATAGTCCTCCTAACTTTCAGTTAGTGCCCTCTATCCCTCACAACTGCGTCAAATCCTCCTGCGAGTCCTCTTAGAAAAATAAAACTTAAACATAACTTGTTAGTTTAACCTCTTCCTGGAGGAAATATAAAAAAATCATAAAAAGAGCATTGATAGTTTAGCCTCTTCCAGGAGGTTATTCTGGTAGTTTTCCCTCATTCCGGAGGTTATTCTGTACCACTGGAGCACCCCTTGGGTAGAATCTTTTGATATGATGTGCTGCTGTAGAGAGTTCTAAAGTACTAAGCAGTAGAAAAAAATGCGAGATGGGTTGGTTCTCCTTTTTAATTTCTAAAAAGAAGTGCCTGCCACTCTTATTTTTAAAGACAGCACAATAATGTGTAACATAAATATCTGATTAGAAAGTTTATAAGTTGAGAGATAAGTAAAAGATCAGGAAAAACAAATATTACTATCTGGATATTTCTATTCTTAACAAGCGCTAATATCCACAGCTACTCCCTCTTGAAGCGCTCTCTTTGAATATGCCTTATTATAGCAATAAAATAACTCTAATAATAGTCAATCCTACTGAATCTATATATTCTCTCTATGCTGCATTTTTCCACTATACTATATGAAATACACACACGGATGCGCGAATGACAAAGACTCAGAAATATCTCTAATATTATTCTCAAAAAAATTACCACAGAAAAATTAATATCTTATACTTGACTTCACAATTATTAACTAATCGTATGTTAACTAATTATTTGTCAATTGTTATTATTTTTCCTACTCGATGTCCTTCTTTTATTGTATAGTCCTCCTTTTTTATATTTTTCCAGTGCTCAAGACACAGTTCCCTAGTGGATCTCCAGAGCTGGCTCTAGTGCCACATTAGTAAAACAATAACTATTCTATAAGTAAACTACGTACATCGCTTGTAGCAACTACAGCACCTAACTGCACCCTATTCTTACTAACACTAGTTTTTAACTTGTTTCACTCATACTCCATATACGCGCTCTTGACTATACCTTTGTTTTGTTTCAGCGCTACTACCAAGTTTGACCCATTCTAATGCTGACCCTAGTCCCCTTGACTCTTGGGTAGTTTTCTTTTGTGATCGAGTCCCCATGCTCCTCGCCTCATTACTAGTCGATAGTCCTGGTAATTTACTTGACTATTTAGACTCTGCAACTTACGTTACTTGTCTCAATAATTATAGCACTTGCCGCAGTGCAGTATATTATGCACTTGAGTCCTCCTTAAGCCATAACTCCTTCCTTAATGCGTAACGCACAATTATTGGAAAACCCAAATCCATATTGTTTAGCGCTTGCGGTCCTAAATGGATAACACACAATTACCCATTGTGCGGCACATCCCGCTGCAAAATCCGAGCGCACAGACCCTAAATCTTTTTTTTGCGCTTCTATTTCCCTTTCTTGAAACACACATATACATATTATATTTTAATACTATCTACGGCGCTAACTCCCCTTTTGTTCTACCTGGACTACGCGCGTTGATTGGTCCAAAACCACACTTCCTGCGAGGCGCGTACCACACCGCTACATGTCACTTACATTCAGCACCATCCAATTCCTCCAGTAAATAAGACCCTCCAATTATTTGCTTCCTTATCCTAAAAGTACCATTCCATCTGTCAGCAAAAATTTTACCCCATTGGCTTTCTAGACTTCTATTATAGACCAAAACCAAATCTCCTGGTTTCAATGGCTTCCTCAATCTATGCACTAAAAGCTCATCCCAATGTTTAACTGATTTGTCCAGGAACCCATCTTTCCTTTCAAGTTGTGCTACCCTCGCTAACATTAAATCTTCAGTCGAGCGCACTTGATCCCAATCACATCCTAGAAAAGATCCAGCCTCTAGAAAATAGTTAGTACCACCCTTTGACCAAACATAAGTTCATACAGTGAAAACCCAGTTGTACTTTTAACTGAAATACTATCTGCAAAAAAAAGCTAATAGCAAGTATTTCTTCCACTTGGCAGCATTATTTCTGCATAACTTAACCAACGCATCCTTTATAAATTGATTCCCTCTTTCTACCATTCCTTCTGCTTCAGAATAATATGGTGTTTAAACCCATAGCTTAGCCCCTATATCTTTGACTACATCTTGGAATTCTCCAGAAAATTCAGTGCCTCAATCCACATTTACCATTTCTATTACCCCATACCTATAAATCCATTCTCTCTTTAAGAATTCAGCTACATTACTTGCCTTAAGGTTTATCAAAGACCCTGCTTCAGCCCATTCTGATAGATAATCCCTGGCTACTACCAAGTATTTAAAGGACCCTTCTTTTATATGAGCTGCATCTAAACTGATCCTACCAAAAACAGTATCTTTGCCTGTTGCTCAACCTTTCTCTTTTGGCTTTCTGTAACTCCTGCTCTGACATTCTGGACAAGTTTAACCCAATTTCTTACCTTGTCCTTCATATTGGTCCACCAGAATCTTTCCCTGACTCTGAAATACAACTCATCTTGACCTCTATGACCTAAATTTTCATGCAACTCCCTGAGTATTTTCTCCTTCTTTTCCCTAGTTTAAATGACTAATTGAAGAAGCAAAGACTTATTCCTCCATAACTTCCCATCTTAAATAAAATAGCTTTTAGTGCACTTCTCAATATTGCGCCAAACCTTTTAATCACAAATCACTTGTCGACTACTACCTTCCAAATATAACCTTAACAATTCTGCTTCCTCATCAGTAGGTGCATCATCTTCAGAATACTCCCCATTCTCCGGATGAGTATTACTATCTTGGCTTCCCCTTGAGCCGTCTAATTCTTCCGCTGTCTTGTCCAGCACACTCCTTGTCACTACATTAACTTCAGCATTCCCTAAACCCAGTTGCGGACTACCTTTGCTACAAACATCCTTTGTGTCATAATCATCTAGTTTATTGTCTTTGTGGACGCCCCGTAACGTTACTAGTTTATTGTCTTTGCCAAAGCCTCTATCAAATCCTTCATAACAATAATCTATCCCATTTAACCATCTTTTATCTTCTCTGAATTCCTCAGATTCTGAGTCTTCTTCAAACAACAGCCTTCTGGATAACAAATCTGGCATTGTGAAAGACTTCCCTCGCTTATGCACTAAGTAAAAAGAAAATAAAAAAAATCTGCACCACCCACCTAGTTATAGGCACATCTGGAAAACCTGGGCTACTAATCATTTGCAACAACAATAGTGCATCAACCTGCAACTCAAAATGTTGCCCCCAAAGCATCCACTGTAGCTTCTTAAGCATTTTTACTACTCCACATAACTTCAGCTTAGACTGAGAGTACCTAGAATCCACTTTATTAAAAGTCTTAGATTTGTAAAGTACAGGCCTGTCATTACCTTCCTCATCCTCCTGCATCAAAACTGCGCCTACTGCAAACACACTAGAATCCACCTCTAGAGTAATTTTCACAGTGCCTGGTCCATATTCCAATCTTTTGAAAAGGATATCTTTTCCTACAATCCTTTTTAATAACTCAAATGACTCTTCACATTCCTCTATCCAATCCCATACAACATCTTTCCTTGTTAAGTGCCTTATAGGTGAATACAGCAAAGCAAAATCTCAAATAAACATTCTTACATGTATACAAATGCCTAAAAACCCTCTAACTTCCATAGTATCTCTTGGTCTTGGTCTTGGCCATGTAAGCACCTTATTCGTTTTGCTTTTTGGCAATGATCCTCCCTTCCTTGCATATCACATGTCCCAGGATATCTACTGCTGGATCACAACAAGAAAACTTGGATCCAGAGATTTTTAATCCTACCTCCTCTATCCTAAATAGCACTCTCTCCAGGGTAATCACATATTCACAAACAAACCTTCTAATATATGGATTCTCCTCTAACACTTCCCCATCATAGTCACTGGCTGGTCCTTCTATACCGCCATTATCAATGAAAATTCCCACATGCTCTGGAATTTTGTCCTGCAGTATCCACATCATCTGAGCTTGGTATACCACCATAGAATTTGTTGCGCCTTGTGGTAACCTTTTCAACCTGAAGCATCCCAGTGATGTTTCAAATGTAGTTGTGGGCCTGGATGATCCATCCAATTCACGCTCATTGTATCCTCCCATGATATCATCTAATCCATAAAATGCGCGTCCTGTAAAGGAATTCACAAACTCTTCTGGAGTTGGTGGCATTCCTGCATCCTTTACCATAACCTTTTTCATCTCCCTAAGATCATGAACGACCCTCAATTTATCACAGTGCTTAACAACACAAAACACTGGACTTGAATAACTAGACATAGACTGTTCATACAAGCCAGACCTTAACCTTGCCCTAATTAATTCTGTATAATCTTCTCTTATAGCGGCTGGTATTGAAAAAGCCTTCTTCTGCCACAGCGCATGAGGTATAACTGGAACAATATAAGGTTTACTGTAAGAGTGTTTCAACAAACCTCTTTCCTCTTCAGAAAATGCAATAGCCTTCTCCCTAAGAACCATAACATGTAACAACAACTTCTTTTCTTCCTGAGATAACCAATCCTCTGGTCCAAAAATAACCATCTGAAGCCTCTCCATTGTGATTCTACTAGTAGGTGTAAATTCAGGTGGAAAATTTGTTAAAGGAATATCATAAGGATTCCTAGACAGCACTGGCCTCTGAAAAGGAAGATTAAAATCCGGCATTAATACATTTACTGGTTTAACCTTGACAGCTAATGGTTTATACTTTGATGCAAAGCAGCGCTTGATGCTTCCTTCATTACTTAAACTCAAACCCCTTCTAATATAACTATGGGTTGTACCTAAATCCTGTTTTTGTCTTTTCTTTTTAATATAAGTATAACAAAATCCATAATAAAAAAAATCAAAAAGCCTAGGTATTATACATTCTACTGTAGTATTGACAAGACACCTATGAAGTACCACTTTACGTATCCCCTCTTGTTGGACTGACTGGTCACTATCTGGGTTCCTCTCATCCTGGAAGATAGTAACACCTAAAATGCCAGTCCCTAATGAAAATGTTGGAGCCTTCATAGCGGTCTCCCCATTTCATCCTTTGAGACTTCCTCATAAATCTCTCTTTCTTTCTCTAATCTCGCAGCTCCAGAGTACATAGTCTCTCAGCCACCATCCTTAGGTTCTACTAAGACTGTTGTTGCTGCAATACCATCATCATCCATAATTTTTATTCCAATAGTATTATTCAAAAAATAATCAATAGTTGCAGAATAATCCATTTAAAATGGTGTGCCTAAAACTGGTTTAACTACACTCATTGGAACAAAAAAAATGAATATCCCTTATTGCTCCCGCAACTCTAGTGCATACGTACTCTGCTACACCTATAACAGGCAACCTACCTCCACCAATTCCTGTGACAGTGTCATCACCATCTTTTACAGGAAGACCTAGCTCCACAGCATCATCTGCTGAAACCACATTTACTTGTGACCCTGTATCCACTAATGCTCTAATCTGCTTACCATTTACAGTAATTGTCAAATACCCCAAGGGAACTGCATAATGTGGCGCCCTAGGCAATCCAACAGCTGGCTTATATGACTTCTCTCCTACATCAAATTCAGCACAATTATAAATCCTTTGCTTCCTGCACTTATCCAAAATCCCATTTTCTATATCTGGCGCTACTGCTGTCAGCACCCCCAATGGAACTGAAACTGTAGTTTTTAAACATTGCTCAACTAAATCCTCAGCTGCCTTAGGAAAATCAGAGTGAACTGGGAGCTGAATTTTACATTTAGGTTGTGTCACCTTTACACCAGATTTTTCTCTTTCAGGTGGGTTCTTTGGAGTATTATTCCTTGCTCCTGGCATTCCTTCAGCAGGTACCGCCCTTTGCTCTACTACCTCTGGCTCCTCCATTGTCACAGGTTGTTCTTCTACCTGATGATCCACACCATACCTACCAGGTTCTATACCATCAATTTCAAAATCTTCCATAGGTTCAGGTGTATTTTCTCTAGTAGTATACCCTACTTCCTCCATATCCTCTGGATTCACATACCTAGCACCAGCTCTTCTTGGCCTACTAATTGTTGGTGGGCCATTTTCTTGTGCTTTGCTGCAAACATCTCCAAGCACTCTGCAGTAAGTGGTGCTGTTACTGCTCCTTCTTATATATTAAAATCAAACACTGCGCAAGTAACTGCAAAATTAACTGATTTTGCATCCTTGCCTTTTTCTTTAGCTTCAGGATCCTTTCCCTTTCTTGACTTTCCCTCCATAGACTTCTTATTAATATAATTGATGACCATGGCTTTCATTCCTCAATCCTTGTCTTTAACAAGCTTAGTCTCATTTTCCAACATAAGCATAGTTCCATCTTTGTAAATTACCATCTCCTCTTTATCCTTTTGAAGCGCATCACACCTAATCCCAGTATGCCCTTCTTTATTACAATAGTAGCATACCATAGTAGTAAAGCGCAACGGTTGGTAAGAACTCTTGGGCCTATACACCTCTTTTGTTTTTTCTGCTTCAATTATTTTCTTCTCCAATTTATCAATCCTAGCAATAACAGAATCTGGCTCTTTATTAAAAACTTTAGCTTTAGGAGACAACACCTGAAGAGATGATTGAACATCAGATGCATCCTCATCCACTTCCTCATTATCCAAAGTGACTCTAGCTGCGCAACACTCAACTTGACGCGAATTCATTTCATCTTCCATTGCTGTCTCTACTTCTTCTAATCCAGGGTACTTATAATTACCATCCCTCTTCTTGACTGACTTTCCTTTGTTATCAAAGTGCCTCTTTCCCAGTCTTCCACCTCTGGTGCTAACGCTTCACAAAATCAAGGTAAAGATGCATTATTATCACTAAAATCTTCATTACTGACTGAATACTCGACCATTCTATCATACTCTCCCTGAAACTTTTAAATTCCTTAGGGTCTTGGACACCACCTCCAGCTTTGGCCTTCTTTACCAAGACATCTAGATCCATAATTGTGTACCTAGTTTCCTCAGTAATCTTTGGCCATATCTTAAGCATCTTTTCCTTTAGTGCTGACCAATCACTCTCTTTGTGACCCTTTAGATCCTCCATATTGTCCTTGAACTCATTTGATACAAAGAACAATACTTGGTGCACCATATCATATTTGGTCACTCCATGAACTTCAGCTGCCTGTTCAAACCTATGTAAGAACTTCTTGGTATTAATTACCGCAAAACGCAAGCTTTAATCTTTAAACCTAATAACTGTTGTTACCCTCTGTGGCAACGAAATTGTTGTATTGGGCAATTTAACCCTCTCCTGACATCCGCTAGATGTAGTTGCAGTAGGTTCCATTTTTAAAATAAAAAAATTTAAACAGAATCCACAAAAAATAAACACACACTTGATAATTCAATCTGACTATATCCACAATACAGCCCTACGCTATCCTCTGATAACAGCTAATGATCCACTTGCTGTAGACCCTACAACTCTTCCACTGAAGCACTGGATTGATTGTTCCCTCTTGACAAAACCCTGAAAACCAAAAAATCTAATCAAAACACTATTTAAAATTATGCCACTTTTGGGACACCAATTGTAGAAAGTTCTAAAGTACTAAGCAGTAGACACAATTCAAGATGGGTTGGTTCTTCTTTTCAATTTCTAAAAAAGAAGCGCCTGCCACTCTTATTTTAAAGACAGCGCAATAATGTGTAATACTAATATCTGACTAGATAGTTTATAAGTTTAGAGATAAGTAAAAGATCAGGAAAAACAAATATTACTATCTGGATATTTCTATTCTTAACAAGTGCTAGTATCCACAGCTACTCCTTCTTGAAGCGCTCTCTTCGAATATGCCCTATTATAGCAATAAAATAACTCTAATATTAGTTTATCCTACTGAATCTATATATTCTCTCTGTGTTGCACATTTTCACTATACTATATGAAATACACACACAGATGCACAAACTCTAAAAGACTCAAAATATCTCTAATATGTTCTTAAACACTTAATCTCAGAAAAATACAATCTCTTACTGTTATCAGAGAAACCAAAAAATTAGACAAATCACTATATATCACAATATATTTCAAAAGTATTTAATAGGGGGTGTCAGTTCTGGAAAATCCGCACTTAAATTAAGTGTGGATTTCAAACTAAATCAGCACTTACAAATCAGCACTTAAAATTTGCAAAAAAGTCACTTATTTCAAAAATGGGTGTCAGTTCTGACCTCAAATCAGCACTTTTTTTGTGATTTTTTTTTCAAAACCACATGTTCGCCACATCATCCCTTTCTTTCCCATACCATCCCTATCACATGTGATACACTGACCTTCCTCGGCACACACCCCTTCCTGACATTTTCAACATTTTGACCAGGCATGTTTACATTCTTTTTTACTTATTTCTTCTACCTCTTAATCTTTTTTCTTGTTATATGCCAGTTTCATAATGCCTCCCAGACATTCCAAATCTCAAAAGGTAACTCAAAAATCTGCTTTGTCACAAAAGTCTCCTCGTAAAGCAAGCCCTACACCTGAAAAATCAAAGTCAGGTTCAGGTCAGCTTAAAAAGGATGATTATCTCATCATAATCAACTTCCTTAAAATAAAATCAAATTTTGAAGCATTTTTTGGATGTGAAAAGTCCACTTGTATTGGACGTCCACCTTCTTCAAAGGTTAATGGCTACTTATTGATGGCCAATGAAGTAAGGAAGAAACAAGGGGGAGAATCGATACTAATCCTAAACAAATGAAGGAGAGATTTAAGAGTTACCAATCAAAATATAAAAATGCTCATCATGCTGCAAATGAAACTGGCTTTGGTATTGAAAATGATGATTTGGAGATTGGAATTACTACTGTTTTGGAAAAGCTCAATGTCATGTGTCCTTTCTATGAGGAAATGGATAATCTTTTGGGCTCCCGAGTTGATGTAAACCCTTGGTTTCTACACGATACTACTAAGGATATACCCTTTGGATCCAAACCTTCCTATAATCCTCCCGACACACCTTTACTTGAAGGAGATCAATCCCCTCCACCTTCTAACAATAGTTCAGCTGAAGATGATACCAACTATCAAGCAGAAAAACTATATTGCAGCAGATCTGAATCCTCAGAGGCCCAAAATCTAAATGTATGTTTACTTTTTGTTTTTTTTTCAATTCTTCTCTGAATTTCTCTTTCATTCTAGTCTCCTCCTACTCAAACTCAATCTCCATTAAATAATCTCAATTCTGGAAATGTGAATCCCACTTTAGAAGCTGCTTTAGATGAACTTCCTGAAGCCTCTTGCTCAAGCTCCAAACTAAAGCGTCGAGCCTCAACTTCAATGAACTTGAACCATCTATTAAAACGTGGTAATACTTCAACAAGCTCATTTGGCTCCCTTGAGGATTATTTTGAAAAAAAAGATATAAGTAAGATTTTTTTACTATATATCTTAATCATTAACTCATTTATTTATTTTTTTCAATTTAATTTTATCAGCAAAATCAACTATTGCGAAAAATGCCCTTGACTTTGAGAAGATGAATTTTGATCATATGCTAAGGAAAGATAAGCAAGCCTTAGATTTGGAAGAAAAAAAATTTGAGGCAGAGCAGATGGAAAGAGTAAATGACCGTCAATTTCAAAGAGAAATGGCTACTTGTGAATTGGAAAAACAAGAGAGTTTTAAAAAAAAGATTTCATTATGGAATGTGTAAAAAATGGCCAATCTTATGAGGACATTAAAAAATTACTTGACCTTTTCAATTGATAAATTGTTTTTCTAGTTAATTTAATTTTCATTGATTTCTTTTTGGTAATATTTTCTTATATGCTGGCTTATAAAAGGTCTTGAATATAGTACATTATTTTTGACATATTATTGAAAATATCATACAATTTTTCTATCTTTACATTCAAGTCAATAAGTTTGCTTACACTTTTATTTTGAAAAAAATTTGAAAATATAATAAAAATTTTCTATCTTTACTTTCAAGTCAATAAGTTTGCTTATCTATATACTTCTAAGTCAATAAAATTCAATATCTCTTTTGAAAATTTGGCAATACATCCCCTTGAATTTTATTGAAACAAGGGGTGGGTACCACCAAATTTTTCTAAGTCATCAATTTCACATGTCAGATTTAAAAATTGGCAATACCCTCCCCTGAATTTTATTGAAACACGGGGTGGGTACCACCAAATTTTTCTAAGTCATCAATTTCACATGTCAGATTTAAAAAATTGGCAATACCCTCCCCTGCATTTTATTGAAGTAAAGGGTGAAAGTCATCAAAATTTAATATAATTACATTAATTAATTAATATATAAATAATATATGTAAAATTTACTACTTTTAAAGTAATGACAATTCCTCATGCCAAAATGCAGATCAAGTCTAGAAACTAGGTTTGGGACTTTCCACAGGTATAGGCTAGAGGAACCCCATGAAACAAATTAATGTTATCATGATTACCTTTTATACAACACATGGTCGTTAGCCCATTACTTTAATTTCATAAATAGAAATATCATATTTATTTATTAAAAATTTATGGAAGAATATTAAATATTTGGTGACTCTACAAATCCCCATACTTTTTAGATCTACCTAAAGAATTTTTAAATTTATTACCTTTTTCTTCTTTTTTTAACTTGTTTATTAGTTGGATTAACTTTTGACTGATCTGGAAAGAGCAACCAAAATTTGTGAAGTCTTGACAAGATTTCAAACCTGGAGGAGCCTTTGTGGTTTGGTGATTATCGTAAGAAGAATTCCAAACTGTTTTGATGATTCCATTTCCTAATCTAAAATCAATTATACATCTATTATCCGGGAAATATAATCCATGTCCCTTAATTTTTGCAGGTGACGGAATAGGTTGTCCAGTGATAGGATTAATATATGTGAAAATTCCATAAGTGAGGTAATTGGCATCATTTGAGTCGGTGTGAATTTGGTTATGAAATCCAGAATGAGTGATTATAACATTTGAAAACATTAGATAATCACTGCTAATATCTTCCCATTCAGAGTTGCACCAATTTGGTATTCCAAGTCTCATAGCAACTTCATGATTTGTTTCAAAAGCTTTATTACAGAGTTTTTTAAGTCGAAGAGTAAGAAATGAATTAAATGAAGGTAAAGTATTCCATTTTCAAAAATCATTATCTAATTCAGCTTTAGATAAAGATCTGAGTAAAGAATATATGCCTATTTGAATTAAATTCAGTAAAATGATATTAAAAAATTCAGAAAATTTTTTAAACATACCAAGAGAAAAACCTTTATCAAATCCTGGTCTCAATCCAATACCAATCATGATTCCACCCAAAAAATTCTTATTCCTTAAAGGTAAGCAAACTAAAGCCATTTGATAGAGTGTTATGATGAGATCGCAGAGTTTATTAAATGATTCATCTTTTAAACCATTAAAAGAATGGTTTTCGTAAATAAATTGAGGTTTGAACTGTATTAAAATTGTGCATGAATTTGAAAATAAATGACCCTTGTTCTAACACCTTCATCAGAGGCATCCATTGTATTTTTTCCTTTCTACACATTGTGCATGAAAATTGAAGATGTGTACCCTGATTTGCACGCAAAGATCAGGGTACATATATTTTTTCTCCTATTCAAATATTTCTTGAAATTTGAAGACGAGTACCCTGATCTTTGGCCGAAGATCAGGGTACACCATGGTATTTTTGCCTGCAACCATGTGTTCAGTGATATTTGAAAAGGTGGACCTTCATCTTTGGCCAAACATCAGAGTCCACCATTGTATATTGGCTTGATAAAAATTGTATCAGAGATTTTGAGAAGTGTACCCTGGTCTTTGCGTGAAGATCAGGGTACACTTGTGTTTTTTGGCTTCTATTTCAATCTGTTTTGGAATATCAAATCAAAAACATTTTCTAAACGTTTCAAAGCGGCTCCATTATCATTTGAACCCAAACGACATAGTGTGATGGCCAATCGAATTGAAGGATGTCGTTGTTCTTTTTGAGAATTATTGTGAAATATGGGATGATCCTGAATAAGCTCAAGCAATTTAAGGAAAAATTCCTGAGAAGTCCTGAAAAGCTGTCTAAAACTGGGTGTAGATAGGTTAAGAAGTGTTTGAATCGTGTACTTGGGGGTATGAAGTACTTAAGGCTTTCTGGGAAGAAGGTAACGTTTTGTGGCCATTTTTTATAAAAAGACAAAATCTTCTTCTAGATCAGAATCAGAATCGGAATAAGTGTCCAAGAGCAGTTCAAGAGCCATGAAAGTCATTGATTTATGTAATTTATCACAATTTGAAAGTGAGGAAGGCATAACTCTTATATGATATGATATAAAGATGTAAATGATGTATGATGTTTTGAGTTATGAAGTGTTATGCTGCGGAGTGCTGCGTATAAATGGGATGATGCTGACAAATCAGTGAAATGGGACTTGATGGTGAAATCAGCACTTTTGGTTGAGAAAGTGCGGATTTGAGTGAAATAAGTGACTTTTTTCACTTTTGAAATCCACCAGTATTGGGGCTAGTGTGTTTTGGAAATCCGCACTTATTTAAGTGCAGATTTGGTCAAATTTACGTGCAGATTTGTAAGTGCGGATTCGCCAGAACTTAAACCCCCTAATATGAGGCTCTAATGTTTTTAATCTAATGACTTATTTGAATAATAGTTTCTCTACCTAACTACTCTCCTCCTCTCATTAGATAGCCTTTCCTTCTTATATTTTTAAGCGCTCTAGACACGGTTCCCTAGTGGATCTCCAGTGCTGTCTCTAGTGCCGCATTAGTAAAACAATAACTAATCCATTAGTAAACTAAATACACCGCTTGTAACAACTACAGCATCTAAACATACCCTATGATTACTTAAACTAGTATTAACTTGTTTCACTCATGCTCCACATGCGCGCTTATGACTGTAACTTGCATTGTTTCAGTGCTACTTACCATGTTGACACCTTTTAGTGCTGATCATCGTCTCTTCAACTCTTGGGTGGTTTTTTTGTGATAAAGTCCCCATCCTCTTTTCTTCATTAATAAGTCCATAGTTCTGACAATTCACTTGACTAGTTAGCCTCTGAAACTTACATTACCTGTTTCAGTAAGTTACCACACTAGCCTCTGTGCAGTATACTATTTACTTGGGGCCTTCCTTGAGCCATAATTCTTTACTTAACGCATAACACACAATTATTTGAAAATCCAAATCCATAATGTTCAGTGCTTGCAATCCTAAGTTGATAAAACATAATTCCCTTTGTGGGGCATATCTTACTGCAAAATCCGAGTGCACAGACCCTAAATCCTCCTCTGTGCTTCTGTTTCCCTTTGTTCTTTTAAAACCATAATAAAATATTTATAATAGCGCTATTTACTGTGCTATGATTCCCCTTTGTTCTTCCTGGGCTACAAAAGCTGATTGGTCCAACAGACAAGTTACCTGTGATGCATGTACCACAGTGGCTAAGTTTAAATGGCACCCTTTCAACACACTCCTATGGGCACTACTACTAGAGCTCCCACCAGGGATAGGCCAACAGTTTTCTAACACATTTCCTGAACTCACTCTCTTGAAACTCTTGAATTGAGGGAATGGGAAAATTCAATTCAAACTGTAGAGGACATGCCTCAAAATTTCAAAGATTATAGTGGGGAGGAAGAAGGCAAGGATACAATGCATGAGGCACCATCTTCCCTGGCTACCAACCCTTTGGGCCAAACCTCTGAAACTAGTCCAACTCCTTCATTGGAGAATTTTATTAAATTATTATTGAAATACATTTCTAATCCTTCTCCTTTAGAGAACTTTAAATTTAAAACTCCTTTGATGAAGTCCCTAGAAAAATTTGATGGAGAACATCAAGATATATTGAGACCTTTTTTCAAAACTTACAAATCATTATTCCACAATGACCCTTGGACCTTCAATACAGATTGTTCCAAGGTAATTTATGCCTTATCATTCTTATCTGTGAAGGCATCAAAATGGCTTGAGCCATATCTGCTCTTGCTTTCTTTGACAGAGATTCTTTTTCTAATTAAAAATTAGGAAAAATTCTAAGATAAACTCTTTATGTTTTTTGGAGACCCTAATGAAACTGATAACGCAGAAATTGAATTAGATTTCCTTTTCATGAAAAATAATGGTAAAGCTTCTGAATATATTTCAAACATAAGGTCTCTAAAAAATTGAGTAGTTTGGAATGATGTAGCCCTAAAGTATCATTCCAAAAATGGACTTCCTTCAAGGATTCTTGACCAACTAAATCTTCATGGTCAAAAAATGACAACCCTAATGGATCTCATAAATAGGACCCTTAAACTAGATAGTGTTCACCAAGGCTGTCTTCAAAAAAGGCATGATGCCAATAAATCTAATGGTTTGAACTTTAGATCCAGACCTTCTTCAAATCATCCTTGACCAACTCAATTCTCATCTCAAATCAAACCCAATCAAAAGGGTAAGGAAAAGGCTCAATCCAGAAGATTGACCCTGGGAAATATCAGTAAGGTATTGGATACAAAGGGGTAATTAAAGGAAGCTGAAAGGAAAGAAGAGAAGATAATGGGTTGTGTATGTATTGTGGGGGTAAACACAAGCTGGATGAATCTGCTAAATTAAAGCACAGAGAGGGTAACAGTTCCAAGTCAAAAAACTAGTGAACAATTTACTTGTGTGAAAGGCAAACTATTTTATATCTCTTAGTGCACAGAACCTCCATGTCTTAAAGACTGGAGTTTCCCTTAACTGTTTGAGATTAATTCATTTTAAGGAAGATATTCCCTTCAGCTGTCTTCTAGACTCTGGATCTTCAATCTCATTTATCAGTATATCTTCTTCCAAAAAACTTAAGCTGACATTTTTAGACACTGACAAAATTCCAATTTATCTGCTCAAATCAGAGGAACCCAAATATTAAGTTAGTAAGAAAGTTTTTTTAGATTTTTTAACCTTCCAAATTTTCCCTCCTTCAAGTGTGAATTAACAGTCTTAGATGCTCCAAGGATGGATGATACCATTCTTGGCCATGACTTCCTACAGCATTAGAGTCCCAAAATTAATTGGTCACAGGGATTTATCACTTCTTGATCTAAGTATATTTCTGATTCATCAACACAGGTCAATAGGGATTTTAACAACCTGCCTGACCAAGTCCAGCTAGAGGACACTTCTCTGTCAGATGTATTGCAAGCATCTGATTTTCATTTAAATGAGAATATGGCTAACCATTCACAGGGTAAAATATAGGACAGCTTGTAGCAAAGTCATTTTTTTGTCCCTCAGACTACCCCCAGAGTAACTTCAGTAGTAACTCCAGTAGTCCCACAAGGAGTGTGAAAATTACTAAAATCATTCACAAAATTTATTTTGACACAAAGTAAAAAGGACCTTACCAGTATTTGACCTTATTTTGGTGTTCCACACAAGGGCAGGACCATTTCTTGAATCCAATCACTTCCAATCACTTCTTCCACCCTAACTGATCACTCATGTTTTCCTGCTTCATCAATATTCTAACTCTTTACTCCCATGATCTTGAGCTGAGAATCTCTCCTATTAATCTAAATATGCTCTTATATTTAACTCTGCACTCATGCACTGTTACTCCCCTTTCCAAACACAAGCTCCAAAAAAATACCCAGTTATAGCTTATCTAGATATTTTAATTTTTTTTAATTTTTTAATTTCTTGAATTTCAAAGCAATTAATTGGAAATTTAGACTAACCTAGATATTTTTAAATATTTAATTTTCTGATTCTTTAATTATTTTTTTTAAGAAAAATGGTAGTTTTAACTACTGTGAATAGTTTTACTATCATTTTGTTTTATGAATATTACAGAATCATTAACTTGCTGTTTGAAATTATCTATATTCTTTCTTCTTTTTCTTCTTTAATTTTATTCTTTATCTTTTTTTTCCCTTTAATCAATTGTGATCAGTTGTATCAACATGATCAATTGGGAGTTTAAAATTTCTAAGATTATTTTTTTCATTTTTTGCCTTTCCTTATTAGTTTAGTTTTAGGATAATTTATGGAAACCTCAAACCATCTTTTACATTTACTTCCTTTTTTTATTAGGTGATGATTTTAAATATGGGAAGATAGAGAGAATGAAAAACTGATGTGCATGAAGTAAGACAAGGGAAGCAAGAGGAGGGGAGAGTAAGAGGAGGGGTAGAGTAGGATATATATGTATATAAGTATATAAGAAGTAAAGAAAACAAGATGTAATGAGAGCCAGTACCAGTTCATGTGCTGAAAAGAGGCTGTGTCTTTTCAGCATGTGACCTTGTACTGGCTCACATGCACCCTTGTGTGAGATGAATCACAAGTTGCTTCACTTGTGATCTACTTGGCCCAATTTCTTACAGCCTCACTCTCAGTTTACATGCTGAAAAGATGCTGAGTCTTTTCAGCATGTGACCTGGTGCTGTCTCCCAGGCACCATTGTGTCGGATGGAAAACAAGTTGCTTGACTTGTGTCAGTATAGTCTAGTATATAAGTATGATATAATAGTATTTATTTATGGTCCTAATACTTATTGATAAATGATTTAGTGATTAAACCGCAGGGGAAGACTAATAAAATAGTTATACTCAAATAAAACTCACAATACTTGGATTTAAATGAGTGCTGGTGGTGGAAAATAGATAAATAGAATATAGTTATAGCTTATATAATGATAATATCAACTTATAAAAGGCTTTATAATATATTTCTAAATGTTAATAATTGTATTGAAGTGTTTTATTGAATTTTAGTAAGTAATTGATGATAAATAACCGTCAAAATCCCCCCTTACTTATACCTGAATCCCCTGGAGTGCACAGACCTTCAATCCAGATGATGTCACTGCTATCCCTGGCAATTACAGCACTGTGAAGGCCTATCACCTCCCCATGGCGTCCACTTCAAGCAGATTCAACACCCAGATCTCCAGTAAGGACCCTTCATCACAATTAATGATAACGCAGACCCATACCATAAATAGAAAATCCAGATAAAAGCGGGTACCATAAAGAAACAGGTAAAATAAGCAATCAAAAAGAGATTTAATGAAACCCAAAGCATATAAAGGAAACAATTGAAATTTACAAGCCCCCAATAACATCCCCAAGCATCCATATTAACCCAGAAATGACCTCCCAACCCATAAATCCGTGAATATTCATCCAAGGAAGCAGATTAAGTTGTCCAGACTGAGTGTATGCGCCTGAAATAGATGTTTATGCTTCTGTAGGCGTTGTGAGTCCACTGGATACATCCATATGACCTAAAATAAGCAGAAAAACAAAGGTTATAGGCTATTAAGGGGCTAAAACCCACTTATATACCTAAATATACATAATATACTGCATATTTCACTGAATATGAGATTTATGTATACATATAAGCTTATGTATGTAAATAATTACTTCATATCACTTAAGATAAGTATATTATGACTTTATTAACACCTTAATAAGTATTATTAGGCTATGGATAAGCTATTTAAACTACTATAATTTATATAATAGAGTAATAATTATATATATATGTAATATAATCATATATATTATTATTTTAACCTTATTTTTAAGATATAAGCTTAATTTACTTGAGGTTATCTTATTTTAAGTATAATAAATACTCAGTCCTAGGGATATCTAGGCTGACACATTTCCTGGCACCCCCATTCTCAGGGTCATGTGCTGACAAGATGCAGCATCTTTTCAACATGAGACCTGACATTGAAGGCATGAAGTTATGGATCAAATGGATCAAAATCCATAGCAACATTTGATTCATTTAGCCCAAGGGTGCAGGTGAGAAATAAACTAGGTCACATGCTTAAAGGACATAGCATCTTTTCTGGCACACACCCTGAAAGCAAAAGGGTGCAAGAGGAGGTGATTATGGCAAATGAGGAATATTGGAAGTATCCTACAGAAGCATGGGGTATTGGGCTGGAGTCATGAGAGTGCAATAAAGTTTGGGATATATAGGGTGAGGAAAATGGCTGAATATAACCCACAAGGAGCTATTTGGGGAAAACAGAACACAATAGACATACATGAAGTTAACTTTAAAGGCCCTTCTGAGTAACCAGGGGGGGCTGAGTGGGGTGCCCCTGGGGGCCAAAAAAGGGCTACAGAGGTGAAACAGAAAGAAGTTTAACAGGTTTGCACATATAATTTACTTTCCAATTTTCAAAGGGCTACATTACATGATAAAATTATTTAAAAATAATTCAACCACATACTTTATTTTACTGAATCCACTTGTACTTTGGTAGCGTATGTCAAGTTTTAGAATATTTAATCATTAATCATGAAAACCAAATCAATTACAAAATCATCCCACTTTTTTTTAACTCTGGCTTCTGCATAGTGTCAAAATTTCTGTGTCCTTCAAAAGGAATATCATCCTTAATGAGGGTGTGGCACTGTGGATTAGCAAGTGCTATAGAGGAAACAAAGATTGGCCTATCTGCAGAGTTAACCAAGGCATTAGAACACAACATTTCAAGATTGTTGTGGGTAAGATGGAGGACAAAAATTTATTACATGAAATACACCATATACTTGAGACACAGTGTTCAGAGCACTGTATATATAATCATCTCATTATTATCAAATATATGATGTTTTTAAAATGGAGACAGAAGCCAACAAGCCAACAAGCCCTTGAAAATATGACCTGAAGCCTTTCTCAACATTGAAAATTATTCAATAACTCAGCCATCATGATATATAATCAAGTATTTTATTTGAGTGATGATGATCTTGATATAACTGCACCCAACATTTACTCATAATACAAGTTTAAAATTTTAATTACTTAATTTATACTTGACTAGCATTAATGCAAGTCAAGTATAAAATTATCTCAACAGTTTTAAAATAGAGCCAACTTCAAAAGCAACCAAAACAAAATGCCAATATTGAAAATCATTTAATAATATAAAGGAGTAATGACAATACTGAGAAAAGACCATGGCACAGCTAGATCAAATACCAACCGACCAAAAGTCATTTTCAATATTAAAATACTTATTCAATATTAAAGAATCATATTAAATTATGGGCACCAACCATAATTCTGCACTTCTGATTTCCACTGCCCAAAAATGAATGCACACAGTATTTCTTTAATGCTTTACCTTATCTTTTATTCCCCATACTACTAGTCAAGTGTGAAAATTCATGAGGGCAATTGTGATTTTGGTTTGACAGTCATATTCATGACCAAAAAAGACTTCATATTGAATACATGTATATTATACATATTGCATATGCATATTTTAACCATATTGCATAAAATATTTTTTGCATTTTTCATATGCATATTTTTCATTTTGCATATGAATATGTATATTTTTCATTTTACATATGCATATGCATATTTTTTGCATTTTACATATGCATATTTTTGCATTTTGCATATGCATATTTTTTGCAAATTTTTTGCATATATTTTTTATATTGAATATGCAATATGAATGATTATTAAATAAAGTATATGCCATATTTCCTTGAATCATGCTTTTGGCAGGGGGTGGTAGCAAAGAAATCAACAAGTGTTTCCAAAATATCTTTACTTGATGGATTTCTACTCATATACCCCTCAAAAATTTTCCTCAAGGATTACTTCATGGGTTACTATGAGATCACTAAAAAATGACTTGCCTACAAGTCCTCTTAATTTTCACCCTGTGATTCTAGTTCAACTACTTTACTAAAATAGGCTTTTAATAGAATTGAGGTAATCAATTTTTGCTCTCTAAATACAGGTCTACCTTTGACCAGCTTCTTTGAAGATGAGGAGGATGATCAAATCAACTCTACCAAAAGCTTATCATGACTTCATCAATGTTTTTTCAATCTGTAAGGCCAACAAACTACTGCCTCATTGACCCTACAATCATCAGATAGAGTTTATAGGTCCAGTACCATTGGCAGGTCCTTTCTATTCTTTGTCAAAGGACAAATATCAAGTTCTTAGAGACTACATTGCAGAGAATGTAGCAAAAGGTTTCATTTGAGCCTGTGAATCTCCACCAGGATCTTCAGTTCTTTTTGTTAAGAAAAAGGATGGAAGTCTTAGGTTATGTGTTGATTATAGAAAAATAAACACAGTGACTATAAAGAACGCCATGGTACACATCTTTCAAAGATGCAGCAAAAGTCTCAGCAGTGCAGCAGAGGTATCAATTTTCTAAAGCACAACAATGGGGTTGCCAAGAAAGATGGCTATGGAGGCATAAATAAGGGGTCTTCAAGAGCGCAGAAAAAGATAGACTCTCCATGCACACTTTTTTAGGGTCAGTATGGATATGCAAGAAGCAACAGTCAGAGAAAAGGCAGAAGTGTATAATAGACTATAAGGTAGGACTATAGTATGTATTTAAGGAAGCTATGACTAGCACTAGAAGCATAGTATAGATTAATAAGTATTCAGCTTTAAGAAAGGGTATGAGGTTCACACTGAGAGATATGCAACAATCTTTGAATATAAACTATAATCAGAAAATGGTAGTAGAAACCTTGATAGGAAAAGGTAGCACTAGAAGGACAAGTGGGTCTGTGATCAGTGCTCAATTAGTAGAAGATAAGAAAGTAAGACTTGAAGAAGGGGTACTTACTTAGTGCAAAGGGTTTCACGATTAGTGGATACTCACATGGAAAGTGGGGGTTATTATAATAGGTATGAAAGGTGGTTCAGTACTTATTATATAGTTGATAATCTCAAGGAGTATAGGGTATGTATGGGAAGGTAAAGAATTTAATGCTAATATTAGAGCTACAATAATTTTTCAAGCACTATTAGGACCAGGAATTATTCTAACCACTGTACATGGATTACTGAGATATTTAGATATTGTTTGATAACATTAAATTAATGTTGAACTTATTTAGGAGAACCCATAGGTAAAGAAACATAGAGAAAAGGGCATTGAATTTAAAATATATAAAAAGATACTCACTTTTATAAGGAGGGTGGTGTAGAAATTGGTGAAGTGTAGTATGAAAAATAGAGAGTATAATAGAATTATTATTTGTAGAAAATAAATTTAGATATATTCTATTTTTTTTGTTCAAATCAGGTGTGCATACAAAATGTAGCACTGTAGATCTATTTTATTGCTACAGTAAATATAGTATTAGATAGAAAACTTCAAGAAGGAGTTACTGAGAATACTAGTGCTTACTGAGAATAGATCTTGCCAAAAGATTGATTACTTATATTAAAATATATTATTTCTTTCGTCGAAAAAGTTCTCTATTTACCCATTCTACTATATTTCCCCAAAATATATAGCCATACTTATAATATGTGCTTTCACTGTCTTTAAATATTAGAGTTTCAGATTCTTCTTTTCAAATTAGTTTTAGAGAGGAGAACCAACCCATCCTGGATTGTGTCTATATCTTAGTATTATAGAACAGTTTTCTTTCTACAATGCATATCCAGTTCCTCCAATGCCATTACTTCTTACCTTGTTTAATGGCTCTAATTTCGTTTTAAAAATTTATTTCAGAGATGAATAAAGTCTTTTACCTATTGCAGATGGTCATGAACCTATAACTGCAATGTGTACCAGATTAGGTAGTTCTGAATATTTTGTAGTTCCCTTTGGATTGTGCAACACACCATCAAGTTTTCAAAATTTTTTGATGGATATCTTCCAAGATATTTTCATCTATCTTGATGACATTTTAATCTTCTCAAAGTCCCTCAAATAACATATTCAACATGCCAAAATGCTTCTTACTCAACTTTGAGAACAAGGACTCTACACCAAGCACACTAAGTGTAAATTCCACCTTAAATCTATCAACTTTTAGGGATTCACATTTTCCACAGAGGGTCTAGTCATGGATAATAAAACAGTTCAAAAAGTTTTAGAATGGCCAGAGCCAACCTACCTAAAATCCTTAAAGGTATTTTTGTGTTTTGCAAATTTTTATAGAAGATTTATAAAATATTACTCTAAAAGTATAACAAATATCACTACGCAATATAGGGGGTGGACTTGCTAGCAAGTCCTCAACCTGAACTCAGATGGAACTCAGATGGAACTCAGACTGAACTCATACTGAACCCATACTGAACTCTACTTGAACACCCACCTAAAACTGTTCTTCTGAGTGGTGTTCATTCCTGATTGTATGGCTCCTTTATCAATAGCTCAATGTGTGTTCAATCTATGGTGAGTTTGGGTCCAAGGTTGCGGACTTGCTAGCAAGTCCGCCCCCCATATTGTGTGGTGTATTACTTCTCTTCTTAAAAAAGATATTCCCTTTGTCTTCACAGATATCACCATAAAGTATTTGGGGGGGGACTAGCTAGCAAGTCCTCAACTTGATCTTAGATTGAACACAGATGGAACTCAGACTGCACTTATAATGAACTGATACTGAAATTTACTTTGAACTCATATTGAGCTCTTAGCCAAGGATGAATGATACTGTGCTGAAATAATATTGAGAGTTTAATGAAAAATTAGTAAAAATACAAAGTTGGGGAGCTTAAGAATCTGATAACTCCACAGTATTTTTTAATAAAACACAATTTAATGCTAATTTGGAATCTCACTTTATCAGTAAAAAGACTGAAAATCATAGTACTTATTTCAAAACTATTACTTCTAAGCTTTCTAATGAGTTAATTAATTTTTTAAGAAAAAATATAAAATTATATATGTGGCTCTTTTTGTTTAAAACCCCTTTTAACCCAGAATTTAAAGCTTTGATTATTAATTTTAACCCATATGACCTGATTTTTTATTTCATGTATTTTTATATTTTTTTCATTTAATATAATTTTTTTTAATTCAGTTGAGTTATTCAAAAAAATATTGATCTATCAAATATCTTATACTTTTAGTTCTAGAATACAGTTAAACCACATATAACTAAACAAAAACATTATCAATGTGTTTTCTCAATCTCTCACTAAATGAAGTTCTCTAATATATTTATTATACTCAACACTAATATTTGAGATATTATTTGATTATATGTGTTGTGGTCTTCCAACATTGGCAGAGCCCTTTGTTGGTCTGTTTGGCATTGTTTTGATATATCTTAAATGGCATTGTTTAATAATTGGGTGTTTTTCTGGAATTATTCGACAAATATTGGGACTGCGGGGATGTGGGTATTACCATTTGATAGCCCCAGTTTTTCTCTATATTTTATGTCTTGGTGACATTTTTCATATTCTAAGTATTTGAGGGATTATTTCTCATTTTTCATTTTAAAAGATAGCTGTTTAATTTTGTTTTTTGCATTTTACGGGCTAACCTTAAGTCTTAGGGTTAAGTTCTTAGTACCATTAAAATGGGCTAATTTTTCTCTACGTTTCATGTCTCAATGTTGTTGTAGCTTAATTATGTGTTTTAAAGGTTTTAGTAGTTGTAGTTTATTTTTCCAAGTATTTTGGGTGGTTTTCTGGCTTCAGAGTAGTCCTGCTGCCTCAGGCAGGCCTCCTGACGTCAGGTGGACCACCGGTCTCAGTGCTAGAAGGCTGGGAAGCATTTCTAGAGGGGTTTTATGCAATTTGGCGCTCAGAAACACCAAATTCGTTGGTGTGCATGGGCTCTTAGATAGTGGTCTGTGTGTATATAGTGAAGAAGACAGTTTGGGGAAACCTTAATCATCATTTAACCATCCAGAGGTGATATCCTTGTTCCTCACTCAGCTTTCACTGTTTTTTGGCCACAATTGGCTGTGTTTGTTGCAAGGTTAGTTCTTCATTTAACTCAACTTTGGAAACTTTTTTCTCTTGTGTAGTCTTGCAAGCTATATCAAGTATTATTGCTGTCTCTGGTGTGGATTTGCAACCTACATCAAGTATCATTGCTTTCTCTTGAGTGGACATTGGTCTACATTTCAGTTCTTTGGTTTAGTAGTCTGTCTGGAGACTACTTTCATGGCTGATCAGGCAGTCAAGTGTATTGGAAAAGGGGCTTTAAACAACAGGAACCAATTTACTGTAGCAGGTAAATCTCACTTATATTTTTATAAAGGGACAGGGGATTTTCTCTCAGGGGTTTTCTCTAACTCCCTTGGTCAAGGCCTATAGCTAGTACTATAGGACTGTCTACAGTGTGTAAAAAAGTATATCTCTTATAATGGTAGATTTAATCCAGCTTTTAAAATTTTTAAATGCAAGTCAATGATTAAAATCAAAAGTAAATTCATTTTTGAACTTTTATTTGTTCTGTTTATTCCTCAAACACTAAGTAGTTTTGTAATCAGTATTTAGTTAACATAATAAATATATGAGATTCCAGGATTTTTCATGATTTAGTTCATTAAAATTATATGAAAATATTGTCGGTCAGTGAGTGATCTCATGAGTTAAAATAATTAACCACTACTCAATAAATTTTCCATATGAAAAACTGAAATTTAAATGAGAAGTAAAATTTTAAAGATAAAACACAACAAAGAAGCTTTAAATTCTTTAAATTCAATATAAATGCTTAAGTGAGCTTCTTTCAAGGGTTATAATGGTCTAGAAGATTTTACAGTGGTCCAAATGGTGGAGAAGGTGGATAACTCAAAGATCTCAAAACAGGTACGTAGTTTTAATCTT
This sequence comes from Hemileia vastatrix, assembly GCA_030280995.1. Lineage (NCBI taxonomy): Eukaryota > Fungi > Basidiomycota > Pucciniomycetes > Pucciniales > Zaghouaniaceae > Hemileia > Hemileia vastatrix. The sequence continues at coordinate 3,869,058 of JASXTE010000011.1, forward strand.
TTATGATTAATTACTCAATTAAAAGGTAAAGAAATAATAATATTATTACTTATGGGATTTAGATTTATGTAAATGTAAGTGCTAAAGCAGAAGTAGTAGTAATAAAAATGATTTTTAGTTCTATATAATAAATTGTAAGTGATAAGGAATGAATAAAACAGCACAAAATGGAAGGCCCTTTATAGGCAAAAGGAGAGAGAGAGAGCACACAGAGTAAACACCTAAAATACAGGAGTGTGAGATATAAAAATTTTCCAAAATAAGAAATTTAAAATAACAAAAGTGTACTATAAGGATGCGTCAATAAAATATATTTTTCTATATATAAATTTATTTGATATACTTTGAGAGTTCACTTTTTAAAGGTCACACTTAGTATAAAATAATTTGAATTAAATTTTTGTATTAATAGAATTTTGAATTATTAAATAAAGAAATTTGAATTCTGAAAATTTAGTATTAATATATTTTTATTTTCTCTTCCAACCTGTTATTGAGCACAGTGTTATGGAATAAAAACATGAGGGACATTATTATTAATTTTAAATATTTACTAAATTTACTTGTTGTAAATAGTTAGTTCATTGCAAGTAATAATAAAGTAAATATAATATAATTAATAATATCATAAGAAATAAAAGGCGTGGCTTCATCCCTGTAAATAGTTAATTATTTTACTGTGTAAGTTAAGTAGCCTGGCTGACAGCTTCCATGCTATATGGTGGGATAATTGCAATGTCCACCTGGGAATAAGCACCATAGATTTTTAAAAGTGTTCTCATGTCAAAAAATGTGGTTCAGGTCAAATTTCAGAGTAAAATATTGTGAAAGAACTGAACTTAATAGGTAGAAGTGGTAATTTTTCATCATTATATTAGTTGCTCATTGAATAACTACCATATTATAACTATTATGTACAAAATACAAAAAAGGTATTTTGATTTATACTCATATAAAAAAGTTAGTTTTAAAGAGTGTTTACATTGCATTGAAGGTAACTACATTAAATAATTATATTAAAATTTATTAAAAACCTCACTGTCATATAAAGTCCCTAAAATCTACTTGTTGCCTCTCCTTTAAAATAACTATACAATTTTATTAATTTATTTAACTTCCCTCTTATATTACCTTTTCCTCCTCTCCGTTTTCCTCTTCTTTTTCCCCTCCTTCTAGACAACTTGCCGATACTATGAGATTTCTCTTTAATTTACACATGAAAATCAAGAAAATAATGTGAGGCTTTGAAGGATCTATATAATTTGTACTTAAAATGAAAAAATTCTTTCTTTGAGTTAGTATGAGTCAAAAAAGAAGATCTGATACCTTTTTTATATTTTATAGTTGTATTATAATAATTTTTAGGTATCTTCTTAATCTTTAATGGAGAAAAAAGAATAATTTCATAATATTAGAAAACCAACATCCAAATATTTTTAATAAAAAATTTCTCCAAAATGATTCATCATTTGTATTTGTTTCCAGAAATTTAAAGTATTTAATATAAATCATTTTGATATAAGAATATACTTATGTTTAAATTTAAAAATATTTGATGAAATTTTTTAAAAATTATAAATTTTCTCACAGTTTAACTTAGCTTGAGGCAAAGCTCAAAACAGAAACTCATTATGAGTTCAATCTAAGTTCCACCAAAATTAAGATATATTTTTTTGGAAAATGTATATAGTCATTGAAATTTAAAAAATTTATTAAAAAAAATTGACTCAAAATGTTTTTTCTTTTCTTTAATAGATTATAGAAAAGATATTCAGGAAGCTAACATACTCATTTTATTGAACTTTTTGTTATCATGACCAATTATTATTTCATGTACAGTAATCATAGAACATAAAATAAAGCAAAAGGTTTACTATATATATCAATGTGTTTCATTTTAAATATTTATTTAAATTATATTTTTAAATTTAAAAATATTATACATCTGACTAAAATTTTTTTGAACAAAATTAAAAGCTCTATACATTCATCCAATAAATGAAAAAAGTGAATTAGCTTAAAATTTAATATAGGATTTTTTACTTTTCCCAAATTGTCTTAAAAGTTTACCCATTTTATTGGTTTTCTATCTTATGTATATTCTTAATAAACATTCTGTAATAGACTTTGTAAAAAATCAAAATAGTATTTAATGGCTAGTTTTTACACTCCCATAGATCTTCAGTCTCAATGTTTGTTACTTATTACAAACATTGAATAAAACAATAGCCTGTATGTATTGAGGGGTAAAAACAGAAATAAACCACTTTAAAATGTTGTTTTTGATTGTGGATAATGAGTGCAGAAATCAGACAGGGTGAACTCTGTTCTTCCGACAAAAGACAGAGTCCAACTTCAGTTTTTTTCCACCGCACTTCACATCCTTTTGAGTTATATACATGTCTTTCTCTGCCTTTGTAATCCTTCTGACTTCATTCCCATATCTCTGCTTTTGATAAACATCCCAAGTCAGTTACTGTAGTATCAAACATTCATGAGTAAGTTTCCATACTCCTCACCCATCTCATCCCCTCCCCTTTTACTTTTCACCGCACCCCACTACTCTTGCTTCCCTCCTCATCTATACTCACCCCTTTCTCACTTCTCCCTACACCACAACACCTCTTTCACCTCCCACCTCAACCTTTATTTCCACCATTTAACCCACCAAGCCCTTTTAAATATCTCCTAAACCTCTTGCTTCCAAATCTAACCTTCTTGTTTCCCATTCCAACCATTTAACCTCAAAATCATCTTGATCCTTATTCTGCTCACCCCACCTCTTTGGCTTTTAAAGTCACCCCTTTTTTCCATATAGAGTAAGAGGGGTGTGAAGGATATCAGTTGAAGTTATTCATAGTGATATGGGATATATAAGGGTGGATAGGGGATCAAAAGGGGTGATATTTTTAACCAATTGATTTAGGTAAGGTGAGGTGGGAGGGGGAGGGGTAGAGAAGGGGGATACAAGGGGTGGTGATGGGAGATTACTGGGGAGAGTAGCACTAAATTTAAGAGAGTGGGAGAATTTGTGAGGGGAAGCATATAGGAAGCATCAAAGAGGGGAGGGAAGTATTAGGAAGGATAATTTTTAAAGAGAATAAATAATAAACATATATAATAAATTATAGAAAATTGAAAATGAATTGGCATGAAACAAAAAAAAACTTATAACTGTTGTGCAAATTGTTTTTCAGCCAAATATTTTATTCTTGTTGGAATTTGGCACTTATTTTTTTTCTATAATGAAGGTAATGGTAAATTATTTTTTTGAAAAATAGTGGAAATAAAATATTTTAAATCTAAAATTATGGCATAAATATTAATTTTTTGGATTGTACAATTAAATAAATTATTTTAACCATCAATTTTGAGCTTCATGTAGCTTCCACTAATATTTTAAAGCTTAAGAAATACTTAAGAATATATACTCATAAAATGAGAGAAAAAATATACTTCAGGAAATTTTAACTAATAAGATTTTGATGAAAAGAATCACTTTAATAATTTTTTTTCTTGAATAAATTTTTATAGTATTTGGAGATTCTTTTATAAATTGATTAGTAAAAAATCCTGTAAAAGCATGAAAAAGGGGGTTTAGTTCAATTTATAAAATAATTTATATATTTTCAAAGAAAGAAAAAAAAACATGATTTTTCACAATCTTATGAATGTTCCCACTTTTTTTTTGTAGTGTGGTTCACTTACTTCAATATTCCTACAAAAATTCTAGTAATTCAAGTATCAAGATTTGTTTTGCTAATGATCAACTGTTCTTCAATAAATGTTTGAATTAATTTCAAGTTGTGTTAAAATTAAAATCAATATTTCCTCATGATTTTTTTAACAACACCTCAATGGGTGCTCAATTTGATATGAATTTGGGTTCAAGGTTGTTGACTTGCTAGTAATTACACCTCCCATATTGTGTGCTGTATAGCACAGAAAGAATTTAAAGCATTAAAAACTTGGTTCACCACAGCTCCAATTATTTGACACTGTGATCATAATGCCTTGAAAATAGTTGAGACAGATTCTAGCAATTATGCTATAGTGCGGTAATATCCCAATTCAATCCTGAAATAAAATTGTTTCATCCTGTTGCATTTGAATCAGTCAACTTGATCAAAGAAGAATTAAATTATGAAATTCCTAATAAAGAGTTATTATCTATTATTCATTGTATTGAAAAATGTCATTCTTTTCTTCTAAGTCTAAATAGTTCTTTAAAAATCCTAACTTATCATAATTCTTTGAAATACTTCATGTCTTTCAAAGTACTAACTAGATGTCAGGCTAGGTGGGTTGAGTTCTTATCTGAATTTTATTTTACTATTACCTACCACCCAGGGAAAAATTTTGTAGTTCCAGAAATTTTATCATGTCAGGATGAAATTTATCTGCAGAAGTATAAGAATCCAGAAAATGTGAAATCAATTTTCAAAGAATCAATTTTAACAACTCATCAACTTAATTTGATGTAAATACAATCAATTCAAAATCCACTATCCAAAATTCAAGAAACAAAATTAAAGGATGATTATTGTTTGGGGATTAAAGACAAAATACTCTCAAAGAAATGGGCCAAGAGATTCAGTATAAAATTACATCTGTTAGTCTTTGAAGGTAGAGTAGTCAAACCCAACAATAAGGATATCAAGTTATGAATTTTCAATATTAGACATGATTCTCCATTAGCTGGTCATTTTGGTGATTATAAAACCTACGATTTAATAGCAAGAAATTTCTTCTGCCCAGGAGTGACCAGGGAAATTAAGGCTTATATTAAAGCCTGTTATAAATGCAATAGGAACAAGGTACCTCAACACAGGAAGTAAGGGTTGCTTCAAACACTTCCAATTCCCTCTAAACCAAGGGAATCAATTTTGATGTATTTAATTTCTCAATTATCTCCATCAGATAACTTCAATGCTATATTAGTCACAGTTGATATATTTTCTAGAATGTCTATTTTTATTAAAACTAATACTAGTGCAACTTCAGAAGATTTAGCTAAATTATTTCTAGAATTTGTATTTTCTAAACAAGGCTTAGCCACTGATATTATTTCAGATAGAGGATCAATGTTTGTCTCTACTTTCTGGACTCAAAATTGTCAAAAACTATTTATTATGAGGAATCTTTCCACTTTTTATCACCCTGAAACCAATGATAAAACTAAAAGAATTAACTAAACCCTTGAGCAATATCTTTGAATATATTTCAACTACTAACAAACCAATTGGACCACATGGTTACCATTGGTAGAATTAGCTTATAACAAATTGACACATTATTTGACAAAAAAATCAATGGACAACATCCTCAATTAAATCCAATTAATGTAAGAATTAATTTTCCTGATGAACATTATCTTTTAACCATTCCACAACTTAAAAGTAAGCTCCAATATAACTTCAAGGTGGCAAATCAAAGATATAAGGAACAGACCAACAAACATTGACAATCTGCTCCACTTTTTGAACCAGGTGATAAAGTATGGCTTGACTATAAAAATATTCAAACAACTTAACCATAAAGAAAACTTCTGGAAAAGTGCTTGTGTCCATTTGAAATTGATGCAGAAGTTTCTAAAAATGCATTTTGACACAAGTTACCTTTAAAATGGAAATCAATTCATCCTGTTTTTCACATATCTCTTCTGGAACTGGCTTGAGAAATATTCCTGGGAAAGAACCAAATTCCTCTGGAACTGGTTGAAGTAGAAAATCATCTAGAGTGGGAAGTATTTTGGATTCTTTATTCAAGAAGATGCAAGGGGAAACTTCAATACCTCCTGGAATGGGAAGGTTACCTCAATGACTAAAATAAAACATCTTGTGAAACAGTCATTAATTTTTCAAAATTTCATGAACTTTAAAAATCTTTTCAAATAAAATATACTAAAAAACTTAAACATTAAATTAATTTTTTTTCTTTCCTTAATACTTTTAAAACACTTTCTTTTTTTGCTTTTTCTTTTCTTTCTTTTTGTCTAAATCAAATTTCAAATTTCCAATTTTTTTCTTTTCATTTATTCTTGTTTCTAAAATTTCTAAATACTTAAGCAAATCAAAATCAAACTAAAATCAAATTAAAAATTAAATTTAAAAAAATTTAAAATATAATATAATAAAACCAAAATATTTTAATCTAAAACTAAATCAAAGTTTCTGTTTCTCTAACTCTTACTACACAAAATTATATTTTTCTTTTTTCTTATCAATTGTTTTTATATATTTTTTCAAAACTTCAATTCAATCTCAACTCGATTTCTTCTTTCTTCAAAACTCAAAAAATTTATTTTTTATTTCTTTTCTTTTTTATTCTTCTCTTTTCTCCTAAATAAAAAAATTCTCAAACATCAATGTCTTCACAACAGAACTCAAAACCATCTTATTTTTCCAGCAAATCCAAAATTTTTCTTGGTCCTTATTTAAATCAATTTGTCTTATCTTATAAAATTTCTTTTTTAAAAAATTTATCTTTTTTCTTTTTCCTTTTTAAGCTTTTTCTTTAAAGACAGATTTCTTTTTCCTTCTCTCCTTTTTTCTCTTGTTTTTCATTTGAATTCATAAAATTAAGATTAAAACTTTAAAGCAAAATAAATTAAAATAAAACTAAAATTTAGAATTAAAACAAAAATTTTAAAATTTCTCTCTTTTTCTTCTCTCAATTTCAATTTCTTTTCTTTCTTAAAAAATAAATAAAATTTTAACAAAATTAAAAAACAACAAAATTAGCAGATATTCAAGATAACACTATATACAAATTTTCTTTCTTTCTTTTCATTTTTCTATTTCCAAATTATTTCTTGTATTTTCTCCAAATCAATTCCTTCATCTCTTCAACCACCCTTCAAATATCCTTTCTACTATTCTCAAATACAAACTCCTCCACAACTGGAACCACCTCGTCAATATACAGTAATTCCTTGGCTACATTGAAGGAAGCTGCATTGACTATCCCACAATCTAGTCACAAAATTGTTTGACATAGGTGGTTTGACAAGACTTCCCCAGCTTCTTTGACCAAACCTTACCTAATTCAACCTCCCCATTTAAAGAATTAGTCATGGGATTGGTGGGGGTAATTCTTTATGGACCCACTTCAACTGGTTGTTCAGCTTTGACTTGTAGGTCCCACCACCACTACCTCTGGTTTTAAAGGAAGTTCTTTATCAATTTCTGCCTCATAAAAAAAAGGATCAGTTATCTATTAAAGCAAAAACAAATTTAAATTTTTTTTAAATCACTTACTTCAAACTCTGGATCAGCTTCAATAAATAATTTAGTTCTGGTGGGTTCAACTAAGTCCACTGCCTCATCATCTTCATTTTGGACCACTAGTCAACAAGTTTTTACAGTAGGAGCTTCCTCTACTACCAGGTCCAATCCATCCTTGACAGGTTAATCAACCTTTTCATCTGTTGCCACTGGTCACTTCCCTTGCTTTAGAGCAGCTACCCAAACGGAAATCTCCTTCCTCTCCTTCTGATCCAACTAATACCCAGCACCATATACCACCAAATTGTTTTCAATGGGTACCTCCCAAATATCCTTCAAAATTTCCTGCTCTTTGGAAATCAACCTTCTAGGACTGGGTTCTTTTCCAATGTGTCACATGTTACTTGACAGCATTGACAAAACTCACACTTCTTGAAAGGGCCTTGGGACACATTTCTCTCCACAAAAAAGAGGTCCATAGAAATTCAGGATTTACACTCTATCTTAAACTGGTACTTGGAAATTCTGCTATCAGCTTAGGGGTGAGGAGGAGTAGGGGTAGGGTCCTTTTTATGGGTCATAGTAAAATATTAAATTAAAATCTATTTACAAAAAAAACTCTATTAAAGATTTCAAGAAGGGATAAATGAAGAGAGAGATAAGTTTAATGAAGAGTTCTCACACTCAACAAAGCTCATGTTTTAAACCTGGAAATCTGTCACATGCCATGTGACACTCAAAGCAAAAGTCAATCTTTTAATCCATATATTGACACAAAAATCCATACATAAAGTGCAGAAAGAAACATCTACCTTGAAACTGCTTTTCTCCTTTATTGTCTTGACTTAAACACACTAGCAAATGCGCTATCTAAACCTTAATTATAAATAAATCAATCTTCTTCTTATACTTTTCAAATTGAAGCAAATGCATGGTTTATTAGTGTTTGGATAAATAGTATAGTTTTAACGTTGGGTTGTGGGTAGTAAAGGGAAATTAAAGATCTATGAGTGAGAATAGGAGTAAGGCTAAATGATATGTGGGTTATATTGGAGGTTCAGTGATAAATTAAGGGAAGATAACTAAAGGAGTCAATGTGAGGTGAAATTTTCTATATAATTGGGGAGATTTAGTTTGACATTCCTTAGAATTAAATTATAATATTGTTATGATAGTAGTTAAAATTATATAAAGCCATTATTGACTCCTACCTTTCTTAATAATCAATTTCTTTTAAAACTTCTAAAACTTTTAAATCCCTTTTAGTTATTAAGTTTCAATCCTTTATGAGATTCCTTGAATTTTAGTGTTACTCTACCATACATTATTATTCACCTCAAACTTGCCTCAAAGCAGATAATTTATCTTCAATGTATCTTTGAATCACTTCCTCAAAGTAATCCTCTGTACTTCAAAGTAGTTCTCAATCACTCTTACCAATCTCACCTACTCAGGAACGCCCTTGAGCTTGTGTGTAGTCTGTCTGATGACACTTCTGTGTACTGGCCACATACTGCCTGCATTTTTCCCATGTGAATAGCTTCATTTTTAGCAAAGTTAGAAATTTCACACTATAATTACCCCACATTGTGCACCTTATATGTGGAAACACACTAATATAAGCAACAGGTGCTTATTTAGGGTCCTAATTTAATAATTAGTGCATTGACCTCATTATATGCACTATTTTCATTAATAACCACAATCTTGGTGCCTAGTGTTTACTACCACACTTAAAATAACCTATTTAGTTAAGGATTTACCTGTGCAAGCACCTGCCTAGAGTCTGCATTCAGCTTTCCCACATTTCATGTCTTATTTTGGGTTTCTCAATGATTTCTCAGGCAATATTGGTCATATTTAGATGGGGATTTCATGTATTAATGTGGAAAAATTGGCCCTTTCATTTCTACTTTTAAACCCCTTAGTTATGTGTTATTTTTAGTACTTTTCTTTCCTTTTTAGTCTTTTATTTTAAGTTATTACATGCATATTTTCAGACAGGCTGCTAGACTCACCCAGTAAAATAATTAATTATTTCCTGGGATTAAGCCACACCTTTTTATTTTCTATTTATTAAATTTATTTTATTTACTTTAAAATTACTTGTAATAAATTTCCTAATTACAAAGAAGTAAAATTAGTAAATAATTAAAATTAAAATTAATTGTCCCTTATATTTTATTTCCTAACACAATGCTCAATGACAGGTTGAGAGAAATAAGTATTAATATTAAAATAAAAATTAAAATAATTATATACAAGAAATTCAAATTACCTATTTAAAAATGACACTTACAGTACTTTATAAATAAACTAATTTATTTCTGAAGTATATATTAAATACATATTTTTAACACCTTCTTTCTAGAACAACTTTATTATTTGAAATATATTTCTAGAATATTCTTCTTTCATACTCCTGTATATATAATATTTTTCCCTTGCTTTGTCTCTCTTTTGCCTATATAAGGCCTCCCTTTTTTGGTTGTTTTGACTCATTCCTGACATACTTATTTTATTAAATCATTCAAATCAAAATATTTATTCATATTATTTATTATTTCAGTACTTACAACATAGTAACTCTAAATTATAATAATTCTACCTCTTTAAAATTGAGTAAACAAAATAAAGTAAAACATACATACCTTTGACTTTGAAAACCCCAAAATCCACCTATCACCGCTGTTGGACCTCCATTAAAAATCTTCTAGACCATCAGGACCCCTCAACACTTGAGGCTCTTTCTGAATTGTCAACAGCGCATTGATATCTTGAAGCTGGTGACCAAGGGACCAGTAGGAGAAGTAGACGACAAAAACAACAAACATCATCGACCATGTGACTTATTTTTTTGCTACAACTGGGAATAGAACCGTACTACATAATCTAGGTTCATATATTGACAATAGTCATATATATTTGTGGTAATTATAGTGATTACTTTTTTTGAGTCATTTTGCACATTTCATTGTCCATGTATATCTTTTTTACTCAGCACTCTGTAAGCGGCATTAACTTGCTCATTTTACAGGGGGAGGTGCCTGGTAAATATTTTTTTTTCCTAGTTGAACAAGATAGAACTATATTTTTCTTAGTCCTAGAAGAAAATTTAAATTAATTATTTTATATTTTTTTTATTATTTCAGTTTTCCTCTTTCCTGATAATTAAAATTTTATTATTGTTTCAGTTGACAAATTGTCCTGACATTAAATTATTAATATTTATAATTAATTAAATTATTAATATTAAAATTATTTCAGTTGACAATAATTCCTGATAATTAAATCATTTCTGTTGACATTAAGTCCTGGTAATATAAATTATTTTCAGTTGACACGAAGTCCTGGTAATTAAATTATTTCAGTTGACATCAAGTCCTGGTAATTAAGTTATTCTCAGTTGACATTAAGTCCTGGTAATTAGATTCTTAAGTTGAATTTTAGTCCTGATAATTATCAACATATACATTACTAATTTTTAAATTATTTTATTGCTACAGTTGATTTATTTTAAATCCTGATTATAAAATTATCTTAAATTAATTAATAAATTTGTCATTATTATTTCAGTTGATTTTTTGTCCTGATAAACATTATATATTAATTATTCCAGTTGATTACAAATTCCTGATAATTAATTATATAATAAAGATTTTTTTCCTTATTTTTCTTTAAATAATGTAAAAATAATAACTGATTACATTTTAATAATTCTCTCTCTCAGTTCAGGCTAATTACAACTATGACTGATCAAAGAGCTTCTGCTGGCCGTGACGAGGAACTGGATTTAATTTAATATGATGAATCTTCTTCTGTAAGTTCTCCTTTGACTACAAAATTGGCTCAAATTAATCAATTACTCAACCAATCAGGATGAAGAAATTCAGGAGATGGAAATATTAGTGGAGACAACAGCTCAAGATCAAAATCCTTCTATCAACCCCCCAGAAGAGCTTCCCAAAGGCTTCAAAATAAAAAATATTCCCTTGAATCATCAAGTCAAAAATCTCTCCACTCACATAAAAGAGTTAAGGTCAGAAAACCTCAAGCTGAGGTCAAAAACAGACTCTCTAGAAGACAATATAAGAAAAATAGAGTTCTTCCTTCAAGAGAAGAGGAAACCTCCTCCTTCCACAAGAGCCCTTCCACAATTGGCCCCCCAGAAACAAGAAAAGGTGGAAGTCTCATAGTGGCAGTGGTATTGGCTGAAAACACAGTGGGATTATCTGTCCCAACAACAACAGCAACCAGTACCTCAGGCAGGTCCTTCAAGAACCAATAAGTTCAGCCCCACACCTCCTCACCCTTATCAAGGAGGAAGAAAGAGAAAAAACAATCATGCCCAATTCTTTTCCAAGCCATGGTAAGCCCATCTATTGAATCTCAAGTACCATTTCCTGTTACTGATTCAGTTCCTTCAGGTAATTCTGGAAGAGGAGATGAGACTGTGAGACCAGTAGAGGCTGATAATGGTAGAAAAATGGGTCAATATTCTAATGTACTAATTCTTTGTTTTTGATTGCTACTTAAGTTATAAATTCTGATATGGCTATTATCAATGAGACACTTGATACTGAGTTTTATGAGAATCTGGAAAATTAATCTGTTTCTCTATTGAGAAATATCCCAGATGTAGCTAACATTCATGATGAATATTTGAGGGATATTATTGCTAAAAAAAATCATATCATGAACAACATGCAATTGACTCAGAAATATAATAGTTTGTTAACTGAACAGGGTTATCAAGCATTAAGGAGTGAGTTACAGAGAGTTTCTGATGATTTGTTTCATTACAAAGTAACTCATGAAAAGAAAGTTGCTTTATAGAAAAATATCAAGAATTATTTGTCTAAATTAAAAGATACTTTTTCCATCTGTTGCCAGGAGCTAGAAGAACATAATTTGAACTTAAAAAGATTTAGTAACCACTATTAAATTTTACAAAATAAGAACAAGTTATCTTTTTCAAACATCAATGAGAATTTATCTAGTATTCCAAGAGTGAAAACTAGGTTAACAACCATTTAAGAGAAATTTAATTCATTGTTACATGATCAAAAGTTTTCTGAAATTTCTTTAAAAGAACCTGTTGAGCAGTATACCCCAATTGTACCTGTTCCTAGTTCATCCAAATTAAAATTAGTACCAGAAATGCCTGTTGATATCACTGAGTTTCCATCAAAAATGGATGATGTACCTGGATCATCTACAGAAGGATTAAACAATGAGATTAATGACCAGTTGTAGAAGTTACAGCTCCTCCTCACTCAGAAACAAGCTTGTATTAAGGAGACTACTTCAAATCAAAAGAATTGGCCAAAACTTGACCAGCATTTAAACTTTTGATGGCGACTCTTCTTCTGATTGGAAGACTTTCATTTGCAGGATTGATAACCTAAAAAATTCTTAGAAACTGCCAGATGTTAAAATTTTGTCAAAATTAATTTCTTTATTTACCAATTTAGCCCTGGTGTGGTATGTATCTGTTCTCTTGGATAAAAATGAATACTCATGGAAAGATTGGAAAAAATTAATTAAAGAACAATTTGGTGGGTCCAAGTTTAGATTAGCTCAACAAATGCAATATGAAGAAACCAGATATAGCTCTTCTTCTGAAAAACCTATTGAGTTCTTGATGAAAATTATGAAAATCTTGAGGGAAATGGACCCAGATATGGAGTTCAAGTTATGGAAGGGCAGGATCCTCTATAAATTACCTATGTCTCTGAGAGACTTAATAGTTGCTAGGACTGAGTTCACAAGAAAATTTTCTTCTTTCATTAATAATTGTAATGAGATCCTTTTGAACAACAAGTATGATACATGAAGATTCATTCCTAGAACTTCATTGGAGAAAACCTCCAATTACCAACAAAAATCTCTGGAAAAGGTTGGTAAACCTTCTGCCCCTGTTGCACCCAAAAAGTATGCAACAAACACTTGCTTCAAATGCAGAAAGCCTTGCAAGAAGGGCCATGTTTGTGACAAGAAGATAAATCTTGTTGAAAAAACAGAGGAAAATGCTGATGACATAATAGCACTGAATGATACTTCAAGTGATTGTGCTAGAAATATTTTATATGAATCTCACCAAGAAAATCTAATACTGGAAGAGGATATTCATTATTTAAATCATATTAACATTGATAATAATGATTTATCTACAGTAGAGGATGCTGAGATCATAAAAAAACTTGAGGAAAGCTCAATTATTATTACCCCTCTCAAGGAACCAGTCTTGATCAATGGAAACAACATTGAGGTTGTCTTAGATTCTGGAGCTGGAGGAAGTGTAGTATCTAAAAAAGCACTAGCTTCACTGCCTATCATTTCTGAGAACTGGAGAGATTATGGCTCTGTTTTGTCCCCAATCGGTAAATACAAAGTCACAGTATTTTTTAAATATAACCATGGTTTTTTAAGAGCTATATGTGATTTTTTTTCATGAAAAATGATGACTTGAGCAGTTGGTTCATTGTGGGAAACGATATGTTAACCAAGTATGGCATAAAATTGGATCCTTCAAATAAATGCTTCACAATGGGGATGAATGGGAAGAGAAAATTTAAAATTTCCTCCCCCAAGAAATTATTAACACCAGGCACCACGGGAAATCTGGGGGTGAACTGCTAGCAGTTCCCTCTATTTGAAACTATAAAGAATTTGTCAGGAAACTGTTGGGAAACCATCCTGAAACTGTCAGAAATATGTTTTTAAATCTGATGAAAAAACATTGAAAAAATAAACTGCCACAGATTGAATCCAGAACAATCCCTCCTTGAGCAGAGCTTAGGAACCACATTGAACATCAGTTAATCTCAGGTTTGGAAAAAGGTTGAACAACATCACTTAGTATACCTTAATATTCAAATATTAAACTTGAATATATGTTGTGTGTATGATATAGATGCATATGCATTTGAATTTGCATGGTGGATACTTATTGCATGTTAAAAATTGATGTGAAATGCCTATCTAAAGTGTATGCATAATGACTATGAAGAATAAATATGCATATTGAATATGCATAAAAACATGCATATTGAATATGCATTAAAAATATGCATATTGAATATGCATTAAAAATATGCATATTGAATATGCATTAAAAATATGCATATTGAATATGCAAAAAAAAGGTGCATATATGTATATGAATTAAATATATTAATATGCATATAAATCTGTATAATGAATATGCATAATGATTGAAAAATGCAAAAAAATGATGCTTAACGAGTATATTTTATGCATAAATAGAAATATGCAATATGAATTCATATTGCATACAGATAACACTGGCAAACCAACTTGACGAAAACTCATACTAAATTTTCATTCTGGACTAAAGGTGTGAGGGAAGGAAGAAAAACAGTCTGACGTTAGAAAAATGCTACATGCACTCATTTTGTAGCAGAGCAAATAAGAAGTGCTTAATTATGGTTGGTGCCCATAATTTAGTATGATATCATAATTTTATTTAATTGTTTTCAATATTGAAAAGACTTTAGGTTGGTTGGTATGGATCTAGCTGTGCCAGGGTCTAATCTAATTATTTTAACAATTTCTTAATAATTAATGGGTTTTAATACAAAAACAGGTTGTATTTTTTGTGGGATATTGGATATGATAAAGTCTTTTGTAAAAAAAAAATATATTGTTCAAAAATATTCCTGAATCAGATGTGGGATAATCACTACAAAAAATTGTAGTACTGTGGGCAATAAAATATATGCACAAGCAGTAAAGAAAGGACTGAGTGAGCCCTTTTTGTGCAGTGGGAATCATTAGAGTGGAATTGTGGATGAAAAATATAATTCATTATTACCATTTTATTAAATCAAAAAATTTATAATATTAAAAAAAACTATTGATTAATTGGTATTTGACCTTTGTGCCTCACTCATATTTATCATTTGATTGATTTTTTGTCACCATTATGTTATTAATATTATAAGTATAGCAAAAACTCGTGTGCCCAACGCATACCGGGTGATGTTACACCTTTTATAATATTATTAAATAAAGGTAAAAAAATATGAAAATGATTTGTTTTACAAAAAATAAATTGATATCCAAAAGCAATATGAGGGATAAAAAGGTAAAATTAAAGGGATCAAATATGAATTAAAAAATTAAAGTAAAATTCCTGCCATCAAGAGCAAGTAGACATGATGGGGTGAACGCCCACCAGTGGCACTAAACTTGGACTATAATTTCTTTTTTGTAAAAATAAAAAAAAATCCACTTGAGCTTTACCAAAACTTAAGGATGACAATTTTTCCATATCAAACAACTTCTAGTGAAATTATTGAAGAAAAATTCATTTTCATTGCAATAGAGAGAATTGATCACATCAGACTGCATGTTGCAAAAAGTGTCCAGCACAAGTTTGGCCAAACTTGTGCTGGACACTTTTATGATGGAGAGTAGCTAGGGTGGAATTTTTCTTCAGTTCATCTGGTACTTCTTATAAACATGTCCACTGGTATTTGATCTTGGTGCCTCACTCATATTTATCATTTGATTGATTTTTTGTCACCATTATGTTATTAATATTATAAGTATAGCAAAAACTCGTGTGCCCAACGCATACCGGGTGATGTTACACTTTCTATAATATTATTAAATAAAGGTAAAAAATATGAAAATGATTTGTTTTATGAAAATAAATTGATATACAAAAGCATTATGAGGGATAAAAAGGTAAAATTAAAAGAAGCAAATATGAAATAAAAAATTAAAATAAAATTACTGCCATCAAGAGCAAGTAGACATGTTGGGGTGAACGCTCACCAGTGGCACTAAACTTGGACTATAATTGCTTTTTTGAAAAACATAAAAGTGCCAATCTGAGGTTTAACAAAACTTCAGCAGAACCATTTAGCCATATCAAACAACTTCTAGTGCAATGATTGAGAGAGAATCGATCACACCAGACTGCATCTGGCCAAAAGTGTCAAGCACAAGTTCAGCCGAACTTTTGCTGGACACATTTATGAGGGAGAGTAGCTAGGGTAGAATTTTTCTTCAGTTCATCTGGTATTTCTTATAGACATGTCCATTGGTACTTGATCTTTGTGGCTCACTCATATATATCATTTGAATAATTTATTGTCACCATTATATTATTAATATTATAAGTATAGAAAAAGCTCATGTGCCAAATGCATACCAGGTGATGTTACACCTTTTATAATATTATGAAATAAAAGTAAAAAAATATGAAAATGATTATCTTTACAATAATTTAAATAGATATTAAAAAAAAGAGAAATAAAAAAGTAAAATTAATCTCAAAGAGATCAATTATGAAAAACAAAATACTAGTAAAATTCTTGCTCTCAAGAGCCAGTAGAAGTGTTGAAACAAATGGGAGCCATCAGGGCTAAATTTTAATAAGTGACCTTTTTTTATAAAGATAAAAAATTATACACCTGAGGTTGGGAAGAACAACAGGTGGATGATTCAGCTAAACAAAACTACTTTTAGTGAAGTTTAATAAAAAAATGTTTTTTGTTGCCATAGAGAGAATTGATCCCATCTGACTGCAAGTGACCAAATGTGCCCAGCACAAGTTCGGCCGAACTTGTGCTGGACACTTTTATGATGGAGAGTAGCTTGGGTGGAAATTTTCTTCAGTTCCTTCATCTTGTATTTCTCATAAAAATGTCTACTGGTATTTGATCAGTCTGTATCTTTCATATTTATCATCCAATTAATATTTTATCACCATTATATTATTAATGTTATTAGTATAGCAAAAACTTGTGTGCCAAATGCATACCATGTGAAGTTATACCTTCAATAATTTTTTAAAATAGACGTAAATAAATATGGAAAGGATTAGTTTTACAAAAATTAAATAGAAATTTAAAAGTAAAAAGAGGAATAAAAGAGTAAAAGAAAAGTCAAAGAGATCAAATATGAAAAAAATACTAGTAAAATTCCTGCTATCAAGAGCCAGTAGAGGTGTTAAAGAAAATGGGAGCCATCAGGGCTTAATTGTAATAGGTGACCTTTTCTTTAAAGATAAATAACTATACACCTGATATTGGGCAGAACAGCAGGTGGATAATTCAGCTAAACCAAACTACTTCTAGTAAAATTTGATAAAAAAAATTTTTGTTGCCATACAGAGAATTGATCCCATCTGACTGCACATGACCAAAAGTGTCCAGCACAAGTTAGGCCGAACTTGTGCTGGACCCTTCTATGATGGAGAGTGGCTGTGTTAGAATTTTTCTTCAGTTCATCTGGTATTTCTGACAAACATGTCTACTGGTATTTTATCTTTGTGCCTCACTCATACATATTGTTTGATTAATTTTTTGTCATAATTATATTATTAATTATATAAGTATAGCAAAAAATTGTGTGCCAAATGCATACTGAGTGATGTTACACCTTTTATAATATTATTAAATAAATGTATAAAAATATTAAAATAATTTATTTTCAAAATTACTAATTGATATCCAAAAGCAATATGAGGAATAAAAAATTAAGTTAAAGGGATCAAATATGAAAAATAAAATCCAAGTATTATTCCTAATATCAAAGGCCAGTAGAGATGTTGAAGCAAATGAGAGCCATCAGGGATAAATTGTACTAAATTGACTGTTTTTTAAAGATAAAGAATTGTGTACCTGTGGTTTGGATGAACTCTAGGTGGATAATTCAGCTATACCAAACTACATCTAGTGAATTTTCTTATCAAATAATTTTTCTCATTGCCATAGAGAGAATTGATCCCATCTGACTGCACCTGACCAAAAGTGTCCAGCACAAGTTCGGCCAAAATTGTGCTGGACACTTTTATGATGGAGAGTAGCTAGGGTTCAGGTCTTCTTCAGTGCAACTGTTATT
The DNA here is from genome assembly GCA_030280995.1 of Hemileia vastatrix. NCBI lineage: Eukaryota > Fungi > Basidiomycota > Pucciniomycetes > Pucciniales > Zaghouaniaceae > Hemileia > Hemileia vastatrix. The sequence goes on from JASXTE010000011.1 coordinate 3,887,162, forward strand.
TTTTTAAAACATGTCAACTGGTATTTGATCTTTCTGTGTTATTCATATTTTATTATCTGATTAATTTTTTGTCATTAGAATATTATTAATTTTATTAGTATAGAAAAAACTTGTGCGCCAAATGCATGCCATGTTATATTACACCTTTTTTAATATTATCAAAAAATGTTAAAAAAATATGAAAATGATTTTTTTTCCAAAATTATAAATTAATATCCAAATGTAACATGAGTGATAAAAAAGTAAAGTAAAAGAGATCAAATATGAAAAAGAAAAATTCAAGGAAAATTCCTGTCTTCAAGAGCCAGAAGAGGTGTTGAAACAAATGGGTGCCATCAGAGCTAAATTTGAAAAAAAATTATTTTTTTTAAAGAAAAAAATTTTTTTACCTGAGGTTTGGAAAAACTCAAGGTGGATAATTCAGCCTTATAAAACTACTTCTAATGTAATTATTTAGCATTTTTTTAATTTAATTTCCACAGAGAGAATTGATCCCATCTGATTGCACCTGAACAAAAGTGTCCAGCACAAGTTCGGCCGAACGTGTGCTGGACACTTTTATGATGGAGAGTAGCTAGGGTGGAAGTGTTTCTCAGTACATCAGTTTTTTGTTTTTCACATTTCTATTGGTTTTTTAACTTTTTTTTATCATTCATATTTATCTTATAATTAATTTTTTGTCAGCACATATATTATTAATGGTTCAAGTATAGCAAGAACCTGCATGCCAAATGCAAAATTGGTGATGTTACACCTTTAATAATATTATTATATAAAGTTAAAAAAATATTAATATGTTTAGTTTTTAAAAAAATAAATTGATATTTAAAATTAAAAAGAGTAATAAAAAATAAAATGAAAATAAATTGGATCAAATACAAAATAAAAAATACAAGTAAAATTTTACTATCAAGAGCCAGAATTGGTGTTGGGACAGTTGGGGACCCCTAGGTCAAGACTTGGTCTAAACTTACTTTTATGTATAGCTAACAAATTTTGAGCTGAGGTTTGGACAGACTTTTAGGGGACAATTTTACAATATTAAACATTCTTTACTTCAATAATTGAGTGAAATATCATTTTCATTGCCATAGAGAGAATTTATCTCATATGACTTCATGCAACCAAAAGTGTCCAGCACAAGTTTGGCTGAACTTGTGCTGGACACTTTTATAATTGAGAGTAGGCATACAGAAAATCTTCTTAAACTCAAAAGGGAATTCTTATAAATATTTCCACTGGTATTTGAACTTTCTGTGTCATTTAAATTTACCATTTAATAAATTTTTGTCATCATTATATTATTAACGTTATTACTATAGTAATAACTTGTGTGAAAAATGCATACCAGGTGGTGTTCAACCTTTAATCATATATTATGAAATAAAGGTATAAGAGTATGAAAATTATTTATTTTAAAAATTAAAAATTGATATCCAAAGCAATATGAGCAATAAAAAAGTAAAATAAAAGGGATAAAATAAGAAAAAAAAATCTAAGAAAATTCCCACTATTAATAACAAGTAGAGGTTTTGGATCAAATGTGCACCACCAGGGCTAAACTTGGACTATATTTTCTTTTTTTTTATACCAAAGAAAGTGTCCTGATGATTTTTGAAAAATCATCAGGAGGACATTTTGGCAATATCAAACTACTTATTGTGCAATGATTGAGCAAAATGTCATTTTCATTTCCATAGAGTAAATTTATCCCATCTGACTGCATGCAACCAAAAGTGTCCAGCACAAGTTTGGCCGAACTTATGCTGGACAATTTTATGATGGTGAGTATCTAGGGTGCAGGTCTTCTTCAGTTCATCAGGTATTCCTTATAAACAAATCCACTTGTATATGATCTTTCTGTGTCATTCATATTTATCATTTGATTCATTGTTTTTCACCATTATACTATTAATGTTATTAGTATTGAAAAAAATTATAAGCCGAATGCATACTGGGAGATGCTACATCTTTAATAATCTTATTAAATAAAAGTAAAAGAAAAGAAAAGTATTAGTTTTACAATAAATAAATTTATATTTGAAAGCAAAAAGAGGAATAAAAAAGTAAAATAAAAGTGATTAAATATGAAATTAAACATTCAAATAAAATTTCTGCCATCAAAGAAAATTTGAGTTTTCAGACCAAAATTGCACCACCAGTTCTAGATTTGGAATATATTTTCATTTTTTTTAAATTAATAAATGTGTCCACCTGAGGTTTTCAAAAAAATCAGGAGGATAGTATAGCAGTATAAAACTACTTGTGCAATGATTGAGCAAAAATTCATTTTAACTTCCATTGAGTAGATTTATCACATCTGACTGCATGCAACCAAAAGTGTCCAGAACAAGCTCAGCTGAACTTGTGCTGGACACTTTTATGATGGAGAGTAGCTAGGGTGCAAGTCTTCTTCAGTTAATCTTATATTCATTTTAAAAATGTCTATGGGTATTTGATCTTTCTGTGTCATCCATATTTATTATTTGATTATTTTTTAGTCACCATTATATTATTAATGTTTTTAGTATAGAAAAACATGAATACTGAATGTACACTGTGTGATTTTACAAATTTAATAATATTATTTAATAAATGTAAAAAAATGTGAAAGTTATCAGTTGTACCAAAATAAAATTGATATTTAAAAGCTAAAGGATAAATAAAAGGGTAAAATTAAAATTAATGAGATCAAACATGAAATAAAGATATTAAGTATAATTTCTGCTATCATGAGCCAGTAGAGGCTTCAGAAAAAATGGGCACCATCATAGATTAACATGGATCAAATTTACTTTTTACCAAAGTAAAAAATTGTCTACCTTAGGTTTGGAAACACTTCCGGGGGACAATTTGTCCATATAAAACTACTTTCAGTACAATGATGGAGTTATCATTCAGTCTCATTTCCATAAAAAGAATTGATTTCATCTGACGGCATGCAACCAAAAGTGTCCAGCACAAGTTTGGCCAAACTTGTGCTGGACACTTTTATGATGGAGAGTAGCCAGGGTGCAAGTCATTTTAATTCATCTGGAATTTCTTATAAACATGTCCACTGTTATTAAATCTTTTTTCCTCACTCATATTTATCAATTGATTAATTTTTTGTCACCATTATATTATTAATATTATCAGTATAGCAAAAACTTGTGTGCCAAATGAATACTGGGTGATGTTAAACCTTTTATAATATTATTAAATAAAGGTAAAAAAATATGAAAATGATTTATTTTACAAAAAATAAACTTCTATCCAAAAGCAATATGAGAGGAATAAAGTAAAATAAAAGAAATCAAAGATGAAAATTAAAATCTAAGTTAAATTCCTGCCATAAACAGAAAAAAGAGATGTTGAATCAAATTAGCACAATCAGGGCTAAACTTGCACTATATTTTCTTTTTTGTAAAAATAAAAAAAAAATCCACTTGAGCTTTACCAAAACTTCAGCATGAAAATTTTGCCATATCAAACTACTTCTAGTGTAATTTTTTATCAAAAATTTATCTTCACTTCCATAGAGAGAATTGCTCCCATCTGACTGCACCTGACCATAAGTGTCCAGCACAAGTTCGGCCAACTTTGTGCTGGACACTTTTATGATGGAGAGTAGCTAGGGTAGAATTTTTCTTCAGTTAATCTAGTATTTCTTACAAACATGTCTACTGGTATTTTATCTTTGTTCCTCACTCATAAATATCATTTGATTAATTTTTGGTCGCCATTATATTATTAATTTTATAAGTATAGAAAAAACTCATGTTCCAAATGCATACCAGGTGATGTTATGCCATTTATAATATTATTAAATAAATGTATAAAAATATGAAAATAGTTTATTTTAAAAATTATTAATTGATATCCAAAATCAATATTAGGAATAAAAAATTAAGTTAAAGGGATCAAATATGAAAAAAGAAATCCAAGTAATATTCCTACTATCAAAGGCCAGTAGAGGTTTTGAAGCAAATGAGAGCCATCAGGGATAAATTTTACTAAATTGACTTTTTTTTAAAGATAAAAAATTGTGCACCTGTGGTTTGGATGAACTCTAGGTAGAAAATTTGGCTATGTAAAACTACTTCTAGTGAAGTTTTTTATCAAATAATTTTTTTCATTGCCACAGCGAGAATTGATCTCATACGACTGCACCTGACCAAAAGTGTCCAGCACAAGTTCGGCCGAACTTGTGCTGGACACTTTTTTGATGGTGAGTATCTAGGGTGCAGCTCTTTTTCAGTGCAACCGGTATTTTTTTTAAACATATCCACTGGTATTTGATCTTTCTGTTTTATTAATATTTTATCATTTGATCAATTTTTTGTCACCAGTATATTATTATTTTTATTAGTATAGAAAAAAAACATGTGCCAAATGCTTACAGGTTGATGATAAACCTTTAATAATTTTATTAAATACAGGTAAAAAATTATGAAAATGATTTGTTTTACATAAAATTAATTGATATCTAAAAGAAAAAAAAGGGATAAAAGAAATAGGTTGAATAAAAGGGATTTTATATGAAATTAAAAATTCAAGCTAAATGCCTACTTTCAAGGCTCAGAAGAGGTGTTGGATAAAATGGGCATCATCAGGAATAAAATTGTACTTAATTTGATTTTTTGAAAAACTAAATGAAGTTTTCAACTGATTTTTTTCCAATATTTAGTTGGACACTTTGTCTATATCAAATTACTTCTAGTACCATGATTGACCAAATTAAATCCTTATTTCCATATGCAGAATTGATCCCATATGACTGGACCAGGCCAAAGGTGTCAACCACAAGTTTGAGAATACTTCTGGTGGACACTTTTATGATGGACAGTAGTAGGGTGCAAGTCTTCTTTAGTTAATCTAGTATTCCTCATAAACATTTCCAACTTATTTTTGGCCAAAAATCAGGTGGAAAGTTTGTCCATATCAAATTACTTCTAATGCCATGATTGACTAAAAATTGATTCTCATTGCCATATAGAGAGTTGATCCCATATGACTGGATCTGGTAAAAGTGTCACCACAATTTTTGATAAACTTAAGTTTGAAAATTTTATGATGGAAAGTAATTGCAAGTCTTCTTCATTTCATCAAGTAATCCTCATAAAAATTTCCACTTGTATTTTGGCCAAACTTCAGGTGGACACTTTGGACATATTAAATTAATTTTAGTTCCATGTTGATAAAAAACTGATACTTATTGCCATATATAGATATTAAACCCATCAGAATGTGCCTTTCCAAAAGTGTCTACCTGAATTATGGCTAAACCTCAGTTGGACACTTTTATGATGCAGAGTAGCTAGGGCAAAATTATTCTTCAGTTAATTTGGTATTCATAATAAATTTATCCTCCTGAAGCTTAGCCTAACTCCAGGTGGACAATTTTGGAAAGCACCAGTTATTCACTATTCATCAAAAAAGTGTTCACCAAAATTTTGGCTAAACTTGTGGTGGACCCCTTTGATCAGCCACAGTCAGATGAGATCAACTCTTTAGATGTAAATGAGGATGATGTTTTGGTCAATCATGGAAATAGAAGTAGTTTGATGTGGCCAAATTACCCCCCTGAAGGTCAGAAAAACCTCACAAGGACACTTTTTAGCAGGGAGTAACTGAGAAAAATCCATTTATCAGAAGGAAAATCTTATATTGGATAGATGCCAAGGTTTCATACTTGTGTATTATGGTCAGTATTAATTTTGAAAGTTTCTGTCCAAGCAATTTCATTTCCCATCATGACACATTTTGTTTTAATGTTTCAAACTGAATGATACAGTATTAAGGTGTCACATAGTACAATTAAGTTCTATTAAGTGCCCTCCTATGATGCCTAAATTTATAATTTAATATCTTACATAATAATTTTTTTTATATAAATTCATCAATATTTTATTTTATTATCAAATTTAATAGAACAAGTATCCTGAATTATTATAAATTCATAAGCTTAGGTTAGATCAATTTGTTCTCAATTTGTGCTCAACAGAAGACCAAAATCAAGTTCTGGAGGATCAACTTGTGCATAATTTGGAATCAGTTGATATTCTGTCTATAATCAATCTTAGAATAAATGTAAATCTAACTCTAATTTGCTTATGTTTATAAAGTATTCATAAACCTGGCATAATTAAGGGACACTCTAAATTTCAAGAGAGGGGATTGCTAGCAATTCACCCCTAGATTTCTCGTGGTGAGGATTGAACACATGCCATTCTGTATTTCAATATAAAGGAAGCTCTAAAGAAGAAATTCCGGCACTTGTGTCTGAAATTGACAATTCTTCTTTTGGAGAACAAATTTCTGGTGAGGATAAAGATTCCATCATTAAATTTATAAAATCTTTTCCTATGGCCTTTGCTCATGGGTCACATAAAATAGGATTAGTTAAGGGAGAAATGAAACTTTCATTATCTTGTCCATTAACTGACATACCACCTATTTTAAAGAAGAAGCCTTACCCTGCTTCTCCCACAAAGAGAAAAGATATTGAAGACAATATCTCTACCCTTTTAAAAATGAATATTATTGAAAAGGTAGTTGAAACACCTAGACATTGTGTTATCTCACCAGTCCTAATTTCTTATGAGAAAGATAAGGCCAGGTTATGTGGTGATTATAGAGCATTGAACACTTATACTGTTGATGATATCTAACCTTTACCCAGAATTAGCTCTATACATGCCACTCTACAAGATGCTAAATATATCATCTGTTTGGATGGTAATAAGGGATATCACCAGGTGCTTGTTGAGAAGCATTCTCAGAATTTTCCAATGATTGCTACTCATATGGGTATTTATAAGTATATTAGGATGCCATTTGGCCCTAAAAATGCACCTTCAGTTTTTCAAAATTTTATAGACAACACATTCCATCAAGAAATAATTGAAGGATGTCTGATGGTTTATATTGATGATATCATTAAAATCTCTAAAACATTTGTGGACCATCTCAATCACCTGTGTAAAGTTTTCCATAAGATGAATGAGATTAATATGTGACTTTCTTTGAAGAAATGCAATTTTGGTTTTCATTCCTTAAAAGTGCTTGGTCATGTTGTCTCCAGTTTACAAATGTGTGTTGACCAAAACAAAGTTGCAGCAATACAACAGGTGAAGGCTCCTACTACAGTTAGAGAACTCCAGAGTTTTTTGTGAATGTGTGGATACTATAGACAGTATATTAAAAATTACCAATCATAGAATTACCCCTTACCCAATTAACTAGGAAAGATGTTTCTTATTTCTGGAATAGTGAAAGAAAAAGAGCTTTTGACACTATTAAACATTGCTTAGTGTCAGCACCAATTCTTAATTTACCTGACTTTAATCAACCTTTTGTTTTGTACACTGATGCCAGTTTTATTGGTCTTGGTGCTGCCCTCCATCAAAAACAAATGATGAATGATAAAGTATCATAAGTAGTAATTTGTTATATTTCAAGAACCTTGAGAAATAGTGAATTGAAATATGATGCCACTCAACTAGAATGTTTACCAGTAGCGTGGAGTCTAAAGAAGCTACATTATTACCTGGATGACCAGAAATTTGAACTTGTTACTGACTTCAGTGCAGTTAAATCCCTATTAAACTTGAAAACACCTAACAGACATATGTTCAGATGGCAGCTGGCTGTTCAAAAATACAGAGGGAGAATGACAATAATTCATAGGGCTGGTATTGTTCACTCAAATTTGGATATGTTATCAAGAGTACCTTTGCCATAAGATGACTCAAATCCTGCATATGATCCTGAAGATGAAATTATTCATCTTTATTGGATATATGTGGTTGATATGGAGGAAGAGCTATTACAGCTTATTCTGGATTCATATGATAAGGACACTGACTTGAAAAAGTTATGCACCATATTAAATGATCCAAAGAATGCTTCAATACAAGCATTAATTGAAACCCTTCCACCAAAGTACCAAAAGGCTTTGGAAAAAAGTTAAATTTTCAATTGATGAAGGATATCTATATTATAGAAGAATGTTGAGTAATTTTATTGTTATTCCTCCTTCTATGAAAGAAATCATCTTGAAAATTTGTCATGATGACATATTGGCTGAACATTTTGATCTTGAAAAAACAATGATTGGAATTTAAAACACTGTTTGGTGGGTTAATATGTCTGAGGACACCAAACTATATGTTAAAATCCTGTGATTCTTGCCAAAAATCAAAAAATTTGACTGGTAAAAGAGCTGGATTAATGCAAAATATTGAGCCTCCTGGTGCACCATGGCAGATAATAAACATGAACTTTTTAACAGGATTACCTATTTCTGGGAAAGACAGTTATAACTCTTGTTGGGTTATTGTGGATAGATTCACAAAAATGTGTAAATTTATTGTCACCGGACGACCTACGCACAAGGTCAAGGGTGTTCCTGGAAATGAGATTGAGACCTGAGTTTAGAAACTTTGTCGAGGCACAGAGGAAATGTTTGAGGAAGTAATTTGAAGATGACTTGAAGGAAGAGCTACTGCTTCAAGATATGTTCGAGGAGAACTCTAATATAAGTTAAAGGTAATATTAAAATTATTAAAATCTCACAAAGGTTTGGAAACTCCATAATCAAAGGTTTTAGGATTTAGAAATGATTACTGAGAAAATAAGGAAAGATACAATAATAATGATTTTAACTAAAGCTTTATCACTATTAACTATAAATACGTTCTATAATTTAATTCTAAAGAATGTCAAACCAAAAACCCATCCCCTTTTATATCCTTTACTCCCCCTCGCATTGACCTCATACCCATCCACTATTCCGCACACCACAGACCATTAAAATACACCCGTTACACCTGGACCCTTCTCACTAACATCCGTTAACCCCTTAATCCTCCACTAACCATTCCATCCATTCTCACTACCCCTTTTTAATAATTCACAGACATTTAATAAACCTTTTAGTGTACTATTACATTGACTATTGCGCTGTGCGTCACTTATTGAGGAAAATACTGAGACACACTATTGAGAGATTGACTAATTTAGATTTATAGTTTTAGGATAGCGCAGTTTAATAGTGAGTACACAAAGGAAAGTTGCAGTTGCTATGGAGAATTGCTTTCTGCGCTTTAAGTATGGATTTAGACCTCTGTATTATTGATTTAATGAGCTGCTTTTGCCTTGAGTGTCACGTGGCGCGTGACAGATACCCGGGTATAAAAAAACGCAAGCTCCGTTGAGCGTGAGACATACTTCCCACACTAGTTTCCCTTCCCTTCTATTTTAATTACCTTATATTTTACTATGATGGATTGTCCTACCCCAACTCCCAAGCCTTCACACCCTAAAGAAGATGGGGGAATCGTTACCCAGAAATATTCCCAAGCATGAATGGCTTGTGAATCCATGGAATACTTCTGTGTGGAAAGCACAGCTACTTGAGGTCCTTGCCAGAAATGCGAGTTTTGCCGGTGGAGACGGGTGGCGTGCAATGTGTTAGCAAAAAATTTGGATATCGAACGAAGGTTTACCAAGACTAAATATTGGGTAATACCGAAGACAAAGAAAGTGGTTGAAGACATATGGGACGTGTCAATCAGGGATGACCAATCAGAAGCAGCTGATGAGGAAGTTGAGGATAATACGACGTCCTGGGTAACTCAAGCCTTGGGTAAACAAAGGGTAGAAGAGGAGGTGGATGAGTTGGTGGAGGAAGATGAGGAGGAAGTTCTTATTCCAAGACGGAAGCCAAAAAAGTGACGGGTGGTCATCGAGGATGAGGAAGAGGAGAAAAGAGTGGCGGTGGAGGTTACTCCAAAATTATTCTTAGAGACTGACCCCATATTCGAAGTAAGTCCATTCTTCTATTGTTTTTAGAAATTGTGTTACTGATGATCTTATTTAGAATCCAGATATCATTGCAGAAGTTCCAAATGTGGAAGCTGCGCCGTTTCCACAAGTTGAGGCAAATCAACCAGTGGTTGATTTGAGGGAGGATATCAAAGAGACTCTCGACCAGGTATGGTCAAAGAAACCTCAACAAGGTTAACGGACCAGGTTTATTGAAGATTTAAGCAGTGAAGTTGATAAGATTGTTGATGCCGCTTCCTTTGAAGTGGCCAAAGACCTACTGGAAATTGGGGAAGTGGTACTGGTAGGAGAGGAAGAGGTTTTTGAAAAATGTAGGAAGGAGATAAGGGTGATTTTGGAGAAGATGAAGGGATTGGTTTGAGAGAAAATAAAGAAAAAAATTAAAATGGAAGGAGAAGAAAAAGAAAAGTAGAAACAATTTGTATTTATTTATTTTATTTTGTTGTTTTAATTTTAAAATTTTAAAATTAGGGGGTGTCAGTTCTGGCAAATCCGCACTTAAATTTGACCAAATCCGCACTTAAATAAGTGCGGATTTCCAAAACACACTAGCCCCAATACTGGTGGATTTCAAAATGAAATAAGTCACTTATTTCACTCAAATCCGCACTTTCTCAACCAAAAGTGCTGATTTCACCATCAAGTCCCATTTCACTGATTTGTCAGCATCATCCCATTCATACGCAGCACTCCGCAGAATAACACTTCATAACTCAAAACATCGTACATCACTTACATCTTCATATCATATCATATAAGAGTCATTCCTTCCTCAATTTCAAATCGTGATAAATTACATAAAGCAATGACTTTCATGGCGCTTGAACTGCTCTTGGACTCTGATTCCGATTCTGATCTAGAAGAAGATTTTGTCGTTTTATCAAAAATGGCCAGGAAACGTTACCTTCTTCCCAGAAAGCCTCAAGTACTTCATACCCCCAAGTACACCATCCAAACACTTCTTAACCTATCTACACCCTGTTTTAGACAGTTGTTCAGGACTTCTCAGGAATGTTTCCTTAAATTGCTTGAGCTTATTCAGGATCATCCCATATTTCACAATAATTCTCAAAAAGAACAACGACATCCTTCAATTCAATTGGCCATCACACTATGTCGTTTGGGTTCAAATGGTAATGGAGCCGCTTTGAAACGTTTAGAAAATGTCTTTGATTTAGGGTATGGTTCAGTTAACACTTATACCAAACAATGTATCACTGCCATCAACTCCTTGGAATCTCAACTTCTCACCTGGCCAATAAAAGAAGAGCGACTTGAATCATCTCAGGTTATGCAAGCAGAGGGCTTCCCAGGATGTATTGGTTTTGTTGATGGTACTACTATTCCTTTGAGCCAGAAACCTGCTCAAGGTGGAAACAATTACTTTGACCGTAAAAAGAGGTAGATTATTTTTAACTCCTTTCATCCTCCTTGAAACTAACACAAACAAATATATCTTCTTTATAGATATTCAATTAATGTTCAGCTTATATGTGACGTAAACAAAAAATTTATATCATTCTTCGCTGGCTATCCTGGCTCATGTCATGACTCCTACGTCTTCCAAAGAATGCATATTTCAAATGAACCTGAAAAATTCTTTGATGAAAATCAGTATCTTCTTGCAGATTCTGCTTATGTGAATGGAAAGTATGTACTTCCTGCTTTTCGGGGAGCAGCTTCAGAAGACAGTCAAAATGCCAAATTCAACAATCATTTGGCAAAGTCAAGAGTCCGTATTGAACATTCTATTGGAATCTTGAAAGGCCGTTTTTCTAGTTTAAGGGAATTAAGAAGTCCTCTTAGAAATAAATCTGAAATGGAGGCGGTGATCAACTGGATTCTGTGTTGCACTATACTTCATAACCTACTTGCTGACCTCAAAGATCAATGGTTAGAGCTGTATGAAGATGAACAAGTTGATTCACCTCCGACTATATCCAACACTTCTATTTCTCAATCAACTAGTATAAGGGCGAAAATCCTTCCAATAACACTCCAACATTTCTCAACGCAATTTTAATTTTTTTCTCTTTCTCTTCAAATTATCAATTTGCATGTATTATTCACTGAGAATGGTAAATTTTTTTGCATATTTTTTTGGTTTTTGAATTTGCTGTTAAAGTCTTATTTTTTTTCTCTCTGTGTTTTCTTTCATCAACTCAACATGAAATCGCATATTTTCAGCAAACGCATATTTTTTCAGTCACTCAAAGGTTGGGAAAGAGTTGGAAGGGAAGATTAAGGGTTCCGAGGCATTTTAAATGAAGAAAAGGGTCTGGGAGAGGTTGAGAGGGGTGAAATGGGGATCAAAAGAGGATGGCATACAATGGGGCTGTGAGGATAGCGAAAGGCATGGGGAGGGAAGACAAGCATGTGTTGATAGAATTGAAAGGGATGGAGATTGGTGCAAACAGAGTGTGAAAATAGGAGGATGAACTCTGTTCTTCGGGCGAAGAACAGAGTTCACTTCCATAAAATATTAGCTGAAACATAGTTTTCAATTCTGTAAAAACAGTTGTAAGTAATAGAAAAAGTCACTGATTTTTTTTATATGTAATCCTTGCTTTACGAGGAGACTTTTGTGACGAAGCAGATTTTTGAGTTACCCTTTGAGATTTGGAATGTCTGGGAGGCATTATGAAACTGGCACATAACAAGAAAAAAGATTAAAAAGTAGAAGAAATAAGTAAAAAAGAATGTAAACATGCCTGGTCAAAATATTGAAAATGTTGGAGATTGGTGCAAACAGAATGTGAAAATAGGAGGATGAACTCTGTTCTTCGGGCAAAGAACAGAGTTCACTTACATAAAATATTAGCTGAAACATAGTTTTCAATTCTGTAAAAACAGTTGTAAGTAATAGAAAAAGTCACTGATTTTTTTTATATGTAATCGTTGCTTTACGAGGAGACTTTTGTGACGAAGCAGATTTTTGAGTTACCCTTTGAGATTTGGAATGTCTGGGAGGCATTATGAAACTGGCACATAACAAGAAAAAAGATTAAAAAGTAGAAGAAATAAGTAAAAAAGAATGTAAACATGCCTGGTCAAAATATTGAAAATGTTGGAGATTGGTGCAAACAGAATGTGAAAATAGGAGGATGAACTCTGTTCTTCGGGCGAAGAACAGGGTTCACTTCCATAAAATATTAGCTGAAACATAGTTTTCAATTCTGTAAAAACAGTTGTAAGTAATAGAAAAAGTCACTGATTTTTTTTATATGTAATCCTTGCTTTACGAGGAGACTTTTGTGACGAAGCAGATTTTTGAGTTACCTTTTGAGATTTGGAATGTCTGGGAGGCATTATGAAACTGGCACATAACAAGAAAAAAGATTAAAAAGTAGAAGAAATAAGTAAAAAAGAATGTAAACATGCCTGGTCAAAATATTGAAAATGTTGGAGATTGGTGCAAACAGAATGTGAAAATAGGAGGATGAACTCTGTTCTTCGGGCGAAGAACAGAGTTCACTTACATAAAATATTAGCTGAAACATAGTTTTCAATTCTGTAAAAACAGTTGTAAGTAATAGAAAAAGTCACTGATTTTTTTTATATGTAATCGTTGCTTTACGAGGAGACTTTTGTGACGAAGCAGATTTTTGAGTTACCCTTTGAGATTTGGAATGTCTGGGAGGCATTATGAAACTGGCACATAACAAGAAAAAAGATTAAAAAGTAGAAGAAATAAGTAAAAAAGAATGTAAACATGCCTGGTCAAAATATTGAAAATGTTGGAGATTGGTGCAAACAGAATGTGAAAATAGGAGGATGAACTCTGTTCTTCGGGCGAAGAACAGAGTTCACTTCCATAAAATATTAGCTGAAACATAGTTTTCAATTCTGTAAAAACAGTTGTAAGTAATAGAAAAAGTCACTGATTTTTTTTATATGTAATCCTTGCTTTACGAGGAGACTTTTGTGACGAAGCAGATTTTTGAGTTACCTTTTGAGATTTGGAATGTCTGGGAGGCATTATGAAACTGGCACATAACAAGAAAAAAGATTAAAAAGTAGAAGAAATAAGTAAAAAAGAATGTAAACATGCCTGGTCAAAATATTGAAAATGTCAGGAAGGGGTGTGTGCCAAGGATTGATGGGTAGGTAGCGAGGAAGGTCAGTGTGTCACATGTGACAGGGATGGGGTAAGAAAGGAAGGGATGTTTTGTGGCCAAAATGTGGTTGTGAAAAAAAACGGGAAAAAAGTGCTGATTTGAGGTCATAACTGACACCCTTTTTTGAAATAAGTGACTTTTTTGCAAAATTTAAGTGCTGATTTGTAAGTGCTAATTTGGTTTGAAATCCGCACTTAATTTAAGTGCGGATTTGCCAGAACTGACACCCCCTATTTTATTTTTATAAGATTTTGAGAGAAAAAAGAAAAGAAAGAAAAAATTTAAATAAGATTTTGTTTTAAATTTTGAAAGAAGAAAAGAAAGAAATTTTAATTGAAAGAGTTTTAGTTTAAATTTTGAAAGAAAAATTTATGTAGGAAAAAGAAATAGTTGATTGAAATAATTTTATTGGGAATGTAAATTTAATGAAAGAAAAAATTGTTATTTATGAAAGTTTATTTATTGAAGTTTTGAGGAATTTTAGTTATTTGAAAAAAAGAAAGAAAGAAAAGAAGAGAAGAAATAAATTTTAAAAGATTTTAAAAGAAAGAAGTAATTGTTCGAAGAAATTTTCAAAAAAGATATTTAGAGCTTGAAGTGAAATTTGAGAAAGATTGTCTTGTTGCGTTTGTGAGAAATTTTGATAGTTCGAGGAAAAAGAATTTTTCAAGGAAAGAATTTAGGTAGAAAATTTTGAAAAGAAAAGAAAAGAAATTTTAAGAAATTTTAGAAGAAATTTAAGAAGGTTTTATGAATTTTTTATTTATTTTGTTTTATTTTTTTATTTTTTATTTTTATTTTATTTTACTTTAATTTAATTTTTAATTTTTATTTTATTTTAATTTAATTTTTTTTTAATTTTAATTTAATTTTATTTATTTTAAAGAAGGTTGAAAAACTTTTGGAAGAAAAAAAGAAGAAAGAAGAAAAGAAAACAAAGAATACGGAAATTTTAGAGATAGAGATGTTTTAGATTTTAAAGTGAAGAAGGAAAAAAAAGAGAGTTTTAAGGTTTTGGCTTTAAAGGATATTTAAGATGAAAAGATTATAGAAGTTCAGGGGCGTTAGAAACATTGATGGCTGGTTCCCAGGATGTTTTTTCTGAATCATCGAGGAAGCCTTCCCATTCCACGAGGTATTGAAGTTTCCCCTTGCGTATTCTTGAATCAAGGATACAGCTTACTTCCCACTCTAGATGGTCTTCTACTTTGACCGGTTCCGGAGGAGGTTGGTTCTTTCCCGGGTATGTTTCTCGAGCCAGTTCCAGGAGAGATACGTGGAAAAAAGGGTGAATAGCCTGCCATTTCAGAGGTAGCTTGAGACGAAATGCAGTTTTAGAGACTTCAGAGTCGATTTTGAATGGTCCCAAGCGTTTTTTAGCCAGTTTCTTTGATAGTCAAGTTGTTCAAATGTTTTGTGCGTCGAGCCATACTTTGTCGCCTGGTTTAAAAGAAGGAGCTGATTGTCAATGTTTGTCGGCCTGTTACTTGTATCTTTGAGTTGCTAACTCTAAATTTGATTTAAGTTCCTCTTGGAGTTGTGATATGGTTCAAAGATAATGTTCGGCAGGATGATTAGTTCCTACATGGATTGAGTTGAATTGAGGATGTCTTCCATAAACAGTTTCGAAAGGAGATTGTCGTGTCGAAGAATGAGTCGAGTTATTATAAGCAAAATCGGCCAATGGTAACCATGTGGTCCAATCATCTTGTTGGTAACTGACATACATTCAAAGGTACGGTTTGAGGATTTAGTTGACCCTTTCTGTTTGCCCATTGGTTTCAGGGTGATAGGCCGTGGAGAGATTCCTCGTGATATTGAGTTGTCAACACAGTTGATTCCAGAATGTGGATACAAACAATGAACCTCTATCTGAAAAAATATCATTAGGTAAGCCATGTTTGGAAAATACATGTTCTAGAAACAATTTTGACAAATCTTCTGCTGTAGCAGTAGTAGTGGTTTTAATAAAAATAGACATCTTTGAAAATCTATCTACTATTACTAATATAGCATCAAAATTATTAGAAAGAGGAAGTTGAGAAATAAAATCCATCAATAAAGATTCCCAAGGTTTAGAGGGAATAGGAAGTGATTGAAGCAACCCATGCTTCCGGTGACAGGGAGCCTTATTCTTATTACATTTTTAACAAGCTTTTATATAGGCCTTGATTTCTCTAGTCATTCCTGGCCAGAAGAAATCCCTTGCTAGTAACTGGTAGGTTTTATCAACCCCAAAATGACCAGCTAATGGAGAATCATGTCGACTATTGAAAATCCATACTTTTATTTCATTGTTGTTGGGTAAGACTAATCTACCTAATTCAATACTAAATCTTTTGGCCCCTTGCTTTGAGAGTATTTTTTCTTTTAACCCTAAACAATAGTTGTCCTTTGACTGAGCTTCGAGGATGTTGGATAATGGATTTTGAAACGATTGAATTGTCATCAAATTAAGTTGATGAGTCATAAACATTGATTCGTTGAAATTTGATTTCACATTTGCTGGGTTTTTTTCAGCAAATGCGTCCCCCCGCTGTGGGTGAACGTCATCCCGACGTGAAAAGATATCTGGGACAATGCAGTTCTTACCTGGGCAATAGGAAATAGAAAAAGAAATTCAGACAGAAATTCAGCCCACCTGGCTTGAAGCCTGGTTAACACTTTGGAAGACATGAAGTATTTCAAAGAATTATGGTTTGTTAAAATTTTAAAAGGACTATCTAGGCTGAGAAGAAAAGAGCACCATTTTTTAAGACAATGAATAATAGCTAAAAGCTCTTTGTCATGAATTTCATAATTTAATTCTGCTGAAATGAGTTTGCGTGACTCAAAAGCAACAGGATGAAACAAATTTGTTTCAGGATTTAATTGGGAGATGACCCCTGAAATAGCATAATCGCTCGCATCTGTCTCAACTATTGTCGAGGCAGAAGGATCAAAATGCCAAAGAATTGGGGCTGTGGTGAACGCAGTCTTCAATGCTTCAAATTCCTTTTGTGCTGTAGAAGTAAAAACAAAAGGAATATCTTTTCTAAGAAGAGAAGTAAGATTGGAAATAGTTTTAGAGTAATCTTTAATAAATCTTCTATAGAAATTTGCAAAACCCAAAAATCCTTGGAGGTATTTAATGGTTTTGGGTTCAGGCCATTCCAGGACTTTTTGGACCTTTTTGTTGTCCATGACTAAACCATCAGTGGACAACGTAAAACCCAAAAAATCTATTGATTTAGGATGAAATTTGCATTTATTGTGCTTGGCATAGAGACCGTGATCTCGAAGTTGATTTAGAACCTGTTGAACATGATTAATATGTTAATCCAGTGTCTTCGAGAAAATTAAAATATCATCTAAATATACGACAACAAATTGTTCGACAACATCTTGGAAGATGTCATTAACAAAAGTTTGAAAAGTTGATGGTGCGTTACACAATTCAAAAGGCATAACTAAATATTCAAAACTACCAAATCTAGTGCGCATTGCTGTCAGTGGTTCATGACCTTCCGCAAAGCGAATAAGATTATAAGGGCCTCTAAATAAATTTTAGAAAAGAAATTAGCACCATTAAAAAGGGTAAGAAGCAATGACATAGGAGGAAAAGGATATGCATTCTTCTTAGTGACTGTGTTGAGCTTTCTATAGTCAACACACAACCTACGACTAATATCCTTCTTCTTTACAAAAAGAACAGGGGAGCCAGTTGGAGATTTACTGGCTCTGATGAAACCTTTGGCTACATTCTCTGAAATGTACTCTCGAAGATCTTGAAATTTGTCCTTCGACAAAGAATAGACAGGACCTGCGGAGGTACTTGACCTATTAACTCTATTTGATGGTCATAGGGTCGATGAGGTGGTACTTATTGGACTTGCGGATTGAGAAGACATCGAGGAAACCATGATAGATTTCTGGTAGAGTTGATTTAATGGCTTCAATGATGATTTGGTCGTCCTCATCATCTTTGAGAGAATCTTTTGAGGGAAGACCAGAATTGAGAGAGCAGAATTCAATTACTTCAAGGCAATTTAAATCCTCTTTGAGTAAAGTCATCAAGCTAGAAGGGTTAGCCAATTGCTCATTTAGAGAAAGATCATATGCTTGCAAGTCATCTGGCAGAGATTTGTCCTCTAGCAGGACCTTGTCAGGCGGTTTGTTTAACTCCCTATTGACCTGCATTGAAGAATCAGAAATATACTTAGTGCGCGGGGTGATCAATCCCCGTGTCCAATCAATTTCAGGATTCCAATGCGTTAAAAAGTCATGGCCAAGAATGGTATCGTCCATCCTTGGGGCCTCCAAGACTGATAATTCCCACTTGAAGGGGGATAGTTCGGAAAGTTGAAAACCCATAAAACTTTCTTACTTACCTAATATTTGGGCTCCTCTGATTTGACCAAGTAAATTGGAGTTCGATTGATATCTGTAAATGTCAGTTGTAACTTCTCGGCAAAAGATAAACTGACAAAAGAAATTGAAGCTCCAGAGTCTATAAGACAACTGAAGGGGATATCCTCCTTAAAAAGAATGAATCTCAAGCGATTTAAGGCAACTCCAGTCTTTAAGACATGGAGGTTCTGTGCACTGGGAGAGATAAGATAGTTTGCTTTGCACACAAGTAAACTATCTACTAGTTTTTTGACTTTGAACTAGTACCTTCTCTTTCCTTCAATTTCACACAATCTTCCATCTTGTGCTTACCCCCACAATACATACATAACCCATTATCCGCTCTTCTCTTCCTCTCAGCTTTTTTAAGTTCCCCTTTAGGATCCAGTATTTTGCTGATATTGCCTGGGGTCGAGTTTTTAGGTTGAGGCTTGTCCTTTCCCTTATTGGGTTTGGATTGAGTTGTCTGTGGGTGTGAAGAAGTTCCCAATTTAAAATTTAGGCCTTGAGATTTGTTGGAGTATAGGCGATGTTGAAGTCGTCCTTAGTAAATTTTGTCAAGTTCGAGGGTTTGATCCATTAAATCAGTTAAAGTAGTCATTTTCTGACCGTGAAGATTTAACTGATCCAGAATCCTTGAAGGAAGTCCTTTTTTGAAATGATACTTGATGGCAGCATCATTCCAACCTACTTGAGTTTGAAGTGCTCTGAAGTTCGAGATATATTCAGAGGCTTTACCATTATCACTCATGCGAAGAAAATCAAGTTCAATTTCTGCGTTTTAAGTTTCATTAGGTTCACCAAACAACGTGAAGAGTTGGTCCTCAAACTTTTACCATTTATTAATATGTAAGTGGGTTTCTGTCGAAGAGAGCATGAGAAGATAAGGTTTGAAAAATCTTGTTGCTTTTCCAGCTAGGAATGAAGAAGCATAAACAACCTTTGATCAGTCATTATTGAAGGTTCAAGGGTCATTATGGAACATGATCTTGCAGGTTTGAAAGAAGGGCCGCAATCTGTCTGGATGTTCTCCATCAAATTTAGGAGGAGATTTAATGGAAGGAGTTTTGAATTTAGATCCCTCTGAAGACGTTGAATTTGAAAGGTTCTTCATGAAAAGTCTCATGAAATCTTCCAGAGAATTAGATGTTCCAGGTTCTGAAGGTTGACCAGAAGGGTGATTAGCAGGGGCGGATGGTGCCTCATGCATTGTATCCTCTTCTTCTTCATCATCACTAGAGTCATCAAAATCTTGTGGAATTTCTTCTACAGATTGGACTGAATGTTGCCATTCCAATAGGTCGAGTGGTTCCAAGGAGTGAGTGCGGGAAACAGGCCGTGTGGCTGTTGGCCTGCCTCTGGAGTGAGCTCTAGTAGTAGCGCCCGTAGGAGGAGTGCGTTGAACAGGTGCCATTGTAAGAATTTAGAAAACACCTGAAAAGGGATGTAGTAGTACAAAAAATGAGAACTACAGAGAATTAAATTATACTGTCACCAGACAACCTACGCACAAGGTCAAGGGTGTTCCTGGAAATGAGATGGAGAGATGAGTTTAGATACTTTGTCGAGGCACAGAGAAAATGTTTGAGGAAGTGATTTGAAGATGACTCAAAGGAAGAGCTACTGCTTTGAGATATGTTCGAGGAGAATTATAATATAAGTTAAAGTTAATATTAAAATTCTTAAAATCTCACGAAGGGTTGGAAACTCAATAATCAAAGGTTTTAGGATTTAGAAATGATTACTGAGAAAATAAGGAAAGATACAATAATAATGATTTTAACTAAAGCTTTATCACTATTAACTTTAAATACGTTCTATAATTTAGTTCTAAAGAATGTTGAACCAAAAACTAAACCCCTTTTATATCCTTTACTCCCCCTCGCATTGACCTCATACCCATCCACTATTCCGCACACCACAGACCATTAAAATACACCCGTTACACCTGGACCCTCCTCACTAACATCCGTTGTAGACAATCCTATAGTACTAGCTATAGGCCTTGACCAAGGGAGTTGGAGAAAAACCAGAGAGAAAATCCCCTGTCCCTTTAGAAAAATAGAGTGAGATTTACTTGCTAAAGTAAGTTGGTTCCTGTTTTGCTAAAGCTCCTTTTCAACACACTTGACTGCTTGATGAGCCAAGAAAGTGGTCCCCAGATAGACTACCAGACCAAAGAACTGAAATGTAGAACAAAGTCCACACCAGAGACAGCAAAGATACTTGATGTAGGCTGCAAATCTACACCAGAGACAGAAATAATACTTGCTATAGCTTGCAAGACTATAACAGAGAAAACAGTTGCCAAATTTAAGTTAAATGAAGAACTCACTTGCAACAAACACAGCCAATTGTGGCCAGAAAACAGTGAAAACTGAGTGAGGAACAATGATATCACCTCCGGATGGTTGTGTGATGATTAAGGTTGCCCCAAACTGTCTTATTCACTATTTACACACAGACCACTAGCTAAGAGCCCATGCGCACCCACAAATCTGGCGCCTGTACCCACCAAATTTAATAAAAAAACCCTCCTGAAGCGCTCCCCAACCTTTTAAAACAGAGGCGGGCGGGCCACCTGACGTTGGAGGTGCCGCCTGAAGCGGCCTGGCCTCCCTGAAGCCAGAAAACCAATAAAAACAACTAATCTACTTAGAAAAATTAGCTACAACTACTAAAACCTTTAAAACACAGAATTTCACTATAACAACATTGAGACATGAAATATAGAGAAAAATTAGCTCTATCCAATGGTACTAAGCACTTAACCCCGCAGACCCAATATCCACGGAATAAAACCAGAAAAATACCCAATTCCTTAACAGATGTCAATTAAGACATGCACTAAGAGTTCCAAATCACGCAACAAAGGCCCGTGCCAATGTTGGAAAACCACATCCTCCCTCCAATTGAGAATGTCCACATTCTTTCTTCATCAAACCACCATGTTCAACCTTCTTCCCAATTTTGCCTCTGAAATGGGTCCTTGCCAATACTGCATCGACAATAATTTAATCTGCACCATGACACCACCTGTCTATCCATACAGAACGTCCTGCGATGTCTGCCAATCTAGAAAGAAGACCTGGTCCATTATCTTCTGCAACAGATTCACCTCCACCTCAACCTGGTCCATCTTCTGCCAGCACCAAAAGATCTAGGCCATCCATCCTGATACCCAGATTAATCAAAAAGCTTCACCCTTCCCAGAAGAGTGCCACAACCCATAAAACAACTAGTTCCACCATCCCTGGTCCATCTGATGGTAAAGAACATTCATTTCTTCCTTCAACTTTAAAACTGATGACTTCTCAGTTCCTCCATCTTCTGATAGTGATGATAACAATGTAGGATCCATTGCATCACCAAAACCAAACCACATGCCCACTATCAAGGCCAAGTTCCAACAACACACTTCTCAACACAAACAACTTCTGCTTTACTACTTTCAATACACTCCTGCTAGAGATCCACAGGACATTGAGAACAGAAGACACCTCATTCACCAGTTCAAGGCTAATTCTGAACATTTCATTTCATCTCTTGATTCCCTCTGTAATTCCACTAGTACTTGAGTTTGATCCAGAAAAGAAAAATTGACCACACCCTCTATAGGATGTAACCACAACACAACCCTCAGTTTTAAGTCTTTGGGGACCATCCTCATTTTATAGTCTTGGGGGACTCAAAAACCCTCAGTTTAAAGTCTTGGGGGACTCAAAAACCTAAATCATAAACCCAGAACCAGAGATCAACCACATTAAGACACAGAGAAAAAACTAACATTCTGGGGTAATTGTAAATAGAGCTACCAGCCCATCAATTACCCCCAAACTTGCCTTTGCTAAATTCGGAGGCTCCCCCTGTGGATACCCTCCACCAATCTTTCAAAACCAACACCAACAACAAAACTCATTCCTCAGTTTATAGTCTTGGGGGACTCACAGCCCTCAGTTTAAAGTCTTGGGGGACTAAACCAACAACAATCCTCAGTTTAAAGTCTTGGGAGACTAACACAGTGTTCAGTTTAAAGTCTTGATGGACTAGTCTTGATAGAATCTTGAAACCAGCCAGTTTAAAGTCTTGGAGGACTAACAAAACCATATTTCAGTTTAAAGTCTTGATGGACTGACGGAATTTTGCATAAAATAGACGCAGCCAATTTCATACAGACCACCCCTACAGCCAACCTGCTGAACTTCCACCTTCACTTCATCATCTACCCATCACTGACAAAAATCTCCTCCTATCCCTTTCCATCATCTTTTCTCACCACAGATCATGGCTGGATCTCCTGATGTTAACCCTTCTACTCTCCCTTGCTTCACTGCTCCCAAGGACTATGCCTGAAAACAGTGCATCCACATGTGCAGACCTTGCACATTCACTCTTCCAACTTCTGAAGCCAAATTCTACAACAGGGATTGTGATTCTTGCTATTCCAAAAAGAAAAAGATGTGACAGAGATTCCAACTACCCTATTCCTCCTCCTTCACCTTCTCATAAATACATCTCTAGATCCCCTACCAGATCCCCAGAGCTTGGCCCTTCCTCTTCCTCTTTATCTTCAGCACCTTCCAGAAGATCCAGAAGCTCAGCTTCCAGAACTCTTCCCAAAATACCAGCCTTAGCTTCCCAAGAAACTGCTTTTATCTCTGCCAAATTAGCTCCAAAAGCTTCAAGATCAGCTGCCAGGCTTTTAGACCACGTCCAGGCGGCCCGCCCGCCTCACTGGACAGTGAAAATCCGGCTCAAAATCTCCAAAAACAACCGGAAAACAGCCAAATTCAATCAATCAACAAAAAAAACTCTACACAATCACCTCCCACGGCTCCCAGAGCAATGCAGCCAACCTTTCCAAGGTCCAAAAACTTCAAATTTTCCCAAACTTCTAGAAGACCTGCCAGAGAACCCCAAGAAGAAACCAGAACACCCAACACTGCACCCAAGCAACAACTTTGTCCCCAGCTAAGACAAAGAAACTACACCTCTCCTCTGTCAGCCAACTATTCTTCTGACAGTTCCATCTCTTCAAAAGCTCCATCCAGAAGAGATCAAAATGCTTCCAGATCACCGTCTCCTGCTCCATCTTTTAACAACCCTGGTACTCCATCACCAGCACCTCCTCCTGCTGAATCCAACAGAAATAACAACCTCAACAACAACAACAATCCCACTGCTCCAACTAGGCCCAAGGAACATCAGCCTCCTAGTTCACCTTCTCAAAATCTTTCAGAGGAAGACCAAGAGAATCCATATCTTTCCCTGGTTGATCCACCCACTATGACCATTAAAAAATCATCAGAGATCCAAATTCTGGCTGCTTACAAATTTGATGAGCTTCCAATCTCTAAGTACCACATTAATTCATCCAATTTCTTCAACAAAAATAATTACTGATCCAATTCTTCTTTTCTAGTTGGCACCCCTCCTCCTGAATCTACTATTGGAGTTGGCCAACCTCTAGAAACTTCTTTGACCCTGGATTATGGAGACATGAAACAACACCTCAGCACCATGAGTTCAAACATGCTGAAAGCCTTTGCCCTCAATGGACCATAAAAAATAATACAAATGGTATCCCCCAGCCAATTGATGAGCTGATTCCCTGATACCTTACCCACATCTAAGTGCACCTTGATGTGGATATTCAATTAAATCTTTTAAATGATTAACAGAAATCAAAAATCAAAAAATTTAGAAATTCAGAAGATAATAAAAATAATGAAACACAGAAACACATGAAATAAATAATAAATAAATAAAAAAAGAAAATAGAATTGCCCGGCCAATTGATGAGCCTTTCCCCACTAATGCTTGCCCACATCCAGGTGACCCTGATGTGGTAACACCCTATATTTTTGATTTTATAATTTTAAACAACCCCCATAAAAAATTAAAAGAAAAAAGAGAAAAAAGAAAATAATCTAAAACTGCTATCTAGCAAAAACATAACTGCAAAATCAAAGACAGTCCAGCTCCATAGATGGTCCAATAAGGGAAAATCCGATCCATAGAAATGATCACTGGGTGGGCTCCCTCCAATAAGTAAAAATGATGGGAGACCACCAGTGATCCACCACCAATCTGAAAGAACCAAAGATAAAGAAGCCAGTCCCAAACCAGTTTAAAGTCATAGTGGACTTGAAACCTGAATAATAAACAACAGAACTAGAATTCAACTAGGAAAAACAAAAGACTTGAGACAGAAATTCTGGGGTAGCTGTTCTACAGAGCAGCCAGCTCATCAGTTACCCCCACACTTGCCAAAATAAAATCTAGAAGCCCCCCCTGGGTACCTTCTAACAAAAACACAACATCCAACACAAAAAAACCAAAACCAATAAGAGTGAAGAGACCAGCACATGAAAACCAGAGGAAATTCCAGTTTAAAGTTATAGAGGACTAAAACCTGTGAAAAGAAACCAATACTAGGCTTAAACCAAATTAAGAGAAAGGGTTGGAGACAGACAATCTGGGGTAACTGTTGATAGAGCAGCCAGCCCATCAGTCACCCCTACACTTGCCAAGATCAAATCTAGAAGCCCCACCCATGGGTACCTTCTAACAAAAGTTTCCAACAAAAAAGTTTCTCTGCAACACCAAAAAATTCCAAAACAAAAAACTTTCCATAGTTTACCCTCATGGCAGAGTCAATCTTCTTCATGCCTAGTGCCTCTGGGATAAAACCTCTTCACTTGGTCTGTAGCCACCCTCTTTTTCAAGACTGCACCATCCAGCTCTTCCAAAACACAAGAACCTCCAGACGCCTGAGATCTGAATCTGTAAGGTCCATTCCATCTGCCAGCAAACATTTTCCCCCACCGACTCTCCAAACTTCTATTATACACCAAATCCAAACAACCAGGTATTAAGGGATTCCTGAGTCTATGAGCCAACTTCTTGTCCCAGTATCTGACTGATTGATTTCTTATCTTCATCATCCTGGAGTATGCCTTCTCTTGAAATTCCTCTCTACATTCCAACTTTTGCATCCTGGCACAGAGCAAATCTTCTGTTGACTGCACATCATCCCAATCAATTCCAAGATAAGAGACAGCTTCCAAGTCCACTGGTAGAACCGCTTTCTGACCAAACATTAATTCATAAGGAGAATAGCCAGTTGTCCTCTTCACAGTGACCCTATCAGCAAATAACACCAAGGGTAAATAATGCCTCCACTTTTCAGCACTATCTCTGCACATCTTCACCAAAGCATTCTTGATAACTTGATGGCCTCTTTCAACCATGCCTTCAGCTTCAGGATAATAAGGTGTAGCCACTCTAACTTTAGAACCAACACTAGCCACAGCTTCTTTAAAGTCGGCGCCAAACTCTGGCCTGCCATCAACAGTCACCAACTTCATCAACCCATACCTATATATCCACTCTTTCTTCAAAAACTCTGCCACATTCTTGGCAGTCAAATTAACCAGAGGCACTGCCTCAACCCAACCAGATAAATCATCCCTAGCAACAATCAAGTATTTATACCTGCCCTCTTTAATATGGACAGCATCCAGACTGACCCTTCCAAAAACAGTTGATTCACCAGTAGCATGGCCCACCTCTTTAGGTTTCAAATTACTTCTTCTTTGACATTCTTCACAAGATTGAACCCAATCCTGCACAGCCAACTTCATACCTGGCCACCAAAATCTGTCTGCTACTCTTCTATAAGTCTCCCCAAAGCCTCTATGACCAAGGTCTTCATGCAAAGACCTCAAAACCAATTCTTGACCCTTCTTCTGAGTCACCACCACTTGAGGATTTGGATGTCTCCTCTTCATCAACCGCCTTCCTGACACATAAAATCCAGGAATCTTCTTCTTGATTGCCAACCAAGTATCATCATCACAACTATCTGGCCTCTCCAAGGTCAACAGATATTCCACCAAAATAAAATAAAACCCAGACTGACCCCAGGTCTCATCTTCAAAATCAAACAACACCACATCCAAGGGTACAATTCTGTCATCAAAATCACCAGTATGAAGATGAGCCAATTGAGCAGCCCAACCAGAACACCAATCCTTAAATTTTGGCACGTCCTTCTCTTTCCACTGAACCTTGTGAGAATCCAGTTCACTAAAAAAAACACCCTTTACCAAATTTGAGCTGTCCCAAACAACAACTCCATCTTCATCAACAAAAACATCCCAATCACCAGAATCAAGATCAGATCAAGCCAGTTTAGCCTCTTGGGGGAGGTCAGAAAAATCTTCAGCACCCTTTGTACTGTCCCTAACCACTGGAACATCTTCATCAAACTCTTCAGCCTCAGAATCTTCATCTGTAGGTGGCCTCCTTGATAATCCATCAGGAATAGTAAAAGTTTTGCCTGGTTTGTGTACCAGGTCAAAAGAAAAATGTTGAATAAATTCCACCCACCTAGTCATTGGAGCATTTGGAAGACTAGGCGTATTGATCATCTGAACCAAAGATTTTGCATCCACCTGCAGCTCAAAATGCTGCCCCCACAAAACCGTCTGTAGATTCTTTAAAATTTTTTCTACACCACACAATTCCAACTTAGGTTGAGAATACCTAGATTCCACCTCATTAAACACCACAGACTCATATCTTACTGGCCTGACCCTCCCAGTCTTATCCTCCTGAGACAAAAAAGCACCAGCAGCAATATAACTTGAGTCCACTGCCAGATAAATTTTTCTAGCACCAACACCATAATCCAACTTGTGAAGAAAAATATCTTCACCAACCAACTTTTTTAACTTCTGAAAAGCTTCTTCACACTCTTCAGTTTATTCCCAATCTGCATCTTTCCTGGTCAACCTCCTTAAAGGTGAATCCAACAAAGAAAAATCCTTAATAAAAATCCTGACATATACACATACACCCAAAAATTCCCTGATTTCAGTAGTATTTTTAGGCCTTGGCCATGACTGAATTTTATTAATCTTCTTCTTCGCCATAATCCTTCCCTCTTTAAATACCACATGGCCCAGAATTTCCAAAGCAGGAACAGGACAACAGAATTTCGACCCTGAAATGGTCAAACCAGCCTCTTCAATCCTAAACAACACTCTCTCTAGAGTTATTGCATATTCCCACACAAACCTCCTTATGCCAGGGTTCTCGGCTAACACCTCGTTACCATAATCAGTGGATGGTCCTTTAATTCCACCATCATCAATAAAAATACCAGCATGAGTAGGGACCTCATCCTGTAAAATTCAAGCCATCTGTGCTTGATATACTGCCACTGAATTAGTTGCTCCTTGAGGCAACCTAGTGAGCTGAAATCTTCCCAAAGGAGTCTCAAAAGTTGTGAGAGGCCTTGAATCCATATGGAGTTCCCTCTCATTATAACCACCCATAATATCACCAAAACCATAACACACCCTTCCAGCAAAAGCTTCAACAAAATCCTCTGCACTTGGTGGCATACCAGTGTCCTTGATAGTGACTCTATTCAAGGCTCTAAGATCATGAACCACCCTCAACTTTCCATTCTGCTTTTTTACACAGAAAACTGGACTTGAGTAGCTGGATGGTGATTGTTCGTATAACGCAGTCCCCACTCTTTCCCTAACAATCTCCACAAAATCCTCTCTAATAGCAGCTGGAATAGGAATAGGTTTGATTTGCCAAGGTTCATGACAAACCACAGGAATCAAGTAAGGTTCCCCATAAGAGTGCTTCAATAAACCCATTTCCTCCTCAACAAATGCCACAGCTTTTTCCCTTAGCACAATAACTTGCAACAACAACTTCTTTTCTTCTTCAGACAACCACCCATCAGGACTAAAATTAACAACTTTCAACCTTTCCACAGTCACCCTAGCCGTCTCTACAAATTCTGGAGGATTCTTCACCAAAGGAGTACAGTATGGATCTCTTGACAAAGGAGGTCTCTTAAAGGGTGGATTCAAACCCACAGGCATAGGCTCATTGACAGGCCTAATCTACTGTGCTACTTTCTTATACATTGCCGCTCCACCTTCAACTTGAGGAATCTTCAGAAATCTTCACCAACAGACCTGGAACAAAAACCAAGGGTTTCCCCATTGCTCACATGTGTGGCCAAGGTAATGTTTTTGAAAGGTGTAGAAGAAACCCTAGCGGTGCACAATTGGGAGGACTTACTTTTACACCCCAATCTCACCACTCCAAAACTTTTCCGCAATTCCAAATCTTCATCTTCACTTCCGTCTTCCAAATCTTCAAATCTTGATTCATCTTCAGAATCAACTCTTTTAAAATTTTTCAGTTTAACCTCATGCTGGAGGCCCAAAAATTGATATTGATGATCTTCTTTCTTCATTATCTTCAGATTTTTTTCTTGATTTTCATGAATTATCTTGAAATTTTTTTCTTCTTTTCTTGAGTTTTCTTCTGACCTACAAAAATAACCAGGGGTTTCCCCAATGCTCACAGGTGTGGCCCAGGTAATGTTTTTGAAAGTTGTAGAAGAAACCCTAGCAGTGCACAATTGGGATGACTTACTTTTAGACCCCAATCTCACCACCCCAAAACTTTTCCGCATATCTTTCAATAAAGATATATAATCAATCTTCTTCTTTGAACTTGAATTAAAAATAATTAAGAATATTGAGAGAGAGCAGAGACTTGATAAAAAACTTGATGAATACTTGCAGAGAAGAGAAACATTAAAAAGAGAAAGTTGAAAATTCACTTGGTATATCTCTAAGGGAGCTGACCTACTACAACCTGGGATTTCCTCATCTTGGGGAGAGGTTGTAGCACTAGGGTGATCAGCCCTCATTACTCTAAAAAAGACAGACTCTCAATAGAGCCTGAGTCGCACTCCAAAAAACCAGAGGCAGCACCCACTTCCTTCCTTCTCCTGCAACAGTCCATGCACTTGCACATTGAAGATAAACCAGGCCTGGTCTCCCAACCATCCTCTCCAGGGGATGACAACCTCATGTGAAGTCTCCTTTCATCTTCACCAGTCAACTCCAAACTGATTCCCAAATCAAATTGATAACCAATTCTTGCCTTAAAATCCATCAAGAATGGCCCACCCAAAAATGCTTTTACATTACCTTTAGCAATGTAAAAATGAACATTCCCTGAGGCTCCTCCAATATCTAACTTCACAAACTCTGAAGTTCCAACCAATTCAGTGACATGGCCACAGATCCCTCTCAAATTCCCACCAATACCAGTTTTGATGGGGAGGCCCATATGAGTTTCCTCAAACAAAGAAATCAGGTTTATCTGAGAACCTGAATCAACCAATGCCCTTGCCTCCCTGCCATTCAGAGTGACATTGACATATCCCAGAGGAGCAGAAAAATGAGTTTCCAACCACTCACCAAACTTTTCAGCAGAATCACAAATGTATTCTACCTCACCATATGAAACTCTTCTCCTGTTCAACAACTTTTTTTGTCTATCAGCCAACCCTGGACTGATAGCATACAATTCCCCATAAGATAGGGAAACCTGACCCTGATTCATCCTTTCCAGGACAGAGTCCATAACATTAGCTTGACCAGAGACTACTGGCTTCTCAAAGTGAGCTCTTTGCTTCACCACCTTGGTCCTAGAAGATTCTTGAGGACCAGCACCACCAACAGGTTTACCATTAACAGGAACCAAACCAAATCCCTCACCAGAACCTCTAACTTCAGCATGTTTTGGCAATGAAGCCAAAGGGACGTCCTCCTCAGAGTCAGAATCCACCTCCATTGGCATTGGCTCACCATTCATGTCCAATGCGCCAAAACTAGGGGGGCCCATGTCAGCCATACCCTTCTGCATCTTGTACAGCTCCTCTTTGCTGTAACTCTTCCTAGCTGCACTCAGCTTAGGATCCACCTTTGAAGCATTTGGCTTTGGTTGGGCCTGAGAACTGCTCTTAGGCCTTCCCACCTTTCCTGCTTCCACATCATAAACACCAGCCAAGCATTCACCACTTGACTGTCCACCACAAGAATACAACTCTAAACCACCAAAGGAATTAGAAAAAGAGACCTTATTGACCTCCTTCCCCTTTCCCTTGCCATCCTCTCCTCCTTACCAGAAGACCTCCCTTGATCAGGAATCTCCTCAAACCTTGGCCTCCTTTGATTGAGACCTCCCCTTCTCCTGACCAAATCAAAAGGAGCCTGCCCCTCACTGGGCTTAACAAAAGAACCATCAGGGAACTTGAAAGCGCTGCCATCAAATTCCACCTTTCCTTCAGACACATCCCTGTTCAATGTACAACAATCACTGAACCTGTGCCCCCTCCTGCTGCAATAAGAGCAGACCCAAGGATCACTCCTACCAGCCCTCCTATCAAAATCTCTAGGCTGAGAAGGTGCCTTATTGACCTTCTTAGCCTCCTGAACAAAAATATGCAGCTGCTTTGTAAGATCAGCCAACTGCTCCACCATTGGGTCCCTCTCCTGTTTGGGATACTGCACCAAATTTTTCTCCTCCTTCTTCTCCCTAACTTTCTCTTCAGCCAAAGCCTCACTTACTTTGCTGACATACTTGGCACACCCCTCCTGATAGGTGTCCATAGCCAATAACTTCAAATGGGCCTCAACAGCCTCCTTCATCTTATCCAAGGCAGGCAACTTCTGGTCCCCATTAGAAAGAGTCTTCATCAATTCCTTTCTTGAAAACTCCTTCAACACATCCATCCTGACATCTCTAGCCAGGGCAGACCAAAAAACATCCTTGGCAGCATTTTCATGTGCCAAATCCTCCACTTCCACCAAATATTCCACCACAGGATCAAACTGTAGCGGAAACTTCCTGTAACTATGTAAGTTACCAACACCACCATAAGATTTCCATTCACTGACAACCTTGTTCAGATCCACCATAGTGAACCTGACACCCCATCTATCCACCATCTCCCTACACAACAATATTTAATTCCTCTTCTTGTAGCCAGACATGGCCACAATCTCCATCTCCACTGACCTATCACCAATGAAGAAGATAATCTGCTTCACCATGTCCAGGTAGGAAGCACCATCCACTCCAGCAACAGTTTCATACTTCTCTAGAAACCACTTGACATTCTCCCCATTAAACTTGGTACCATCCCAAGTTTTAATCCTCACACACTCCCTAACCATCACAGAAGGAGGACCATCCCCCCCACTGACAGTCACCACAGGAATAGCAGAACCAGAAGCCATTCTTCCAGTCCAAAACACCAAAAAAGAGCCAACCAAAGAAAACAGAGATTCCAAAGAACTAGAAAGTTCTACCCCATGTTGGGCGTCAGAAATGTAGACAATCCTATAGTACTAGCTATAGGCATTGACCAAGGGAGTTGGAGAAAAACCAGAGAGAAAATCCCCTGTCCCTTTAGAAAAATAAAGTGAGATTTACTTGCTAAAGTAAGTTGGTTCCTGTTTTGCTAAAGCTCCTTTTCAACACACTTGACTGCTTGATGAGCCAAGAAAGTGGTCCCCAGATAGACTGCCAGACCAAAGAACTGAAATGTAGAACAATGTCCACACCAGAGACAGCAAAGATACTTAATGTTGGCTGAAAATCCACACCAGAGACAGCAATAATACTTGCTATAGCTTTCAATACTATAACAGAGAAAGCAGTTGCCAAGGTTAAGTTAATTGAAGAACTCACTTGCAACAAACACAGCCAATTGTGGCCAGAAAACAGTGAAAACTGAGTGAGGAACAATGATATCACCTCTGGATGGTTGTATGATGATTAAGGTTTCCCCAAACTGTCTTATTCACTATTTACACACAGACCACTAACTAAGAGCCCATGCGCACCCACAAATCTGGCGCCTGTACCCACCAAATTCAATAAAAAACCCTCCTGAAGCGCTCCCCAACCTTCTAAAACAGAGGCGGGCGGGCCGCCCAACATCGGAGGTGCCACCTGAAGCGGCCTGGCCTCCCTGAAGCCAGAAAACCAATAAAAACAACTAATCTACTTAGAAAAATTAGCTACAACTACTAAAACCTTTAAAACACAGAATTTCACTATAACATCATTGAGACATGAAATATAGAGAAAAATTAGCTCTATCCAATGGTACTAAGCACTTAACCCCACAGACCCAATATCCACGGAATAAAACCAGAAAAATACCCAATCCTTAACAGATGTCAATTAAGACATGCACCAACAGCGCCAAATCACGCAACAAAGGCCCCTGCCAATGTTGGAAGACCACACCGTTAATCCCTTAATCCTCCACTAACCATTCTGTCCATTCTCACTACCCCTTTTTAATAATTCACAGACATTTAATAAACCTTTTAGTGTACCATTACATTGACTATTGTGCTGTGCGTCGCTTATTGAGGAAAAGACTGAGACGCACTATTGAGAGATTGACTAATTTAGATTTATAGTTTTAGGCTAGCGCAGTTGAATAGTGAGTACACAAAGGAAAGTTGCAGTTGTTATGGAGAATTGCTTTCTGCACTTTGAGTATGGATTTAGACCTCTGTATTTTTGATTTAATGAGCTGCTTTTGCCTCGAGTGTCATGTGGCATGTGACATTTATCCCCACCCACAAGGATGTTTCCACTAAAGAATTAGCTTTCTTGTGGTGGTCTCATATGTTTAATAATACTGGTTTTCCTAAAACAATAATCTCTGACAGGGACCCTAAATTAACTTCTGAATTTCGGATGTCTCTGATGGATGTTTGTGGTTGTGATCTGAAATTTTCTACTGCCCATCACCCCCAAACTGATGGATTAGCTGAAAAGATGATTCTGACCTTGGAGGACATGATAAGAAGGTATTTTGCCTTTGGCCTTGAGTACAAAGACAATGACAGATTTACTCATGATTGTGTTACCTTACTTCCTGGTTTGGAATTCTTATAATAGCACTGTTCATTCTTTTACTCAAAGAAAGCCTTTTGAGCTCTGGCTTGGATATGTTCCAAATACTCCTGTCCAAATTCTCGATAATAAAATACCTAAATTGGATTTAGATCCTGGTGTAAAATCTTTTCTTCAAATGCAACAACTTTGCAGAACTCATGCTCAAAAATGTATTGAAAAATCCTTTGAATATGAGAAGAAGAGATGGGATAAATCCCATAAAGGATACACTTTTACAAAGGCTCATGAAGTACTGATTTCTACAGTCCACTTCAATTTACAAGGTAATAACAAATTAAACGACCCATTTGTAGGTCCAATTGTTGTCAGAAGAATGGTTGGTGATAATGCAGTGGATTTTATTTTGTATTCTCCATATGACAGAAAACATCCTGTTTTTCCAATATCTCTTTTGAAACCTTACACATCCAATAGTGATTTATTTTGTAAAAGAAGGGGAATACCAAAAACGACCCCTAATTAAATCACTGAGACAGCAGAAATGATAAGATTCTAAACGACAGAATAGTTACTGCTAGAAAAAGGTACTGAATACTTTTTGAGATTCAAGAATAAATCTTCTGAATATTATTCTTGGATACCTGGGAAAGAGATATCTAATCTTCTTACTCTGATAAAGAAATATAAAAAGAAAAAATCATAGAATTTTTTTTATTGTTTTTTTAGAGTGAGGGAGTGTCAGCCAGGCTGCTAGACTCACCCAGTATAATAATTAATTATTTCCTGGGATGAAGCCAAGCCTTTTTATTTTTTATTTATTAAATTTATTTTATTTACCTTAAAATTACTTGTAATAAATTACTTAATTACAAAGAAGTAAAATTAGTAAATAATTAAAATTAAAATTAATTGTCCCTTATATTTTATTTCCTAACACCTTGCTCAATGACAGGTTGAGAGAAATAAGTATTAATATTAAAATAAAAATTAATATAAAAATTAAAATAATTATATACAAGAAGTTCAAATTACCTATTTAAAAATGACACTTACAGTACTTTTTAAATAAACTAATTTATTTCTGAAGTATATAGTAAAAAATTATTTTTAACCCCTTCTTTCTAGAACAACTTTATTATTTGAAATATATTTCTGGAATATTCTTCTTTCATACTCCTGTATATATGATATTTTTCCCTTGCTTTGTCTCTCTTTTGCCTATATAAGGCCTCCCTTTTTTGGTTGTTTTGACTAATTCCTGACTTACTTACTTATTTTTTTAAATCATTCAAATCAAAATATTTATTAATATTATTTATTATTCTAGTACTTACAACATAGTAACTCTAAATTATAATTCATAATTATAATTATAATAATTCTACTGCTTTAAAATTGAGTAAACAAAATAAAAGAAAACATATGTACCTTTAACTTTGAAAACCCCAAAATCCACCTATCACTGCCATTGGACCTCAGTTAAAAATCTTCTAGACCATCAGGACCTCTCGACACATATACTGTCAGGCTGAGGTCAAGTACAAAGATGTGAACTAGCTTGAATGGTCAGTTGTCTAGAAGATTTTAATGGTCCTATATGAATACTGTAGTTCAAATCCAACAAATAGTAAAATATAATTAAAAATAATGGTCTCAGTAATATAATTCTCACTATTTTTATATATGGCTTACAATCTTTTTAGTTAGTAGAAAAATAGATTTTTATAATTCAGATACTATTCAAAAGTCTTATAAAAGTACTAATTGATATTTATTGTAATTTTTTTGGTTATATTGGTTAAATTGAAAATGATAAAGAATGAAGAAATACAACCAAAAACCCTCCTCCTTTTATACACAATGAGTTCCCCAATGATTCACTTGATGTACCACCCAATACACAGTTAATGACGGCTCTAAACAACTAATAGACATGCCTATCAACATTCCCAGTAATCCATGACATAATTAGAAGAGTAATGACTGTCAAAATTCTGTATTAATAAGGAAAATCCATCAAAATTAAGAAATAAGATAAAAAGAGAATATATGCGTAATAAACAATAATATAAATTCTAAAGGGTAATTTTTAAGGTTAATAATAGCTTAATAATAATGGGGATTCACTGTAGAAATAACGGGGCTAATCCTGACATTATACTACGTGAAATTCTCATCCAAAAATACCCAATATTGACTGAGAAACCACCCAAAAACCCAAAAAAGAGCGTGAGATGTGGGGTAACTACATGCAGTCCTTGGCAGGCACTTTCACGGGTAAATCCTTGACTAAATTTAGGCAAATTTAAGCGTGGTGATGAAATAAGACGCCAAGAGTAAGGTTATTAATGAAATTAGTGCATATAAACAAGTTCAATGCATTATTAATTAAGCTCGGACACTAAATGAGCGCCTGTTGCCTATTTTAGTGTGTTTCCCCACAGTGGGCATAGAATGTGGGGTAATTATAGTGTGAAAAAGCTAACTTTGCTAAAAATGAAGCTATTCACACAGGAAAAAAGCAGGCAGTATGTGGCCAGTACACAGAAGCCATTTCTGGCATAAAAAACACCAAATTTGAAAAGTGTTATTTTTATGCCTTTAAATAGCCAAATCAATAGTCCTAATTGAGACAAATTGATCTGTCAAAGGGCCATTTTGATATTCTCAAATTTATGGCGCATATAGTCAACTTTTAAGTGAAATAAAGCGCATTTCTTGTTTTTTGCATAAAGCAGTGAAAATAACAGCTTTAAGTGTACTTAAAAATTATTTAGCCTTATACTTAAGGTTCTTAAGATTACCCTAACATGTTCCAACTTAATATTAAGTGCATAAGACTTATAAAAGGTGGATATATGCATGTATATAAGGTGTTATAATGGCATATTTTGTATATTATCATAATTTTACTTATGTATACTGTTTGTGTACTCTTAATTATTATTCCCATGTATAGTTCATGTGTTTAACATAACTTATAAGTACTTTTTACTCAGTCCTGGGGATATACAGGCTGACATATACTCAATTTTTGATTTATCCTTTAATTTTGATGGATTATCCATATTATTTCAGGATTTTGGCATGTGATATTATTCTTCTTGTGTTATTGGTTACTCCTTAGGTTGATTTTCATGTGTACCTGCAAGATTGAGGCGCCATTGGCCATGTATAGGATTAGTAAACCAGGGGAAACATTGGGGAATGGTTGGGTATAAAAGGAGGGGGTTTTGGGTCTTATTTTTGACATTCTTTATAATTACAATCAAAACATATAACCAATACAATTACAATACATTTCATTAGTACTATTAAAAGTCTTTGAATAGTGTTTGAATTATTATCTCTATTTTTCTACCAACTGCAACACTGTAAACCATTTATCATGAGTGAGATCAAAATTACTGAGACCCTTATATTAGATTATATTTTACTACTTATTGGATTTGTACTACATTATTCATCTTAGACCATTAAAATCTTCTAGACAACTTAAGAATCAAGCTATGCACATCCCTGTACTTGAATTCAGCCTTATACATAAGGTCAGAATTAGGGTCTATCAAAGTTAGAAATCTTCCATTTCAAAATAACTCTTTTTTCCACCAAATCAACTGTGATTATTTTTTTAAATATTACATATTGTGCCCCTAAAGCAACTTTTTACTGAGAATTAATGTCATGTTTGTGGCTTTATTTTTGTGTTGTGAAATACCTTTTAAAAAATTACAAATTTCTATTTTTGATACCCCCTATTATAAATGTAAGAAAAGTAAGTGCAAGAAAAATCATTTGTGACCATGAGAATTTTTTTTTTCAAGAAAAAATAGCTAAAAAACAGAAAAAAATAAAAAATGAATGAAAAAATTATTTTTTTGGAGAAAAAAATTTAAAAAACAAAATTTTTCACGGTTGCAAGATATTTTTCTTACACTTATTTTTCTCACATATTTTTTTGCACATATTTTCCTTACACATATTTTTCTCACACATATTTTTCTTACACATATTTTTGTTGCACATATTTCTCTTACACATATTTTTCTCGCACTTATTTTCTTGCGCATATTTTTCTATTCTTGTGTCTCTCCCTACAATATCCCCAACTCATGCTAGATATCCCCATCAGGGATATCTTACTTGGTGCATAGTGAAATGATATTTCTTAAATTTACTTTTCTAACACTTATTTTTCTCATACTTACTTTTTTTACATTTATTTTTATGAACTTAAGTCCCTCCCTAGAATATCTTCAATTTGCGCTGCATATCCTCATCAGGGATATCTTACTTGGTGTGCTGTGTGTTTCCCTCAAAACTGACTGCTGTGTTATTTGGTTTCTTTTTTTTTATCTAGCTAACCACTTGTGGTTTATTCCATAAGTTTTCATTTTTTTCACCATCAAATTTCTCCTCAATCTTGTTTACTTCACAACTGACTGTTGCACTTTTTTTTATTTAGCTCACCCCTCTTTGCTTCTATCATAGAATATTATTTTTCATTTTATAATTATAATTTATTTTTGTTGTTTTAGTTCCCTAGTCATCTGATTAACCAAATAGCACCCAAACCTGTCTTTAAATGTAAAATCAATGAAATTATATTTTAAATAATTTTTTTTTGTAAAATTTTACTAAAACTTGAGCAAGAAAGAGAGGGAGGCCTTATCTATTTTTTGCCTCATTTGGCCAATTTCAACTTAACCAGGTACCAGAGCAATAACGCCAACTTATAGTATGATGAAAAGTAATGATTAGCCTTATGCTAACCTCTAAGCAATGAAATAGTGATGGCAATCTAACACTAACCTTAACAGCAGGAGAGTGCAAGGGTAATCTTACACTACTACAGTGGAGGGCAGCCACGAGCAAGAGATATTGCATATCCGATGATCGGATGTACTGGGTCAGGTAACCGGGATCTCACTTTTTGGGGGGGAGGAATGTCTGGTTACTGTGAGAAAAAACCAGCCGACGTAGCGGGCCAGCTTTTGAAATACCTTTCCGCTTCGTCGCGCTAACGTAGCGGTGGATACGTCGGCTGTTTGCACGTGGTGTGAAGACCGAACAATGCCGTTTGTGAGTTTATTATTAATTCAAAAACCTATAATTCCCTCTTTCTTTCGTATCCTTGTTATGGAGATATTCTCTATCTATACTTGTATGTCACACTAAAGAAAAATGTGTCTCAATAAATTGGATTAAATGCATCAAACTTAAAACATTTTGTGGTTCGAAAGATATATAAAACCATAAAATGAAAAATTCAACATAAATGTCACTAAAAGCTGGGTGGGTAAAATTATAAGAAATTAAAGTCAAGATCCTAAAAATATCCACTTCAATTTTTTGACACATGGTCTTGCGACGAAAACGCTTGAGATAATTACTAATCTCGAAAATATTTAGCTATTTAATTTTAATGAATTAAAACCCCCTTTTTATGCTATGGCAAGATCAATCATGCACTAAAATACTGGCTCGCTCCGTGAGCGTAATGAAAACTCCTGAAGATCTTTTTTCGCAGAATTTTTTTTTTTGGTGCCGCCACTGAATGATATAAAATCCAAAGTTTTAAAAGTGATATGTTTCCACTGCAAAACTTGCACTTCATTTCGCTTATTCAATTGATTTGAATCGTTTGTTTAAATCTTGTGGGATCCATTAGCGATTCCAATCTGTACACATTTTTCAATTCGACAGCAGAGCTGAATTTTCAGTTTTAGTGCACTTCAAAAATAACAAAATTTTTAACAGAAATTTTTTGCTAGTCTTTCCATATTTATTATTCTAAAGATCCTATCAATCGGACGGTGTAAACATGCGGTTTACCTTGTGTCAACAGTTTCCCGTTTTCATAAGTTTTCTACAAAGCCTCTTTGCTTTACCTGTGCCCGAACTTGCTTATTCAGGGAATAAAATGTATGCTAGAAATGGAAAAATTCTGGCTGCATTGAATCCAGGAACATCAAATTTGACGAAAAACCATACCACAGATGACAGAGAAGCAGAAACGCCAACAGTGTAAGCGTAATCACTACTCGGGATGACATATTTTCGCGGTGCAAAACGAACTAAAAAAATTCATTTCTTTCTATATTTAGTGTAGATCACTTTGTTGATGCTTGGGGCAAAGTGATTGGGGAGTGTACCCACGAAAAATATTTTGATTCAAGCTTAACTACTTCATGTCCACCTGGTCAAACTATAGGAAACGAAAAAAATCTCGATTGACCTCTGCGATCCCAGGTGGCTCCATTTTCTTACGCTGGATACGTGCGAAATGCAGATCATTTTTGATTAAAAAAAGAATTACCTAAATGTAAGAAGAGAAGACACTTTGAATTATTAGACATTCCCTAAGTCATAATCCATTGCCGTATATTCAATAGGGAGTGTCAAAGTTAGCAAATCAGCACTTTGAAATCAGCATTTAATTTTGATCAAATCAGCACTTAATTGATTTTCTATTAGTAAACTACAATGACACCAACAATGACGTATTTCAAAACTGAAATGAAAAGCTGTTCTTATTAAAACTACTTCTTCGCAAGAGAATTTTCTTTCATTATCTTTGAAATAGTCAATTTAATTCAAATGGCTGATTTGGTTTGAAACCAGCAATTAATTTTTCCATTATCAGCATTCAGTCAAATTCCAATTTTCAAAACACACTAACTCCAAAACTGTTGTATTTCAAAATTTAAAACACCTTATCTTTCTCTCAATTGACTCCCTCTTTACAAAAAATATGGCTTCAATATCATTGAAATGAACAATTTATTTCAAAAACTAAAAGTTAATGGGGGGTGTCAGTTCTGGAAAATTTGCATTTCATGGATACACATCCATAGCACATTCTTTATGCATTTCATTTGCTCCATATTCAATTTTCCCCAAACTTCAACTATGCTTTTCCTCAATTCATTTTTTCCTATCTTTCCATCAAAGTAAATGTCAACTCCTTTTTCTTTTTCATTCCTATCTGATATCTCTTTCTTTCTAAAAATAATGCACACTCAAATATAAGTGGGACTTTTTTGTACTTATTTAACTCTTGTTTTCATTTTTACTATCACTTCTCAAATTTTTAAGAAATTTTAAAAAAGTTCAAATTAGGGCTAGTTTAATTTGAATCTCATGTCCTTTTAATTAAAGACTCTTCTGAAGCCTAGCTTTCATTTCCCAAAAACAGTTTAAAATTTGGTTCAGTAGTTGCTGAGATATTGACCCTTTTTTTTAAAAAATTTTCTTTTTTGCTTTTAAATTACATAATTAGATAATAGGGCTTCTGAAATACTTTTCTGATGATTATCTAGTTTTTTAGCTTTCATTCAAGTACCTGGACATTAGATTTGTATTAGTATTTGATGCTTCTTCAATGATTTTCTTTACAAATGTCAGTGTATGCTAGTATTTAAGTATGATTTAATAGTAAGTATTAATGGTCCTACTACTTAAAATTATATGATTTATGGATTAACCTCTGGGAAAGTGTCAGCCAGGCTATACCAGGAGCCCAGTAAATTTTATGTCAATTTACTGTAACTAAAAGAGGGCGTAAAAATTTGATTATTATGTATATAAATTAATCTTATATTGCATAATGAAATGATATAATTATTTTATTAAATATATATAAATATTATATTAATTTTATTATTATATAAATTATTTATACATTTAAATTAAGCATGATATATATTCTATAAATTAAGGCGCATTTTTTATGTATTTAATATATACAAATTTATAATTAATTAATTATAAACATATATTATATCTATAAGTGTAAAATTGACTTATAATGTAATTAAATTAATTAATTGAATTTATATATTAAATAAACCTTTTTCATACATTATTAAACAATAATATTGGGAGCTTTTTTGACCCTTAATTGTGTCAGTAAAATTATTAAATAAATTATAACACTTATTTAATAACATGGTATTAAAATTCTCACATTAAATTAGGAATATCATTAAATTAATTATATTTTTCATTTAAACTAATTAATGAATTAATTACATAGTTAAAACAATTAATTAAAATTGCTTTATACTGGATTGAGTTGATTACATGGATCTTGGTGTGAAAATAATTCTAATTGTTTTAATTAAATCCTTTACATCTCACTGTAATAACTGTTTTGGGTTATTTTACTAACTGTTCTCATGTTTCAGACTTACTTGGTTACTAATTATTTTAATTAATTTTTTTGGGAAGTTATGGTGGGAAAATTGCTTAATTACTCACGGGTTTAATTTATTGTCACATGTTTTTCTCTCAATCTCTATGTTTAGTTCTATTCTTTTATATTCTTGTTTCATTTTATTACTCTTTTG
Source organism: Hemileia vastatrix (assembly GCA_030280995.1). Taxonomy (NCBI): domain Eukaryota; kingdom Fungi; phylum Basidiomycota; class Pucciniomycetes; order Pucciniales; family Zaghouaniaceae; genus Hemileia; species Hemileia vastatrix. Next base: position 3,928,626 of record JASXTE010000011.1, read on the forward strand.
TAAGTACTCATTTGTGACGCTTCAGAGGGTCCCTTTCCTATAAAAGACTTTGGATAATCCCCTGTAGCTGCATCACTTATTATACACTCAATTCAAATACAATTTTAAATATATTATGTTCATTTTTTTTATATTATCATTATAAGTCTAAATTTAAAAGTAAATAAATTATCTAAGGTTGCTATAAGTCTATTAATAATTATAATTGAGAACCGCGCACTGCTATAAAACTTACAAGATTTAAATATTATAAATTGAACCTCACTGTTGTGTCACTGCTCAAATCTTGTTGTAGCATTTATTTAATTTTCTCTCTTAATTTCTTAAGCTATCATTTATTATAAAATTCCCTTTATCATTTCTCTATTCGTTTTCTCCTTTTCCTCCTTCTTCTAGACAACCGGCGGATAGAAAGACAAATAAAATAGTTATGCTCAATGTTAACTCACAATATTTGGATTGGTGCAGACTAGTGGTGGAAAATAGGCTAACTGTCAGCCTGGATATCACCAGGACTGAGTAAAAAGTACTTATAAGTTAGGTTAAACACATGGACTGTACATGGGAACAATAAATTAAAGTACACAAGTTGTATACATAAGTAAAAATTATGATAAAATACAATATATGCCATTATAACACCTTATATGCATGCATATATCCACCTTTTATAAGTCTTATTTACTTTATATTATGTTAAAATATGTTAGGGTAATCTTTAGAACCTTAAATATAAGTCTACATAATTTTTAAGTAGACTTAAAGCTGTTGTTTTCATTATTTTATGTAAAAATCAATATATGAGCTTTAAATCACTTAAAAGTTGAGTATATGCACTATAAATTTAATAATATTAAAAATTTGCTTTGACAGATCAATTTTTCTAAATTAGAAATATTGATTTAGCTACTCAAATGCATAAAAATAACACTTTTCAATTTTGGTGTTTTTTATGCCAGAAATGGCTTCTGTGTACTGGCCACATACTGCCTGAATTTTTACCATTTTAATAGCTTCATTTTTAGCAAAGTTAGCTTTTCACACTAGAATTACCCCACATTCTATGCCCACTGTGGGGAAACACACTAAAATAAGTGACAGGCACTTATTTAGTGTCCTAATTTAATTATAGATGCATTGACCCTTATTATATGCACTAATTACATTAATAACCTCAAGATTGGCGCTTTAATTCACCACCATTCTTAAACTTGCCTAAATTAGTCAAGGATTTATCCATGCAAGCGCCTGCCAAGGACTGCATGTAGTTACCCCACATCTCACACCCTTTTTTGGGTTTTAAAGTGGTTTCTCTGTCAATTTTGGTTATTTTTAAATGATTATTTCACATAGTTTAATTTCATGATTAGCCCCATCATTTCTACTGTTAATCCCCCTTAATATTAAGTAATAATTAGTCTTAATTTTCCCTTTTTAGTCTTTTATTTTAATGTATTACACGCATATACTCTTATTTTTACTTATTCTTTATTTTTGATGGATTATCCCTATTACTGCAGGAATTTGGCAGGTGATATCATTCTAATTATCTTACTGGTCACTCATTATGTTTTTGGAAATGTCTATTAGTTGGAAGGATGTTTCATTAGCCATGTATAGAGCTGGTAAATCAAGGGGTTTATTGGGGAAGTTATTGGGTATAAAAGGAGGGGTTTTTTGGTCTTGTTTTCTACATTCTTTATCATTAAAATCAAACATATAACCAATGCAATTTTCAATACATATCAATAGTACTTATAAAGTCTTTGAATAGTATCTGAATTATTAAATCTATTTTTCTAACAAATATAAGATTGTATGCCACATACAATTATTGAGATTTAAATTACTGAGACCCTGATATTGGGCTACATTTTTATAATTATTGGATTTGTACTACAGTATTCATATAGGACCATTTAAATCTACTAGACAACTGACCATTAAAGCTATTTCACGTCTCTGTACTTGATCTCAGCCTGAAACTAATAAATTATAGTTATAGCTAATATAATGATAATATCAATTTATAAAGGCTTTAAAATATATTTATATATGTTAATATTTGTTTTATAATGTTTATTTGAGTTTTAGTATGTAAATGATGTCCAGTAACCCATCAAATCCTCACTTACTTATACCAAAATCCACTGGAGTGCACAGACCTTCAATTGAGATGATCTCACTACAATCCGCAGCTATTACAGCACTTTGAGGGCTCATCACCTCTCGATGGTGTCTGCTTCAAGAATTTTCAACACCCAGACCTCCAGTAAGGACCCTTCATCACAATTAATGATATCATGTACCCACACCATAAATAGAGAAAACAGATAAAAGAGGATACCATAAAGAAACAGGTAAAATAACTCATTCAAAGAGTATAGAATAAAACACAAAGCATATAAAGGAACCAAATCAACTTTCCAAGCCCCCAATAACATTCCCAAGCATCCATATTAACCCAGTAATCATATCACAACCCATAAATCTGTAAAAATCCATCAAAGGAAGTAGATTAAGTTGTCCAAACTGGATATATGCACCTAAAAAAGGTGTATATGCTTGTGTAGGCATGGCGAGTCCATTGATTATCTCAATATTACCTAAAATAAGCAGAAAAATAAAGCTTATAGGCTATTTAGACGTTTAAACCCACTTATAGACCTATATAAACATAATATAACTGCATATTTCACTGAATATGAGGTTTATGTATACATATTAGCTTATGTATGTCCATAATTACTTAATATCACTTAAGATAAGTATGTTATGACTACATTAGCACCTTAATAAGTATTATAGGGCTACAGAAAATCTATTTGAACTACTATAAGTCATATAATAGTGTAATAATTATATATAAAAGTATTATAACCTTAATTTTAACTTATAAGCTTAATGTAATTATGGTTATCTTACTTTAAGTATATGAAATACTCAGTCCTAGGGATATCTAGGCTGACACTTCCTCACCCAAAAAAAACAATAAAAAATGTTAAGACATTTTAATTAATAAGTAAGGAGTGAATAGAAAGATAATTTTTTTTAAATTTCTATAAAACATATACTGAATGTTAACTTTATGAAATTAAGGTTATCATATTTTAAACATAAGAAATTATCAGTCCTGGGGATACCTAGGCTGAAAACAACACTTGAATCAATCTTTTGCCAACTTTTGTCTAATTGGTCTCACTTTCTATCATGAATGCATACCCCAATCTATATAAGACACTTATCTGGATAATTGTGAGCCTAATGATCCTCTTTTCTTGCCATTTTCACCATAAATTCAAATATTTTTATGAAATCAAAAAAAATTCAACAATGGTTAGATTTATTCAAATCTCATGTCCTTTTAAGTGAATATTCTACTAAAGCCTACCTTTAATTTCCCACAGAAAGTTTTGAATTTGGTTCAGTGGTTTCTGAGATATTGTACTATAAATTTGAGTCTTTTTTGCACTATTTTCCTTTTTTTCACTTTGATATTACATAATTAAAAAATAAAGCTTATAAAATGCTTATATAATGGTAGCTTGCATATTAGCAACAGTAATTTTTAAACTCTGAAGAAAATCTCAAATTTTCTGATTTCATTTTCACTCTTGGTGATTTTTTTGATTTATTTTTGTACACTTTTGGCATCTTTTTGGGCTATATTTTTTGGTGCTCATCATTGTGGGATTATGTTAAAATAAGTGAGTTTTGTATTTCTATACATTTTACATGAAAAGTAGGGGTTCAAAGAAAGGATTTAATTTTTCTCTTTAAATTTCATAATTTAGCATATACAAGTCATTTATCTACCTCACTTACTTGAGGTTTTAGACCATTGGGAAGTGGTGCTGTGGTATCATGTCTACATTAATTCGTGACTTTTTTTCTTGAATTTATTTTTGCTTCACATTCATTTTCTTTAGGTCTATTACTTTATCTTTGTGTCTTTCTATGAGTGAGTTGCTTATTGTTTATTAATGCATTTTAATTGAAATTTGGTAATTTGGACCACCTAATAGGATAAAATGCCAGGGGAGGTATTAAAATTTTGATTTAACCTGAAGCTTTACCACTATTAACTATATATACGTTTTTATAATTTAATTCTAAAGAATGTCAAACCAAAATCCAATTGGTATTGATAATTTAAAAAGAAAAGTTAGAAATAAATTTGAAAGAAATATAATTTTTGCATTGGAAATATAAAAATTTTCATGCTTACCTGGATACATTTTAAATTAAAAACATGAATTCAACAATGTAAAAGTTTTTTACGGTACCTAATTACATTTTGTTAAAAAACATGACCAAGTAATGAAAAAAAATTTTACATTAAAATATCTGGGCAAAAAAAGCAATGTATCCCTTTAACATAGAAAAATAGGCTATTTCTTTTTTCAGTCAAAGTGTTTGTTTCCATCTTGAGAAGGTTTCTGACATGGTGGAAGAGTTGTACCATCAAAAAAACCAATACATCTCATGAACCCCTTTACTTGAATAACTTGAGATCATTCAAGTAACTCTCTTTTGTTGGCCAAGAAATAAATTGGAACATAAAGAAAGATTAGCTGTGACTCTTCATTTGGTATAGCTATTAATTGAAACATAACCTAAATTAAAGACACTTTCCAAAAATTTCAAGGCAGCTCCATTACCATTGGAGCCCAAATAATAGTGTGATGGCCAAATGATTTGAAGGATCATGTTTTTTTTGAGAATTGTTGTGAAACATGGGGTGACCATGAATAAGCTAAACCAATTTGGAAAAAATTTATGAGAAATCCTGAATTGCTGTCTAAAACTGGGTGCAGATAGGTTTAGGAGTCTTTGGATAGTGTACTTCAGGATATGAAGTACTTGTAGCTTTCTTGGAAGAAGTCAAATTTTACTGGCCAAATTTGATAAAAAAAAAAAATCTTCTTCAAGATTAGAATAAATATCAAAATCAGAGTTCAAGAGCAGAATAAGAGCTATGAAAGTCATTGCTTGATGTAGTTTATCATGATTTGAGAGCAAGGAAAGCATGACTTCTATATGGTTTAAAAATGTCAGTGATGAACAATATTTTGAGTTATAAAGTTTTATGATTCAGAGTGCTGCATATGAATGGGATGTTGCTTAAAAATAAGTGAAATGGGACTTTATGGTAAAATCAGCACTTTTGGTTGAGGAAGTATAGATTTAAGTGAAATAAGTGACTTATTTAAATTTTGAAATCCACCAGTAATGGGGCTAGTTTTTTTTGAAAATATGAATTTGTTGAGGCATAAGATAGACTTAAGTGTTAGGCACTTGACTACATAAGCATGTATATAAACTAGACTTATAGTGAAATGTTAAGAATGTGAATTTCCTCTTTATTACCACCACTCTACTTCAGGTTATGGGCTTATCCCAATAGAACATTATAACTTAGTGATACCCAATTTTATTTCATCTTTATCTTTCTTTCCTCTATTCTTTCTCTCATTGTTTCCATCATATCTTCTCTGCGGTTACCTTTGTTTGCTAAGTGCGTTTTCTGTCTTATTGTTTGAATCTTGCTCCACCTGTTGCTGTGTGCCTTGCTGCTGTGTGCTTCCAGTTTTTTTCTTTTATCATTTCTGTATTTTTCTCTTGAATTCATCTTCTATATTTCTTTCTCTCAATTTACCATAATTAAAATAAAAATAAATAATAATAATAAAAAATAAAATTATAAATAAAATAAATAAAAAAATAAAAACCTCTTGATTGCATTTTGTTTCCACTTTTAATTACTCCTTTATATATTCTGCTGTAACCTTCTCAGAGATTAGGTCTTTTCCCTGGCCAGAACTAGAATTCTTTTTAGAAAAGTTGGATACAACGTTGTCCTGAAATCTGAGTTAGGTGACCAACAGTTTTTTCTCTCTTTCTTCTCTCAAGTTATTCTATATACCTTTTATTTCTTGTTCCATTTTAGTTTTTTTACTTCTTCATTCTCTTTATTTTATCTCATCTTTCTATTTTTACTATTTTCTCTCATCTTACTATTTTTACGCATTCTTTGTAAATGCTAGCAGCATGGCAGACAGACGCAGAGCCCCTATAATTGACAGGGTAGAGCGTGCTAGAGATAGAGCAAGACAAAGTGCTCAATAATCTCTGGCAGTAGGTGGTCTAAGGACACCTCAAACGACAGAGGAAGTGGATGACAACAATGAATCTACCCCTTTACCACCTAGTCAAGGAAATGCAACCCCTTTAAATCCTGAAGTTTCTAGACAAGATGTTGATGAAGAACTACCTATGCTAACGAGTTACCTCCTGACCTTGAGGAAGACTGGGACTCCCAGTCCTTTTTCCTACGTTTTTCAAAAGCTAAACCAATGATTGATGTGGTACCAAAACTCATGGATAATGGGGACAATTATCAACTATGGCAACGAAAGGTGAAGCAACTCCTTGGTGGAGTAATCCAAGAACCATCCTATCTGGCAATGAGGCCCACTTGGAGAAATTTTAACCGTTACAAAGATCACTTCACAAGAGAAATGCTTCTGGAAACAATGGAAGATGGCCTCCAAGAAATGGTGCAAGCTGTGGGCTATCCTTTGGCTAATGATATATACAGGTATCTGTTCACCTTATTCAATCAGGGCACTAGAGCAAGACACTTCACCCTTTGGCGTGAAGCAATTGAAATACATCATGAAGATTTTAATAGCCCCATTGAATTCATGACCGCTCTCAATGCTAAATAGTTAGCACTCAAAACCTCAGGGCTTGCTCTCACTGCCGAAAAATTACTAGGTTTTCAATTACAATATGGGTTGAAAAGGAACCGCAAACTACATGACAATGTCATGCTTGAAATTAACCATGTTTACCGATCTCAAAAGACTGTCCCGAATTCAAGAGACATTGCTCGTATGATCATTGACAGTAAACAGCAACTCACTGATGCCAACAAATCTCTTGCCCCTCTTATCTCAGTGAATTCCTCGGCTCTGAACTTGACTGCTGTCAACAAATCCCTTGTTTCCATTCCAGAAGAGGTTACAGTTGATGCAGAAAGACATAATCAGCTCTGCTATAAATTCCGTCTCCTGGGCCATTTGGCTGGACAATGTCGCAATCCGCCTGTGTCTCAATCATCTCAGCCAGTACCTTTTTTTCCGGTAGGGTATCCTGCGCCTTGGCCAAGTACTCAGTTCCATTCCCCACCACAACAACATCCTATCCCATCCTCCTCACGTTCACCACAAACTGACCGGAAACCTGACCTATACAGGCCAAATTATGATAAAGAAATGAAAGTGCGACCACCAGTCAGAGGACAACTTTTTCAATTGGGAACTTCAGAAGAGCCTGATGAAGTTCAGATTGATCGCCTCCAAATCTCCAATTCCTTTCATCAACCAATACTAGATAGAGGTGCAACACACAATGTTTCAGGAGATATTGACCACTTTGAAACATTAGTATTACTCTCACGCCCTATTCCTTTAAAAGTGGCAACTGATGGGATTCAAAACTTTATTACAGCGAAGGGATCAATGATCTTCCCAGCCCTAGATGGGAGTAACATTCATATCAAAAACATTTACTACTGTGAAAAAGCTAATGGAACCCTTATATCTCAGGCTGCACTAATTCTTGATGGTTGTAAGTTGTCTTTAAACAAACACAACATACTCATTGAATCTGATGATCAATTGCCGCTTTTCCTTGCTAATTTTGATGAACGTTGCTGGGTCTTTCCATGGTCTTTTCCAAAATCTGTTCTACATGCTGTTTAAGACTCTGCTACTCTTCTTTTTGAAATTAATAAATACATAATATCAACTCCCACAATTAATTTTGCCTCACTTCCATTTACTGAAGGTAGTAAAGTGAGGAAATTGAAACTGGAAATACCAACTGAGGAAGCTCTTCATTTCTGGTATCGTACTTTTGGTCACCATAGTCTTAAAAGCATAAGAAAACTTTTCAAAAAAAATATGGCATTGGGTTTGCCATGTGAGTTCCCAAATGGAAACTTAGATTGTGAGGAATGCCTCATAGCTAAATCAGAGCGTAGAGAGTTCATAGGACCATCCAACCATCTGCATAAGAAAGTGGAAAATTTAGCAGTGGATATCATGGGTCCTTTTGAAGTCAATACTGAAGAAGGGGGTATGTATCTTCTGACAATGCTAGATTTAGGCTCCAGTTATGGCAATGTTGAAGTCATGCGACAAAAGATCCATCAAGTAAAGTGATTAAAAATTATATTCAATGGATGGAATGACGGTCTGGAATCAAACTGAAAGTTTTAAAGTCCTATAATGGAGGAGAATTTGTTAACTATGACATGACTGATTTTTTAGCATTGCTGGGCATCACACATGAGAAATCCCTCCCTTACAATCATTGTCAAAACGGTGATATTGAACGTTTCAACAAGACTATATATGACATGGGGAGAACCATACTTCTTGACAGTGGCCTGCCCAAATCCTTCTGGGGACTTGCATTCAAATGGGAAGTGTATGCTCATAATAGGCTCCCAAATACCTGCACATCCAATATAACACCATATGAAAAGCTTTTTGATATGAGACCAAGCTTAGAAAATCTACCAATTTTTGGCTCAATAGCATATGTCCACATTCCAAAAGAATCTAGAAAGAAGCTTGACCCACGCAGCAGAAAATGTAGAGTTGTGGGATATTTGGAATCCAGCAAAGGATGGCTTTTTGTAGATGACCAGATCAAGAAATACTATGCATAAGCTTGGGCTAACTTCCCAAAACTTCCGTTTCAATCTAATGATAACAACAACAAGATTATGAAAGGAAAAAGTGACAACCAGAAGATGGCAATTGAATATATCACCAACAGTGTTAGTCTGGGTGATTTCAGTGCAGAAATATTACTGTTGGAACAAGAAGAATTAGTTTCTAACATAGCAGCAAAATCAAGATTGATTGCAGATGGATCCCCTACATCATACAAAAAGATGATAAAAACAAATGAAAAAGATGATTGGTTGAAAGCATGTCAAAATGAAATTCAAATGCTAAATGATATGGGAGTCTGGTTAGAAGCCATTCCACCAAAAGGTGCTACTATAACTGATGGAAAATGGGTATTTGCAGAAAAAAGAGACCAAAATGGCCTGTTGCTGAAAAGGAAAGCAAGATATGTGGCAAAGGGATTCACTCAGGTAGAAGGGATTGATTACTCGGAGACATTTGATCCAATGGCTACTTTTACGGTCCTCAGAATTATATTGACGCTTTCAGCAAAAAATGGATGGCCAGTACATAGCTTCAATGTTGTGGCTGCTTATCTAAACTCACCCCTTGAGGAGGAAATTTGGGTAAGGGCCCCGGAGGGTTTTGGCAGAGAATCAGGTAAAGTAATGCTTTTTTTATTTATTTTTTATATCTTACAATCTCACCCGACAAGGGGCATGAAGGAGAAAAGCAGGCACATAAGGTAGTAAGTACATAATAGGGATGGACTAAAGATCATGGGGAGACACTAATGGCAATTTAGTAGGTAACATTTAGACAGAAGTCACTGGGGTGAAGACAGGTTGTTAGGGAATCTACGAGAATCAACTAAAAATTTAGCTACAGCCTCCGTGGCAGGGGAACTAGACAAGAGGGCTGTAGTAGTAAATGGTAACTTATGCTTTGCAACTTCTTTAATAAGTGAGCGGCAAATATCTGAGTGAGCAGGGCAAAAGAGTAGGAGATGTTCAGGCGTGTCCTTTGCCCTAGAAGAGCAAAGTGAGCAGAGTGGAGAATCAACTGCCTTGAAGAAAAAGAGATAATTCTTTAGGGGGGAGTGACCAGAGCGGCATTGAGCGAAGGCGGTAGCATGTGCTCTTGGGAGCATAGAGAGAGATTTAAAAAGTTTTTATGGTTCAAATTTTCCTCTGAGTTTCCTAAGAGCCTCTTGAGGTGGAGGAGCAGAGAGAAGCAACGAATGATGCGTTTTTAATAATAATTTTAAAGCTGAGAGAGATGGAGAAGGAGGAGTAAAAGAAAAAAAGGACTCAGCAGGTGGGGCAAGGGGGTGAGAACCAGAGGCCAAGGAATCAGCCAGCTCATTTCCCGATATGCCTAAGTTGCCAGGACACCATTGAAAAATAAGGATCAAGGAAGGATTGTGTTCACGAATAAGGCAAACTGTATCTGAAATAGCAAACAGTACAGAAGCGTTTGGGGAAGGCAAGGATAGTGTTGATAGTTTTCTAATGACTGATTGATTATCTGTAAGGATGGTGAGAGATGGAAGGATACTATGGAAAGAATTAGCTAAAAAGAGGCGGAGTCCTAACAAAATTCCTACTAGTTCAGCTTCAAAAACTGAATAGAGGGAAGAGTCGCCAATTCGAGAAACCATAGGGAGAGGGAGGCCCGGATCAAAGGCTGCGGAAAAGACGCCTTCACTTAACCTGGAACCATCAGTGTAAATGAAGTGAGTCTGAAGCAAGTCTTCTTTCTGGATTGGCAGACATCACAGGAAGTTCTGTATGGATGAGCTGGTGGTGTGATTTTCAGATTAGATTGTTGTCAAAAGGTAAAGGGTGAGAGGAAAATGATTCAAGCAAACGCTCAAGGGATGCTTCCTTAGTTGGAGCAATAAGTGTCTCAAATAAGGGAGAAGCCCAAGGAGGTAAGGAGGCTAAGGTTTGCGTGTCCATAATTGTGAGTGGGAAATTTGAGGGAAAAGGGCAAGAAAGGGATAAAAGATGGAGGGGGTGCCTATTTAGTTTGGGAGGAGTGACGTGGAGGATCAACTTAGCCAACTGTGCCATTGGGTTGGAGGCAGGGATGGTGAGAAGCCTTGCCCATGCCTTGTGAACAACAATGTCGAGACGTTGTTTACAAGAGAGGGAAGCTGAATCATGTAGGAGGATGCATACTGGAGTGGAGCCAAAACATCCAAGAGCTCTCCTGATAGCCCTGTTGTCAACAACCTGCAGCTTTCTTGATGTGTAAGAAGTGGTTGTGGGGTTTTGCCACACAATGGCAGCATAGTCCGTTCTTGAATGAATAAGGGAATTAATGAGAAGCTTTTACTGACGAAGAGGGATGCCCCAGCCGGATGAAGCAAGCCAGTGTAGAGTAGTGGAAGCTTGAAGCCCTTTAGCAACAAGCTTAGTGCCATTGGGTTTAAAAGAAAGCGTTGAGTCAAGTTCCATACCCAACCATTTGATAGAAGGAGCTGGTTTAAGAGAGCGACCATCAAAAATTAGTGATGGGGGAGATTTTAAAAGATGGTGGCGTTTGGTCAGAAGTAACCACTTGGTTTTAGACACATAAAAAATGGCTGCGTGTGAGCAACCCCAACCAGGAGCCTTTTCACCTATTTGAGCTAGCGTATTGGTGACTCTCTCAGGGTCATTGTTGGCAGAAAGGAATATGATGTCATCAATATATCCTATTGCCAAGCAGGACCTGGAGATGGAAGGGAGCATGAGTAATTTAGAGTTATATATAATATATAAGAGGGGGGATAAGGGGGAGCCCTGGGGGAGGCCTTTAGGGAAGAAAGAATGAGATGATTTGTAAGAGGAGAATGAGATATTGGTGCTGCAACCCGCCAGGGAATTGGTGATGAGGTATATTAAGTCCCTGGGGAGCGGGAGTGAAAGAAGGGTGCTATGGAGTCGCTGTGTGTTGACGGACGGAAAAGCTCCTTTAACATCTAGGGAAAGAGCCCCAAAAACATTACCCAGACGCCATTGGTCCTTTGTCCAAACGGTGAGATGGAGTAGAGCGTCAGATGTGCTTCTCAGAGGACAACCACCATAATGATTTTCAGGGAGAAGTTTGCCTGATTCAATGTAGAAGGACAAACAGTTTGTTAGCATAGAGTCCAATAATTTTCCCATATTATTGAGAAGTGCAATAGGGCGGAAAGCGCTGGGGATAGAGTAATTGGGGCGGCCTGGCTTGGGGGTAAAGTAATTCTGCTTTGAAAGGCTCTATATGGCACCATGCAAGCTGCTTGTTGCTGGTGGAAACATTTAGAGAATAAGTTAAATTCAATGGGTTACATAGCAAGCTCTTATGATAGCCCCTTATATATCTTGCACAACAAAAAGGATATGATAGTTTTATGGATTCATGTTGATGATAGTGTCATCACTGGATCATCCTTGTCACTGTTATCTTCTTTCCAAAGTAAATTGAGCGAGCTAGTTGAGATCAAATGGTCTCAAGAAATTAACGGCATAGTTGGAATGGAATTTACACCGGACCGAAATGGCTTCAGCCTATCACAGCCAGCCTTAATTGACAAGATTTCAAGAAAATTCAATTTTGATTCTAACAGGACAAAAACAACAACCTTACCAAAGGACTGTAATCTGAGGAGTACAAATGATGAAAAGATTAAACCGCTAGAATATCTTAGTATAATAGGGTCCTTAAATTACCTTGCCATCACAACATGACCAGATATTTCGTTTGGGGTGAACTATCTGGCACAATTTGCAAATAACCCAGGGACAGAACATTGGGAAGCGCTAGCTCATTTAACGCAGTATGTGATTACAACCAAGTCATGTGTCTTTGGAATTCACCCTGACAACTTGAAGCTTCAAGCGTACACAGATGCGAGTTGGGGTGGTGAGTTCGCTAGATCCACTAACAGTAGTTTAGTTCTACTTCACAGTGTACCTATCAACTGGTCCTCAAAAAGAGAACAAATAGTAGCTCTATCAACCTGCAAAGCCGAATCAATGGCTCTGAGCATGACAGCAAAAATTTCAATGTGGATTCAAAATATGTTAAAAGACATTTTACATAAAGAGATTAAAGTTTCTATCTTCTGTGACAACCAATCAACTATCAAGATAGCAAAAGATCAACCAGCTAACAAAAGGATACAACACATGGAACGTGATTTATATTATGTGAACTCTCTCCTATTTAATAATAAATCAGAAATAATTTGGGTCAACACAAAAGAACAAAAAGCAGATATTCTAACAAAGAACCTGGGACCAAATGTTATGGAAAAGAGTAGGAAAGGCATAGGAGTTGTAATAAGGAGAGATGGATGGCAGAATGTAGTCAAGGGGGAGGGTGTTGAGGCATAAGATAGACTTAAGTTTTAGGTACTTGACTACATAAGCATGTATATAAACTAGACTTATAGTGAAATTTTAAGAATTTGAATTTCCTCTTTATTACCACCACTCTACTTCAGCATTCAGATAAGTGTAGATTTTGTCAAATTTAAGTGCAGATTTTCCAGAACTGACACCTGCTTATATGTAATGGCTGATTTGGGCTAGAACCAATACTTATTATAAGTGTTTATTTTCCATCTATTACACCCATGAATAAGTAACTGGGAAAATAATATATTAAATTCAGAGTGGGGGAAAATTCTTGCAGCTATTTTCTATTTTCAGGTATCTCCCAAAATTTTCAGACAACCACCATTAAGCATATATTTTGTCCCACTTTATTTATAAGGACATATCAAATTACTCACTTTCACTATTAAGGATCTGTCATTTTTTTTTCCTGGATCCAAAATTATTAATGAAAGAAGCATGGGGAAAAAGCGTGAACTAGGAATTGAGTTCAGTTTTGTGATCCTATTTCATAGAAGGTTGTATTTTTGTGAAAAAAAATGGAATGTCAATTTTTCAAGAAAGGGCATTACTCTAGGAGTAGACATTTTTGAACCCTTGTTTTATTTTGATTTTCTGACATTAATAACCCTCTTTCTTAATCCTGCCCAGTTTTAATTTATCATCCTTCTCCTCAATCTTCATGAGTGATTCATTCTTGTATTTTTTTTATCATGAATTCTTGTTTTCACCCTCTTTATTAGATAAATTTCTTAGTCTGATATACTACATGTTCTTTTCCTGTTTTTCTTTCTCTTATTGCCTTCTCCCTCATGCTATTTTGTTGCTTCCTTACATTATTCATATTTTTATAGCTCCCTCAGTTCACATTTGAGAATTTAAGTAGGTAGCAATTATTACCAGTTTCATAATTTGAGAAAAAATTGATATAAATAAACTTATATAACAGCTCATAGAAATTTAATCCAGAAATCTCTTTACAAAATGAAACTTTTCAAATTTGCATCGCATAAAATATAGAAATTCGTTTGTTTATAATTTAGCTTCAATTTGGTGGTCATGATTTCTAAGTTGGATATGGCTTTACATTATAATCAATAGGGGGTATCAAAGTTTAATTTTTTAATTATTTAAAAGTTACTTCACAACACAAAAATAAAGCCACAAACTTGACATTAACTCTCAGTAGAAAGATGCTTTGGGGGCACAGTATCAAATATTTAAAATAATAATCATGATCAATTTGGTGTAAAAAAGAGGTATTTGAAATGGAAGATGTCTAACTTTGATACCCCCTAATAATAATAATAATAATAGAAACTGATTATTCTGGTCTTGTGTACACAACTATTTTCATTCTGTCAATCGCCCTGTTGGGAACAGGAATTTTGTGGTTGATACATGTACTTGGATCATTGACACAACTTGTATTGCTGGTTGTGTTTTCACTACTTAATAAAAACAATACAATTTCATTCAAGTCACCATAAAGCACTCAAAGCATTCTAGAAGCATCAAATCATTTTATTTGCATTTTAAATAAACTCAATTCCTCTTTCCCAATATTTCATTCATTCATCTTCAGAAACTTTAATTTTTCAGCCATATGCTTTCTGGTAGCGGTGATTTTCAGTATCTTTTGTTTTCAAGATTTACCATGTAGCTTTGTTAAGCTGCTACAACAGACTTCTTTCTAATTTTGACTAAGGGTCCAGAAAACAGATTGACTATCAATTTTCCCTTAATCTCTCCTTAGTATTTAGATACTTGTGTAGTATAGATCCAAATTTTCAATCTTGTTTCATGAGTAAAATAGTCCAAGATACAATAATGAGTTGAAGGTTTATGCATATACAATTTGGGCTTGGGAAATGAATAAGGAAGTTGATGACATCTTTTCCGCGCGTGACTTTCTTGCTGACGTACGTACGTGTATTCAGACTAATTTTGAAAAATGTTTCAATAGATACAAAAAAATAATAATTCTTATAAAAAAAAGGAGAAATTCAGTAATGGAAAATCATGAAATGGGAAATGAGTGTTTTGAGATTTGGTGATAAGAGACTTTTCGGGAGTTAGTAGGCTGAACAATGAAGGATAAAATTATTGGGAGTATCGTTGCCGTTTTTCTCTCAAAACATGTTTTAGACAGAGCCGTCAACTTAAAATCAATAGAAACAAGGGTTGGTTGAAGAGTCACCTTATCAAGACTTCATGAAAGCAATGACGTACGCCCTAGGAATGTGTGAAAATTGTTTAAACATAATGTGGGGAAAATCTCGAATTCGGATATTTCTTTAAGGCTGGTTTCCTAGAGGAAGTAGGGAAAGGTAAGGAGATGGGAGTAATGAGTTAAATTTTCCCGGGTGATATGGAAAAGGAAACAGATCGAGAGGTGTGTGCTAAATTTTCTACTAACTTATCACTGCAAATGCCACCATGGCAAGAGAACAAACTGTGAGTAATACATAAACAACAGAAGAGGCTTCTTAGAAGGCAAGGGGTGAGTAGGATGGAGGAGAGAAAGAGTTAGCTACGTGTAAAGGTGTGGGAAAGATGATCAGCTTGATTGCTCATTGAATGTCGATGAGGGTAGGATTTTTGACATAAGGAAAGAGAGGGTTAAGTTTAAAAAGTATGTCACCTTGAAAGAACTCTTTCGACTTCACTTATATAGAGTATGAAAATTTAAAGCTCATTGAAAAATCAGATGAGGATGATTAAAAACATATTTTAGGAGCTAGGGGGATAAAAATGGAGAGCTAAGATCGAAAGGATTTGGATGTCGAAAAGTGAGAAAAAAATCTCATGTTGTTAAATGATATGGCTTTAAGTTTTGTGATAAGAGATGAGAGGAAGAGAATAGGGAACCAATTCGGATGTCCGAAAATGCAGCCTCAAAAACTGGAAACCACAAAGGATCTATATTACGTTGAAGCAAAGAGAAAGATTTATCAAATAGTGGGGTTTGGAATCTTGGAATATAAAAACACAGTTGGAAATTTGAATTTTTTTTTTACCTTGCCGATTGCTTCTTCTCTTTTACAAATTTCTTTAATTCCAAGCTTCGCTGCTGTTCGCACACTTTTGTGATGTGAAGCCTCAATTTTACTTGACTTTTATTTCACAGACTATTTTCTTTTTTCCAGCTGCTAAAATTTATATGTTTTTTTGCTCATTAGAGTTAATTCATGAAAATACGACATAATAATCATCTCCATATTTTGATTATAGTTTAATGTCTGCGAAGCGAATAGTCCCATAAAAAGTAAATTATTGAGGAATAATTTTTTACATACAGCCAATATTCATACCACCAAATTTTGAGATACATGGGCTACATGACTCATTCCTAACAACTCCGTAGTTCACAGAAATGAAACTTCCTAATTATCTCAGTATATTTTTACCATGGAATATAAGTCTATCACATGAACTTTAAAAAATTAGTGGGTTCCTTAATGTGAGAAACACACACGAGATAATTTTAGAAACACAAATAGACAATCGTGACTCAAGTTAACACGAAGATAAGAATCGCATTCTTGATCGGTAGCTTTCGTGAGAGGAAGACCATCAGACCAACTTTTGTTCTAGAATTTATAGATAATTTTATCGAAGTAATCGTACTTTTATCTTTTATTGTTTGGGAATCTGTAATGTATATGAAATCCTTTACACTGAGTCAAAATTTCAGTGATGAGCTCAAGTCTGCGTGTTTGAAATGTTTCGGGGGAGAGCACACATTGTATACTGCTCGGAAAACAATCTGTTCTGAGTTTAAGAAAGTATCACATCATCACGCGATCAATTTTCTAATAACTGATTAAAATCAAGAAGTGAATAAAAACAGTTTCAGCGGAGAATGGAAAGATACAAGTGCGCAATTTTGAAACCTGTTCCTCTGAGCGAGTTGTCGGATTATGCATGTTTCAGATAACGCCTGTATATGCTCATGTTATCACTCTCTTCACCAGATGTTTCAACTAAGTAAATGGCAGACAGACTAATGATGGAACAATCTCCAATTGGATTTGAAGAACTACATCGCTTCGAAAGATTGTTGTCCTATCTCGTGGGCAGGCATAATTTCAAGACTTGTCACATTTGACATAGTGAGATAATTATCTTTTTCTCGAATTTTTATAGCTCTTTCATGTCCTGTGACTAAGCCACTTGGTATTTTCAGTACTCCAACATACCTTGATGAAGCTCTTTACTGTTCTTCATCTTCAGATTTTGGGCCTTGCATTTGTTCTGGCAAGTCCAGAAACCTCAGATTCTAAACCATCGCTTACAAACCAGACATCGAACACACTCAAAAAACCAATTTCACCAGATGATTGCTCGGGTTATGCTCTCAATCGAGGAACGTGGGCAGAACTTGGGATAGACAATTATTTACGTAATTATCCGAATGGAATGAATTTGACTTTAGCGGTAAAGCTTCAATATTCTTTCTTTTAACTTCTAATACCGAATGTTGAGGTGGAAATTATAACTAATTTAAATGATTCCTCATTTGAAGGACTATACTTACTCTCTAAATTTACTGAATTTTCAATGTGGTATCGGGCAAACCTGCCTTTCTGGACAGGTAATCTTATTTGCGTAAAAAAAGGAGAAAGAATATTTTTATACTAAAATCCTATCTAGCTTTGTTACCCAGTCAAAGGAAGAGATTGGGTTGTGTTATCCGCCGTTCAAGAATGGAATTTTTATATCAATTCTTTATATGAATCGGTAGAGTCAGCAATGGACATAGTTCAAGGTTTTTGTCTCCATTTTTTCACAGGTTGACTTTTCTTAATTTATCCTTCTTCTCCTTTACCAACACAGAGGCTGCTGCTTCAATGATTTCGGATTTGTTAGCCAATTTTGTTAAACTCGACCGATCCAAACAAATAGCTGATTAATTTTCTTCCAGTCTTGAAGATAGAGACACTAAAAAACTTATATCTATATTAATTATCGGACTTGCTGCGCTTGCTGGAGTTACGCTATTCAGCGTTGCAGGAGCAATCCTTGTTCCCATTATTGTGCAAAGCCTGCGGTTACTATGGGATGGAATCATAACTGGGCTATCTGAAACTGGAACAGGTATTGCCACTGCCTGGAATTGGCTGCTTACTTGGCCAAGCGCTGCGGCAGAAAAGGCTGTCGCGGCACCGGTAGTGGCTTCAGAAGTTGAAGCGGGTGCCATTGCTGGTGAAACAGGTGCTACAATGGCTGCTGGAGCTGCAGGAGAAAAATTCGCTAGTGGGGCGGCCACAGATGAGGTAATAGGTGCTCTGGAATCAAAAACCTCAGCAGCTGAGGAAGAGGTACTAGTCGCGCAATCGAAAGCACAGTCAGAGAGAAAAGAGCTTGCCGCAGCAACAGACCAAGCTTCTAAGCAAGCCCACTCTGAAGCATTGGAAGCCGCAGAGACAGCAGAGAAAACAGCGGCGGAGAAAACTGTGACAGCAGCAACGGCGGAAGGAAAGACAATAGCGGGAACTTCTGCGGCGGATGCTTCAGCTGGCAACAGGTTGAGAGCTAATTTTTAAATACTGTGTCATTTTCGGCGTTGCTGATTGCTGAAAATGCACAACAGTCGACTCCGCCGTCGTTCGCATAAGCACTACCCAACAGATAAATTTTCAATGGTAAAAATTCCCTGGATTAAATGTGTTTTGTTTCCCTGGGTGCTAAACCGTTTTCTAACAGTGGGCTTCTGTGAATGAGCGCTTGGAAGCTTTACGTTCTCGCCTGCAAGCAATGGTTTCATCAAACAGCCTAATTGTGCTGAACTCACCCATTAGCTCTCCACAAGGAATTGCAGGAGCTCTTCAGGAAGGGACATTTTTTACCGAAAAACCTCCGCGGGCTAAACTACAAGATAATATTAGTGAAGTAGCTAAACTGGGCGCACTGGGCGCACTCTTTAGAGCAATGGTTAGACGATTTTTTTCACTACATTTTTCTTCATCTTCTCAAAATAAAATGAATACTTTTTTAGGATATTTTGTTTGTCATCGATAGCGTAGGTATTGAACTCTTTATTATGCAAAAGGAAGTATAAATTACCATAAAAACATATTAATAAAACCAACTTGATTAATAGGAGCCTTGTAAACCCGAAGGACCAACAACTCCTGTAAAAAATCCAGAGCTAGTTCATTATTGTAGTCCAGGTGGGGTGTAAGTCATGTAAAAACATAGGAAAAACAGATAATATAGTCCTTCCAACTAATTTTTTGAAGCTATCAGAAAGACCAGCTTAGCCCGTGTGGGTAAAAAGGATTTCGATTACAAAATTCGAAACGGACGTCTTTTATTTTCAAAGTATAGCTACCCCACTGATTATCTTGTGGGTCTAGCGACGGATTGCCAAACCAGATTGCAGCAAAATAACGCCACTATTTCAGCCTCTAACCCGACCAATTCTTCTATTAACCAAGTCAATCAAAATCAGATCACCACGTTGGTCAAAGCAGCCCCATCTGGAATTGAGTCTACGTGAGTGCTTAATTCTTAAAACTAGAACTTGAATGTAATATCATCTCTTTTTTTTCTCATTGAAATAAAAAATGTATAACAGAATCCTGATACCCAACGGTACAGCTTACTGTGCATTCCCAATTGTGGTTTGTGACACTCGGTTACCCGGTAAGAGTTTAAGATCAGACTTGGCTAAAATTCTTGGATCAAAGAATTTAATTTATTCCATTTTTTGGCTAAATTTCCAGAGGTAAAAGATCGAATTGCAGCCGGTAATAATACTCTACAAGCTTGTCGAGAAGGGTTGAAGCTTGATATATGAATTCAGCATACATTTCAACGTAAATTTAAAATTTACAAACCTTTAAGAAACCATTTCATCGTTCAAAAAGTTTTTTTCACATTTATACCAGATTAAACCTTTACTAGTGGGACTGGGGATCCCTTTTGTGCGGCTAGATGGCAATTATCGTTTGTATCATTCATCGAAGGAATAGACTAATTTGCTGTTTAGAGAGTTTTAATCTTCGGAGTTCATAATTTTGGAAAAAAATGAGCAGCCTTTTATTCTGATTGAACTAAAAGCTCAATTCTTGTGATGATGAATCTAATTACCGTCCTTCCTAAGATTATCCGGTAAAGTTGAACCCCCAAAAATTACATCTCTCTCTCTCTCTCTCTCTCGTTTTTTTATTTTAATTTTAAAACCTTTGGAAATTTGAAAATTTAAATGTTTTTTATTTTATATTCCTGAAATGAAGATTAATATGTACTTTATTCAAGAAAAAAATAAAACTAAGAATAACACTAAAAAAAATAAGTTCTCTGAATCTTAAAATGCGTTGAGGTAAAAAAATAAGATTTCAAGTGTTGAAAAATAAATGTATGAATCTGAATGATCTTTTTAATGATTAAATGAAATTTTTATGTATTACTAAATATTTATTAGGAATAAAGATTATTTTTTTCATTCCCCTAGCTTTATTAATTAGGAGTTATCAAAGTACTTCCATACATTATTAAATTAATGATGGAAAGAACCAAAAATGACAATAATTAGGGCGTTTTAAACCTTACTAAATACGCCTAGTGGGTTTAATTTAAAAAGCACCACAAAAAAATGCCATGAAACATGGCTGATTTGGTACTTGGGCTCTCAAAAATGGGGTCAAATACTTCCTAATTTTGTGCCATTTTCTCAACCACAATTTAAACCAGCAATAGCCACATCCCCTGATCAACTGCGCTTCATAGCTCTTCTCTCCCTTCCACCTTTCTGAATCAAATTTTAAATCATCTCACCACAGTAAGTACATTAACTTTTCATTCCTTTTTTCATCAATTTTTCCTATCAGCTTTCAAGGTTTTTTTTTAGTTTTCTCCATTGGATAACATGTCTATTTAAATCATTATTATTATACTTTTGATACAGCATCTAAAATGACAGTTATACATATGTATACATACAAATACATTCTCCTGTGAACATAATTACATTACACTTATTGAAACCGACATTAATGACTAACCTATAATTTAAATAGTTGAGAGTTTACATATATTGAAACACTCATTATTTACACCATCTCTGTTTGCTCCTAATTATCACCAGGTAAATTTATATTCAGATTATTATTATTATTTCATGTTACCTTCTATTTAATTAAATAGCATGAAATATATATAGATCCCTATTTACTCCTAATTATCATCAGCCTGAGGTCTTTTACTTCAACCCTGTGTTGTATTATTATAAGATGGTGTAAAAAGAAAGCTCTATAATACTAAGCTATTGACACAATCTGAGATGAGCTGGTTCTCTTTTCTATGATAATTTATAAAAAAAGTTCCTGCCACTCCAATATTTAAAGACAGTGAAAAAAATATGTAGGTGTTGTGAGAGAAGGAAAAGTAGAAAAATTATATAGAAATCACAAGAGTGGTTAATATATTTTAAAATTTGTAATCTCACTGATGGCTAATTCTATTCTCAGTAAGTGTCAGCCAGGCTATACTAAGAGCCTGGTAAAATCTTATGTTGAATTGCATAAACTTTAACAAGAGACAAATTGTATTTAAAGTATATATACAAATTAAATATTATATTAAAATAAAATTATATAACAATATTTTTTAATAAAATTTTATGTTAATTTTATTATTATATAAATTGTATATACACATAAATAAACATAAAAAGATTATATTCTATTAAAAGACTAGCACATTTTAATGAAATTAATGTTTATAAAGTAATAATTAATTAATTACAAGTTCGCAGTATAATTATAAGTAATAACATAAACTTATAATGTAATTAATTAATTATAAATACTAAATCATAAAAATAATACTTTAAAATTAATAATTATTGAACACTCTTTCTCCTCACAATTGGGCCAATAAATAAATGAATAAATAAATAAATAAGTAAATTAAAAAAGTAAAAAATTTATTTCAAATATAAATGTTTTATTTTAATAAAATGAGTTTATTAAAATACTCACTTGTTTAGATTCAATAGATATAATACTAGTACAATGAGTTTAAATAATTTAATAAATATTGTTTTACACTATATTAACTAAGTATATAAAAATTTGTACATCACAAACAGTATAATAGGGGGTGTCAGTTCTGGAAAATCCGCACTTAAATTTGACCAAATCCGCACTTAAATAAGTGCGGATTTCCAAAAAACACTAGCCCCAATACTGGTGGATTTCAAAATGAAATAAGTCACTTATTTCACTCAAATCCGCACTTTCCCAACCAAAAGTGCTGATTTCACCATCAAGTCCCATTTCACTGATTTGTCAGCATCATCCCATTCATACGCAGCACCCGCAGCATAACACTTCATAACTCAAAGCATCGTACATCACTTACATCTTCATATCATATCATATAAGAGTTATGCCTTCCTCACTTTCAAATCGTGATAAATTACATAAAGCAATGACTTTCATGGCTCTTGAGCTGCTCTTGGACTCTGATTGCGATTCTGATTCTGATCTAGAAGAAGATTTTGTCTTTTTATCAAAAATGGCCACAAAACGTTACCTTCTTCCCAGAAAGCCTCAAGTACTTCATACCCCCAAGTACACCATCCAAACACTTCTTAAACTATCTACACCCAGTTTTAGACAGCTGTTCAGGACTTCTCAGGAATGTTTCCTTAAATTTCTTGAGCTTATTCAGGATCATCCCATATTTCACAATAATTCTCAAAAAGAACAACAACATCCTTCAATTAAATTGGCCATCACACTATGTCATTTGGGTTCAAATGGTAATGGAGCCGGTTTAAAATGTTTAGAAAATGTCTTTGATTTAGGGTATGGTTCAGTTAACACTTATAAAAAACAATGTATCACTGCCATCAACTCCTTGTAATCTCAACTTCTCACCTGGCCAACAAAAGAAGAGCGACTTGAATCATCTCAGGTTATGCAAGCAGAGGGCTTCCCAGGATGTATTGGTTTTGTTGATGGTACTGCTATTCCTTTGAGCCAGAAACCTGCTCAAGGTGGAAACAATTACCTTCACATTCTCGTCAAAAATTCTCACCAAAATATTTACAAGTCAAGAAAATTCTATATCTGTTTTAAAAAATTGGCAATACTCTCCCCTGCATTTTATTGAAGACAGGAGTGGATATCACCAAAATTTTTCTAAGTCATCAATTTCACATGTCAGATTTGAAAATTTGGAAATACCCCCCCCTGCATTTTATTGAAGTAAGTGGTGGAAGTCATCTAAATTTAATATAATTACGTAAATTATTAAATAAATATCTAATATATATCACTTTCCCTAGTTTAAAGTAATGACAATCCCTCAAGCCAAAATGCAGATCAAATCTAGAAACAAAAGTTTGGGACTTTCCACAGGTATAGGCTAGAGGAACCCCATGAAACAAATAAATGTTATCATGATTACCATTTATACAACACAAGGTCGCGGGCCCATTACTTTAGTTGAGGAAATTGATACATAAAAAATATTTATTAAAAATTTACAAAAAAATATAAAATTTTTGATGACAACTCTAATCCCCATACTTTTTGGATCTAAATAAAGTTTTTTTAAATCGATTAACTTTACCTTCTTTCATTACCTTATTGATTCTTTGAATCAACTTATGACTGATTTTAAATGAGCAACCAAAATGTGTTAAATCTTGACAGGATTCCAAACCAGGAGGAGCTTTGGTCATTTGATGATTATCCTTAGAAGAATTCCAAATAGTTTCGATGATACCATTTCTCAAACCGAAATCAATGATGCACCGGTGGTCTGGAAAATATAAACCATGTCATTTGATTTTAGATGGAGATGGTATTGGTTGGCCAGTAATCGGTTTGATATATGAGAATATACCAAAAGTAAGAAAATTGGTGTCCTTGGTATCGGTGTGAATTTTATTGTGAAATCCAGAATGAGTGATAATAACATTAGAAAATAAAAGATATTTGTGGCTGATATCTTCCCATTTGGAGTCACACCAATTTGGTATTCCAACTTTGGTTGCAGGTTCATGATTTTTTTCAAATGCTTTATTACAGTGCTTTATGAGTCGAAGAGCAAGAAAAGAGTTAAAGGAAGGTAGAGTGTCTCATAAGCAAAAATCTTCATCTTTTTGAGCTTTAGTGATATTCTTGAGAAACGAATATATGCCTATATAATTGAAATGCCTAGATAATAATCATATAAGAGTTTCAGAATCCTTATCCTCTAAATATGCAATATAAAAATGTGAAATAAGACAAGTGAAATTTGGAAAAAAGGCTCAACTTCAAAGGTCAAAATCTCAGCAACCACTGAACCTAATTCAAACCTGTTTGAGGGAAATGAAAGATATGCTTTAGTAGAATCTTCAGTTAAAGGACATGTGATTTAAATAAACCTAACCCTACTTTGTTACATAAAAAAATGAAATAAAAATTTAAATTGGGAAAAAAAAGGCTCAACTTTAACAGTCAATATCTCAGCAACCACTGAATCAAATTCAAATCTGTTTGTGGGAATTGAAAGGTAGCCTTCAGGAGAATCTTCAGTAAAAATAACATTAGATTTGAATAAACCTAACCCTAATTCCAAGTCTGATCTTCAAAATTTTACAAAAACTTGAAAAGTGGTAATGAAGATGAGATCAAAAGGAGTTTTATAAGTTCACTGTTATCCAGATAAGAGTCATACATATATTTAAGTATGAACTTTTCATAAAAGGAATGAGATATCATTTAGGCATGAAAAAAAGGAGATGAAACTTACCTTGATTGAAAAGTAGGAAAAATAGAGTGAGAAAGATTGATGTTGGAATTGTGGGGAAATTGAATATGGAGTAATTGAATTGAATATGGAGTAATTGAAATGCATAAAGAATGTGCAATGTATGTGTTTCAATGAAATGGAGCCAAAAAAAAGTGAAATAAGGGAAAGGGGGGATAATGACCATGCCAAGGAGGGATGAAGAGTAGGGTGATGGAGCTAAAAAAGAAAGTAAAGAGGGAGAGAAAAAAAAGGTTAATTATACCATTGAAATCCAAAATAACCACTTACAAAAAAAATTTAGATAAAAAAAATAAAATAAACAGAAAAAAACAAAAAAAATTATAATTAGTAATCAAAAAATCAAAAAAAAGAATAAAGTGACTTACCTGGAGAGATGAGATGACAAAATGAATGAAACCAAATTGTTTGAGGGATGTTGGAGGAGAATAGGAAAAGGATATGAGGGAAGAATGAAAAAAAAATCACTGACAAAATATGCAATTTCATGTTGAGCTGGTGAAAGAAAACCAATGAGCCATCCAAAAAAAAAATTTTCACTGTAAATTCCAAAAAAAAATGAATATGCAACAAACCAAAATACCAACCCAAGTGAATGAAGTACACAAAGAAGACATTTGGAGAGTACAAAATGGTATGGGAAAGAAAGGGATGATGTGGCCAACATGTGGTTTTGAAAAAAAAATCACAAAAAAAATGCTGATTTGAGGTCAGAACTGACACCCAAAGAAAAAAGATTAAGAAGTAGAAGAAATAAGTAAAAAAGAATGTAAACATGCCTGGTCAAAATATTGAAAATTTCAGGAAGGGGTGTGTGCCAAGGATTGATGGGTAGGTAGCGAGGAAGGTCAGTGTGTCACATGTGACAGGGATGGGGTAAGAAAGGAAGGGATGTTTTGTGGCCAAAATGTGGTTGTGAAAAAAAATGGGAAAAAGTGCTGATTTGAGGTCATAACTGACACCATTTTTTGAAATAAGTGACTTTTTTGCAAAATTTAAGTGCTGATTTGTAAGTGCTGATTTGGTTTGAAATCCGCACTTAAGTTAAGTGCGGATTTGCCAGAACTGACACCCCCTAATTTTTAGGTTTCATAAAAAATTGGATTTTTAATAAGATAAAAAATTATGTAATTTTTTTAGAATTAATATAGTTATAAACTCCCTGTTTTATATCAATGAAGTATCCTATATAAATAAATTACACTTTTACAGGGTTCAAGGGGTTGATACAATGGGTATTTTATTTCTGTTTTTGTAATCAGTAACATGGCAACCTCATTTTATTTGTTTCACTTAATTTTACATTGTTTTCTTTCCTTTATTTTATATATACACTTATTAAAATGTCACAGGGCCTCATTTGCCTATATAAAGGCTTTGGTTTCTCACCTTGTAGTCCGCATTAATTACATTACTTTACAATTTATAAATAACATTTTTGTTACAATTACTAGTACCTTTCTATCAATTTTATTACTGTGTTTAAAATATATAAAATGAGAAAATTAACTATATACAAGGTTGCTTTAAGAGCGGTTCAATTGTTTTATTTTGTTTGGTTATATTACACAGAAATAAAATTACATACTTGATTTAAATAAGCCCATTACATCCAATAGTTGTATTTGAAGTCCTTATCTTCAGTATTAGTTGTAGTTGTTCTTTTTGCTTCTTCTTATTGTTCTATTGATTCATATTCTTCTTCTGTTTTTGTTTTATTTTTCTTCCTTCTTCTAGAAGACCCACCAACAGTAAGTGCTATTATCATCAGTCACACCTTCTTGAAGTGCTCTCTATAATAATATCATTACTGTAGCAATAAATCACTCTACAGTACTACTTCTGGCTATGTACACCCATTATGCACACAAAAAATAAAATATATAGATGTTTCTTTATAATTTCTTATCCTACTACTATGGTACTATTAGTATAACATTCTTTATTCTAATTTAACATTCTATTCTTCACTTTCCTGTCCTTTCTGTTTAAGAGTGTGTTCTATTTTTCTATAACCAATATGATCAGTACCCTTCCTCTTCTGAGTTCCTTGCACAAGTTTAGTGATAGTATAAGTATATAAAATGGTAAACTAATTATCTCAGTAGTCTAGGTAAAACATCAGCATAAGTCTGTTCTAATAGCACCTAATGTGTTTATACAAAACTTACTATTAGTGTCAGCCGTTCCTCTAGAAGAAAGATAAAAAGAGGAAAGGAAAAGGTGGAGGACAAAGAAAGGGAAAAGAAAAGACTTAATGAGTATAACAAAATAAAAGAAATAAAAAAAGAATAAAGGGGGTATTTTAGGGGAGTGCAATGACAACTATTGGGACTGTTGACAAGATAAAATTAATGGTTTAAAAAGGTATTTACAATAAAGTAAGTATTTTTTTATTCTTCTTAAATATAAACTACAAATACTAATAGACTTAAAGCAACCTTATGTTATTTATATAATATTTTTATAGAACTTTTAACTTCACAAAAAATAATAATAATAGTATTTAAATATGTTCAAGTAATGTAAGTGATGGTGGCTAAAGGGGACTTCCAAGGCCTTTTTATAGGCAAGGAGACCTCTGAAGCGCCACAATAGTGTATATACAAAATAATAAAAATTTGAAACAAGAAAATAAGAGAATATAATTAAAACATAGAAATTAAGAGAAAAACATGAAACAATAAACTAAACCCGTGAGTAAGGAACCAATTTTCCCACCATAAGTTCCCAAAACAATTAATTAAAATAATCAGTAACTAAGTAGGTCTGAAACATAAGAGCTGTGAGTAAAATACTCCAAAGCAGGTATTACAGTGAGATGTAAAGGGTTTAATTAAAACAAATAAAATTATTTTCATGCAAAAATTCATGTAATCAATTTAATCCAGTATAAAGTAAAATTAATTTATTGTTTTAACAATGTAATTAATTCAATAATTAGTTTAGATGAAACAAATAAATAATTTAATGATATTGCTAATTTAAAGTGAGAATTTGAATACCATTTTATTAAATAAGTGTTTTAATTTATTTAATAATTTTACTGAAACAATTAAGGGTCAAAAAAGCACCCAATATTTTTGGATAATAATATATGACAAGTTGTAGTTAATATATAAATTTTATTAATTAAATTTTAATTAAATTATAAGTTAAATTTATCATTACACTTATGATATATATTTATAATTAATTAATTATTAATTAATAGATATTAAATACATAACAATGAGCCATGATTTTATAGAATATAATATATTTTTATGTAATAAATAAGTTACTTAATAATAAAATTAATATAATAATTATTTTACTTATTTAAAAAATATTTATATAATTTCATTATTCAATAAAATATTTTATTTTAAATACATATAATACATAATTTTATTCCCTTTATGATTCCAATAAAGTATTTTAACAATTTACTGGACTCCTGAGACAGTCTGGCTGACAATTAGCACTTCACACAACACCTATCTTTACATACTCTATGTTTCCTGAGATTCTTAATTATATAGTAAGCATTTTACTTCCTTTTTTACTTACAATGAAATTTGAACCTTCCATGTGAGTATTCACTAATCACAAAACCCTCAGCGCTTAGTAAGAGCCATTCCTTATTTAGAGCTATAAATTTGCTTTATTATCTTTGAGTTCTGGATATACACCCATTTGTTAATCCAATTATTCTTCCTAGCACCATGGTTGATCATTCTTGCAAGTCTTCTATACAATAATCAACAGATACCCATTGACCAAGCCTATTTACCATCACACCAATCTTAGGGTGAAACCCATACCATCACTCAATGCTGCTTCCTAACCTATACTATGCCTTTAGTTCTGTAGACAATCTTTCAGCCTGGGTATTTCCAGGACTAAGTAAAAATTAATTATAAATTATGTTAAACACATGGAGTATACATGGGAAAAATAAATAAAGGTACACAAGTTGTATACATAAGTGAAATTAATGATAAAATACAATATATGCCATTATAATACCTTATATACACACATATATCCACCTTTTATAAGTCTTATGTGCTTAAAATTAAGTTGGAATATTCTAGGGTAATCTTAAGAGCCTTAAAAATAAGGATACATAATTTTTAAGTACACTTAAAGCTGTTATTTTTATCATTTTATGAAAAAACAAGAAATGCACTTTAAATCACTTAAAAGTTGAATATATGCACAATAAATTAAATATTATTAAAAATCCACTTTGACAGAAAATTTTTTCTTAATTAAAACTATAAATTTGGCTATTGAAATGTATAAAAATAACACTTTTCAAAATTGGTGTTTTTTATGCCAGGAATGGCTTTTGTGTACTATCAACATACTGCCTGCATTTTTCCTGTGTGAATAGCTTCATTTTTAGAAAATTTTGCCTTTTCACACTATAATTACCCCACATTATAGGCCCACTATGGTGAAAAATTCTAAAATAAGCATCAGGTGCTTAATTAGTGTCCTTATTTAATTATAAGTGCATTGACCCCATTATATGCACTAATTTCATTAATAACCTCAAGCTTGGCACCTTTAATTCACTCCCACTCTTAAATTTGTCTAATTTAGTCAAGTATTTTCCCATGCAAGCGCCTTTCAAGGACTGCATGTAGTTACCCCACATCTCACATCCTTTTTTGGGTTTCTCAGTGGTTTCTCAGCCAATATTGGTCATTTTTGGATGGGGATTTCACATAGTATATTGGAGTAATCAGCCCAATCATTTTTACTGTTAATAACTATTAATATTGTGGAATAGTTAGTGTTATTCCTTTTTTTATTCTTCTATTTTATGATAAAACACACATACTCTCTTTTTTGCCTATTCTGCTCTTTTGATGGACAATCCCTGTTACTCCAGGATTTTGGTAGGTGATATCATTTTAATTATGTTATTGGTCATTCTTTATGTTGATGGAAAGATGTATTAGCTAGAATGAGGTGTCATTAGCTGTTGTGGTCTTCCAACATTGGAAGAGGCCTTTGTTGGTCTGTTTGGCATTGTTTTTGTATGTCTTAATTGACATTGGTTTAAGAATTAGGTGTATTTTGGTTTTTATTAAGTGAATATTAGGACTATTGGTATGTGGGTACTACCATTGGATAGCCCCAGTTTTTTTCTATATTTGATGTCTTGTTGATATTTTTCACATTCCAAGCTTTAAGGGGTCATTTACTCACTTTTCATTTCTAAAAAATAGCTGTTTAATTTTGTTTTTTGTGTTTTATGGGTTAACCTTAAGTCTCAGGTTTAAGTACTTAATACCATTAAGTAGTGGTAATTTGTCTCTATATTTTATGTCACAATGTTTTCATAGCTTAATTTTGTGTTTTAAGGGTTTTAGTAGTCGTGGTGGATTTTTCTAAGTATTTTGGGCTTTATTGGAGGTTTTTAGTGGTTTTCTGGCTTCAGGGAGGTCTGGCTGCCTCTAGGTGGGCTGCTGGCCTTGGTTATAGAAGGCAGGGGAATGTTTCTAGAGGGTTTTTATTCAATTTGGCTGTCAAAAATGCCAAATTGGTTGTTGTGCATGGATTTTTTAGGTGGTGGTCTGTGTGTACATACTGAATAAGACAGTTTGGGGAAACCTTAATTATCATAAAAACATCTAGTAATTATATCATTGTTTCTCACTCAGTTTTCAATTTTTTTTTTGGCTACAGTTGGCTGTGTTTGTTTCAAGGTTAGTTCTTCATTTAACTCAACTTTGGCAACTGGTTTCTCTGGTGTAGCTTTGTAACCTGCATCAAGTATTATTGCTGTTTTCTGTGCAACAAGTTCACAGTGTTTTGGTTTTCTTGTGTGGATCTTTCTGCATTTCAGGTTTCTGGTTCTTTGGTTCTCAGTGGTCTGCTAGTGGCTACTGTCTTGAATTGTAAAGCAGTCAAGAAGTGTGTTGGAAGTGGTATAGTAACAGTCTCTAATTTTCTGTAGCAAAAAAATCTCACCTGATATTTCTCAAAGGGACAGGGGTTTTTCTCTCCAGTTTTACTCCAACTCCCTTGGTTAAGGCCTATAGCTAGTACTATAGGATTGTCTAAATTTCTGGCGCCCAACATGGGGTGAGGATTTGTTAGCTTTTTGGACTTTCTGTTACTTTTGGACTCTCCTCTGTGGTTGGAGATTGGTTTTCTGGAATCTATTGGACCATGGATTCTTGACCCTCTTTCTCTAGTGGTGGTAGTGGAACTGTTGGTGCTGCTGAGGTTGGTAATACTCCTGTTTCTGTTAGGACTTCTGTCAGGATCTAGTCCTGGAAGGGGCCTATGTTTGTGGGGGAGGATGTGAAGTTGTTTCTGGAGCTCTTTGAGGCTGCTGGGAATGTGGATGGTGCTTCTCACTTGGACATAGTGAAGCAAGTCATCTTCTAAAATGGTGACAGGGCTCTGGTGAAGGAAGTGGCTGCTATGGAGGGTTATAGGAGAAAGGATTGGAAAAAGTTGTGTCTGCAGATGACAGACAGGTGGGGATCCAGGTACTCGATTGTGGATCTCAATATGATTGCAAGTGAATGGCAATCTTATGGAGGTGTGGACAACCTCTATACTTATAGGAAGTTTCTGGCTCAGTTGGAGCCAGTGGTGGATTATTTGGTGGATATGCAGGATTTGGAGAGTACTGACTCTGCAAGGGATATTTTCTGGTCTGCTCTAGTCAGGAATGTCAGAATTGATGTTCTGAAAGAGCTGGCAAGGAAGGATAAAATGAAGATTCTTCCTAATGGGAGTCAGAATTTGCCTGAGCTTTCTGTGGTGAAGGAGTTTGTGGAGGTTCATCTGAAACTTTTGGCAGTGGATTCTTTCCAGGAAGCTAGCAGAAAACATGTTAGCAAGGTCAGTGAAGCTTTTGATGAAGATGTGGAGGAATCTAGGAAGAAGTAAAGTGTGAAAAAGGGAAAGGCTCCTGAGAAGCCCAAAGAGGCTGATCCAATTGTGGAGCAGTTGGCAGATCTGACAAAAAAGCTACATATTTTTGTTCAGGAGGCTCAGAAGGCCAATAAGGCTACTTCTCAGACTAGAGATTTTGATAGGAGGGTTGGTAGGAGTGATCCTTGGGTCTGCTCTTATTGCAGCAGGAAGGGCCACAAGTCCAATGATTTTTGGGCACTGAATAGGGATGTGTCTGAAGGGAAGGTGTAATTTGATGGGAAAGTGTTCAAGCTCCCAGATGGTTCTTTTTTGAAGCCTAATGATGGTCAGGCTCCAGTGGAATTGGTGAGGAGGAGACATAATGTCAACTCGAGGCCAAGGTTTGAAGATTTGCCTAATGAGGCTTCTTCTTCTGGTAAAGGTGGAGATGATGAAAAGGGAAAGAGAAAGGAGACTAATAGAGTCTCATTTATATCTTCCTTTGGTGGTTTGGAGTTGTATTCTTGTGGTGGAAAGTCAAGTGGGCAATGCTTGGCTGGTGTTTATGATGTGGAAGCAGGAAAGGTGGGAAGGCCTAAGAGCAGTGTTTGGGCTCAACCAAAGCCTAAGGCTTCAAAGGTGGATACTAATCTGAGTGCATCTATGAAGAAGTACAGCAAAGAGGAGCTGTTTGAAATGCCGAAGGGTATGGCAGATATAGGCCCACCTAATTTTGGAGCATTGGACATGAATGGTGAGCCAATGCTTATGGACGTTGATTCTGACTCTGAGGAGGATGTCCCTTTGGCTTCATTTCCAAAGCCAGCTAGAGTTAGAGGTTCTGGTGAAGGATCTGGTTTGATTCTTGTTGATTGAAAATCTGTTGGTGGTTCTGGTCCTCAAGAATCTTCTAGGACAAAGGTAGTGAAGCAAAGAGCTCACTTTGAGATTCCAGTTGTTTCTGGTCAAGTTAAAGTCATGGACTCTGTCCTGGAAAGGATGAATCAGGGTCAGGTTTCCCTTACTTATGGGGAGTTGTATGCTATCAGTCCTGAGTTTCCTGATAGAAAGAAAAAGTTGTTGACCAGGAGAAGGATTTCTTCTGGGGAGGTAGAATACATTTGTGATTCTGCTGAAAAATTTGTAGAGGGGTTTTTAACTCATTTTTTGGCACATCTGGGATATTTAAATTTCACTCTGAATGGCAGGGAGGCTAGGGCATTGGTGGATTCAGGTTCTCAGATTAACCTGATTTCTTTGTTTGAGGCTACTCATCTGGGCCTCCCCATTAAAACAGGTATTGGTGGAAATTTGTGAGGGATTGGTGGCCATGTCACTGAATTGGCTGGAACATCTGAGTTTGTGAAGTTAGATGTTGGTGGAGCCACAGGGAAGGTTCATTTTTATATTGCAATGGGAACAGTAAAATCTGTTTTGGGAGGGCCATTCTTGATGGATTTTCAAGAAAGAATTGGCTATCAATTTGATTTGGGAATCAGTTTGGAGTTGACTGGTGAATATGTAAGGAGACTTCACATGAGGTTATCATCTCTTGGAGAGGATGGTTAGGAAACCAGGCCTGGTTTGTCTTCAATGTTCCAGTGCATGGACTGTTGTAGGATAAGGAGAGAAGTGGGTGCTGCCTCTGGTTTTCTGGAGTGTTGCTCAGGCCCTAGTGGGAGTCTGTCTTTTTTAGAGTGATGAGGGCTTATCACCCTAGTGCTAAAACCTCTCCTCAAGATGAGGAGATCCCAGGTTGTAGTAGGTCAGCTCCCTTGGAGATATACCAAGTGGATTTTCAACTTTCTCTTTTAATGCTTCTCTTCTCTGCAAGTATACTTCAAGTTTTTTATCAAATATCTGCTCTCTCTCAAAAATCTCAATTATTTTTAATTCATGTTCAAATAGGTAGATTGGCTATATATCTTTATTGAAATATATGCTGAAAAGCTGTGGAGTGGTGAGATTGGCATCTGAAAGTAAGTCCTCCCAATTGTGCATGGCTAGGTTTTCTTCTACACCTTTCAAAAACATTACCTTTGCCACATCTGTGAGAATTGGGGAAATCCCTGGTTATTTTTGTAGGATAAAAGAAAACTCAAGAAAACAAAAAAAAATTTCAAGATAACTGAAAAAAATCAAGATCAAAATTTGAAGATAATCAAGAAAGAAGACAAGAATTATTTTTGTGAAGATTGTCAAGATCAATTTTTCGGCCTCCAGCATGAGGTTAAACTGCACAAACTTTTGAAGAAAGAAGATCATAAAGATCAATTTTTGGGCTACAGCATAGGGATAAACTTAAAAATTTTAGAAGATGTGATTCAGAAGATGAATCAAGATTTGAAGACTTAGAAGATGAAAGTGAGGATGAAGATGTGTAATTTCGGAAAGGTTTTAGAGTGGCGAGATTGGGGAATAAAAGTAAGTCCTCCCAATTGTGCACCACTACGGTTTCTTCTACACCTTTCAAAATCATTACCTTGGCCACACATGTGAGCAATGGGGAAACCCTTGGTTTTTGTTCCAGGTCTGGTGTTGAAGATGTCCTGAAGATCCCTCAAGTTGAAGGTGGAGCTGCAAAGTATAAGAGGGTAGAACAGAAGATTAGTCCTGTCAATGAGCCTATTCCTGTAAGTTTGAATCCTCCTTTGAAGAGACCTCCCTTGTCAAGAGATTCGTACTGTACTCCCCTGGTGAAGAATCCTCCTGATTTTGTGGAAACTGCTAGAGTTACTGTGGAAAGGTTGAAAGTTGTTAAATTTGGTCCTGATGGGTGGTTGTCTTATGAGGAAAAGAAGTTGTTGTTGCATGTTATTTTGCTTAGGGAGAAAGCAGTGGCATTTGTTGAAGAGTAAAGGGGTGTGTTAGAACACTCTCATGGGGAACCTTACTTGATTTCTGTGGTTTGTCATGAACCTTGGCAAATCAAAGCAATTCCAATTCCAGCTTCTATCAGAGATTTTTTTGTAGAGATTGTTGGGGAAAGATTCAGGACTGGTTTATACAAACAATCAACATCTAGTTACTCAAGTCTGGTTTTCTGTGTAAAGAAGCAGAATGGGAAGCTGAGGGTGGTGCATGATCTTAGAGCCTTGAATAGAGTCACTATCAAGGATTCTGGGATGCCACCAAATTCAGAGGACTTTGTGGAAGATTTTTCTGGAAGGGTGTGTTATGGTTTCTTTGATATTATTGGTGGTTATGATGAAAGGGAACTTCACACAGATTTATGGCCACTTACAATTTTTGAGACTCCTTTGGGAAAAATTCAGCTCACTAGGTTGCCTCAAGGAGAAAATAATTCAATAGCAGTATATCAAGCACAAATCTCTTGGATTTTACAGGATGATGTTCCTACTCATGCTGGTATTTTTGTTGATGATGATGGATCCAAAGGACCCTCCACTGATTATGGGAATGAGGTGCTGAAGGAAAACCCAGGTATAAGGAGGTTTCTTTGGGAATATGCAATTACTATAGAGAGAGTATTGTTTAGGATTGAAGAGGCTGGTTTGACTATTTCTGGGTCAAAGTTTTGTTGTTGTGTTCCTGCTCTGGAAATTCTGGGTCATGTGGTATGTAAAGAGGGAAGGATTATGGCAAAGAATAAGATTAAAAAAATTCAGTCATGGCCAAGGCCTAAAAATACTACTGAAGTCAGGGGATTTTTGGGTGTATGTGTATATGTCAGGATTTTTATTAAGGATTTTTCTTTGTTGGCTTCACCTTTAAGGAGGTTGACCAGGAAAGATGCAGAGTGGGTATTGACTGAAGAGTGTGAAGAGGCTTTTCAGAAGTTGAAGAAGGTGGTAGGTGAAGATATTATTCTTCACAAGTTGGATTATGGTGTGGAAGCTGGAAAAATTTATCTGGCAGTGGACTCAAGTTATATTGCTGCTGTTGCTGTTTGTTTCAGGAAGAAAAAAACTGGGAGGGTCAGGCCAGTAAGGTATGAGTCTGTGGTATTTAATGAGGTTAAATCTAGATATTATCAATTTAAGTTGGAATTGTGTGGTGTAGCAAAAATTTTGAAGAAGCTGCAAACTGTTTTGTAAGGAAAGCATTTTGAGCTGCATGTGGATTCAAAATCTCTGGTTCAAATTATCAATACACCTAGTCTTCCAAATGCTCTAATGACTAGGTGGGTGGAATTTATTCAGCATTTTTCTTTTGAACTGGTACACAAACCTGAAAAAACTTTTATGATGCCTGATGGATTATCAAGGAGACCACCCACAGATGAAGATTCTGACTCTGAAGAATTTAATGAAGATGTCCCAGTAGTTAGGGCCAGAGCAAAGGGTGATGAAGATTTTTCTCTCCTCCCCCATGAGGCTAAACTGGAAGATTTTTTTCTCCTCCCCCAAGAGGTTAAACTTTCTGGTTCTGATCTTGATTCTGGTGATCAGGATGTTTTTGTTAATGAGGAGTGGGCTGTTTTTGGGATGGTTCAAATTTAGAAAATTGTGTTTGTGTTAGTGAACTGCATTCTCATAAGACTCAGTGAAAGAAAAAGGATGTATCAAAACTTAGGGATTGGTGTCCTTTTTGGGCTGGTCAAGTGGCTCATGTGTACACTTGTGATTTTGATGACAGGGTTGTACCCTTGGATGTTGTTTTGTCGGATTTTTAAAAAAAGACCTGGTGTCAGACTGGGTTTTATTTTACTATGGTTGACTATCTTTTAACCTTGAAGAGGACAGATATTTGTGATGATTATATTTGCCTGGAAATTAAGAAGAAGAGTTCTGGCTTGTATGATTCAGGAAGGATGTTGATGAGGAAGAGAAATCCAAATCCTCAAGTTTTGGTAACTCAGAAGAAGGGTCAAGAGTTGGTGTTGAAGTCTTTGCATGAATGATTTGGTCATAGAGGCTTTGGGGAGACTTATAGAAGAATAGCAGAAAGATTTTGGTGGCCAGGTAAGAAGTTTGCTGTGCAGGGTTGGGTTCAATATTGTGAAGAATGTCAAAGAAGAAGTCACTTGAAACCTATAGAGGTTGGCTGTGCTACTGGTGAATCATCTGTGTTTGAAAGAGTCAGTTTGGATGCTGTCCATATCAAAGAGGGAAGGTATAAATACTTGATTGTTGCCAGGGATGATTTGTCTGGTTGGGTTGAGGCAGTGCCTCTGGTTAATTTGACTGCCAAAAATGTGGCAGAGTTTTTAAAGAAGGAATGGGATTTTAGATATGGTTAATGAAGTTGGTGAATGTTGATGGTGGGCCAGAGTATGGAGCTGAATTCAAAGAAGCTGTCGCAAGTATTGGCTCTAAAGTTAGAGTGGCTGCACCTTATTATCCTGAAACTAAAGGCATGGTTGAAATAGGCCATCAAGTTATCAAGAATGCTTTGGTGAATATGTGTGGAGATAGTGCTGTAAAATGGAGGCATTATTTACCTTTGGTTTTATTTTCTGATAGGGTCACTGTGAAAATAACAACTGGATATTCCCCTTATGAATTAGTGTTTGGGCAGAAAGCTGATCTACCAGTGGATTTGGAAGCTGTCTCTTATCTTGGAATTGATTGGGATGATGTATGCTCAACTGAAGATTTGCTCTGTTCCAGGATGCAAAAGTTGGAATGTAGAGAGGAATTTCAAGAGAAGGCATACTCCAGGATGATGAAGATAAGAAATCAATCAGTCAGATACTGGGACAAGAAGTTGGCTCATAGACTCAGGAATCCCTTGAAACCTGGTTGTTTGGACTTGGTGTATAATAGAAGTATGGAAAGTCAGTGGGGAAAAATGTTTGCTGACAGATGGAATGGACCTTACAGAGTCAGATCTCAAGTGTCTGGAGGTTCTTGTGTTTTGGAGAAGTTAGATAGTGCAGTCTTAAAGAAGAGAGAGGCAGCTGATCAGGTGAAGAGATTTTACCCAAGAGGCACTAGAAGTGAAGAAGATTGATTCTGCATTGAGGATAAACTATGGACCATTCTTTAATTTTAGATTTTGGTGATGCTGTGCATCTGTTTTGTTGGAAACTATATCTGTTGGAAGGTACCCATGGGTGGGGCTTCTAGATTTGATCTTGAAAGTGTAGGGGTAACTGATGAGCTGGCTGCTCTGTATAACAGTTACCCCAGATTTTCTGTTTCCAACCCCTTCTCATAATTTGGTTGAAACCTAGTATTGATCTCTTTTCACAGGTTTTAGCCCTCTATGTCTTTAAACTTGAAACTCTTTTGGTCTTCAAGTGTTGGACTCTTCACACATATTGGTTTTCGTTTATTGTGTTGGATGTTGTGTTTTTGTTAGAAGGTACCCAGGGCGTGCTTCTAGATTTTATTTTGGAAAGTGTAAGGGTAACTGATGAGCTGGCTGCTCTTTAGAACAGTTACCCCATAATGTCTGTTTCATGTATTTTAGTTGTCCTAGTTGAATCCTAGTTCAGGTTTATATTATTCAGGTTTCAAGTCCACAATGACTTTGAACTGGCTTGGGACTGGCTTCTTTGGTCTATTTGAATTGGTGGTGTATCACTGGTGGTCTCCCATTATTTTTACTTATTGGAGGGAGCACACCCAGAGATAATTTCCTTGGACTGGACTTTCTATGGATCTGGAATTTTTCTTTTTCTTTCTTTGATTTTTGTGTCTATGGTTGTGTTAGATAGAAGTTTTAGATTATTTTCTTTTTTCTCTTTTTTTCTTTTAATTTTTTATGGGGTTAGTAGGATATAAAGAGGGAAAAATCACAAAATTATATTATATGGTGTCACCAAATTAGGGTCACCTGGATGTGGGCAAGCGTTGGTGGGGAAAGGCTCATTGATTAGCCAGACAATGCTATTTTCTTTTTTTTCTTTTTATCCTTATCTCATTTTTTTATTATTTACTTTAATTTATATTCATTTCATCTTATCTTTATTGATATTATTTTCCTTAATTTAATTTTATCTCATTTCATTTAAAAATTATTTAATGGTGTATCTACATCAAGGTGCACTTGGATGTGGGGTAGGTATCAGGGGATCAGCTCATCTATTGGCTGGGGGATACCATTTGTAATTATTATTTATTTCATCTTATTTTTATTCATTTCATTTTAATTTCTCAGCTCTCATATTTTGTAGGGCAATTTTGTTTAATTATTTTCAAGTTTTTTTTAGTATGTTTGTAGTTTAAGTAATAATCTTAAAAAAAAAAAAAATAAAAAAATAAATAAATAAAATAAAATAAAATAAAAATAAAAATAAAAATAAAAATAAAAATAAAAATAAAAATAAAAATAAAAATAAAAATAAAAATAAAAATAAAAATAAAAATAAAAATAAAAATAAAAATAAAAATAAAAATAAAAATAAAAATAAAAATAAAAATAAAAATAAAAATAAAAATAAAAATAAAAATAAAAATAAAAATAAAAATAAAAATAAAAATAAAAATAAAAATAAAAATAAAAATAAAAATAAAAATAAAAATAAAAATAAAAATAAAAATAAAAATAAAAATAAAAATAAAAATAAAAATAAAAATAAAAATAAAAATAAAAATAAAAATAAAAATAAAAATAAAAATAAAAATAAAAATAAAAATAAAAATAAAAATAAAAATAAAAATAAAAATAAAAATAAAAATAAAAATAAAAATAAAAATAAAAATAAAAATAAAAATAAAAATAAAAATAAAAATAAAAATAAAAATAAAAATAAAAATAAAAATAAAAATAAAAATAAAAATAAAAATAAAAATAAAAATAAAAATAAAAATAAAAATAAAAATAAAAATAAAAATAAAAATAAAAATAAAAATAAAAATAAAAATAAAAATAAAAATAAAATAAAAATAAAAATAAAACAAATTTTTTATGTCTGTTAGCTATTATTGTTTTTTTTCTATTTAGTGAATTATTAATTTCTTTTTATTTAATGACAGGATAAAGTAGCCTCCGGTGGTTGGTCCAGATTGTGTTGGCATTTTTGTTTTTTGTTTGGATTAAAGGTAGAGCTGTGTTCTTTTTAGTGTAGGCGGCTGGAAAGTGTATATGGGTTATAGTGGTCAGGTACCAGATTAGAAGGTAAACTTTGGGAAAAAGTGAAAGAAGCAGGAAAAAAGTGTTGGCAGGTGTGCTTAATTATTCTAGACATCTATCAGTGCTCATAAAGGAGTTTCTTTCTCAGATTCTTCTCAAAATCATTCAATGGACCATGGAGGGGAAAGGCCTTGAGCATGTTAAAGCACATCATGCTAAGGTGTTGCTTCATATCAGCGTAATCCAGTGTCAAAGTAGTTTCTAAAGGTTGGCCAATTTGAAATGCAGCTGAAAGAGGCAGGATTCCAACCAAACAGAAGAATTGGATCAGTAATTATTTTCTGTAGGAGAAACTGGAATTTTTTTTTTTGGTACTTACAGATTGGGATATCTTCAAATTTGTATGCAGCTGGAATCTGGACGGCTAAAGAGTTTTGAATAGATGTTGGAGGAGGGTCCACCAGAGGGAGGTATGGATTTTCATGGTCATCCTCTAAATGGTGTTGAGAAGATGAAGGAGAAGAAGGAGGTTCCTGTGGCCTGGTTAGAGCAGCAGGGCTGTTGTTGTTGTTATTATTATTATTGCTTGGTGCAGGTTTGTTAGAGACTGGTGGAGGAGTGCCAGGTTGGTTGAAGGAAGGACCAGGAGAAGGTGACCTGGTAGCTGAAGATCTAGAAGAAAGGGAACTATAAGAGGAATAATTGGTGGCCAGAGGAGAGGTGAAGTTAGTTCTTCTTGATGGAACAGGAGATTTTTGTATGGGAGCAGTGTTTGGTGCTCTGGTGTTTTCAGGAGGTCCTCTGGCAGGCCTTCTAGAGATGTTGGAATTTTTGGTGTTATCAGATGAAGAAATGGTGTTGGTACGCATTGCTCTGGGAGAATTAGGAGGTTGTTGTGTAGAGTTGTTGGTGTTTGATGGAGTAATTTGACGGTTATCTGGCTGAATTTGGGAGTTTTGAGCCTGATTTTTGCTTTCTGGCAAGGTGGGTGGGCTGCCTGATGTCAGGAGGGCCATCTGGATGCAGTCTAGCAGCCTGAGAGCTGATTTTGAAGCTATTTTGGCTGAAGTTTTTGAGATAAAGGCAGATTGTTGAGAGGATAAAGCAGGTCTTTTGGAATGTGTTTTGGGAGTAGAGCACTGTGATCTCCTGGAAGAAGCAGAAGAAAAGGAGGAAGAAGCAGGTACAAGTTCTGGTGACCTGGTAGGAGATCTGGAAATTTATTTATGTTAAAGTGAATGTGGTGGTATTGGATAGTTGGGATCTCTGTTACATCTTTTCTTTTAAGAGTTGCAGGAATCACAGGCCCTGTTATAGAATTTGGCCTGAGGAGTAGGAAGAGGGAAAGTGCAAGGTCTGCACATGTGGATGCACTTTTTACAAGCATAGTCCTTTGGAGAAGTGAAACAGGGAAGGTCTGATGGGTCAAAATTTGGAGATCCAGCCATGATCTGTGAAGGAGAAATAATTAAGATAAAAGAGATGAATGAAAATTTTATCAGTGATGTGTAGATGATGAAGAAAGAGTGGAAGTTCAGCAGGTTGGCTGCAGAGCATTGTGCATGGAGGTGGCTCTGCCTTTTTT
Organism: Hemileia vastatrix; assembly: GCA_030280995.1. Lineage (NCBI taxonomy): Eukaryota > Fungi > Basidiomycota > Pucciniomycetes > Pucciniales > Zaghouaniaceae > Hemileia > Hemileia vastatrix. The sequence continues at coordinate 3,969,920 of JASXTE010000011.1, forward strand.
TATGAAAAATGTGGTAAGTCTGTCAAGACTTTAAACTGAGCACTGGTCAGTCCATCAAGACTTTAAACTGAGAAATGGTATAGTCCCCCAAGGCTATAAACTGAGGATGGTTTAATGGGTGAGTCCTTCAGGACTATAAATTGATAATGGGAGTTGGTGTGATTTTGGCAGAGGGAATCCAAAGGGGGAGTCTCTGAATTTAGTTAAGGCAAGTGTGGGGGTAACTGATGAGCTGGCTGCTCTGTAGAAAAGTTACCCCAGAATGTTAGTTTTTTTCCTTGATCTTAAATTTTTTGATCTCTGGTTCTGTCTTTTTGATTTAGGTTTTGAGTCCCCCAAGACTATAAAATGAGGGCTGTTAGTCCCCCAAGACTTAAAACTGAGGATTAGTTCCTCAAGAATGTAAACTGAGGAGCTTTTTTGATTATTGGCTACATTCAGTAAGTCTGGAGAGTGTCAAGAATTTTTTTATTTCTAAGTCAAGAGATTAATCAAGAGTCAAGAGGCAGAAGAGATGTAACAAAATGTTCAGCATTGGCTTTGAATTGTTGTATGAGGTTCCTCCTTTTCTCAAGGTCCTGTGGATTCCTTGAAGGAGTGTATTGGAAGTAGTTTAGTATGAGATGCTTCTTTTGAGAAGAATGTTGTTGAAATTTGTCCTTGATGGTGGGAAATGGATTAGGTGGGGGTGCTTCAATGGTTCCCACATTGTCATCATCACTGTCTGGAGGGAAATGAACTGGAAAATTGTCAGATTGAATTTCAGTATGAAGAAGTATTTGGCTTACCATCAGAAAGACCAGTGATGGTAGAGCTAGTGGTTGTAGTGGAGTTGGCACTCTTTTTTGAAGGGTGAAATTTTTTGACCAGTCTGGGGATCAGGATGGATGGCCTGGATCTTTTGGTGCTGGTAGAAGGTGGATCAGGTTGAGGAGGAGGAGAAGATGTTGAAGAGTAAAATGGACCAGGTCTGAACCAAGTCTTCTTCCTAGAGTGAGAGGCATCACAGGAGGTTCTGTAGGGATGAGCCAGTGGTGTGATGGTAGAGATGAGATTGTTGTAAATGCAGTATTGGCAAGGATCTATGTCAGTAGCAGATTTGGAAATAAAGCTGAACATGGTGGTTGTGATGAAGGAGAATGTGGAAATTCTCTATTGGAGGGAGGATGTGGTCTTCCAACATTGGCTGAACCCTTTGTTGGTATATTTGGCATTGTTTTTATATGCCTTAAATGGCATTGTTTAATAATTAGGTGTTTTTCTGGATTTACTCAGCAAATATTGGGACAACAGGGATGTGGGTACTACCATTGGATAGCCCTGAGTTTTCTCTATATTATATGATTTGATGATATTTTTCTGATTTTAAGTATTAAGGAGATAATATCTCATTTTTCATTTAAAAAGATAGCTGTTTAATTTTGTTTTTTAGGTTTTACGGGCTAACCTTAATTCTTGGGGTTAAGTGCTTAATACCGTTATAATGAGCTAAATATTCTCTACATTTTATGTCACAATGTTGTTATAGCCTAATTATGTGTTTTAAAGGTTTTAGTATTTGTAGTAGATTTTTCTAAGTAGTTTGGGTATTTTTGGTGGTTTTCTGACTTCAGGGTGGTCTGACCACCTCAGGAAGACTGCCCGCCTTGGTACTAGAAGGCTGGGAGGCATTTCTAAAGGGGCTTTATGCAATTTGGCAGTCAAGAACTCCAAATTGTTTGATGTGCATGGGCTCTTAGATAGTGGTCTGTGTGTACATAGTGAATAAAATAGTTTGCGGCAACCTTATTTATCATACAAACATCCGGAGATGATATCCTTGTTCCTCACTCACTTTTCACTGTTTTAGGCCACAATTGGCTGTTTTTGTTTCAAGGTTAGTTCTTCATTTAACTTAAATTTGGCAACTGTTTTCTCTGGTGTAGCTTTGCAACCTGCATCAAGTATTATTGCTGTTTCCTGTGCAACAAGTGCACAGTGTTTGTTTTCTGGTGTAGATTTTTCTGCATTTCAGGTTCTTTGGTTCTCAGAGGTCTGTTATTGGCTACTTTCTTGACTTATTAAGCAGTCAAGAAGTGTTTTGGAAGGGATATTGTAACAGTCTCTGATTTGCTGTAGCAAGTAAATCTCACCTGATTTTTCTTAAAGGGAAAGGGGTTTTTCTCTCCAGTTTTACTCCAACTCCCTTGTTCAAGGCCTATAACTAGTACTGTAGGTTTTTCTACAACTTCCACTTTGCCTTGAGTAAATTGATCTCTTCTTGATTCACCATAAAATATATTTAAAACAGAATATTCTTCATCATCAGAATCAGAAACATAATAAGATGAAGCATGATTTTTATAATTTATTAAATTTTTACCCCCTATTTCTTTGTCTAATTTATCATCAAATTTGACAACACCATTTCCACAATTTTCCACCACAAACTCCCCTGTAAATAAAGTTGGCAGTTTAATCTCTTTCTAGAGGAAAGAAATAGAATTGTCATAAATATTATTTTTTTGTGAATTAATTATACTAAGATTTTTAAATTGATTTTGATGAGTTAATTGCAGTTTATCCTCTTGCGGGAGGCCATAAAATAATCCACCACTTTTATCCCAACAATTTGACATATTCCCTTTCCAACTTTTATTCAACATAATAAATCCCATCTTTTCCTTTAATCCATTTTTAAATTTTATAGAATAATTTAATAATGATGATAAACATATAGAAAAATTTAACACATAATGACATTCCAATGAGATATCAACAGAAAATAATTGAGAATACACTTGTATTATCTCCAATTGAGCTGAACTATTTCAATCCAGGATCTCTTCATAAGGAGAAATTGAAACATTAGAGATATATTCCCCAATTACCCCAAAAAATCAGGGTTTTCATACTTATCTTTTTTTTATAAATTCACCAGAAGCTGACCCTTTAATTTTCCTCTTCTTGGTGAATTAGCAGCACTGACACATAGTAGTAAGGCAAGGCCTAGTATCCCAGCAATCATCTCCTGGAGGTGTGAACCATAAATGAAGCCTTCTCATATTTTCACCAGTAATATCTAAACTAATTTCCATTCCACTCTGTTAACCTATCTTAGAGTTAAAGTCCATCAAAAATAGCCCACCAAGAAATTTTTTTACAGATCCCCTTGCCACATAAAAGTGAACTCTACCAACAGACACACCAATAAAAAACTTTAAATACTCTGCTGTACCCATAAGTTCTGTAGCATGCCCACCTATGCCTCTCAAATTACCACCAGTAACAGTTTTAATTGGCAAGACTATTAATGTTTCTTTCACCAACAAAATTAAGTTAATTTGAGACCCAGAATCTACCAGATCCCATACCTATTTACCATTTAACATCACCATTAAATACCCTAATGGAGAAGAAAAATGAGTTTCCACTTCTTCTCCAAAATTCTCAAAATTTTCACATATATATTCCACCTCTCAAACAGATACCCTTCACCTTGTCAGATGTTTCTCTTACTTTTCTGCAAGAGCCAGAATAATGGTAAATAATTTTCCTAAAGATAGAGGAATCTGAAGTTGATTCACCCTACATAAAACCGTTTCCATACCATTTTCTTGACCAGATACTACTGGCCTTTCATATCGAAATTTATGTTTTATAAACTTGGCCCTGGGAACCTCTTGAGGACCCACATTTCCATCTTCACCACCCATAATAACATCTTCATCTACAATACCCGTAACTCCATCACCAGCTTCTATCACTAGTCCAGATCTGTCACTGGTCCTCCTTACCCCTTCCATAGGAGTAGAACCACTAAATCTTGGTCTGGGAAGAGACGCTAACAGTACATCTTCCTCAGAATCTCATTTGTTATCTTCAGGAATAAGCTCACCATTCAAATAATATTTTTTTTCCAAAACTGGGAGGCCCCATATCCACCATCCATTTCTGCATCTGATAAATTTTGTCCTTAGAGTAAGGTTTTTTTTCCATCTTCTTTATTTCTTCCCTGCCTTGTTTCCCTTTAAGTTTATTTTGTATGCTACTCCTAGCCTTAGTAGTTGCTGCAATTCTGGCAGCATCCACATCATATTCCAGAATAATAAAACTACCATCTATCTTTGCAACCGTTCCCAGCTCTGATCCACCAAATGAAGTCGTAAAAGTGGCCTTACTGACCTTCTTTTCTTTAACTTTATTTTTGGAGGGTTTTCTAGAAGAAGGATGAAAATTACATTAAAAAAAGAAGAAGAAAGGAAACAAGTGAACAATAAGAAGAAACAAAAGGAAATCAACAATTTATAAAGAAAATAAGGACTTCAAATACAAGTATTGGAAATAAAGGGTGTATTTTAATTCAAGTAAGTAAGTTTTATTTCTCTGAATATAGAAAAACAAAAATAAAACAATGAACCACTCTTAAAGCAACCTATGTATATAGATTTATCCTTAAATTCTAGTATACTATTCTTAGTAATAAAATTGTAAGAAAGAAATGTATATTTATAACAAAAATAGGTAAATTGTAAATTGTATAGTTATGTAAATAATGGGGACTAAAAAGTGAGAAACCAAAGCCTTTTAATAGGCAAATGAGGCCCTCTGAGATGTTACTATGGGTTCAAAAGAAAAGAACAAGATAAAATGAAGTGTTACAGAAAAATATGGGTTCTACATAACTATTTACAAAAACAGAATAAAAGACCCCAATGTATCCATTCATTTAAACCTTGTAACCAGGTAAGTGATAAAATAGAATACTATTTTAATCAAAAACAGAAAAAATGTAACTATAGTAATTACAAACACATTACATTTTTTTGTATTGTAGAAAATCCAAGTTTTTAATGAAACAAATATTTTTTATACTATTTGAGATGTACAATTTTTTATATCTAATTAATATGGGGTATCCATGTTCAGGGATCTGAAATTAAATTAATTGCGGATAAAAATTCTTGTACCCCAATTATCTTCTGCAATTAATTTTGCTAACAATTGGGTTATTAGACACTTTACATGTCAATGTTCACCTCTTATCCGACATTTTCTACTCAATTTTTCATAACCACATATCGGACAACTTTCTTTCATAACCACATCTTGGCCTACTTTCATTCATAACATCTACAATTATATGTCATGTGACTTGCATACAAATCAATCATGGATGTGAGGAGTTTAAGATCAGGAATTAGGAATGGAAATTGGGGTATAGGAGGCAGGATAATGCATTATTGTGGATTCCTTATCCACTAGCCCTGGGGCTAGTGGATAAGAATCTTCCACAATTAATAATGTCTGATCCCAGGAAAAAAAATTCCTGATCCCTAATTGAGGATCCCTGAACATTGATACCCCCTAATATGACTTAGAACAATATTGAGTAAGCAATTTACTCAATTTTACTATTATAAAAATTATTGCAAATAAAAAAGTATTTTAATAAAACAGTTTTATTAAAATAAAACACTTCAATTTAAAATAAAGGTTTCATTTTTTTAATGTATTTATTAGGGGGCATCAATGTTCAGGGATCAGGAATTTTTTTTCCCGGGATCAGACATTATTAATTGTGGAAGATTCTTATCCACTATCCCTGGGGCTAGTAGATAAGGAAACCACAATAATGCATTATCCCGCCTCTTATACCCCAATTTTAATTCCTAATTCCTGATCCCAAACTCATCACATCCATGATTGATTTGTCAGAAAGTCACATGACATATAATTTTGGATGCCATACTTATGTCTCTCTTTACACTATTCAAGATGTGGTTATGACAAAAAGTTGTTCAAGATGTGGTTATGAAAAATTGAGTAGAAAAATGTTGGATAAGAGGTGAACATTGACATGTAAAGTGTCTAATAACACAATTATTAGCAAAAATAATTGTGGAAGGACCATGAACAGATAAGAATACAGTAAGTTGTGTTTAATTTTTAGACTTAAGTTTTTATTAATAGTTTGTCTTATAATTTTAAATCAACCTTAGATGGCAAGCCCTTAACATGTCTACTCTGAAGTTCAGTTCTATCTATAATTTTATTGAAAGAGTCCTACCTAGTGGTACCTCATCTGGCAACTGGATAAGGCTTGCACTATCACTTTACCAAGAACAAGCAAAATCACCTCTTAAAATCTTGGTTGCTTGGGAGAAACTTAAGCATGTCCCTAAATGGCAAATGGATTCAAATAAGGAACAAGAAACAAACACACCCTCAAGTGAAAATATTAGATTGGAAGACTCCAACAGCAATGTGGAAGTAGAAACTACTTTTGGCACCCCAAATTTATCCTACGCTGCACATCCTCCAGGTCTGAAAACCACAAAATGTCTTTGTCTTAGTGAAGCAAGCAATCTTGATGAACAAAATTCCCTGAAATTTAGATTGGTAAAATGGCTGAAAATCAAATATCAGCAATGAAAGAGACCAAAAAACAAAATTAGATGACTGAACATAAAATTCAACTTATTAAAGAGAAACTATCAGTTCAAAAAGAGCGCCTCCAGATGGACAAAAAAACATTAAGTGAGATGAGAGTTAATGATATGAATCAACTTTTACTATTAAAAAAAATAATTTTTGTACTGAAGAATACTTAGAGCTTTTACAAAAAATGAAGGAGGACATGAAAAGAGCAGCTCTTGATTTAAATTTAGTAATTATTTATGGTAGTAGGAAAAATTAAGTAGAAAGAATGGAAAATAATACAATAATAAAATTATGGTAAATTTTAATAGAGATGTTCAATTTGTAAAGAGAAATAAGTGAGAAAAGTGAAATAAGCAATTAAAAATATATTTACAAATAAATACCCAATATAACTATTATTGTGTACTTACCAAAATGCTTTAAAAAAAATTTTTTTTTACCCCATTGGAGGAGACATGAAAGTGTTGTAGTTTCTGTGAAATTTAGAAAGAGAAATTAGTAAGAAGAGAAATGTGAGATCAGAAAGAAATTAAATATTATTTTTGGCTACTTACCAAAATTTTAGATATGTATTATTTATTATATTTACATAGTCACATAATATTTATTTTATCTATTACTGTATGATACTCAAGTTATGTTATGTATATATTAATATTAGAGTATATTAGAGTATGATATTCAAGTCTGGGACAAGAAGAAGGAGACAGAAAAGACCAACTTTTAATATTTTTTACTGAAAGTCACATTAAAATAATTTATTTATCAGTGTAAGATTTAAATATAATGTTAAATATTAAATAAAATTTATTACTTTAAGATATTCACTTTATATTTATTTTATTTATTAGTGTATGTTAGTCAATAAATGTTAAATATATAATATATATTATAGTTACATAGTTATATTATACTTATTTTATTTATTACTGTATGATACTCAAGTTAAGTTATATATATATTAATATTAGTGTATATTAGAGTATGATAGTCAATTCTGGGAAAAAAAAGGGAGACAGAAAAGACCAGCTTATATATTACTGGGTCAGTCTCCTATATACTACCCATTGCTTGCCTCTTCCTGGAAGAAAAAATCACTAAACAAATAGGATTACAAAAAAATAACTCACTGATAGATTAGCAATAAGAGAGAAGAGAATATCAGCTAGAGTGGAGGATAAAAAATTACTCACCTGAAAAATTAATGTAACTAAAATTTTGGGAGTTCCTATACTAAAAAAAAATTAAATAAATAAATAATTGTGAGTATCTAAAAAAAATAGGCAAGAGGAGAGAGGAGATTCTTTTTGTGAAAAAATCCCCTCCCTCCTCTCACCTTTTTTTTTAAAAAAAAATATCTCCAAATTATTGGCAGTGCCTAAAATTTTTGGTGTAGGCACTGCCAATAATTTAGATAGAATTTTTTTAAAAAAACAGGCAAGAGGAGAGAGGAGATACTTTTTGTGAAAAGTTCTCCTCTCACCAATTTTTTTTTAAAAAGTTAATCTAAGAAAAAGTATAGGAACTGCCAATAATTTGGAGATATTTTTTTTTTAAAAAAAAAGGTGAGAGGAGAGAGGAGATTTTTTCACAAAAAGTATCTCTTCTCTCCTCTTGCCTATTTTTTTTAGATACTCACAATTATTTAATTAATTAATTTTTTTTCTTTAGTATAGACACTCTCAAAATCTTAGTTACATTACTTTTTCAGGTGAGTCATTTTTCCTCCTCCACTATAGCTGATATTCTCTTCTCTCTTATTGCTAATCTACCAGTGAGTTATTTTTTTTTGTACTCATATTTTTTACTGATTTTTTCTTCCGGGAAGAGGCAAAAAATGGGTAGTATATAAGTGACTGACCCAGTAATATATAAACTGGTCTTTTCTGTCTTCTTCTTTTTGTCCCAGACTTAACTATCATACTCTAATATACACTAATATTAACACCATACAGTAATAAATAAAATAAGTATAATGTGACTATGTAACTTTAATATATATTATATATTTAACATTTATTTACCACCATACACTAATAAATTAATAAAATATAACATGGATACCATAAAGTAATAAATATTATTTAATACTTCAAATTTTATGTAAATCTTACACTGATAAATACATTATTTTAATGTGACTTTCAGTAATAAATATTAAAAGATGGTCTTTTCTGTCTCCTACTTTTTGTCCCAGACTTGACTATCATACTCTAATATACTCTAATTTTAATATATATATCACATAACTTGAGTATCATACAGTAATAATAATTAAAATAAATATAAAATGAACGTAAAATTTATAAAACCATTTTGGTAAGTAGCCAATAATATTCGATTTCTCACTGATCTCACATTTCTCTTCTGACTTATTTCTCTTTCTAAATTTGACAGAAACTACAGCACTTTCATGTCTTGTCCATACTGGGAAAATATGTACTTGAAATTTCAAAAATAAAATTATAATTTATTTCTAATATCTGGTAAGTGCACAAGATTTAATTTTTCCATGATCTTTACAAAATCCCTCTATTTTGCCAGTTATGTATCTTTAGATTCTCTCACAATTCAAAGTGCACACTAGAATTGCGAAATTCATTTGTGTGCTGGATAAAACTGCAAAAGCTATTTGTCAAAGTGGGATCTCAGTGGTTTGTCACCAGTTGACATTGAAGAAATTTTTCATTTAGGTATGGATCAGTGTCGGTCAGTCGTCTAGAAGAAGGTAAGAAAATTAGGGGAAAAGGAGGAGAGAAGGAGGAGGACAAGGGAAAATAAAAGGAATAATTTGTAATAGTATATTTAATTTTATTTAAGAGGGAAAACAACGGCGAGAAACTTTGAGAGATGACAAAAGCTTAGTATTTATTAATAATAATATTATTTAATGTAAGGGTTCTGCGCGGCAAACACTTTTAATTACTATCAGACTTAAAGCAACCTTTAATTTGTTTTATAGACTTTTAATTAGATTTGTATTACTAATAAAAAAAATATAAACGTAATAAAATAGTTATTTAATTTGTTGAGTGTTTAATAAGTGATGAGGCTACAGGGGATTATCCAAGGCCCTTTTATAGGCAATGGGTCCTCTGAAGCGCTACTATATTTGTAAATACAATGATTAGAATGGAATAAAACAAATATATCAAAAGAGTAAATGAAACATAACAATATAGAGAAAAACATGAAACAAATAATTAAAACCCCAATTAAGAATCCAATTTCCCCGCCATTAATTCCCAAATCAGTAAGTGAAAATAGTGAATAACTAAACAAGATTGGAACATAGGAACTATGAGAAAAATAATTCCAAACAGATGGTACAGTCTGATTAAAGGATATTTTAAGTGAAACAAAAAATACTTTGACACAACAAAACATGTAATTAATCTCAATTTAGTATAAATTAATTTATTTGTTTTTTCTAACACAATTAAGGGTCAAAAGAAGTGTCATTAATTATTGTTTAGTATTATATGAGAGGTGTTATTTAATATATAAATTTAAATAATTAATTTAAATATATTATAAGTCAATTTTACACTTATAATTATAATATATGTTTTTTCAATTAATTAAATATAAATTTATAATTATTAAATACATAAAAATGCGCCCTTATTTGTAGAATATATTATATTATGCTCAATTTAACTGTATATAAAAATCTATATAACCAATAAATTTAATGTAACACTTGTATATAATAAAATACTTATATAATTTTATTATGCAATAAAATATTAAGTTATATTCATTAAATACAATTCTTACCCACTATTTCAGGTTTTATAAGTTACATATCATTTACTGGACTGCTGGAATAGCCTGGCTGACACTCCCTCACCCTAAAAAAAACAATAAAAAAAATGCTAAGATTTTTTCTTTTTGTATTTTTTCAACAGAGTAGGCAGATTTGAAATTTCCTTGCCAGGTATCCATGCATCATGTTCAGATGATTTGTTCTTATATCTCAATAAATATTCAGTACCTCTCTCAGAAGTGATAATTCTATCATTGAGAATTTTATCAATTTCTGCTGTTTCTGTGACTTCCTGAGGGTTCTTCTTAGGTCTACCTCTTTTTTTGGAAATAATTCACTGTTGGAAGTATAAGGCTTAAGCAAACAAATGGGAAAGACAGGATGTTTCCTATCATATGGAGAATACAATACAACTTCTACTGCATTATCACCAACCATTCTTTTAACAACAAATGGTCCTACAAAAGGATCTTTTAATTTGTGGTTACCCTGTAAATTGAAATGGACAGTAGAGATCAACACTTCATCACCCTTGTTAAATGTGTATTCTTTATGGGATTTATCCCATCTTTTCTTTTCATATTCAAATGCTTTATCAATACAACTCTGAGCATGTTTTCTGCATAGCTGTTGCATTTGCATAAAAGATTATACACCAGGGTGTAGTTCCAACTTAGGTAATTTATTATTGAGAATCTGAGCAGGAGTATTTGGGACATAACCCAACCAAAGCTCAAAAGGCTTTTTCTCAGTGACAGAATGAACAGTGCTATTATATGCAAATTCAAGACCAGGCAAAAGAGTGACCCAATCATGAGTAAATCTGTCATTGTCTTTATATTCTAAACCAAAGGCACAATACCTTCTAATCATATCTTCTAGAGTTTGAATCATTCTTTCAGCTAGACCATCAGTATGAGGATGGTGAGCTGTAGACAATTTTAACTCACAGCCACAAATATCCATCAAAGAGGTCCAAAACTCAGAAGTGAATTTTGGATCCCTATCAGAGATAATGGCTTTTGGAAAACCAATAATATTAAACATGTAAGACCACCATAAGAAAGCTAATTCTTTGGTGGATACATCTTTGTGGGTTTGAATAAATTTGCACATTTTTGTGAATCTATCAACTATTACCCAACAAGAGTTAAAGCTGTCTTTACCTGCAACAGGAAGACCAGTGACAAAATCCATATTAATGATTTGCCAGGGAGCACTAGGTGCTTCAATATGTTGTAAAAACACTGCTCTCTTACCTGTTAACCTTTTAGATTTTTGGCAGGAATCACAAGATTCAACATATAATTTGGTGTCTTCAGACATATTAGCCCACCATGCAGTGTTTTTGATTCTAATCAATGTTTTTTCAAGATCAAAATGACCAGCTAATATGTCATCATGACAAAGTTTGAGGATAGTTTCTTTCATTGAAGGAGGAATAACAATTACATTGGTAAGCTTCCTTCTATAATATATATAACCATCTTCAATAGAGAACTTTCCTTTATTTAAAGCATTTTGGTACTTTGCAGGAAGAGTTTATATTAATGCTTGAATTGAAGCATTCTTAGGATCATTCAAAATAGTAACCAATTTATTTAAATCAGAATCTTTATCATATGAATCCAGTATTAACTGTAATAACTCCTCTTCCATATCAACTATAAATATACCATGGATATGAACAGTATCATCTTCAGGTACATAAGCAGGATTGGAGTCATTATTTGGCAGAGGCAATCTGGAGAGCATATCAACATTAAAGTGAACATTTCCAGCTCTATGGATAATACTCATCCTTCCTCTGTATTCTTGAACAGCAAGTTGCCACCTGAACATATGTCTGTTAGGTGTTTTGAGGTTTAAGAGAGATTTCACAGCACTACAGTCAGTTACCAACTCAAATTTTTGGTCATCCAAGTAGTAATGAAGTTTCTCAAGAGCCCAAACAACTGCTAAGCACTCCAATTGAGTGGCACCATATTTCAATTCACTATTTCTTAAGGTTCTTGAAATATAACAAATTACAACCTCTGAGGATTTATCATTAATAATTTGCTTTTGGTGAAGGGCAGCACCCAGACCAGTAAAGCTAGCATCTGTATAAAGGACAAATGGCTTGTTAAAATCTGGAAGAGCCAATATAGGGGCTGTCATTAAGCAACTTTTGAATGTATCAAAAGCTTTTTGACAGTCATTATTCCAGAGAAAAGCAACATCTTTTCTGGTCAGTTTTGTAAGAGGCAAGGCTATGACCTGATAATTTTTAATATATTGTCTATAATAGCCACACATACCCAAAAAACTATGGATTTCTCTTACATAAGTTGGTGCTTTCACATTTTGAATGGCAGCAACTTTATTATGGTCTACACAAATTTGTAAGCCTGACACAACATGGCCAAGGACTTTCAAAGATTGAAAACCAAATTTACACTTTTTTAAAGATAAGGTCATATTGATTTCATCCATTTTTTGGAAAACTCTATTCAAGTAAATAATATGTTCATCAAAAGCTTTTGAAAAAACAATAATATCATCAATATAAACCATGAGCCAACCTTCAATAATTTCTTGATGGAAAGTGTTATCCATGACTTTCTGGAAAACTGAAGGAGCATTTTTAGGGCCAAATGGCATCCTAACATACTTATATATTCCCATATGAGTAGCAATAAGCAAAAAATTTTGAGAATTTTTCTCAACTGGAACTTGATGATAACCTTTATTACCATCCAGACAACTAATAAATTTTGCACCTTGCAAGGTAGCATGTATTGAATTAATTCTGGGTAAAGGATAAATATCATCAACAGTATAAGTATTTAAAGCTCTGTAATCTCCACATAATCTAGCTTTATCTTTTTCATAAGAAATCAAGACTGGGGAGATGACACAATATTTGGGGGTGACATCCACTTTTTCAATGATATTCATTTTCAATAATGTTTCAATATTATCTTCAATATCTTTTCTTTTTGATGGAGAAGCAGGATATGGTTTTTTCTTAAGGGAAGGAGGAATATCACTCAAATTACAGGATAAGGTAATTTTCATCTCTTCCTGAACAATTCCCAAGACATGAGAACCATGAGCAAAAGCCATAGGGAAAGAGGTAATAGAGGCAACAATAGAATCCTTTTGTTCACTAGTCAACTGATCACCAAAAGAAGCAGTATTTATTTCATGTAATAAATCATCCATTTCAGTTGTTGTTCTACCTTTACATTGGGTCAGTGAGTTACAAGATTTCAACAAATGCCCAGAAGGTCTAGGAGAAGAAATTTTGAATTTTCTTTTCCCATTCATTCCTAAGGTAAAGCAATTATTTGCTGGGTCCAGTTTCACACCAAAAATGGTTAAAATATCATTTCCCATAATAAACCAATTGCTCAAATTATCATTTTTCATGACAACAAACTCACAAATAGCTCTGACAAAACCACCATTATATTTGAAGAATACAGAGGTTTTGTATTTGCCAATAGGAAATAAGGTAGAACCATACCCTCTCCATTTTTCAGAAGTTATAGGCAATAATTTACTCAAATATTCCTTATCCACTGAAGCCAAAGCTTTTTCAGATACTACACTTCCTCCAGCACCAGAATCAAGAACTACATCAACATTTTTACCATTAATGATAACAGGTGCCTTTAAAGGGGATATAGGAATAGAATTGTTAGTAATATCTTTAATTATTTCAGCATTTTCTACGGAAGATAAATTTAATACACAATCTTCAGATATATTATTTAAATAATGGACATCATGTTCCAACATTAAAACATCTTTAACAGATTCATTGTCATAGGAGATATTACTTTCACAGTCACTGGAAGAATTATTGACATCAAGTTCAGCTTCATCAGTGTCTTCATTATGTTCAACAAGATGAATTTTCTTGTCACAAACATGACCCTTCTTCCACGGTTTGTTACACTTATAACAAGTATTTGTTGCATATTTTCTAGGTGCAACTGGGGCAGAGGGTTTACCATATTTTTCTGGGAGCTTTGTAGAAGGTTTATTCTGATCATTATAAGATTTACTAAGGTAATTCTTTGGTTCATATCTATGGTTGAGCAGTACTTCATTACAGATATTAATGAAAGAAGAATTTTCCCTTACATGCTCAGTTCTAGCAACAATCAAATCCCTAAGAGAATTTGGTAGTTTATACAAGATTTTATCTCTCCAAATATCATAATCCATCTTTGGATCAATTGCTCTAAGGATTTTAGTTATTTTCATCAGAAAAATAATGGGCTTTTCAACAGAGGAGGATACATATCTAGTATTCTCATACAGTCTCTGTTGAGCTAACCTGAATTTTGAACCACCAAACTGATTCTCAATCAAGGATTTCCAATCATTCCATGTATAATGATTGTTATCTAAAAGGACAGATTCATACCACATTAAGGCTACATTGGAAAATAAAGAATTTAGCTTAGAAACAATTTCCTCATCAGGCAGTTTATAAGATCTCTTTAAATTATCAATTCTTTGGATAAAGTGTTGCCAATCAGAGGAAGAATCACCATCAAAGGTAGGATATTGGTCTAACTTAGGCCAATTTTTCTGACTACTGCGATGGTCCATTTTTTGGTTTGAATTATTCATTATTAATAATTCCTGAAGTTTAGCCAGGTGTTCAGAAATTTCATTATTTACAGAAACAGCTGGTGCATGACCATCACAAGATTTTTTGCTAGTAGCAAAAGATTTTACAGACTCATTGTCAGTTTGTTTAATGGTTGAAATATGAGGAAGAAAGGATGAACTTTGCTCAGGTTTTTTTCCTTTATTTTTATGCAGTTTATTTACAGAAATCTCATTTAATTCATTATTGATGGTTAAGGTTGAGAACTTTTCCTGCAGGTCAGACACATAGTTTCTTATTCTTGGAATTTCAGACATCTGGTCATTTACTTTTGCAAGAGATAGAACATTTCTATCCTCAGAAACTGAGTGTTTGGTACTTAGTGCATGGAAATCATTTTTTAGCTTCTTAAACTCATTTTGCAGAGAATTTATTTCATTCTTGAATGAATAATTTTCCTCAATAAGGGGTTTCAATTCACTCAAGGTCTTATGTAGACTGATATTTCTATCTGAGATAGCTCTATGGTCACTTCTTATTTGTTTTTGTTGACTAAGAACAATATTCAAGGTTTCTTTGATTTTTAAATAAGCTGTATCTTGTACAGAAGAACTCACTTTACATTGCAAGTGTAAATTATTTAATCTATCATTTTCATGGATTAACACATCTCTCACATGTTTGTCTTTCACAATATTAAAATCAAGGGTATCTTTCAATATTTCCTCAGAAGTTTTTTCAATTAAGGTATAGATTTCAGGGGGAACAGAATCATTTTTAATTGCAAGAGAAGGATTAATTAAAGATGTAGAAGTTAAATGTAAAGGTTCATCAAATGACAATTTGCTAATTACATCAATAGGGCTACTAGTTACAGGAAGCTGTCTTTTAACAGGTTTAACTTTTCTTTCACCATGTTCAATAATATTACCTGCAGAAGAAGATTTATTAGAAAACATACCCAAGTGACTATCAACCAAATTACTTACCATGGCAGAGGAGGAAACTTCCCCTGAGACTGGGTTTGGGATTGTGCTTGGGCCTTCTTTCTCCTGCCTTGTTGGTAGGGATGAGGAGGTGGATGGAAATTGGGTGTTCTGGATGGGCCAGGCTGATGATGAGGAGGGTGTTGCACATTCTGTTGGTAGTGACTCATTAGATAATCCCATTTCCATTGCTCTACTTCCATAGTATTTGGATTTTGGATGGTTGAGCTGGGTGGCTGTGAAGGTTGAGCCTGAAACTGAGGCTGATTGGGAGGCAACTGAGGAGGGGCTTGGGCCTGAATCTGGTTCCTGAGTTCTTGGACCTGATCCCACAATGTGTCTACCTTTGCTTTGTACGTCATATTTTCTGTCTTCAACTCTTTTATATGACTGGATAGGTTGCTGATTTGTTGTGGCAGAGGAAGCTTTTTTATTTTGAAGCCTTTTGGAAGACCTTCTTGAGGCACTAGAGGCTTTACTTCCTTCTGTGGTACTGGGGGAAGGGGGTTTGGTTTGTTTGCATTTCCTGTCATTTCCACATCCTGCAGTATGTGAATTCTTTGTGTTAGTATAAGATTTTTTATGACCTACTTTAGAAGAACTTACAGTGTCAGCATCATAGTCAATTTCTATTTCATCCACTTGCATGTTATCCATTTTTTCTGCCAAATTGTTGGACATACTAGTGGGAAAATTTTAATTTACTTATTATTAAAAAAAAAATAAAGGCTAGTCAATAATTGCTCCAAATAATAATTAAAAAAAAAATTTTATTAATTAAATTATAGAAAAAAAAAATTTCAATATAAAGTAATTATTATAAAAAATTAATTTTTTTTTTAAAAAAATAATGGATTGCAAGGTTAAATTGGGAATAACAATCAAGTTAATTCAACCAATTAATTACCAATATTAAATATGGCAATATATTTGGGACTAAGCACAAAGTACTTTTAAGTCAACCAAAATTAACAATAATTAATAATAATATAAAAATTAATTTAATAATTCAATTTGTATTAATAAAAATGTTAATTCTTCTAGGACTAAGAGGATTTAACACTCTATAATGGTCAACTAGGAAAAAAAATTTTAATAATTGAACACTTACACTCAGTGAATCAGCAATTAAGCCACAATCACTGTTATTGCAGTAAAAATATAGTAATATGAGTGAGAGGTGCAAAGGTGAACTTACTATAGTGATCGAAAAATCACTTCAAAATAATATAAAAATTAATATAATATAAACCTAAGATATCAAACCCAAGTTTGAAACACAGTCGCGGCAAAAGTTTTGTTTTTGCTAGGTGGTCCATGCGTTTTGTCGTTTGTCGCCAGGCTCGATTGTCGTCGTCTTTTGGAAAGGTCCCCAGTTGTCGGTCAGTCGTCTAGAAGAAGGTAAGAAAATTAGGGGAAAAGGAGGAGAGAAGGAGGAGGAAAAGGGAAAATAAAAGGAATAATTTGTAATAGTATATTTAATTTTATTTAAGAGGGAAAACAACGGCGAGAAACTTTGAGAGATGACAAAAGCTTAGTATTTATTAATAATAATATTATTTAATGTAAGGGTTCTGCGCGGCAAACACTTTTAATTACTATCAGACTTAAAGCAACCTTTAATTTGTTTTATAGACTTTTAATTAGATTTGTATTACTAATAAAAAAATATAAATGTAATAAAATAGTTATTCAATTTGTTGAATGTTTAATAAGTGATGAGGCTACAGGGGATTATCCAAGGCCCTTTTATAGGCAATGGGTCCTCTGAAGCGCTACTATATTTGTAAATACAATGATTAGAATGGAATAAAGCAAATATATCAAAAGAGTAAATGAAACATAACAATATAGAGAAAAACATGAAACAAATAATTAAAACCCCAATTAAGAATCCAATTTCCCTGCCATTAATTCCCAAATCAGTAAGTGAAAATAGTGAATAACTAAACAAGATTGGAACATAGGAACTATGAGAAAAATAATTCCAAACAGATGGTACAGTCTGATTAAAGGATATTTTAAGTGAAACAAAAAATACTTTGACACAACAAAACATGTAATTAATCTCAATTTAGTATAAATTAATTTATTTGTTTTTTCTAACACAATTAAGGGTCAAAAGAAGCGTCATTAATTATTGTTTAATATTATATGAGAGGTGTTATTTAATATATAAATTTAAATAATTAATTTAAATATATTATAAGTCAATTTTACACTTATAATTATAATATATGTTTTTTCAATTAATTAAATATAAATTTATAATTATTAAATACATAAAAATGCGCCCTTATTTGTAGAATATATTATATTATGTTCAATTTAACTGTATATAAAAATCTATATAACCAATGAATTTAATGTAACACTTGTATATAATAAAATACTTATATAATTTTATTATGCAATAAAATATTAAGTTATATTCATTAAATACAATTCTTACCCACTATTTCAGGTTTTATAAGTTACATATCATTTACTGGACTCCTGGAATAGCCGGGCTGACAATCAGTATGTGATTTTGATTCCACAATCATGTTGTGCAAATTTATACAACAGGTCATTGTATCCTTGTTTTCTTCAATATGCCATAGATGAAATGGCTGCTATAGTGTACCCCATCTACTTTTAAACACCCCAAAAGCGCGTTCTATGTCCTTTCTAGCACTTTCTTGTAATCTAGAGTATTATCTGCTTGACTCATCTTGTGGATGAGCAATTGTTTTGACCAGGGTTGACCAAGGTGGGTTAGTTCCATCAGAAAGGTAGTAACTATTTCTATACTTTTTATTTCTTAATTTAAATATTACATCATCTTGACTCTCTGCTAATAGTTTATCAAACAAGTTGCTGTGTTGAAGAAAATTAACATCATTCAAAGCACCAGGTTACCCAAAGAAAGCATTCCTAAATTGTAAGTTTTTGCTTGCTACAGCCTCTAATATCATTGTAGGAGTTTCTTCTTTTCCCTGATACTGACTTTCCCAGGCTGTGGGGCAGTTTTTCCATTCCCAGTGCATTCCAACAATACTTCAAAGACATCCCGGAGACCCCCTATCTTCATACTCCCTCAAGATCTTGGTTTTCTCCAGTGGATTTGGTTCTTGTAAGTACTCATCCTTATATAAAGATATTATGTTTACAACAAAGGTTTTTAGTGCCTTTAGTGAAGTGGTTTCAGCCATACGTA
Organism: Hemileia vastatrix; assembly: GCA_030280995.1. Taxonomy (NCBI): domain Eukaryota; kingdom Fungi; phylum Basidiomycota; class Pucciniomycetes; order Pucciniales; family Zaghouaniaceae; genus Hemileia; species Hemileia vastatrix. Next base: position 3,988,906 of record JASXTE010000011.1, read on the forward strand.
AATATTTGTCAGTAGAATTTGCAGATGTCCCATAGGAAAGCTTTCAAAGTACACTTGTTAACTTTTGGTGAGGTGTCTCACCAAGTTTCCCGCAGCAATCCTACAGTAAGTAATGTATTTATTAGAAAAATCCTGTTAAAGCTGGATATTAACAAAAAATTACTATGCTTACAGATTTTAAAACTCAATAGTTATTGTGCAACTGTAGATCATGAATAATTTTTGTAAATAGATCTTTGCTAATTCTAAATTGGCATTCAAAAATAGTATTGTGGTAGGTCAGTTTATCATCAAAGTAGTCTCTCATTAAGCACTCGTTACCAGTCCTACAATCTTTTTCAATAATTTTTTTTTTTTGGTTTTTGTGTAGTTGAATTAAATTTTTGATTTTTGTAATAGTTAGTTAATAAATAAGTAAGAAGCAGATCTTCTTCCATTTCCAGTAAATCATCAAGGTAATTGAATGGCATGAGAAAGACAACAGTTGTGTGAAGAAAAATGAGTGCAGTGGAAGGAGGTATAGAGAAATGAGTGTGGTGGAAGCAGGGATGTTATTGAATCAACCAAAAAGCACAAGTGTTGAATATTTTGTGTAACTCGCAAATATTGAAAATTTTCATTAACAAATGTCAAATAGCCTCATTAATTAGTGCAACTCAGAACTAATATGCAAGTAAGCAGGAGTTACACACCCGCACAAGTGTGGATGCTCTAATAACCTTATAATTATAACACTTTACATAACATTTTATAAATTTTACTCAAAAACTCATTAATATACACTTATAGGGTATCATTTTAAATTTCCCAACACCAGAGATATGAATTTAACAACTAAATAAAATAAAATAAAATCAAAGCTTAATAAAAACATATTATTCAACAATTTAAATAACTTTCTAATTACAACTTCACTTTTGTGTATCTTACCCTCATTATAAAAAACATTGATTCTACATCTCAACACTTTTAATAAGAAATATTTTATTGGTCATTTCATAAAAATTAGAGGTTATAGCTTAGTTAATTGTGAACTCTTATTTTACTTAAAGGGACAGGGTTTTCGTAGGTTTATCCAACTCCCTTGGATTCTGCTTACAGCAAGGCAACTGTGAGAGTCTTTCTACAACAGTGTTCATATGTAGAATCAGTGATATTAATAATGAAGGAAAGAAATACAACAATGAAGTAGTATTCAGAAAAGTTATTTAAATGATTGAATATCTATATTTTTATGAAGCTTTTATTTTTATAAACTGATGTTATAATCAAGTCCCTGAAATTGAGACATTTATAATGGTACCCTATAAGTATATATTAATGAGTTGTTGAGTAAGATTTATAAAATATTTATGTAAAGTATTATATTTATAAGGGCATTACAATTTTATATAATTTTATGTAAATATTGGTTGTTGATGAGTAAACTATGTGATTGTTAAGATACAAGATTTTAGATGATAGATCAATTGATGTCTAATTTCAAGTCTGCAGGCTTTATATGCATAGTATGTCATGTGTCATACTTTTCCCATCTGGAGCATCTTGGAGCTTGTCCAGAGATCACCGGAGGTCACGCAGAGTTTGTTCAGAGATTTCCAGAGGTTTCATGGAGCTTTTACAGACTTCCAGACTCAATTAGAACCTTAAAGCCTTAATAAAACATCTAGAGTAATTAAAAATGATAGAGCTACTTAATTTATATTCATAGTATGTCATGTGCCATAATTTTACCAGCCAGAGCATCCCCGAGCTTTTCTAATGATTTCCCAAGGTTTCACAGAGAATTCTGGAGCTTGTCCAGAAATCACTGGAGGTCACGCCGAGCTCATATGGAGCATTCAAAGAGCTTTTACAGACTTCCATATTAAATTTGAACCTTAAAACCTTAATAAAAAATCTAAAATATTAAAGATGATAGAGCTACTTTCCCTTTTTAATCTAAACTAATTTTTGTAGCTTGTGCAGTCCTATTCACCTAATTAAAAATTATAAAAGTTAAGTAAATTATGAAAAATAAAAAACAAACAAAAATACTTTATAAAATCATTATAAATAGTAGAAAAATAGTAAAAAGTTCCCAAAAATCTCCATAGGTTCTTGAGACTCCCAAATTTAATTTCCATGCACTTTTTGACCTATAATTTCAGTTTCTTCCTGTAAAATATTTGTTAAATCTTGACTTGTAAAATTAACTCTTTTTAAAGCACTTTTAAAACTCATTCCTTTAAATATAAACAATTATAAAATTAGATTGGTTTTTCCAAACTCAATAATAAACTCCATATAGCTTTATTCAATAAACATTAGTACCATACTAAACTTTAGGTTACCGCATTGCATAATTTTGACTCAGTCTTTTAAATTATAGTTCAAGATGGAGCTGAAAACCCATTTAAAACTATCAATTTTTCAAGTGAAATTTGTACTCTAATTAAATACCTATTTAAAGTATATTGACACATTTTAAAGATCATATTTAAATGTGTAATATTGTTTAAAGAAGTTACCAGAATTTTTCAATCTATGCATTTCATAAAATTAATATAAATTGAATTTTTTTGATTCAATTTTTGATATTATGCAGTCATGTAACCTTATTTTGAGTCAGGATATGTGAAATTGAATACTCATTTTCAAACTGTTATTTGTTTTGTAAATGTAAATTGAAAATTCATACACTACGCAATATAGGGGGTGGACTTGCTAGCAAGTCCTCAACCTGAACTCAGATGGAACTCAGATGGAACTCAGACTGAACTCATACTGAACCCATACTGAACTCTACTTGAACACCCACCTAAAACTGTTCTGCTGAGTGGTGTTCATCCCTGATTGAATGGTTCCTTTATCAATAGCTCAATGTGTGTTCAATCTATGGTGAGTTTGGGTCCAAGGTTGCGGACTTGCTAGCAAGTCCGCCCCCCATATTGTGTGGTGATATATATAATGAAAATGATTTTGAATATTCATCCAATAAAATATGCATAAATAATTTATATTGAATAAGCATATGGAAATTCATATTGAATACAAATATGCAATATCATATTAAATATGCATAAAAAACTAAATTGCGTATAAAAATTAAAACTCATATTGAATAAAAAACTAAAAGAAAATTCAGTATAAATATATTTTATGTTATGTTATGTAATTTTTAAAATTGATTTTATTTTATTTTATTACACTTTTTTCATTAAATTCATTACTCCAAATTAAATCAAAAAAAATTTTATTGTATTGTATTGTATTTTATTATATTGAGTTGTGTTTGGTTATATGTTATATAATTTTATTTTACTTTATCAGAATTTTTCTTATTTGCTTTCACTTTATTACATTTCCTTTCAAAATATATAAAAATGTTTTGTTTTTTTATCTCATTTTATACCATTTTTATTTATTTATTTTTAATTCTATCTATTATACTTATCTATCTGTCTTTTTTATATTCAACTACATTATAATTAGTCTTAATTGCATTTAAATCTTTTTATTTGATTTTATGCATGCTGTTGTATAGCCATGTAGCAGCATTAAGTTGGTTAAGATTTGCTGGTGAGCTCTTATAACTAAACAATATAGGGGGTGGACTTTCTAGCAATTTCTTAACCTGAACTCAGATGGAACTCAGATAGAACTCAGACTGAACTCATACTGAACCCATACTGAACTCTACTTAAACACACAACTAAAACTATTCTGCTGAGTGGTTTTCAAGATAATTTTATCACCTCACCACCAATTTGCATTTCTAAATAGAGCTAAGTCAACAAAATTATATATCTGTTTGGAAAATTTGGCAATACCCTTCCCTTATTTTGATTGAAGCAAGGGGTGGGTATCACCAAATTTTTCTAATTCATCAATTTTGCATGCCAGATTTAAAAATTTGGCAGTACCCTCCCCAGAATTTTATTTAAGTAAGGGGTGAAAGTCACCAAAATATAATATAATTACATAAATTAATAAATAAATTAAAAAAATAAATCAAATTTACTAGTTTTAAAGTAATGACATTTCCTCAATCCAAAATGAAGAAAAAGTCTAGAAACTAAGTTTGGGACTTTTGACAGGTATAGGCTAGAGTAACCCCATGAAAAAAATTAATGTTGTCATGATTACCGTTTATACAAAACAAGGTCATTGGCTTATTACTTTAGTTTAGTAAATTGAAATATCAGATTTATTTATTAAAAATTTATAAAATAATAGAAAATATTTGATGACTTGAAAAATCCCAATAATTTTTTGATCTACATAAATTTTTATTAAATTTATTACTTTTACCTTTTTTTATACCTTTTTTATCCTTTGGATTAGCTTTTGATTTATTTGGAAGGAGCAGTCAAAATTAGTAAAGTCATGACAAGATTCCAAACCTGGGGGAGCTTTTGCTGTCTGGCAATAATTGTGAGAAAAATTCCAAACAGATTTGATGATTCCATTTCCTAATCCAAAATTGATTATACACATATGATCTGGGAAATATAAACCATTTCCTTTGATTTTAGCAGGTGAAGGAATAGGTTTTTCAGTAATAGGATTGATATAAGAGAATATCCTTAAATTAAGATAATTGGCATCATTCAAATTGGTGTGTATCTTGTTATGAAATCCTGAATGAGTGATTATAACATTCAAAATTAATAGATACTCAATGCTAATTTCTTCCCATTCAGAACCACACCAATTTGGTATTCCTACTTTAGTTGCAAGTTCATGATTTTTTAAAAGGCTTTATTACAAGGTTGTTTAAGGCAAAAAGCAAGAAAAGAATTAAATGAAGGTAAAGAGTACCATTTTAAAAAATAATTATCTATTTGCACTTAAGATAATTTTTTTAGCAAAGAATTGATGCCTATAGAATCAAAATAAGTGAAATATATTAAGAATGAAACAGTAAAAATTATTAGACTAACCAAGAGAATAACCTTTAATAAATACTGTCCCCATCCAAAACTAATCATGATACCACCAAAAAAATTCTTATTCCTTATTTGTAAGTGAACCAAAGCCATTTGATATAGTGTCCTAATGAGATTAGATAGTTTAATAAAGGATTCATCTTTTACTCCATCAAATGAATGATTTTCCTCATAGAATGATTAATTTTAGTAAATAAATTGAGGTTTAAAAGTATTACTGGTTACAGCCTTAACATCATTGCCTTCTAATTTGGTTAGAGATTTGATATCTTCACATAAATTCTTGGGATATTTATTTTTTATTGACTTTAATTTTTTAATACTTGATGTTTGATATGTGGCAAAAAAAATATTCAAGTATAACTTTTTTTTAAATTATTTTATTTTGATAAGATCAATCATAATTTTTTATGTTTGAAGCCTTTGAAGAAAATTGAAATGAAGTAGAAATTGAAGATGATAAAGAAGAGAAAGATGAAGATAGATGTGTAAGGCTTGAATCAGAAGAAACAGATTTTTTTTTCTGAAATTTTTTTTGACAATTTTTCTAAAATATTTTTTGATGTTTGAAATGAAGTAGATTTTGAAGAAGAAGATAAAGAAGATAAAAATGAAGATAGAGGTTTAAGGCTTGAATCAGAAGTAACAGAATTTATTTTTCAGAAAAATATTTTACTTGTCAAAAAAAACATCAATTTTTTTAAAAAAATTAAATAAAAACTCACATAATTTAAATTAAAAACCCTTAAAAATTTGCTGCAAATAATTATCAAGAATAATTATTACTTTAATTGAATTTGAGGAATTTTTCTGGTTAATTCTGAAAAAAAATTAAAATTAAATATGAATGTTAAAAGAATTTATAAAACTTTTCTGTCAATTTTTAATGGCTCCCTCATTGGTTGCTGTAAAACTTTTCTGTCAAAATTTTAATTGCTCCCTCATTGGTCCCCTTTCTCCACTTGTAAAATTTCTCCAAATCCCACTCCAAACTGCCTTCAACCCCCCCCAAAAAATATACCCCAAACCATCACCAAAATACCCCCAAACCCTTTCCAAAATTCCCACAAACCCTCCACTTAATCCCCCCCTAGACCTAGTTCAAACCCACCTGATGGTTCCCCTCATATCCCCCTCCAGCTCTTCCTTTTTTAATTAACAATTGATGAAGTTTTTTCATTAAATAAATAGCACTAAATAATGATTGTTTGTTAACAAATGATTAGCTGGGGGGGGTAAAGGGGGAATTGGAGGGGATAAGAGGTGGACCAGGGGGGGTTGGGGGGTTGAAGAAAGTGTAGGGGGAATTTGAGGGGGCAAGAGGCAGGTAAAGAGAGGAGAAAGAGGCAGCCAAAGAGAAGGAAAAGGGGGGATATGTCAATTCCAAGGAGAGTTGAATGTGGGGAAAATGACCAGGCCAAGGGGATGGAAAGAAAAAAAAGAGAGAAAATGTCAGCCAGGCTACTAGACTTACCCGGTAAAATAATTAATTATTTTACTGAGATAAAGCCACACTTCTTTTTGTTACTAACAATTAATTTTATACTTATGTATTACTTACAACTAACTAGTTAAGTATATTAAGTAGTATAAATAATTAATGTAAGTAAATGTCCCATATATTTTTACTCCCTAAACACTGTGCTCAATAATGCAGTTAAATGGGAATAAAGATTAATAATAAAATTATAATAAAAAAAACCTTAAAATTACTATATTACTTAACTGAGAGATCTGGATTTCCGTGAAGTCAATATAATTAACCAAATTATGTTGTATTAATTGTGACATTCCAAGAGAACTCATGCTTTATTACCAATAAACATAATGCCTTGTTGACGTACCAATTAATCTATCTTTTCTTTTATTTTATATATATACTCCTATTAGTCAGCTTCTTTCTCACACCCTTGTAATTGATGGTGAAATTTTTGTATCTTTATGTCCCTCATGTTTGCCTATAAAAGGCCCTCACATTTGTACCTTTCAAAGTCATTCCTTACTTTTACTCACTTTATTATAACTACATACAACATTTGTTTATTATTATAAAATTATTGTTTTAGTACTTACATTCACCGTAAATCTAAACCTTTAAAAAATAATAGTACTCCACCCTGTTACCTCTTCTTATTTGAGTAAATACCCTTTAAAAGATAAGAAAATACGTACCTAGTTTTGAAATCCTTTAAAACCCTTGCTTCTGCCCTTGGACCTCCTTGAAAAACCTTCTAGACTTGAAAGAGACCTTGACAATTGGGAAACTTTCCGAATCGTTGACGGCGCATCATTACTTGAGGCTGGAGATCGTGGGGACCATCACTATTTGAGGTACCTGTAAGGACAAGTGAATGACAAAAACGACAAACGTCATATATCATGTGACTAAAATTTTTGCTGTGAAAGGGAATCAAACCGTGCTCCAAAACTTAGGTTCATATATTGACTAAACGTCTTATATTTCATGGTAATTATTGAAATTACTATTTGTGGGTCACTTTGCACTCTTCATTCTCTACATTTTTCCTTTTACTCAGCACTCTTTAAGTGGCATTAATTTGCTCATTTTACAGGGGGAGGTGTCTAGTAAATTGGAATTTTATTTTTTTTATTTTTTTTTATTTTTCCTAGTTGACTAGTTGACAATAATAGAGCATTTGTGTTCTTAGTCCTAGAAGTAATAAAAATCATATTTAAAAAAAATTAATTATTATAATTTCAGTTGACTTGTGTCCTGATAGATTAAAATTTATTTGTTCCAGTTGACAAATTGTCCTGACAATAAATTTTTTTTCCATATTTAATTATTTCAGTAGACTTTAAGTCCTGGTAATTATTTATTTTTTCAGTTGATTAAAATCCTGATAATAATTATCATAAAATTGTTAATAAAAAAATTTAAATTTATTTCTTCAGTTGATTATTTTATAATCCTGGTTTTATATTGTTTTGAATTAATAAATTGATTATTATTTTAGTTTATTTTTATCCTGAAAGATTTTTATTTTTTATTAATTTTCTTTCAAATAAAAAGTAAAAATAAAAAACTAATTCATCTTATTGTCTCCCTCCCTCATTTCAGTTAAATTTAAAAAATGACTGACCAAGGTGTTTCTGCTGCACGTGAAGAAGAATAGGACTTAATTGATTATGATGAGGCTACTTCTGTGAGTTCTCCTTTAACAAGAAAATTATCTCAAATTAATCAATCATTGCCCCAAATAGGATGTGGAGATGGAGGAAGTGGAAATTCTGGTATAAACAACTCAGGAACAGAAACCTGTAATAAAACCCCCAGAAGAACTTCCAAAAAGCTTCAGAATAAAAAAGATGCCACTACCTCTACAGGTAGAGAATCTGTCAACACACATAAAGAAATTAAGGACAGAAAACTTGAGATTGAGGTTAATAGTAGATGCTCTAGAGGAAAAGGTAAGAAAGATAGATGCCTTTCTTCAAGAGAAGAGGAAACCTCTTCCCCCCAGGGATCTTCAACAATTGGCTCCCCAGCAGCCAGAGAAAGTGAAAGTATTCAATTGGAAGTGGGATTGGCTGAACACTCAATGGGATTACCTGTCTCAAAATCAGAATCAATTGCCTCAAGCAGGTCCATCAAGATCCAGCCAAGTCAACCCCACAATTCCTCACCCCTATCAAGGAGGCAGAAGAAGAAAAAACAATATGGTCTTACCCAGAAAACCTTGGTAAGCCCCTCTATGGATTTTCAAGTGCCATTTCTTGTAGCTTATTCTTTTCCTTCAGGTAAATCTGGAATGGAAGATGAAACCTTGATACCAGTAGAGGCTGGGAGTAGTAGACAAATCACTCATGTATCTAATACTTTACTTTTAATTTCTAATTCAATGATTACCCCTAATATGGCTGTGATTGATTAAACTCTTGATCCTGAGTCTTATGAGAATATGGAAAGTTCCTCTGTTTCCTTATTGAGGAACACTCCAGATGTAGCAAAAATTAATGATGAGTATTTGAGAGGTATTATTGCAAAGAAAAATCATATTATGAACAATATGCAATTAACTCAGAAGTTTAATGGTTTGTTAACCGAACAAGGGTATCAATCATTAAGGAGTGAATTGCAGAAAGTTTCTGATGATTTTTTTAATTATAAAGCAACTCATTAAAAGAAGGTTGTTTTGTGGCAAAATATTAAAAATGATTTGTCCAAATTAAAAGACACTGTATCTATCTGTTGCCAGGAGCTGGAGATAGATAAGATGAATCTGAAAAGATTGAATGACCATTATTCATCTTTTCAAAATAAAAATCAGTTATCTTTTGCAACCATCAATGAGAGTTTATCTAGTCTTCCAAGAGTGAAAACAAGACTAACAACCATTGAAGAGAAATTGAACTCATTGTTGAATGAACAAAAATATTCTGACATTTCTTTAAAGGAACATATAGTGCAGGATGCTCCAATGTTACCTGTGGCTAGTTCAACTAAAGTAAAAATAGTTCCAGAAATACCTGTTGATACCACTGAGTTTCTGTCGGTCAGTCGTCTAGAAGAGGTGGGAAAAATAGGAGAAAAAGGAGGAGAGAAGGAGGAGGACAAGGGAAAATAAAGAAATAAACCAAAAAAAAATATATATTTAATTGATTTGAGAGGGAAAACAACGGTGAGCAACTTTGAGAGGTGACAAAAACTTAGATTTTATTAACAGTAATATTATTAAATGTAAGGGTTCTGCGCGGCAATCAATTTTAATTACTATCAGACTTAAAGCAACCTTTGATTTGTTGTATAGAATTTAAATTAGATTTGTATTACTAATAAAAAAAATATAAACGTAATAAATTGGTTATTTAATTTGTTGAGTGTGTAATAAGTGATGAGGCTACAGGGGATTATCCAAGGCCCTTTTATAGGCAATGGGTCCTCTGAAGCGCTACTATCTTTGTAAACACAATGATTAGAATGGAATAAAACAAATATATCAAAAAAGTAAATGAAACATAACAATATAGAGAAAAACATGAAACAAATCATTAAAACCCCAATTAAGAATCCAATTTCCCCGCCATTAATTCCCAAATCAGTAAGTGACAATAGTGAATAACTAAACAAGATTGGAAACATAGGAACTATGGGAAATATAATTCCAAACAGATGGTACATTCTGATTAAAGGACATTTTAAGTGAAACAAAAAATAATTTGACGCAACAAAACAAGCAATTAATCTCAATTTAGTCCAAATTAATTTATTTGTTTTTTTCTAACACAATTAAGGGTCAAAAGAAGCGTCCTTAATTATTGTTTAGTATCATATGAGAGGTATTATTTAATATATAAATTTAAGTAATTAATTTAAATATATTGTAAATCAATTTTACACTTGTAATTATAATATATGTTTTTTAATTAATTAAATATAAATTTATAATTATTAAATACATAAAAATGCGCCATTATTTGTATAATATATTATATTATGCTCAATTTAATTGTATATAAAAATATATATAACCAATAAATTTAATGTAACACTTGTATATAATAAAATTCTTATATAATTTCATTATGCAATAAAATATTAAGTTATATTCATTAAATACAAGTCTTACCCACTCTTTAAAGTTTTATAATTTATATATCATTTACTGGACTCCTGGAATAGCCTGGCTGACACTCCCTCACTCTAAAAAAAACAATAAAAAAAAATGCTAAGATTTTTTCTTTTTTTATTTTTTCAACAGAGCAGGCAGATTTGAAATTTCCTTGCCAGGTATCCATGCATCATGTTCAGATGATTTGTTCTTATATCTCAATAAATATTCAGTACCTCTCTCAGAAGTGATAATTCTATCATTGAGAATTTTATCAATTTCTGCTGTTTCTGTGACTTCCTGAGGGTTCTTCTTAGGTCTTCCTCTTCTTTTTGGAAATAAGTCACTGTTGGAAGTATAAGGTTTAAGCAAAGAAATGGGAAAGACAGGATGTTTTCTATCATATGGAGAATACAATACAACTTCTACTGCATTATCACCAACCATTCTTTTAACAACAAATGGTCCTACAAAAGGATCTTTTAATTTGTGGTTACCCTGTAAATTGAAATGGACAGTAGAGATCAACACTTCATCACCCTTTTTAAATGTGTATTCTTTATGGGATTTATCCCATCTTTTCTTTTCATATTCAAATGCTTTATCAATACAAATTTGAGCATGTTTTCTGCATAGCTGTTGCATTTGCATAAAAGATTTTACACCAGGGTGTAGTTCCAACTTAGGTAATTTATTATTGAGAATCTGAGCAGGAGTGTTTGGGAAATAACCTAACCAAAGCTCAAAAGGCTTTTTCTCAGTGACAGAATGAACAGTGCTATTATATGCAAATTCAAGACCAGGCAAAAGAGTGACCCAATCATGAGTAAATCTGTCATTGTCTTTATATTCTAAACCAAAGGCACAATACCTTCTAATCATATCTTCCAGAGTTTGAATCATTCTTTCAGCTAGACCATCAGTCTGAGGATGGTGAGCTGTAGACAATTTTAACTCACAGCCACAAATATCCATCAAAGAGGTCCAAAACTCAGAAGTAAATTTTGGATCCCTATCAGAGATAATGGCTTTTGGAAAACCAATAATATTAAACATGTAAGACCACCATAAGAAAGCTAATTCTTTGGTGGATACATCTTTGTGGGTTGGAATAAATTTGCACATTTTAGTGAATCTATCCACTATTACCCAACAAGAGTTAAAGCTATCTTTACCTGCAACAGGAAGACCAGTGACAAAATCCATATTAATGATTTGCCAGGGAGCACTAGGTGCTTCCATATGTTGTAATAACCCTGCTCTCTTACCTGTTAACCTTTTAGATTTTTGGCAGGAATCACAAGATTCAACATATAGTTTTGTGTCTTCAGACATATTAGCCCACCATGCAGTGTTTTTGATTCTAATCAATGTTTTTTCAAGATCAAAATGACCAGCTAATATGTCATCATGACAAAGTTTGAGGATAGTTTCTTTCATTGAAGGAGGAATAACAATTACATTGGTAAGCTTCCTTCTATAATATATATAACCATCTTAAATAGAGAACTTTCCTTTATTTAAAGCATTTTGGTACTTTGCAGGAAGAGTTTTTATTAATTCTTGAATTGAAGCATTCTTAGGATCATTCAAAATAGTAACTAATTTATTTAAGTCAGAATCTTTATCATATGAATCCAGTATTAACTGTAATAACTCTTCTTCCATATCAACTATAAATATACCATGTATATGAACAGTATCATCTTCAGGTACATAAGCTGGATTGGAGTCATTATTTGGCAGAGGCAATCTGGAGAGCATATCAACATTAGAATGAACATTTCCAGCTCTATGGATAATAGTCATCCTTCCTCTGTATTCTTGAACAGCAAGTTGCCACCTGAACATATGTCTGTTAGGTGTTTTGAGGTTTAAGAGAGATTTCACAGCACTACAGTCAGTTACCAACTCAAATTTTTGGTCATCCAAGTAGTAATGAAGTTTCTCAAGAGCCCAAACAACTGCTAAGCACTCCAATTGAGTGGCACCATATTTCAATTCACTATTTCTTAAGGTTCTTGAAATATAACAAATTACAACCTCTGAGGATTTATCATTAATAATTTGCTTTTGGTGAAGGGCAGCTCCCAGACCAATAAAGCTAGCATCTGTATAAAGTACAAATGGCTTGTTAAAATCTGGAAGAGCCAATATAGGGGCTGTCATTAAGCAACTTTTCAATGTATTAAAAGCTTTCTGACAGTCATTATTCCAGAGAAAAGCAACATCTTTTCTGGTTAGTTTTGTAAGAGGCAAGGCTATGACCTGATAGTTTTTAATATATTGTCTCTAATAGCCACAAATACCCAAAAAACTTTGGATTTATCTTACAGAAGTTGGTGCTTTCACATTTTGAATGGCAGCAACTTTATTATGGTCTACACAAATTTGTAAGCTGACACAACATGGCCAAGGACTTTCAAAGATTGAAAACCAAATTTACACTTTTTTAGAGATAAGGTCATATTGATTTCATCCATTTTTTGGAAAACTCTATTCAAGTGAATTATATGTTCATCAAAAGTTTTAGAAAAAACAATAATATCATCAATATAAACCATGAGCCAACCTTCAATAATTTCTTGATGGAAAGTGTTATCCATGACCTTCTGGAAAACTGAAGGAGCATTTTTAGGGCCAAATGGCATCCTAACATACTTATATATTCCCATATGAGTAGCAATAAGCAAAAAATTTTGAGAATTTTTCTCAACTGGAACTTGATGATAACCTTTATTACCATCCAGACAACTAATAAATTTTGCACCTTGCAAGGTAGCATGTATTGAATTAATTCTGGGTAAAGGATAAATATCATCAACAGTATAAGTATTTAAAGCTCTGTAATCTCCACATAATCTAGCTTTATCTTTTTCATAAGAAATTAAGACTGGGGAGATGACACAATATTTGGGGGTGACATCCACTTTCTCAATGATATTCATTTTCAATAATGTTTCAATATTATTTTAAATATCTTTTCTTTTTGATGGAGAAGCAGGATATGGTTTTTTCTTAAGGGTAGGAGGAATATCACTCAAATTACAGGATAAGGTAATCTTCATTTCTTCCTGAACAATTCCCAAGAAATGAGACCCATGAGCAAAAGCCATAGGGAAAGAGGTAATAGAGGCAACAATAGAATCTTTTTGTTCACAAGTCAACTGATCACCAAAAGAAGCAGTATTTATTTCATGTAATAAATCATCCATTTCAGTTGTTGTTCTACCTTTACATTGGGTCAGTGAGTTACAAGATTTCAACAAATGCCCAGAAGGTCTAGGAGAAGAAATTTTGAATTTTCTTTTCCCATTCATTCCTAAGGTAAAGCAATTATTTGCTGGGTCCAGTTTCACACCAAACATGGTTAAAATATCATTTCCCATAATAAACCAATTGCTCAAATTATCATTTTTCATGACAACAAACTCACAAATAGCTCTGACAAAACCACCATTATATTTGAAAAATACAGAGGTTTTGTATTTGCCAATAGGAAATAAGGTAGAACCATACCCTCTCCATTTTTCAGAAGTTATAGGCAATAATTTACTCAAATATTCCTTATCCACTGAAGCCAAAGCTTTTTCAGATACTACACTTCCTCCAGCACCAGAATCAAGAACTACATCAACATTTTTACCATTAATGATAACAGGTGCCTTTAAAGGGGATATAGGAATAGAATTGTTAGTAATATCTTTAATTATTTCAGCATTTTCTACGGAAGATAAATTTAATACACAATCTTCAGATATATTATTTAAATAATGGACATCATGTTCCAACATTAAAACATCTTTAACAGATTCATTGTCATAGGAGATATTACTTTCACAGTCACTGGAAGAATTATTGACATCAAGTTCAACTTCATCAGTGTCTTCATTTTGTTCAAAAAGATGAATTTTCTTGTCACAAACATGACCCTTCTGCCACGGTTTGTTACATTTATAACAAGTATTTGTTGCATATTTTTTAGGTGCAACTGGGGCAGAGGGTTTACCAGATTTTTCTGGGAGCTTTATAGAAGGTTTATTCTGATCATTATAAGATTTACTAAGGTAATTCTTTGGTTCATATCTATGGTTGAGTAGTACTTCATTACAGATATTAATGAAAGAAGAATTTTCCCTTACATGCTCAGTTCTAGCAACAATCAAATCCCTAAGAGAATTTGGTAATTTATACAAGATTTTATCTCTCCAAATATCATAATCCAACTTTGGATCAATTGCTCTAAGGATTTTAGTTATTTTCATCAGAAAAACAATGGGCTTTTCAACAGAGGAGGATACATATCTAGTATTCTCATACAGTCTCTGCTGAGCTAACCTGAATTTTGAACCACCAAACTGATTCTCAATCAAGGATTTCCAATCATTCCATGTATAATGATTGTTATCTAAAAGGACAGATTCATACCACATCAAGGCTACATTGGAAAATAAAGAAATTAGCTTAGAAACAATTTCTTCATCAGGTAGTTTATAAGATCTCTTTAAATTATCAATTCTCTGGATAAAGTGTTGCCAATCAGAGGAAGAATCACCATCAAAGGTAGGATATTGGTCTAACTTAGGCCAATTTTTCTGACTACTGGGATGGTCCACTTTTTGGTTTGAATTATTCATTATTAATAATTCCTGAAGTTTAGCCAGGTGTTCAGAAATTTCATTATTTACAGAAACAGCTGGTGCATGACCATCACAAGATTTTTTGCTAGTAGCAAAAGATTTTACAGACTCATTGTCAGTTTGTTTAATGGTTGAAATATGAGGAAGAAAGGATTAACTTTGCTCAGGTTTTTTCCCTTTATTTTTATGCAGCTTATTTACAGAAATCTCATTTAATTCATTATTGGTGTTTAAGGTTGAGAACTTTTCCTGTAGGTCAGACACATAGTTTCTTATTCTTGGAATTTCAGACATCTGGTCATTTACGTTTGCAAGAGATAGAACATTTCTGTCCTCAGAAACTGAGTGTTTGGTACTTAGTGCATGGAAATCATTTCTTAGCTTTTTAAACTCATTTTGCAGAGATTTTATTTCATTTTTGAATGAATAATTTTCCTCAATAAGGGGTTTCAATTCACTCAGGGTCTTATGTAGACTGATATTTCTATCTGAGATAGCTCTATAGTCACTTCTTATTTGTTTTTGTTGACTAAGAACAATATTCAAGGTTTCTTTGATTTTTAAATAAGCTGTATCTTGTACAGAAGAACTCACTTTACATTGCAAGTGTAAATTATTTAATCTATCATTTTCATGGATTAACACATCTCTCACATGTTTGTCTTTTACAATATTAAAATCAAGGGTATCTTTCAATATTTCCTCAGAAGTTTTTTCAATTAAGGTATAGATTTTTGGGGGAACAGAATCATTTTTAATTGCAAGAGAAGGATTAATTAAAGATGTAGAAGTTAAATGTAAAGGTTCATCAAATGACAATTTGCTAATTACATCAATAGGGCTACTAGTTACAGGAAGCTGTCTTTTAACAGGTTTAACTGTTCTTTCACCATGTTCAATAATATTACCTGCAGAAGAAGATTTATTAGAAAACATACCCAAGTGACTATCAACCAAATTACTTACCATGGCAGAGGAGGAAACTTCCCCTGAGACTGGGTTTGGGATTGTGCTTGGGCCTTCTTTCTCCTGCCTTGTTGGTAGGGATGAGGAGGTGGATGGAAATTGGGTGTTCTGGATGGGCCAGGCTGATGATGAGGAGGGTGTTGCACATTCTGTTGGTAGTGACTCATTAGATAATCCCATTTCCATTGCTCTACTTCCATAGTATTTGGATTTTGGATGGTTGAGCTGGGTGGCTGTGAAGGTTGAGCCTGAAACTGAGGCTGATTGGGAGGCAACTGAGGAGGGGCCTGGGCCTGAATCTGGTTCCTGAGTTCTTGGACCTGATCCCACAATGTGTCTACCTTTGCTTTGTACGTCATATTTTCTGTCTTCAACTCTTTTATATGACTGGATAGGTTGCTGATTTGTTGCGGCAGAGGAAGCTTTTTTATTTTGAAGCCTTTTGGAAGACCTTCTTGAGGCACTAGAGGCTTTACTTCCTTCTGTGGTACTGGGGGAAGAGGGTTTGGTTTGTTTGCATTTCCTGTCATTTCCACATCCTGCAGTATGTGAATTCTTTGTGTTAGTATAAGATTTTTTATGACCAACTTTAGAAGAACTTACAGTGTCAGCATCATAGTCGATTTCTATTTCATCCACTTGCATGTTATCCATTTTTTCTGCCAAATTGTTGGACATACTAGTGGGAAGATTTATAATTTACTTTTTTATTTTATAAAAAATAATAAAAGTTAGTCAATAATTGCTCCAAATAATAAAAAAAATTTTTATTAATTAAATTATAGAAAAAATAATTTTCAAAATAAAGTAATAATTAAAAAAAATTAATTTAAAAAAAAAATGGATTGCAAGATTAAATTGGGAATAACAATCAAGTTAATTCAAC
The DNA here is from genome assembly GCA_030280995.1 of Hemileia vastatrix. Taxonomy (NCBI): domain Eukaryota; kingdom Fungi; phylum Basidiomycota; class Pucciniomycetes; order Pucciniales; family Zaghouaniaceae; genus Hemileia; species Hemileia vastatrix. The sequence goes on from JASXTE010000011.1 coordinate 4,005,902, forward strand.
CAATTAATTACCAATATTAAATATGGCAATATACTTGGCACTAAGCACAATGTACTTTTAAGTCAACCAAAATTAACAATAATTAATAAAAAAAAATTAAATTAATAATTCAATTTTGTATTAAAAAATGTCAATTCTTCTAGGACTAAGAGGATTTAACACTCTATAATGGTCAACTAGGAAAAAAAAAATTTTAAAAATTGAACACTTACACTCAGTGAATCAGCAATTAAGCCACAATCACTGTTATTGCAATAAAAATATAGTAATAAGAGTGAGAGGCGCAAAGGTGAACTTACTATAGTGATCGAAAAATCACTTCAAAATAATATAAAAATTAATATTATATAAACCTAAGATGTCGAACCCAAGTTCAAAACACAGTCGCGGCAAAAGTTTCGTTTTGCTAGGTGGTCCGTGCGTTTTGTCGTTTGTCGCCAGGCTCGATCGTCGTTGTTGTTTGGAAAGGTCCCCAGTTGTCAGTCAGTCGTCTAGAAGAGGTGGGAAAAATAGGAGAAAAAGGAGGAGAGAAGGAGGAGGACAAGGGAAAATAAAGAAATAAACCAAAAAAAATATATATTTAATTGATTTGAGAGGGAAAACAACGGTGAGCAACTTTGAGAGGTGACAAAAACTTAGATTTTATTAACAGTAATATTATTAAATGTAAGGGTTCTGCGCGGCAAACAATTTTAATTACTATCAGACTTAAAGCAACCTTTGATTTGTTGTATAGAATTTAAATTAGATTTGTATTACTAATAAAAAAAATATAAACGTAATAAATTGGTTATTTAATTTGTTGAGTGTGTAATAAGTGATGAGGCTACAGGGGATTATCCAAGGCCCTTGTATAGGCAATGGGTCCTCTGAAGCGCTACTATCTTTGTAAATACAATGATTAGAATGGAATAAAACAAATATATCAAAAAAGTAAATGAAACATAACAATATAGAGAAAAACATGAAACAAATAATTAAAACCCCAATTAAGAATCCAATTTCCCCGCCATTAATTCCCAAATCAGTAAGTGACAATAGTGAATAACTAAACAAGATTGGAAACATAGGAACTATGGGAAATATAATTCCAAACAGATGGTACATTCTGATTAAAGGACATTTTAAGTGAAACAAAAAATAATTTGACGCAACAAAACAAGCAATTAATCTCAATTTAGTCCAAATTAATTTATTTGTTTTTTTCTAACACAATTAAGGGTCAAAAGAAGCGTCCTTAATTATTGTTTAGTATCATATGAGAGGTATTATATAATATATAAATTTAAGTAATTAATTTAAATATATTATAAATCAATTTTAAACTTGTAATTATAATATATGTTTTTTAATTAATTAAATATAAATTTATAATTATTAAATACATAAAAATGCGCCATTATTTGTAGAATATATTATATTATGCTCAATTTAATTGTATATAAAAATATATATAACCAATAAATTTAATGTAACACTTGTATATAATAAAATTCTTATATAATTTCATTATGCAATAAAATATTAAGTTATATTCATTAAATACAAGTCTTACCCACTCTTTAAGGTTTTATAATTTATATATCATTTACTGGACTCCTGGAATAGCCTGGCTGACAGTTTCCATCAAAAATTGATGATGCACCAGGATCTTCAACAGAGGGATTAAAAAATGAGATTACTTCCCAATTGGAGAAGTTACAGCTGCTTCTTACTCAGAAACAAGCTGGTACTAAGGAGATTCCTTCAAATCAAAAGAATTGGCCAAAACTTGACCAATATCCAACATTTGATGGTGATTCTTCTTCTGATTGGCAACAATTCATTTGCAGAATTGATAACTTAAAAAACTCATACAAACTCCCAGATGAGGAAGTTGGGTCTAGGTTAATTTCTTTATATACCAATGTAGCCCCAATGTGGTATGAATCTGTCCTCTTAGATGAGAATGATTACTCATGGGAAGATTAGAAAAAATTAATTAAAGCACAATTTGGGGGCTCCAAGTTTAGGATGGCTCAACAAAGGCAGTATGAGGAAACTAAATATAGTTCTTCTACTGATAAACCTATTGATTTCTTAATGAAACTTGTAAAAATCTTAAGAGCTATGGACCCAAAAATTGGAGTTTGAGTTATGGAAGGACAGGATCCTTTATAAATTGCCATTGTCTTTGAGAGACTTTATTGTGTCTAGGACTGAGTTCACCAGAGAACCTTCTTCTATCATCAATACTTGTAATGAGATTCTTCTAAAGAACAAGTATGATGCCAGAAGATTCATTCCTAGAACCACTTAAGAGAAACCCTCCAATTACCAACAGAAATCTCTGGAAAAGGTTGGTAAGCCTTCTGCTCCTGTTGCACCTAAAAAGTATGCAACAAACACTTGCTTCAGGTGCAACAAACCTTGGAAGAAGGGCCATGTTTGTGACAAGAAGATAAATCTTGTAGAACAAACAGAGGAGCATGCTGATGACACAGTAGCACTAGATGATACTTCAAGTGATTGTGCCAGAAATATTTCATATGAATCTCAACAAGAAATCTTGATGCTGGAAGAGGATATTCATTATTTAAATACTATTGATATTGATAATAATGCTTTATCTACAGTTGAAGATGCTGAGATCATAAAGAACATTGAGGATAGCTAAATTGTTATTGCCCCTCTCAAGGCACCAGTCTTGATTAATGGAACCAGCATTGAAGTTGTTCTGGATTCTGGAGCTGGAGGAAGTGTAGTATTTGAAAGAGCACTTTCTTTAGTGGATCAAGACTATAAATCAAAACTGATGCTTATCATTTCTGAAAATTGGAGAGGTTATGGCTCTGTTTTGTCCCCCATTTGTAAATACAAAGCCACAGTGTTTTTTAAATATAACCATGGTTTTGTAAGAGCTAGTTGTGATTTTATTGTCATGAAAAATGATAACTTAAGCGATTGGTTTATTGTAGGGAATGATATTTTAACCAAATATGGCATAAAATTGGATCCCTCAAACCAATGTTTCACAATGGGGATGAATGGGAAGAGAAAATTTAAGATTTCCTCCCCCAAAAAATTATTAAAACCAGAATTGAACACATGTAACTCTGTAGTTCAATATAATGGAAGATCTACAAGAGAAATGCATGCCCTTATGTCTGAGATTGACAATGCCTCTTTTGGAGAACAACTTTCTGGTGAGGATAAAGATTCCATCATTAACTTGATAAAGTCTTTTCCTATGTCCTTTGCTCATGGGTCACATGAACTGGGATTAGTTAAAGAAGAAATTAAGCTTTCATTGTCTTGTCCATTAACTGATATACCACCTAGATTAAAGAAGAATCCTTATCCTGCTTCTCCCACAAAGAGAAAATATATTGAAGACAATATATTTACCCTTTTAAAAATGAATAGTATTGAAAAGGTAGTTGAAACACCTAAATATAGTGTTATCTCACCTGTCCTAATTTCTTATCAGAAAGGTAAAGCCAGGTTATGTGGTGATTATAGAGCACTAAATACTTATACTGTTGATGATATCTATCCTTTACCTAGAATTAGCTCTATACATGCTACCTTATAGGGTGCTAAATATATCAGCTGTTTGGATGGTAACAAGGGATATCACCAGGTACCTGTTGAGAAGAATTCTCAGAATTTTCTGATGATTGCTACTCATATGGGTATTTATAAGTATATTAGGATGCCATTTGGCCCTTAAAATGTCCCTTCAGTTTTCCAAAAAGTCATGGATAACACATTCCATCAAGAGATAATTGAAGGATGGCTGATGGTTTATATTGATGATATCATTATATTCTCAAAAACATTTGAGGACCATCTTAACCACCTGTGTAAAGTGTTCCAGAAAATGGATGAGATAAATATGACACTTGCTTTGAAGAAAAGTAAATTTGGTTTCAATTCTTTAAAAGTTCTTGGTCATGTTGGTTCAGGCTTACAGATATGTGTTGACCAAAACAAAGTGGCAGCCATACAACAGGTGAAGGCTCCTACTACAGTGAGAGCTCCAGAGTTTTTTTGGGAATGTGTGAATACTATAGACAGTATATTAAAAATTACCAAGTCATAGCTTTACCCCTTACCCTATTAGCTAGAAAGGATGTTGCTTTTGTCTAGAATAGTGAAAGACAAAGAGCCTTTGACACTATGAAACACTGTTTGATGTCAGCACCAATTCTTGCTTTACCTGACTTTAATCAACCATTTGTTTTGTACACTGATGCCAGTTTTATTGGTCTTGGTGCTGTCCTCCATCAAAAACAAGTGATAAATGATAAAGTATCAGAAGTAGTAATTTTTTATATTTCAAGAACCTTGAGAAATAGTGATTTGAAATATGGTGCTACTCAATTGGAATGTTTAGCTGTAGTGTGGGCTCTAGAGAAGCTACATTATTACCTAGATGACCAGAAATTTGAACTTGTCACCAACTGCAGTGCAGTTAAATCCCTTTTAAACTTGAAAACACCTAACAGAAATATGTTCAGATGGCAGTTGGCTGTCCAAGAATACAGAGGGAGAATGACAATTATTCATAGGGCTGGTAGTGTTCACTCAAATGTGGATATGTTATCAAGGTTACCTTTACCAAATGATGACTCTAATCCTGCTTATGATCCTGAGGATGAAATTATTCATATTCATGGGATATATGTGGTTGATATGGAGGAAGAGCTATTACAGCTTATTCTGGATTCATATGATAAGGACACTGACTTGAAAAAGTTATGCACCATATTAAATGATCCAAAGAATGCTTCAATACAAGCATTAATTAAAACCCTTCCACCAAAGTACCAGAAGGCTTTGGAAAAAGGTAAATTTTCAATTGATGAAGGATATCTATATTATAGAAGAAAGTTTAGTAATGTTATGGTTATTCCTCCTTCTATGAAAGAAATCATTTTGAAAATTTGTCATGATGACATATTAGCTGGACATTTTGATCTTGAAAAAACAATGATCAGAATTGATAACACTGCTTGGTGGGTTAATATGTCTGAAGACACCAAACTATATGTTGAATCCTGTGATTTTTGCCAAAAATCAAAAAGATTGACTGGTAAAAGAGTAGGATTAATGCAACATATTGAGCCTCCTGATGCACCATGGCAGATAGTAAACATGGATTTTGTAACAGGATTACCTATTTTTGGAAAAGACAGTTATAACTCTTGTTGGGTTATTGTGGACAGATTCACTAAAATGTGTAAATTTATCCCTACCCACAAAGATGTTTCCACTAAAGAATTAGCTTTCTTATGGTGTTCTCATTTTTTTAATACTGCTGGTTTTCCTAAAGCCATAATCTCTGACAGAGACCCTAAATTCACTTCTGAATTTTGGATGTCTCTGATGGATGTTTGTGGTTGTGATCTGAAACTTTCTACTGCCCATCATCCACAGACTGATGGCTTAACTGAAAGAATGATTGAGACTTTAGAGGACATGATAAGAAGGTATTGTGCCTTTGGCCTTGAGTATAAAGATAATTACAGATTCACTCATGATTGGGTTACCTTAATTCCTGGGTTGGAATTTGCTTATAATAGCACTGTTCATTCTGTTACTCAAAGAAAGCCTTTTGAGCTCTGGCTTGGATATGTTACAAATACTCCTGCCCAAATTTTCAATAACAAAATACCTAAATTGGATATACATCCTGGTGTAAAATCTTTTCTTCAAATGCAACAACTTTGTAGAAATCATGCTCAAAAATGTATTGAAAAATCATTTGAATATGAGAACAAGAGATGGGACAAATCCCATAAAGAATACACTTTTAAAAGGGTGATGAAGTGTTGATTTCTACAGTCCACTTCAATTTACATGGAAATAACAAATTAAAAGACCCATTTGTTGGTCCATTTGTTGTCAGAAGAATGATTGGAGATAATACAGTTGAGGTTATTTTGTATTCTCCATATGACAGAAAACATCCTGTCTTTCCAATATCTCTTCTGAAACCTTACACATCCAATAGTGATTTATTTCCAAAAAGGAGGGGAAGACCAAAGAAAACCCCAAATGAAATCACTGAAACAGCAGAAATTGAAAAAATTCTGAATGACAGAATAGTCACTGCTGAAAAAGGTACAGAATACTTATTTAGATTCAAGAATAAATCATCTGAATATGATTCTTGGATACCTGGGAATGAGATATCTAATCTTCCTACTCTACTAAAAAAGTATAAAAAGAAAAAATCATAGCATTTTTTTTATTGTTTTTTTTAGAGTGAGGGAGTGTCAGCCAGGCTACTAGACTTACCCAGTAAAATAATTGATTATTTTACTGAGATGAAGCCACTCCCTTTTTTCTTATTAACAATTAATTATTTACTTATGTATTACTTACAACTAACTAGTTAAGTATATTAAGTAGTATAAATAATTAATGTAAGTAAATGTCCCATATATTTTTACTCCCTAAACACCGTGCTCAATAATGCAGTTAAATGGGAATAAAGATTAATAATAAAATTATAATAAAAAAAACCTTATAATTATTATATTACTTAACTGAGAGATCTGGATTTCCGTGAAGTCAATATAATTAACTAAATTATGTTGTATTAATTGTGACATTCCAAGGAAACTCATGCTTTATTACCAATAAACATAATGCCTTGTTGACGTACCAATTAATCTATCTTTTCTTTTATATTATATATATACTCCTATTAGTCAGCTTCTTTCTCACACCCTTGTAATTGATGGTGCAATTTTTGTATCTTTATGTCCCTCATGTTTGCCTATAAAAGGCCCTAACATTTGTACCTTTCAAAGTCATTCCTTACTTTTACTCACTTTATTATAACTACATACAACATTTGTTTATTATTATAAAATTATTGTTTTAGTACTTACATTCACCGTAAATCTAAACCTTTAAAAAATAATAGTACTCCACCCTGTTACCTCTTCTTATTTGAGTAAATAATCTTTAAAAGATAAGAAAATACATACCTAGTTTTGAAATCCTTTAAAACCCTTGCTTCCGCCCTTGGACCTCCTTGAAAAACCTTCTAGACTTGAAAGAGACCTTGACAGAAAAGAGGGAGAGAAAAAAAGGTTAAAATTTACCTTGGAAATTAATAACAAAACTATATACCTGAAAAATTCAAAAAGAAAAAGAAAAAAATTACAATTAGTAGATATAAAAATAAAAATAAAAAAAGACTTACCTGAAAAGATGAGATGAGAAAATAAATGAAACCAAAATGTTTGAGGAATGTTTGAGGAGAAGAGTAAAAAGATATAAGGGATGAATTAAAAAATAATGACTGAAAAATTATGCAATAGCTAAAAATATGTGATTTTATGTTAAGGTGGTGAACAAAAACAAATGAGACAGGGAAAAAGAGAATTTAACTGAAATTTAAAAATAAAAGTCAATATGCAAAAATAAAATTACAAAAGAAGAGAATAATACATTCAACTTGATCATTTGAAGAGTATGAAAAAAAAATTAAAATGTATGTTGAGAAAAGTTGGAGTATTAATGGCATAATGATGGAGCATATCCCAGTGGGAAGCAAGATTAATAGTTGATAAAAATAAAATGAAATTTGTAATAATTTAAGAACAAATTGCTAAATCTCCCAATGTGCTAGTGTGATTGAAAGAGTTCTTGCCCATATGCTAGTGGTTTGAGAAATTGAAGTGTAGGATATAGTGGGAGGTGTTTCAACTTCTTCATCTTCATACAACTCTAACCATTGATCTTTGAGTTCAGCAAGTAGGTTATGAAGTATAGTGTAGCACAGAATTCAGTTTATTGCTGAATTCATTTTGGATTTCTTTCTAAGAAGACTTTCTAATTCCCTTAACCTGGAAAAACAACCTTACAAGATTCCAATAGAATGTTCAATACAGACTCTTAATTTTGCCAAATGATTGTTGAACTTGGAATTTTGACTGTCTTAAGATGCTGATCCCCAAAAAGCAGGAAGTACATAATTTTCATTCAAATAAGCAGAATCTTCCTGAAGATACTGATTTTCATAAAAGAATTTTTCAGGCTTGTTTTTAATTTACTTTCTTTTTAATACATAGGAATAATGACATGATCCAGGATAGCCAGAAAAAAAAGATATAGATTTTTTTTGATGTCACATATAAGCTGAACGGAAATTGAATATCTATAGAGAAGACACTTCACAATATAGGGGGTGGACTTGCTAGCAAGTCCCCAACCTGAACCCAGATGGGATTCAGATGGAACTCAGACTGAACTTATACTGAACCCATACTGAACTCTACTTGAACACCCACCTAAAACTTTTCAGCTGAGTGGTGTTCATCCCTGATTGTATGGTTCCTTTTCCAATAGCTCACTGTGTGTTCAATCTGTGATGAGTTTGGGTCCAAGGTTTCCGAATTGCTAGCAAGTCCGCCCCCCATATTGTGTGGTGAGATATATTTATTTGTGTTAGTTTTTAAAATAATCTACCTCTTTTTATGGTCAAATTAATTGTTTCCACCTTGAGCAGGTAGCTGGCTCAAAGGAATAGTAGTACCATCTACAAACCCAATACATCCTGTGAAGCCCTCTGCTTGCATAACCTGAGATGATTCAAGTTTCTCTTCTTTAGTTGGCCAGGTGAGAGGTTTAAATTCGAAGGAGTTAATAGCAGTAATGCATTGTTTTGTATAAGTTTTAACAGAGCCATACCATAAATCAAAGACATTTTCCAAACGTTTCAAGGAAGCTCCATTACCATTGGAACCCAAACAACATAGTGTGATAGACAATTGAACCAAAGGATCATGTTGTGGTTTTTGAGAATTATTGTGAAAGATGTATTGGCACTGAATAAGCTCAAGAAATTTAAGGAAACATCCCTGAGAAGTCCTGAACAACTGTCTAAAACTAAGTACAGATAGGTTAAGAAGGGTTTGGATGGTGTACTTGGGGGTATGAAGTACTTGAGGCTTTCTAGGAAGAAGGTAATTTTTCCTGGCCATTTTTTATTAAAAAACAAAATATTCTTCTAGATCAGAATTAGAATCACAATCAGAGTCCAAGAGGATATCAAGAGATATGAAAGTCATTGCTTGGTGTAGCTTATCACAAAATGAGAGTGAGAAAGGCATGACTTTTATATGGTATAAAAATGTAAATGATGTACAATTTTTTGAGTTATAAATTGTTATGCTTCAGAGTGCGTTGTATGAATGGGATGATACTGGCAAATTAGTGAAATGAGATGTTATAATGAAATCAGCACTTTTGGTTAAGAAAGTGTGAATTTGAGTGAAATAAGTGACTTATTTCATTTTAAAATCCACCAGCGTTGGGACTAGTGTGTTTCAGAAATGCACACTTAAATAAGTGCAGATTTTCCAGAACTGACACCCCCTATTAAATAAGTTACTGGCTGACAGCTAAACTGAAACTGAGCTAAATTAAAAAAAGGGATTGGCACCTGCTATCAGGTTCCCACATTTTCTTTCTGGTGACATAGATTCCCTCTTCATATTACTTCACCAGATTCAAAAGCCTGGCTGACACAGTATATGTATATAAATATTTATTAACTTCCATAGTTTCCAGATCGTGGAGAAAATCTAAAGTCTTTTTACTTTACAAACTTCTTCAATTTTTCCCAAAGATAAATCAATAAATATTATTTACATTAAAACATATTCTTATTGATGCCCTACTTCATACATTATATTGTTATAATTGAGAAATATACTATGAATTATAAGGTATTTTTTCCCATAAAATTACAACTAAAAAATAAAGTCTAATTTTTATTAAAAAGGTGTTTTAATTGCAATACAAGATACGCCCTATATATGACAAAATAATTGTGGATTATTTGGTAAAGAAATAAATAACTTCAAGATGGAAAATTTGTCAATTTGAATTACTCCATCCTTGTTCTTTTCCCATGTAATTTTGAGTCTGAGAAAAAAATCCACAACAATTTAAAGGCTTATGAGGATGCATGTATTGAAAAAATCTTCATTTGTGGCATTTTTTTTGATGTCAAAAAAATCTCATACAATGAGTGACATGAAGGAAAAAGCAGACAAGATATGTCAGCCAGGCTGTCCCAGGAGCCCAGTAAATAAACATACAATTTATTGGAATTAAATAAAGACATAATAATTGCAGAGTATGCATTTAACATTAATATTATATTACATAATAAATTTATATTAATATTTTATTTATATAAATAAAGTAAAATATTATTTTAATTTTATTATAAGATAATTTAAAAGCATTTAATTATATTCCATAACAAAGGGCGCATTGTTTATTTAATAATTATAAATTAATTAATTAAAAACTTATAAGATAATTATATTCAAGTGTTTATCTTATATTGTAATTACTTTAATTAATTAAATTTAATTATTAAAATATACTTTTTCATATACTATTATCCATAATTATGGCCGCTGTTTTTTGGACCCTTAATTGTGTCAATAAAAAATTAAATAAATTATAATACTTATTTTATAAAATAGTATTAAAATTCTCAACCTAATTTAGTAATAAGTTAATTACTTGTTTCATTTAAATTAATTATTTAATTACATAGTTGGAACAATTAATTAATTTCTTTATACTAAATTAAAATTGATTACATATTTTGTTGCGTCAAAATATTTTTACTTGTTTCACTTAAAAACCCTTAAAGCATACTGTACCATCTGTTTTGAATTATTTTTTCTCATAGTTCCTATGTCTCAGGCTTGTTTAGTTACTCACTATTTTTACTTACTGATTTGGGAATTAGTTGTGGGAAAATTTGGTTCTTATTTGGGGTTTTAATTATTTGTTTCATATTTTTCTCTAAATTTTTATGTTTCACTTATTCTTTTATTTTCTTGTTTCATCTTATTATGACTCTTGTATTTACAAATGTAGTGGCGCTTCAGAGGACCCATTGCCTATAAAAAGGCCTTGGATAATACCCTGTAGCCTCATCACTTACTACTCAAACATATTTTTAATTACATTATAAAATTTATTTTATTTACACATATTTAAACTGCGCTTCCGCCTATTTAAGTAATAAAATAAAATATTAAAGGTTGTGATAAGAATATTTTAGTATTAATAGTTGATAATTGAACAGAGAGAATAAAAAGTACTTACTTTATTAACCACATTGATCCCCGTCCATTTTTATTAAAAGTCTTTAAATTTTTATTATTAAAATTATATATTTCTTTATTTCATTTCCTTTTTATTTCCCCTTTTACCTTTTTTCCAATTACCTTTTCCACCTTCTTCTAGACGACCGGCCGACAAGATAGGACAAGTTCCAACGAGATAGAAACGGCTTACTAGAAAAAACTATAGGGAAATTTTAAGGAACTGATGATACATTAATGGGAGAGAGGGAGTTTATTGGGTTTGTTAGTGGTATATTCAGCACTGAATCCATTTTTTATGGCTTTGATTCACATGTGCAAATCTTTCAAAAGCAGTATGTTTAAAAAAACCCTAACTCTCATACACGTCAAAATATGTATATTAATGATCATTTTAGTATCCTTGAAACTGAAATTGAGGCTGTTACATAGATGTTAATGTGGATCATAAAAATCCCTAGAGTTTTTTTTTCTCTCCACTTTAAAATAATTGGTTTTCTTTTTTATGATTAAATTTACGTATGCGATCATAATTTTCAAATTTTCATATCTCAACTTGTGTTCTCAAACAGGTACCACAATAAACTTTATAACACAGGGTGAAAAAGCTGGGAAATAGAGATTCAGTTGTGGTTTTAGATTGCTTCCGACTAGCTCATGTCAACAACGCGACCTGACACGTCCTAAAAAGGCTTTCAATGAAACGTAATGTACATGAAATTTTTTTTTTGCCAAAATTATAGACTTTGAGTTGCATTTATACAATTTTCGCCTGCCTAGGAGTCGAAAAGTGAGACAATGCTATATTGGCATAAAAAATAATAACCAATATTAGTGAATTTTTTTCTTATCTTGAATACACTCACAATTACTTTAAGGAAGGAACACAGCCTTTATAATTAGGAATATAAATTATTTTTGGTATTTGAATGCTTTATGCAGAGGTATATTGGAATAAGAAGGGAATAGAAAGTTATCTTCAACAGGCGTATTCACAAGAGAATAGTCACGTGTAGTAGATCTCTACTTTGTTTGTTGTTGTATGTTCGTTTCTTGTTTGTTTCACATGCACAGAATGCGTGGAGAAAAGAAAACACACAGTTAACGAAGATGAAACAAGCCGCGCGACAGAAATCGAAGTAGTCACCTCCATCTCAGTTTTATTCTCCTGTGGGTTTATACTTCATTTGTCTAAAAAAAAATTGACAATTCTATACTATTCATCTTGTATGACACAAATAATCTTAAGTACACCTGACAGTATATTTAAGAATAACTTATTTATCTTCTATATTTTTTACACTATTTCATTTAAACACACTATTACTTTTTACCACCAGATTTCTAAAAAGATTAAATATAAAGCTTTCTTCTCTTGATTAATTTTACTTCAAGTTTTCTCAGCTGTTTAGGAATATCAAAACAGAAAAAAGAATAGAGAAAGTGTCGAACTAAGAGCCTTTAAAAAAATCCTAAACCGCCAAACCATCTGTAACGGGTCATTATTCATTATTAAAATAAATGTGCAAATGGAACTCTCTTAACTCCATTTTTAAATTTAAAGGAAATATTTTGGTATCTACTTCTCTCCATAGATTAAATCACATATTCTTCAATGATTATAGTTTTTGGGAGCTTCAAATTAATTGTCCGTCCTCATATGTATCACACTTTTATCATTTTGAAGGCTGGAAATCCATGAACTAAGTTGCTCTTTTTTTATTGAGAGAGAATTGAACCTTCACAAAGAATGATTCATGGAATATTTGAAAATAAAAAATCGTGCATTTGAGCGGGAAAATACTGAGAAATAGTTTTGAAAGGGTCTTATAACTCTTGCATGAAATAGCTGTTAAAATGTTACTGAAAATAATTTACGAATCATAATCAAACCTCAGATAACGACTTAAAACTAGTTTTTATTGCCTTTTAGTTTTTTTTTTCAAAGATGATCCCACAAAACAGTGGGTTATTGGAAATATTTGGTTTTTTCCTTGTCAGAAAAAATGATCACAGAACCCTGATGTTTTTCGTAGATCAAATAATGAATTTAGGATGAAATGCAGTATTTCTCTGTATATCCCATTATTGCCTTAATATTTTTTTTTAACTTCTTACAATCTCACTCAACAGGGAGCATGAAGGCAGGGCAACATTATATAAAGTACTAAATACATGGCCAGTGAACTAATTGGAAAAGTGGACAGACAGGCAATAAAGAGGAACAAGTAACAGAATGCATTAATATGACAGAGTACCCAAAATTTTAAAAATCATGGGAGATCGACAGTAGGTAGGGTAACAACAGGACATGTCGTGCAAATTGTCTGAGTGATGCTCTGTCATATGCATAAGCATGAATATAAATTTGGCCGAGGTCAGCTTGATCCGACAGCAAAATTGCGCGGTCAGGGAGATAAATCAAATTTACAATACAAACATAGAGAGGTTGACATAACAGTTACAGAATCGAAAGCGTGCAGGTATAGAAGTCGTGTCACCGCGCTATTTCCTATCCTTTCTTGATTAACTTGCGCGCAGATTCACTTCACATAGATGATCTTCACATTTGTAAATGAAGTGTCAAAATTTTGTACCACTCAAGATCTATCATGAACGGTTACTTACATTCCACGCGACGCGATGTTATTTTCCTTTATGAACATATTTTATCCAATCAACGCGTCTGGATGAGTTGACCGTGTCATTATTTTAATTTTACAAGGTAGCGCAAAAGTTATAAAGCTGGCTTTCTCCTTGAAGTCGGATATCGCAATTGTGGAAAACATTGAATATTACATCTACCTTTCCCAACTGAGCTTTAAAATTTTTCTAATATGTCACCTAATCCCACTGAATTAGATGCTAGTATACTCACAGAGGCTATGACTCGTCCAGGTTTTGGTCGGTGAGTATATGGCTGTATTAAGATGAAAGTTACAAAATTCATATTCTCTCATTTTTTCAAAAATAGTATGGGTCGTGCCATTGAACTTCAAAGCAATACATTCAAGCTTAGATTTACCTGTCCCCCTAATCAAGTTAATATATATCAGTATGAAGTAAGTGTTTCTGACGAATATTCAAAAATTGATCAAAGGCCTGATGTTTGCGCATTGATATTTATTCTTTAATTTTTAGATCACTTTTATGGACCAACACAAAAAATCCCCTCCTCGAGCATTGCGCTATCAAGCTTTTGAGGCCATTCGAAGTACTTTGCCACTCTCTGAAGTCTGCCCTGTCTATGATGGTGATAAAATTGTATTTTCTAATAATCAAATAACTTCATTGAGTGGAACGGTAAGCTTGAAGTAATATTGTACTATTCTTATTTTTTAGGGTTTAATTACCTTTTCTTATTATTTTATGTTACTATTTTTTTATTTTCCATAAAGGTCCAAGTAGCCCAAGCAAAACTTCCAGGTAAATTGGAAACGTTGTCCTACCAGGTAAGCTTCAAGTATTATCCTGTAGATTTATCATAATTAATTTTTTTTCAGCTCAATCCTGAAGGAAAACCAATCAGTTTGACATCACTCGGCGCTTTTGTGCCTGGAGCCGTAATTTCCAGACAAGGGAATAATCAAGCTAACAGGGTTCTTCAAGCACTTAACGTGGTATTCAAATATCACAACGCAGTTCACTATCCTTGTAATCCGCGCGCATACTTTCCTGATTGGAGCCAATCACGAAACATAAGTGGGGGTGTTGAGTTAAAAAGTATGAATTTCTCTTCTCCCAAAAAAATTTTTTGTCTGGAATCTGAATTTCACTTTGATCTTTCAATCATATTTAAGGAGGATTTGTCCGTCACGTCCGGGTTGGAACTTTAAGTGCTGCTGGACAAGCCAGTAAAGCGCCCAATCTCTTACTCAATATGGATGTTGCATGTGGAACGTATTATAATGTTACCCCACCTCCTGGACCTTACGGGGAAATTGGAAATCTAGCATTTATATGCGCTCAAATACTTGAAATACCGGCCAATCGAATGCAAGAGTTAAGCAATATGGGGCCTGACAGGGCTATGAGTGTGACTAGAAAGTTAAAAAATCTTTCAATTGATATAAAACGTGGAAGTTCTGATGGTGGAATAACTAGAGCTTTTAAGGTATGATATAAAATTATCAAGTGAAAAAATGAATTTTCACCACTTGCGTGCCGCATTTCTCAGGGAATTTCTTTGATGGGTGCTAATCATGAAACCTTCGAATCTGAGAATGGAGTTATCAGCGTGGAAGTAAGTTTAAAACTTAATATTTAACGGCATAAAATAAATGACTTATCAAGCATTAAATTTCTCTTTTTTATTCAACGCAACTTAGCAATTTTTTCATAGCACATATAATACCAGACTTCGATATCCGTTTTTGCCCTGTATTGTCTTTGGAACAACCAAAACACGTAGGGTCAGTATCATAAAAAATACTCATTCTCCAATTGATATAGTTTCTATACTCATATACATACTTTTGCCATTTTATACCCGCTCATTTTACATGTAGCTTTATCCAATGGAGTTGTGCAACGTTAGAAAGGCAGGAACTCCTCATTATCAAATCTACTATTTTTATTTAGCAGGTTCAATGTTGATAAAGAATCAATTTTCTTCAGAACCAACGATATATCTTCAAACTAAGCAGCCGCCAACAACCTGAAGCCTTAGACTTTATGACCTCAAGGTACTTGTGATACTGATTTTCTTTAAAATTTAACTTGAGAAGGTTGATCAAGTTCGGTTTTACTTGATTACTTGTTCTTTAGACCATCTGAGAGATTTAACGCTCTATTCGAGGCTAGAAAAAGATTTCATTCCGATGAAAACACAATGTCAGTACTCTATCGTTCATTTTATGGGAATTTCTTGATCTGAAAAGTTTGTTTTGAAGGGTTTCGCAATATGGACTAGAAGCCACACCTGGATTTCTCGTTATTCATGCTCGTGTTTTTGCCTCCCCAACTATCGAATACAGGTGAGGACATTCATTCAATTTGATGTTGAGGCTACTCAAGATACTAAAAATTAACTTTCCGTCATTTCATTGTTAGCGAATCAAGAGTAAATGTCAGAGACGGGAGCTGGAATGTACTTCGTCATAAACTCAAAGAACCGGTTGCTATAAAGTCATGGTAAGCCTTATCTTTTTTCTATTGAGGAGTCCACCTACAACTTCAAAAAATCTAAATGGGAGATATAAGTTTATCGACCACTTTACATCTATACGGCTATTCATAAATTTGAATATTTTTAGGGCGGTTATTCTCTTCACAAAGGTTTCAGAACAGCAAGTGGCAGCATTTGCTGAAAATTTGACCCACAAATTTCATGCCATGGGTACGTAAAAGAGAAAGTTATTTTTATTGTCTTTCACTAGAAAAAAAAAAAGGCCGCAGCCTGTTAGCAAGTACCAGCCTTTTTTTCGGTTGATGATAGTTTGATGCAGATTTTATATATTCTCATATTAAAATGATTGATGTATTCAAAAATTCAATGTTTTGGCTTCCTTGAATAGGAATATTTTGCCCAGGGAATCCTCAACCACCTCTAATCAATATGCCCCAACAGCCTTTACCCAAGATTTTTACCACAGCCGGGAGGGAGTCGCAAAAGATATTTGGTGCCCCTCCAAACTTTTTTTTATGCATAATCGATGACCGCTCCCCCCGTTACGACACTATAAAAAGTGAAGGAGATGTAAGTTGATGAAATAAGCGCTCAATCACTACTTATTTCTGAAACTTGGATTTTATCTTTTACAAAGTCTCTCGCCGGTTATGGTGTTACTACTCAATGCATGGTAAAAAAGCATCTGTAAGTCATTTCTCTCATATTTTTTTTCTTTCAGTCTCAATAATCATCATTCCATCGTGTCTCCACAATCAAAAGCAATCCAGCGAAAAATCAGGATCAATATTTGTCAAAGTAAGGCGAAGTTCTAGTTTTTCTTATTAGATGTGACAGAGAGTGACAAAAAATAAATTTGAATTGCTATCATTATTTTACTTATTTCAAGTCTTGCGATGAAAATGTGAGTTTAAGATCCTTGCGATAAATTTTTTATTCAAAAACTCATTGATTGTTTTTAATGATAATATTTATAGAAATGTCAAACTGGGAGGTATAAATCATGAAGTTTGTGGACTCCCCATAATTTCTACGGGCCCACCTATTATGATTGTTGGTATGTGTCTATTGAATTACATTCGTGGCTCAAGATCCGATATCTCATTTCTTCATGATGAGCTAGGCGCGGACTTGACCCATGACGGAGGAGTTGGAAAGAAAAAGCCGTCCATTGCAGCTGTCGTGGCGAGCATGGACAAGAAGGGATGCCAATATGGTACCGCAATCAGTGCGCAACCATTGGCTGAACCTGGAAGTATTAGCGGCAGACCGCGAACCCAAGAGGTATGTCCTCATTGATCCTGTTAAAGAAAGCATGAAGAAACATATTTAATGATACCTAATAATGAATAGCCAATCATTAATCTACAAATGATGATGACTAAACTTCTCAGTCAATGGAAATCTACTTGGCCGGCCGTTGGATATCCTAGAAGATTAATATTTTTTAGAGACGGCATTTCCGAAGGGGAGTTCGCCCAGGTTTTAGATATTGGTAATTTTTTGGAAATATTTACTTATTATGAATGTTTTCAAGTTGAAATTAATTGATCTTTTTCATCCCTCCATTGAAAACCCCGAAATTTTGTGGGGATAGAGCTTAGTGCAATTAAATGTCTGTGATTTGCTTTTATTCCATAAATTATGCTGATCAATCACGTTCAAGGGCTTATACTGTTTATTTTGTATTTTTTGAAACTTTAGCCGCTTTGATTGCTGTCGGAGGAGAAAATGCTAACTGCAAAGTAAGTGGGAAGTTTTCAAATTTTAAAAGTTGAGAAGCTTAGAGACTCTTGAAACTGATGAAGTTGATTGATTAGATAACTTACATCGTTTGCGGTAAAAAGTGAGTGCCATCAATTTCACGTCTGAAATTTAAATTGTGATGAGGATCACTCACAATACTACTTGAATGGTATAAGACACGGAGTTCGATTCAATCCGAAGCCTAACGAATGCGATCGGTCAGGAAATGCGCCTGCGGGAACTGTTGCAGATTGCGATATTGGGCATCCCCAACTGTTTGATTTTTATTTACAATCACATAGTGGATTGAAAGGAACATCGAAGCCAAACCGATACATTGTTCTCGTTGATGAGGGAAATTATTCGGTCGATGATCTTCAAGGATTATGTAACGCTTGTAAGAAGTTTTTTTCAACGAGAATATTATAAATTAGAAGCTAGGCTGATTGGTATGACCGATTTGATTCCTAGTTTGCTCTGGATTTCAAAGGGCCACAAGAAGCGTAGGAGTCGTCCCACCTATTTACGTGAGATCCCTTTATTTTTGAGCTAGATTGGACTCCGGTAAAAGAAACTTATTCAATATTTTTTCTCGCTGATTGGTCCGAACGAATTATTCTTCTCAATCATGAACCTTCAGTATGCTGATATAGGTTAGTTTTCTTTTTTTTAACGGGTAAATCCAGATCTTGAAAAATAAAATAGAGGAGGGTGTATTGATGGAAACGCAGGGGATGATAACTAACAAAAATTTTATGATTAAGTTTGTGCACGGGTAAGACGCTGGTTTAGCACGCAAGACGACACAAACACAGTATTGTCTTTTAGCAGTACGGAACAGACGATGGAAGAACGTGTTGCCGATCTTACATTTTATGATGAGAAGATCGAGCGTATGATGTCCGGGATTGAGAAAGGTTTACGTCGTCAGATGTGGTGGATTTAGTAACACCACTGATAGCGATTTGGGGGTGCAGTTGGACGAAAAACAGGTTTTGTGGGTAATTTTTACACTAAAATGGTTTTAAAAAAGAATTGAAGTAAATGTGATGTCTCTTGAAATAATTTAGAATGTTAGCTAGTGGATTGAGTTCTAATTTTTATAAATCAGATAAGCGAAAGTGTCAAAAATGGCGGTGGATTAGTTCGGTGAAGGAAAAGAATCAAAAAGGGAATTATGATTTGATTGCTCAAGTTATCTAAAAAATGAAAGGAAAAAAAAAAGGGATATATTGATATTTGGGAAGGAATGGAATGTCTCTTACCAGGTTAATGAGTGTAATTAGTAGTTTTAAGATTGAAATACGAGATGATTTGATTCAGCTAGTGTTTGGGAAACTGGAATAAAACGAAAAATAAAACTTTATTTTAAACCTCACCCATCACCCATTTTCCATTTTATAATTTTTAATTTCTGAAAAATAAATCAAACCACTTATAAGGATTAAAATGTTAGTTTTACAGCCGTGTGCTAGAACCTGAGGATCTACACTTTTATTTAAGTTGTTGCTGCATGCAATGTCGGATAGCCCAAGTTGGGGTGAATATTCAATATCAACCGACATAATGAATTATTTTCCAAGGCAGTTCCTTCTTTTCGCTTTCACAGATGAAATATCAAATCAGACAATTTATATAATACAATAATACAACAATAGTGTCTTGTCAAGAAAATATTGCTCTTCCCCTATCCATCTTTCTTGAAATTCATGCTCCATTTTCAGCTCTCACTTTCGTAGCATTCCTCTCAGGTCTCAACATTGTGCCAAAACATGTTTATCATCACACAAATCAAAGTAAGTTAGGTTAATGTTTCGAAACGTTATATATAGCTTCTTAAAAAAAGAAGATGTTGGCTCACATATCACATTGTGCTATGGTCATTAACATGACTATCTCCTTTTTTTAACTTTGTTTCGTGATTATTGCAAATAGGATACAATCCAAGTATTGCCAAGGGATTTCGGTAAGGAAAGGACCGGAGCGATTATTGAACAAATTTACCAAAAATATTGCCACAAAGTTTGTAAGATGATGCTGAAATAGATCATGGTTGTGCTAAACTTAAAAAGGATGGAAAAGAAAACAAAATAATGAAATTTTGGTCTGTCATCGGTTGATTGTGTTCAGGTCTTGGCTGAGATAGGCTTGTGCATTGGAGTCGTTGATCTCTTGGCTGCGAGTGAGGGAAAAATACTGTATGGGGACGGATGCTTTTACCACAAAGGTCAGCTTCTGAACATGAATGTTGCCTTGGAGTGTAAATGTTGATTTGATAATTTAAACAACCGTTGATCCTTCACTTAAACGGCTCATCAATTTATGAATTCGCTCATATTTGATTGGTGAACCAGTGGAATTCACTCTGGCTGTCTTCCGTCCTTTTCCAGGTGAAAGTTTGGCTGGAACAGTTTTGTCGACTTCATCTGCCGGAATCCAAGGTGCTGTTTTTCTGTTTTTTCATGTTGTTTTCATATTCATTATTTTGTTTACATTCGCTTACTAACTTTGGCTTTTTGTATTCTTCGTTTCATTTTCTCTTGGCTCCAGTTTCGCTCGAATTCTTCAAAGATATTTTCATCCCACCGTACCTCCTTCAGCAACCTTCTGCTTAGTCAGTTGTTTCTCTGTCCTTCCCAAATGAATGTCTCATCATTACCCTTCCTATGCAGTGATCCAAATTTGAATGAGTTCTTCTGGGCTCCTCAGCATGCTGAAACTTCCCCTGAAGACCTTGCCCAAATTGATCTTCTTTCTCCTACAGTTTGCCCACCTGAGACAAGACTGTACATACAAGTAGGTCAGCCAATCCGTTTCAGGATTGAAGAAGAGCATTTCCAAGATATAGGGCCACAGGAAGCACCCAAAGCTCCCCCTCCATTACCAGATGGGGCTCCTCCCATCCAACCTGAAGAAACCCTAAAAAGCCATGTTCTTGCACCATATAGACTAATTGTTTGTCATATTTCTTGAATTAGTCATATTAATCATACTCACCCTCATCTTTCTTCTCAGGCTTCTGCAGATGGTCCTGGCTTGGGTCTTTTGTCTTGGTGGGAAGCTCCTGAAAATGAACCTAATGAACACATGGAGGAATGAACATGTTACATCATACAAAAATAATTAAAGCAATCAAGTAATATTTCAATTAACTTGTTTCCCCTTGAAATTAGTTTCTAGTGATTTCCAGTGTATCGGAGGTGCTATAGATCACCTGTGAGGCTAAGCGAGTAATTTCAAAATTACAGTTTTTTGGCTAAATGTTCATTTTTCCATCTTATGAAACTTCACACAAGTACCAAAAACTAAAATAGTTATATGCTTCATACTTCCCCCTACTGAATTCTTGTCTTTGGACAGCCTATTTTGGCTCCATATAACACCAAATAAATAAGGGGGTCCCAAACATGACAAATGTGGAAATATATCACCACAAAATATTTAACCCTGCTGAATCCTTACTAACTCAAAATCAATAATTTATGGGGGGATTAATGATCATTTAATGTGCAGTAATTGGGAAATTTCTCAGAAGTAACAGAGAATGGGCTCAGAAATAACTGACCATTGTCTCAACAATTACTGAGTGTTATCTCTGAAATGATTGAGCATTGTCTCAGCAATGACTGAGTGTTATCTCAGAAATGACTGAGCATTGTCTCAGAAATGACTGAGCATTGTCTCAGAAATGACTGAGCATTGTCTCAGAAATGACTGAGCATTATCTCAATGACTGAGCATTGTCTCAGAAATGACTGAGCATTGTCTCAGAAATGACTGAGCATTGTCTCAGAAACGACTGAGCATTGTCTCAGAAATGACTGAGCATTGTCTCAGAAATGACTGAGCATTGTCTCAGCAATGTCTCAGCATTGTCTCAGCATTGTCTCAGAAATGACTGAGCATTGTCTCAGCAATGTCTCAGCATTGTCTCAGCATTGTCTCAGAAATGACTGAGCATTGTCTCAGCAATGTCTCAGCAATGTCTCAGCAATGACTCAGCATTGGCCCAGAAATAAATGAGCATTGACTCAGAAATGGCTGGGTTGGTTCAGCAGTAACTAAGAAAAGACTAAAAATTGGCTCATATGTAGCTTCATTTGAGTTTCAATTTGTCTTTAGGCTAGTTTCAGTAAAGTTTCACCTTTACTCTCCAGTTTTTTTCATCACTACCTCAACCTCTGTTTCATTTTGGGAGTAATTAGAGTTCAAGGCTGTTGAGTTTCTAGCAAGTCCACCTCCCATATTTTGTGCTGCATTAAATTCTTTTGTAGTCATAAAAATAGGAATGTTAGGATTTGGTTGAGGGGTGGGGAGGAGGAACACTATGGGAGTTATGCATTGTAAAGAGGTGGAAGAGTGGTTTTTGCATAAGGGGGTTATATGTGGCCAGCGCTGTGGAGCACCCCTCATAGGACAACTTATCTAACAATCCAGTTACTCTCTAGTCTCACTGCCAATTGGCATAGTCAGTCCCATATTCCCTCACTGTTGGAAGTCCCAACATATTCATTCTTAGTTAGTCTCACTGCTGCATCCAGCATAATCAATCCCATCTTAGACTAGTGTTAGTGCTAGTGGTAGTCTGTCTTCTTAGGTCTTAACATTTTGTCCAATCCTAATTGGTGCACTAGCAAAGAACAATGAACCCCTCAGGTCAACCTGATGCAGCAACCCTTTATGCAATGCAAGAATAAAATGCCAGACTCATGGAATGTCTAGTGGAGGAAAGTCCCTCATACCACAGCCCCACAGAAGCAGGGCTGAACGCCACAAAAGCTGAGGCACAGGCACAGCCCACAGCACCAGAGCCACTTATTAAAGGCCCAAAGATTGCTGTAACAGAAATCTTTGATGGAAAGTAAGGTCCCCAGGCAGATCAGTACCCATCACAGGTAAATCTTTATGCCCTGATCAACCACCATCAGTTCCCAGATGAGCAATCAAAAATTGGATTCACAATCTCATACCTCACAGATGAGGCAATGTGCTGGGAAAGGCCATATACAAAGGAACTCCTTGGAAATGGCAAGTTGGAAACAGATTTCCATTAGTTCATGGCGGCATTTGAATTATCATTTGGTGACCCCCATGTGGCCACAACCTCAGAGAATGCTCTCAACCAGTTGCGACAGATACACTGTTGCTGAGTATGTGTCCAGATTCTCCAGGGCCACACCAGATATGTTAGAGCATGGGGAGAAGGAGCACTCATGTTTCACTTTAGAAATGGGCTCTCACAAAAAATCAGGAACACCCTAATTAGTCACCCTCATCCAACCTCTCTCCAAGAGATCATGGAAATAGCCATCCAGATCAACAAAAACTGCATGCATCAGAAAATGGATGGTTGGAGTGGAAATCTCCAGTGGCACAACTATGCCTTGTCAAGTGGGTCCAGTTGCAGGGACCCAAAAGCCATGGAAATTGATGCAGTCAATGCATGCATCCATAGTGAGAAGAAAAGGCTATCTGATGAGGAATTTCAGAGGCATATGAGTAGAGGGCTGTGCCTCCAATGTGGAAATGGTAGTCATTTAGCAAGGGAGTGTAATGGGAAGATCAGGTTTAGTGAGGTGGAGGATAGCACAAGTAAGGTGCAGGTAAAAGACAACTATCAGGAGTGAAGGTTGTGTCTTCCTTGAGCAGATTAGAGGGAAAGAATAAGGGGGATCTGGTAGAAGAATTATCAGCGTGTAAGAAACTTGAAATTGATAATTGTATTATACTAAACTTGCATTTAATGACCCTTGAAGCCACAACAAATGTACAAGCTCTACTGGAAAGTGGGGCCACAGACTGTTTTATTTCTAACAAGTTTTTACAGAGAAATTAAAAGAAAAATGAAAAATTGGACCACCCTAGGTGTCTAATTATGTTTGACAGATCCCCAGGTGAGGGCGGAGAAGTAAGAGAAAAAGTTTTTTGCAGTTTTCAGTGTGACAGAAGGGAGTCTCAGAGCATGGAATATGCAACAAAGCTGAAAGACCAGTACAAAATGGTACTGGGGATGACTTGGCTACACCAATATAACCTGCAAGTTGATTGGAAGGGAAAGAAGGTTCAGATGGGAAGGAAAGGGGATTTTAGTACTAAAGTATTGGCCCCCTGGCCCCCTCAGGGGTCAGGGGCCCATCCCAAAATGTCTTCTGATGTTTTGTTATCATCAGTTGACATTCCACCAGAATTGATGCTTCCTGTTAACTTTAAGCAGCAAGCTCTGGATGGGGCACCAACAGGAAGCACTGGAAAGGAGCAGAAAGAGGGTAAAGTGCACCAAGAAGAGGAGAAGGCATAACAATGAAAAGGGAAGGTGGAAGATGGAAAGGTGGATGGCACAGAGAAAGCATTTATCCCCTGGCCTCTGAAGGAGTCAGGGGCCCCTCCCAGAAAGTCTCCTGGTGTTTCATTATCATCAGTAGACTTGCCGCTGTGGAAGTCATAAGTTTAGTAGAGAACTAAAGTTTATTATAAAAGGATTTTTGGGAGATGATTATTGAGATTGGAAAAGCCAATGTAATTTTCAAATGGTTATATTTAAAAGAATGAGTATTAAAAGTGGCTTAAAAAGTGTTAGTTTTACAATTAAAGATTAAATGAATAATTAATGGCACAAAAATGCAAGTATAAGTCTAAAAGTGCATGTAAATTGAATTAAGTAGTCTCAAGAACCTTTGGAATTTTTTTTATATTTTTAATTATTTTTCTACTATTTTTAAAAATTTTATAAAGTATTTTTGGTTATTTCTGATTTTTCATATTTTACATAAATTTGATAATTTTTTACTAGGTGAATAGGGCTGCACAGAATACAAAAATTAGAGTGAATTATAAAAGAGAAGTAGCTCTATCATCTGTAATTTTTACATATTTTTATTAGTATTTTAAGGTTCTAATTGAGTCCAGAAGTCTGTACAAGCTCCGGAATGCTCCATACAAGCTCTGTACAAACTCCAATGAGCTCTGGTTAGGGAAAATAGGGCACATGACATACTATGCATATAAATCCTGTAGATTTGAAATTAGACAGAATAATAGAGAACAACCAGAGAACATAACCATTAACAACAATCATTATTATTATACATAAAAAATTATAAATGTAATACCTTTATAAATATAACACTTTTAAATAAAATTTTATTAATTATGCTCATCATCACATATAGTAACATATAGGGTACCATTTTAAAGGTCTCTTCACCAGGGATCTGAATATAAAAATTAAATAATATAAAAATAAAAGTGTCATAAAAACATATTATTCAATCATTTATACAACTTTATAAATACAGCTTCACTGTTGTGTTTCTATTATAAAGAACACAGATTCTACATCTCAACACCATTATTAGGGGGTATCAATGTTCAGGGATCTTTAATTAGGGATCAGTAACTTTTTTTCCTGGATCAGAAATTATTAATTGCAGATAATTTTGATCCACTAGCCCCAGGGCTAGTGGATAAGGATTGCATGATAATGCATTATCCCACCTCTTATACCCCAATTTCTATTCCTAATTCCTGATCCCAAACACATCACATCCATGATTGATTTTTAAGCAACTCACATGACATATAATTGCAGATTCCATCTTTATGTGTTGGTTCACTCTATGCTACTTGATTTTTGGATCAAACACATAACATTTTTTCTCATCATTATGTCTCCTTCACTCTATGCTACTTAATTTTGGTGGCAAACACATAACATTTTTTATCCACACACCCCACCTGCTCATTTGGGGGCAAATTACCACTTCCCACTTCCCAAGCATCACCTAGACTTCTACCAAAAAAAATAAAGCATCTCTCTACTAGAAAGCATCTTTAATCAGCTATGAATGCTATAATTTTAACTTTAGCTGCTGACTCTGATTCTGACTTGGGTTTGGAAGACACTATAGCTTATATTTCTTTTCAATGATCTTTATGAAGATGAGGATCCCAAGACTGCACCAGCTCTCCCCTCCCTTGAATCATAAAACATTCTTTCCACCAGCCTATGCTCTGTCATTATGCCAATCACCCTCCAACATTTTGAAACACAACCCTTTTAATTTTTTTTTTCATACTCTCCAGATATTCAGCTTATGTACTTAATTCACTTATTTTGGTGTTTTTGTTTTTTGAATATTCATTTTTATTTTGAATTTACGCTGAATGTCTCTTTTTTGGATGTCTCATTTGTTTTCATTCACCAGCTCAACATGAAATCACATATTTTCTCCAATCACATAATTTTTCACTGTTTCTTTTTTTCATTCATCCCTCATATCCTTTTCTCCTCTCCTGAAGCATCCCTCAAAAATTTTGGTTTTATTTATTTTCTGATCTCATCTCTCCAGGTAAGTCATTTTATTCCTTTTTTTAATTTTTTGATTGCTAATTATATTTTTTCTGATTTTTTTTCTTTCTTGTATCTAAATTTTTTTGTAAGTGGTTATTTTTGATTTTTATGGTAAAATTAACCTTTTTTTTCTCTCCTTCTTTTCTTTCTTTTTTTAGCTCCATCACCCCATTCATCATTCCTCTTTGAAATTTACATTATCCCACCTTTCCCCTATTTTACTTTTTTTGGTTCCATGTCATTAAAAAAAATTCATTGCACATTCTTTGTGCATTTCACTTACTCCATATTCAATTTCCCCCAATTCCAACATCATTTTTCCTCACTCTATTTTTTCTACTTTTCAATCAAGGTAAATTTCATCTCCTTTTTTTCATGCTTATATGATATCTCTTTCCTTCTATGAAAACTCAATAATTAAATATATGAATGACTCTTATCTGGATGACAGTGGACTTATAAGACTCTTGTTCTCATCTCCATTACCACTTTTCAAGTTTTTTGTAAAATTTTGAAAATCAGACTCAGAATTAGAGTTAGATTTATTCAAATTTAATATCCTTTTAGCTGAATACTCTCCTGAAAATTAAATTTCTTTTCCCCCATACAGATTTGAATTTGGCTCAGTGGTTGCTGAGATATTGACATTTGAAATTGAGCCCTTATCCCAATTTAAATTTTTTTATTTCATATTTTTATGCAAAGAGTTAGTGTTAGGTTTATTTAAACCACATTTCCTTTATCTGAATATTCTCCTGAAGCCTATCTTTCATTTCCCACAAGCAGGTTTGAATTTGGTTCAGTGGTTGCTGAGATTTTGACCTAAAAAGTTGAGCATTTTTTTCCAAATTGCACTTAATTTATTTTATGTTTTTATATAGCATGATTAGAGAATAAGGATTTTGAAAAACTTATCTGATGATTATCTAGGCTATTATTTCTCAAATCATAGGATCACTCAATTATTTCTTGGCCAATTCCTTTAAAAAATTATATATTTGTGCATTTCAATCTAATCATAAACTGGCCAAGAAAGCTGGACTTCCAAATTGGACAGATATAAAATAAGTTAAACTCAGTAATGATTATATCTTTTATTCTAATGTTATCATCAACTATGGAGGATCTCATAGCCAGAGCCATGTTGACAAAACTGATTCTAATATGCTACCTTTTTGGTTTTTCTGTTAAATCAATCCTATTACTGGAAGACGAATTCCTTAAGCTGCTAAAAACACATTCAATGGACTATACTTTCTGGATCATAAATGTATAATGGAATTTATATTAGGAAAAAGGCTTATGGAAGAGATTTGGAATTATTCAAGAGATAATCATCAAAATACCAAGGCACCTCCAGGATTGGAATCTTGGAAAAAGTTTACTCATTTTAAATGTTCTTTTCAGATCAATGAAAGTTTGATAAACTGGGTAAGTAAGGGAAGGGGTGAAGGGTCAATGGCTACTAAAAAGTTAGGGAGGGGTTCTAAATATGGTAATTTAAGGATTTCTAAATTTTTATTTTTATTTCTTAAATTTTTAATTTATCAGTTAATAGAGATAATCAATAAAATCAAGTATTTTAACATAGAGCCCTTGTGCTGTATAAAGGTGTTCATTCAATTATATTCTATTAATGAGTTCATAATACCATTTTTGTCATATGTTTCTTTGACTTTGCACATGAAATCATTGACAGATAGTATTTGGGATTCTTTAATTGGTTGATTATATTTAATTTATTTACATAATTATTTATGAAATAGAATGAAAATTTGGTAATCCTTACCCCATTCCAGAGTAAATTTAAGGGGGGAGGGGTGTTGCCAAATTTTCAAATAAGATGTGTAAATTTTTTGACTTGAAAAAAATTTGGAATGAAATATGAACTAAAAAAAATAAAAAAAACTAGCCATCAAAAATTTTCATTAAGCAGTCAATTTCCTCAGAAGATTTATTAGCTTTAATGCATTATATCTAGAAAACATTCAAAAAAATTGGATTGAAATAAGAGCAAAAAAATAAAAAAAACTAGTCATCAAACCATTTCATTAGGCAGTCAATTTCCTCAACAGATTTATTAAATTTAATGCATTCTATAAAGAAAATTTTCTAAAAAATTTACAATTAGATATGAATGAAATAAAAAAAACTAGTCATCAAACATTTTCATTAAGCATTCATTTTCCTCAACAGATTTATTAGCTTTAACACATTCTATCAAGAAAACTTTCTTTTTTGAACAATATTCAAGTTGATACTTGAGTTTCATTTGATCCAATAAGAAATTGTGCTCAAGAGATTTCTCCATATTCTTTATCTCAAATTTATTCTCCTCCAAGTCATGTGCTTTCTCCTCTCTCTTTGAAGAAAGCTCAAATTTCTTCTCCTATTATAGCTTCAGACTTGCTTGCTTGAGGATCCTCATTTCATTTATTAGCCTTTTAAGAAATAAAAAAATAAAACAACTAGACAAGAATTAAAAGCTCAAAGGAGTGAGATCAGGTTGGTTTATATTTCTATAAGGATCTATTGAAAAAATATCTTGATTGGTGGAAGTCAAATGAGGGGAGGCTTTAGTAGAAGCTGAAGAAAAAAAGATTTCTTTTGAATGTTCAGAGATATCATCTTCTCCATCCAACATGTTTTCAGGATTAACATTGGCTTGCTCTCCAAATATGAAATCCATCTCTTTATATTAAGGATGTAAAGAATCAATTTTATTGTCTATAGTTTTGATGCCCTTACTGATATCAAGGTCAGTAATACCAAAACCATTGGAAGATGAAAGAGTCTTAGCCTTCTTGTATTTGGCTTGATAGTTCTTGAAGCATTCTGAAATCTATTTAGGTAAAAGATTAATCCTTCCATTTGTCTTATTCCATAATTCATTGGCCATTAGAAGATATCCATTCATGTTTGATGCAGGGAACTGTCTTACTTTACTTGAATTCTCAGTACCAAAACAAGAATCATAATAAGTTTTAGTTTTCATCCAGTTAATAAGTATGAGATTATTATCTTTTTTTAGTTGAACAGTCTTTTATTTCTCAGCTGAGCAGGGGAAAGAGGGAGTAATGGGATTTGAAGAACATCTGGGGGATGGCTGCCTTTGAGAAGATCTATGATTACAAGGCATGTTGAGATATTTTAATATGAAAAGGAGTAGAAACAACTGGATGAGATGGGGAGGAGTTTTGAACGGATAGAATGAATAGAAAGGATGGGAGTGTGCAGCAAGGTAAGGAGGTTGTTACATCCAGAGAGTTGTCCAAGATGTGGTTATGAAAAATTGAGGACAAAAATGTCAGATAAAGATGAAAATTAACATGTAAAAGGTCTAATAACCCAATTATTAGCAAAAATAATTGTGGAAAATAATTGGGGTATAATAATTTTTTCTGAAATTAATTTAATTGCGGATTGGTCAACATTGATACCCCCTATTATCAAATAGTTTATTAGTCATTTCATAACAAGTAGAGGTTATAGCTTAGTTAATTTTGAACTCTTATTTTACTTAAAGGGACAGGGTTATCTCAGGTTTATCCAACTCCCTTGGATTCTACTTACATAAAGGCAACCGTAAGAGTCTTTCTACACCAAAAGAACTGAAAATTTCTCTTTATTCTAAGTTTCAGGACTTGAAGGGGGAACTTGAGGAAGAAGAGGAACTGGAATGTGATGCAACAGATTGGAACATATCCGCTTAAATTTCAGCCAAATTCCAGTCCTTAAAGCCAACAAAAAGCCTCAAAGAAAGGGCCCCTGAAGACTATTGGAAATATTTACCACTGTTTGGAGATGGAGAGGTCAAGATCCTACCACCTCATTGACCATACAACTTTGCCATTTATCTGATGACAGGTGAAACTCCTCAATTTAGCAACATAATCCGATTTTCAACCTTGGAGTCAACAGCAATAAAAGAGATGATTGATGAAAATCCAAAAAATGGTTTCATCAGAGAATAAAAATATCCATGGGCAGCCCCTGTGATCTTTGCAGATAAAAAGGATGGTTCACTGAAACCATGTATGAATTTTGGAATATTAAATGCACTGACAGTTAAAAACAGATATCCCCTTTCAATGACTAGTGAGTTGATTAAAATTCTGCAGGGTGCAGAAATTTTCACATCCCTACATCTCAGGACAATCTACCACGACATACATATGAAAGAAGAAGATTAACATAAACTGGAATTCTGCACTAAATATGGTCATTTTAAATGTTTGATAATGCCATTTGTCCCATTTAATGTGCCTTCCACTTTTCAACACTTCACCAATAGCATCTTCAGAGATAGAATAGGGATAGATGTGGTGGTGTACCTAGATTATATCCTTATTTAATCCAGATTTATGAAAAATCACCAGATATGTATGAAAGACTGTTTGCAGCACTTGAGGGAGGCCCAAGTATAGTTAAAGCCTGAGAAATGTGTCTTTTCATTACATCAAATCCCCTACCTGAGTATGATCATTTCAAAGAATAGGATGCAAATGGACCAAGAGAAAGTAAAGGCAGTAACAGAATGGCCAACACCAACATCAGTAAAGAGCTCCAGATGTTTCTAGGTTTTGAAAATTTTTACCACAGTTTTATTGAAATTTACTCCTACATTTGTTGACCATTGCACAACCTCACAAAGAAAGAAATCAAGCTCATCTGGACAGCTAGCCAACAAGATGTGTTTGAAAACCTGAAAAGAAAATTTCTGACAGCCCCTATTATTTCAATCACTGACTTATTGAAGCAATTTGGTCTGGAATGCAATGGCTCAGATTTTGCACTAGGTGCAGTATTATCCCAATACAATGCTGAAAATGTCCTTCACCCAGTAGAATACTTGTTATGACCACTTCTAGGTTCCAAATTGAACTATGAAATATATGTTAAGGATTTATTGGAATTATTTGAAGTGGTAAGCACCTGGCTCCACTATTTTGAAGGAGGGCCTCACAGACTACGAATAATTATTTACAAGGATCATAAAAACTTGGAAACCTTCCTGACCACTAAAAATTTGACTCACAAACAAGCACGCTGGGAAGAACTGCTAAGTAGAATTAGTTTTTTTTTACATTCTAAACAGGGAAGAAAAGTGGCAAACCTGATGCACTATCACAACATCCTGACTTGAGCCCAGCACCGGACCATCTGAATACTGTTGGTGAAATGTTATTGAAGGGGGACCTTAAAGAGGGGGTAATCCTAGATGAGGTGGAGTTGGTAGATTAAGATTTTATGGAATGGGTAAGGAGGGAGGAGGAAAAGGATGAGGGGGTTCAGAAGTTGGTGAAGGCGCTTTTAACAAAAGAGGTATTGGTAAGGAAAGGATTGGAGGAGTATCACCTAGAGGGAGAAGTGCTGTATTGGAATGGGAGGATAGTGGTGCCAAATGATGAATAGCTTAAGAGGAAGGGGGTCAAATCTAGGCATGATTACCCAATGGCAGGACACCTAGGACCGCTGAAACCTGTGGATCTTGTGAATAACAACTTTTACTGGAAGTAAATGAAAGCATATGTTCAGTGCTATGCATCAGCATGCAAATCTTGGCGGAGGAATAAGATCAGCCCAACAACCAGGCTACTAACCCCATTAAGCATAGCCAAGCAGCTATTGAAGGAACTCTCTTATGATCTTATAGTGGAGTAACCCAAGTCACAAGGAAAGAATGCAATCCTCATAGTAGTTGTCCACTTCATCAAGATGGCAGACCTTGTTCCTACCACTACCAAGGCTACATCAGAGGGGATGGCAGACTTAATGATGGCACATTTCTAGAAATTAAATGGATTTCCAGAAAGTATAGTATCAGATAGGGGAAGTAATTTTAACTTTAAATTGTTAAAAGAAATGTATGAGCAACTGAACATTAAGCCCATCTTATCAGTAGCATGGCGTCTAAAAACTGAAAGACAATCTGAAGTAGTGGATAAGTCAATTGAACAATAATTGTGCCACTATATTAACTACTAGCAATATGATTGGGTACAGCTGTTACCATTAGCTGAATTCTCATACAACAACCTGGCACATGCTGCAAAAGAAATGTCACAATTCTATGCTAAATATGGATATCAACCAACATTCTAAATTGGTACCCCATCTACATTACAAGTCCCAGAAGCAGAAGAGCAGATCCAAAGAATATTGAGTATATGTCAAAAACTAGAAGCCACTCTCAAGTTATCTCAAAAATCAATGAAGAGTCATGACAACCAAGGAAGGACCTAGCATTGCATGCTACAGGTAGGTGACAAGGTTTGGTTAAGATCACTTCTCCTTTCCACATTGTGCCCCAGTGCTAATTATATCACAAGAAAGTGGTGCCATTCAAAGTCAAACTCAAAGTATCTGACTCAGCTTATGAGCTGAAACTACCAATCTCAATGAGGCAAGTACATTGAGTTTTCAACATTTCATTTCTCACAAAGCATACAAAAGATGAAATCCCAGGGCATCCAGAGGAATCACCAGCTCCAATCCAGGTGGGAAATGAAGAGAAGTTTGAAGTGGAAAAGGTTTTTTTTAAGAGGTTGTAGAGGGAAAAGTTTCAGTACTTGACTCATTGGAAAGGTTATGGGGTTGGAGATAGGTCCTGGGAACCAGTGGAAAATTTGGTAAATGCAAAGGAAAGGTTAAAGGAGTTTGAGAAGGAGCTCAGGGGACAGGAGGGGTAAAAGAGGGGTTAATTTTATGATTTGGTTGAGGTGTGGGGAGGAGGAACACTATGGGATTTATGCATTTTAAAGAGGAAGAAATGTGGATATTGCATAAGGGGGTTATATGGGGCCAGCTCTGTGGAGCAATCCTCATCAGACAACTTATCTAGTAATCCAGTTACTCTCTAGTCTCACAGCCAACTGGAATAGTAAGTCCTGTCTTTTCTCACTGTTGGAAGTCCCAAAATATTCATTCTTAATTAGTCTCACTTCTGTATCCAGCATAGTCAGTCCTGTCTTAGACTAGTGTTAGGGCTAGTGTTAGTCTGCCTTTTTAGGTCTTCATAAGGAATCACCACTATATTAAGTCATAAAAAGAAAGATTCTTATGAGTAAAAACAGCATGATATAAATTTTATTGGATATTTTTTGATAGAAAAAAAATGAGACTTTCAAACAGCTGATTTGCCATGTTTGAGACCCCCTATTATCTGATTGGCTCACAAAAGGTACCACATAATTTTTTTATATATGTATCTCACTATTAAATTATATCTTTTTTTATTTCTCACAATCTCACCCAGATAGGGGCATAAAGGCATGGTAAAATAATTGGCTAGCTACAAATAGGGAGTAATGAATGTAGTGGATTAGGTAACATGAGGGGGGAGCCAGGTGGCTTGAGGACCCAGATGGGGTTTCCATAAGGGAGAGGGAAATCCTTGAGGGGTTGGGGTTTGATGGGCAGAGTTTTCAAGAATATAAGGGGAGTGAGATTCCACAGCTGTCCCAAGGTGAGCAACCAAGAAAAATCATCCAGCTAATGGGCGGTGGGCAAAGTGCAGTAGTTAACAAAGTAGGGTGGGTTTTCCAGCCTTCACATACATATCCATCCACTTTAGGTCTCTGAGGGAGAATGGAGATATTTTAGGGAGAATGAGACATAAAAACCCAAAAGGAAATGAGCATTCCAACCATGTACAAAGGGGATGTGGTTGAAATGTGATGAATCAGCAGGTATGCAAACCCATGACACACAAGCCATGGTAACTAGTGGCCATCCTGGTGATGATATAGCCACATATATCATCTTTTCTCAAAGTTATATCTTGATTGGCTCTGCTTTAGTCATTAGGGTATCTACTTACATGTTGTTAAAAAGAAGAATATAATTGCATATTTCTATGTCATTTGATAGTGAATTGTCTCATTTAACCATCCCATGCAGTATCTATTACTACTTACCACTTTCATGTATTGTTCAACCTTGGGACTTTGGTTTTTATTAGGTAAACCTCAACTGCTGATTTTTCTTCCATTTCATTCAATATTCTGAATAAATAACTTTATATAGAAGAATAAGAGTATATTAATTTCTCTGTATATCTAGAGAGCACTTTTTCTTCTGATAGCTTGACATATTATGGTAATTTATGTTTGAAATATGATGCCAGTGGTTTAGAATAGTGAAACTTAATAAAATTTGGTGATGATTAGTGAGTGTAGCATCTTGTCATTTTAATTTTAGAAATGGTGGCATAATCAAGGATAAAAGTGAGTATCTCCTAGTTGGATGCAAAATGAAAAATTTGGGAGGGAGAGATGCAAATTAAAAACAAAAAGTAAGTATCTGTAAGTAAATATACTTATGTATACCCAATATTTACTGAAATGAATAGTAAATATGAAATTTTAATTTCAAAATGATAGAATATGCATCTGATTTATGGTTAAGTATGCATAGAGCAGGGTGATACTGACACAGTGGTAGACACCCTAAATGTATATTTTCACATTTATATGTATTCCACTTGATTATTATTTTTTCTTTTTTATTCCCATTTATATTTTCACAAATATTGTCCCTCATTTTCACCTGCTTCTCATTTTGTAAGGTAAATAAGGAGAAATTCAGATTTTTTTTCTTGTCTCAAAATCATGGTGCAAATTAGACATGAAAGATACTTTAAATTTGATATTAGTGTCTAATTAATATTATATTTTAGTCTGAAATATAAAAATTTAAAATCAGGGGAGCTTTCATAACAATTTGACAAGGATAGACCAGCCAGGATGCAAGTGGAGCTTAGGTTTTTCCTAAAAAAGATAAATATGGTTTTACTTCCTTAATTTTTTTAATGATTAGTTCATCAACACAGAAAAAATTAACTTGAATTACTTAGTGAAGATTCTATGTGGATTCTAAAACAGCTTTAAAATAGGTCCCAAATGAAAATACTGGATAAGGCCTCAAGTCATCTATTTTTATTTTGTATAAGACTATCTTCTTTCCAGTGATTGACACCACAAAAAATTAAGTGGCACATTCTATCAGGTGCCTATTCCTATATTCAGTTTTTGTTTAAGAGTAAATTTGATTTGATGTTGCACAAGCTAGTGTGCTCAGTTTTCAGTGTGCAGTCTTTCCAGAAGAATTAAAGCTGAGCTGAAATTGACTTAAGACAAAGATAGTGATTGGCACCTGCTATCAGGTACCAATGTTTTTTTCTGGTGTGAGATATCTAGAATACTCATTCACAGCTTTTAAAATCTTAGTGGATGGTTTAAAAAGTAGCAGAAGTGTCTTTTCCACCAAGAATCTGTCACTACACCAAAAGTGCAATATGCCCAATAAAGGGTGTAAGTTCTAAAGAATTTTCACATATTTAAGTGCAGATTTCCAAACATTACAAACCCCAATACTGGTGTATTTCAAAATTTAAATAAGTAACTTTGTCACTCAAGTATGCACTTTCTCAACCAAAAGTGTTGGTTTCACCATAAAGTCCCATTTCAATGATTTTTCAGAATCATCCCATTCATATACAGCAATCAAAAGAATTAAAGTTCATAACTCAAAACAATGTACAACATTTTTATTTTCAAATAATATATGAGTAATGCCTTCCTCTCTCTCAATTTGTGATAAATTATATCAATAAATGGCTTTCATAGATCTTAATCTCCTCTTGTTTTTGGACTCTGATTATGGTTCATATGGAGGAAGAATTTTATGTTTGATAGAAATGGCCAAGTAACATTACCTTCTTCTCAGAAAGCCACAAGCACTTCATACCCCCAAGTACACCATCCAAGCTGTTAGTCCCCCAAGACTTTAAACTAAGGATTGTTTGATGGTGTAATCCACCAAGACTATAAACTGAGTAATGGGTTTTTGTTGTTGGAATGGGTTTGAAAGATTGGAAGAGGGTATCCACAGGAGGAGCCTCTGAATTTAGCAAAGGCAAGTTTAGGGGTAATTGATGGTCTGGCAGCTCTACTCACAATTGCCCCAGAATGTTAGTTTTTTCTCTGTGTCTTAATGTGGTTGATCTCTGGTTCTGGGTTTATGATTTAGGTTTTTGAGTCCCCCAAGACTTTAAACTGAGGGTTTTTGAGTCCCCCAAGACTATAAAATGAGGATGGTCACCCAAGACTTAAAACTGAGGGTTGTTTGTGGTTACATCCTATAGAGGGTGTGGTCAATTTTTCTTTTCTGAATCAAGCTCAAGTACTAGTGGAAATACAGAGAGAATCAAGAGATGAAATGAAGTGTTCAGATATAGCCTTGAGCTGGTGAATGAGGTGTCTTCTGTTCTCAATGCCCTGTGGATCTCTAGCAGGAGTGGATTGGAAGTAGTTTAGCAGAAGGTGTTTCTTTTGAGATGTGGGTTGTTGGAACTTGGCCTTAATTGCCGGAAAGTGGTTTGGTGTTGGTGGTTCAATGGATCCTACATTGTTATCATCACTGTCAGAAGATGAAGGAACTGAGAAGTCATCATTTTATAAAGTGGAAAGAAGAAATGGAAGTTTTTACCATCAGATGAACCAGAAATGGTGGAACTTGTTGTTTTAGTGGTTTTGGCACTCTTCTGGGAAGGGTGTAGCTTTTTGATTAATCTGGGAATCAAGATGGATGGCCTAGATCTTTTGGTGCTGGTAGAAGATGGACCAGGTTGAGGTGGAGGTGAAGCTGTTGCAGAAGATAATGGACCAGGTCTGTAGCAGGTCTTCTTTCTGGATTGGCAGACATCACAGGACGTTCTGTATGGATGGACAAGAGGTGTGATGGTGCAGATTAGATTATTGTCAATGCAGTATTGGCAAGGACCCATTTCAGAGGCAGATTTGGGAAGAAGGTTGAACATGGTGGTTTGATGAGGAAAGAATGTGGAAATTCTTAATTGGAGGGAGGATGTGGTCTTCCAACATTGGCAGGGGCCTTTTTTGTGTTGTTTGGCGCTGTTTGTGCATGTCTTAATTGGCATCTGTTGAAGAATTGGGTGTTTTTCTGGATTTATTCCGTGAATATTGGGACTGCAGGTATGTGGGTACTATAATTGGATAGCCCCAATTTTTTTCTATATTTCATGTCCAGATAATATTTTTCAGATTCTAAGTTTTAAGGG
Source organism: Hemileia vastatrix (assembly GCA_030280995.1). Classification (NCBI taxonomy): domain Eukaryota; kingdom Fungi; phylum Basidiomycota; class Pucciniomycetes; order Pucciniales; family Zaghouaniaceae; genus Hemileia; species Hemileia vastatrix. Next base: position 4,043,344 of record JASXTE010000011.1, read on the forward strand.
GTCATTTCCTCATTTTTCAGTTACAAAAGATAGCTGTTTAATTTTGTTTTTTGCGTTTTATGGGCTAACCTTAAGTCTTAGGGTTAAGTGCTTAGTACCATTAGAAAGGGCTGTTTTGGCTCTATATTTTATGTCTCAATGTTGTTATAGTGTCATTTTGTGTTTTAAGGGTTTTAGTAGTTGTAGTAAATTTTTCTAAATAGATGAGATGTTTTTGTTGGTTTTCTGGCTTCAGGGATGCCAACATCAGGAGGCCCACCTGTCTCTGTTTTAGAAGGTTTGGAAGCGCTTCTGGAGGGTTTTTATTCAATTTGACTGGTACAGGTGCCAAATTTGTTGGTGTGCATGGGCTCTTAGATAGTGGTCTGTGTGTACATACTGAATAAGACAGTTTGGGCAACTTAAATTATCATACAACCATCCGGAGGTGATATCCTTGTTCCTCACTCAGTTTTCACCATTTTTGGCCACAATTGGCTGTGTTTGTTGCAAGGTTAGTTCTTCATTTAACTCAACTTTGGCAACAGCTTCTCTGGTATAGTCTTGCAAGCTATATCAAGTATTATTGCTGTCTCTGGTGTGGATTTGCAGCCTACATCAAGTATCTTTGCTTTCTCTGGTGTGGAAATTGGTCTGGTAGTCTATCTGGGGACTACTTTCTTGGCTCATCAAGCAGTCAAGTGTGTTGAAAAAGGGGCTTTAGAAAACAGGAACCAGCTGACTTTAACAAGTAAATTTCACTCTATTTTCTAAAGGGACAGGGGTTATTCTTTCTGGTTTTTCTCCAACTCCCTTGGTCAAGGCCTATAGCTAGTACTATAGGATTGTCTACACTGTATATAGAATTTTAGCTCTGTGGTTTCTCTCCTTTTTACCTATATAAGGCCTCCCATTTTGGTTGATTTGATCATTCCATTTGTACCTTACAAATTTATTATAATTATACAATACACATCTATTACTACTATTACTACCTCATCACTTACATCCCCTTCAATCTAAGACTTCAAAGTAATAATAATAATTATCTTTTAACTTTCCATTGACTATTTAAACTTATAAAGTTAAAAACTATATGTACACTTTTTTGATATCTTGAGTTTCCTAACTTCCATGGCCATTGGACCACCATTTAATCTTCTAGACCAAAAGCAACTAATTGACACTTGGGGGCCTTTCCAAATTGTCATGGATGCACCTAAACTTGACAATGACATCCATGGGACCATTGACTATGAGGACCAATAAAGACTGGTGGACAAAAAAAACAACAAATTTCATCAGGCACGATACTTGATTTTTTTGATGCAACTGAGAATTTAAACTATCTGCAAATATAAAATTTATATATTGGTAATTATCATATATAATTGTGGTTACTATGATTGTTACTATCTGTGGGTCTCACTTTGCATATTTCATAGATCACGTATATTTTTTTTACTCAGCACTCTGTAGTGGCATTAATTTGTACACATTACAGGGGGAGGTGGCTGGTAAATAATAATTTTTTTCTTAGTTCACCAAGATAGAATTTTTTTTTTCTTAATCCTAGAATTAATATAGATTAAATTAAATTAAATATATTTTTTTTAATTATTTCAGTTGACCTTTTGTCATGATAATTAAAATTTTATATTATTGTTTCAGCTGAAAATTTGTCCTGGCAGTAAAATAATATATACATAAATTAATTGAACTAATTATATTAAATTATTTCAGTTGAAATTAAGTCCTGGTAATTTAATTTTCAGTTGACTCTTAGTCCTGATAATTATCAACATATATATTAGTAATTAATTGAGAATTGTTTTAATTATTCCTGTTTAACCCTTGTCCTGACAATTAATAAATTACTTTATTATTTAAGTTGATTTATCCTGGTAATAAAATATAAATATCTTAATTTAATTAATAAAAATTGTGATTTTTATTTCAGTTGATTTTTTGTACTGATAAACAATATATTTTCATTATTCCAGTTGATTAACAAATCATGATAAGTGATTATATACTTGAAATATTTTTTTCTTCTTATTTTTCTTTCAAAAAAGTAAAATAATAACTGATTAAATTTTAATATTTCTTTCTCTCAGCTCAGGTTATCTACAAAAATGACTGATAAAAGTGCTTCTGCTGCCCATGATGAAGAACTAGACTCTATTGATTATGATGAGACTTCTGTAAGTTCTACGTTGACTACAAAACTTACTTAAATGAATCAATTTCTGGACCAATAAGGATGTAGAGATGCAAGAAGTGGAAATAAAAGTGGAAAAAACTTCTCTAGATCAAAAGCCTTCAGTGAACCTCCCAGAAGAGCTTCTAAAAGGATTCAAGATAAAAAAGATGCCCTTTCAGAAGCAAGTCAGAAATCTCTCCACTCACATCAAGGAGTTGAGGGCAGTGAACCTCAAACTAAGATCAAAAAAAGAAATTCTAGAAGGAAAGGTAAGAAACATAGAGTCCTTTCTTCAAGTAAGCAGGAAACTTCCTCCAGAATCAAAAGCCCTTCCACAATTGGCTCCTCAACAATGGGAAAATTTGGAAGTTTCAAAATGGAAATGGGACTGGATAAACACCCAGTGGGACTACCTCCAGGCCCAACAACAACAGCAAGCATCTCAGGAAGGTCCTTCCAGACCCCATCAGTTCAACCCAACACCTCCACACCCCTAACAAGGAGGAAGAAAGAGGAAGAACAATCAAATTCAATTTTTGCCAAAACCATGGTAAGCCCCTCTATAAAATCCCAAGTACCCATTCTTGTTACTTATTCATTTCCTTCAGGTAGTTCTGGAAGAGAAGATGATACCTTGAGACCAGTAGAGGCTGGCTGTAGTAGGCAGGTTGCTCAATATTCTAATTTAACTAATCCTTTGGTATTTATTGCTACGTCATTGATAAATCCTGATATGGCTATTATTGATGAAACACTTGATCCTGAATTTTATGAGAATCTGGAAAATTATTCTGTTTCCTATTAAGAAATACTCCATATGTAGCTAATATTCATGATGAATATTTGAGAGATATTATTTCCAAACAAAATCATATAATGAAAAACATGCAATTGACTCAAAAATTTAATAGTTTGTTAACTGAACAGGGTTATCAATGAGTGGGAAGTGAATTACAGAGAGTTTCTGATTATTTTTATAAGTGCTAATTTGCTCATGAGAAGAAAGTTGCTTTGTGAAAAAATACCAAGAATGATTTGTCTAAATTACAAGACACTGTGTCTATCTGTTTCCAGGAACTAGAGGGACATAAGTTGAACTTAAATAGATTAAGTGACCAATATCAATCTTTGCAAAATAAAAACCAATTATCTTTTGCAACCATCAATGAGACTTTATCAAGTGTTCCAAGAGTAAAGACTAGATTAACAACCATTGAAGAGAGATTGAATTCATTGTTACATGACCAAAAGTATTCTGACATTTCTTTGAAGGAACCTGTTTCACAAGATACTCTGATTGTGCCTGTCACTAGTTCATCTAAAGTAAAATTAGTTCCAGAAATGCCTGAAAATATTACTGAATTTCAATTAAATATTGATGATGTACCTTGTTCATCTACAGAAGGGTTAGAAAATAAGATAACTTCCCAATTGGAGAATTTACAGCTTCTCCTCACTAAAAAACAAGCTTGTAATAAGGAGACTGATTCAAATCAAAAGAAATGGCCAAAACTTGACCAATTTCCAACATTTGATAGTGATTCATCCTCTTATTGGCAACAACTTATTTGCAAAATCGATAACCTGAAGAATTCTTACAAACTTCCAGATGGAGAAATTGTTTCTAAATTAATTTCTTTATTTACCAATTCTACCCTAATGTGGTATGAATCTGTCATTTTAGATAAAAATGACTACTCATGGGAATATTGGAAAAAATTAATTAAAGCATAATTTGGAGGTTCCAAGTTTAGGTTAGCTCAAAAAAGGCAGTATGAGAAAGCTAGATATAGCTCTTCCTATATTGAATACCAATTGAGTTCATTATGAAACTTGTGAAGATCCTGAGGGCAATGGACCCAGAAATGGAGTTCAAATTATGGAGGGACAGGATCCTCTATAAATTGCCTATGACTCTGAGAGACTTAATAGTTGCTAGGACTGAGTTCTAAAGAGGGCCTTCTTACTTTATTAATACTTTTAAAGAGATTATTTTAAATAACAAGTATGATTCTAGAAGATTAATACCTAGAAATTCATTGGAGAAAACCTCCAATTACCAACAGAAACCTTCTAAAAAATTTGGTAAAACTTCTTCCCCTGTTGCACCTAAAAATTATGCAACAAAAATTTGCTTTAAATGCAGAAAGCCTTGAAAGAAAGGCCATGTTTGTGACAAGAAAAAAAATCTTGTTGAAGAAAAAGAGTAACATGCCAATGACACAGTTGCACAGGATGATACTTCAAGTTATTGTTCCAGAAATATTTCTTATGAATTTCAACAGGAAATTTAATGCTGGAAGAAGATATTCATTATTTGAGTAATATTGACATTAGGAATAATGATTTATGTACAGTAGAATATTCTGAGATCATAGGAAAACTTAAGGACATCTCAATTATTATTGCTCCTCTCAAAGCACCAGTCTTGATTAAAGGAAATAACATTGAGGTTGTTTTAGATTCTTGAGCTGGAGGAAGTGTAGTATCTGAAAAAGCACTTGCTTCAGTGAACCAGGATTATAAATTAAAACTTATGCCTACACTTTCTGAGAATTGAAGAGGTTATGGCTCTGTTGCATCCCCCATTGTTAAATACAAAGCTACAGTATTTTTCAAATATGACCATGGCTTTTTAAGAGTGATGTGTGATTTTGTAGTTATGAAAAATGATAACCTAAGAAGTTGGTTCATTGTGGGAAATAATGTTTCAACCTAATATGGCATAAAATTGGATCCCTCAAACCAATTCTTCACAATGGGGTTGAATGGGAAGAGAAAGTTTAAAATTTCCTCCCCCAAAAAATTATTAAAACCAGGATTGAGCACATTTAATTCTGTAGTTCAATATAAAAGAAGATCTACAAAAGAAATGACTGCCCTCCTGTATGAAATTGACACTTCTTCTTTTGGGGAACAAATTTCAGGTGAGCAAAAAGGTTTCATTATTCCATTGATAAAATATTTACCTATGGCCTGTTTTCATGGTTCACATAAATTAGGATTGGTAAAAGAAGAAATGAAGCTCTCACTGCCTTTCCCATTAACTGAAATACCACATTTTTTAAAGAAGAAGCCTTGCCCTGTTTCTCCCACAATGAGCAAAGATATTGAAGACAATATCTTACCCTTTTTAAAATTAATATTATTAAAAAGGTAGTTGAAATACCTATACATTGGGTTATCTAATTGGCCTAATTTCTTATGAGAAAGATAAAGCAAGTTTATGTGGTGAATTAAGAGAATTACACAATTATACTGCAATTGACATCTATACTCTACCCAGAATTAGCTCTATACATTGTAGAGAGTTCTAAAGTACTAAGCAGTAGACACAATGCGAGATGGGTTGGTTCTCCTTTTTAATTTTTAAAAAGAAGCGCCTGCCACTCTTATTTTTAAAGACAGCGCAATAATGTGTAACACAAATATCTGATTTGAAAGTTTATAAGTTTAGAGATGAGTTAAAAGATAAGGAAGAACAAATATTACTATCTGGATATTTCAATTCTTAACAAGAGCTAATATCCACAGCTACTCCCTCTTGAAGCGCTCTCTTTGAATATGCCTTATTATAGCAATAAAATTACTCTAATAATAGTCAATCCTACTGAATCTATATATTCTCTCTATGCTGAGTTCTTCCACTATACTATATGAAATACACACACAGATGCACAAATGACAAAGACTCAGAAATATCTCTAATATTATTCTCAAACAAATGACCACAGAAAAATTAATATCTTATACTTGGATTCACAATTATTAACTAATCGTATGTTAAGTAATTATTTGTCAATTGTTATTATTTTCCTACTAGATGCCCTTTATCCCTATCAAATAGTCCTCCTTTTATATTTTTCCAGTGCTCAAGACACAGTTCCCTAGTGGATCTCCAGCACTGGCTCTAGCGCCACATTAGTAAAACAATAAATATTCTATTTGTAAACTACGTACACCGCTTGTTGCAACTACAGCACCTAATCGCACCCTATGCTTACTAACACTAGTTTTTAACTTGTTTCACTCATACTCCATATACGCGCTCTTGACTATACCTTTGTTTTGTTTCAGCGCTACTTCCAGGTTTGACCCATTCTAATGCTGATCCTAGTTGCCTTGACTCTTGGGTAGTTTTCTTTTGTGATCAAGTCCCCATTCTCCTCACCTCATTACTAGTTGATAGTCCTAGTAACTTACTTGACTAGTTAGACTCTAAAACTTACGTTACTTGTCTCAGTAATTATAGCACTTGCCGGGGTACAGTATATTATGCACTTGAGTCATCCTTAAGCCATAACTCCTTCCTTAATGCATAATACACAATTATTGGAAAATCCAAATCCATCTTGTTTAGCGCTTGCAGTCCTAAATTGATAACACACAATTCCCCATTGTGCGGCACATCCTGCTGCAAAATCCGAGTGTACAGACCCTGAATCCTTTTTTGCACTTCTATTAACCTTTCTTTGAAACACAAAAAAACATATTATATTTTAATACTATCTACGGCGCTAACTCCCCTTTTGTTCTTCCTGGACTATGCACGCTGATTGGTCCAAAACCACGCTTCCTGCAAGGCATGTACCACATCCTCCCTCTACTTGCACCTGTCCCCAGGAGCCTATAAGTGTTCTGCATCTCGCAGTGTTTTCTTCCTCCATCTTCTATCTTCTTCTCTTATTTATTATAATCATCTTCCTTTCCCTCTTATTATTTTTTATATCTTTCAATGACTACTAGAAGAACCCTTCCTAACACTGAAAATACCGCCAATGTCGTGGACACAATTCGACAGTTTGTGCGCACTCAGCCCCCTGCTGCTCCCCCAACAATGCCAATAACTACACTGATGGGTTGGACAAGATGCACCTGCTGCATCAAGAATGTGATAACTCCCTGTAATTTCTCAAAAGCCCGCCATGGCAATAATTTATTTAGTGTAAGTTATCTTCACTTTCCTTCCTTCCTTATTATTACTAACTTCTCATTTCTTCCTTTTTCCACTCATGCAATTAATGCAAGAAATGAAAAAAGAAGTGTAGTTACGATGGGACTCCCACTGTTGCGCGCCTGGACCCCAACACTTCTACAACCAATATGATGAGTCAAATGACTATCAAGTGCCCGGCGCCTGCTCCTACCACCCCACCTGGCAACAAACAAGCCAAGGTTGGTTACCGCAAACCTAAACCCAGTAGCATTGCTTCCATCCCAAGATCTCTCCTCTCAGAGGAGAGCACAGTAAGTTTTTCTCTTCCTTCTTTTCTCACTTCTTATGCTAACATTTTCCCTTTTTCTCTTTTAGAATGCACCAGGCACACCTTATGCTGAAACGCCTCCGCCTCCTAACATCCCTTTATTACTTCCTGCCTTGGAAGAAGATCCCATCTGGGATACCGTACTTACTCCCGAGTGTACTCCTCGTACACCCACCCCTGACTGGACAACTATGCAGCTGGTCTTTGATGCCATCATCCTGCACAAATGGCCCACCAAAACTCTACCGGATGTAGATGATGAAGAGCCCGCCATGGCTCAAAACTGGGAATTCACAGAGCAAATTGCCTGCACTCCATACGATGCAACCATGCGTTGTATGAACAACATGCTAACTGCTGTCAAAGAATTCCTAGAGGTGGTCCCGGTTTATACTCGCGCGGAGTATAATAAACGGAGACAGCTAATAACCACCTTGCAACAAAACATGCAAGAGGCTTTCAACGACTGGGCTTTCTGCATCCCTATCCTTGATGATGCAGAATACTAGAAAAAAAATCTTTTTTTGTATTTATTCCTTGTAATGTGTATATAGCCTTGTAAAAAGAGTGTAATATATTTATTTTTATTTTCACTTAACTTTCCTGTGAGAACTCTACAACTGCAAGATGAGTTGCCCCCAAAAAATATCACCCTTTTTCTAAGCAGCGCACCCTTCTACCAAATGCCTATGAAAGATGAAACAACAAATAATAATAAAAGAATAACAACTTGAGATCATTGCTACTTTCTATAGCAACAAATAATTCTTCTGCGTCATATATGCATTCACTCTCTTGAAATCTTCAGATCTTAGCAATATATGACTTTCCCTTGACTGCAACAGATTTGCCTTTCCTTGGGTTCTTCATTATGACAAAAATCTTTCACTTTCTTCTTAGAAACCATCCAGCGCTCAAGTCAGACCTGGAGCAACTGATGACTCCTCTATAATGCCATTTTTATCTTATAAATAGCCCATTTAATAACCTAGATCTCCTTCATCCAAATATAATGACTCAATACCATACGGTTCCCAAAGATCAAGCGTGCTTGTTTTGTAAACGCTGCAGCTTTCATTGTACATTTTCTAAACCTTAGGGGTATGCCTCCTTTAGACCTGCCTGTGACAATTGCTATAGATACCCTAAAACTTGAAATATCTCTCTAAACCAGAATACTCCTCAGCCTACTGGTTATATTTGCTTTCCACCTAGCTCTACTAGTAGCACTCCCATAATTACAACCACTAGTCCCACTATTTCTACTAATAATAATGTTCCTTATGAATCACCATTGCTTCCTAGTTTTCCCAGGAGCAATATATCTATAAATCATAGCACTACACCTTCTTCCACTCCGAGCTCTAATTCTTCTATGCGCTCAGCCTCCACTACAGCTGCTCCTGAGGCAGTTACCATTACTTCGCCATCAGCGCAACCAAAAACTTATTAGCAAGTAATTATCCTTCATTATACTTACGTTCTCCTTTCACACTGACTCCTTGTCAGGCTTCAATGAATCCATCTCCCTGGGATAGGTTCCTATTCCTTTACCCTTTGTTCATTCCATGCAAATGTTTTCCAGACTTCGTCTTATATATGACGCTATGTCTCTATCCTATTATAACGCACCAGCTTTTTCTGAAGCTGGACATGAAGCTTGCTATACACATATAGAAATGATAGATCAACTGATGAAAAAAATCAGCTCATCAACTATTCTTGGATTCCCCACCGATCTCCATCGCTTCGTCATGCCTGAAGACTGGAAAGGATATCCTAATAGCTTTAACTGCAATACTGAATAGCCCACTAGCGCTCTCCTTATGAGCCTCCTCTGTCCATTCTCCCTGTACATAGTCTTCATCTTCTTTTTTTTTGCTATGCCTTTAAATAATCTTTTTTTAGACACGGAGCTATTCTTTAAACCTGTCTTCCATACTACTTTTCTTCTAAATTTAAAGCACCTAACTTTGCTCCCTCAACTTTCTTTAAAAAACTTTAAACCCTAAAAAAAATCCCAAATAAACTTTATATCATAAAACTTTACCGCCTTTACTGCGATACAGAAATATACAATGTAAAATAAGAATTGAACTGTAGAGCGCCCCATCTATAAATTTTTAATTCACTCCTGGTTAGTTAACTCATTAGCTAAATTCCCAGCGCCTTTTGCACTTACATGGTATGCGTCTCCTTTAATCCAATTGCCTATCTCATCATATCTCCTCGAACAATGAAAATATAAGATTTCATTTTCCTTTACGCCCTCATCTGAACGCTTATGTCAGTTGCCTGTTCAGACATAGTCGGCCTAACTTCCAGTTAGCGCCCTCTATCTTTCACAACTGTGTCAAAGCCTCCTGTGAGTCCTCTTAGAAAAACAATGCTTAACATAACTTGTTAGTTTAACCTCTTCCCTGTCACTGGACAACCTACGCACAAGTTCAAGGATGTTACTGTAAGTGAGATGAGGGATTTTAGAAACATCTTCGAAGCACAGAGGAATGATTCGAAGGTCACTCGAAGTAATAGCTATAGGTTTGAGGTTCGATCGAGAAGAATTATAAACTAGTTCCAAGGTAATAATAATTCTTAAAATCTCACGAAGGGTTAGTAACTCAATAATCAAAGATTTAGGATTTAGAAATGAATATTTGAGGAGGTAAAAGAAAGATACAATAACAATGATTTAACTTTTAATGATTTTCCACTATTAATGTAAATACGATATTATAATTTAATTCTAAGGAATATCGAACCAAATACCCAACTCCTTTTATATCCTTTGTTCCTCCTCGCATTGACCTCCCTTCCATCGCAGCATTCCCATTCCATTGACCATTACTAACATACACTTAGACCCTCTTCACTAAATATCCGTCCATGCTCAATTTACCCCTTTTTAGTTAATTAACAAAACTTTAATGAAAAACTACTACTGTACTATTTCGTTGAACCTAGCGCTGTGCGTCGCTTATTGAAAAGGACTAAGGTACCCCATTGGGAGATTGACTAATTTAGATTTAGAGTTTAGGCTAGCGCAGTTAAATAGTAAGTACACAAAGGAAAATCGCAGTTGCTATGGAGAATTGCTTTCTGCACTTCGAGTATAGATTTAGGACTCGATATTATTGATTTAATGAGTTGATTTCGCCTCGAGTGTCACTTGGCGCGTGACAGATGCCCGGGTATAAAAAACGCAAACTCCGTTGAGCTTAAGCCATCTTCCCACACTAATTTCCCTTGTCTAATACTTTTTTCCCTCACCCCTTAATTACTTTTTTTATAATGAACTGCCCTACTCCCACACCCACGCCTCCACACCCTAAAGCGGATGGGGGAATAATCACGCGACAGTTTTCACAGACTTGCACGGCTTGTGAAAGCATGGAATATTTCTGTGTCAAAAGTACGGCAACTCGAGGCCCTCGCCAGAAATGCGAGTTTTGCCGTTGGCGGCGAGTGGCGTGCGATGCGTTGACGAAGAACGCGGAAATCGAAAAACGATTTACAAAAACTAAATTTTGGGTAGTTCCGAAGACCAAAGAGGTGGTCAAAGACATTTGGGATGTCTCGATCAAAGATGAACAATCTGTGGGGGAAAATGATAAGGAGATGAACAACGAGATCTCAACCTGGGTAACCCAGGCCACGAGTTCAAAGCGAGGTGTCGAGGAAGAGGTTGACGAATTGGTGGAGGAGGATGAAGATGAAGTCCCTGTTCCAGGGCGGGCACCCAAGAAACGACGGGTGGTCATCGAGCACAATGAGGAAGAGAGAGAGGTAGAAGTCGAAGTGGCGCCCAGGTTATTTCTGGAGCCTGATCCCATCTTCGAGGTAAGTTTTAATTGTTTTATTTCAAGGATGAAGTTACTGATGAGTTTTGTTTTAGACATCGAATAACCTTGAAGAGCCGATTGCGGAGCCTGCGCCGGTTATACCAACTGAGGCAAACCCTCCAGCCATGGAAGTAGTTGAAGAGCCCGAAGACACCCTGGACCAGGTGTGGTCGAAGAAACCTTGTCAAGGTCGACGAGTAAGGTTCGCGGAAGAACTATGTGGGGAGGTCGACGCTATTATTGACGCTGCTTCCTTTGACGTGGCAGAGGAGCTATTGGAGATGGGAGAGGTGGTTCCGGTAGGAGGGGAGGAGGTGTTTGAGAAATGCAGGAAGGAAATAAGGGTAGTTTTGGAGAAAATGAAAAGATTGGTTTGAGAGAAGTTAAAAGAAAAGATTTGAAAAGAAAAGGAGATGTGAAGAAAGAAAATTGTATTTTAGTTTTATTTTATTTTTATTTTATTTTATTATGATTATTTTTTTATTGTAGGTGAATGTTGTTAATTTTATAAAATTTGAGAGAGAGAGAAAAAGAAGAGAAAAAAAAGAAAAAAAGAAGTTTTAAATAAAAAATTTTAGAATTTGAAAGAAGAATTTTAAAGAAAGAAAAAAGGTTGTTTTTAATTGAAGGAAGTTTTAGTGTTTTTTTTTTTTTTTTTTTTTTTTAAAAAAGGAAAATTTTTATGTAAGAAAAGAGAGAGAAAAGAAACAGTTTTGTGATTGAGATGAGTTTGTTAAATTGAGGATTTTAATTTTTTTTTTTTTCTTTTTTTTTTTTTTAAGAAATTTTAGTTGAAAAGAGATAAAGAAGAAAGAAAAGAAAAAAAAACACAATTTAGAATTTTAAGAGAATTTGAAAAGTAGAATTATTTGTTTCGAAGAATTATTATAGGGAGATTTAGAGGTTGAAATTAAGTTCGAGGAAATGGTCGTGTCGTACAAGATTTGATGATTCAAAGGAAAGAAAGTTTTTTTTTTTTTTAAAAGAGAGAATAAATTTTTTGGAAGAGAAAATTTTCAAGAGAATTTTAAATTTAAGAAAAGAATGTATTTAAAGAATTGAAAAGAAAAGAAAGAAAATATTTAGAGAGATTTATTTTTATTTTATTATTTATGTTTTATTCTATTTATTTTATTTTATTTTATTTTATTTTATTTAATTTTAATTTTAATTTTATTTTTTATTTATTTTATTGTATTTAATTTTAATTTTAGTTGGTTTTGGAGGAAATTTTATAGAAAGAAAAGAAGAGAGAAAGAAGAAAACAAGGCTAAGAAATTTAAGAGGTGTTTTAGATTTTAAAGAAAGAAAGAAAAAGAAAAGAAAATTTTAAATAAAGAAATTTTAAGGTTTTGGTTTTAAAGGATATTTCGAATGAAAAGATTTTAGGAGTTCAGTGTCACGCGCCACATGACACTTGAAGCAAAATTAACTCAACAAATCAATAATATCGAGTCCTAAATCTATACTCGAAGCGCAGAAAGCAATTCTCCATAGCAACTGCGATTTTCCTTTGTGTACTGCTATTTAACTGCGCTAGCCTAAACTCTAAATCTAAATTAGTCAATCTTCCAATAGGGTACCTTAGTCCTTTTCAATAAGCGACGCACAGCGCTAGGATCAACGAAATAGTATAGTAGTAGTTTTTTCATTAAAGTTTTGTTAATTAATTAAAAGGTACAAATTGAGCATGAACGGATATTTAGTAGAGAGGGTCTAAGTGTATGTTAGTAATGGTCAATGGAACGGGAATGCTGTGATGGAAGGGAGGTCAATGCGAGGAGGAACAAAGGATATAAAAGGAGTTGGGTATTTGGTTCGATATTCCTTAGAATTAAATTATAATATCGTATTTACATTAATAGTGGTAAATCCTTAAAAGTTAAATCATTGTTATTGTATCTTTCTTTTACCTTCTCAATATTCATTTCTAAATCCTAAATCTTTGATTATTGAGTTTCCAACCCTTCGTGAGATTTTAAGAATTATTATTACCTTGAAACTAGTTTATAATTCTTCTCGAATCGAACCTCGAACCTATAGCTATTACTTTGAGTGACCTTCGAATCATTTCCTCGAATCATTCCTCTGTGCTTCGAAGAAGTTTCTAAAATCCCTCATCTCACTTACAGGAACATCCTCGACCTTGTGCGTAGGTCGTCCGGTGACATTCAGGAGCGTTAGAAACATTGATGGCTGGTTCCCAGGATGTTTTGTCTGAGTCATTTAGGAAGCCTTCCCATTCCACGAGGTATTGAAGTTTCCCCTTGCGTATTCTTGAATCAAGGATACGACTTACTTCCCACTCTAGAGGATCTTCTACTTCGACCGGTTCCGGAGGGGGTTGGTTCTTGCCCGGGTATATTTCTCGAGCCAGTTCCAGGAGAGATACATGGAAAACAGGGTGAATCGCCTGCCATTTAGGAGGTAACTTGAGTCGAAATGCAGTTTTAGAGACTTCAGAGTCGATTTCGAACGGTCCCAAGAACTTTTCAGCCAGTTTCTTTGATGGTCTTGTTGTTCGGATGTTTCGTGCATCCAGCCATACTTTGTCGCCTGGTTTAAAGGAAGGAGCAGATTGTGGATGTTTGTTGGCCTGTTCCTTGTATCTTCGAATCGCTGATTCCAAATTTGTTTTAAGTTCTTCTTGGAGTCGTGATATAGTTCGAAGATAATGTTCCGCAGGATGATTAGTTCCTACATGAATTGAGTTGAATCAAGGATGTCGTCCATAAATGGTTTCGAAGGGAGATTGTCGTGTCGAAGAATGAGTCAAGTTATTATAAGCAAATTCGGCCAATGGTAGCCATGTGGTCCAATCGTCTTGTTGGTAACTGACATACATTCAAAGATATTGTTCGAGGATTTGGTTAACTCTTTCTGTTTGACCATTGGTTTCAGGGTGATAGGCCGTGGAGAGATTCCTCGTGATATTGAGTTGTCGAAACAGTTGGGTCCAGAATGTGGATACAAACAATGAGCCTCTATCTGAAATAATATCATTTGGTAAGCCGTGTTTAGAAAATACATATTCTAGAAACAATTTTGACAAATCTTCTGCTGTAGCAGTAGTAGTGGTTTTAATAAAAATAGACATTTTTGAAAATCTATCTACTATTACTTATATAGCATCAAAATCATTAGAAATAGGAAGTTGAGAAATGAAATCCATCGATAAAGATTCCCAAGGTTTAGAGGGAATAGGAAGTGGTTGAAGCAACCCATGCTTCCGGTGACGGGGAGCCTTATTCCTATTACATTCGTAACAAGCTTTTATATAGGCCTTGATTTCCTTGGTCATACCTGGCCAGAAGAAATCCCTCGCTATTAACTGGTAGGTTTTATCAACCCCAAAATGACCAGCTAACGGAGAATCATGTCGACTATTGAAAATCCATAATTTTATCTCATTGTTGTCGGGTATGACTACTCTACCTTCGAAGACTAATAGACCTGATTCAATACTAAATCTTTTGGCCCCTTTCTTTGAGAGTATTTTGTCTTTTAACCCTAAACAATAATCGTCCTTCGACTGAGCTTCGAGGATGTTGGATAGTGGATTTCGAAAAGATTGAATTGTCATCGAATTAAGTTGATGAGTCGTTAAAATTGATTCGTTGAAGATTGATTGCACATTTTCTGGGTTCTTGTCAGCAAATGCGTCCCCCCGCTGTGGGTAAACGTTGTCCCGACGTGACAAGATATCTGGGACAATGCAGTTTTTTCCTGGGAGATAGGAAATAGAGAAAGAAAATTCAGACAAAACTTCAGCCCACCTGGCTTGACGCCTGGTTAACACTTTAGAAGACATGAAGTATTTCAAAGCATTGTGATCTGTTAAAATTTGAAAAGGACTATCTAGGCTGAGAAGAAAAGAACGCCATTTTTTAAGACAATGGATAATAGCTAAAAGCTCTTTGTCATGAATTTCATAATTTAATTCCGCGGCTATGAGTTTGCGTGACTCAAAAGCAACAGGATGAAACAAATTTGTTTCAGGATTTAATTGGGAGATGACCCCTGCAATAGCATAATTGCTCGCATCTGTCTCAACTATTGTCGAGGCAGAAGGATCAAAATGCCGAAGAATTGGGGCTGTGGTGAACGCCGTTTTTAGTGCTTCGAATTCCTTTCGTGCTGTAGAAGTAAAAACAAAAGGAATATCTTTTCTAAGAAGAGAAGTAAGATTGGAAATAGTTTTAGAGTAATCTTTAATAAATCTTCTATAGAAGTTTGCAAAACCCAAAAATCCTTGGAGTGATTTAATGTTTTTGGGCTCAGGCCATTCCAGGATTTTCTGGATTTTTTTATCATCCATGACTAAACCGTCAGTGGACAACGTAAAACCCAAAAAATCAATTGATTTGAGGTGGAATTCGCATTTATTATGCTTGGCATAGAGACCATGATCTCGAAGACGATTAAGGACCTGTCGAACATGATGAATATGTTCATCAAGTGTTTTCGAGAAAATTAAAATATCATCTAAATAGGCGACTACAAATTGTTCAACAACATCTTGAAATATATCATTAACAAAAGTTTGAAAAGTTGAAGGTGCGTTACATAATCCAAAAGGCATAACTAAATATTCAAAACTACCAAATCTAGTGCGCATTGCAGTCAGTGGTTCATGACCTTCCGCAATGTGAATAAGATTGTAAGCGCCTCTAAAATCAATTTTAGAAAATAAATTAGCACCATTGAAAAGGGTAAGAAGTAATGACATAGGAGGAACAGGATATGCATTCTTCTTCGTGACTGTGTTGAGCTTTCTATAGTCAACACACAACCTAAGACTACCATCCTTCTTTTTTACAAAGAGGACAGGGGAGCTGGTTGGAGATTTACTGGTTCTGATGAAACCTTTGGCTACATTCTCTGCAATGTAGTCTCAAAGAACTTGAGATTCGTCCTTCGATAAAGAATAGACAGGACCTGCCGGAGGTACTGGGCCTATTAACTCTATTTGATGGTCGTAGGGTCGATGAGGTGGTAACTTATCGGCCTTGCGGATTGAGAAAACATCGAGGAAATCGTGGTAGATTTCCGGTAGAGTTGATTTGATGGCTTCAACGTTTATTTGGTCGTCCTCTTCATCTTCGAGAGAATCTGTCGAGGGGATACCTGTATTGAGAGAGCATAATTTGATTACTTCGAGGCAATTTAATTCCTCTTTGAGTGAAGTCATCAAGCTAGAAGGGTTGGCCAATTCCTCATTTAAAGAAGGTACAGATGCTTGCAAGTCATCTGGCAGAGATTTGTCCTCTAGCAGGACGTTGTCAGACGGGTTGTTTAACTCCCTATTGACCTGCATTGAAGAATCAGAAATATACTTAGAGCATGGGGCGATCAATCCCCTAGTCCAATCAATTTCGGGATTCCAATGCGTTAAAAAGTCATGGCCAAGAATGGTATCGTCCATCCTTGGGGCATCCAAGACTGATAATTCCCACTCAAAGGGGGGGGAATTCGGAAAGTTGAAAACCCATAAAACTTTCTTACTTACCCAATATTTGGGTTCCTCTGATTCGACCAAATAGATGGGAGTTCGATCGATATCTGTAAATGTTAGTTGAAGCTTCTCGTCAAAAGATAAACTAACAAAAGAAATTGAAGCTCCAGAGTCTATAAGACAACTGAAGGGGATGTCCTCCTTAAAAAGAATGAATCTCAAGCGGTTTAAGGCAACTCCAGTCCTTAAGACATGGAGGTTCTGTGCATTGGGAGAGATAAGATAGTTTGCTTTGCACACAAGTAAACTATCTACTAGTTTTTTGACTTCGAACTAGTACCTTCTCTTTCCTTCAACTTTACACAGTCTTCCAACTTGTGCTTACCCCCACAATACATACATAACCCATTATCTGCTCGTCTCTTCCTCTCAGCTTCTTTAAGTTCCCCTTTAGGATCCAGTACTTTGCTGATATCGCCTGGGGTCGAGCCTTTTGGTCAAGGTTTATCCTTTCCCTTATTGGGTTTGGATTGAGTCGAGGAGGATTGATTTGGTTGTGGGTGTGAAGAAGGTCCCGATTTAAAATTTTTGCCTTGAGATTTGTTGGCATATCGACGATGTTGAAGTCGTCCTTGATAAACGCCGTCAAGTTTGAGGGTTCGATCCATTAAGTCCGTTAAAGTAGTCATCTTCTGACCGTGAAGATTTAATTGATCTAGAATCCTCGAAGGAAGTCCTTTCATGAAATGATACTTAAGGGCAGCGTCATTCCAACCTACTCGAGTTTGAAGTGCTCTGAAGTTCGAGATATATTCAGAAGCTTAATCATTATCACTCATGCGAAGAAAATCAAGTTCAATTTCTGCGTTGTCCGTTTCATTAGGGTCCCCAAACAACGTAAAAAGTTGGTCCTTGAATTTTTCCCAATTATTGATAAGTAAGTGGGTTTCTGTCGAGGAAAGCATGAGTAGATAAGGTTTGAACCATCTTGCTGCTTTTCCAGCTAGGAATGAAGAAGCGTAAACAACCTTTGATCGGTCGCTGTTAAAGGTTCGAGGATCATTATGGAACAGTAGCTTGCAGGTTTGCAAGAAGGGTCGCAATCTGTCGGGGTGATCTCCGTCGAATTTGTCAGGAGATTTCATAGAAGGAGTTTTGAACTTAGATCCCTCTGAAGACGTTGGATTTGAAAAGGTTTTCATAAAAAGTCTCATGAAATCTTCCAGAGAGTTAGATGGTCCCGGTTCTGAGGATTGGCCAGAAGGGTGATTGGCAGGGGCGGATGGTGCCTCATGCATTGTATCCTCTCCTTCTTCTTCATCACTAGAATCCTCAAAATCTTGTGGAATGTCTTCTACAGATTGAACTGAATGTTTCCATTCCCTAAGGTTGAGTGGTTCCAAAGAGTGAGTGCGAGAAACAGACCTTGTGGCTGTTGGCCTGCCACTAGCGCGAGCTCTAGTAGTAGCGCCCGTAGGAGGAGTGCGTTGAACAGGTGCCATTTAAGTTTTTAGAAACACCTAAAAGGACGTAGTAGTGCAAAGAATGAGAACTACGGAGAATTAAATTATACTGTCACCGGACGACCTACGCACAAGGTCGAGGATGTTCCTGTAAGTGAGATGAGGGATTTTAGAAACTTCTTCGAAGCACAGAGGAATGATTCGAGGAAATGATTCAAAGGTCACTCAAAGTAATAGCTATAGGTTCGAGGTTCGATCGAGAAGAATTATAAACTAGTTCCAAGGTAATAATAATTCTTAAAATCTCACGAAGGGTTGGTAACTCAATAATCAAAGATTTAGGATTTAGAAATGAATATTTGAGGAGGTAAAAGAAAGATACAATAACAATGATTTAACTTTTAAGGATTTTCCACTATTAATGTAAATACGATATTATAATTTAATTCTAAGGAATATCGAACCAAATACCCAACCCCTTTTATATCCTTTGTTCCTCCTCGCATTGACCTCCCTTCCATCGCAGCATTCCCATTCCATTGACCATTACTAACATACACTTAGACCCTCTTCACTAAATATCCGTCCATGCTCAATTTACCCCTTCTTAATTAATTAACAAAACTTTAATGAAAAACTACTACTGTAATATTTCGTTGAACCTAGCGCTGTGCGTCGCTTATTGAAAAGGACTAAGGTACCCCATTGGGAGATTGACTAATTTAGATTTAGAGTTTAGGCTAGCGCAGTTAAATAGTAATTACACAAAGGAAAATCGCAGTTGCTATGGAGAATTGCTTTCTGCGCTTCGAGTATAGATTTAGGACTCAATATTATTGATTTAATGAGTTGATTTCGCCTCGAGTGTCACGTGGCGCGTGACATTCCCGGAGGTATTATTCTGGTAGTTTTTCCTCATTCCGGAGGTATCATTGTATCACTGGAACACCCCTTGGGTAGAATCTTTTGATATGATCTGCAGCCACACGTCGCTTCCACTTAGTACCATCCAGTTCCTCCAGTAAGTAAGACCCTCCAGTTATCTGCTTTCTTATCCTATAAGGACCATTCCATCTGTCAGAAAACATTTTCCCCATTGGCTTTCTAAAATACTATTATAAACCAAAATCAAATCTTCTGGGTTTTATCGCTTTCTTAACCTATGCGCTAAATGCTCATCCCAAAATTTAATTGACTTGTCCCAGATCTGCATCATTCTTTCATATGCCTTCTCCACAAACTCCTCCTTCCTTTCAAGCTGCGCTACCCTTGCTAGAATCAAATCTTCAGTTGAGCGCACTTGATCCCAGTCACATCCTAGAAAAGATCCAGCCTCCAGATCAATAGGTAATACCGCCCTTTGACCAAACATAAGTTCATAAGGTGAAAACCATGTTGTCCTTTTAACTGAAATCCTGTCCGCAAAAAAATAATGGCAAGTAGTTCTTCCACTTTATCCCATTATTTCCACATAATTTAACTAAAGCATCCTTTATAACTTGATGACCTCTTTCTACCATTCCCTCTGCTTTGGGATAATATGGTGTTGCAACTCTTAACTTTGGGCCAATACCTTTTACTGCCTCTTGTAATTCTCCAGCAAATTCAGCACCACCATCTAAGGTTACCATCTTCATTACCCCATACCTATAAACCCATTCTTTCTTCAAAAATTCAGCTACATTTCTTGCCTTAAGATTTACCAACGGCGCTGCTTCAACCCATCCTGATAGATCATCCCTGGCTACTACCAAGTATTTAAAGTGTCCTTCTTTTATATGAACTTCATCTAAACTGACCCTACAAAAATAGTATCTTTGGCCGTCGCTCTACCTTTCTCTTTTGGCTTTCTGTAACTCCTGCGCTGACATTCAGGACAAGATTTAACCCAATCTCTTACTTCATTCTTCATATTGAGCCACCAGAATCTTTCCCTAACTCTGCGATATGTCTCATCTTGACCTATATGTCCTAAATTTTCATGTAACTCCCTGAGTATCTTCTCCTTCCCTTCCCTAGTTTGGACAACTAACTGAGAATACGAAGCTTGATTCTTCCATAACTTCCCATTTTTAATAAAATAGCCTTTAGCGCGCTTCTCAATATTGCGCCAAACCTTTTTATCACAAAAATCTGGTTGACTATTACCTTCCAAATATAACCTTGGCAACTCTACTCCCTCATAAATAGATGCATTGTCTTCAGAATACTTCCCCTCTTTGAGATGAGTACTACTATCTTGACTTCCCCTTGAATCATCTTCATCATCTGACTCTTCCACTACCTTGCCTAGTGCACTCCTTGTCGCTACGTTAGCTTCAGCTTCCCCTAAATCCAGTTGCAGACTACCCTTTCTACAAACATCCTTTGCATTGTCAATATGTAGTTTTATGTCTTTACGGACATTCCACATTACTAGTTTATCATCATCACAGACAATCCTGCCTGCTAGTTTATTGTCATTGCGGACGTTCCACGTTACTAGTTTATTGTCATTGTGGACAATCCTGCCAAATATTTCATAACAATAATATATCCCGTTTACCCATCTCTTATCTTCTTCAAATTCTTTGGCTTCCAAGTCTTCTTGATAATGAACCCGGCTTATGGACTAAATCAAAAGAAAATAAATTAATCTGCACTACCCACCTCATCATGGGCGCATCTGGTAAATTCAGGCTACTAATAATTTGCACCAACAATAGCGCATCAACCTGCATCTCAAAATGTTGCCCCAAAAGTATCCATTGTAGCTTCTTAAGAATTTTCGCAACTCTGCATAACTCCAGCTTGGACTGAGAGTACCTGGACTCCACTTTGGTAAATGTAATAGATTCATAAAGGACAGGTCTATCATTACCTTCCTCATCCTCCTGCATCAGAACTGCGCTCACTGCGAACACACTAGAATCCCCCGCTAGAGTAATTTTCCCAGCCCCTGGTCCATACTCAAATTTCTTCAAAAGAATATCTTTCCCTACAATCCTTTTCAATAACTCGAATGACTCCTTGCATTCCTCCTTCCAATCCCATACAACATCTTTTCTTGTTAAGCACCGTAAAGAAGAAGACAACAAAGCAAAATCTTGAATAAACATTCTTACATATGTACAAATTCCTAAAAACCCTCTAACTTCCATAGTATTTCTTGGTCTTGGCCATGTAAGTACCTTATTCCTCTGTTTTTCAGAAGTTATTCTCCATTCCTTGCATACCACATGTCCCATTATATCTAGCGCTGGAACACAACAAGCAAATTTGGACCCAGAGATCATTAATCCTGCCTCCTCTATCCTAAATAGCACTCTTTCCAGGGTAATCGAATATTCCCAAACAAACCTTCTAATATATTTATTCTCTTCTAACACCTCCCCATCATAATCACTGGCTGGTCCTTTTATACCGCCATCATCAATGAAAATTCCCACATGTTCTGGAATTTCATCATGCAATATCCACATCATCTGTGCTTGATATACCGCCACAGAGTTTTTTGTGTTTTGTGGTAACCTTGTCAACCTGAAGCGCCCCAGTGGTGTTTCAAACTTTGTCATGGGTCTGGATGATTTGTCCTATTCGCCCTCATCGTATCCTCCCATAATATCACCTAATCCATTAAATGCACATCCAGCAAAAGAATCCACAAACTCCTCTGGAGTTGGTGGCATCCCTGCATCCTTTACTGTAACCTTGTTCATCTCCCTAAGATCATGAACAACCCTTAATTTAGCATTATGTTTAACAACACAAAACACTGGACTTGAATAACTAGATATAGACTGTTCATACAAGCCAGACTTTGACCTTCCCCTAATTAATTCTGTATACTCTTCTCTTATAGCCGCTGGTATTGGAAAAGCCTTCTTTTGCCACAGCGCATGAGGTATAACTGTAACAATATAAGGTTTACCATAGGAGTGTTTCAACAAACCTCTTCCCTCTTCTGAAAACGCAATAGCATTTTCCCTAAGAACCATAACATGCAGCAATAACTTCTTTTCTTCCTGAGACAACCAATACTCTGGTCCAAAATTAACCATCTGAAGCCTTTCCATCGTAATCTTACTAGTAGGCGCAAAATCAGGTGGAAACTTTGTTAAAGGGGTATCATAAGGATTCCTAGACAGCGCCGGCCTCTGCAAAGGAGGATTCAAATTGGGCATTGCTACATTCACTGGTTTAACCTTAAAAGCTACTGGTTTATACTTTTATGCAAAACAGCTCTTGCTGCTTCTTTCATTAGGTAAAATCAAACCCTTTCTAATATAACTACGGGTTGCAACTAAATCCTGTTTTTGTCTTTTCTTTTTAATATAAGTATAACAATATCCATAATCAAAGAAATCAAAAAGCTTAGGTATAATACATTCTACAGTAGTATTCCCAAGACACCTATGAAGTACCGCTTTATGTATCCCTTCTTGTTGGACTGACTGGTCACTATCCGGGTTCCTCTCATCCTGGGAGATAGTAACACCTAAAATGCCAGTCCCTAATGAAAATGCTGGTGCCTTCCTGGAGGTCTCCCTATCTCATTATCTGAGACTTCCTCATAAAACTCTCTTTCTTTCTCTAACAGTGCAGCTCCAGAGTACTTAGTTTCCCAGCCACCATCCTTGGGCGCTACTAAGACTGCTGTTACTGGAACACCATCATCACCCATAATCCTTATTCCAATAGTCTTATTCAAAAAATAATTGATAGTTACAGAATAATCCATTAAAAATGGCATGCCTAAACATGGTTTAACTACACCCATTGGAACATAAAAATGTATATCCCTCGTTGCTCCCGCAACTCTAGTGCATACATACTCTGCTACACCTATAACAGGCAACCTACCTCCACCAATTCCGGAAATAGTGCCATCGCCGTCTTTTACAGGAAGACCTAACTCCACCGCATCATCCACTGACACCACGTTGATTTGTGTACCTGTATCCACTAACGCTTTAATTTGCTTACCATTTTCAGTAATTTTTAAATACCCTAAGGGTCCTTCATAATGTGGCGCCCTAGGTAATTTAACAACCGGCTTAAATGACTGCTCTCCAACATCAAGCTCAGCACAATTAGCAACCCTTTTCTTCCTGCACTTATCCACAATTCCATTTGCTACATCTGGCACTACTGCTGCCAGCATCCCCAATGGAACAGAGACTGTAGTCTTCAAACATTGCACAACTAAATCCTCAGCTGCCTTAAGAAAATCAGAGTGAACCGGGTGCTGCATTCTCCATTTATGTTGAGTTGCCTTTGCACCAGCTTTTACTCTTCCAGGTGGGTTCTTTGGAGTATTATGCCTTGTTCCCGGCATTACTTCAGCAGGTACCGCTCTTTGCTATACTACCTCTGGCTCCTTCAACATCACAGGTTAGTCTTATTCTTCATGTTCCACACCATAACCAATTGATTCCATACCATCCATTTCAACATCCTTGATAGGCTCAGGTGTATTATCTCTAGTAGTATACCCTACCTCCACCATATCCTCTGGATTCACATACCTAGCGTCAGCCCTTCTTAGCCTAGTAATTGTAGGTGGGGCCATTTTCTTGTGCTTTTCTGCCAACATCTCCAAATGCGCTGCAGTAAGTGGTGCTGAAACCACTCCTTCTTTTACTTTAAAATCCAACACTGCGCAAGTAACTGCAAATTTTACTGACTTTGCATCCTTGCCTTTCTCTTTAATTCCAGGCTCTTTGCCCTTACTCAACCTGCCTGCCATAGACTTTTTATTAATATGATCAATGAACATGGCTTGCATCCCTTGATCCTTGTCTTTAAAAAGCTTAGTACCATCTTCCAACATAAGCATAGTCCCATCCTAGTAAACTACCCTTTCCTCTTTATCCTTTTGAAGCGCATTACACCTCATCCTAGTATGCCCCTCCTTATTACAATAATAGCACACCATAGCAGTAAAACACCAAGGTTGAGGAGAACTCTTAGGCCTAAATGATTCTTTTGCATTTTTTGCTTCAATTATTGTTTTCTCCAACTCATCAATCCTTTCCATAACTGAATCTGGCTCCTTAGTGAAACTTTAACTTTAGGAGGTGACATCTGAGGAGGCAATCGTACGCCAGACGCATCTTCATTCATCATCCTCATTATCCAAAGCAACCCTAGCTGCGCCACGCTCAACTCCATGCAACTTCATTTCAGCTTCCCCTGCCATTTCTACTTCTTCTAATCTAGGGTACTTATAATTTACGTCCATTTTTTTAACCAGCTTTCTTTCGTTATCCAAGAACCTTTTTGCCCAGTCTTAAACTTCTGGTGCTAACGCTTCAAAAAACCAAGGTAAAGACGCATTAGCATCACTAAAATCTTCATTTCTAACTAAATATTCCACTATTCAATCAAACTATTCCCTGAAACTTTTAAATTCCTTAGGGTCTCAAACACCCCCTTTAGCTTTGACCCTTTTTACCAAGATATCCAGGTCCTTCATTGTATACTTAGTTTCCTTGATAGCCTTTTGCCATCTCTTGAGCATCTGTTCTTTTAGCGCTGACCAATTTCGTTCTTTGTGCCCCTTTAGATCCTCTAAATTGTCTTTGCACTCATTAGCCACAAAGAATAGTACTTGACTCACCATATCATATTCAGTTGCTCCATGAAATTCAGATGCTTGTTCAAACCTGTGTAAAAACTACTTGGTATTAATGCCTGCAAAACGCAAGCTTTCATCTTTACACCTAATGATTGTAGTTACCCTCTGTGGCAACAATGCCAAAGAATTGGGCTATTTAACCCTCTCCTGACATCCCTTAGATGTAGTTGCAGTAGGATCCATTCCCAAAATATAAAATCAAAACAGAGATCACAAAAACACACACTTGGTAATTAAACCTGACTATATTCACAATACAGTCCTACGCTATCCTCTGATAACGGCTATCTATCCACTTGTTGTAGACCCTACAACTCTTCCGCTGAAGCGCCGGCTTGATCACATCCTCTTGAAGAAACCCTGAAAACCAAACAATCTAATCAAAAAAACTAGTTACAATTATGCCACTGTTGGGACACCCATTGTAGAGAGTTCTAAAGTACTAAGCAGTAGACACAATGTGAGATGGGTTGGTTCTCCTTTTTAATTTTTAAAAAGAAGCGCCTGCCACTCTTATTTTTAAAGACAGCGCAATAATGTGTAACACAAATATCCGATTTGAAAGTTTATAAGTTGAGAGATAAGTTAAAGATCAGGAAAAATAAATATTACTATCTGGATATTTCTATTCTTAACAAGCGCTAATATCCACAGCTACTCCCTCTTGTATTGCTCTCTTTGAATATGCCTTATTATAGCAATAAAATAACTCTAATAATAGTCAATCCTACTGAATCTATATATTCTCTCTATGCTGAGTTTTTCCACTATACTATATGAAATACACACACAGATGCACAAATGACAAAGACTCAGAAATATCTCTAATATTATTCTCAAACAAATGACCACAGAAAAATTAATATCTTATACTTGGATTCACAATTATTAACTAATCGTATGTTAACTAATTATTTTTCAATTGTTATTATTTTCCTACTAGATGCCCTTTATCCCTATCAAATAGTCCTCCTTTTATATTTTTCCAGTGCTCAAGACACAGTTCCCTAGTGGATCTCCAGCACTGGCTCTAGCGCTATGGTAAGGTAAACTCTTACAGTCGCCTTGCTGTAAGCAGAATCCAGAGGAGATATGTGGATTTAGCTGAAAACCCCGTCCTTCCAATAAAAATAACAAAATGAGAATTCTAAATCACTAAGCTAACCAGTCTACTTAGATCTGATTGATAAAATAATGAAACTCTAAAATAATTAACGCTTATTGAGATTTTAATAAAAGTGGCTGTTGAGAAAGAAATACTGATAACAACAATTAAGGTGTACCAGTGAAAGATCTGAAAAGATTGACTTTTATGTTTTTATAATAATTTGAATTTTTATGAGACAGCAATAATCAAGTCCCAGTGAAGAAGACCTTTCTAAAGATACCCTGTATGAAGTGTGATTTAAATTGTTGAGTAGTATTTCTAAAATTTTATATATAAAATATAAAGTTATAAGGGTATTATAATTTATTTACTTTGTTGAGTAATAAAAAATAAGACCGTGGTGGTTAAAGATTAAGCTGTATGATGTGTCCCCCCTCTCTCAATTTTGAGTTTGAGAGGAGCTTAAGTATTCCTAGTCATGTGCCTAAGTTTTCCCCTCCAGAGCTCTCCCAGAGTCAATCCGGAGCCCGTACGGAGTCCGTACGGAGTCCGTCCGGACTTCCGGACTCAATTAGAACCTTAAAAACTATAATAAAAAATCTAGAAAAATTACACATGATAGAGCTACTTCCCCTTTATATTCCAAACTAATTTTCGTAGTCTGTGCAGCTCTAATTACCCCGTGAAAATTCATCAAAGTTAAGTAATTTCTGAAAATGTAAATATTTCTATAAAACTTTAAAATTCATTTAAAAATATAAGAAAAATAGTAAAAATTCTGGGAAAATTTCCCAAGGTTCTTGAGTGACTCCACTTGATACTTATAAATTTTTCAGACCGTAAAAATAAGTTTTCTCCATAAAATAATTTTTTTTTGTGTAGGCATTTGCTTGTGACCAATTTCTTCATATTTTAAACTCAAATAAATTAAATAAAACCCTTTTATATAAAAATAATAACACCAATCTTACACGCCGTAATAACTCCATTTACGTACTTAGGTGCCATACTAAACTTTAGGCTACCACATCCTCCCTCCAATTGAGAATGTCCCCATTCTTATATCTTTGCATAAGTGGTCGAACACAATATTCATCTTTAACCTTCAACCACCATCTTCTTTAATCAGCTATAAAATTCATCTTCATCAATATGTCTTCCAAAGAACTTGTTGCTCCATGTGAGCTCTGCGCTCAATACCAGGTACCTTGTTTAATGTCCAACCCTAATCTTCCTGGCAGGACAGCTTGCGACTTATGCCGTGTGAAAAAAGTCAAATGTAACCGGCCAATAGTTCCTTCTAAAACAAACGTATATTTAGGACCAGCAGCTCTCCCTGATCCCTCAACTTCTAAA
Source organism: Hemileia vastatrix (assembly GCA_030280995.1). NCBI lineage: Eukaryota > Fungi > Basidiomycota > Pucciniomycetes > Pucciniales > Zaghouaniaceae > Hemileia > Hemileia vastatrix. The sequence goes on from JASXTE010000011.1 coordinate 4,070,633, forward strand.
AAGCAATCAAAAATTCCTGTCTTCTTAAAACGAATAAGATCAAAAGCAGCTTCAAAAGTTCAATCTTCATCAGCGGATCCTGGCCTTATTTTGCCTTCACAAGATCCTAATCCTATAACGCCAGTGCCCCCAACCAACTTTGCTGAGACTATGTTTCCTGGCTCTAAATGTAAGACCCTATTATCTTACTAAAAAACTTTTAATCAAAATTGACTAAACCTATGACTTAATAACATATTTGAACTTCTAGCTGTCGAAATAATCCAACACTGATGATGTTGGTAGAGTGAAGACGGACTATATCAATCATTATCCAAATTTTCATCGCTATCTTTTTCTTGACTTTACTAATGAGTTGAAACGAAAAATGCTGGCCTATTTTCAAGAAACTCCAGCTAATAACCATGAAGACCTTATGAAAAGAAGAATTTTAATGCAAAGCTTTGATAATGATGTTGAACAATTTCAAAGAAATTATCTTTTCTAACAGTATAACTTGATAAAATTTTGTTTTTGCTTGGTCTTCTTTAACTTTCAACATAAATGTTGTTTTCTTTCTTCTCTGGCTTGATATAACATAAAATAAAATAATATAAATCTTGTGATGATTCCACTACTGAGAGAAAGGTTTGAATCCCTTCAGACTCCCATATACCAGTCTTCCTTCTTGTCACAGCATTGAGAGAGTGGATCTTCCTATGAGCCTAATACTCCTGATTCCAACCTCATAGGGCCCCCCACTGAGCCGAATTCTATGATTCCAATCTCGCCATAAGGTCCTCCAAGCTTCACACCAAAAATGGCCTAACACTGAGGCACTAAAAAAAATCATTCCCTAAAACCCAACTACCATCCTAACTTCTGATTCCTTCATCACAATTTTCAAACTTTGCTATACAGCAAACCCATAAAATACTTTTTCCAGGCTTCCAATAATAATTTTAACTTTAGACCATGTTAAAGCGCCACAAATTTCACCTAATTAACCATTATGCTTTCATTAGCATCATCACCACCTAAAATTTTAACCTCCTAAAGCTTATCAGCACCCAATTCCAGAAATAATTGAATAACCAGTTTAGAGTCTTAGTGGACAGTGATAAATTAAAAGATTGAATTGAGTTATCCAAACAAGATTGACATTCCAGTTTAAAGTCTTGGTGGACCAAACATATAATTGATTGCCAGTTTATGGTCTTGGTGGACCAAAGATTGTTTAGGTGCATAAATAACTTAAAATATTCCTAAATAAGGCCTAGGCTTGACCAAAGATTGAATAAACTTGATAATCCAGTTTAATGTCATAGTGGACCAAACATTTGATCGACAGGTAATCCAGTATAAGGCCATAGTGAACCAATGAATGTTGAATTATCCTGCAGATATTAATTTTCCAGTTTAAAGTCATAGTGGACTAAACAATGAATGAACTACCAGTTTAAAGTCATGGTGGACCAAACATTTGATCGATAAGAAATCCAGTTTAAGGTCATTGTGGACCCAACAGCTTGATAATAGTCCAGTTTAGGGTCTTGGTGGACCTAACATTTGATAACACTCCAGTTTAAGGTCTTGGTGGACCTAACATTTGATTGATAAAAAAAATAAAAAAAAATCTGTCTCCAAAAATATCCATAAAATCTTGAACATCCTTGAAATTCAGTTTAAATTCTTGAAGGACTAACAGCTTCAATATAAAATCTTTAATGAAAGTCTTGAATTTTAGCCAGTTTAAAGTCTTGGAGGACTAACAGCTCCAAAATTCGTATAAAAACCTTAAGGAAAGTCTTGAGCAGTACCCAGTTTAAAGTCTTGGAGGACTAACAGATCCAAAATACGTGTAAAAAAACCTTAAAGAATGTCTTGAACAGTAGCCAGTTTAAAGTCTTGGAGGACCAACAGATATCTTGAAGTAAAATCCCATAAGTATTGAGTTCCCCTAGACCCTGTTTCCTGTCTAAACTATATGAATAAAACTAAAAAGAATGAAAACTAAAAAAAAAACTGAGAAATATAATAATTTTGATTTAATTAATTAATTTTTTTTATTTTATTATTTTATTTTTATTTTATTTTTTTTTTATAATTATTTTATTTTTATTTAATTTTTTAATTTTTTTTTTTAATTTTATTTATTTTTTATTTTTTTATTTTTTATTTTTATTTATTTATTTTATTTTATTTTTTTTTAAAAATTTGTTTTTAGTTTAAAATAAAAGATTTAGAAAAGATAGTTTTGAAATAAAAGTTAAAATTTAATTTTTAAAGAAAGATAAAAAAGTAATAATAAAAAAAATTTCAAAAAGTAAAATTTTAAAAGATGCCCCCCGGCCATTTGATGAGCCATACCCTCGACATCATACCCACATCCAAGTGAAACTTGATGTGGTTACACAATTTTGAGAAATTGAAAAGAAAAGAAAATAAATGAAAGTTTTTAGAAGATAATTTTTATAATGATGATCACTGGGTGGGCTCCCTCCAATTTATAAAAATGATTAGAGACCACCAGTGAGCATCACCTTTACAATAATTCATAATATATATTAAGAAAAGAAATCACAATCTAACATAAAAAAATCAAAAACAAAATAAAATAAAAAGAATCTTGAATCCGGCGTTGAGAGCGGTGTCTCTTGATTCGTTCCAGTTTATAGTCTTAGCGGACTTCCTATAATTAAAAGACAAAGCCAGGATTCAACTAGAAACAGGGAAAATTTTGGAAACGAACATTATGGGGTAATTGTGTATAGAGCAGCCAGCCCATCAATTACCCCCACACTTGCCAATATTAAATTAAGAAGGTTCCCCTGTGAACACTTCTTCCAATAAATTTTAAAAATTTTCCAACACTATCTTCACCCATATTTTAAGAATTTTAAGTTTTTGAAAATTTCAAAGAAGGTCTTCTTGAATTTTGTTAAGTTTCATCATAGTTTCGTCGACCATATACAGTGTAACGATAGTAAAGTATTTTTGATAAAAAAAGAAGATAGTTTATCCTCTTTGCGGAGGTCATCATAAAATTTTGTTGATATCATAGTTTATCCTCATTGCGGAGGGATCCATAAAATTTCGTAGATATCATAGTTTATCCTCTTTGCGGAGGAACACTTCAGCACTCCTGGTGCCTCTAGGATAGAACCGTTTCACTTGATCGGCCGCTACCCTCTTCTTCAATACTACTCCATCCAACTCTTCTAGCACATATGAACCGCCAGAAACTTTCTACTTGACTTTATACGGTCCATTCCACCTATATGCAAACATCTTTCCCCATTGACTCTCTAGACTTCTATTATACACCAGGACCATATCACCTGGGTTCAAAGGTTTCCTTAATCGATGTGCCAACCGCTCATCCCAATATCTGACTGATTGATTTCGGATCTTCATCATCCGTGAATATGCCTTTTCTAAATATTCTTCTTTCTTTTCTAGCTGCATCATTCTTGCACACAATAATTCTTCAGTAGTTTTGACCGTGTCCCAGTCAACTCCAAGATATGATTCAGCTTCTAAATCAACCAGTAAAACTGCTTTCTGTCCAAAAACAAGTTCATAAGGTGAAAATCCGGTCATCCTTTTGGCAGTGATTTGATCAGCAAATAAAACTAAAGGTAAATAGTTCCTCCACTTTTCGGCACTTGTCCCACACATTTTAACTAAAGCATCCTTGATAACTTGATGCCCTCTTTCAACCATGCCTTCAGCTTCAGGATAATATGGGGTTGCTACCCTAACCTTTGATCCAACTTTCAATACGGCCTCTTTAAACTCTGTCCCAAATTCAGGACCTCCATCTACCGTTACCAACTTCATCACCCCATACCTATATACCCAATTATTCAAAAAAAATTCTGCCACATTTTTGGCAGTTAAATTAATAAGAGGCGCTGCCTCTACCCAACCAGATAAATCATCTCTGGCCACAATTAAATATTTATACCGTCCCTCTTTTATATGAACGGCATCTAAACTAACTCTTCCAAAGAGCGTATATTCACCGGTCGCGCGTCCAGGTTCTTTTGGCCTTAAATAACTTCGTCTTTCACATTCTTCGCATGACTGAACCCACTGTTTAACAGCCATCTTCATGCCAGGCCACCAAAATCAATCAGAAATTCTTCTAAATGTTTCTCCAACGCCTCTATGCCCAAGATCTTCATGCAGTGATTTCAAAACTAATTCTTGCCCCTTTTCTTGAGTTATAACTACTTGAGGATTTGGATACCTTCTCCTCATTAAACGTCGACCAGATAAATAAAATGTAGATGACTTCCTCTTGATAGCCACCCATTTATCGTCTTCACACTCTTCTAGCCTCTCTAAAGTCAACAAATATTTGACTAACAAAAAATAAAAACCAGTCTGACCCCAGACTTCATCTTGAAAATCGATTAATATAACATCAATAGGGACTTCTCTATCACCAATATCACCTGCACATGAATGAGCCAATAATCTTTGACCCCTAAATAAATCTTTAATCAAGCTATGTCAACATTTTTCTTCTGAACCTTTGGATCCTTCGTAAACCGTATTTGAAAATACCTCTTTCTCTTTATCCACCCTTTTATTTAAATTCTCTAATTTTCCAACATATACACCATTCCTTAACTTACTACTATCCCACACTACCAATCCATCTTCCTCTACATACACTACATCTTCTTCTACCTCCTCTCTACCAAATTTATCTACACCTTTTCCAACACCTTTATTAACATGAAAACTATTTTCCAGTTTATCCTCTTGGTGGAGGTCATCAACACCATAATCTAAACACAATAGTCCTGCCAGTTTAACCTCATGGGGGAGGTATGGAAAGTCTTCAGCTCCTTTAGTGCTGGCTTTGATAATTGGTATATCTTCATCGAACTCTTCTGAGTCTGAATCTTCTTGAGTGGGTGGTCTGCTTGATAAACCATCTGGCATAGTAAAAGTTTTGCCAGGCTTATGAACTAAATCAAACAAAAAATGTTGAATAAAATCTACCCATCTCGTCATGGGTGCGTTCGGTAAACTTGGGGAATTAATCATCTGGATTAACGATTTTGCATCCACTTGCAACTCAAAATGTTGCCCCCACAAAATATGCTGAAGTTTCTTCAGTATTTTCGCCACACCACATAATTCCAATTTTGGTTGAGAATATCTTGATTCGACCTCAGTAAATACTACAGATTCATACCTAACTGGCCTGATGTAACCAGCTTTATCCATCTGAGACAAAACCGCCCCAGCTGCAACCTGACTTGAATCAACTGCTAAATAAATTCTGCCAGCTTCTTTTCCATAATCCAACTTGTGCAGGACTAAATCCTTCCCCACAACCTCCTTCAACTTCACAAACGCCTTCTCACACTCTTCATCCCACTCCCAGTCTGCATCCTTTCTTGTTAACCGTCTCAATGGAGCTGCCAATGAAGAAAAGTCCTTGATAAACATTCTAACATATACGCAAACGCCTAAAAACCCTCTGACTTTGGTCGTATTCTTGGGTCTTGTCCAGGACTGAATTTTGTTAACTTTCTTCTTGGACATAATCCTACCCTCTCTACATACCACATGGCCTAATATTTCTAAGGCTGGCACATAACAGGAAAATTTTGAACCTGAAATAGTTAGACCAGCCTCTTCAATTCGAAACAAGATTCTTTCTAATGTAATTGCAAACTCCCAAATGAATTTGCGTATCCCGGGATTCTCTTCCAACACCTGGTTATCATAGTCAGTTTTTGGTCCCTTAATTCCTCCATCATCTATAAAGATTCCAGTATATTGTGGAATTTCATCTTGAAGGATCCAAGCCATCTGAGCTTGATAAACTGCAAACGAATTTGTTGCTCTTTGAGGTAATCTTGTTAACTGTAAACGTCCAAGTGGCGTATCAAATGTAGTGAGAGGCCTTGAGTCTGGATGTAACTCTCTCTCATCATATCCACCCATAATATCTCCCAAACCATAACACACTCTCCCTGCAAACGCTTCAACAAACTCTTCAGCACTAGGCGGTATCCCAGCATCCTTTATTGTAACCCTATTTAATTCCCTAAGATCATGAACAACTCTAAGCTTGCCATTCGGTTTCTTGATACAAAATACTGGACTAGAATAACTTGATGTTGATTGCTCATACAGTCCAGTGCGTATCCGTTCTCTGACAACTTCAATATAGGCTTCTTTTAATGCAGCCGGAATAGGAATTGGTTTCTGCTGCCACGGTTCATGACATACCACAGGAATCTTGTAAGGCTCCCCATAGGAATGCTTCAACACACCCCTCTCCTCTTCTACAAAAGCAATGGCCTTCTCTCGCTTGACCATCACATCCAACAACAACTTCTTCTCTTCACCAGACAGCCAACCATCAGGTCCAAAATTAACAACACCCAGTCTCTAAAAAGTGATTCTTGACGTCTCAGAAAAATCAGGCGGATTCTTTACCAAGGGACTTTCATAAGGATCTCTTGATAACCTTAGTCTTCTCAAGGGTGGATTTAATTCGGCAGGTAGCGGTTCATTAATAGGTCGAACTTTATTTGCTACTTTCTTATATTTGGCTGCGTCCACATCTAAATAAACTTGAGGTAAAACATTTACTTTTGTATCACCATTACATATTTCATCAAATGAATCTTCTTCATCGCCAGAATCGGAATAAGAAAAATTAGAAAAATATTTTATTTCATTTTTAAATTTTACCCTTTTCTCCTTTCCCTTGTCTAATTTATAAACAGATTTTCCAACACCTTTGCTTCCCTTATCCAACAGTAAATCACCCGTAAAGAAAGTTGGTAGTTTAACCTCTTTCTGGAGGACCAGAATTGAATTTTCACATAAGTTATTTTTTTGTGTTTTAATTATACCGAGATTTTTAATTTGGTTTTGATGAGATTTTTGCAGTTTACCCTCTTGCTGGAGGTCCATAATAGAAGGAGATACTTGCAGTTTAACCTCTTGCTGGAGGTCCAAAAACATACCCTTCCAATTTTTATCCAACCTAATTTGGCCCATTTTTCCTTTTTCACCATTTTTAAATTTTATAGAAAAACATGGTAAATCCAATAAACATATAGAAAAGTCCATAACGTATTTGCACTCCAAAGTAATATTAACAGAAAATAATTGAGAATCCACTTGAATTATCTCCAAGTGAGCTGACCTATTGCAATCAGGGATCTCATCCTGAGGAGAGATTACAACACTAGAGTGATCAGCCCCTGCTACCCCAAAAAATGAGGGCCTCCATCCCTTTCCAACAAACATAATTCACCAGAAGCCGTCTGTTTAATATGCCGCTTCTTGGTGCAAACACAACACTGGCACAGAGTAGTAATCCCTGGCCGTGTTTCCCAACCTTCATCTCCAGGAGGCGCTAACCGCATATGTAACCTCCGCATATCTTCACCAGTGATCTCCAAACTAATCCCCATGCCAGCTTGATACCCTATCCTGGCCTCAAAATCCATCAAAAAAGGACCCCCAAGAACAGTTTTGACTGATCCTCTGGCCACATAAAAGTGAACCTTACCAACAGATCCACCAATGCCTAACCTGACATGCTCAGCTGTACCCATTAGCTCTGTTGCATGCCCTCCAATACCTCTGAGGTTTCCCCCAGTCCCACTTTTAATTTGCAAGCCTATACTTGTCGCTTGCTCCAATGAAATTAAATTAATTTGAGACCCTGAATCGACCAAGGCCTTTACTTCTTTACCATTAAGAGTTACCACCAGGTAACCCAGGGGAGTGGAAAAATGCGTATCTACATCTTCCCCAAACTTTTCAGCATTTTCACAAATATATTCCACCTCTCCAGTGGAAACCCGGCGCCTCGTCAAATGCTTCTTTTGCTTTTCAGCAAGCGCCGGACTAATTGTAAATAACTCCCCCAAAGATAAGGGAATCTGCAGTTGATTCACCCTATTCAAAACTGCATCCATCGCATTAGCTTGACCAGAAACTACTGGTCGCTCATACTGGACCTTTGATTTAACAACCTTGGCCCTGGGCACCTCTTGAGGTCCAACCGAGCCATCTTCACCCCCCGTTATAACATCTTCACTTTCTATAACCCTAACTCCGTCACCAGCTTCTTGCACTAATCCTGATCCATCGCTAGTCCTTCTTACTCCCTCCATTGGGATGGGACCGCTAAAACTTGGTCTGGGTAGAGACGCCAATGGTACGTCCTCCTCAGAATCCGAATCATCCTCTGGCATAGGCTCACCATTTAAATCAAACTTGCCATAACTAGGGGGCCCCATATCAGCAATCCCCTTCTGCATTTTATATAATTTGTCCTTAGAGTAAGGGTTCAATTTGTTGGCAGCAGTTTGAGCACTATAATTCTTGTCCTTAGAGTAAGGGTTCACTTTGTTATTGGCCTTGCCAGGATTAGCCCTCAATTGGCTCTGAATGCTACTTTTCGCCTTAGTAGCAGCTGCTCTTCTAGCAGCATTAACATCGTATTCGCCAGCCATACAGCTACCCTCCACCTGGGCAACCGTCGCCAGCTCTAAACCACCAAAAGAAGTTGAAAATGTGGCTTTACTGACCTCTTTCTCTTTACCTTTGTCAGCTTTTCCACCATTACCATTACCATTTTTTCCACCCTTGGCATTAACATCTTCATCCGTCACCTCTTCAAATCTGGCTCTCCTTTCAGCCGTTAAACTTCTTCTGACCAAATCAGAAGGAGACTGTCCATCACTGGGCTTGATGAACAAACCATCAGGAAATTTATAAACTTTACCATCAAATAAAACTCGCCCAGCATCCATATCCTTATCAAGAGCAAAACAAACTGTTGCTCTGTGACCCCTCCTATTACAATAGGAGCACACCTTTGGCTCATCATAGCCACCTCTATATCCATTACTACCACCATTCCCACCATTTCTCCCATTTCCTGGGAAGTGGTTACCATTATTATTGCCATTATAATTTTGACGTTCATAACCTCTGGACTGATAAGAAGTTGACATCGACGAAGAAGCGATTGCGGCCTTATTGGCCTTCTGGGTTTCTTGAACAAATATTTTTAATTGTTTCATTAAATTGGCCAGATGATCGACCATCTTATTATCTACATTGCCCTCAACTTTGGCTGCAGGTAATCCCATTTGTGCCTTCTTGGCCTCCTGGGCTTTGACCATAATATCATTGTTTTCGGGCAAAACTTCGCTAACCTTGCTATCATATTGAGTGCATGACTCTTGATATTTGTCCAATGCTAACAACTTGAGATGGGCCTGAATGTTCTCTTTGATAACCTCCAGAGCCGGCAGTTTCTGCTCACCATTAGGCAGTTCCTTCATCAAATCTTTTCTTGAAAGATCCTTCAAAACGTCCATACAAATATCCCTGCTGCATGCTGTCCAAAACAAATCTTTTGCTTGATTCTCATGCACTAACTCATCCACCAATATGAGATATTCCACCACTTCATCAAACTGAACACACAGCTTTTTGAAGTCTGCCATAGAAGAAACACCACCTTTTGCTTGCCAGTCTCCAACAATTTTATTGAGGTCCACCATAGTAAACCTAACACCCCATCTATCAACCATAGCTTTAGAAAGCTTAACCCAATCCTTGTCCTTGAATGCCTTCATAGCAATAACCTCTTTTTCCACCTCCCTATCAGCAATAAAAAATCTAACTTGCTTCACCATGTCCACATGAGAAGCACCATCAACAGCAGCAGCAGCTTCATACCTGCTAATGACCCATTTAACCTCCTCACCATCAAACTTTGGGCCATCCCAAGAAACAATTCTAACTGAGGGAGTAAGAGGGTTAGAAGATCCAGAAGCAACAGCAGAAGAAGACATCCCAATAAGTAATGAAAAGCGTTAACAATCGATAAAATAACAAGCCTCTTGCAGGCCAATAACAAAAATCCAATTAGAGTTCCAGAAAATAAGCCTCTTGCAGGCTAATAACGTTCTTGATCCAAGTAAGTCTTTTAAAGAAAGCTAGAGAAATTGAACCCCACATTGGGCGCCAACTATGGTAAGGTAAACTCTTACAGTCGCCTTGCTGTAAGCAGAATCCGGAGGAGATATGTGGATTTAGCTGAAAACCCTGTCCTTCCAATAAAAATAACAAAATGAGAATTCTAAATTACTAAGCTAACCAGTCTACTTGGATCTGATTGATAAAATAATGAAACTCTAAAATAATTAACGCTTATTGAGATTTTAATAAAAGTGGCTGTTGAGAAAGAAATACTGATAACAACAATTAAGGTGTACCAGTGAAAGATCTGAAAAGATTGAATTTTATGTTTTTATAATAATTTGAATTTTTATGAGACAGCAATAATCAAGTCCCAGTGACGAAGACCTTTCTAAAGATACCCTGTATGAAGTGTGATTTAAATTGTTGAGTAGTATTTCTAAAATGTTATATATAAAATATAAAGTTATAAGGGTATTATAATTTATTTACTTTGTTGAGTAATAAAAAATAAGACCGTGGTGGTTAAAGATTAAGCTGTATGATGTGTCCCCCCTCTCTCAATTTCGAGTTTGAGAGGCGCTTAAGTATTCCTAGTCACGTGCCTAAGTTTTCCCCTCCAGAGCTCTCCCAGAGTCAATCCGGAGCCCATACAGAGTGGAAGCGGAGTCTGTACGGAGTCCATCCGGACTTCCGGACTCAATTAGAACCTTAAAAACTATAATAAAAAATCTAGAAAAATTACACAGGATAGAGCTACTTCCCCTATATTTTTCAAACTAATTTTCGTAGTCTGCGCAGCTCTAATTACCCCGTGAGAATCCATCGAAGTTAAGTAATTTCTGAAAACGTAAATATTTCTATAAAACTTTAAAATTCATTTAAAAATATAAGAAGAATAGTAAAAATTCTGGGAAAATTTCCCAAGGTTCTTGAGTGACTCGACTTGATACTTATAAATTTTTCAGCCCGTAAAAAAAAGTTTTCTCCATAAAATAAATTAATTTTGTGTAGGCATTCGCTCTTGACCAATTTCTTCATATTTTAAACTCAAATAAATTAAATAAAACCCTTTTATATAAAAATAATAACACCAATCTTGCACGCTGTAATAACTCCATTTACGTACTTAGGTGCCATACTAAACTTTAGGCTACCACAGCACCACATTAGTAAAACAATAAATATTCTATTTGTAAACTAGGTACACTGCTTGTAGCAACTAAAGCACCTAATCGCACCCTATGCTTACTAACACTAGTTTTTAACTTGTTTCACTCATACTCCATATACGTGCCCTTGACTATACCTTTGTTTTGTTTCAGCGCTACTTCCAGGTTTGACCCATTCTAATGCTTATCCTAGTTGCCTTGACTTTTGGGTAGTTTTCTTTTGTGATCAAGTCCCCATTCTCCTTGCCTCATTACTAGTTGATAGTCCTAGTAACTTACTTGACTAGTTAGACTCTGCAACTTACGTTACTTGACTCAGTAATTATAGCATTTGCCGCTGTGCAGTATATTATGCACTTGAGTCCTCCTTAAGCCATAACTCTTTCCTTAATGCATAACACACAATTATTGGAAAATCCAAATCCATATTGTTTAGAGCTTGCAGTCCTAAATCAATAAAACACAATTCCTTATTGTGCGGCACATCCTGCTGCAAAATCCGAGCGCACAGACCCTAAATCCTTTTTTGCGCTTCTATTTCCCTTTCTTTGAAACACAAAAATACATATTATATTTTAATACTATCTACGGCACTAACTCCCCTTTTGTTCTTCCTGGACTACGCGTGCTGATTGGTCCAAAACCTCGCTTCCTGTGAGGCGCGTACCACAACATGCTACCTTACAAGTTGCTAAATATATCAGCTGTCTAGATGGTAATAAAGTATATCACCAGGTACCTGTTTAGAAGAATTCCCAGAATTTTCTGCTCATTTCTACTCATATGGGTATTTATAAGTATTTTAGGATGCCATTTGGCCCAAAAATGCCCATTCAGTTTTTCAAAAAGTTATGGATAACACATTCCATAAAAAATAGTTGAAGGATGGCTGATGGTTTACACCTATGATATTATCATATTCTCTAAATAATTTGAGGACCATCTTCACCACCTATGTAAAGTGTTCCATAAGATGGATGAGATAAATATGAAACTCGCTTTGAAAAAATGCAAATTTTGTTTTCATTCCTTGAAAGTTCCTGCTCATGTTGTCTCAGGTTTGCAGATATGTGTTGACCAGAACAAAGTGGCAGCTATACAATAGGTGAAAGCTTCTACTACAGTTAGAGAGCTCAAGAGTTTTTTGGAAACGGGTGGATACTATAGACAGTATATTAAAAATTATTAGGTCATAGCATTACCCCTTACCCTATTAACTAGAAAAGATGTTACTTTTGTCTGGAACAGTGAAAGACAAAGAGATTTTGACACTATGAAAAATTGTTTGATGTCAGCCCCAATTCTTTCTTTTCCTGACTTTAATCAAATGTTTTTTCTATTCACTGATTCCAGTTTTATTGGTTTGGTGCCCCCCTCCATCAAAATAAGTCTTGAATGATAGAGTATCAGAAGTAGTAATTTTTTATATCCTGAGAACCTTGAGAAATAGTGAATTCAAATATGCTTCCACTTAACTGGAACTTTTATCAGTAGTATGGGCTCTAAAGAACCTATATTATTATCTGAATGACCAAAAATTTGAACTTGTCACTGACTGCAGTGCTGTACAATCTCTCTTGAACTTGAAGATAACTAACAGACATATGTTCAGATGTCAGATAGCTGTACAGGAATACAGAGGGAGGATGGAAATAATTTATAGGGCTAGTATTGTTCACTCAAATGTGGATATGTTAACAAGGTTACCTTTGCTAAATGATGAATCAAATCCTGCTTATTAACCTGAGAATAAAATATTTCACATTCATGGGATATATGTGGTTGATATGGAGGGAGAGCTATTCACCACAGAATATTTGGGGGGGTATTGCTAGCAACACCCCTCATTTAAAAATATTGGGAAGTGGTTGGAAAGCTGTTGGGAATTCATTGTGAAACCAGATTTAAATCAATTGGACAAATATTCGGTAATCAGTTTGACCTAGATTCAACCCAACTCAATCACAGATCTCTTGGAGCTTGGTGATTACTTTGATCTTCAGCTGAGCACAGATTGAGCAAAGCTTGAACATATCAATTAACATATCATAATATTCACTTTCCCATTTTGTGGAAAGCAAAATTTGATATTCAGTCTAAAAAAATCTACAGATATTTTCTTGCCAAGTTGGAAACATAAGGTTAAACTGTAGTATCTCAATTATTACATTAGACCACATAGATATTTGATAAAACATAAAATTCAAATCAATTTTAATATTATTGAGATCACCATAAGTGTCTGTCCAAAGACTTACAAAAAGTATGTTAGTATCAAGACATTGTTCTAGGTAGTAGTTTCAATTTTGATTTTGAACTGCCATCTAAAGCATTTTACTATTAGAAAGAAACATAAATAAGTGTAATAAGAGTGAAATTATTCCATTTTGTGATTAAAATGTAAGTATAAAGCACATTTTTATTAAGAAAATTTTTCTTCTTCCACAAACCCAAATTTACTCTATAGGCTCAAGATTTATTTTTAAGCCATATTATTTATTTCAGTTATCATTCATTTACTTCCAATATTTTTTAAAAAGATAATAATAATACATGTGATAGAATTATGATCTTAGCATAGTGTATGATATAAAGTTATTTTCTTGTTATAATCAAAACTGATTATTCATTTTTTGGTTAAATTCATCTTTCAACAAACACTATCTTCAGATACTATTCTTACTTAATATTTCAAGTCTCAGATGTGTTGGACAGTTCTCAATAATAATCAATCAAATTTATATGAATTTTATTTCAAGATTTCAAAACTCACCAACCCCCACAACTTTTCAGCAAGGACATTTGAATGTTCATATTTTTGGACTATTTGAAGAAAGAAAACCAACCCTTGTCGGTAATCTTTCTCAAGTGCAGAGTCAGCACATTGGACCACTATTGGGTGAAATTGGGACTGTATCTCACAATTTAAACCAAAGAAGTGCCTTGAATCCTATGAAGCCATTCTATTTTCATGCTTACTTGGTTCCAGTTTTTGGTAATCAGTATCAACTTTGGGGATGTCTCTTTTCTTCAAGAACACTAATCAGTCTTGCTAAAGAAGCATTTTCTTCTGCTCAAATCAATTTATGTGTGATCTTGAACTACGACTCCACTATCTTTTTTAATATCCCGCATGTAATGTTTGAAGGCTCTTTCCAAACATCTCAGAGTACTCAAGATTGGAAAGCTGATCAACTTATCCAAGGAGTAAAAACAGCTCTCAAAACACATCAACTTCAAGCAATAAATTTTATGATTGACAGTGAAAAAATGTTAAAGGAAATGTTGGATATCATGTGGAGGCACCAGGAAAACCATTGACTTAGAACTGGATTTGATGACTATAAAGATCAGTTTCCTAGAAATAAATTAACCCCTGAAGGAGACGGGCCAATACTCGCTGATGATATGGGTTTGGGAAAGATGCTGTCAACTCCTTCTCTTATAAGTGCAACTCAAAGTGAATCAAGACAATTCCAGGTATCTGAAAATCAAGAAGGTATTAAATGGAGTTCAGCCACACTCATTATATGCCCACTGGCAACAGTATCGAATTGCATCAATGAAATAAGTGTGCACTTTGAAGATAATGTGCTTCTTTGCAAGGTTCTTTATGGGAAAGATTTTCAAAATACTAACCTCAATGAGCTACAGGACACTGCTATTGTTTTAACGACCTATGAACAGCTAGCCCAACAATGTCAAAAAATTAAAGCCAAAAAAAGATACTGGTGACTCAAAAGCTCTTTTGGTATAGAGTTGTTTTAGATGAAGCTCAGTTAGTGCCCAATTTTATATCTAAATCTTAAAACTTAATTTTCATAATCAATTTTTATAAATATTCTTTTAGTTACATTAAAAATCCTTACTTGCAGAGGGCTCAAACAATATTTGACTTGGAATCCCAATACCAACTATGCTTGACTAGAACTCCACTTCAGAACAGGCCAACTGACCTTCAAAGTTTCATATTTTTTCTTAGAATTGAAAAGTGGCAAGAAGACTGGTTATGGAAGAATTTCCTTTTTCCAGGTTTGCAAAAAGGAAAGGCTAATTCTATTAAATCAATCAATCACTTAATGAAAGTCATAAGCCTACGTAGAGCAAAAGATGCAATTTTGTCTCTTCCAAAAAAT
The DNA here is from genome assembly GCA_030280995.1 of Hemileia vastatrix. Taxonomy (NCBI): domain Eukaryota; kingdom Fungi; phylum Basidiomycota; class Pucciniomycetes; order Pucciniales; family Zaghouaniaceae; genus Hemileia; species Hemileia vastatrix. The sequence goes on from JASXTE010000011.1 coordinate 4,085,910, forward strand.
ATTCAAAGGGGGATATCAATTCAATTAGCAGATCCATGGAGGTCTAAACTTGATGTGCTTCAAGAAGGATTAACTGAGCAATATGGGCTCTCCAGAAGCACTGACCTCCCTTGGGACTCATCTGAGTTTCTTAGAGAGCTGATGATTTTAAGAAAATTCTGCAACCATCTAATCTACAAAAATCTGGATAAAACTCCAGCTTTTGGTTTCACCTGGCAGCATTCCACAAAGATTTGTCATCTTTTAGGCCACTTGAAAAACTTTTTGTCTGGTGAAAGGGGCATAAATTTTCTGAAAGCTGTTATATTCTCAAACTTTGAAGACTTTTTGCAGATATTAGTGATTCTATAATGAATTTTTTTACAAAACTTTGTAGGCTTATTAAAAACAATTTTCTAATATTTCAAAATAGAATAAAAATCGCTCTAGATGATCACAATATTAGGTATACCTAGTATATGGGTGAACCCAGCAGGACAAAGCAAGACAAAAATATGCATGAATTCCATTTTAATAAAAATTGCCAAGTTTTGGTTGGAACAATTCAGGCTGCAGGAGTGGGTATAGATCTCAAGTGTGCTCAAAATGTATATATAGTGGTGAGCTCAATGTCTTATATTTCATATTAAGAACAAAAATATTAAATTTTTTATATCTTCAATGTTGAAATAGAAGCTGAATTGGAATCCAGCAGTTGAGCAGCAGGCTGTTGATTGGCTGTATAGAATGGGGCAGCAAAATGAAGTAAATGTTTTGAATTATTTTGTGCATGGAAGTGTAGAATTCAGCATGTATAAGATTCAAAGGAAAAAAATGCAGCTACCATTTTAAGCCAAATTAAAACTCTATAAATATTAATGATAATAGTAATTGTTAAAATTATGTTTTTGTATTCAAGGCTAAGTGTCCCAAACAGTGGAAATGAGGAGTATGAGTGTGCAAACCTATTATTAAGAGAGTTTGTCAATCACTCACATTAGAGGAAGCAAGAATTTCAAGGAGAGCAGGTAAATTTATGGGATTTTGATGATTTAAAAGTCTGAGTTGTTGAGGATTTAGAGATGCAAGATATAAGGGAGAATAAAATTCATTTGGCAAACCCTGGGGGACATGAGAAGGATTAAGGTTAGGTGATAATGTTGAAACCAAACTGATTCTTTTGTACAAGGCCAAGTCCTTTAGCACACTTCCAGAGTAGGTCAAAGTATCTTGTATATCAAAGTGTTGTTGGTCAAGATATTGTGCAACTTTAGAAAAATCTTCAGACCTCCAATGCATTGAGATACGTGTTAAAGATCCATCATTATCAATTTTGGTGTCTGAACAACACTTGATGTTTGTGAAAAGGTTGTGATAAGTTTCACAATGTAGAAGTAGTTTAAGAAGTTTAGTTTGGTTAACTGAATTCTAAGAATTATTGTTATTTGAAATAAAGGTCATATACAAAAATTGTTGAAAAAAAAGGGATTTTCATACTTTTTTTTAAATTCTATATTTATGCTTTCTCACTTTGATTATTTCTTGAGAGATATCAGTATCTTTCCCAAGTCTTAAATTATCAGAATGACCTAAAAGCCAATGGTGAAGAACTCCCATTTGATTTGAGAAGCTAATTTGAGTTGAGTCAATTGGATATGCAATCAAATTATTGGTTTTTAAGGCATTTTCCCAGTGTTTAATGAGAATATTTGCCAAGACCTGGTTCCATTTGTCAAACCAATCTAGGTTCCAAGCAAAAGTTGAACCTGGGAAACTGCACATGCCAAGGTGGTAAATAAAAGATTCATGGAAAATTGGTGGAAACTTTTCTGAAACAGCTGAATTTGATTCTGGATGAGGTACTTTAAAGGCGATGTTTCAAAATTCATGTCGAATGATGAAAATCTGTCTAATTTCTCTTCATTAGGGTTTTGTTTCCATACATTTGATTCTGGTGACATATCCAAAAGTGAACAACAAAAATTTTGTATAGATCTACAAAAGTGGGAATTAAATGGAGGCAAAGTCTCATTAAAAATTCTTTTAAGTGTTTGTGTGTTTTTGGGAAGGATTCCATGAGGAAAGTAAGAGCTACTAGGGTTCATAAACAATTAGATTAAGAAAGTGTTCAATAAAATTAAACAAAGAGGAAGGATAAATTGTGGAGCTTTAAAACTTTATGATCAAAGTTGATTTAAGGAGAAGTATCACAAAAATTAAGAATAAGAAATATTTCAACTTTATGGCATTATAATATGCATAAATTATATTTTTAGATGCAACTTGAACTTAAAAGGAATGGTACAAAAGGAAGAGAATTATTATGTGATAAAAGCGGACTCATTTGAGAAAAAGATTTTTTTTTCTTTTCAAAAAATGTTTCCACAAAAATAATTTGATAAATGTGAGGCTATGTTCATTTTTGATTACAAAAAATTATTTTTGGTCCAATATGATAGTAATAAATATTCCATTGAGTAATCTTTTTCAACCTGAATAAATAGACTAGAGTGTCACTTCATCACCTTTATGTATGAAAATTTATACAAGTTTTCAGATTTTTTGTGATGCTTTAAGGTTTAAACTTTTGTAGCATCTATTATTTAAGTATTTTTGATTATTTCTTTATGTAATATTATACCTAGTACAGATCAATTTTCAAAGTGAAGGAAATATTTTTGTGATTGTTTTTTACAAAAAATTAACCTTATTTTTGGAGTAACTTTTTAAATAATTATGTTAAAAATATGGATTACTTTTCTTATAGTCCATAACTAAATTTCCTTACTAAAATCAAATAATTATAGGGTAGTTAGATATAACTCAGAAGGCATTTGATAGAAAAATAATTAAGATGCTTGTGTGTACAATAGAATTTTTTCTATGATAGAAAATATTCTGATAAACATGCATGCATTGTTGTACAAATGCAGAGAGTATGCGGAATACAAATAAAGTAGACTGCATAGCTTTTAATTAATATATAATTTATCTGATTAAAAAGTAAACATTTAAACTTAAATAATTTCAAAACATATTCCATCATATTCTTTTGATAAAAAAATATATCTTATATTAGCTAGTGCCTTGCAAAAAAAGGAATCCCTTCATTTGGTAACTTTCAAAAGCTAACTTATTCCTACATTTACCACAATTACAATGCTTCCATTTTTTCATGTATGTCGATGTCAAGAGCTTCGATGTGTCAATAGAAAGTATCAAACTTCTTCTGGGTCCTTTGAAGTTGGTATGGCTTTCAAAAGCTCTAATTCTTTTGCAAAACATCAAGAGGAAAGAAATAGGAAGGTCCAGATGGTTATTTCTTCCAACAATCCTCTTAACATTGGAAGTTCCAGCTCCACAGAAACAGTAAGCTGTATATCTATAGTTCAAAGTGAGAATAAAAGCCTTTATGATGTTTTGATGATTTATTATATTGGGGCAGTTGCTATTGGGGGGAGAAGTATCTTCAACAGTCTCTAGAAACTCAAATCTTGGGGAACGGTATAGCCAAATAATTATGTGGCAGGCAGCAAAGATTTTTCTGATTCATCATTTGATAAAAGAAGTTTGTACTCAATTTTTGGATGAATAAATTAAGAAGCTCAAACTTCTAGGTGATAGTGGAAGACTGGATTCTGATAGCATTGTCCACCTGATCCCACGCTCAATAGATACAGTTTTTAGTCGATTAAAGCTCAATCAATCATTTTTCACTAAAACATGCTGTCCTAAATGCTTTGCTCTTCATGAGTATAACTCTGAATCTCAAACATCTATACTATGTTTCAATCAACCATTTTTTTCACATTAAAGCGCTATTTAAATATGTTTGGAGCAGGACAAATTGTAGTTAAATTTGATGAAAGGCTATATTTGATGAAGCAACATCAAGAACATGTAAAATACTTATCTCTTAAAACATTTCATCACCATTCATTTATCGACTTGCTTAAGAAAAAGATCAAATAGTTCAAATTTGAGCTTCTGATTGAGAAGAAAACCCCTGTGGCAGACGATGTAGAGTGTGATTTAATGAAGGATATTTGTGATGGTTCAATTTGGAAAAACTTTCCATTACCACTCCATCTCTGGGTGGCAATGATGATGAATATACAATAACTTCAGACAACTAAATGTTTACTTTATATGTTGACTGGTTTAGGCCTGGTGTTAATAGGATTGAGGGTCATCAGATGTCTGTAGGCAATATAATTAAGATGTGTAAGAACCTACCTCAAGAAGATAGATACAAAATGGAAAATATTTATTTGTATGCTATTATACCTGGACCATCAGAACCCACAAATGAACAGCTTAATCACCTTCTAAAACCTCTGGCTAATTATCTACAAACTCTATGGGATGGTATATTGATTGAAAAGACGCATCTTTATCCACGAGGCCAGAATTTAAGAGTTGCATTGTTTTCTTTGATAGGTGACATTCCTGAAATACAAAAATTGGCTGGCTTTTTGAGTCACTCTGCAATAATGTTCTTCTCTTTCTGCAATATCTCTAAAGATTAAATTAGTGAAAAAAATGTGGAAAATTTTTCATTATGGAATCATGAGGATCATATGTGCTGGGCAACAAAGTGGAAAAATTCTAGGTCACATTGGGAGCGTTGTAGAAAATCCTATAGTACTAGCTATAGGCCTTGACCAAGGGAGTTGGAGAAAAACCAGAGAGAAAATCCCCTGTCGCTTTAAAAAAATAGAGTGAGATTTACTTGCTAAAGTAAGTTGGTTCCTGTTTGCTAAAGCTCCTTTTCAACACACTTGACTGCTTGATGAGCCAAGAAAGTAGTCACCAGACAGACTACCAGACCAAAGAACTGAAATGTAGACCAATTTCCACACCAGAAAAAGCAAAGATACTTGATGTAGGCTGCAAATCCACACCAGAGACAGCAATAATACTTGATATAGCTTGCAAGACTATACCAGAGAACCTGTTGCCAAAGTTGAGTTAAATGAAGAACTAACCTTGCAACAAACACAGCCAATTGTGGCCAAAAACAGTGAAAACTGAGTGAGGAACAAGGATATCACCTCCAGATGGTTGTATGATAATTAAAGTTGCCCCAAACTGTCTTATTCACTATATACACACAGACCACTACTAAAGAGCCCATGCACGCCAACAAATTTGGCAACTGTACCAGCCAAATTGAATAAAAACCCTCCAGAAGCGCTCCCCAACCTTCTAAAACAGAGGGGGGTGGGCTTCCCAAATTTGGAGATGCCTCCTGAAGCGGCCCGCTCTCCCTGAAGCCAGAAAACCAATAAAAACACCTAATCTACTTAGAAAAATTAACTACAACTACTAAAACCCTTAAAACACAGAATTACACTATAAAAACCTTGAAACATGAAATATAGAGCAAAATTAGCCCTATCCAATGGTACTAAGTACTTAACCCTAAGACTTAAGGTTAGCCCGTAAAACACAAAAAACAAAATTAAACAGCTATCTTTGTAACTGAAGAGTGAAGAAATGACCCCTTAAAACTTAGAATATGAAAAATATTATCGAGTAATGAAATATAGAGAAAACCGGGGCTATCCAATGATAGTACCACATACCTGCAGTCCCAATATTCACAGAATACAACCAGAAAAACACCCAATTTTCCAACAGATGCCAATTAAGACATGCACAAACAGCGCCAAACAAAACAACACAGGCACCTGCCAATGTTGGAAGACCACATCCTCCCTCCAATTCAGAATTTCCACATTCTTTCTTCATCAAACCACCATGTTAAACTTTCTTCCCAAATAAACCTCTGAAATGGGTCCTTGCCAATACTGCATTGACAATAATCTAATCTGCACCATCACACCTCCTGTCCATCCATACAGAACGTCCTGTGATGTCTTCCAAACCAGAAAGAAGACCTGCTACAGACCTGGTCCATTATCTCCTGCAACAGCTTCACCTCCACCTCAACCTAGTGCATCTTCTATCAGCACCAAAAGATCTGGGCCATCCATCTTGATTCCCAGATTAATCAAAAATCTACACCCTTCCCAGAAGAGTGCCAAAACCACTAAAACAACAAGTTCCACCATCCCTGGTCCATCTAATGGTAAAAACTTCCATTTCTTCTTTCCACTTTATAAAACGGATGACTTCTCAGTTCCTTCATCTTCTGACAGTGATAATAACAATGTAGGATCCATTGAACCAACAACACCAAACCACTTGACCACCATTAAGGCCAAGTTCCAACAAAACACGTCTCAACAGAAAAAACTTCTGCTAAACTACTTCCAATCCACTCCTGCTAGAGATCCACAGGACATTGAGAACAGAAGACACCTCATTCACCAGTTTTAGGCTAACTCTGAACAATTCATTTCATCTCTTGATTCCCTGTGTAATTCCACTAGTACTTGATCTTGATTCAGAAAAGAAAAATTGACCACACCCTCTATAGGATGTAACCACAAACAACCCTCAGTTTTAAGTCTTGGGTGACCATCCTCATTTTATAGTCTTGGGGGACTCAAAAACCCTCAGTTTAAAGTCTTAGGTGACTCAAACATCTAAATCATAAACTCAGAACCAGAGATCAACTACATTAAGACACAGAGAAAAAACTATCATTCTGGGGTAATTGTGAATAGAGCTTCCAGCCAATAAATTACCCCCAAACTTGCCTTTGCTAAATTCAGAGGCTCCCCCTGTGGATACCCTCCGCCAATCTTTCAAACCCATTCCTCAGTTCATAGTCTTGGGGGGCTACACCATCAAACAATCCTCAGTTTAAAGTCTTGGGGGACTATTCTTGAAACCATAGATTTTTCAGTTTAGAGTCTTGATGGACTATCAGAATTTTGCATAAAATAGACGCAGCCAATTTCATACAGAATACACCTACAGCCAACCTACTGAACTTCCACCTTCACTTCATCATCTACCCATCACTGACAAAAATCTCCTTCTTATCTCTTTCCATTCTATTTTCTCACCACAGATCATGGCTGAATCCCCTGATGTTGACCTCTCTAATCTTCCTTGCTTCACTGCTCCCAAGGACTATTCCTTCAAACAGTGCATCCACATGTGCAGACCTTGCACATTCACTCTTCAAACTCCTGAAGCCACATTCTACAACAGGGCCTGTGATTCTTGCTACTCCAAAAAGAAGAACTGTGACAAGGATGCCAACTATCTTATTCCTCCTCCTTCACCTTCTCATAAATACCTCTCCAGATCCCCTACCAGATCCCCAGAGCTTGGTCCAGCCTCTTCATCTTTATCCTCAGCACCATCCAGAAGATCCCGGAACTCAGTTTCCAGAACTCTTTCAAAAAGGCCTGCTTTAACTTCCCAAGAAACAGCTTTTATCTCTGCTAAATTAGCTCCAAAAGCTTAAAAATCAGCTCCTAGGCTTCTAGACCACGTCCAGGCGGCCCTCCCGCCTCACTAGACAGTGAAAATCAAGCTGAAAACCTCCAAAAACAATGAGAAAACAGCCAAATTCCTCCAATAAACAAAAACAACTCCACGCAGCCACCTCCCACTGCTCCCAGAGCAATGCAGCCAACCTCTCCAAGGTCCGAAAACTCCACAATTTCACAAATTTCTAGGAGACCTTCCAGAGGACCCCAGGAAGAAACCAGAGCACCCAACACCGCACCCAAGCAACAACTTTGCCCCCAATTAAGGCAACGAAACTACACCTCTCCTCTGTCATCCAACTATTCTTCTGACAGTTCCATTCCTTCAAAAGAATCATCCAGAAGAGATCAATCCGCTTCCAGATCAACCTCTCCTTCCCCATCTTATAAAAACCCTGGTACGCCATCACCAGCACCTCATCCAACTGAATCAAGCAGAAATATTAACAACACCAACAACATACCTGCTACTCCAACTAGGCCCCAGGAACATCAGCCTCCTAGTTCACCTTCCTCAAACCTTTCAGAGGAAGACCAAGAGAATCCATATCTTTCCCTGATTAATCCACCTACTATCACCATTCCAAAATCTTCAAAAGTCCTAATTCTTGCCGCTTACAAATTTGATGAGCTTCCAAACTGTAAGTACCACATTAATTCATTCAATTTCTTCAACAAAAAAAATTACTGATCCAATTCTTCTTGTCTAGTTGGCACCCTTCCTCCTGAATCTACTATTGGAGTTTGCCAACCTCTAGAAACTTCTTTAACCCTGGATTATGGAGACATGAAACAACACCTCAGCACCATGTGTTCAAACATGCTGAAAGCCTTTGCCCTCCATGGACCTTTAAATGACTTTGAGAAAAACTTTAGGAAACAACTATTGGACGACCACTGGAAGATGTCTAGGATCATTAAGCACACCTTCAAACAATCCATTCCTGCCTCTTCTTCTTCCTCTTCTAAACTTCCATCCAAACCCATTCCTGCCCATTATAATCCATATAATCTCTCCAGCAGGATGCACTTCAAAGAACACAGTGCTTCCCACAACCCCAACAAAAAACAAAAATGACATCATAATCCAGACCAGCTTCCAAAAACATCATCATCCAGACAAAGAGCTCCTGCAAAAAGATTAAAAACATAATAAAAGATAAAAAATAAAAAACAATTAATAACTATAAATTTAATTTTTTTTAAAAGTCTACTAACATACTAAAATAAAAAGTGATCAGTAAAATAAAAATAAATGAAATAAAATAAAAGATAAAAAATAATACAAATGGTATCCACCAGCCAATTGATGAGCTGATCCCCTGATACCCTACCACATCCAAGTGCACCTTGATGTGGATACACCTTAAATAATTTAAATGATTTGAAATAAGAAACATAAATTAAGGGTAATAATGAGAATATAAAATAAAAAAATGACATTAATGAAAATAAAAATAAAATAAAATGATAAAATAGCATTGCCCGGCCAATTGATGAGCCTTTCCCCACCAATGCTTGCCCACATCCAGGTGACCCTGATGTGGTAACACCCTATATTTTTTATTTTATAATTTTAACAACCCCCATTAAAAAAATTAAAAGAAAAAAAGAGAAAAACGAAAATAATCTGAAACTACTATCTAGTAAAATCATAACTAAAAAAATCAAAGAAAGTCCAGCTCCATGTATGGTCCAGATTAAGAGAAGGTCCAGTAAGAGAAATTCCAGTCCATAGAAATGATCACTGGGTGGGATCCCAAAAATATGTAAAAATGATGGGAGACCACCAGTGATCCACCACCAACCCAAAAAAACCAAAGATAAAGAAGCCAGTCCCAAACCAGTTTAAAGTCATAGTGGACTTAAAACCTGAATAATAAATGATAGAACTAGAATTCAACTAGGAAAAACAAAAGACTTGAGACAGAAATTCTAGGGTAACTGTTCTAAAGAGCAGCCAGCTCATCTGTTACCCCCACACTTGCCAGAATAAAATCTAGAAGCCCCCTCTGGGTACCTTCTAACAAAAACACAACATCCAACACAATAGACCAAAACCAATAAGAGTGAAGAGTCCAGCATTTGAAAACCAAAGGAAATTCCAGTTTAAAGTAATAGACAACTAAAAACTGTAAAAAGAAACCAATACTAGGGTTAAACCAAATTAAGAGAAAGGGTTGGAAACAGACAATCTGGGGTAACTGTTCTACAGAGCAGCCAACCCATCAGTTACCCCTACACTTGCCAAAATCAAATCTAGAAGCCCCACCCATGGGTACCTTCTAACAAAAAGTTTCCAACTCAAAAGTTGCTCTGCAACACCAAAAATTTTAAAATTTAAAGAATGTTCCATAGTTTATCCTCATTGCAGAGTCAATCTTCTTCATTTCTAGTGTCTCTGGGATAGAACCTCTTCACCTGGTCTGCAGCCACTATGTTCTTTAAGACTGCACCATCCAACTCTTCCAAAACATAAGAACCTAAAGACGCCTGAAATCTGACTCTGTAAGGTCCGTTACAGCTGTCAGAAAACATTTTTCCCCACTGACTTTCCAAAATTCTATTATAAACCAAAACCAAAAAACCAGGTTTCAAGGGATTCCTGAGTCTATGAGCCAACTTCTTGTCCCAGTATCTGACTGATTGATTCCTAATCTTGACATTCCTCTCTACATTCTAACTTTTGCATCCTCGCACCAAGTGATTCATCTGTTGAGTGCACAGCATCCCAATCAATTCCAAGAAAAGAGATAGCTTCCAAGTCCACTGGTAGAACAGCTTTCTGCCCAAACAATAACTCATAAGGAGAATAGCCAGTTCTCCTCTTCAAAGTGACCCTATCAGCAAATAACTCCAAGGGTGAATAATGCCTCCAATTTTCAGCACTATCCTCACACATCTTTACCAAAGCATTCTTGATAACTTGATGGCCTATTTCAACCATGAATTCAGCTTCAGGATAATAAGGTGTAGCCACTCTAAATTTAGAACCAACACTAGCCACAGCTACTTTAAATTCCGCAACAAACTCTGGCCCGTTATCAACAGTCACCAACTTCATCAACCCATACCTATAAATCCACTCCTTCTTCAAAAACTCTGCCACATTCTTGGCAGTCAAATAAACCAGAGGAACTGCCTCAACCCAACCAGAAAAATCATCTCTGTCAACAATTAAGTATTTATACCTGCCCTCTTTAATATGGACAGCATCCAGACTGAATCGTCCAAAAACAGTTGTTTCACCAGTAGAACGGCCGACCTCTATAGGTTTCAAGTGACTTCTTCTTTGACATTCTTCACAAGATTGAACCCAACCCTGCACAGCCAACTTCATACCTGGCCACAAAAATCTGTCAGCTACTCTTCTATAAGTCTCCCCAAAGCCTCTATGACCAAGGTCTTCATGCAAAGAGTTCAACACAACTTCTTGAACCTTTTTCTGAGTCACCACAACTTGAGGATTAGAATGTTTCCTCCACATCAACCTTCTACCTGACACATAAAATCCAGGACTCTTTTTCTTGATTGCCAACCAAGTATCATCATCACAACTATCTGGCCTCTCCAAGGTCAACAGATATTCCACCATAATAAAATAAAACCCAGACTGAGTCCAGGTCTTATCTTCAAAATCCAACAAAACAACATATAAGGGTACAACTCTGTCATCAAAATCACCAGTGTGAACATGAGCCAATCGACCAGCCCAACAAGGACACCAATCCTTAAATTTTGGCACATCCTTCTCTTTCCACTGAATCTTGTGAGAAACCAGTTCACTAACAAAAACACCATTTTCCATATTTGAGCTGTCCCAAACAACAACTCCATCTTTAACCACAAAAACATCCTGATCACCAGAGTCAAGATCAGATCCAGACAGTTTAGCCTCTTGGGTGAGGTCAGAAAAATCTTCAGCACCCTTTGTGCTGGCCCTAACCACTGGAACATCTTAATCAAACTTTTCAGCCTCAGAATCTTCATCTGTAGGTGGCCTCCTTGATAATCCATCAGGAATTGTAAAAGTTTTGCCTGGTTTGTGTACCATGTAAAAAGAAAAATGTTGAATAAGTGCCACCCACCTAGTCATTGGAGCCTTTGGAAGACTAGGTGTATTAATCATCTGAACCAAAGATTTTGCATCCACCTGCAGCTCAAAATGCTGCCCCACAAAACCTTCTGTAGCTTCTTTAAACTTTTTGCTACACCACACAATTGCAACTTAGGTTGAGAATACCTAGATTCCACCTCATTAAACACCACAGACTCATATTGTATTGGCCTGACCCTCCCAGTTTTATCCTCCTGAGACAAAACAGCACCAGCAGCAATATAGCTTGAGTCCACTGCCAGATAACTTTTTCCAGTACCAACACCATAATCCAACTTGTGAAGAACAATATCTTCCCCAACAAACTTTTCCAACTTCTGGAAAGCCTCTTCACACTCTTAAGTCCATTCCCAATATGAATCTTTCCTGGTCAACCTCCTTAAAGGTGAAGCCAACAAAGAAAAATCTTTAATAAAAATCCTGACATATACACACAAACCCAAAAATCCCCTGACTTCAGTAGTATTTTTAGGCCTTGGCCATGACTGAATTTTATTAATCTTTTTATTTGACATAATCCTTCCCTCTTTACATACCACATGACCCAGAATTTCTAAAGCAGTAACAAAACAACAGAATTTTGACCCTGAATTGGTCAAACCAGCCTCTTCAATCTTAAATAACACTCTCTCTAGAGTTATTGCATATTCCCAAACAAACCTCCTTTTGCCGGGGTTCTCCATTAACACCTCATTATCATAATCAGTAGATGGTACTTTAATTCCAACATCATCAATAAAAATACCAGCATGAGTAGGAACCTCATGCTGCAAAATCCAAGCCATATGTGCTTGATATACTGACATTGAATTAGTTGCTCCTTGAGGCAACCTAGTGAGCTGAAATCTTCCCAAAGGAGTCTCAAAAGTTGTGAGGTGCCTTGAATCCCTATGAAGCTCCCTCTCATCATAACCACATATAATATCACCCAAACCATAACACACCCTTCCAGCAAAATCTTCAAAAAAATCCTCTGCACTTGGTGGCATACCAGCGTCCTTGATAGTGACTCTATTCAAGGCTCTAAGATCATGAACCACCCTCAACTTTCCATTCTGCTTCTTTACATAGAAACCAGACTTGAGTAACTGGATGTCGATTGTTTGTATAACAAAGTCTTGACTCTTTCCCTAACAATCTCCACAAAATCTTCTCTGATAGCAGCTGGAATCGGAATAAGTTTGATTTGCCATGGTTCATGACAAACCACAGGAATCAAGTAAGGTTCCCTATAAGAGTGCTTCAACACACCCCTTTTCTCTTCAACAAAAGCCACAGATTTTTCCCTTAGCACAATAATGTGCAACAACAACTTCTTTTCTTCTTCAGAAAACCATGTATCAAGACCAAAATTAACAACTTTCAACCTTTTGACAGTCACCCTAGCCGTCTCTACAAATTCTGGAGGATTCTTCACAAAAGGAGTACAGTACGGATCTCTTGACAAAGGAGGGCTCTTCAAGGGTGGATTCAAACCCAAAGGCATAGGCTCATTGACAGGCCTAATCTACTGTGCTACTTTCTTATACATTGCCGCTCCACCTTCAAATTAAGGGATCTTCAGAAATCTTCACCACCAGACCTGGAACAAAAACCCATGGTTTCCCCATTGCTCACATGTGTGGCCAAGGTAATGTTTTTGAAAGGTGTATAAGAAACCCTAGCAGTGCACAATTGGGAGGACTTACTTTTAGACCCCAATCTCACCACTCCAAAACTTTTGCGCAATTTAAAATCTTCATCTTCACTTCCTTCATCCAAATCTTTGAATCTTGATTCATCTTCAGAATCTACTCTTCTAAAATTGAGCAGCTTAACCTAATGCTGGAGGCCCAAAAATTGATCTTGATGATCTTCTTTCTTCAAAATTTCCTGCAGTTTAACTTCATGCTAAAGGCCCAAAAATTGATCTTGATGATCTTCTTTCTTCATTATCTTCAGATTTTTTTCTTGACTTTCTTGAATTATCTTGAAATCTTTATCTTCTTTTCTTGAGTTTTATTCTGACCTACAAAAATAACCAGGGGTTTCCCCAATGCTCACAGGTGTGGCCCAGGTAATTTTTTTGAAAGTTGTAGAAGAAACCTTAATGGTGCACAATTTGGAGGACTTACTTTTAGTGCCCAATCTCACCACCCCAAAACTTTTCCGCATATCTTTCAATAAATATATATAACCAATCTTCTTCCTTTATAACCAATATTCTTCCTTGAGCTTGAATTAAAAATAATTGAGAATAATGAGAGAGAACAGAGACTTGATAAAAAACTTGATGAATACTTGCAGAGAAGAGAAACATTAAAAAGAGAATGTTGAAAATCCACTTGGTATATCTCCAAGGGAGCTGACCTACTACAACCTGGGATTTCCTCATATTGGGGAGAGGTTGTAGCACTAGGGCGATCAGCCCTTCTCATTATAAAAAAGACAGACCCTCACTAGAGCCTGAGCCACACTCCAAAAAACCAAAGGCAGAATCCACTTCTCTTCTTCTCCCACAACAATCCATGCACTGTCACATTGAAGATAAACCATGCCTGGTCTCCCAACCATCCTCTCCAGGGGATGATAACCTCATGTGAAGTCTCCTTTCATCTTCACCTTTCAACTCCAAACTGATTCCTGAATCAAATCAATAACCAATTCTTGCCTAAAAATCCATCAAGAATGGCCCACCCAAAACAGCTTTAACTGTTCCCTTAGCAATATAAAAATGAACCTTCCCTGAGGCTTCGCCAACATCTAACTTCACAAGCACAGAAGTTCAAACCAATTCATTGACATGTCCACCAATCCCTCTCAAATTCCCACAAATACCAGTTTTGATGGGGAGGCCCAAATGAGTAGCCTCAAACAAAGAAATAAGGTTTATCTGAGAACCTGAATACACCAATGCCCTTGCCTCCCTGCCATTCAGAGTGACATTGAAATAACCCAGAGGAGCAGAAAAATGAGCTTCCAACCCCTCACCAAACTTTTCAGCAGAATCACAAATGTATTCCACCTCCCCAGGAGAAACTCTTCTCCTTGTCAACAACTTATTTTGTCTATCAGAAAACCCTGGACTGATAGCATACAATTCCCCATAAGTAAGGGAAACCTGCTCATGATTCATCCTTTCCAGGACAGAGTCCATAAAATTAACTTGACCAAAAACTACTTGCCTCTCAAAGTGAGCTCTTTGCTTCACTACCTTGGTCCTACAAGCTTCTTGAGGACCAGCACCACAAACAGATTTACCATTTACAGGAACCAAACCAGATCCCTTGCCAGAACCTCTAACTCCAGCAGGCTTTGGCAATGAAGCCAAAGGGACATCCTCCTCAGAGTCAGAATCAACCTCCATTGGCATTGGCTCACCATTCTTGTCCAATGCACCAAAACTAGGAGGGCCCACGTCAGCCATACCCTTCTGCATCTTGTACAGCTCCTCTTTGCAGTACCTCTTCCTAGCTACACTCAGCTTAGGATCCACCTTTGAAGCATTTGGCTTTGGTTGGGCCTGAGAGCTGCTCTTAGGCCTTCCCACCTTCCCTGCTTCCACATCATAAACACCAGCTAAGCATTCTCTACTTGACTGTCCACCACAGGAATACAACTCCAAACCACCAAATAAAGTAGAAAAAGAGACCTTATTGACCTCCCTCCCCTTTCCCTTGACATCATCATCCTCCTTACCAGAAGACTTCCCCTGATCAGGAATCTCCTCAAACCTTGGCCTTCTTTGATTGAGACCACCCCTTCTCCTGACCAAATCAACAGGAGCCTTCCCCTCACTGGGCTTCACAAAAGATCCATCAGGGAACTTGAAAACCCAACCATCAAATTCCAACTTTCCTTCAGACACATCCCTGTTCAATGCCCAACAATCATTGGACCTGTGCCCCCTCCTTCTGCAATAAGAGAAGACCCAAGGATAACTCCTACCAGCCCTCCTATCAAAATCTCTAGGATGAGAAGGTGCCTTATTGACCTTCTTAGCCTCCTGAACAAAAATATGCAGCTGCTTTGTGAGATCAGCCAACTTCTCCACCACTGGGTCCCTCTCCTGTTTGGGAACCTGCACCATATTCTTCTCCTCCTTCATCACCCTAACTTCCTCTTCAGCCAAAGCCTCACTGACTTTGCTGAGATATTTGGCACACCCCTCCTGATAGGTGTCCACAGCCAATAACTTCAAATGGGCCTCAACAGCCTCCTTCACCTTATTCAAGGCAGGAAACTTCTGCTCTCCTTTAGAAAGAGTCTTCATCAAGTCTTTTCTTGAAAGCTCCTTCAACACATCCATCCTGACATCTCTAGCCAGGGCAGACCAAAAAACATCCTTGGCAGCATTTTCATGTGCCAGCTCCTCCACTTCTACCAAGTATTCCACCAAAGGATCAAACTATAGCAGAAAATTTCTGTAACTATGAAAGTTACCAACACAATTATAAGATTTCCATTCACTGACAACCTTTTTCAGATCCACCATAGTGAACCTGACACCCCATCTATCTACCATCTCCCTACACAATAACTTCCAATCCCTCTTCTATGAGCCAGACATGGCCACAATCTCCTTCTCCACTGCCCTATCACCAATGAAGAAAATTATCTGCTTTACCATGTCCAGGTAAGAAGCACCATACACTCCAGCAGCAGTTTCATAATTCTCCAGAAACCACTTGAAATCCTCCCCATGAAACTTGGTACCATCAAAAGTTTTAATCCTTACACTCCTTGACCATCACAGCAGAAGGACCATCTCCCCCACTGACAGTCAACACAGAAATAGAGGAACCAGTAGCCATTCCTCCAGACCAAAACACCAAAATGATCCAACCAAAGAAAACAGAGATTCAAAATAAGTAGCAAGTTCTACCCCACCTTGGACTCCAGAAATGTAGACAATCCTATAGTACTAGCTATAGTCCTTGACCAAGGGAGTTGGAGAAAAACCAGAGAGAAAATCCCCTGTCCCTTTGGAAAAAAAGAGTAAGATTTACTTGCTAAAGTAAGTTGGTTCCTGTTTTATAAAGCCCCTTTTTCAACACACTCGAATGCTTGATGAGCCATTAAAGTAGTCCCCAGACAGACTACCAGACCAAAGAACTGAAATGTAGACCAATGTCCACACCAGAGAAAGAAGAGATACCTGATGTAGGCTCCAAATCCACACCAGAGACAGCAATAATACTTGATATAGCTTGCAAGACTATACCAGAGAACCTGTTGCTAAAGTTTAGTTAAATGAAGAGCTAACCTTGCAACAAAAACAGCCAATTGTGGTCAAAAACAGTGAAAACTGAGTGAGGAACAAGGATATCACCTCCGGATGGTTGTATGATAATTAAAGCTGCCCCAAACTGTCTTATTCAGTATTTACACATATTCCATCCTCTAAGAGCCCATGCACACCAACAAATTTGGCGCCTGTACCAGCTAAATTGAATAAAAACCCTCCAGAAGCGCTACAAAACCTTCTAAAACAGAGGCGGGCAGGCCACCCAATGTTGGAGATGCCGCCTGAAGCGACCTGGCCTCCCTGAAGCCAGAAAACCAATAAAAACATCTAATCTACTTAGAAAAATTTACTACAACTACTAAAACCCTTAAAACACAAAATTACGCTATAAAAACATTGTGAGATGAAATATAGAGCTAAATTAGCCATATCTAATGGTACTAAGAACTCAACCCTAAGACTTAAGGTTAGCCCGTAAAACGTGAAAAACAAAATTAAACAGCTATCTTTTGTAACTGAAGAGTGAGGAAATGGCCTCTTAAAACTTAGAATATGAAAAATATTATCAAGACATGAAATATATAGAAATACAGGGGCTATCAAATGATAGTACCCACATACCTGCAGTCTCAATATTCACAGAATAAAACCAGGAAAACTCCCAATTCTTCAACCTAAATTAGTCAATCTCTCAATAGTGTGTGTCAGTCTTTTCCTCAATAAGCGACGCACAGCGCAATAGTCAATGTAATATTATGCTAAAAGGTTTTTTAAATGTCTGTGGATTATTTTAAGGGGTAGTGAGAATGGACAGAATGGATAGTGGAGGATTAAAGGGTTGACGGATGTTAGTGAGGAGGGTCCAAGTGTAACCAGTGTATTTTTAAATGGTCTGTGGTGTGTGGAATAGTGGATGGGTATGAGGTCAATGGGAGGAAGAGTAAAGGATATAAAAGGGGTTGGGTTTTTGGTTCGGCATTCTTTAGAATTAAATTATAAAACGTATATATAGTTAATAGTGGTAAAAAAATTGGTTAAATCATTATTATTGTATCTTTCCTTATTTTCTCAGTAATCATTTCTAAATCCTAAATCTTTGATTATTGAGTTTCCAACCCTTTGTGAGATTTTAAGAATTTTAACATTACCTTTAAATTATATTAAAATTCTTCTCAAACATATCTCAAAGCAGTAGCTTTTCACTCGAGTCATCTTTGAATCACTTCCACAAAGATTTCCTCTGTGCATAGAAGAAGTTTCTAAACTCCTCCCTCCATCTCACTTCCAGAGACACCCTTGACCTTGTGCGTAGGTCTTCCGGTGACAGTATAATTTAATTCTCCATAGTTCTCATTCTTTGTACTACTACATCCTTTTTCAGGTGTTTTCTAAATTCTTAAAATGGCACCTGTTCAATGCACTTCTACTACAGGCACTACTACTAGAGCT
The DNA here is from genome assembly GCA_030280995.1 of Hemileia vastatrix. Classification (NCBI taxonomy): domain Eukaryota; kingdom Fungi; phylum Basidiomycota; class Pucciniomycetes; order Pucciniales; family Zaghouaniaceae; genus Hemileia; species Hemileia vastatrix. The sequence continues at coordinate 4,104,094 of JASXTE010000011.1, forward strand.
TGCGCCAGAGGCAGGCCAACAGCCACACGGCCTGTTTCCCGCACCCACTCCTTGGAACCACTTGACCTAATGGAACGGCAGCATTCAGTCCAATCTGTAGAAGACATCCCACAAGATTTTGATGATTCTAGTGATGATGAAGAAGCAGAGAATACAATGCACAAGGCACCATCCGCCCCTACTACTCACCATTCTGGTGAACCTTCGGAACCTGGACCATCTAATTCTCTGGAGGACTTCATGAGACTTTTCATGAAGACCCTTTCCAATACAAAGTCTTCAGAGGGATCTAAATTCAGAACTCCTTCCATGAAATCTCCCAATAAATTTGATTGAGAACATCCAGACAGATTGGGGCCCTTCTTTCAAACCTGAAAGCTCCTGTTCCATAATGACCCTCAAACCTTCAATAAAAACCAATCAAAGGTTGTTTATGCTTCTTCATTACTAGCCAGGAAATCAGCAAGATGGTTCGAGCCTTATCTTCTCATGCTCTCTTCAACAGAAACCCACTTACTTATTAATAACTGGGAAAAGTTCGAAGACCAACTCTTCACGTTGTTTGGTGACCGTAATGAAACTGACAACGCAGAAATTGAACTTGATTTTCTTTGCATGAGTGATAATGGTAAAGCCTCTGAATATATCTCAAACTTCAGAGCACTTCAAACTCGAGTAGGTTGGAATGATGCTGCCCTCAAATATCATTTCAAAAAAGGACTTCTTTTGAGGATTCTGGATCAGTTAAATCTTCACGGTCAGAAGATGACTACTTTAACGGATTTAATGGATTAGAGCCTCGAACTTGACGGTGTTTACCAAGGATGACTTCAACATCTTTGATACACAAACAAATCTCAAGGCCTAAATTTTAAATCGGGACCTTCTTCACACACACGGACAACTCGATCCTCCTCGACTCAATCCAAACCCAATAAGGGAAAGGACAAACCTTGACCTAAAAGCTCAACCCCAGGCAATATAAGCAAAATACTGGATCCATAAGGGGAACTTAAAGAAGCTGAGAGGAAGAGATGAGCAGAGAATGGGTTATGTATGTATTTTGGGGGTAAGAACAAGCTGGAAGATTGTGTAAAGTTGAAGAAAAGAGAAGGTACTAGTTCAAAGTCAAAAAACTAGTAGATAGTTTACTTGTGTGCAAAGAAAGCTATCTTATCTCTCCCAGTGCAAAGAACCTCCATGTCTTAAGGACTGGACTTGCCTTAAACTGCTTGAGATTCATTCTTTTTAAGCAGGATATCCCCTTCAGTTGTCTTATAGACTCTGGAGCTTCAATTTCTTTTGTCAGTTTATCTTTTTCCAAGAAGTTACAACTAACATTTACAGATATCGATCGAACTCCAATTTACTTGGTCAAATAAGAGGTACCCAAATATTGGGTAAGTAAGAAAGTTTTATGGGTTTTCAACTTTCCAAACTTTCCCCCCTTTAAGTGGGAATTATCAGTCTTGGACGCCCCAAGGATGGACGATACCATTCTTGGCCATGACTTTTTAACGCATTGGAATCCTGAAATTGATTGGTCCTGGGGATTGATCACCCCATGCACTAAGTATATTTTTGATTCTTCAATTCAGGTCAATAGGGAGTTAAACAACCCACCTGAAAATGTCTTGCTAGAGGACAAATCTCTGCCAGATGACTTGCAAGCATCTGATCTTTCTCTAAATGAGCAATTGGATAACCCTTCTAGCTCAATGACTTCACTCGAAGAGGATTTAAATTGCCTTGAAGTAATCAAATTATGCTCTCTCAATTCTGGTCTTCCCTCAACATATTCTCTAGAAGATGATGAGGACAACCAAATCAACGTTGAAGCCATTAAATTGACTCTACCAGAAATCTATCATGGTTTCCTCAATGTTATCTCAATCCGCAAGGCCAATAAGTTATTACCTCATCGACCCTACAACCATCAAATAGAGTTAATAGGTCCAGTACCTCCGGCAAGTCCTGTCTATTCTTTGTCGAAGGACGAATCTCAAGTTCTTTGAGACTACATTGCAGAGAATGTAGCCAAAGGTTTCATCAGAGCCAGTAAATCTCCAACCAGCTCCCCTGTTCTTTTTGTAAAGAAAAAAGACGGTAGTCTTAGGTTGTGTGTTGACTATAGAAAGCTCAAAACAGTCACTAAGAAGAATGAATATCCTGTTCCTCCTATGTCATTGCTTCTTACCCTTTTCAATGGTGCTGATTTCTTTTCTAAAATTGATCTTAGAGGCACTTACAATCTTATTCTCATTGCAGAAGGTCATGAGCCACTGACTGCAATGCGCACTAGATTTGGTAGTTTTGAATATTTAGTTATGCCTTTTGGATTGTGCAGTGCACCATCGACTTTTCAAGCTTTTGTCAATGACATCTTTCAGGATGTTGTCAAACAATTTGTTGTTGTCTATTTAGATGATATTTTAATTTTCTCAAAGACACTGGATGAACATATTCATCATGTTCAACAGGTTCTAAATCAACTTTGAGATCACGGTCTCTATGCCAAGCACAATAAATACAAATTTTATCTTAAATAAATTAATTTTTTGGGTTTTAGGTTATCCACTAATGGTTTAGTCATGGACAACAAAAAGGTCCAAAAAGTCCTGGAATGGCCTGAGCCCAAAACCGTTAAATCCCTCCAAGGATTTTTGGGTTTTGCCAATTTCTATAGAAGATTTATTAAAGATTACTCTAAAACTATTTCCAATCTTACTTCTCTTCTTAGAAAAGATATTCCTTTTGCTTTTACTTCTAAAGCACAAAAGGAATTTGAAGCATTGAAGACTGCGTTCACCACAGCCCCAATTCTTTGACACTTTGATCCTTCTGCTTTGACAATAGTCGAGACAGATGCTAGCAATTATGCTATCGCAGGGGTAATTTCTCAATTATATCCTGAAACAAAATTGTTTCATCCTGTTGCTTTTGAGTCACGCAAACTTGTTGCAGCAGAATTAAATTATGAAATTCATGACAAAGAGCTTTTAGCTATCATCCATTGTCTTACAAAATGGGGCTCTTTTCTTCTCAGCCTAGATAGTCCTTTTCAAATTCTAACAGACCACAATGCTTTGAAATACTTTATGTCTTCCAAAGTGTTAACCAGGCGTTAAGCCAGGTGGGCTGAATTTCTGTCTGACTTTCCTTTTTCTATTTCCTATCGCCCAGGTAAGAGCTTTATTGTCCCAGATATCTTGTCACGTTCGGACAATGTTTACCCACAGTGGGGGGACGCATTTGCTGACAAGAACCCAGAAAATGTGAAATCAATTTTCAACGAATCAATGTTAATGACTCATCAACTTAATTCAATGACAATTTATCTTTTCAAAATCCACTATCCAACATCCTCAAATCTCAGTCAAAGGACAATTATTGTTTAGGGTTAAAAGACAAAATACTCTTGAAGCAAGGGGCCAAAATATTTAGTATTGAATCAGGTCTATTAGTTTTTGAAGGTGCAGTAGTCATACCCGACAACAATGAAATAAAATTATGGATTTTCAATAGTCGATATGATTCTCCATTAGCTGGTTATTTTGTTGTTGATAAAACCTACCAGTTAATAGCGAGGGATTTCTTCTGGCCAGGGATGACCAGAGAAATCAATGCCTATATAAGAGTTGTTATGAATGTAATAGGAATAAGGCTCCCCGTCACCAGAAGCATGGGTTGCTTCAACTGCTTCCTATTCCCTCTAAAACGTGGGAATCTTTATCAATGGATTTCATTTCTCAACTTCCTCTTTCTAATAATTTTGATGCTATATTAGTAATAGTAGATAGATTTTCAAAGATGTCTATATTTATTAAAACCACTACTACTGCTAAAGCAGAAGATTTGTCAAAATTGTTCCTAGAATATGTATTTTTTAAACATGGCTTACCTAATGATATTATTTCAGATAGAGGCTCATTGTTTGTATCCACATTCTGGACTCAACTGTGTTGACAACTCAATATTACGAGGAACCTCTCCACGGCCTATCATCCTGAAACAGATGAGCAAACGGAAAGGGTCAATTAAATCCTCAAACAATACCTTCGAATGTATTTCAGTTACCAACAAGACGATTGGACCACATGATTACAATTGGCCAAATTGGCTTATAATAACTCAACTCATTCTTTGACACAACAATCTCCTTTCAAAACTGTTTATGGAAGACATCCTCGATTCAACTCAATCCATGTAGGAACTAATCATCCTGCAGAACATTATCTTCAAACCATATCACAACTCCAAGAGTAACTTAAATCAAATTTGGAATTAGCAATTCGAAGGTACAAGGATCAGGCCGACAAACATCGACAATCAGCTCCTTCTTTCAAGCCAGGTGACAAAGTATGGCTCGACGCACGAAAAATTTGAACAACTTGACCATCAAAGAAACTGGCTGAAAAACTCTTAGGACCATTCGAAATTGACTCTGAAGTCTCTAAAACTGCATTTCGACTCAAGCTACCTCCCAAATGGCAGGCTATTCACCCTGTTTTCCACGTATCTCTCCTGGAACTGGCTCAAGAAACATACCCAGGCAAGAACCAACCTCCTCCAGAACCGGTTGAAGTAGAAGACTATCTAGAGTGGGAAGTAAGCCGTATCCTTGATTCAAGAATGCGCAAGGGGAAACTTCAATACCTCGTGGAATGGGAAGGCTTCCATGATGATTCAGGCAAAACATCCTGGGATCCAGCCATCAATGTTTCTAACACCCCTGAACTCCTAAAATTTTTTTCATCTTAAATATCCTTTAAAACCAAAACCTTAAAACTCACTTTTATTTTTTCTCTTCTTTATCTTTTTTTATTTTCTGTTTCTTAAAATTCTAAAACTTCTTCTCTTTAAAATCTAAAATACCTTTACCTCTAAAAAATTTCCTTATTTTCTTTTCTTCTTCTTTCTTTTTTTTCAAAAAAAAGTTTTCAACCTTCTTCAAAAATAAAAAAAATTAAGTTGAAATTAAATTAAATTAAATTAAATTTAAATTAAATTAAAATTAAAATTAAATTAAAAAAAATAAAAAAATAAAATAAAATAAAAATCTTAAAAAACAATAAATTCCTTTAAATTTTCTTTTCTCTTTTCTTTATTTCTTTATCTTCAAACTATAAAAATTTTCCACAAACTCAATACGACAATCTTTCTCAAACTTCACTTCAACCTTTAAATCTCTCTGTTAAAATTCTTAAAACAAATTACTTCTTTCTTTCAAATTCTTTTCTTCTCTTCTTTTCTTCTTTCTTTTCAAATAACCAAAATTCCTCAAAACTTCAATAAATGAACTTTCACAAATAACAATTTTTTTTCATTAAATTTCCATGTCAAACAAAATTATTTCAATCAACTATTTCTTTTTTTCTTACTTAAATTTTTCTTTTCAAAATTTAAACTAAAATTCCTTCAATTAAATATTCTTTCTTTTCTTCTTTCAAAATTTAAAACAAAATTTTATTTAAATCTTTTTCTTTCTTTTCTTTTTCTCTCAAAATATTATAAAAATAAATATTAAAATTTTAAATAAAATAACAAAATAAAAATAACTAAATATACAAATTGTTTCTACTTTTCTTTCCTCTTTCTTTCTTTTCCTTTTTTCCTTCCATTTTAAATTCTCTCCTTTATTTTCTCTCGAACCAATCCCTTCACCTTCTCCAAAATCACCCTTATTTCTTCCCTACATTTCTCAAAAACCTCCTCCTCTCCTACCGGTACCACTTCCCCAATTTCCAGTAATTCTTCGGCCACGTCGAAGGAGGCAGCATCGACAATCTTATTGACTTCATTGCTTAAATCTTCAATAAACCTAGCTCGTTGACCCTGGCAAGGTTTTCCCAACCATACCTGGTCAAGAGTCTCTTCATTATCCTCCCTTGAGGCAATCACTGGTAAATGTTCTTTGGTAGGGATCAACGGCGCCACCCCAACAATGGCCACTTCCACAGCAGTGGTTTCCACAATAGGAGCTCCCACACTTGAGGCTTCCGTGATGACATCGAAATTCTAATTCATACGGTCATCAGTAATATTTTTCTTTGTAAAATAAAATTAAAGTAAAATAAAATAAAAGCAAACTTACTTCGAACATCTGATCAGCCTCTAGAAATAACTTCGATGTGACTTCCACTGGCACTTCTTTTTCTTCTTTGTCATCTTTGATGACCATCCGCCGCTTCTTTGGCGTCCGCCTTGAAATGGGGACTTCCTCCTCATCTTCCTCCACCTCCTATTCTACCCTTTGCTTTTTACCATTGGCTTGGGTTACCCAGGTCACCATGGTGTCTTCAACTTCCTCCTCGGCTGCTTCTGTTTGATCATCCCCAATCAACACGTCCCATATGTCTTCGACCACTTCTTTGGTCTTTGGTATTACCCAATATTTTGTCTTGGTAAACCTTTGTTTGATGTCAGAGTTTTTTGCTAAAGCATCGCACGCCACCCGTCTCCATCGGCAAAACTTGCATTTCTGGTGAGGACCTCGAGTAGCCATGCTTTCAACACAAAAGTATTCCATCGTTTCACAAGCTGTGCATGCTTGGGAATACTGTCGGGTAATGAGCCCACCATCCACTTTGGGGTGAGGAGGCGTGGGAGCTGGAGTTGGACAAGTTGACATAATAATAAAAATAAACAAGAATTAAATGAAAGGGAAAATAGTGTGGGAAGAATATGTCTCACGCTCAACGGAGCTTGCATTTTTATACCCGGGCATCTGTCACGCGCCACGTGACACTTGAGGCAAAAGCAGCTCATTAAATCAATAATTCAGAGGTCTAAATTCATACTTGAAGCGCAGAAAGCAATTCTACATAGCAACTGCAACTTTCCTTTGTGTACTCACTATTCAACCGCACTAGTCAAAACTCTAAATCTAAATTAGCCAATCTCTCAATAGTGTGTGTTTCTAAATCTTAAATCTTTGATTATTGAGTTTCCAACCCTTTGTGAGATTTTAAGAATTTTAACATTACTTTTAAATTATATTAAAATTCTTCTCGAACATATCTCAAATCAGTAGCTCTTCCCTTGAGTCATCTTCGAATCACTTCCACAAACATTTTCTCTGTGCATTGAAGAAGTTTCTAAACTCCTCCCTCCATCTCACTTCCAGGAAGACCCTCGACCTTGTGCGTAGGTTGTCTGGTTACAAAGATTCTTTCTAAATATTAAATGAATTTTACAAACCAATAAAAATGTATTAAGAGTCCTATTAAAAGAAAAAAATTAATCAGTTTAATTGGTTTATTATCTGCTAAGATCACAAATTTAATTAGTCTATTGACAGACTCCCACTAATAACAATTTTATGTTAAATTAGTGGTAAAAACTTTATCTGCAAAGATAACAAATTTAATTGGTCTATTGGCAGACTTTCACTAATAGCAATTATGTGTTAAATTAGTGGTTAATTTGTTGATTCAATATCACAATTTTATTATATAACAGGGCTTCTTTTTCTGATATCAATATATGAGTGACCCCAACCTGTTGTAATTATCCAAATATTTTTATAGGGATTTTATTAACTTGTAGCCTCTTTTTTGAATTTTTTACTTACTGGAAGATAACCAACAGAATTCTTGAGGAAAGGACCCCAATTGTCAGGCTGAGGTCAAGTACAGAGACGTGAACTAGCTTGAATGGTCAGTTTTCTAGAAGATTTTAATGGTCCTATATGAATACTGTAGTACAAATCCAATAAGTATTAAAATATAACTCAATATAAGGGTCTCAGTAATTCTAATCTCACTAATTATATATGGCTTACAATCTTTATAGTTGGTAGAAAAAAAGATTTAATAAATTCAGATACTATTCAAAGACTTTATAAGTAATATTAATATGTATTGTAATTGTATTGGTTATATGTTTTAATTGTAATGATAAAGAATAAAAAAATAAGATAAAAAACCTCCTCCTTTCATATACAGTTACTTCCCCAATTCCCCCTATGATTTACCAGCTCAATACACAGTTGATGACACATCATTATAGCCAATAGAAATGTTCAGAACCAATAAGAGTGACTAGTAACATATTTAGAATGATTTCACCTGCCAGAATCCTGTAGTAATAGGGATAATTCATTAAAAATAAAGAATAAGCAAAAAAGAGAGTATATGTGTATTATACATTAATATAAAAGGCCAAAAAGGGAAAATTAAGAATAATTAATTCTTAATAATAAGGGGGATTAAAAGTAGAAATATTGGGGCTAATCATGACATTATACTACATGAAATCCCCATTCAAAAATAACCAAAATTGACTGAGAAACCACCAAAAACCCCCAAAATGGGCATGAGATGTGGGGTAACTACATGCAGTCCTTGAAAGACGCTTGCACAGGTAAATACTTGACTAATTTATGCATATTTAGGTGTGGTAGTGAATTAAAGCGCCAAGAACGAGGTTATTAATGAAATTAGTGCATATAAGGAGGGTCAATGCATTTATAATTAAGCTAGGACACTAAATAAGCGCCTGTCACCTATTTTAGTGTGTTTCCCCACAGTGGGCATAGAATGTGGGGTAATTATAGTGTGAAAAATCTAAATTTGCTAAAAATTAAGCTATTCACACAGGAAAAGGGTAGGCAGTATGTGGCCAGTACACACAAGCCATTTCTGGCATAAAAACACCAAATTTGAAAAGTGTTATTTTTATGAATTTGAGAAGCCAAATAAATAGTCCTAATTAAGACAAATTGATCTGTCAAAGCGCATTTTTAATATTATTAAATTTATAGCGCATATAATCAACTTTAAAGTGTTTTAGAGCGCATTTCATGTTTTTTACATAAAACAATGAAAACAACAGCTTTAAGTGTACTTAAAAATTATGTAGCCTTATATATAAGGTTCTTAAGACTACTGTAACATATTACAACTTAATATTAAGTACATAAGACTTATAAAAACTGGATATATGGGTTGTGGTCTTCCAACATTGGCAGGGGCCTTTGTTGTGTGGTTTGGCGCTGTTTGTGCATGTCTTAATTGGCATCTGTTGAAGAATTGGGAGTTTTTCTAGTTTTATTCCTTGAATATTGTGACTTCAAGTATGTGGGTACTATCATTGGATAGCCCCGGTTTTTCTCTATATTTTATGTCACGATAATATTTTTCATATTCTAAGTTTTAAGGGGTCATTTCCTCATTTTTCAGTTACAAAAGATAGCTGTTTAATTTTGTTTTTCATGTTTTATGGGCTAACCTTGAGTCTTAGGGTTAAGTGCTTAGTACTATTAGGTAGGGCTAATTTAGCTCTATATTTCATGTCTCAATGTTGTTATAGTGTAATTCTGTGTTTTAAGGGTTTTAGTAGTTGTAGTGAATTTTTCCAAGTAGATTAGATGTTTTTATTGGTTTTCTGGCTTCAGGGAGGCTGGGCCGCTTCAGGCAGCCTGCCCGCCTCTAATTTAGAAGGTTGGGGAGCGCTTCTGGAGGGTTTCTGTTCAATTTGGCTGGTACAGGTGCCAAATTTGTTGGTGTGCATGGGCTCTTAGATAGTGGTCTGTGTGTACATAGTGAATAAGACAGTTTGGGGAAACTTTAATTATCATACAACCATCCGGAGGTGATATCCTTGTTCCTCACTCAGTTTTCACTGTTTTTGGCCACAATTGGCTGTGTTTGTTGCAAGGTTAGTTCTTCATTTAACTCATCTTTAGCAACAGGTTCTCTGGTATAGTCTTGCAAGCTATATCAAGTATTATTGCTGTCTCTGGTGTGGATTTTCAGCCTACATCAAGTATCTTTGCTTTCTCTGGTGTGGACATTGGTCTGCATTTCAGTTCTTTGGTCTGGTAGTCTGTCTGGGGACTACTTTCTTGGCTCATCAAGCAGTCAAGTGTGTTGAAAAAGGGGCTTTAGCAAACAGGAACCAACTTACTTTAGCAAGTAAATATCACTCTATTTTTCTAAAGGGACAGGGGATTTTCTCTCTGGTTTTTCTCCAACTCCCTTGGTCAAGGCCTATAGCTAGTACTATAGGATTGTCTACATTTCTGGCGTGCAACGTGTGGTGAAAATTTCTAGTTCTTTGGAATCTCTGTTGTCTTTGGTTGGCTCTTTTTGGTGTTTTGGTCTGGAGGAATGGCTTCTGGTTCCTCTATTCCTGTGGTGACTGTCAGTGGGGGAGATGGTCCTCCTGCTGTGATGGTCAAGGAGTGTGTTAGGATTAAAACTTGGGATGGTACCAAGTTTAATGGGGAGGATGTCAAGTGGTTTCTGGAGAAGTATGAAACTGCTGCTGGTGTGGATGGTGCTTTTTACCTGGACATGGTTAAGCAGATTATCTTCTTCATTGGTGATAGGGAAGTGGAGAAGGAGATTGTGGCCATGTCTGGCTGCAAGAAGAGGGATTGGAAGTTATTGTGTAGGGTGATGGTAGATAGATGGGGTGTCAGGCTCACTATGGTGGATCTGAACAAGGTTTTCAGTGAATGGAAATCCTATGGTGGTGTTGGTAACTTGCATAGTTACAGAAAGTTTCTGCTACAGTTTGATCCAGTGGTGGAATACTTGGTGGAAGTGGAGGAGCTAGCACATGAAAATGCTGCCAAGGATGTTTTTTGGTCTGCCCTGGCTAGAGATGTCAGGATGGATGTGTTGAAGGAGCTGTCAAGAAAAGACTTGATGAAGACTCTTTCTAATGGGGACCAGAAGTTGCCTGCCTTGGATAAGGTGAAGGAGGCTGTTGAGGCCCATTTGAAGTTATTGGCTGTGGGCACCTATCAGAAAGGGTGTGCCAAATATGTCAGCTAAGTCAGTGAGGCTTTGGCTGAAGAGGAAGTTAGGGTGAAGAAGGAGGAGAAGAATATTCTGCAGGCTCCCAAACAGGAGAGGGACCCAGTGGTGGAGCAGTTGGCTGATCTCACAAAGCAGCTGCATATTTTTGTTCAGGAGGCTAAGAAGGTCAATAAGGCACCTTCTCATCCTAGAGATTTTGATAGGAGGGCTGGTAGGAGTTATCCTTGGGTCTTCTCTTATTGCAGAAGGAGGGGGCACAGGTCCAATGATTATTGTGCATGGAACAGGGATTTTTCTGAAGGAAAGGTGGAATTTGATGGTAGGGTTTTCAAGTTCCCTGATGGATCTTTTGTGAAACCCAGTGAGAGGCAGGCTCCTGTTGATTTGGTCAGGAGAAGGGGTGGTCTCAATCAAAGGATGCCAAGGTTTGAGGAGATTCCTGGTTAGGGGAAGTCTTCTGGTAAGGAGGATGATGACATCAAGGGAAATGGGAAGGAGGTCAATAAGGACTCTTTTTTTACTTCCTTTGGTGGTTTGGAGTTGTATTCCTGTGGTGGACAGTCAAGTAGAGATTTCTTGGCTGGTGTTTATGATGTGGAAGCAAGGAAGGTGGGAAGGCCTAAGAGCAGTTCTCAGGTTCAACCAAAGCCAAAGTTTTTCAAGGTGGATCCTAAGCTGAGTGCAGCTAGGAAGAGGTAAAGCAAAGAGGAGCTGTACAAGATGCAGAAGGGCATGGCTGACATGTGCCCCCCTAGTTTTGGTGCATTGGACATTAATGGTGAGCCAATGCCAATAGAGGTTGATTCTGACTCTGAGGAGGATGTCCCTTTGGCTTCATTGCCAAAGCCTGCTGGAGTTAGAGGTTTTGGTGAGGGATCTGGTTTGGTTCCTGTGTATGGTAAATCTGTTGGTTGTCTGGTCCTCAAGAAGCTTCTAGGACAAAGGTATTGAAGCCAAGGGCTCACTTTGAGAGGCCAGTGGTTTCTTCTCAATCTAACGTTATGGACTCTGTTCTTGAAAGGATGAATCATGGTCAGGTTTCCCTTTCTTATGGGGAATAGTATGCTCTCAGTCCAGGGTTGGCTGATAGACAGAAAAAGTTGTTGACCAGGAGAAGAGTTTCTTCTGCGGAGGTGGAATACATTTGTGATTCTGCTTAAAAATTTGGTGAGGGGTTGGAAACTCATTTTTCTGCTCCTCTGGGTTATGTCAATGTCACTCTGAAGGGAAGGATGGCAAGGGCATTGGTGGATTCAGGTTCTCAGATAAACCTTATTTCTTTGTTTGAGGCTCCTCATTTGGGCCTCCCCATCAAAACTGGTATTTGCGGGAATTTGAGAGGGATTGGTGGACATGTCAATGAATTGGTTTGAACTTCTGAGCTTGTGAAGTTAGATGTTGGCAAAGCCTCAGGGAAGGCTAATTTCTATATTGCTAAGGGAACAGTTAAAGCTGTTTTGGGTGGGCCATTCTTGATGGATTTTCAGGCAAGAATCGGTTATCGATTCAATTTAGGAATCAGTTTGGAGTTGACAGGTGAAGATGAAAAGAGACTTCACATGAGGTTATCATCCCCTGGAGAGGATGGTTTGGAGACCAGGCCTGGTTTATCTTCAATGTGCCAGTGCATGGATTGTTTAAGGAGAAGGAAAGAAGTAGGTGCTGCCTCAAAATTTTTGGAGTGTGGCTTAGGCTCTAGTCAGGATCTGTCTTTTTTAGAATGAGTAGGGCTGATCACTCTAGTTCTACAACCTCTCCCCAAGATGAGGAAATCCCAGGTTGTAGTAGGTCAGCTTCCTTGGAGATATACCAAGTGGATTTAAACTTTCTCTTTTTAATGTTTCTTTTCTCTGCAGGTATTCATCAAGTTTTTTATCAAATCTCTGTTCTCTCTCAATATTCTCAATTATTTTTAATTCAAGCTCAAGGAAGAAGATTGGTTATATATATTTATTGAAAGATATGCGGAAAAGTTTTGGAGTGGTGAGATTTAAGTCTAAAAGTAAGTGCTACCAATTGTGCACAGCTAGGGTTTCTTCTACACCTTTCAAAAACATTACCTGGGAAAAACCTGTGAGAATTGGGGAAACCCCTGGTTTTTTTTGTAGGTCAGAAGAAAAATCATGAAAAGAAGATAAAAATTTCAAGATAATTCAAGAAAATAAAAATAAAATCTGAAGATAATGAAGAAAGAAGATTCAAAATATTTTTGTGAAGATTGTCAAGATCAATTTTTGGGCATCCAGCATGAGGTTAAACTGCAGAAAATTATGAAGAAAGAAGATCATCAAGATCAATTTTTGGGCCTCCAGCATGAGGTTAAACTGCAGAAATTTATGAAGAAAGAATATCATCAAGATCAATTTTTTGGCCTCCAGCATGAGGATAAACTGCACAATTTTAAAAGAGTTGATTCTGAAGATGAATCAAGATTTAAAGATTTCAAAGACGGAAGTGAAGATGAAGATTTGGAATTGCAGAAAGGTTTTGGAGTGGTGAGATTGGGGTCTAAAAGTAAGTCCTCCCAATTATGCACCGCTAGGGTTTCTTCTACACCTTTCAAAAACATTACCTTGGACACACATGTGAACAATGGGGAAACTCTTGGTTTTTGTTCCAGGTCTGGTGGTAAAGATTTCCTGAAGATCCCTCAAGTTGAATGTGGAGCAGCAAAGTATAAGAAGGTAGCGCAGAAGATTAGGCCTGTCAATGAGCCTATGCCTGTGGGTTTGAATCTGCCCTTGAAGAGACCTCCTTTGTCAAGAGATCCGTACTGTACTCCTTTGGTGAAGAATCCTCCATAATTTGTAGAGACGGCTAGGGTGACTGTGGAAAGGTTGAAAGTTGTTAATTTTGGTCCTGATGGGTGGTTGTCTGAAGAAGAAAAGAAGTTGTTGTTTCACGTTGTTGTGCTAAGGGAAAAAGTTGGGCTTTTGTTGTGGAGGAAAGGGGTGTGTTGATGAAGCACTCTTATTGTGAACTTTACTTGATTCCTGTGGTTTGTCATGAACCTTGGCAAATCAAACCTATTCAGATTCCAGCTGCTATAGGAGAAGATTTTGTGGAGATTGTTAGGGAAAGAGTCAGGATTTGGTTATACAAACAATCGACATCCAGTTAATCAAGTCCAGTTTTCTGTGTAAAGAAGCAGAATGGAAAGTTGAGGATGGTTCATGATTTTAGAGCCTTGAATAGAGTCACTATCAAGGATGCTGGTAAGCCACCAAGTGCAGAGGATTTTGTTGAACCTTTTTCTGGAAGGGTGTGTTATGGTTTTGGTGATATTATGGGTGTTTCTGATGAGAGGGAACTTCATACGGATTCAAGGTCTCTCACAACTTTTGAAACTCCTTTGGAAAGATTTCAGCTCACTAGGTTTCCTCAAGGAGCAACTAATTCAGTGGCAGTATATCAATCACAGATGGCTGGGATTTTGCAGCATGAGGTTCCTACTCATGCTTGTATTTTTATTGATGATGGTGGAATTAAAGGAGCATCCACTGAATATAATAATAAGGTGTTAGCGGAGAACCCTGGCATAATGAGGTTTGTTTGGGAATATGCAATAACTCTAGAGAGAGTGTTGTTTAGGATTGAAGAGTCTGGTTTGACCATTTCACAGTCAAAATTCTGTTGTTGTGTTCCTGCTTTGAAAATTCTGGGTCATGTGGTATGTAAAGAGGGAAGGATTATGGTAAAGAAAATGATTAATAAAATTCAGTCATGGCCAAGGCCTAAAAATACTACTGAAGTCAGGGGATTTTTGGGTGTGTGTGTATATGTCAGGATTTTTATTAAGGATTTTTCTTTGTTGGCTTCACCTTTAAGGATTTGTTGAACAGGAAAGATGCAGATTGGGAATGGACTGAAGAGTGTGAAGAGGCTTTTCCAAAGTTGAAAAAGTTTTTGGGGAAGATATTGTTCTTCACAAGTTGGATTATGGTGTTGGTGCTGGAAAAATTTATCTGGAAGTGAACTCAAGCTATATAGCTGCTGGTGCTTTTTTGTCTCAGGAAAATAAAACTGGGAGGGTCAGGCAAGTAAGATATGAGTCTGTGGTGTTTAATGAGGTGGAATCTAGGTATTCTCAACCTAAGTTGGAATTGTCTGATGTAGCAAAAATTTTAAAGAAGCTACAGTCTGTTTTTTGGGGGCAGCATTTTGAGCTGCAGGTGGATGCAAAATCATTGGTTCAGATGATCAATAAACCTAGTCTTCCAAATGCTCCAATGACTAGGTGGGTGGAATTTATTCAACATTTTTCTTTTAACCTGGTAAACAAACCAGGAAAAACTTTTACAATGCCTGATGGAATATCAAGTAGGCCACCTACAGATGAAGATTCTGAGGCTGAAGAGTTTGATGAGGATATTCCAGTGGTTAGGGCCAGCACAAAGGGTGCTGAAGATTTTTCTGACCTCCCCCAAGAGGCTAAAATGGCTGGATCTGATCTTGATTCTGGTGATCAGGATGTTTTTTTTGATGAAGATGGAGTTTTTGTTTGGGAAAGCTCAAATTTGGAAAATGGTGTTTTTGTTAGTGAACTGGACTCTCAGAAGATTCGGTGGGAAGAGAAGGATGTGCCAAAATTTAAGGATTGGTATCCTGGTTGGGCTGGTCAATTGGCCCATGTTCACACTGGTGATTTTGGATGTTGTTTTGTTGGATTTTGAAGATGAGACCTGGGGTCAGTCTGGGTTTTATTTTGCTATGGTGGAATATCTGTTGAGCCTGAAGAGGCCAGATAGTTGTGATGATGATACTTGGGTGGCAATCAAGAAGAAGAGTCCTGGATTTTATGTTTCAGGAAGAAGGTTGATGAGGAGTAGACATTCTAATCCTCAAGTTGTGATGACTCAGAAGAAGGTTCAAGAAGTTGTTTTGAAGTCTTTTCACAAAGACCTTGGTCATAGAGGCTTTGGGGAGACTTATAGAAGAGTAGCTGACAGACTTTGGTGGCCAGGTATGAAGTTGGCTGTGCAGGGCTTGGTTCAATCTTGTGAAGAATGTCAAAGAAGAAGTCACTTGAAACCTAAAGAGGCTAGCCATGCTACTGGTGAAACAACTGTTTTTGGAAGAGTCAGTCTGGATGCTGTCCATATTAAAGAGGGAAAGTATAAATACTTAATTGTTTCCAGGGATGATTTTTCTGGTTGGGTTGAGGAAGTGCCTCTGGTTAATTTGACTTCCAAGAATGTGGCAGAATTTTTGAAGAAGGAGTGGATTTATAGGTATGGGTTGATGAAGTTTGTGACTGTTGATGGCGGGCCAGAGTTTGGTGCCAAATTTAAAGAAGCTGTGGCTAGTGTTGGTTCTAAAGTTAGAGTGGCTACACCTTAATATCCTGAAGCTGAAGGCATGGTTGAAAGAGGCCATCAAGTTATCAAGAATGCTTTGGTAAAGATGTGTGGGGATAGTGCTGAAAAGTGGAGGAATTATTTACCCTTGGTGTTATTTGCTGATAGGGTCACTGTGAAGAGGACAACTGGCTATTCTCCTTATGAGTTAATGCTTGGTCAGAAAGCTGTTCTACCAGTGGACCTAGAAGCTGTCTCTTATCTTGGAATTGATTGGGATGATGTGCACTCAACAGAAGAATTGCTCTGTGCCAGGATGCATCAGTTGGAATGTAGAGAGGAATTTCAAGAGAAGGCATACTTTAGAATGATGAAGATTAGGAATCAATCAGTCAGATACTGGGACAATAAATTGGCTCATAGACTCAGGAATCCCTTTAAACCTGGCTTTTTGGTTTTGGTTTATAATAGAAGTTTGATGAGTCAGTGGGGAAAAATGTTTGCTGACAGATGGAATGGACCTTACAGAGTCAGAACTCAGGTGTCTGGAGGTTCTTATTTTTTGGAAGAGTTGGATGGTGCAGTCTTAAAGAAGAGAGTGGCTGCAGATCAGTTGAAGAGGTTCTATCCCATAGGCCCTAGACATGAAGAAGATTGACTCCACAATGAGGATAAACTATGGAACGTTCTTTAAATTTTGGAATTTTTGGTGTTGCAGAGCAACTTTTGTGTTGGAAACTTTTTGTTAGAAGGTACCCATAGGTGGGGCTTCTAGATTTAACTTTGGAAAGTCTAGGGGTAACAGATGGGCTGGCTGCTCTGTAGAACAGTTACCCCAGATTGTCTGTTTCTAACTCTTTCTCTTAAATTGTTTGAAACCTAGTATTGGTTTCTTTTCACAGGTTTTAGTCCTCTATGAATTTTAACTGGAATTTCCTTTGGTTTTCAAGTTCTGGACTCTTCACTCTTATTGGTTTTGGTTTATTGTTTTGGATGTTGTGTTTTTGTTAGAAGGTACCCAGTAGGAGCTTCTAGATTTTATTTTGGCAAGTGTGGGGGTAACTGATGAGCTGGCTTCTCTGTAGAAAAGTTACCCCAGAATGTCTGTCTCAAGTCTTTTGTATTTTCTAGTTGAATTCTAGTTCTGTTGTTTATTATTCAAGTTTCAAGTCCACTATGACTTTAAACTGGTTTGGAACTGGCTTCTTTATCTTTGATTTTTTTGGCTGGTTGTGGATCACTGGTAGTCTCCCATCATTTTTACTTATTGGAGGGAGCCCACCCAGTGATCATTTCTATGGACTGGACTTTCTCTTACTGGACCTTCTCCTAATCTGGACCATCCAAGCAGCTGGACTTTCTTTGAATATTTCAGTTATGATTTTTCTAGATAGTAGTTTCAGATTATTTTCTTTTTTCTCTTTTTTTCTTTTAATTTTTTATGGGGGTTGTTAAAATTATAAAATAAAAAATATAGGGTGTTACCACATCAGGGCCACCTGGATGTGGGCAAGCATTGGTGGGGAAAGGTTCATCAATTGGCTGGGAAATGCTATTTTATCATTTTATTTTTATTTTTATTTTCATTAATGTCATTTTTTTTGTTTTTTATTACTAGTAATTTCTTAATTTATGTTTCTTATTTCAAATCATTTAAATTATTTAAGGTGTATCCACCTCAAGGTGCACTTGGATGTGGGCAAGGTATCAGGGGATCAGCTCATCAATTGGTTGGGGGATACCATTTGAGCTAAATGTCTGGATGATCAAGTTTCTGGAGGCTGGTCCAGATTATGATGTCATTTTTGTTTTTTGTTGGGGTTGTGGGAAGCACTGTGTTCTTTGAATTGCATCCTTCTGGAGAGATTATATGGATTATAATGGGCAGGAATGGGTTTGGATGGAAGTTCAGAAGAGGAAGAAGAAGAGGCAGGAATGGATTGTTAGAAGGTGTGCTTAATGATCCTAGACATTTTCCAGTGGTTGTCCAATAGTTGTTTCCTCAAGTTTTTCTCAAAGTCATTTAAAGGTCCATGGAGGGCAAAGGCTTTCAGCATTTTTGAACACATGGTGCTGAGGTGTTGTTTCATGTCTCCATAATCCAGGGTTAAAGAAGTTTCTAGAGGTTGGCAAACTCCAATAGTAGATTCAGGAGGAGGGGTTCCAACTAGACAAGAAGAATTGGATCAGTAATTTTTTTGTAGAAGAAATTGGATGAATTAATGTGGTACTTACAGATTGGGAGCTCATCAAATTTTTAAGCAGCCAGAATTTGGACTTCTGAAGATTTTGGAATGGTGATAGTAGGTGGATCAATCAGGGAAAGATATGGATTCTCTTGGTCATCCTCTGAAAGGTTTTGAGAAGGTGAACTAGGAGGCTGATGTTCCTGGGGCCTAGTTGGAGTAGCAGGCCTGTTGTTGCTGCTGTTAATATTTCTGCTTGATTCAGTTGGATGGGGTGCTGGTGATGGAGTACCAGGGTTGTTATAAGATGGGGCAGGAGAGGGTGCTCTGGAAGCGGATTTATCTCTTCTGGGTGGAGCTTTTGAAGGAATGGAACTGTCAGAAGAATAGTCGGTTGACAGAGGAGAGGTGTAGCTTCATTGCCTTAATTGGGGGTAAGGTTGTTGCCTTGGTGCAGTGTTAGGTGCTCTGGTGTCTTCCTGTGGTCCTCTGGCAGGTCTCCTAGAAGTTTGGCAAATCTTTGGAGTTTTTGGACCTTGGAAAGGTTGGCTGCATTGCTTTGGGAGCAGTGAGAGGTGGCTGCGTGGAGTTTTTTTTTGTTGATTGGAGGAATTTGGCTGTTTTCTGGTTGTTTTTGCAGGTTTTAAACCTGATCTTCGGCCGGGACACCTGGACGCGGTCTAGCAGCCTAGGAGCTGATTTTGAAGCCTTTGGAGCTAATTTGGCAGAGATAAAAGCTGTTTCTTAGGAAGTTAAAGCAGGCCTTTTGGGGTGAGTTATGTAAACTGAGTTCCGGGATCTTCTGGATGGTGCTGAGGATAAAGATGAAGAGGCTGGACCAAGCTCTGGGGATCTGGTAGGGGATTTGGAGAGGTATTTATGAGAAGGTGAAGGAGGAGGAATAGGGTAGTTGGCATCTATGTCACATTTCTTCTTTTTGGAGTAGCAAGAATCACAGGCCCTGTTGTAGAATTTGGATTTAGGAGTTGGAAGAGTGAATGTGCAAGGTCTGCACATGTGGATGCACTGCTTGAAGGCATAGTCCTTAGGAGCAATGAATCTAGGAAGATTGGAGGGGTCAACGTCAGGGGATTCAGCCATGATCTGTGGTGAGAAAAGATGATGGAAAGAGATAAGAAGGAGATTTCTGTCAGTATTGGGTAGATGATGAAGTGAAGGTGGAAGTTCAGCAGAATGGCTGTAGGTGTATTCTGTATGAAATTTTCTGGGTCTATTTTATGAAAAATTCTGTTAGTCCATCAAGACTCTAAACTGAAAAATCTATAGTTTCAAGAATAGTCCATCAAGACTTTAAACTGAACACTGTGTTAGTCCCCCAAGATTTTAAACTGAGGATTGTTTGATGGTGTAGTTCCCCAAGAATATAAACTGAGGAATGGGTTTGAAAAATTGGCAGAGAGTATCCACAGGGGGAGCCTCTGAATTTTTAAAAGGCAAGTTTGGGGGTAATTGATGGGCTGGCAGCTCTATTCACAATTACCCCAGAATGTTGGTTTTTTCTCTTTGTCTTAATGTGGTTGATCTCTGGTTCTGGGTTTATGATTTAGGTTTTTGAGTCCCCCAAGACTATAAAATGAGGATGGTCCCCCAAGACTTAAAACTGAGCGTTGTTTGTGGTTATATCCTATAGAGGGTGTGATTAAATTTTTGTTTCTGAATTAAGCTCAAGTACTAGTGGAATTACAGAGGGAGTCAAGATATGAAATGAAGAGTTCATAATTAGCCTTGAACTGGTGAATGAAGTGTCTTCTGTTCTCAATGTCCTGTGGATCTCTAGCAGGAGTGGATTGGAAGTAGTTTAGCAGAAGGTGTTTCTGTTGAGATTTGTGTTGTTGGAACTTGAACTTAATTGTGGGCAAGTGGTTTGGTGTTGTTGGTTCAATCAATCCTACATTGTTATCATCACTGTCAGAAGATGAAGAAACTGAGAAGTCATCAGTTTCATAAAGTGGAAAGAAGAAATGGAATTTTTTACCATCATATGGACCAGGTATGGTGGAACTTGTTGTTTTAGTGGTTTTGGCACTCTTCTGGGAAGGGTGTAGCTTTTTGATTAATCTGGGAATTAAGATGGATGGCTCAGATTTTTTGGTGCTGGTAGAAGATGGACCAGGTTGAGGTGGAGGTGAAGCTGTTGCAGAAGATAATGGACCAGGTCTGTAGCAGGTCTTCTTTCTGGATTGGCAGACATTTCAGGACATTCTGTATGGATGGACAGGAGGTGTGATGGTGCAGATTAGATTATTGTCAATGCAGTATTGGAAAGGAACCATTTCAGAGGTAGATTTGGGAAGAAGGTTGAACATGGTGGTTTAATGAGGAAAGAATGTAGACATTCTGAATTGGAGGGAGGATGTGTTCTTCCAACATTAGCAGGGGCCTTTGTTGTGTGGTTTGGCGCTGTTTGTGCATGTCTTAATTGGCATCTGTTGAAGAATTGGGAGTTTTTCTGGTTTTATTCCGTGAATATTTGGACTGCGGGTATGTGGGTACTATCATTGGATAGCTCAGTTTTTCTCTATATTTCATGTCTTGATAATATTTTTTATATTCTAAGTTTTAAGGGGTCATTTCCTCATTTTTCAGTTACAAAAGATAGCTGTTTAGTTTTGTTTTTTGTGTTTTATGAGCTAACCTTAATTCTTAGGGTTAAGTGCTTAGTACTATTAGATAGGGCTTGTCAGCCTAAATATCCTTAGGACTGAGTATTTCTTATGCTTAAAATAAGATAACCTTAAGTAGATTAAGCTTATACCTTAAAAATAAGGTTAAAATAATAATATATATTATTTTATTATATATATATATAATTATTATTCTATTATATAATTTATAATAGTTTAAATAGCTTATCCATGGCCTAATAATACTTATTAAGGTGGTGATGGAGCCATAATATACTTTTTTTAAGTGATATGAAGTAATTATTGACATACATAAGCTTATATGTATACATAAATCTCATATTCAGTGAAATATGCAGTATATTATGTATATTTAGGTATATAAGTGGGTTTTAGCCCCTTAATAGCCTATAACCTTTGTTTTTCTGCTTATTTTAGGTCACATGGACGAAATCAGTGGACTCACAACGCCTACAGAAGCATAGACACCTATATCAGGCGCATACACCCAGTTTGGACAACTAAAATTACTTCCTTGGATGGTTATTCATGGATTTATGGGTTGGAAGGATGTTTCTGGCTTAATATGGATGCTTTGGGATGTTATTGGGGGCTTGGACATTTTATTTGTTTCCTTTATATGCTTTTAGTTTCATTAAATCTCTTTTTGATTATTTATTTTACCTGTTTCTTTATGGTATCCGCTTTTATCTGGGTTTTCTATTTATGGTATGGATCTGTGTTATTATTAATAGTGATGGAGGGTCCTTACTGGAGGTCTGGGTGTTGAAACTGCTTGAAGTGGAAGCCATGGGGAGGTGATGGGCCCTCACAGTGCTGTAATTTCCGGGGATAGCAGTGACATCATCTGGATTGAAGGTCTGTGCACTCCAGTGGATTTGGGTATAAGTAAGGAGGGATTTTGACGGTTATTTATCATCATTCAATTACTAAAATTCAAAAAACCACTACTATACAATTATTAGCATTCAGAAATATATTATAAAGCTATTATAAATTGATATTATCTTTATATAAACTATAACTATATATTATACATCTATTTTCCACCACTAGCACGCATTTAAATCCAAGTATTGTGAGTTTTATTTGAGTATAACTATTTTATTAGTCTTCCCCTGAGGTTTAATCACTAAATCATTTATCAATAAGTAGTAGGACCATAAATAAACACTATTATATCATACTTATATACTAGACTATACTGACAGGGCTAATATAGCTCTATATTTCATGTCTCAATGTTGTTATAGCATAATTCTGTGTTTTAAGGGTTTTAGTAGTTGTAGTGAATTTTTCTAAGTAGATTAGATGTTTTTATTGGTTTTCTGGCTTCAGGGAGGCCGGGCTGCTTCAGGGGGTACCTCTGACGTCAGGCGGCCTTCCCATCTGTGTTTTAGAAGGTTGGGGAGCGCTTCTGGAGGGTTTCTGTTCAATTTGGCTGGTACAGGTGCCAAATTTGTTGGTGTGCATGGGCTCTTAGATAGTGGTCTGTGTGTACATAGTGAATAAGACAGTTTGGGGCAACTTTAATTATCATACAACCATCTGGAGGTGATATCCTTGTTCCTCACTCAGTTTTCACTGTTTTTGGCCACAATTGGCTGTGTTTGTTGCAAGGTTAGTTCTTCATTTAACTCATCTTTAGCAACAGGTTCTCTGGTATAGTCTTGCAAGCTATATCAAGTATTATTGCTGTCTCTGGTGTGGATTTGCAGCCTACATCAAGTATCTTTGCTTTCTCTGGTGTGGACATTGGTCTACATTTCAGATCTTTGGTCTGGTAGTCTGTCTGGGGACTACTTTCTTGGCTCATCAAGCAGTCAAGTGTGTTGAAAAAGGGGCTTTAGAAAACAGGAACCAACTTACTTTAGCAAGTAAATCTCACTCTATTTTTCTAAAGGGACAAGGGATTTTCTCTCTGGTTTTTCTCCAACTCCGTTGGTCAAGGAATATAGATAGTACTATAGGATTGTCTACAGCGTGTATATAAAGTGTTATAATGGCATATTTTGTATATTATCATAATTTTTACTTATGTATACTATTTGTGTACTCTAATTTATTGCTCCCATGTATAGTCGATGTGTTTAACATAACTTATAAGTACTTTTTACTCAGTCCTGGGGTTATCCAGGCTGACACAACCTCTACCCAACCCTTTTCTGTATTCAAAATGCCTTTGAACCCTTAATCTTCCCTTCCAACTCTTTCCCAACCTTTTTGCTACCCCATATACCCTTCCTCACCCGTCTGTCCAACCTCCCTGACCCTTGCAGCCATATTCCTTCCCTTTACCTCGCCTACAAAATCTTTGAACCCCAATTTCCTCCCTTTCAACTCAGTCCCTATTTCTGTATATAAAAATAAAATTTTAGGGAGAAATGGGGAGGTAGGCAAACTGGAAGGAGAGTAGTTGAGAGGGAGAGGAAAATGTTGATAGGGGTTGAAAATGATGACAAAGGGAGTGAGAATGTTGGGGAGAAGGATGAGGTGAGGATAAAAAAATATTTCAATGGGAAAAGAGTGGGGTATTCTTGATAGGGAGTAAAAAAAGATGATAAAAGAAGATAGTAATATAAAATATATAAAATATGTTACAAAGAGTGGGCACAGAAATTCCTTGAATCCTAAAAATTCACAACTCCTATACTTTTATTCTCTTCATTTACTTAAATAAAATAAAAATCTACACTTTACACCACACAATATGGGGGGCGGACTTGCTAGCAAGTCCGCAACCTTGGACCCAAACTCACCATAGATTGAACACACATTGAGCTATTGATAAAGGAACCATACAATCAGGGATGAACACCACTCAGCAGAACAGTTTTAGGTGGGTGTTCAAGTAGAGTTCAGTATGGGTTCAGTCTGAGTTCAGTCTGAGTTCCATCTGAGTTCCATCTGAGTTCAGGTTGAGGACTTGCTAGCAAGTCCACCCCCTATATTGCGTAGTGTTAATATTTTAAAATTTTTGAAGAAGAGGGAAAATTGATTTTAATAAATATTAGTATGAAATTTTTTTTATTTTATATTGAAATATAGTATGTCAATTGAATCTTAAAATTATATGTCTAAGTAAAGTCATTGTAACATCATTCTTAAGATTTTTGCACCTTCTTTAGATATTTAAAGGATTTATAATATTCAATATTATTTAGTCATAAAATAAGTATATAATTTTTTCAATTCTTAAAAATAATACAATAAATAATATAAATGCAAAAAATAACCTTTCATTAACAAATTGACATATTTCAAATTGTAGTTTCTCTATGTATTTCTGGCCAAAGAAACTTATATAATAATGTCAGATGGTATATTGCTGGATCTATACATTGGTGTTCTTTTTTTTAAATTGCAAAGAAACCGCTTAAATAGTTTAAAATATGTATTTTTCAGATTAATTTGAGTATGGTCTGCACTGTATTAAAATTTCTATAAAAAATCTCATTCTTTATATCTCAAGATTTGTTCAATGTATTATTACCTATGCTTCATTAAATTTTCAAGTTGTATTAATATTGAGTTCACCAGAATGTCAATATTTTTTCTTGGTGGTTTCATCACTAATTCAATGTGGGCTCAAAAAGATATGAATTAGGGCTCAAGGTGGCGGACTTGCTAGCAAGTCCGTCCCCCATATTGCATGGTGTGTATTGATTCAATGTATTCTACAAATAGTTACCTACCAATATTTAAAGATAAGAAGAAGAACTACTTATGATGGCGTATGATATTGATTAGGATTTCCAACATTTGGTAATTCTTCTTACCCATTGGATTAACCATTCAAGATATTATTTATCTCTTTGTATAAATTTGGCAAAAAAATATCACTTGAAATTGCCTAAAAGTATTATTAAATCTGATGTTTTTCTGTAGAGAAATGCTCTTGTAATTTAAAAGTCTCTATTGAATGAATTTTTGGTTGCCCTGATTTCTCAGATATTCAAAATTATTTGGGTAGCTTTTAACTTTACAGAGTCAAACTCTCACTCTAAGGTTCCCTTCAGGTTACTTCATGGATTACTCTAAGATTTCTGAAAAACAACTTGCCTTCCAGTCATCTTTTATTTCACCCTGTGCCCTCTGTAGCCCTTTTTTGAACCACAGGGGCACCCCACTTGCGCCCCCCCCCCCTGGTTACTCAGAAGGGCTTTTAAAGTTAACTTTGTGTATGTCTTTTGTGTTCCAATTTTCACCACATAGCTCCTTGTGGGCTCTACTTAGCCATTTTCCTCACCCAATTTTTTTTGATCTTTATTTCACTCTCATGGCTCCATCTCAATACCCCATTCTTCTGTAGGAAACTCCCAATGATCTTCACTTCTCATAATCCCCTCCTCTTGTACCCTTAGGTAAATGAATCAAATTTTACTATGACCTTTGATCCATGAGACCCAAGACCTCATGCCTCCAATTTCAGGTCTCATGCTGAAAAGACGCAGTGTTTTTTTAGTATGTGACCCTGAGAGTGGGGGTGTCAGGAAATGGGTCTAATGGATCTCAAGTCAAGGAACTTGTTGTCCATCTTACAACAGGGTGCCTGGGAGCCTGCACTAGGTCATGTGATGAGAAGACGCAGCAGCTTCTCAGCCTGTGACTTGAGGGTGAGGCTTTCAGGCCTTGGGTCAAATAGATCACAAGTAAAGCAACAATCCATCTTACACAAGGGTGAATGTGAGCAAGAAATAGGTCACATGCTGAAAAGACACAGCGTCTTTTCAGCATATGAACTGGTGCTGGCTCCCATTACATCTTGTTACTTTTTTTGCTTCTTAAATACATACATACATACATATATATATATATATTCAGCTCTCCCCTTCTTCTTACTTTCCTTTCCTATTTCTTCTCCTGTCTTACTTTATGCACATCAATTTTTCATTCTATCTCTCTTCCCAAATTTTCATTTTACATCTAATCAAAAAAAGAATTAAAAATAAAACATACCTTGAGGTTTCAATCAATTAACTTAAAAATATACTAGCAAGAAAAGGCAAAAAAAAATCTGAAAAATAAAAAACTCCCAATTGGTTATGTTGATAAAACTGATTAAAATTGAAGAAAGGAAAAAAAAAGATAAAGAAGAAATGTAAAGAAAAAAAGAAAAAAATTGAAAGAAGATTAAACAGACAGTCAACAATTCTGTTACATTTACAAAATAAAATGATAGTCACAATATTTAAAGTAATTAAAACTAATATTTGTTTTTTTAAAAAAGAGTAAAGGATCAAAAAATTTAAAAATTTAAAATATCTAGGTTAGTCTAATTTTCCAATTAATCTCGTTTAAATTCAACAAATTTAAAAATTAAAATTAAAATAAAATAAGCTAAAGCTGCCTATAATTTTTTGGAGCTTACGCTTGGAAAGGGGAGGCACAGTGCATGGGTGCAGAGTTAAATACGAGAGCATATGTAGATTTATAGGAGAGGGTTTCAGCTCTTGATAATGGTTATAAAGAGTTGGAAGATTCAAGAAACAGGAAAACAAGAGTGATCAGTTGGGGGGGGGGGCAGCAGGGATTGTAAGTGATTGGATTCCAGACAGGGATCCTACCCTTGTATGAAACACCAAAGTTAGGTAAAATACAGGTAAATTCCTTCTTCCAATTTTTTTAAATAAATTTTGAAAATTACGTTAGTGAGTATCACACTCCTTGTGGAACTACTGGAGTTACTACTGAGGTTACTCTGAGGGTAGTCTGGGGGACAAAAAAACAACTTGCCTACCAGTCATCTTTTTTTTCACCCTGTGTCTATACCTTTAATAATATAACACAGTCTTGGGATTAGTATCCCAAGCCTTAACTATTGTGCAGCGCAACCAACCTACGGTATGCACATACACACAAAAGGAAAAATAAGTATAAAGGTTACATATAATAAGAAACTGAATCGAAGAAGAGGAGAGGACTCACCTAGCAATAGTATTGGGTCACTAGGGAAACAACTGCAAGGTGGAAGCAGTATATATATACCCAAGAGATGGCTCTTACTATTGCTAGGGCCTGCGCACTAAAGATATAAATCATAATAGTAATAAAGAACTTCGACATCTAACAAAATAACACAAAATTAAATAATCGTTATACGTATTATCAACGTCGAGTGGCTTTAGCGATTTCCCAAAACGAGACTTGTTAACTTGGGTGTGAAGCAATTATAAAATAAAAATTAAGTTTGGATGCTTATAAATTTGGTTACCGTTACACCTTGGCAACAGGTGCTGAACTTACTACTTTCCATATTGCTTCTAAAAAAAAACTATTGAAAGCCGTCCGGGACCAATATTTTTTTCTCCGGAACAACATGCCGCTAAATTCAATCTTTTTAAAGAGAGACTTTTTTTAAAAAGTATCGAAGCCTAACATTTCTCCAGTTTCTTTGTTTGTTTTTTTTATCAATTTTTAAAAAAAATGCTCGAACAGTTGGCAGGCATAACTGGCTTATTTTTTGTTATTATCTCGAAGTTTGAGACTTACGCACAGAACACTACACTTCGAAATGTCTCCACCCCACTTGATAATAGATCAACTACCATTCAGAATCAATCCAGTACAGCCAACAATACATCCAAGGTCGTGAAACCCCAGGGAATTCAAAATTGGACGCTTGCAGAACTAAATATTGAGTTTCATACTGGCATTCTTATAGTAAGCCAGTCTCAAAGGAAGTCAGTCCTTGATATGAAAGGCTTACATGTCTGGTGATGATTTCATCAGACAGCCATCTTTGCTTCAATTTTTGTTGTTCTTATCAATGGGCCTGAAAATTTCAAATCTGGATGGTTTCTATCAAAAAAATCATCTTCCAATTCTCCAAGTAATGAGAGAACTCCTTCAAGTAATCCCTTTGGCATGTTTCGACATATTTATCATAAAACGTTTATGAGAGTGGTGCCTTTATTGGGGGTCACTGTGGGGGAAATAATAGTAAAACTTGTAAGATAGTTTTAAATTCATACTTCATTTCTTGCTGATCACTTTCTAGTTAGATTCCTATTAATATGGCGGCAGGGCTATTCATGTTTATGAATCCGAAATTCAGTGCCAATCCAAGACGGCCAGCATTTATAGCAATTTCGTGCTTTCCTGCTCTCATTTTGTTTTCAATGAAAAATGGGCCAGTCTCACTAATTGGCAAAGGCTATGAAAAGGTATTGTTATTATATTAGCTTAAAGGTTACGCTAGCTACTAATCAGTGACACTATCTACGTCACTCATAAAGTTAATTCATTTACACCGTATTTTCGCTCTTGCCATCTTGCATTTGATAGCATTTCATGGATTCATATATACAAAGTTCTTTCTAGGAGGATTTATCAAAAATCTAAGGGCTTATTATTCGGGATGCGTTGCTGGTGGTGTTCTGTTGTGATATTTTTTTTATACTGATAAACACCAGCTGCTTATTTCTTTGTGGATGCTTTATAAAACAGTCTCGTGATGTTTCTATCAGCTTTCCCACCGTTTCGAAATCGATTCTACCAGACTTGGTACACAATTCACATCTTAGGATACATTATCATGTTTGGAGCGCTATATTTACACTCTTCCTCTCTCCACTTTGTAAGTAAAAAAACTGAAATTTGAATCTATGTACTTTCATGATATTGAAGTTTTTTTTTCTTTTTTTTTGAAGTACTTGATGATCTCCATAGCATTACACGTTCTTTCCAGCAACCTACAAGTTTTACGATCAAGAGTAAGCTATGCTAGATTAACACCTGCTCCTGGTAGATATGTGAAAATAGAGATACGGGATATAAAGTCTGGATGGAGAGCGGGTAAGTTTTAATAGTATAGTATTGAATGGCATATTCCCTCATCAAAAAAAAAGCGAACACCATTGAACATAGATTGGGTTAAATTCATTGCTCATAGGACAACACGTCAGGCTACGAGCTTTGTTTAACATAAGACATGCACTTCAAGGACATCCATTTACAGTCGCTAGCTCATCTTTGTCAAGCAGTTATTCTAAAGGTTTAGTTTTATATGCCAAAGTGGTTGGTGACTTTACCGAAGCGCTGTATAATAAAAGCATTGTCTCTGAGGGAATTCCTCTTGATTCACTGGAGAATGGTAAAAAAAGTGAGGCTTATGATGACTATTCTTCTCATCAAGAACTTCCCTATAGCTCTGAATCACGTGGAGTCAAAATCCTTGTTGAAGGGTGCGTATGAATGTCAACCCATTTCGAGTATGAATGACAAAACTAATTCATAAACTTTTGAAAGTCCTTACGGGGGAATGGGATGGAAAAACATGAGAGATAATGGAAGTATTTTCTTATGTGTAGCTGGAAGTGGGGTTACCTTTGCGATTGGAGTGCTTTCAGATCTTACTGAAGCAAAATTACTTGGCCTTAGCGTAACTCGGCGGATTACTATTGTATGGACACTTAGGGATTTCGGTATGAGATAACCCTCTTTCATATGTAATACCCATTATTTTTTCTTCTTATTTTGAGAATATTTGAATTATATAGATGTTGCTCAATACTTTGAAACCGAGTTACAAGAGTATTGCGCCCGGGCGTCATTGGCCGGAATTGATTTAGATGTTCGGTTTTTTGTGACCAAACATAAGGAAGTTGAATCACAGCTTCAAACCATCCATATTGAATTCCGCAGGCCTATTCTTCATAACGAATTTCAAGAGTTTTTATCAAAATGTGCTGACCGTTCAGGAGTAAGCTGTGGCGTCTGCGGAGCGCTATCAGTGGTACAAGAAATGAGAAAAGAAGTTTCAAAGATACCCTTTAAAGTTGTGCGGGAGCTCGGAGGAGTTACGATTCATACGTAAGTTAATTTGATTTCATTTTATGGGAGAAAAATAGCACTTAAATTAAAAACTTTTTGCTTCACAGGGAAGGATTTCTCATGTAGTGTATTTTAAGATATGACGACATGATGACTTAAAGTAGAAAATTTAACAAGTAATTGTGCCAACGCTAAACACTATTGAAAGTGTTGTGGTCTCTGGGTTTGACACCATTTGTGTTTCCAACAAGAATAGTATGTTGTTAAATTTTCGATATGTGATTTTCATTACATACTTGTTTTGGGCAGGGTTCAAAATGGAACATAAAATAATGTATGTGATCTGGAGGCTACCCTATATATTGGATGATGCTCTCAAAAAAGCTAATGAATCCACTCCTCCTTTTGGAAATACGTAAAATGACAAAGAATAATTTCAAAATCATCGGTTAAAACTTTAATTCCACAACAGTTATCTTTGTTAAGACACAGGTACAGACATAAGTATCAGCACTCAACGACATAAGCAAGTATATATATGTAAATAGCTATTAGTAATAGTATTCTTACAGGATGTGCAATTGTCTATTTAATTAGCCCATTCATGCAATTTTTTTGCATTAACTTGGCCTTTTTGCCACAATCATCACTTTTGCAAATGTCCATAAAAATTTTTTCTTTATAAATACAGATTGCATAATTGACAGTAATGGAGGATAATTGATCCCCATATGATCTTAACACCACAGGGCATAAAGTTCTTACGCATTTAATCCTCACTTTTTTATACTTGATGTAATTTTATATCTATTTTTGCAAATTCGATATATACCCTTTAACATGACGCATTTCACTTTGTTTTTCCAACAACCCATTTTCTCTCACATATAATTTCCTCCATGCTCATCTGTCTCACATATTACTTTTTCCTCTTCACTTTACCATCATCTCATCCTGCACAATATCCCCCCCATTCATATCTTGTGAAATGAGTCCAGACCTCTTTTGACTTAAACAAGCAACTTTGTAAATCTTGGCTTTATGTCAGCCAAAAGCCAATTTTTTATTTTTTAGCTTTACCAATTCATCACATGTTGCAAACAAAGCCTCTTGACAATATCTCAACCATGATAGCAAACAAGATCATTAGAGAATTAAAAATTTAACTCATTCAATGTGCAAGGTTTTGAATACAATAAATATGAATATGAAATCTCAAGTCCGTAAAAGATAATGTGAGCAATAGCTTCTCATTAAATTTACTTAGATTGATGCAATTTTAAATAATAATTTAATATTTTACATTAGCAAATGTGACAGCAGAAGGGGAATTCCAATTAATTCAAAATAAATTACTTAAATTGCATAATGAAGCAAATCATTTTGATGATTTTTCATGCAAACAATTATTCATACTTATAAAAAATAGTAGGAAAATGAATTTGAACTGCTCATTACTATTGGGTTGATAAGTTTAGTTCTTGATTACTGTCATTATGAAGAGGCAGAAGGGAAATATAAAATCAATATATAATAGAATAATAATAGCAGGGCTAGCTTTTTCCAACCTTCTACCTGATTTAATAGAAAGTATTAAAATTAAAAAATATTCAAGGGAAAAATAGGACTAATGGGTGTGAAGTGAAGGGCAAAGTCAGGAGGCAACTGATGCTTTAAAGGCAGCAATTTCACCATTTTCAAAGCAGCAATGTCACAAAAAAGGTAACACAAGGCGAGGGGGGACTGTCACCAGACAACCTATGCACAAGTTCAAGGATGATCCCAAAGTAAGTGAGATAAAAGGGTGAGGGAAATTACAACTTTGAAGCACAGAGGATTACTTTGAGGAAGTGATTTAAAGATAGTACTGAGTAACTAAGAATGGTTTGTCAGTGTATGCTAGTATCTAAGTATGGTTTAATAGTAAATATCAATGGTACAACTACTGATTGATAAATTATTTAGTGATTAAACCTCAGGGGAAGACTAATAAAATAGTTATTCTCAATAAAAACTCACAATACTTGGATTTTTATGCGTGCTAGTGGTGGAAAATAGATCAATAAAATATAGTTATAGCTTATATAAAGATAATATCAATTTATAGATGCTTTATAATATATTCCCATATGATTATAATTGTGTTATAATGTTTTATTGAAGTGTAGTAAGTAAGTGATGTCTAATAACCCATCGAATCCTCCCTTACTTATACCAAAATCCACTGGAGTGCACAGACCTTCAATCCAGATGATGTCACTGCTCTTCCTGGAAATTACAGCACTTTGAGGGCCCATCATCTCCCCATGGCGTCCACTTCAAGCAGATTCTACACCCAGACCTCCAGTAAGGATCCTCCATCACAATTAATGATACCACAGACCCATACCATAAATAGAATAAACAGATAAAAGCAGATACCATAAAGAAACAGGTAAAATAACTCATCCAAAGAGAATATAGTGAAACCCAAAGCATATAAAGGAACCAAATTAACTTTCCAAGCCCCCAATAACATCCCCAAGCATCCATTTTAACCCAGTAATGATCACCCAACCCATAAATCCATGAAAATCCATCCAAGGAAGCAGATTAAGTTTTCCATACTGGATATATGCGCCTGAAATAGATGTATATGCTTTTTTAGGCATTTTGAGTCCACTGAATACGTCCATATGACCTAATATAAGCAGAAAAATAAAGGTTATAGGCTATTAAGAGGTTAAACCCCACTTATAGACCTAAATATACATAATATAACTACATATTTCACTGAATATGAAGTTTATGTATACATATAAGCTTATGTATGTCTATAATTACTAAATATCACTTAAGATAAGTATATTATGACTCCATTAACACCTTAATAAGTATTTTTAGGCTATGGATAAGCTATTTAAACTGTTATAAGTCATACAATAGTGTAATAATTATATATATATGTATTATAACCATATATATAAGTATTTTAACCTTATTTTTAAGTTATAAGCTTAATTTAATTAAGTTTATCTAATTTTAAACATAATAATTACTCAGTCCTGGGGATACCTAGGCTGACATGTTTGGGTTTAGCTAGGTTTCTAGGACTGAGTTCTTCAGAGAACCTTCTTCTTTCATTAATACTTGGAATGAGATCCTTCTAAACAACAAGTATGATGCCAGAAGATTCATTCCTAGAAATCCTTTGGAGAAACCCTCCAATTACCAACAGAAGCCTCTGGAAAAGGTTGGTAAACCTTCTGACCCTGTTGCACCTAAAAAGTATGCAACAAACACTTGCTTCAAGTGCAGCAAGCCTTGGCAGAAAGGCCATGTTTGTGACAAGAAGATCAATCTTGTTGAACAAACTGAGGAAAATGCTGATGACACAATAGCACTGAATGATACCTCAAGTGATTGTTCCAGAAATATTTCATATGAATCTCAGCAGGAAGTTTTGATGCTGGAAGAGGATATTCATTATTTAAATACTATTAATATTGAGAATAATCAATTAGCTACAGTAGAGGAAGCTGAGATCATATAAAACCTTGAGGATAGCTCAATTGGTATTGCCCCTTTCAAGGCACCAGTCTTGATCAATGGAACCAACATTGAGGTTGTTTTGGATTCTGTGGCTGGAGGAAGTGTAGTATCTGAAAATTCACTTGCTTCCGTGGACCAAGATTATAAATCAAAACTTATGCCTATCATTTCTGAAAATCGGAGAGGTTATAACTCTGTTTTTTCCCCCATTGATAAATACAAAGCCACAATGTTTTTCAAATACAACCATGATTTTTTAAGAGCTATATGTGATTTTTTAGTCATGAAAAATGATAATTTAAGCAGTTAATTTATTGTAGGAAATGATATTTTAACCAAGCATGGCATAAAATTTGATCCTTCAAACCATTGCTTCACAATGGGGATGGATGGGAAGAGAAATTTTAAGATTTCCTCCCCCAGAAAATTAATAAAACCAGAATTGAACACATTTAATTCTGTATTTCAATATAAAGGAAGATCTAAAAAAGGAATGCCTGCCCTTGTGTCTGAAATTGACAATGCTTCTTTTGGAGAACAACTTTCTGGTGAGGATAAAGATTCCATCATTAAATTGATAAAATCTTTTCCTATGGCCTTTTCTCATGGGTCACATGAATTAGGATTTGTTAAAAAAGAAATGAAACTTTCATTATCTTGCCCATTAACTTAAATACCACCTAGTTTAAAGAAGCCTTATCCTGCTTCTCCCACAAAGAGAAAAGATTTTGAAGACAATATCTCTACCCTTTTAAAAAAGAATATATTTGAAAAGGTAGTTGAAACACCTAAATATTGTGTTATCTTACATGTCCTAATTTCTTATGATAAAGATAAATCCAGGTTATGTGGTGATTATAGAGCATTGAAAACTTATACTGTTGATGATATCTATCCTTTACCCAGAATTAGCTCTATACATGCTACCCTACAAGGTGCTAAATATATCAGCTGTTTGGATTATAACAAGGGATTTCACCAGGTACCTGTTGAGAAGAATTCTCAGAACTTCCTGATTATTGCTACTCATATGGGTATTTATAAGTATGTTAGGATGCCATTTGGCCCCAAAAATGATCCTTCAGTTTTTCAAAAAGTTATGAATAATACATTCCATCAGGAAATAATTGAAGGATGGCTGATGGTTTATATTGATGATATCATTATATTCTCTAAAACATTTGAGGACCATCTTAACCACCTGTGTAAAGTGTTCCATAAGATGAATGAGATAAATATGACACTTTCTTTGAAGAAATGCTAATTTAGTTTCCATTCTTTAAAAGTACTTGGTCATGTTTTTTCAGGGTTATAGATATGTGTTGAACAAAACAAAGTGGCAGCCATACAACAGGTGAAGGCTCTTACCACAGTTAGAGAGCTCCATAGTTTTTTGGTAATGTGTGGATACTATAGACAGTATATTAAAAAATTACCAAGTCATAGCCTTACCCCTTACCCAATTGACTAGAAAAGATGTTGCTTTGTCTGGAATAGTGAAAGACAAAGAGCTTTTGACACTATGAAACACTTTGTGATGTCAGCACCAATTCTTGCTTTACCTGACTTTAATCAACCATTTGTTTTATACACTGATGCCAGTTTTATTGGTCTTGGTGCTGCCCTCCATCAGAAACAAGTGATGAATGATAAAGTATCAGAAGTAGTAATTTGTTATATTTCAAGAACCTTGAGAAATAGTGAATTGAAATATGGTGCCACTCAACTTGAGTGTTTAGCAGTAGTGTGGGCTCTAGAGAAGCTACATTATTACCTGGATGACCAGAGATTTGAACTTGTCACTGACTGAAGTGCAGTTAAATCCCTCTTAAACTTAAAAACAACTAACAGAAATATGTTCAGATGGAAGTTAGCTGTTCAAGAATACAGAGGAAGAATGACAATAACTCATAGGGCTGGGATTATTCACTCAAATGTGGATATGTTCTCAAGGTTACCTTATCCAAATAATGACTCAAATCCCGCATATGATCCTGAGGGTGAAATTATTCATATTCATGGGATATATGTGTTTGATATGGAGGAAGAGCTATTACATCTTATTCTGGATTCAAATGATAAGGAAACTGACTTAAAAATGTTATGCACTATATTAAATGATCCAAAGAATGCTTCAATACAAGCATTAATTAAAACCCTTCCACCAAAATACCAGAGGGCTTTGAAAAAGGTTAAATTTTCAATTGATGAGATATATCTAAATTATAGAAGAAAGTTGAGTAATGTTATTGTTATTCCTCCTTCTATGGAAGAGATCATCTTGAAAATTTGTCATGGTGACATTTTGACTGGACATTTTGATCTTGAAAAAACAATGATCAGAATTAAAAACACTGCTTGGTGGGTTAATATGTCTGAAGACACAAAATTATATGTTGAATCTTGTGATTCTTTCCAAAAATCAAAATTATTGACTGGTAAAAGAGCTGGATTAATGCAACATATTGAACCTCCTGATGCACCATGGCAGATAATAAACATGGACTTTGTAACAGGATTACCCATTTCTGGGAAAGACAGTTATAACTCTTGTTGGGTTATTTTGTACAGATTCACAAAAATGTGTAAATTTATCCCTACTCACAAGGATTTTTCCACTAAAGAATTAGCTTTCTTATGGTGGTCTAATATGTTTAATACTGCTGGTTTTCCTAAAGCCATAATCTCTGACAGAGACCTTAAATTTACTTCTGAATTTTGGATGTCTCTGATGGATGTTTGTGGTTGTCATGTGAAACTTTCTACTGCCCATCACCGCCAAACTGATTAATTAGCTTAAAGAATGACTACAACCTTGGAGGACATGATAAGAAGGAATTTTGCCTTTTGCCTTGAGTATAAAGACAATGATAGATTCACTCATGATTGGGTTACCTTACTTCCTGGGTTGGAATTTTCTTATAATAGGACTGTTCATTCTGTTACTCAAAGAAAGCCTTGTGAGATCTGGCTTTGATATATTCCAAATACTCCTTCCCAAATTCTCAATAGTAAAATACCTAAATTGGATTTACATCCTGGTGTGAAATCTTTTCTTTAAATTCAAGAACTTTGAAGAAGTCATGCTCAAGAATGTATTGAAAATCCTTTGAATATGAAAAGAATAGATGGGACAAATACCATAAAGAATACACTTTTAAAAAGAGTGATGAAGTATTGATTTCTACAGTCCACTTCAATTTACAAGGTAATAACAAATTAAAAGACCCATTTGTATGTCCATTTGTTGTCAGAAGAATGGTTGGTGATAATGCAGTTGTAGTTATTTTGTACCCTCCTTATGACAGAAAACATCCTGTTTTTCCAATATCTCTTTTGAAAACTTTCACATCCAATAGTGATTTATTTCCCAAAAGGAGGGGAAGACCAAAAAAGACCCCTAATGAAATCACTGAGACAGCAGAAATTGATAGGATTCTAAATGACAGAATAGTTACTGCTGAAAAAGGTACTGAATACTTATTGAGATTAAAGAATAAATCTTCTGAATATGATTCTTGGATACCTGGGAAGGAGATATCTAATCTTTCTACTCTACTAAAGAAATATAAAAAGAAAAAATCATAGCATTTTTTTTTATTTTTTCTAGAGTGAGGGAGTGTCAGCCAGGCCCCTAGTCTTACCCAGTAAAATAATTAATTATTTACTGGATGAAGCCATGCCTTTTTATTTCTTATATAGTATTAATTATAATATATTTACTTTAAACTTACTTGTAATAAATTAACAAGTTACAAAAAAGTAAAGTTAGTAAATAATTAAATTTAATAATAAATTTTATTTATATTTATATTTGTATTTGTATTTTAATTTTAATTTTATTTATAAAACTGTGCTCAATGACAGGTTAAGAGAAATAAATACTTTATATTAAAATAACATTTAAAATTGAAATAAAATTAATTATATACAAGAAATAAAAATTAATTATTTAAAATTGACACTTACTGTAACTTTAAAATAAAACAATTTATTTCTGATATATTCTGTAAATACAAGTTTTGAACACGTTATGGTAAGGTAAACTCTTACAGTCGCCTTGCTGTAAGCAGAATCCGGAGGAGATATGTGGATTTAGCTGAAAACCCCGTCCTTCCAATAAAAATAACAAAGTAGGTGTTCTAAATCACTAAGCTAACCAATCTACTTGGATCGGATTAATAAAAAATAATGAAACTCTAAAATATTTAACGCTTATTGAGATTTAAAGAAAGTGGCTGTTGATAAAGAAATACTGATAACAACAATTAAGGTGTACCAGTGAAAGATCTGAAAAGATTGACTTTTATGTTTTTATAATATTTTGAATTTTTATGAGACAGCAATAATCAAGTCCCAGAGATGAAGACCTTTCTAAAGATACCCTGTATGAAGTGTTATTTAAACTGTTGAATTGTATTTCTAAAATGTTATGTAAAAAAATAATAATGTTATAAGGGTATTACAATTTATTTTAATTTGTTGAGTAATAAAAAATGAGACCGTGGTGGTCAATGATTAAGCTGTATGATGTGTTCCCCTTCTCTCAATTTCGAGTTTGAGAAGCGCTTAAGTATTCCTAGTCACGTGCCTAAGTTTTCCCCTCCAGAGCTCTTCCAGAGTCAATCCGGAGCCCGTACGGAGTCCGTACGGAGCCGGAACGGAGTCCGTACGGAGTCAAAGCGGAGTCCGTACGGAGTCGAAACGGAGTCCGTCCGGACTTCCGGACTCAATTTAGAACCTTAAAACCATAATAAAAAATCTAGAAAAATTACACATAATAGAGCTACTTCCCCTTTACCTACCAAACTAATTTTCGTAGTCTGCGCAGCTCTAATTACCCCGTGAAAATTCATCAAAGTTAAGTAATTTTTGAAAACGTAAATATTCCTATAAAACTTTAAAATTCATTTAAAAATATAAGAAAAATAGTAAAAAATTCTGGGAAAATTTCCCAAGGTTCTTGAGTGACTCGACTTAATACTTATAAATTTTTCAGACCGTAAAAATAAGTTTTCTCCGTAAAATAAATTGTTTTCGTGTAGGCATTCGCTCGTGACCAATTTCTTCATATTTAAAACTCAAATAAATTAAATAAAACCCCTTTTATAAAAAAAATAATAACGCCAAACTTGTACGCCGTAATAACTCCATTTACATACTTAGGTGCCATACTAAACTTTAGGCTACCACATCCTCCCTCCAATCGAGAATGTCCCCATTCTTAAAACTTTGCATAAGTGGTTGAACACAATATTCATCTTTAACCTTCAACCACCATCTTCTTTAATCAACTATAAAATTCATCTTCATCAATATGTCTTCCAAAGAACTTGTCGCTCCATGTGAACTCTGCGCTCGATACCAGGTACCTTGTTTAATGTCCAACCCTAATCTTCCTGGCAGAACAGCTTGCAACTTATGCCGTGTGAAAAAAGTCAAATGCAACCGGCCAATAGTTCCTTCTAAAACAAACGTATATTTAGGACCAGCAGCTCTCCCTGATCCCTCAACTTCTAAAAAGCGATCCAAAATTCCTGTCTTCTTAAAACGAATAAGAACAAAAACAGCTTCAAAAGTTCAATCTTCATCAACGGATCCCGGCCTAATTTTGCCTTCACAAGATCCTAATCCTATAACGCCAGTACCCCCAACTAAGTTTGCTGAGACTATGTTTCCTGGCTCTAAATGTAAAACCCTATTTATCTTACTAAAAAAAACTTTTAATCAAAATTGACTAAACCTATGACTTAATAACATATTTGAACTTCTAGCTGTCGAAATAACCAACACTGATGATGTTGGTAGAGTGAAGACGGACTATATCAATCATTACCCAAATTTTCATCGCTATCTTTTTCTTGACTTTACTAATGAGTTGAAACGAAAAATGCTGGCCTATTTTCAAGAAACTCCAGCTAATAATCATGAAGACCTCATGAAAAGAAGAATTTTAATGCAAAGCTTTGATAATGATGTTGAACAATTTCAAAGAAATTATCTTTTCTAACAGTATAACTTGATAAAATTTTGTTTTTGCTTGGTCTTCTTAAACTTTCAACATAAATGATGTTTTCTTTCTTCTCTGGCTTGATATAACATAAAATAAAATAAAATAAATCTTGTGATGATTCCACTACTGAGAGCAAGGTTTGAATCCCTTCAGACTCCCATATACCAGTCTTCCTTCTTGTCACAGCATTGAGAGAGTGGATCTTCCTATGAGCCAAATACTCCTGATTCCAACCTCATAGGGCCCCCCACTTAACCAAATTCTATGATTCCAATCTCGCCATAAGGTCCTCCAAGCTTCACACCAAAAAAAAAATGGCCTAACTATGAGGCACTAAAAAAAATCATTCCCTAAAATCCAACTACCATCCTAACTTCTGATTCCTTCATCACAATTTTCAAACTTTGCTATACAGCAAACCCATAAAATACTTTTGCCAGGCTTCCAATAATAATATTAACTTTAGACCATGTTAAAGCGCCACATATTTTACCTAATTAACCATTATGCTTTCCTTAGCATCACTACCACCTAAAATTTTAGCCTCCTAAAGCTTATCAGCACCCAATTCCAGAAATATTTGAATAACCAGTTTAGAGTCTTAGTGGACAGTGATAAATTAAAAGATTGAATTGAGTTATCCAAACAAGATTGACATTCCAGTTTAAAGTCTTGGTGGACCAAACATATAATCGATTGCCAGTTTATGGTCTTGGTGGACCAAAGATCGTTTAAGTGCATAAATATCTTGATATATTCCTAAGTAAGGCCTAGGCTTGACCAAAGATTGAATAAATTTGATAATCCAGTTTAATGTCATAGTGGACCAAACATTTGATCGACAAGTAATCCAGTATAAGGCCATAGTGGTCCAATGAATGTTGAATTATCCTGCAGATATTAATTTTCCAGTTTAAAGTCATAGTGGACTAAACAATGAATGAACTACCAGTTTAAAGTCATGGTGGACCAAACATTTAATCGATAAGAAATCCAGTTTAAGGTCATGGTGGACCCAACAGCTTGATAACAGTCCAGTTTAAGGTCTTGGTGGACCTAACATTTGATAACTCTCCAGTTTAAGGTCTTGGTGGACCTAACAAATCCAATAAAAAATTTTAACGATAGTCTTGAAAATTAGCCAGTTTAAAGTCTTGGAGGACTAACAGCTCCAAAATTTGTATAAAACCCTTAAGGAAAGTCTTGAACAGTAGCCAGTTTAAAGTCTTGGAGGACTAACAGATCCAAAATACGTGTAAAAAAAACCTTAAAGAACGTCTTGAACAGTAGCCAGTTTAAAGTCTTGGAGGACTAAAAGCTCCAAAATTCGTATATAAAAAAAACCTTAAAGAACGTCTTGAACAGTAGCCAGTTTAAAGTCTTGGAGGACTAAAAGCTCCAAAATTCGTATATAAAAAAAACCTTAAAGAACGTCTTGAACAGTAGCCATTTTAAAGTCTTGGAGGACTAACAGCTGTCTTGAAGTAAAATCCCATTGGTATTGAGTTCCCCTAGACCCTGTTTCCTGTCTAAACTATATGAATAAACTAAAAAGAATGATGACTGAAAAAAAAATAAAACTAAGAAATATAATAATTTTGATTTAATTAATTTTTTTTTTATTTTATTATTTTATTTTTATTTTTATTTTTATTATTATTATTATTTTTTTTTTTTTTTTAATTTTAATTTTAATTTTTTAATTTTTTTTTTTTTTTTTTTTTTTAAATTTAAAATAAAAGATTTTAGAAAAGATAGTTTTTAAATAAAAGTTAAAATTTAATTTTAAAGAAAGATAAATGAATGTGAAAAGAAAGATAAAAAAAGTACTAAAAAAAATTTAAAATAAAATTTTAAAAGATGCCCCCCGGCCATTTGATGAGCCGTAACCTCGACATCATACCCACATCCAAGTGCAACTTGATGTGGTTACACAATTTTAAGAAATTGAAAAGAAAAGAAAATAAATGAAAGTTTTTAAAAGATAATTTTATAATGATGATCACTGGGTGGGCTCCCTCCAATTTATAAAAATGATTAGAGACCAACAGTGAGCATCACCTTTACAATAATTCATAATATATATTAAAGAAAAGAAATCACAATCTAACATAAAAAATCAAAAACAAAATAAAATAAAAAGAATCTTGAATCCGGCGTTGAGAGCGGTGTCTCTTGATTCGTTCCAGTTTATAGTCTTAGTGGACTTCCTATAATTAAAAGACAAAGCCAGGATTCAACTAGAAACAGGGAAAATTTTGGAAACGAACATTATGGGGTAATTGTGTATAGAGCAGCCAGCCCATCAATTACCCCCACACTTGCCAATATTAAATTAAGAAGGTTCCCCTGTGAACACTTCTTCCAATAAATTTTTAAAATTTTCCAACACTATCTTCACCCATATTTTTAGAAATTTTAAGTTTTTTTTGAAAATTTCAAAGAAGGTTTTCATGCATTTCGTTATGTTTCATCACAGTTTCGTCGCCCATATGCAGTGTAATGATAGTAAAGTATTTTTGATAAAAATAAGAAGATAGTTTATACTCGTTGCGGAGGTATCCATAAAATTTCGTAGATATCATAGTTTATCCTCATTGCGGAGGAATCCATAAAGTTTCATTGATATCATAGTTTATCCTCATTTCGGAGGAATCCATAAAGTTTCATTGATATCATAGTTTATCCTCATTGCGGAGGAATCCATAAAATTTCGTAGATATCATAGTTTATCCTCATTGCGGAGGAAGACTTCGGCACTCCTGGTGCCTCTAGGATAGAACCGTTTCACTTGATCGGCCGCTACCCTCTTCTTCAATACTACTCCATCCAACTCTTCTAGCACATATGAACCGCCGGAAACTTGCTCCTTGATTTTATACGGTCCATTCCACCTATCTGCAAACATCTTTCCCCACTGACTTTCCAAACTCCTATTATACACCAGGACCATATCACCTGGGTTCAAAGGTTTCCTTAATCGATGTGCCAACCGCTCATCCCAATATCTGACTGATTGATTTCGGATCTTCATCATCCGCGAATATGCCTTTTCTAAATATTCTTCTTTCTTTTCTAGCTGCATCATTCTTGCACACAATAATTCTTCAGTAGTTTTGACCGTGTCCCAGTCAACTCCAAGATATGATTCAGCTTCTAAATCAACCGGTAAAACTTCTTTCTGTCCAAAAACAAGTTCATATGGTGAAAATCCGGTCGTCCTTTTGGCAGTGATTCGATCAGCAAATAAAACTAAAGGTAAATAGTGCCTCCACTTTT
Source organism: Hemileia vastatrix (assembly GCA_030280995.1). Taxonomy (NCBI): domain Eukaryota; kingdom Fungi; phylum Basidiomycota; class Pucciniomycetes; order Pucciniales; family Zaghouaniaceae; genus Hemileia; species Hemileia vastatrix. The sequence goes on from JASXTE010000011.1 coordinate 4,146,610, forward strand.
TGGCACTTGTCCCACACATTTTAACTAAAGCATCCTTAATAACTTGATGCCCTCTTTCAACCATGCCTTCAGCTTCAGGATAATATGGGGTTGCTACCCTAACCTTTGATCCAACTTTCAATACGGCCTCTTTAAACTCTGTCCCAAATTCAGGACCTCCATCTACCGTTACCAACTTCATCACCCCATACCTATATACCCAATTATTCAAAAAAAATTCTGCCACATTTTTGGCAGTTAAATTAATAAGAGGCGCTGCCTCTACCCAACCAGATAAATCATCTCTGGCCACAATTAAATATTTATACCGTCCCTCTTTTATATGAACGGCATCTAAACTAACTCTTCCAAAGAGCGTATATTCACCAGTCGCGCGTCCAGGTTCTTTCGGCCTTAAATAACTTCGTCTTTGACATTCTTCGCATGACTGAACCCACTGTTTAACAGCCATCTTCATGCCAGGCCACCAAAATCGATCAGAAATTCTTCTAAATGTTTCTCCAACGCCTCTATGCCCGAGATCTTCATGCAGTGATTTCAAAACTAATTCTTGCCCCTTCTGTTGAGTTATAACTACTTGAGGATTTGGATACCTCCTCCTCATTAAACGTCGACGAGATAGGTAAAACGTAGATGACTTCCTCTTGATAGCCACCCATTCATCGTCTTCACAATCTTCTGGCCTCTCTAAAGTCAACAAATATTTGACTAACAAAAAATAAAAACCAGTCTGACCCCAGACTTCATCTTGAAAATCGATTAATATAACATCAATAGGGACTTCTCTATCACCAATATCACCTGCACATGAATGAGCCAATAATTGTTGACCACTAAATAAATCTTTAATCGAGCTATGTCGACGTTTTTCTTCTGAACCTTTGGATCCTTCGAAAACCGTATTTGAAAATACCTCTTTCTCTTTATCCACCCTTTTATTTAAATTCTCTAATTCTCCAACATATACACCATTCCTTAATTTACTACTATCCCACACTACCAATCAATTTTCCTCTACATACACCACATCTTCTTCTACCTCCTCTCTGCCGAATTTATCTACACCTTTTCCTACACCTTTATTAACATAAAAACTATTTTCCAGTTTATCCTCTTGGTGGAGGTCATCATCATCATTATCTAAACACAATATTCCTGCCAGTTTAACCTCATGGGGGAGGTATGGAAAGTCTTCAGCTCCTTTAGTGCTGGCTTTGATAATAGGTATATCTTCATCGAACTCTTCTGAGTCTGAATCTTCTTCAGTGGGTGGTCTCCTTGATAAACCATCTGGCATAGTAAAAGTTTTGCCAGGCTTATGAACTAAATCGAACGAAAAATGTTGAATAAAAGCTACCCATCTCGTCATGGGTGCGTTCGGTAAACTTGGGGAATTAATCATCTGGATTAACGATTTCGCATCCACTTGCAACTCAAAATGTTGCCCCCACAAAATATGCTGAAGTTTCTTCAGTATTTTCGCCACACCACATAATTCCAATTTTGGTTGAGAATATCTTGATTCGACCTCAGTAAATACTACAGATTCATACCTAACTGGCCTGATGTAACCAGCTTTATCCATCTGAGACAAAACCGCCCCAGCTGCAACCTGACTTGAATCAACTGCTAAATAAATTCTACCAGCATCTTTTCCATAATCTAACTTGTGCAGGACTAAATCCTTCCCCACAACCTCTTTCAACTTCACAAACACCTTCTCACACTCTTCATCCCACTCCCAGTCTGCATCCTTTCTCGTTAACCGTCTCAATGGAGCTGCCAATGAAGAAAAGTCCTTAATAAACATTCTAACATATACGCAAACGCCTAAAAACCCTCTAACTTCGGTCGTATTCTTGGGTCTTGGCCAGGACTGAATTTTGTTAACTTTCTTCTTGGACATAATCCTACCCTCTCTACATACCACATGGCCTAATATTTCTAAAGCTGGCACACAACATGAAAATTTTGAGCCTGAAATAGTTAAACCAGCCTCTTCAATTCGAAACAAGATTCTTTCTAAAGTAATTGCAAACTCCCAAATGAATTTGCGTATCCCGGGATTCTCTTCCAACACCTGGTTATCATAGTCGGTTGTTGGTCCCTTAATTCCTCCATCATCTATAAAGATTCCAGCATATTGTGGAATTTCGTCTTGAAGGATCCAAGCCATCTGAGCTTGATAAACTGCAACCGAATTTGTTGCTCCTTGAGGTAATCTTGTTAACTGTAAACGTCCAAGTGGCGTATCGAATGTAGTGAGAGGCCTTGAGTCCGGATGTAACTCTCTCTCATCATATCCACCCATAATATCTCCCAAACCATAGCACACTCTCCCTGAAAACGCTTCAACAAACTCCTCAGCACTAGGTGGTATCCCAGCATCCTTTATTGTAACCCTATTTAATTCCCTAAGATCATGAACAACTCTAAGCTTGCCATTCGGTTTCTTGATACAAAATACCGGACTAGAATAACTTGATGTTGATTGCTCATACAGTCCAGTGCGTATCCGTTCTCTGACAACTTCAATGTAAGCTTCTTTCAATGCAGCCGGAATAGGAATTGGTTTCTGCTGCCACGGTTCATGACATACCACAGGAATCTTGTAAGGCTCCCCATAGGAATGCTTCAACACACCCCTCTCCTCTTCTACAAAAGCAATGGCCTTCTCTCGCTTGACCATCACATCCAACAACAACTTCTTCTCTTCTCCAGACAACCAACCATCAGGTCCAAAATTAACAACACCCAGTCTCTCAAAAGTGATTCTTGACGTCTCAGAAAATTCAGGCGGATTCTTTACCAAGGGACTTTCATAAGGATCTCTTGATAACTTTGGTCTTCTCAAAGGTGGATTTAATTCAGCAGGTAGCGGTTCATTAATAGGTCGAACTTTATTTGCTACTTTCTTATATTTGGCTGCGACCACATCTAAATTAACTTGAGGTAAAACATCGCCATTAAAACTTTCATCAAATGAATCTTCTTCATCGCCAGAATCAGAATAAGAAAAATTAGAAAAATATTTTATTTCATTTTTAAATTTTACCCTTTTCTCCTTTCCCTCATCTAATTTATAAACAGATTTTCCAACACCTTTTCTTCCCTTATCCAACCGTAAATCACCCGTAAAGAAAGTTGGCAGTTTAACCTCTTGCTGGAGGACCGGAATTGAATTTTCACAAAAATTATTTTTTTGTGTTTTAATTATACTAAGATTTTTAATCGGGTTTTGATACGATTTTCGCAGTTTACCCTCTTGCTGGAGGTCATAAAACATACCCTTCCAATTTTTATCCAACCTAATTTGGCCCATTTTGCCTTTTTCACCGTTTTTAAATTTAATAGAAAAACCGGGTAAATCCAATAAACATATAGAAAAGTCCAAAACGTATTTGCACTCCAAAGTAATATTAACAGAAAATAATTGAGAATCCACTTGAATTATCTCCAAGTGAGCTGACCTATTGCAATCCGGGATCTCATCCTGAGGAGAGATTACAACATTTGAGCGATCAGCCCCTGCTACCCCAAAAAATGAGGGCTTCCATCCCTTTCCAACAAACATAATTCACCAGAAGCCGTCCGTTTAATATGCCGCTTCTTGGTGCAAACACAACACTGGCACAGAGTAGTAATCCCTGGCCGTTTTTCCCAACCTTCATCTCCAGGAGGCGCTAACCGCATATGTAACCTCCGCATATCTTCACCAGTGATCTCCAAACTAATCCCCATGCCAGCTTGATACCCTATCCTGGCCTCAAAATCCATCAAAAAAGGACCACCAAGAACAGTTTTGACTGCTCCTCTGGCCACATAAAAGTGAACCTTACCAACAGATCCACCAATGCCTAACCTGACATGCTCAGCTGTACCCATTAGCTCTGTTGCATGCCCTCCAATACCTCTGAGGTTTCCCCCAGTCCCACTTTTAATTGGCAAGCCTATACTTGTCGCTTGCTCCAATGAAATTAAATTAATTTGAGACCCTGAATCGACCAAGGCCTTTACTTCTTTACCATTAAGAGTTACCACCAGGTAACCCAGGGGAGCGGAAAAATGTGTATCTACATCTTCCCCAAACTTTTCAGCATTTTCACAAATATATTCCACCTCTCCAGTGGAAACCCAACGCCTCGTCAAATGCTTCTTTTGCTTTTCAGCAAGCGCCGGACTAATTGTAAATAACTCCCCTAAAGATAAGGGAATCTGAAGTTGATTCACCCTATTCAAAACTGCGTCCATCGCATTAGCTTGACCGGAAACTACTGGCCGCTCATACTGGACCTTTGATTTAACAACCTTGGCCCTGGGTACCTCTTGAGGTCCAACCGAGCCATCTTCACCCCCCATTATAACATCTTCACTTTCTATAACCCTAACTCCGTCACCAGCTTCTTGCACTAATCCTGATCCATCGCTAGTCCTTCTTACTCCCTCCATTGGGATGGGACTGCTAAAACTTGGTCTGGGTAGAGACGCCAACGGTACGTCCTCCTCAGAATCCGAATCATCCTCTGGCATAGGCTCACCATTTAAATCAAACTTGCCATAACTAGGGGGCCCCATATCAGCAATCCCCTTCTGCATTTTATATAATTCGTCCTTAGAGTAAGGGTTCAATTTGTTGGCGGCAGTTTGAGCACTAGAATTCTTGTCCTTAGAGTAAGGGTTCACTTTGTTATTGGCCTTGCCAGGATTAGCCCTCAATTGGCTCTGAATGCTACTTTTCGCCTTAGTAGCGGCTGCTCTTCTAGCAGCATTAACATCATATTCGCCAGCCATACAGCTACCCTCCACCTGGGCAACCGTTGCCAGCTCTAAACCACCAAAAGAAGTAGAAAATGTGGCTTTACTGACCTCTTTCTCCTTGCCCTTGTCAGCTTTACCACCATTACAATTACCATTTTTGCCACTCTTGGCATTAACATCTTCATCTGTCACCTCTTCAAATCTGGCTCTCCTTTCAGCCGTTAAACTTCTTCTGACCAAATCAGAAGGAGACTGTCCATCACTGGGCTTGATGAACGAACCATCAGGAAATTTATAAACTTTACCATCAAATAAAACTCGCCCAGCATCCATATCCTTATCAAGAGCAAAACAAACTGTTGCTCTGTGACCCCTCGTATTACAATAGGAGCACACCTTTGGCTCATCATAGCCACCTCTATAATTACTACCACCATTCCCACCATTTCTCCCATTGCCTGGGAAGCGGTTACCGTTGTTATTGCCATTATAATTTCGACGTTCATAACCTCTAGACTGATAAGAAGTCGACGTCGACGAAGAAGCGATTGGGGCCTTATTGGCCTTCTGGGTTTCTTGAACAAATATTTTTAATTGTTTAGTTAAATCGGCCAGGTGATCGACCATCTTATTATCTACATTGCCCTCAACTTTAGCAGCTGGTAATCCCATTTGAGCCTTCTTGGCCTCCTGGGCTTTGACCATAATATCGTTATTTTCGGCCAAAACTTCGCTAACCTTGCTAACATATTGAGTGCATGACTCTTGATATTTGTCCAACGCCAATAACTTGAGATGGGCCTGAATGTTCTCTTTGATAACCTCCAGAGCCGGCAGTTTCTGCTCACCATTAGGCAGTTCCTTCATCAAATCTTTTCTTGAAAGATCCTTCAAGACGTCCATACGAATATCCCTGCTGCATGCTGACCAAAACAAATCTTTTGCTTGGTTCTCATGCACTAACTCGTCCACCAGTATGAGATATTCCACCACTTCATCAAACTGAACACAGAGCTTTTTGAAGTCAGCCATAGAAGAAACACCACCTTTTGCTTGCCAGTCTCCAACAATTTTATTGAGGTCCATCATAGTAAACCTAACACCCCATCTATCAACCATAGCTTTAGAAAGCTTAACCCAATCCTTGTCCTTGAATGCCTGCATAGCAATAACCTCTTTTTCCACCTCCCTATCGGCAATAAAAAATCTAACTTGCTTCACCATATCCACATGGGAAGCACCATCAACAGCAGCAGCAGCTTCATACCTGCTAATGAACCATTTAACCTCCTCCCCATCAAACTTTGGGCCATCCCAAGAAACAATTCTAACTGAGGGAGTAAGAGGGTTAGAAGATCCAGAAGCAACAGCAGAAGAAGACATCCCAATAAGTAATGAAAAGCGTTAACAATCGATAAAATAACAAGCCTCTTGCAGGCCAATAACAAAAATCCAATTAGAGTTCCAGAAAATAAGCCTCTTGCAGGCTAAGAACGTTCTTGATCCAAGTAAGTCTTTAAAGAAAGCTAGAGAAATTGAACCCCACGTTGGGCGCCAACTATGGTAAGGTAAACTCTTACAGTCGCCTTGCTGTAAGCAGAATCCGGAGGAGATATGTGGATTTAGCTGAAAACCCCGTCCTTCCAATAAAAATAACAAAGTAGGTGTTCTAAATCACTAAGCTAACCAATCTACTTGGATCGGATTAATAAAAAATAATGAAACTCTAAAATATTTAACGCTTATTGAGATTTAAAGAAAGTGGCTGTTGATAAAGAAATACTGATAACAACAATTAAGGTGTACCAGTGAAAGATCTGAAAAGATTGACTTTTATGTTTTTATAATATTTTTGAATTTTTATGAGACAGCAATAATCAAGTCCCAGAGATGAAGACCTTTCTAAAGATACCCTGTATGAAGTGTTATTTAAACTGTTGAATTGTATTTCTAAAATGTTATGTAAAAAATAATAATGTTATAAGGGTATTACAATTTATTTTAATTTGTTGAGTAATAAAAAATGAGACCGTGGTGGTCAATGATTAAGCTGTATGATGTGTTCCCCTTCTCTCAATTTCGAGTTTGAGAAGCGCTTAAGTATTCCTAGTCACGTGCCTAAGTTTTCCCCTCCAGAGCTCTTCCAGAGTCAATCCGGAGCCCGTACGGAGTCCGTACGGAGTCCGTACGGAGTCCGTACGGAGTCAAAGCGGAGTCCGTACGGAGTCGAAACGGAGTCCGTCCGGACTTCTGGACTCAATTTAGAACCTTAAAACCATAATAAAAAATCTAGAAAAATTACACATAATAGAGCTACTTCCCCTTTACCTACCAAACTAATTTTCGTAGTCTGCGCAGCTCTAATTACCCCGTGAAAATTCATCAAAGTTAAGTAATTTTTGAAAACGTAAATATTCCTATAAAACTTTAAAATTCATTTAAAAATATAAGAAAAATAGTAAAAAATTCTGGGAAAATTTCCCAAGGTTCTTGAGTGACTCGACTTAATACTTATAAATTTTTCAGACCGTAAAAATAAGTTTTCTCCGTAAAATAAATTGTTTTCGTGTAGGCATTCGCTCGTGACCAATTTCTTCATATTTAAAACTCAAATAAATTAAATAAAACCCCTTTTATAAAAAAAATAATAACGCCAAACTTGTACGCCGTAATAACTCCATTTACATACTTAGGTGCCATACTAAACTTTAGGCTACCACAACGTTCTTTCTAGAACACTCTTATTATTTGAAATTGTATTCTTGGAACTTTCTTTCTTCTTCTCTCATACTCCTGTATTTAGAACTTTTAAGTCCGTGCTTTTTCTCTCATTTCCCTATAAAAGGCCTCCCCATTTTGCTTTTTTGAAACATTCATTCATTAATTACTTATTTTATTACATCAATACACTAAACAAATATCTATTACTATTATTCATTGTCTTAGTCTTTACTACTATGTAAATCTTATCAATTATAATAATAATATTCAAAACAAAATTTACCTCTTTAAATTGAGTAAATAAAATAAAAGAAAAAAATACATACTTTGAATTTGAAAACCCAATAATCCACCCAATCATCCCGTTGGACCTCCATAAGAATATTCTAGACCATCAGGACCCATTGACAGTACTACTTTAAAAAAAATTAAATTACAATTATGAGAATAAAAATGTGGCTATTAAAAAGGGCCCAATTATTATATGAAAGGTGTAGAAGAAACCATAGCGGTGCACAATAGGGAGGACTTACTTTTAGACCCCAATCTCACCACTCCAAAACATTTTTGCATATCTTTCAATAAAGATATATAACCCATCTGCCTTTTTGAACTTGAATTAAAATTCATTGAAAATATTGAAAAAAAAACAGAGAGTTGATAAAAAACTTGAAGAATACTTGCAGATAAGAGAAAAATTAAAAAGAGAAAGTTGAAAATCGGCTTGGTATATCTCCAAAAGAGCTGACCTACTACAACCTGGGATTTCCTCATCTTGGGGAGAGGTTGTAGCACTTGGGTGATCAGCCCTCATTATTCTAAAAAAGACAGACTCTCACTAGAGCCTGAGACACACTCCAAAAATCCAGATGCAGCACCCACTTTTTTCTCCTCCTGCAACAATCCATGCATTGACACATGGACAACAAACCAGGCCTGGTTTCCCAACCATCATCTCCAGCAGATGACAACCTCATGTGAAGCCTCCTCTCATCTTTACCACTTAACTCCAAACAAATCCTCATGTCAAATTGGTAACCAATTCTTGCTTGGAAATCCATCAAGAATGGCCCACCCAAAACAGCTTTAACATTGCCTTTAGCAATGTAAAAATGAGCCATTCCGAAGGCTCCACCCAAGTCCAACTTTACAAATTTGGAGGTTCCCATCAACTCCGTTACATGACCATCTATAACTCTCAAATTTCCACCAATACCAGTTTTGATGGGGAGGCCCAAATGAGTAGCCTCAAACAAGGAAATCAGGTTAATCTGAGAACCTGAATTCACTGATGCCCTAGCCTTCCTGCCATTCAGGGTGACGTTGACATATCCAAGAGGAGCATAAAAATGAGTTTCCAAACCCTCTTCAAACTTTTCAGAAGAATCACATATGTATTCTACTTCCCCAGAAGACACTCTTCTTCTGGTCAACAATTTCTTTGGTCTATCAGCCAACCCAGGACTGATAGCATAAAACTCCCCATAAGTAAGGGGAACCTGACCCTGGTTCATCCTCTCCAGAACAGAGTCCATAACATGAGATTGGCCAGAAACTACTGGCCTCTCAAAGTTAGCCCTTGGATTCACTACCTTGGTCCTAGAATTTTCCTGAGGACCAGAACCACCCACAGATTTTCCATCTACAGGAATCAAAGCAGATCCCTCACCAGAACCTCTAACTCCAGCAGGCCTTGGCACTGAAGCCAAAGGAACCTCCTCTTCAGAGTCAGAATCCACATCCATAGGCATTGGCTCACCATTCATGTCCAATGCACCAAAGCTAGGGGGCCCATATTAGAAATCCCCTTCTGCATCTTGTACATCTCTTCCTTGCTGTACTTCCTCCTAGCTGCACCCAGCTTAGGATCCGCCTTAGAAGCCTTAGGCTTTGGTTGAGCCTGAGAGCTGCTCTTTGGCCTAACAATTTTACCTGCCTCTACATCATAGACACCAGACAAGCATTCACCACTTGACTGTCCTCTGAAAGAATATAATTCTAACCCACCAAAGGAAGTAGAAAAAGAGACATTATTCACCTCCTTACCTTTCCCTTTGATGTCATCATTTTGCTTAATAGAAGAATTCCCCTGATCAGGAATCTCCTCAAATCTTGGCCTCCTTTGATTGAGACCAGCCCTTCTCATGACCATATCAACAGGAGCCTGCCCCTCACTGGGCTTCACAAATTGACCATCAGGGAACTTAAACACCCTGCCGTCAAAATCCACCTTGCCCTCTGACACATCTCTGTTCAGGGCCCAAAAATCATTGGACTTATTTTCTCTTCATCCAAAATAAGAGCAAACCCAATAATCACTCCTACCAGCCCGCCTGTCAAATTCTCTGGGCTGCGGAGGCGCCTTATTGGCCTTCTTTGCCTCCTGCACAAAAATATGAAGCTGTTTTGTCAGATAAGCCAACTGCTCCACCACTGGGTCCCTCTCCTGTTTTGGAACCTTCACCATATTCTTTTTCTCCTTCTCTACCCTGCTCTCTTCTTCAGCCAAAGTCTCACTGAATTTGCTGACATAATTCGTGCACCCCTCTTGGTAGGTGTCCACCGACAATAACTTCAAATGGGCCTCCACAGCCTCCTTTACCTTGTCCAAGGCAGGCATATTCTGGTCTCCATTAGAAAGAGTCATCATCAAGTCTTTCCTTGATAACTCCTTCAACACATCCATCCTGACATCTCTAGCCAGGGTGGACCAAAAAACATCTTTGGAAGCATTTTCATGTGCCAGCTCCTCCACTTCCACCAAGTATTCCACCACAGGATCAAACTGTAGGAGAAACTTTCTGTAACTATGCAAGCTACCAACACCCCCAAAAGACTGCCATTCACTGAAAACCTTATTCAGATCCACCATAGTGAACCTGACGCCCAATCTATCTACCATTTCCGTACGCAGTAGCTTCCAATCCCTCTTCTTGTAGCCAGGAATGGCCACAACCTCCTTCTCCACTGCCCTATCTCCAATGAAGAAGATAATCTGCTTCACCATGTCTAGGTAGGAAGCACTGCCTACAACAGCAGCAGTTTCATACTTCTCCAGAAGCCACTTTACATCTTCACCATTAAACTTGGTACCATCCCAAGTTTCAATTCTCACTAATTCCCTAACCATCACCACAGGCAGACCTTCCCCCCCACTGACAGTCACCAAAGGAATAGAAGAACCAGAAGCCATTATTCCAGTCCAAATCGCAGAAAGGTCCAATCACAGGCAACAGAGATTCCAAAGAACTAACAGATCCATACCCCATGTTGGGCGCCAGAAATGTAGACAATCCTATAGTGCTAGCTATAGGCCTTGACCAAGGGAGTTGGAGTAAAACCAGAAAGAAAAACCCCTGTCCGTTTAGAAAAACAAGTGAGATTTACCTCTTACAGTAAATTGGTTCCAGTTACCAAAATCCCCTTTTCCAAATACACTTGACTGCTTGATCAGTCAAGAAAGTAGTCTCCAGACAGACTACCAAACCAAAGAACTGAAATGTAGACTAATGTCCACACCAGAGAAAGCAATAATACTTGATGTAGGTTGCAAATCCACACCAGAGACAGCAATAATACTTGCTATAGCTTGCAAGACTATAACAGAGAAAACAGTTGCTAAAATAAGTTAAATGAAGAACTCAATTGCAACAAACACAGCCAAAATGTGGCCAGAAAATAGTGAAAACTGAGTGAGGAACAAGGATATCACCTCTGGATGGTTGTATGATAATTAAAGTTGCCCCAAACTGTCTTATTCACTATGTACACATAGACTACTAATTAAGAGCCCATGCACACCTGCAAATCTGGCGTTCCTGACCACCAAATTGCAAAAAACCTCCCTAGAAGCGCTTCCCAGCCCTCTAGCACTGAGGCGGGCAGTCCACACGACACTGGGAAGCCCGCCTGAAGCGGCCTGACCACCCTGAAGCCAGAAAACCACCATAAACACCCAAACTACATAGAAAATTCACCTACAACTACTAAAACCTTTAAAACACATAATCACGCTATAACAACATTGAGACATTAAATGTAGAGAACATTTAGCTCTTTCCAACAATACTAAGCACTTAACCCTAAGTCTTAAGGTTAGCCCATAAAACACAAAAAACAAAATTCAACAGCAATCTTTTAAAATGAAAAGTGAGAATTTATCCCCCAAATACTTATGCTATGAAAATGTCCTCAGGACATAAAATATAGAGAAAAACTGGGGCTATCCAATGGTTGTATCCAGATCCCCGTAGTCTCAATATTTTCTGCGTAACTCCAGAAAAATACCTAATTATTTAAACAATGCCATTTAAGGCATACCAAAACAACACCAAATAAACCAACAAAGGGCTCTGCCAATGTTGGAGGACCACAGCAATAGAGTTAGGGTGAGAAGATAAAAGGTAGGGAGGATAGAAAAAGAGGTGGTGGGGGATAAAAAAGGTTAGTGAATGGGGTATGGTGGTGTGGACTGGGAGCCCAAAGGGTGTGGTGGGATAATGTGGCGATTGGAAGGGGTGGGGTGGGGTAGAAAGAAGAAAAAGAAAGAGTTATAAGGGTAATGATTGGAGATAAAGGGGTGAAATGGGCTGAAAAGTGAAAGGGAAGAGGATGGAGTGTGAGAAAAACAGGTGAGGAAGGGTGAGAAGAGTAAAAGTTCAGGTTTGAAGGCATCAAAAGCAAAACAAAGTTAAAATGATGATGAGAGAAAGGAAAGGGGAGGGAATAGAAATGAAACAGGTGAAGAGTCAGAAAAGTATGTACAAAGGGGTTGAGTGAGTATCAAAAAAGGTGGTGAAAAACAGAAGATGAACCTTATCTTTTGGCCAAAGGATAGAGTCCACTCTGCAATAATATGATGTTTTGCTTCCACTTATAAAAACTTTATTTAAACCTGTTGTATGGCTATTTTAAATCCTTAATCAATGTAAAATACACATATATTGGCTGTTTGTAATAAATACTTGTATTTGAAGTAGAAGAATTATAAAAATATATAAACCAGCCATAAAGCCCTAGTACATTTTATAAATAATCATTTCATGGAATAAGTGTGATAGTTATATATAAGATAAATAAATGAATTTTACAGTTAAATTTAAAAAAAAAATTGAAAAATGTAAAAAAGCGCCTATGATATTAAAAATTAAAATCTCTTTTCTATATTATGAGGTGAAATTATTTATCCTTTAATTTAATATGAAATGCTGTTGGTAAGATGAAAAATAGCTATGGCTTTCCTTATAGAGTGCAGATGAGACTTGAACAAAAAATTAATTTCTATATTTTACCTTTTATATATTTTTTTGTTTGTTCTATCATTCATATAAATATCTGGATAATTATAATTAATAAATAAAAATTTAAGAAATTTAAATAATAAAGATGTTCCAATATATTTAATTATATTGATTTAGTAAAATAATAAGCCCCTTGAGCCCTCTTCATTGCTTAAATTTTTTCACACAAATAATTATATACAATTTTATAAACACAAAAATCTTAGTTGTGATGGGACTTGGATTGAGCTCCCAATGAGATTCTGTTCCTGACCACTGTTCAAGATAAGTAAATCTGTGAGAATTTCATTTAAATTTTGATTGTAAATTCCTTAATGCATGCCCAGGTTTATCTTTTTATTGAAAAAATTTACACCAAATACTATGAAACGCTGAACATGAATAAACATTTTGAATTATTCTGATTTTTGTTTTGATAATAAAACTTTTAGGTTTCTTCTTAATTACTATAATGTGAGTTTTCTCATATGATAGTGTCAGCTCCTCACAAGTCTCTGTGGAGGCTGGCTAGTTCACGCAATTAGAAGAGTGAATAAAAAAAATTCAGCAGAAGAATATATAAATTGCTAGATCTACAAGTCTCTGTAGAATCTGGCCCTCTCCCCCAATTTAATTGGTGAGAGTTAAGAAAAAAAAATTAATACTACAGTCTCTGTAGTATCAATTTTCCCATGCAGCTCACTGAGATATGGCTATTGTGGGGCTACAGTCAGAGAAATTATGAGTTGCGCAGACTAAAAGGAGCAGTGAGAAAGGAAATCAACTGTTCTTCTCACTGAAACAGGTTGATGAGCCATGATTCAGTAAGGATTTTGTGAGGTGCACAAATTTCTCTGCACCACACAACAAAAGGAAACACTACACAATTAATCTCAATAGTAATTATAACTACTAAGACTATCACAATAATTCTAATAACTAGCACTTAACAAAATAAGGGTGTTAAAAGAAGGATAAAAGAATAATCTAATAGCTATTAAAAGTGTTATAAAAGATTATAATATTGTAATGTATTTTAATGGTGTTAAAAAATGGTAATGCTAAAAAATAATTTAATACCATAATTAAACACTTATAGAGAGTGAGAACTTAACCCAATAACATTATAATAATTATTTTTTAAAGGCAAAATGTCAAATAAAAGTTCAAACAATAATACTTACTTTATATCCAAGCAGTAAGGTTATTTTCTACTGCAGTTATTTTGGCAAGTGTCAACTTAAAAATATTTATAAGAGGTTAAAAGATACTTTTTACTCAACAGAAACAAGCCCTATATATAGTAGAATCCACCTTCACCTTCCCCACAGCGCATTAGAGGCCTCTAGACCCTTGACTCTACTCTCTGGCTTTCAGACCCCCCCTGTATGCAGTGTACCAACAGCTCCTCAGGCTGTGGCAACTGCATATTCCTCAGTCTTACTCAGGATGAGTCAAGTAAAGAGCCCTTTTGGCCTCCCATACCATGTGCTTACAAATTTTCTCAAGCCTGAGACACACACTGAACTAAAAAGAGAGAAAATGAGATAAATGAAAGTGAAGCAGTAATAAATGATAAGAAACCAAGATTTAAGATACGATAAAGTGAACATAGCATCAGATAAATGACTGATAAGAAAAAGAGATGTATATAAATTTTTTTAAACAATTGTTTTTGTAAAAAAGGCTCAGAAGCGCCATAAAAAACATAGTACTAATGAGGTATTAAATATTTTTAAGTTATATTTTTATATTAATGTAACTGATAAGGAATCACAGCTTTTTTATAGATATATTTTGAAAGGGAAAAAGAAATAAAAGGAAATAAAATAAAACAAATAAAATATGAAAGGAATATAGGATAAAAGGAATGGATAAAACTGAGACAAAAAGGTTATTTTAATTATTATAAGATAAGTAATAAAATATATCCATAAAAGTCCTGTAAAAGCGCCATGAGGGGTCCATTGGTGGTCCAGGAATGAGAGTAAGAGGTCCAAGTAAGATTGCCCTGAATACTGTGTTTCCATGTTGTTTACTAGAGATTGATATCCAGTGTGGTTTGGCACTCCATGGGGTTAAGTTGTCCAAGGATATTGTGGATATAATTATTTTAACTATTTTTTGTATTAAGTTAATTAAGTTGGACATAATAAATTCTTCCCAAGCTTTATTCCTTTCTAGAAATAATTATAATATTTTATATTTATTTTATATAATAATTTTTATTATTTTAAATACTATATCTAGATTTTTCTGTGATTTTATTTATCAAGTTATTTTTGATAATAACTTATGATGTTGTTAGTGGGTAGTCCAGTGGAATTTTCCAGCTGAAAGATAGATTAAAAAAGCTTCTAAATTTCATTGTTTTTATCTACAATGCACATGAAAATACAGAACTTTTTCTTTTATTATTTAAACTAAATTTGAGGAATATTATTTTTGTATTTATTAAAAAAAATTATTTTCTTTTGATTATCAAAATCTTTTTTTATAGATTTTTACTTCAAATTTTATAGAAAACCTCAAGTTATGAATTCAGATAGTTGTAAAATGTGAAAAAAAATATTTCATCAATTTGAGCTTGAAGATGATTTCAATTTACAGCCTTAAATTGTTCTTTTGAAATTAAATGAAAATTTCAAAACCTATTCCATTAAAATTCATTTTTATAAAAATGAATTTATTTAAGTACATATTCTTAATAAGGAGGATAATTTAGAAGATGCATTGTGGTTTTCCAACAGTGGCAGAGCCCTTTGTTGGTTTATTTGGTGGTATTTTGGTATGCCTTAAATGGCTGTGTTTAAATAATTAAGTATTTTTCTGGAATTACATGGCAAATATTGGGACTACGGGGGTCTGGAGGCTACCATTGGAAAGCCCTGGTTTTTCTCTATATTTTATGTTGTGTGGACATATTTCATAGCATAAGTATTTGGGGGATAAATTCTCACTTTTCATCTTAAAAAGATTGCTGTTTAATTTTGTTTTTCATGTTTTATGGGCTAAACTTAAGTCTTAGGGTTTAGTGATTAGTACCATTGGAAAGAGCTGAATTTTCTTTATATTTCATGTCACAATGTTGTTGTAGTGTAATTATGTGTTTTAAGGGCTTTAGTAGTTGTAGGTGAATTTTCTAAGTAGTTTGGGTGTTTTTGGTGGTTTGCTGGCTTCAGGCGGGCTTCCCAGCACTGGGTGGACCGTCCGCCTCAATGCTAGAGGGATGGAAGCGCTTCTAGAGGTTTTATGCAGTTTGGTGGTCAGGAACGCCAGATTTGCAGGTGTGGATGGGCTCTGATTGGTAGTCTGTGTGTATATAGTGATTAAGACAGTTTTGGGGCAACCTTAATTATCATTCAACCATCTGGCGGTGATATCCTTGTTCCTCACTCAGTTTTCACTGCTGTTGGCCACAATTTGGCTGTGTTTGTTGCAAGTAAGTTCTTCATTTAATTTATCTTAGCAATTTTTTTCTCTGTTATAGTCTTGCAAGCTATATCAAGTATTATTGATGTCTCTGGTGTGGATTTGCAACCTACATCAAGTATCATTGCTTTCTCTGGTGTGGACATTGGTCTACATTTCAGTTCTTTGGTTTGGTAGTCTTTCTGTTGACTACTTTCTTGACTGATCAAGCAGTCAAGTGTGCTTAAAAAATGGGCTTTGTGGTAGCAGGAACCAATTTACTGTAACAGGTAAATCTCACTCAATTTCTCTAAAGGGACAGGGTTTTTCTTCTGGTTTTTCTCCAACTCCCTTGGTCAAGGCCTATAGCTAGTACTATAGGATTGTCTACATTTCTGGCGCCCAACGTGGGGTTTACGGATCTGTTAGTTCTTTGGAGTCTTTGTTGCCTGCGATTGGCTCTTTTTGGTATTTTTGTCTGGAAGAATGGCTTCTGGATCTTCTATTCCTATTTTGACTGTCAGTGGGGGGGAAGGTCCGCCTGCGGTGATGGTCAGGAATGTGTAAGGATTACAACTTGGGATGGTACCAAGTTTAATGGTGATGATGTCAAGTGGTTTCTAGAGAAGTATGAAACTGCTTCTGGCGTTGACAGTGCTTCCCATTTGGATATGGTGAAGCAAATCATCTTCTTTATTGGAGATAGGGTGGTGGTGAAGGAGGTTGTGGCCATGTCTGGCTACAAGAAGAGAGATTGGAGGTTACTGTGTAGGTAAATGATTGATAGATGAGGTGTCAGGTTCACTATGGTGGATCTGAATAAGGTTGTCAGTGAGTGGAAATCTTATGGTGGTGTTGGTAACTTACACAGTTACAGGAAGTTTCTGCTACAGTTTGATCCTGTGGTGGAATACTTGGTGGAAGTGGAGGAGCTGGCACATGAGAATGCTTCCAAAGATGTTTTTGGTCCGCCCTAGCTAGAGATGTCAGGATGGATGTGCTAAAAGAGTTATCAAGGAATAACTTGATGAAGACTCTCTCCAATGGGGATCAGAAGCTGCCTGCCTTGGACAAGGTGAAGGAGGTGGTGGAGAAACATCTGAAGTTATTGGCGGTGGACACCTATCAAGAAGGGTGCGCAAAGTATGTCAGCAAAGTCAGTGAGGCTTTGGCTGAAGAGGAAAGTAAGGTGGGGAAAGAAGAGAAGAATATGGTAAAGGTTCCCAAACAGGAGCGGGACCCAGTGGTAGAGCAGTTGGCTGATCTGACCAAACAGCTTCATATTTTTGTGCAGGAGGCTAAGAAGGCCAATAAGGCACCTCTGCAGCCCAGGGAATTTGATAGGCGGGCTGGTAGGAGTGACCCTTGGGTTTGCTCTTATTGCAGAAGGAGAGGACATATGTCCAATGATTTCTGGGCTCTGAAAAGAGATGTGTCAGAGGCAAATTAGAATTTGATGGCAGGGTATTCAAGCTCCCTGATGGTCAGTTTGTCAAGCCCAGTGAGGGGTAGGCTCCTGTGGACATGGTCAGGAGGAGGGCTGGTCTCAATCAGCAGAGGCCAAGATTGGAGGAGATTCCTGATCAGGATAATTCCTCTACTAAGCAAGATGAAGACAGTAAGGGGAAAGGGAAGGAAGTGAATAAAGTTTCCTTTTCTACTTCTTTTGGTGGATTAGAGTTGTATTTTTGCAGAGGACAGTCAAGTGGTGAGTGATTGGCTGGTGTATATGACATAGAGGCAGGCAAGGTAGGAAGGCTTAAGAGCAGTTCTCAGACCCCTCCAAATCCTAAAGCAGCAAAGGTGGATCCTAAGCTGGGTGCAGCTAGGAAAAAGTACAGCAAGGAAGAGTGGTATAAAATTCAGAAAGGGATTGCAAATATGGGCCCCCCTAGTTTTGGAGCATTGGACCTTAATGGTGAGCATATGCCTATGGATGTGGGCTCTTACTCTTAGGAGGAGGTTCTGTTGGCTTCCTTTCCAAGGCCTGCTAGGTTCAGAGGCTATGGTGAGTGATCTGGGTTGATTCCTGTGGATGTGAAATCTGTTGGTGGTGCTGGTCCTCAGGAAAATTCTAGGACCAAGGTAGTGAAGTCAAGGGCTCACTTTGAGAGGCCAGTAGTTTCTGGCCAATCTAATGTTATGGACTCTGTTCTAGATAGGATGAATCAGGGTCAGTTTTCTCTCACTCATTGAGAGTTATATGCTATCAGTCCTGGGTTGGCTGATAGACAGAAAAAGTTGTTGACCAGGAGAAGGGTTTCTTCTGGGGAAGTGGAATACATATGTGATTCTGCGGAGAAGTTTGCTGAGGGGTTGGAAACATATTTTCCTGCACCTCTAGGGTATTTTAACATTACCCTGAATGGCAGGGAGTCTAGGGCATTAGTTTATTCAGGCTCACAGATTAACCTTATTTCTTTGTTTGAGGCCACTCATTTGGGTCTTCCCATCAAAACTGGAATCTGTGGGAATTTAAGAGGTATAGGGGGTCACGTAAAAGAGTTGATGGGGACCTCAGAGTTTGTTAAGTTGGATGTTGGTGGATCCTCTGAAAAGGATCATTTTTACATTGCTAAAGGTAATGTAAAAGCAGTTTTAGGTGGGCCATTCTTGATGAATTTCAAGGCAATAATTGGTTATCAGTTTGGAGCTAACTGGTGAAGATGAAAGAAGGCTTCACATGAGGTTATAATCTCCTGGAGATGATGGTTGGGAAACTAGGCCTGGTTTGTCTTCCATGTGTCAATGCATGGATTTTTGTAGGAGGAGAAAGGAAGTAGGTGCCGCCTCAGGATTTTTGGAGTGTGGCGCAGGCTCTAGAGAGAGTCTTTCTTTTTTAGAATGATGAGGGCTGATCACCCAAGTGCTACAAACTCTCCCCAAGGTGAGGAAATTACAGGTTGTAGTAGGTCAGCTCCCTTTGAGATATACCAAGTGTATTTTCAACTTTCATTTTTTAATGTCTTTCTTATTTGCAAGTATTCTTCATGTTTTCTATCAAGTCTTTGTTCTTTTTCAAAATTTTGAATCAATTTTAATTCAAGCTCAAAAAGGAAGATGGGCTATATATCTTTATTGAAAGATATGCGGAAAAGCTTTGGAGTGGTGAGATTGAGGAGTAAAAGTAAGTCCTCCCAATTGTGCACTGCTAGGGTTTTTTCTACACCTTTCAAAAACATTACCTTGGCCACGTCTGTGAGCATTGGGGAAACCCCTGGTTATTTTTGTAGGAAAGAAGAAAACCCAAGAAAAGAAAATCAAAATTTCAAGATAATTCAAGAAAATCAAGAAAAAAATCTGAAGATAATGGAGAAAGAAGACAAAAGTCATTTTTGTGAAGATCAGCAAGATCTTGTTTTGGGCCTCCAGAAAGAGGTTAAACTGCACAAATTTTTGAAGAATGAAGATCAGCAAGATCTTGTTTTCGGCCTCCTGCATGAGGATAAAGTGCACAGTTGTAGAAGATGTGATTCTGAAGATGAATCAAGATTTGAAGAATTGGTAGATGGAAGTGAAGATGAGGATGTGGGATTATGGAAAAGCTTTGGAGTGGTGATATTGGGGAGTAAAAGTAAGTCCTCTCAATTGTGCTCCACTAGGGTTTTTTCTACACCTTTCAAAAACATTACCTTGGCCACACATGTGAGAAACGGGGAAACCCTTGGTTTTTGTTCCAGGTCTGGTGAAGAGGACGTCCTGAAGATCCCTCAAGTTGACAGTAGAGCCGCAAAGTATAAGAAGGTGGTGCAGAAGATTAGGCCTGTTAATGAGCCTATGCCTGTAGGTTTGAATCCTCTGCTGAAGAGGCCTCCGTTGTCAAGAGATATGTACTGTACTCCTCTAGTGAAGAATCCTCCTGATTTTGAGGAACCTGCTAGAGTGACAATGGAAAGGTTGAAGGTTTTTGACTTTGGTCCTGATGGATGGTTGTCTGAAGAGGAAAAGAAGTTGTTGTTGCACATTATTGTGCTAAGGGAGAAGGTGGTGGCATTTTGTGAAGAGGAAAGGGGTGTATTGAAGCCCTCTTATGGGGAACCTTACTTGATTCCTTTGGTTTGTCATGAACCTTGGCAAATCAAACCTATTCCAATTCCTGCTGCTATACATGATGATTTTGTAGATATTGTTAGGGAAAGGGTCAGGACTGGACTGTATGAACAATCAACTTCTAGCTACTCAAGTCTGGTGTTCTGTGTTAAGAAGCAGAATGGGAAACTCAGGGTGGTTCATGATCTTAGAGCCCTTAATAGAGTTACTATTAAGGATGCGGGGATGCCTCCAAGTGCAGAAGACTTTGTGGAAGCCTTTTCTGGAAGGGTGTGTTATGGTTTGGGTGATATTATGGGTGGTTATTATGAAAGGGAACTTCACACTGATTCACGGCCACTCACAACATTTGATTCTCCTCTGGGGAGATTTCAGCTCACTAGGTTGCCTCAAAGCACAACTAATTCAGTAGCAGTTTATAAAGCACAAATGGCTTGGATTTTACAAGATGAGGTACCTACTAATGTTAGTATTTTTATTGATGACGGTGGAATTTAAGGACCCTCCACTGATTATGTAAATGAAGTGCTGAAAGAAAACCCAGGTATAAGGAAGATTGTTTGGGAATATGCAATTACTCTAGAGAGAGTATGGTTTAGAATTGAAGAGGCTGGTTTGACCATTTCTGGTTCAAAGTTTTGTTGTTGTGTTCCAGCTCTGGAAATTCTTGGGCATGTGGTATGTAAAGAGGGGAGGATTATGGCAAAAAAGAAGGTTAATAAAGTTCAGTCATGGCCAAGGCCTAAAAATACTACTGAAGTCAGAGGATTTTTGGGAGTTTGTGTGTACGTCAGTATTTTCATTAAAGATTTTTCTTTGTTGGATTCAACTTTAAGGAGGTTTACCAGGAAAGATGCAGAGTGGGAATGGACTGAATAGTGTGAAGAGGCTTTCCAGAAGTTGAAGAAGGTGGTGGGTGAAGATATTATTCTTCACAAGTTGGATTATGGAAGGGAAGCTGGAAAAATTTATCTGGCGGTGTACTCAAGTTATATTGCTGCTGGTGCTGTTTTGTCTCAGGAAGATAAATCTAGGAAGATCAGGCCAGTAAGGTATGAGTCTGTGGTTTTTAATGAGGTATAATCTAGGTACTCTCAGCCAAAGTTGGAATTGTGCGGTGTAGCAAAGATCTTAAAGAAGCTACAAACTGTTTTTTGGGGGCAGCATTTTGAGCTGCAGGTGGATGATAAATCTCTTGTTCAAATGATTAACACACCTAGTCTGCCAAATGCTCCAATGACTAGGTGGGTGGCGTTTATTCAGCATTTTTCTTTTGACTTGGTGCACAAGCCAGGTAAAACTTTTACAATGCCAGATGGATTGTCAAGAAGACCGCCCACAGATGAAGATTCTGATCCTGAGGAGATTGATGAAGATGTTATGGTTGTTAGAGCCAGCACAAAGGGTGCTGAAGATTTTTCTCTCCTCCCCCATGAGGCTAAACTGGATGATTGCTCTTTCCTCCGCCAAGAGGATAAACTGGATATTTCTGATCTTGATTCTGGTGATCAGGATGTTTTTGTTGATGAAGATGGGGCTGTTGTTTGGGATGGCTCAAATCTGGAGAATGGTGTTTTTGTCAGTGAGCTGGATTCTCATAGGATTCAGTGGAAGGGTAGAGATTTATAAAAGCTTAGAGATTGGCATCTTGGATGGGCTGGTTGTGTTGCTCATGTGTACACTGGGGACTTTGATGATAGGGTTGTACCCCTGGTTCATGTTTTGTTGGATTTTGAAGATGAGACCTGGGGTCAGACTGGGTTTTATTTTGTTTTGGTTGAATATCTGTTGACCTTGGAGAGGCCAGATATTTGTGATGATAATACTTGGTTGGCAATCAAGAAGAAAAGTCCTGGGTTCTATGTGTCAGGAAGAAGGTTGATGAGGAGGTATCCAAATCCTCAAGTTGTGGTGACTCAGAAGAAGGGTCAAGAGTTGGTGTTGAATTCTTTGCATGAAGACCTTGGTCATAGAGGCTTTGGGGAGACTTATAGAAGAGTAGCAGACAGGTTTTAGTGGCCAGGTATGAAGTTGGCTGTGCAGGGTTGGGTTCAATCTTGTGAAGAATGTCAAAGAAGAAGTCACTTGAAACCTAAAGAGGTGTGCCGTGCTACTGGTGAATAAAATGTTTTTGGAAGAGTAAGTCTGGATGCTGTCCATATTAAAGAGGGCAGGTATAAATACTTGATTGTTGCTAAGGATGATTTGTCTGTTTGGGTGGAGGCAGCGCCTCTGGTTAATTTGACTGCCAAGAGTGTGTTGGAGTTTTTGAAGAAAGAATGGGTATTTAGGTATGGTTTTATGAAGTTGGTGACTGTTGATGGAGTGACAGAGTTTTGATCTGAATTCAAAGAAGCTGTAGCAAGCATTGCTTCTAAATTCAGGGTGGCTATGCCATATTATCCTGAAGCTGAGGCATGGTTGAAAGAGGCCATCAATTTATCAAAAATGCTTTGGTGAAGATGTGCCGAGACAGCGCCAAAAAATGGAGGCATTATTTACCCTTGGTGTTATTTGCTGATAGGGTCACTGTGAAAAGGACAACTGGCTATTCTCCTTATGATTTGATTTTTGGTCAGAAACCTGTTCTACCAGTGAATTTGGAGGCTGTCTCTTATCTTGGAATTGACTCGGATGGTGTGTGCTCAACAGAAGATTTGCTCTGTGCCAGGATGCAACAGTTAGATTGGAGGGAGGAATGTCAAGAGAAGGCATACTCTAGTATGATGAAAATAAGGAATCAATCAGTCAGATGCTGGGACAAGAAGTTGGCTCATAGACTCAGGAATTCTTTGAAACCTGGTTGTTTGCTTTTGGTATATAATAGAGGCTTAGAGAGTCAGTGGGCAAAAATGTTTGCTGACAGATGGAATGGACCTTACTGAGTCAGATCTCAAGTTTTTGGAGGTTCTCATGTTTTGGAAGAGTTGGATGGTGCAGTCCTAAAGAAGAGGGTGGCTGTGGATCAGGTGAAGAGATTTTACCCTAGAGGCACAAGAAGTGAAGAAGACTGACTCCGCAATGAGGATAAACTACGGGCCATTCTTTAATTTTGGATTTTTAGGGGTGATTCTGTGCATCTGTTTGTTGGAAACTTTTTTTTAGACGGTACCCATGGGTGGGGCCTCTAGATTTTGCCTTGGCAAGTGTGGGGGTGACTGATGGGCTGGCTGCTCTATCAACAGTTACCCCAGATTGTCTGTTTCCAACCCCTTCTCTTAATTTGGTTGAACCCTAGAATTAGTTTTTCTTCACAGGTCTCAGTCCTCTATGAATTTAAACTGGAAATTTGTTTGGTTTTCAAGTGCCAGACTCTTCACGCTTATTAGTTTTGTTTTCTGTGTTGAATGTTGTGTTTGTAAGAAGGTACCCAGGAGAGGCTTCTAGATTTTATTTTGGCAAGTGTGGTGGTAATTGATGAGCTGGCTTCTCTGTAGAACAGTTACCCCATAATGTCTGTTTCAAGTATTTTGTTTGTCCTAGTTTAATCCTAGTTCTGGTTTTGTTATTTAGGTTTTAGTCCACTATGACTTTAAACTGGCCCTGGACAGGCTTCTTTGTTCCCTTGGAGTGGGGGTGGATCACTGGTGGTCTCCCATTATTTTTACTTATTGGAGGGAGCCAACCCAGTGATAATTTCCTTGGATTGGACTTTTACGTTTCTTTTCTTCTGATTGCTGTGTTTATGGTTGTGTTAGCTGGTAGTCTTAGATTATTTATTTATTATATCTTTTTTTCTTTTAATTTCTTTATGGGGGTTATTAGGATGTAAAGAGGGAAAATCACAAAAATTATGGCGTTACCACATCAGGGTCACCTGGATGTGGTCAAGCATTGGTTGGGAAAGGCTTATCAATTGGCCGGGAAATGCTATTTTCTTTTTTCTTTTTTTAAATTATTTCTGTGTTTCATTTTTTTATTATTTTCTTTAATTGCTAATTTTTATCATTAATCATTTAAAAAAATATTTGATTGTGTATCCACATCAAGGTGCACTTGGATGTGGGTAAGGTATCAGGGGATCAGTTCATCAATTGGATGGGGGATACCAATTGTAATAATTATTAATTTAATTTTCAATTTTTGTTATTTTGTTTATTTCATCTTAATTTCATTTTCAATTTTTTGTTATTTTGTTTATTTCATCTCAATTTCATTTTCATTTTTTTAGTATGTTAGTAGTTTAGTAGTTAAAAATAAAAGAAAAATTAAAATTAAAATTAAATAAAAAAATTTATATATGTGCTAGCTGTTATTATTTTCTATTTCGTAATTTTGTTTAAATTCTTTTACTTAATGACGGGATGAAGAAGCCTCTGGCGGTTTGTCCGGATGGTTGTGGCATTTTTGTTTCTTGCTTGGATTAGAGGAAGAACTGTGTTCCTTGTGGTGCAGGCGGCTGGAGAAAGTATAGGGTTTATAATGGTCTGGAACTGGGTTGGGAGGTAAATTTTGGAAAGAAGAAGAAGAAGTAGGAATGGAGTGCTGGAAAGTGTGCTTGATAATTTGTGACATCTTCCAGTGGTCATCAAGGAGTTGTTTTCTTAGATTCTTCTCCAAATCATTCAATGGACCATGAAGAGCAAAGGCTTTAAGCATGTTTGAACACATCATGCTAAGTTGTTGCTTCATATCAGCATAATCCAGCGTCAAGGTAGTTTCTAGGGGTAGGCCAGTTCCAAATGCAGTTGCAGGCGGCGGAGTTCCAACTAAAAGCAGAAGAATTGGTTCAGAAATTTTTCCTCTTTTGAAGAAATTTTAGTTTGTATTTATTTTGGTACTTACAGATTGGGAGATCTTCAAATTTGTATGCAGCTGGAATATGGACGGCTGAAGAGTGTTGAATATGTATTGTATGAGGGTCCACCAGATTTAGGTATGGATTTTATGGGTAATTCTCTGAATGATGTTTTGAAGATGAAGGAGAAGAAAGAGGTTCCTGGGCTCTAGTTGCAGCAGCAGGGCGTTTGTTTTTGTCACTGTTAATATCATTGCTTGGAGCAGGGTTACTAGATGCTGGTGGAGGAGTGCCATTTAGTTTGAGGGCAGGACCAGGAGATGATGATCTGCTGGATGAATATTCAGAAGAATAATTGGCGGCCAGAGGAGAGGTGAATTTGTTTTCTCCTGGATCAACAGGAGTTTTGTGTTTAGAAGCAGTGTTGGCTGTTCTGGTGTTAATAGAAGAAGGAATGGCGGAGGTGCGCATTGCTCTGGGGGCATTAGGAGGTTGTGGTGTTGAGTTTTTGGTGTTGGATGGAAGAAGTTGATTGTTTTTTTTCTGAATTTGGATGTTTTGAGCCTGATTTTTGTTTTCTGATGAGGCGGGTGGGCCGCCTGATGACGGGATAGCTGCCTGGACGTGGTCTAGCAGCCTAGGAGCTGATTTTTGCACTATTTTTGATGAGGTTGCAGAAAGGAAATCAGATTCTTGCGATGATAAAGCTGGTCTTTTGGGCTTGGGTTTGGGAGTAGAGAATTGTGATCTTCTGGAAGGAGCAGAAGACAAGGAGGAAAAGGCAGGTCCATACTCTGGTGACCTGGTAGGTGATTTGGATATATATTTATGTGAATGTGAAGGCGGAGGTATTGGGTAATTGGGATCTCTGTCACACCTTTTCTTTTTGGAGTTTCAAGAATCACAGGCCCTGTTATAGAGTTTGGCCTGAGGAGTAGGAAGAGTGAAAGTGCAAGGTCTGCACATGTGGATGCACTGTTTGCAAGCATAGTCTTTTGGATCAGTGAAGCAAGGAAGGTCCAATGGGTTAAAATTAGGTGATCCAGCCATTACCTGTTATGAAGCAATAGTGGGAAGAAAAGGGATAAATTAACAGATTTATCAGTGATGTGTAGATGGTGTAGAAAGAGTGGAATTTCAGATGGTTGGCAGTGGTGCATTGCGCATGGAGGCGGCGCCACCCTTGTTATGCATCAGTCCGTCAAGACTTTAAACTGAACACTGGTACAGTCCCCCAAGACTATAAACTGAGGATGGTTTAATGGTTGAGTCCTTCAGGATTATAAACTGAAAAAGGGAGTTGGTGTGATTCTGGCAGAGGGCATCCAAAGGGGGAGTCTCTGAATTTTGTTAAGGCAAGTGTGGGGGTAACTGATGAGCTGGCTGCTCTGTAGAACAGTTACCCCTGAATGTTAGTTTGTTTCTTTGGGTCTTAAATGTAATGATCTCTGGTTCTGTCTTTTTGATTTAGGCTTTTAGTCCCCCAAGACTATAAACTGAGGATTTTTGAGTCCCCCAAGACTATATTATGAGGGCTGTCAGTCCCCCAAGACTTAAAACTGAGGATTAGTCCCCCAAGACTGTAAACTGAGGAACTTTTTTTTATGATGATTAGCTATATTCAGGAAGTCTGGACGAGTCAAGATTTTGTTTTATTTCTAAGTCAAGAGATTAATCAAGAGTCAGGAGGAAGAAGAGAATCAAGAGATCTAACAAAATGTTCAGCATTAGCTTTGAATTGGTGTATGAGGTTATTCCTTTTCTCAAGATCCTGTGGGTTCCTAGAGGGGAGTGGACTGGAAATAGTTTAAGAGGAGATGCTTCTATGGAGAAGAATGTTGTAGAAATTTGTCCTTAATGGTGGGAAATGGGTTAGGCGGAGGTGTTTTGATGGTTCCCACATTGTCATCATCACTGTCAAGAGGAAAATGAACTGGAATTTGGTCAGATTGGAGTTCAGTATGAAAAAATTTTGTGTTTACAATCAGATGGACCAGGGATGGTAGCAGTAGTGGTAGTAGTAGTGTAGACACTCTTTTTTGGAGGGTGTAATTTGTGGACCAGTCAGGGGATAATGATAGAAGGCCTGGATCTTTTGGCGCTGGTAGAAGGTGGATCAGGTTGTGGAGAAGGTGAAGAAGTTGCAGAAGACAATGGACCAGGTCTGAAGCAAGTCTTTTTTCTAGAGTGGCAGGCATCACAGGAGGTTCTGTAGGGATGAGCTGGTGGTGAGATGGAACAGATGAGGTTATTGTCAATGCAGTATTGGCAGGGGCCCATGTCAGTAGCAGATTTGGAAAGAAAGCTGAACATGGTGGTTTTTGTGTAGGAGAATGTTAACATTCTCTATTGGAGGGAGGATGTGGTCTTCGAAAAGTGGCGGAGCCCTTTGTTGGTTTATTTGGTGGTATTTTGGTATGCCTTAAATGGCTGTGTTTAAATAATTAGGTATTTTTCTGGAATTACGCAGCAAATATTGGGACTACGGGGATCTGGAGGCTACCATTGGATAGCCCTGGTTTTTCTCTATATTTTATGTTATGAGGACATTTTTCATAGCATAAGTATTTGGGGGATAAATTCTCACTTTTCATCTTAAAAAGATTGCTGTTGAATTTTGTTTTTTGTGTTTTATGGGCTAACCTTAGGTCTTAAGGTTAAGTGCTTAGTACCATTGGGAAGAGCAGAATTTTCTCTATATTTCATGTCCCAATGTTGTTGTAGTGTAATTATGTGTTTTAAGGGTTTTAGTAGTTGTAGGTGAATTATCTAAGTAGTTTGGGTGTTTTTGGTGGTTTCATGGCTTCAGGGTGGTCAGGACGCTTCAGGCGGGCTTCCCAGCGCCAGGCGGACTGCCTGCCTCAATGCTAGAGGGCTGGAAGCGCTTCTAGGGAGGTTTTATGCAGTTTGGTGGTCAGGAATTCCAGATTTGCAGGTGTGCATGGGTTCTGATTGGTAGTCTGTGTGTATATAGTGATTAAGACAGTTTTGGGACAACCTTAATTATCATTCAACCATCTGGAGGTGATATCCTTTTTCCTCACTCAGTTTTAACTGTTGTTGGCCACAATTTGGCTGTGTTTGTTGTAAGTAAGTTCTTCATTTAACTTATCTTAGCAACTGTTTTCTCTGTTATAGTCTTGCAAGCTATATCAAGTATTATTGCTGTCTCTGGTGTGGATTTTCAACCTACATCAAGTATCATTGCTTTCTCTGGTGTGGACATTGGTCTACATTTCAGTTCTTTGGTTTGGTAATCTGTCTGGTGACTACTTTCTTGACTGACCAAGCAGTCATTTGTGCTTAAGAAAGGGTCTTTGTGGTAGCAGGAAACAATTTACTGTAACAGGCAAATCTCATTCTATTTCTCTAAAGGGACAGGGGTTTTCTTCTGGTTTTTCTCCAACTCCCTTGGTCAAGGCCTATAGCTAGTACTATGGGATTGTCTACAGCATGATTTTTTTATTTTCAATAAAATCTCAAATTTTATTTATTTTTTATATTTTCTAATAAAGAAAATATTTTTCTTTTTTTTGAATTTTGGTGTTAAAATAATATTACAAATAAAGCATCAAGAAATTATTGATCTTTATTTTTTCACTTGACTTTAATGTTTGCATTTTTTATTGTAAATTAACATGGTCAATACTCTTGTTCTTAAAAAAAAGAAGGTATTTCTGCACTACTATACTCAATTTAAAGGACAAAAAGAAAAAATTGAGTTATTTCATGCTTCTATTTAAAATAAGTTCTTAAATTTTAATTAATAAAAATTCAATTTTTCTAATATTAGCCTTTTCTGTGAGTATCACTATAAATATATAATTTTTCTAATTTAAAACTATATTCTCATATATTGATTCTTCTATAAATATAATCATGCACTGATACATAAAAATTCACTTTAATACATAATATAGAGTCTGTGAAAAATAGTATAACTTGATATCTAAATTTAAAAACTCTCATAGTGCATGATAGAAATCTGTTTAGTTTGTGCTGTGTATTCCCAGGTGAAAAATATTGATATCTTCAATTATTGAATTCAAGAAAAATAAAGCATTAAGCTTACATTTCTAAAGAATATTTGTTGATTTATATTAATTTTCCCATTAATATTTTGTATTCTTTTTAATTAAATTATTTTAAGAGCAAAATTTCACTGAGTAGAAGTTAATTTTTATGACTTGATCAAATTAATTTAAAGAATGAAAATTGACCTAAATAATATTTATTTATTTGATAAAAATTGCTTCATAATTATGAAAAGTACTGGATTTACTAAAAATCTACCATAAAATGATTTTGAATTTGAGCACATTTTATCCTAAAAAAGACCAAAATTACTTTACTAACTGTTTGTATCATTTTCTTGCATTTTTGAATTTTATAAAAAAATATTAGACTTTACCACTTGAAGAATATTTCGTTTGTTTAACATATATAATCTCATTCTTCAATTTTTATTTATTTGGATAAAGGAGAAACGAGGGTGCTTCATCATGTCCATCTTTTGAAAATAAAATCTTACTGCATTTAATTTTTATAATTTTGTGTCATTTATACAGAACTTTAGAATACAATATGGGATTGGAACTATGGCTTAATTTGTTAGTTATATAATTAATTTTTTTTAAAAAAATGTATTGCATAAGCTTAAAATTTTGAAAAAAAAATTGAGAATAATTCAGTTTACATGGTCTCTATAAAAAAATGAAAGATTTGTATTATGAAAAAATGGATTTTTTCTACATTAAGAAGTCATGAAATATTTTTTAAATTTTTTCAAAAATATGTAGTATATTTCTTAGAATGATTAAACTTTATACTTAAGAAAAAAGAATTTAATTTCATGTATTTTTATTCTTAAATTTTCATTCAAAAAGATCATCTGATTATATTTCATCAATAAGTATTGTTTATTGAGAAGATTTCAAAAGCTTTTATATTCTTATTTCATTCAGATTTGAATAGTTTTTCATAATGCTTTCAATAAAAAATCACCCATGTTTTGTGAATATTTCAAGCTTATTTCAGGAGGATTTTAGTCTGAGTTCAGTGTGAGATCATTCTGAGTTCCATCTGTCTTCAAATTAAGGACTTGCTAGCAAGTCCCCCCCAAATATTTCATGGTGATCAGACCCTCCAGACTGCTTGAAGAAAAGATAACAAACATGATTTTGGTGCTCTCAAAGCACACACCACAAGAAAATCAATGGCGTTTTGTGCTCTTTGCCACCTGATTGTCTGACCTGTCAGTCAATAAATCTATCATTTATTGGCTTGAGACATTTCAAACAACTTTTTTTTGCCTACAACAGGTCAACATCTACAGTCATTTCTATCAATAAAAGTTGTTTGAAATGTCTCAAGCCAATAAATGATAGATCTCTTGACTGACAGATCAAACAATTGGGTTGAAAAAAGCACAAGACACCATTGATTCTCTTGTGGTGACAGTGTGATATAATTTCACAGCCATGCTGCTTGTGGAACATAGCAAATATTCATGATGTGATGACCTGTGCAATCATTCTTCACAACATGATTGATCATGAGAATCATAATGACAATGAGTTTCTATTAAACAATGAAGAGAACACTGAAACCTTTGTTTCAAGTTGTTCCAGTAAATAATGATCCTGAAATATTTTTCAAACCTTCAAGATATCAAGCAATAAATTGTACATTACAGGATACTCAGATTCATCTCCAGTTTATGGAAGATTTTAAAAATTTACAATTGGATGAGGAGAGAATTGCAATATTAAGATAAATTTGAAATAAAATATTAATATTAGTTATTCTTTTCTTTTCTTTTTCTAAAATTTTAACATTTAATTTTCTTATTTTTCATATATATTTTATATCTTTTTTTCATTATTATTAATCCCTTATACTCCAATACATCTGTTAACTTATAAGTTTCTTCATGGATTTTTACCTTTTTTTACCAAACCTTTCCACCTATGCCTCAAACTCCAGCTGAGAAGATGTATTTGTCAACTGAGGAGAAAGCTAAAATATTTGACATGTCAATGTGGTGTGCCAATCCCTACCAAATCTCATGCTGCCATGGACTTCCTCAGGCCACTTTGTGTGATATCATCAAAAAAATATGATGTCACCAGCACAGTGGAAACTGCTTCTTGCTCTGGCTGACCTCACAAAACAACCAAGCATGACATGCATGAAATAGCATGAAGCCTAAAAAGAAACAGAAAGTCAACAAAAGCTGAAATGGCTGACACACTTACTTGCAATATATCTTTTTAAACCCTGTCCTGACATGCAGATGAACTTGGTTTCCACAGTTGAGTTGCTGTTAAAAATCCATTTATAAACACCACGCATGATAGTCAACACCTCAAGTTTGCTTGGGAGCACTTGAACTGGACAGTTATTGATTGGAACTTGGTCCTGTGGTCTGACAAGTCAAGTTCTGAGATTGGCAAGCTGTCAAGACAAGCTTTAGTGTGGTGTGATGCAAAGGAAAATAATGGCAAAGATTATCTCAGGCCCCCTTTCAAGGGTGGGAATTCTTTTGTAATGGTATGGGGCTCTTTTCATGGCAATGTGAAGGGCCCCCATATTTTTCTTCCTCCCAAGCAGCAAACAACAAAGGTCTTTATTGAGAATGTATACCTTTCAAAGTTACTCCCCTGACTTGCCAAGCATGACAAACAAAACCAACTTACACTAATGGAAGATAATGGCCCCATTCATACCTCTCAACTTGCTAACAGCTTCCAAAGTGCTGTAAGCTTATACAAGATGCTAGACTGGCTAGCCCAGTCTCCTGATCTCAATCCAATTGAAAATTTTTGGAATGACCTCCAAGATGCAATTTCTACTCATTATCAACCAAAGACCATACCTGAAATGCGCAAGGCTATACAACAGGCCTGGGATGACCTTCTGAGCAAAAAACTAGAGAACTTGATTGCATCTATGCCTGCCAGGATGCAGGCTGTGTTAGATGCCTATGGTGGCTCTACTCATTGGTGAGATGAGGGTTACCATTTGTAATAGTTCCATTAATTATGTAAAAACATTGGCAAATCAAAAAATTATTATAATGATTGTTTTCCACATGGTTGTCTGAGTTGGGAGCTACCGTGCTACATGTGTGTAGAGTGAGTATTTATTGAGATATGACGAACTGAAAACAGGCGGATACTTTTGTCACCCCACTGTACATGCTCTTACAAGGTCAAAATACAGTGCAGAACATTTGTGGATGGAGCTGGTACTTTTGTGTCTAGGTCCGAGAGAAGCAAAATGACTGATGCAATGCATTTTGGGGCTGAGTGGCTTTGCATATGCATTTTCCTCCTTCCCATCTTTCTTTCTTCCTCCATCGCTTTTTCTTCTTCTTCTTCTTCTTCTTCTTCTTCTTCGCTCATGTTTATTCCTTCTTTGGCCGGTCTCGATCGGGCAGTCGGTACATCCAGATCTCTCTTTATCTCTGTGTACAGACACTCTGCTTATTCTTCCTTCTTCTCATCCCAACAGCCATGATCATTGTCTCCGAAATTGGTGACAAGACCTTCCTCATCGCCGCTCTTCTGGCTATGCGCCATTCTCGGTCTGTGGTCTTCCTTGGCGCTTTTTCTGCTTTACTCGTCATGTCCATCCTTTCTGCTGCCTTGGGACACGTTCTTCCTGCCTTGGTATCAAGAAAATACACCGTCCTTGCCGCTTCGGCTCTTTTCCTTGTCTTTGGTTTTAAAATGCTTCAAGAAGGCTTTTCTCTCCCTTCTGGCACTGATAAAGTTAACGAAGAACTGCGTGAAGTCGAGGATGAAATAAATGAAAAACTCTTGGATGATGACCAGTCTGACGCTGAAGCTGGTAAACTATCTCCAGATAGAAAGTCTAGGCTATCTTCCTTCTCTCCTTCTAAACGTTCTGATGATCATTTCGATCAAAAATCTAAATCCTATCCTCCTTCTCTTACCCGTGGCCTCAAAAACTTGGTTTATTTGGTTGCTTCTCCTGTCTTGGCACAAACTTTTATCATGACTTTTCTGGCTGAATGGGGTGACAGAAGTCAAATCTCGACTATCGCTCTCGCAGCTGCACATGTTGGTTATCATTAGTCATCATCATCTTTTTATCTCACAAGAGCTCATGCTTTCCATTTTTACTCTTGTATTTATTTATTAACTTATTATTCAAATGTCTTGTTGACGTGTGATTGAGTTTAGAACGTTTTCCTTGTCTCTTTGGGAACTATTCTGGGTCATTCAATCTGTACTTTTATTGCTGTTTTCGGTGGTAAATGGCTGGCTACTAAAATATCCGTCAAGCATGGTTTGTTCAATTTTCTTAACCTGTGCATCCTCAGACTCATTTATTCATCCTGATCACGTTTTGTCGGTATCAGTCACGTTGGGTGGAGCAGTCCTCTTTCTTATATTTGGCGTTTTATACTTGTATGAAGGTATGACATGGGACGAGACACCTCTAGGTAATTCAAACACAAGACTAGCTTTTGAAATAGCTGCAATGATGGACAGCGATGAAAAACTATGAAACTATAACTCATTTTTTATGTTGAAGCCCATTTCCCTCGCGTTTAATTTTCTAACCTTCAGTAAAAAAATTAAAAGACATTTTTATTTTTCATTTTCAAGCTTCTCTTGCTTCTATTCTAGGAATTCTTGATCATCCGTGATTTGATCATAAAATCAGGTGGATTCATATATTATGGCCCTTCTCAAAAACCAAGACTGGTAATTCATAATTTTATATAGACAGGATTTTTTTAATATGGAACTAAAGGCAATGTTTGCTCTGGCTTTCTTTTTCAATTTTGCATTTTATTAAAATTTCGAGGTGAATACTATTTTCATTTGTATTATTTTAGTCTCTTAATATATAAATCATTTTAATAAGAACAATATTATTATCTCGTGCAAACATTTTTGATTAAAGAATTTCGAATTGAGTTAAATAGTAGAACTAGGACTTTTTGCATTCTAACAAAATGGACATCTTTATGAATTAGTTGATTGGTTTGTTAGATATGTTTGTTTATATATATTTCTTGCAGTTAATCAAGTGATGTTTCATCTTAGAGAACGGAGTGGGGGGGGGGGGAGTTAGATAGGCTGCGGCATTGATTTTGAGGGCTAAGGGGTGGACATTAGTAATGATAAGAATGATAATGATGAAACTAGAAAGAAAGGAAAAGGGAAAACATAGTAGCACACAATAATTGATCTCTGGTGTCTGGTGTCTTCATGAATTCTGTTTAGCTTATTATTTATGACGCTTGACTAAATTGTCTTCACCCACTGAACACTAAATAGATATATATATATATATCTGGAACTTTCTAGTATGTTATGCTAGCTTTAAATTTATTAAATTGAAAATTAAAAGAAGGATAGTGAGATAGTGAGATCAGTTTTTTTATTTATTTATTTGATTTTTATTTATTTATTTTTATTTAGTTATTTCTTTATTTCCTTATGTTATTTATTGATTCTATTTTTTATTTTATTTTAATTTATTTCATCTTTAATTTAATTTAAATTTAAATTTTATTTATTTATTTAATTTTAATTCTAATTTTTATTTTTATTTTTTTGGAAATGTAAAAGGGTAAGTGGGGGGAAAAAAAGGAGATGAATGAAGAAAGGAATGAATGAAAATCATGTGTGTGTGTGTGTGTGTGTGTGTGTGTGTGTGTGTGTGTGTGTGTGTGTGTGTGTGTGTGTGAGTGCATCTGTATGAGATTTTATTTATTTATTTATTTGTTGTTTTCTATTATTGACTTTTATTTTTTGTTTCTTAAAAAAAATAAAAATAAAAATAAAAATAAAAATAAAAATAAAAATAAAAATAAAAATAAAAATAAAAATAAAAATAAAAATAAAAATAAAAATAAAAATAAAAATAAAAATAAAAATAAAAATAAAAATAAAAATAAAAATAAAAATAAAAACAAAAATAAAAATAAAAATAAAAATAAAAATAAAAACAAAAATAAAAATAAAAATAAAAATAAAAATAAAAATAAAAATAAAAATAAAAATAAAAATAAAAATAAAAATAAAAATAAAAATAAAAATAAAAATAAAAATAAAAATAAAAATAAAAATAAAAATAAAAATAAAAATAAAAATAAAAATAAAAATAAAAATAAAAATAAAAATAAAAATAAAAATAAAAATAAAAATAAAAATAAAAATAAAAATAAAAATAAAAATAAAAATAAAAATAAAAATAAAAATAAAAATAAAAATAAAAATAAAAATAAAAATAAAAATAAAAATAAAAATAAAAATAAAAATAAAAATAAAAATAAAAATAAAAATAAAAATAAAAATAAAAATAAAAATAAAAATAAAAATAAAAATAAAAATAAAAATAAAAATAAAAATAAAAATAAAAATAAAAATAAAAATAAAAATAAAAATAAAAATAAAAATAAAAATAAAAATAAAAATAAAAATAAAAATAAAAATAAAAATAAAAATAAAAATAAAAATAAAAATAAAAATAAAAATAAAAATAAAAATAAAAATAAAAATAAAAATAAAAATAAAAATAAAAATAAAAATAAAAATAAAAATAAAAATAAAAATAAAAATAAAAATAAAAATAAAAATAAAAATAAAAATAAAAATAAAAATAAAAATAAAAATAAAAATAAAAATAAAAATAAAAATAAAAATAAAAATAAAAATAAAAATAAAAATAAAAATAAAAATAAAAATAAAAATAAAAATAAAAATAAAAATAAAAATAAAAATAAAAATAAAAATAAAAATAAAAATAAAAATAAAAATAAAAATAAAAATAAAAATAAAAATAAAAATAAAAATAAAAATAAAAATAAAAATAAAAATAAAAATAAAAATAAAAATAAAAATAAAAATAAAAATAAAAATAAAAATAAAAATAAAAATAAAAATAAAAATAAAAATAAAAATAAAAATAAAAATAAAAATAAAAATAAAAATAAAAATAAAAATAAAAATAAAAATAAAAATAAAAATAAAAATAAAAATAAAAATATAAATATAAATAAAAATAAAAATAAAAATAAAAATAAAAATAAAAATAAAATAAATAAATAAATTAGAAAAATTCCCTCCTCTAGACAAAGACATGATATTTTTCTTTTCTTTTCTTTTCTCTTTTTTTCTTTTTCCTTTTTTCTTTTTTGTTTTTTTGTTTTTTTTTCTCTTCTTTTCTTTCATTCTTCATTTTTCATTTTTAATTTTTAATTTTTAATTTTTAATTTTTAATTTTTACTTTTTCTTTCTTACTTTTTCATTCTTTTTTCTTTTTTTCTTTTTTTCTTTTTTCTTTTTTCTCTTTTCTTTTTTCTTTTTTCTTTTTTCTTTTTTCTTTTTTCTTTTTTCTTTTTTCTTTTTTCTTTTTTCTTTTTTCTTTTTTCTTTTTTCTTTTTTCTTTTTTCTTTTTTCTTTTTTCTTTTTTCTTTTTTCTTTTTTCTTTTTTCTTTTTTCTTTTTTCTTTTTTCTTTTTTCTTTTTTCTTTTTTCTTTTTTCTTTTTTCTTTTTTCTTTTTTCTTTTTTCTTTTTTCTTTTTTCTTTTTTCTTTTTTCTTTTTTCTTTTTTCTTTTTTCTTTTTTCTTTTTTCTTTTTTCTTTTTTCTTTTTTCTTTTTTCTTTTTTCTTTTTTCTTTTTTCTTTTTTCTTTTTTCTTTTTTCTTTTTTCTTTTTTCTTTTTTCTTTTTTCTTTTTTCTTTTTTCTTTTTTCTTTTTTCTTTTTTCTTTTTTCTTTTTTCTTTTTTCTTTTTTCTTTTTTCTTTTTATCATTTTTCATTTTTCATTTTCTTTCCTACTATTTCATTTTTTCATTCTTTTTTCTTTTTCATTCTTACTTTTCCATTTTTTCATTTTTTTTCATTTTTTTTTTCATTTTCATTCATTCATTCTTTTTTTTGTTTATCAGATCTTTTATGTTTATTTACTTGTTTACATACTGTGGTCTATTTTTTTGTTTTTGTTCTTCATTAAAATTGAAGTTGAAGTCGAAAAAGATATAGAATGGATGAATGGATCTCTAATATATAGTATTTAAGAGGGGGGAATTGAATTAACATCAGATGAACTATAATAAAATTGTTTAGTTATATGTCTGAGATTTTGATTTAATCTTAACCCACATACACATTGAACAAGGGGAGGGCGGGAAGAGAAGGACGATTGGTTAGATTTAAAATTTTTATAACACCATTTTTAACTTCAAGTTATTTCAATACTTTATTAGATTCATTATATAAGGATCTGAAAAAAATGCCTCCCTTTCAAAGCCATTCCAATAAGAGAGGCGTGAAATAAGTGATAATTAAACCAGCTCCAGCACGAGTAAAAGAATCCATAGTCTCCATAACAAACGTTTTAAGATCATATACACCTGCATTTGCACCTGCTATGATGGAAGCATACTCTCCTGAAACTTGATAACAAGATATCGGATAATTTTTTGCTAAAGATTTCGCATCTGCTATAATATCTAGATAAGGTAAAGCAGGTTTCACCATGATTACATCTGCACCTTCTGCCATATCACGAAGCTAATATATATATGTCAAAATTAAAAGATAATTGATCGCTCATTCAATTTTACTCTTCTTAAAATAATAATATTATTAATGAAATGATAGATGGATGAAAACTAAAGAAAAATAACGTACAATTGCACGATGAGCTAGACCTCTTGCATGAGGAGGAAGTTGGTAACATCTCCTATCACCGAAAGAAGGTGCTGATCCGGCTGCATCTCTTTTGAAATGTTGGTTGGTTATCACAATAAAGTAACAATCCACCCCCCCCAAAAAAAAAAAAAAAAAAAAAAGTGGGTTGAAATGGAAGAGGTTTCACTCAAGTATACCAAAAAAATTTAAATTTATAATTGAGGTTATACTACATAGTTAGAGACTAACCTGAATGGTCCATAGAGAGAGCTAGCAAATTTTGCAGAGTAAGACATTAGACAGCATCTGTTAGCTAACCTCATATCAGCAAGAGATTGCTTAATTTTTTTGATTCGACCATCCATCATATCACTTGGAGCGACACAATGAGCACCTGCACGAGCATAAGCAGTTGCAACCTCTGCAATTCTTGAAGCAGATGCTTCCATCATTAGCTGACCTCCAGAACCTTCTTCAAGAATTCCACAGTGACCATGACTAGTGTACTCGCACAAGCAAACATCCACTGCAACAAATAATTCCG
Source organism: Hemileia vastatrix (assembly GCA_030280995.1). NCBI lineage: Eukaryota > Fungi > Basidiomycota > Pucciniomycetes > Pucciniales > Zaghouaniaceae > Hemileia > Hemileia vastatrix. The sequence continues at coordinate 4,184,789 of JASXTE010000011.1, forward strand.
GAAAATTTCGTGTGATGATTTTAATAGCACGTATCACTGGTCCATCAGGATCATCTGCTCCTGAACCTCTATCATCCTGTTCTCCGGTAAGAAGTTGGCAAAACAGATATTAATCAACATGATCAAAATATCATCGAGAATAAGTCCATCAATGTGGGAAGCTTCTCCTTTCTCCTCCTCCTCCTCCTCCTCCTCTTTTTCTGCTGCCTCCTCATCTTTTTTCCCTCCATCTATAAAAATTACATAAAAACATACTTTACAGCCATTAAGTGGAACGCCAAAGATGAGGATTGACTTCAGACCTTTTCGAAGTAAACTACTCAAAAAGGTGATGAGCTTGTCGATTCCCCACCTAGATAAAAATGACTATCAGAATGATAATCCAGAATTAAAGATAAAAAGAAGGGAGGTAACCTTTTTTGGTTAGGCAAAGAGGGAATAACAACTTCCATATCTGGTTGATCAGTGACAAAAATGGGATACATAAGCATATCCTTCGTGATTTTTCTTTCCGCCTATAAAACTTGTTGATCAGTGGTGAAAAAAAAAAGAAAGGATCACAGACGGAGCAAAAAATGAAGTACTTGAAGAGCTCGAGTGAAAGGATGGTTATATCCCCCTTGAAGAATACTTGGAAGGTCCACTTGCCTGTCCATGATTAGGGCTAGTGACTAGATTTACTTTGTTTAACACCAAAAATGTTTTATAGCTTCATAAAAGTTACTTTACTTTCAAGTTATTGATTTTGAATCTAAAGCTATCTTTAAAAATCTTACCACTTGAATGGTACAAATGAAAATTTAAAAGTTAAAGTTATACTACAAGACAAGGTATGACACCTTCTTTCATGCAATATGTTAAAAGCATGAAAGCATTTTTCATAATGAATATAAAATTGCATACTGGCATTTTGATATCACATCACTGGGAGGTAACTAGTGTTGGTGATTATTTTTATTTAGCCACTACCACTCTATACAAATGAGGAATGCTCCATGTGGTGCTACAGTACAGCTATGTAGATATGTACCTTTGTGGTTTTAAAATGAATAGCAACCAAAAGGAAGTTTTTCAAAAAAAATTAGGTACAGCTCTTTAAACAATCAACACCCCAACTTTATTTATTTATTTATTTGTTTTTAACAATAAGGATAATATTCTTAAATCCTATCAATTTTTCAGATGTTTGAATTATTTGCCTTTGTTGCTATTAAATTTTGTATCTTTGATTTTTCATCTCTAAAATTTCTTCTTCAAATCCTGATAAGTTTTTCAATTTTTTTCCCTCATTTTTATTCTGTGGATGACAGTGGATTAGTACAACATATTCATTACAAGCATCAATAATGATATTTTTAAAAACTACCTCTGGCTCCAAAAAGATAATGGATTAGCTAACTTCATTAAGTCTTACTCGCAAACAATCAAATACCCTCCCAAGTAAAATTCATCACTTGTTTAACCCATCTTCTCTTTTTTCTTACCATTACTTGAGGCCAAAACTAGCACCTAAAAATATTCAACAATCATCTCAAAAAACTTTTAAAGGATAATCCTGATTGGCCACACCTCAAAGCGTACACCTTACCTAAATTTATTCCAGCTTTAACTAGATGAACTACTCCCTTAGTCATGGAAGTACATAGGGAATGAGAGCTGAGAATGAGGATGTATTGAGGAACCTCATCAAACCCAAACAGGCATTAATTTAAGGAAATACTTTGCGAGTCACTTGGGTCAACAAGATTCACTTGAAAGGAGTAAAGAGAAAATATGTTGTTGAAGTAAAGAAGCCCTCAAGAGATATTTGGTAGCTTATTGTATTGGTCAATAAAAATAAAAAAGGGGGGACTTAATGTAAGTTTAAAAGGATTGCAAAGATGACTATGACAATTTAATTCTAAGAATCAATGTAAAATCCAATACCCCATTTGTATGACACATAGCCCCACTGAGCTTTGAATATAAATTTAAGTAAATTCACAACCCCAAAAATTATATATCTGCTTAAATTATTTAATAATGAGCAATACAGACTGACTAGTCAAAATTAGATTCAGACTAAGTGAGGAGTAAACTATAAAAAATTAAGGAAAGTAAAAATAAAGAGAATACAAGTATAATTTTAGAGCACAAATGAAAAAAGAACAACCTGCTACTACCCAAAATACATAAAACACAACTAATGTCAGCAATTTGAAACTAGTACAATTTTAGCTTAATTCACTTTTAAACATATAAAAAAAATTAATATATTAAAATAAATGACACTTGTGATTTAGAATTATGATAAGAAACAAAATAAAAAAATAAAACCATATTGACCAAAATTTTTATTAAAATATGTGTCACCAGATGGCCTATGCACATGTTTGAGGGTGTTCCTGAGTAAGTGAGATTGGTAAGAGTGATTGAGAACTACTTTAAGGAAGAGATTCAAAGATACGTCAAAGATAAATTATTTGCTTGGAGGCAAGTTCAATGTGAATAATAATGCATGGTAGAGTAACACTAAAATTCAAGGAATCTCACAAAGGGTTACAACTTAAAAACCAAAAGGGATTTAGAAGTTTTAGAAGTTTGAATAGAAATTGATTATTAAGAAAGGCAGGAAACAATAATAGCTTTATATAAATGTAACTATTATCACAATGATGTTATAATTTAATTATAAGGAATGTCAAACCAAATCCCCCCAGATATATAGACAACTTCATCTTGCATTGACCCCTTTAATTATCTGCCCTTATTTACCCTTGACCCTCCACTAAAACCTACAGATCCTTTAAACTTACTCCTATTCCCACTCACAGACCTTTAATTACCTGTAATCACACAATAATCCAACATTTAAACTATACTATTGATCTGAGCACTTATACACCATGCATTTTCTTAAAGTTGAAATGTATAAGCAGATGATTGACTAATTTAGATTTAAGGTTTAGATAGTGCATTTGCTGGTGTATTGAAATCAAGACAACAAAGCAGAAAGGTAGTTACTAGGTAGATATTTTTTTCTGCACTTCAAGTATAGATTTGCGTATCTATATATGTATTAAAAGATTGACTTTTGCTTTGAGTGTCATGTGGCATGTGACAGATTCCCAGGTATAAAACGCAAGCTCTGTTGAGTGTGAGAAATCTTCATTTACCCCTTCTTGAAAATATTTACTAGAGTTTTGTAATTAGTATTTACTTTAATATTTCAATATGACCAATAACAAAAATCCTACCCCTACCCCTCCTCACCCCTGAGCTGAAAGTGGAATTACCATGTGTCAGTTTAGAATAGCATGCACATCTTGCATTGCTATTTGCCTCTTCTGTGTGGAGAGTACTGCCTCCCTAGGCCCTCATAAGAAGTGCAAGTTTTTTTATGGCACCGAGTAGTGTGTGATGCATTGGAAAAGAATCCAACTATCAAATGTTGATATTCAATGACCAAATTTTGGTTTATTTCCAAAGATCAGGCAATTGTCAAGTATATTTGGGAGGTACCCATTGAAAAAAATTTGTTGGTAGATGGTTCTGGTGATTTATTGGATCAGGAGGGAAGGAAGGAGATTTCTGGTTGGTTAGCCAGTCTAAAGTAAGGGAAGAGGCCGGTGGCTCCTGATGAATAGATTGATGAACTTTTTGAGGATAGATCAGATCTGGTAGTGGAGGTAGCTCCTACTGTGAAATGTAATTGACTAGTGGTCAAAGATGATAATGATGAGGTGGTGGATGTGGGTGAATCCCCCAAACCTAAATTAATTATTAAAACTGATCTGTAGTTTGAAGTAAATGTTTTAAAATTTTAACTTTTGTTTTTGCTTTGGTAGCTAACTGATCATTATTTTAGGAGGCAGAGATTAATTAAGTATTTCCTATCAAACCTCAAGTCAATGTTGAACACCCAGTCAAAGCAGGTCCTTCAAGGATTGTCCCCACTAAACCCACAACTAATGCTTTGAATGGGGAAGCAGAATTAGATAAGGTGTGGTCAAAGAAGCTGGGGCAGGCTTGTAAAACCAGCTTTGTCACACAATTGTGCAATGAGATCAATGGGATATTTAATGCAGCTTCCTTCAATGTAGACAAGGAATTACTGGATATTAGAGAGGTGCTTCCAGTCAGGGAGAAAGTGGTATTTGAGAATAGTAGGAAGGAGCTTCAAAGGGTCATTGAAAAGATGAAAGAATTGATTGGGAGAAAAATCTAAGAAAAAAGAAAAAAAAACAAAGAAAAATTTGCATGTTGTTGTCTTGAATATTTGTTAATTTTTTTGTTTTATTTTTTTTTTAAATTTTATTTTTTTAAGAAATAAATGAAAATTAAAATTTAGAGAAGAAAAGAAAGAGATTAAATCTTTTTTTTTATTTTTAATTTTAGTTTTGTTTTAATTTATCTTGTTTCAAAGTTTTAGTTTTAATTAATTCAAATGAATAGAAAAACCAGAGAAAGAAGGAAAGAGAGAAGAGAAAAAAAATATTTTTTATTTAAAAAAAAGAAAAGATTTAGAAAAGAGAAAAGATTCATTTTGAAAAAAAAATTTATAGGATAAGATGGATTGATTTAGATAAGAAAAAGAAAAATTTTGGATTTGCTAGAAAAATAAGATGGTTTTGAGTTGTATCATGAAGACTTTGATGATTGAGAGTTGTTTGATTTAGGAGAAAAGAAAAAATAAAATAAAATTGATTTTTGAAGAAAGAATTGATTTTAGTTGAGGTTGAAGTTTTGAAAATTACATAACAGCAATTAATAAGAAAAAGGAACATAATTTTTGTAGTAAGATTTGGTCTTATTTTGATTTTATTTTATTTATTTAATTTAATTTAATTTAATGTTATTTTTTTGTTATTTTAGTTTGATTTTTATTTTTTTAAGTATTTAGAAGATTTTAGAAAAGAAAAAATATATGAAATTTAAAATTGATTCAGACAAAAAAGAAAAGAAAAAGATAACAAAAATTTTTTTTTTAAGTTTTAAGGAGAGAAAAATTGAATTTAAGGTTTGGGTTTTTTAGTATATTTTAAGTGAAAAGATTTTAAAATTTCAGGAAAGTTTTAAAAATTTACGGCCAGTTCCCAAGATGTTTTATTTGAGTCATTGATTTAGCCTTCCCATTCCACAATGTATTGAAGTTTCTCCTTGCACCTTCTTGAATCAAGAATCCAACTTACTTCCCACTCTAGATGATCTTCTACTTTTACCAGTTACAGAGGGGGTTGGTTCTTTCCTGGGTATATTTCTCAAGCCAGTTCCAGAAGAGATACTTAAAAAATAGATGAATCAATTGTCATTATGAAGGTAGCTTGAGTTAAAATGAATTTTTAGAAACTTCTGCATCAATTTCAAATTGACCCCAGCAATTTTCTGATAATTTCCTTGATGGTTGAGTTTTACAAATATTTCTAGATTTGAGCCATAATTTATTTCCTAGTTTAAAAGGTGGAGCAGATTGTCAATTTTTGTCAGCCTGTTCCTTATATCTTTGATTTCTCATCTCGAGGTTAGATTTGAGTTTGCCTTGAAGTTGTGAAATGGTTCAAAGATAATTTTCAGCAGGATGATTAATTCCTACATGAATTGGATTGAATTGAGTATTTCCTCAATAGATTGTTTCAAAAGAAGAATGTTTTGCCAAATAATGTGTTGAGTTGTTATAAGTAAATTTGGCCAATGGTATCCATGTGGTCCAATAGTCTTGTTGGTAGTTGACATATATACAAAGATATTTTTTTATCGATTTGGTTGATTCTTTTGGGTTTCCCATTGGTTTCAAGATGATAAGCAGTAGAAATATTCCCAGTAATATTTAGTTGTTGACAAAATTGAGTCCAGAAAGTAGAGACAAACTGAGATCCTCTATCTGAAATAATATCAGTGGGTAAGACATATTTAGAAAACACAAATTCTAGAAATAATTTATCTAAATCTTCTGCAGTATAACTAGTATTAGTTTTAATAAAAATAGATATTTTAGAAAATATATCAACTATGACTAATATACCATCAAATATATCTGATGGAGGTAATTGAGAAACAAAATCCGTAAAAATTTATTCACATGGTTTAGAGGGAATTGGAATTGGTTGAAGCAACCCATACTTCTTATGTCAAAGTACCTTGTTCCTATTACATTCATATCAGGCTTTAATATCTGCCTTAATTTACCTGGCCATTCCTGGACAAAAGAAATCTCTTGCTATTAACTGATTGGTTTTATCAACACAAAAATGACCAGCTAATGGAGAATAATGTCTAGTATTAAAAATTCATAACTTTATATCCTTATTTTCTGGTATGACTACTCTACCTTCAAAGACTAACAGACCTGATTCTATACTGAATCTCTTGGCCCTTTGATTTGAGAGTATTTTGTCTTAAATCCCCAAAAAATTATCATTCTTTAATTGAGCTTCTCAAATGTTGGAAGGTGGATTTCAAATTGATTTTGTTGTCATCAAATTAAGTTTATGAATTGTTAAAATTGCTTTGTTGAAAATTGATGTCACATTTTCTGGATTCTATTCAGCAAATTCCTCCCCCTTCTGTGGATAAATTTTGTCCCAATGTGATAAAAGATCTGGAACTACACAATTTTTTCCTTGGTGATAGGTAATAGTAAAAAAACATTCATATATGAACTCAGCCCACCTAGCCTGATGTTTATTAGTACTGTGGAAAACATGAAGTATTTCAAAGCATTATGATCAGTTAGGATTTGAAAAGAATAATTTAGACTGAGAAGGAAAGAACTCAATTTCTTAAGACAATGAATAATAGCTAATAACTCTTTATCATGAATTTCATAATTTAATTCTTCTGTGATTAATTTATGTGATTTGAATGCAACAGGATGAAACAATTTTGTTTCAGGTTTTAATTGTGATATCACCCCTGCTATAGCATAATCTCTAGAATCTTTCTCAACTATTGTCAAGGCTGTAGGATTAAATTGTTGAAGAATTGGAGCTGTGGTGAATGCAATTTTCAATGATTTGAGTTCTTTTTGTGCTATTTCTGTGAAGACAAAGAGAGTATCTTTTTTAAGAAGAGGACTTAGATTTGCTGTAGTTTTAGAGAAATTTTTTATAAATCTTCTATAGAAATTTAAAAACCCCAAAAATACCTGTAAGGATTTTAGTTTGGTTGGCTCTGGCTATTCCAAAAATTTATGAACCTTTTTAGTATCTATTACTAAACCCTCAGTGGACAATGTAAACCCCCAAAAGTTGATAGATTTTAGGTGGAATTTGCACTTGGTGTGCTTGGCATAAATTCCTTGTTCTTGAAGTCAAGTAAGAGCCATTTTGACATGTTGAATATGTTATTTGCGGCACTTCAAGAAGATTAAAATTTCATCTAGGTAGATTACAACAGAAATTTTTAAAAATATCTTGAAAGATATCATTGAAAAAAGTTTGAAAATTTGATGGTGCATTTCACAATCCAAAGGGAATTACTATATATTCAAAACTACCAGATCATTTATGCATTTTGGTTAAAGGTTCATGATCTTCTGCAATGCAGATATAATTTTAAGCACCTCTGAGATAAATTTTAGAAAATAAATTAGCACCATTAAACAAGTTAAGAAGTAATGACAAAGGAGGAATTGGATATGCGCTCTCCTTAGTCACTTTGTTGAGATTTGTATAATCAACACATCACCTAAGACTTCTATCCTTTTTCTTAACAAAAAAAATTGGAGATCAAGTTGAAGATTTACTGGCTCAAAAGAAAAAATTTTCTACATTCTCTAAAATATATTCTTGAAGAAATTTAGATATGTCATTCAAAAATAAATAGACAGGACATTCCAATGGTACTGGACCTATCAACTCTATTTGATAATTGTAAGGTCAATGAGGTAATAGCTTGTCAGACTTAAGGATTGAGAAAATATCAATGAAGTCATGATAAGCTTCTGGTAGAGTTGATTTTATGGCTTAAATACTAATTTGGTAATCATCCTCATCTTCAAAGAAGTCTGTTGAAGGTATAAATGTATTTAGAGAGCAAAAATTGATTACCTCAAGGCTATTGAAATCCTCTTCAAGTAAAGTTGTCAAACTAAAATATTTAGCAATATGCTCATTTGAAGGAAAATCAGATGCTTGCAATAAATCTGGCAGAGAAGTGTCCTATAGCTGGACTTTTTCAGACAGGTTTTTTAGCTCCCTATTGTCCTGCATTAATGAATCAGAAATATACTTAGGAGGAGGGATGATCAGTCCCTGTGACCAATCAATTTCAGGATTCCACTGATGTAAGAAGTCATGGTCAAGAATGGTGTTGTACATCCTTGGGGAATACAAGACTGTTAATTCCCACTTGAAGAAGGGAGAATTCTGAGAGTTGAAAACCCATAAAAATTTCTAACTAACCCAGTATTTTGGTTCCTCTGATTTGACAAGATAAATTGGAATTTGGTCAATGTTTAAAAATTTCAGCTTAAGTTTTTTGGCAAAAGATAAACTGATAAATGAAATTAAAGCTCCAGAATCTATAAGACAACTGAATAGAATATCCTCCTTAAAAAGAATTAATCTCAAAAGGTTAAGGGAAACTACAGTCCTTAGAACATGGAGGTTCTTTGCACTGGAAGATATAAAATAGTTTAATTTACACACAAGTAAACTTTTCACTAGTTTTTTGACTTGGAATTGTTACCTTCTCTGTCCTTTAATTTAGCACATTAATCCAACTTGTGTTAACCCCCACAATACATAAATAACCCATTATCTGCTCTTCATTTCCTTTCAGCTTCCTTTACTTCCCCTTTTTTATCAAATACCTTACTGATATTGCCTGGGTTCAAGCTTTTGGATCAAACCTTTTGCTTACCCTTTTGATTGGATTTGGTTTGAGATGAGTTTTGAGTTGGTTAAGGATGATTTGAAGTTTGAACTGGGAGATTTATTGGCATTACACCTTTTTAAAAACAGCCTTGGTGAGCAATATTAATTTTGAGGGTCCTATCCATGAGATCTGTTAAGGTTGTCATTTTCTGACCATGAATATTTAGTTGGTCAAGAATCCTTGAAGGAAGTCCCTTTTTGTAATGATACTTTAGGGCTGCATCATTTCAACCTACTCAAGTTTGTAGAGCCCTGAAGCTTGAAATATATTCAGAAGCTTTATCATTATTATTAATTCAAATGAAATTTAATTCAATTTCCACATTGTCAGTCTCATTAGGGTCCCCAAATAAGGTAAAGAGTTGATCCTCAAATTTTTCCCAATTGTTAATTAGAAAATGGGTTTCTGTCAAATAAAGAATTAGCAAATATGGCTCAACAATTCATGATTCCTTCCCAGATAAAAATGATGAGGTATAAATTACATTGGAACAATCTGTATTGAAGGTTTGAGGCTCATTGTGGAACAATAAGTTTCAGGTTTTCAGAAAAAAATTCAATCTGTCATGATGTTCTCCATCAAATTTGTCCAGGGATCTCCTTGAGGGAGTTTTAAATTTAGAGCTCTTCAAAGGAGAAGGATTAAAAATGGATTTCCCTAATAATTTCATAAAATTCTCCAATGGAGGAGTTGGACCAGATTCAGAGTTTTGGCCCAAAAGGTTGACAGCCAGAGAAGATGTTGCCTTGTGCAATGTATCCTTTCCTTCTTCCTCCTCACTAGAATCTTTGAAATCCTGAGGAATGTCTTCTACAGATTGAATTGAATGTTCCTGTTCCCTTAATTCAAGAGACTCAAGATAGTGAGTGCAGGAAATAGGTCAAGAAACTTTTGGCCTATCACTGTTTCCATCTCTAGTAGTAGCACCCACAGGAGGAGTGCGTTGAATGGGTGCCATTTAACCTTATCCCATAAAATACATATTAGTAAAATTTAAAATGAGAACTACAGAGAACTAAATTATACTTTCACCAGACGGCCTACATGCAAGGTCAAGGGTGTTCCTGAGTAGTTGAAATTGGTAAGAGTGTTTGAAAACTACTTTGTATACTGAGAGTTACTTTGAGGAAGAGATTTAAAAATGTGTTGTAGAGAGTTCTACTATACTAAGAAGTAGACACAATGTGAGATGGGTTGGTTCTTCTTTTCAATTTCTAAAAAGAAGCGCCTGCCACTCTTATTTTTAAAGACAGCGCAATAATATGTAACTCTAATATCTGAATAGATAGTTTGTAAGTTTGAGAGATGAGTTAGAAGATAAGGAAAAACAAATATTAATATCTGGATATTTCTATTCTTTATAAGCGCCAGTATTCACAGCTACTACCTCTTGAAGAGCTCTATTTGAATATGCCTTATTATAGCAATAAAATAACTCTAATAATAGTTTATCCTACTGAATCTATATTATCCCTATGTTACGCTTTTTCACTAAACTATATAAAATACACACACAGACACACAAACTGTAAAGACTAAGAATATTTCTACCTAACTTACTACTTAACTAAATTATACTTCTTTTTTTTCTTCCACTAGATAGCCCTTTCTTTCTTATACTTTTTCAGTGCTCCAGAAACAGTTCCCTAGTGGATCTCCAGCACTGTCTTTAGCACCACATTAGTAAAACAATAACTAATCCATTAGTAAACTAAATACACTGCTTTTAACAACTACAGTGCCTAAACATACCCTATGCCTACTAATACTAGTACTAACTTGTTTCACACTTGTTCCACATGCGCACTTATGACTATACCTTTGCATTGCTTCAGCACTACTTCTCATGTTGACACCTTTTGGCACTGACCCTTACCTCTTCAACTCTTGGGTAGTTCTGTGATTGAGTCCCCATTATCCTTTCTTTATTACTGAGTCCATAATTTTGACAATCCACCTAACTAGTTAGCCTCTGCAACTTACCTTACCTGTTTCAGTAAGTTACCACACTATCTGCAGTGCAGTATACCATGTACTTGAGGCTTTCCTTGAGCCATAATTCCTTCCTTAATGCATAATTCACAATTATTGGAAAGTCCGAATCCATAATGTTTAGCGTTGGCACTCCTAAGTTGATAGCACACAATTCCCTTTGTGTAGCATATCTTGCTGCAAAATACAAGCGCACAGACCCTAAACCTTCTTCCGGGATTCTCTTTTCCTTTGTTCTTTTGAACACGCAATTACATAGTTATAATAGTGCTACCTTCTGTGCTATGATTCCCCTTTACTCTTTTGATACACACAATCTGATTGGTCCAAAAAGTAGACTACCTGCAAGACGGGTACCACATCCTCCCTCTACTCGTGACTATCCCCAGGAGCCTATAAATAACCTGCACCTCACAGTGTTTTCTTCCTCCATCTTCCTGCATCTTCTCTACTTTTTAATAAATTATCATCTTCTTCCTCTTTTACTTCTTATACCTTCTTATTTTCTTGTATACCCTTTTATATTCTAAATAATGAACATGCAAACTACGACCGTTAATACCCAGAATATGGCCAATTTTGTGGACACTATTTGAAAGTTTATGCGCACACAGCCCCCTTTCTTTCCTCCCATGACGCCAGTCACTACTCTGATGGGTAGGACAAGATGCGCCTGCTGCATTGAAAATGGCATATCCCCCTTCCATTTTTCAAAAGCCTTCTGTGGCAACACTTATTTTAATATAAGTTTCCCTTAATTTTACTTCCTTTCCTTTCATCCTATCATCATTAACTTCCATTTCTCTTTCTTCCTAGTCATGCTATTTTTGCAAAAGTTGCAAAATAAATGTAGCTACAATAGGCTACCCACCGTTGCGCGCTTAGATCCAAACTCCTCAACTTCTGAAATGATGAGTCAGATGTCCTTTAAACTTCCCGTGCCTGCACCTTCTACTTCACTTAACAACAAATGTGTCAAGTTTGGTTCCCAAGCTCCTACTCCCAGTACTGTTGCTTCAATTCCTAGATTGCTCTTTTCAGAATAGAGTATTCATACTGTAAGTTCCATTTTCTTCTTTTTCCTCTTCTGACCTAACACTAATATCCTTCTTTTCTTTTGTAGGATACTCCAGAAACTCTTTACGCTTTGAAGCCTCTTCCACCAAATGTACCTCTATTCATTCCTGGTCTGGAAGAAGATCCCACCTGGAATTCTGCTGCTATTCCAGATTTCATACCTTGTACACCAACTCCTGACTGGACTACTATGCAACCAGTTGAAGATGCCATCATTGGATGATTGGCCTGTCAATACCTCTCCGCTTGACATCAAGGAAGAGCCCGCCCTAGCTCAAAACTGGAAATTCTCAGAGCATATTGCCTGTGCTCCATGCAACGCAACCATGCGTTGAATGAACAACATGTTCACTGCCATCAATGAATTTCTTGTGGGCATACCTGTTTATAATTGCGCCAAGTATAATTAACGTACACAGCTAATCACTACCTTTCAACAAAACATGCAAGAGGCTGTTAATGACTGGGCTTTCTGCGTCCCAATCATTTATGACGCATAATACTAAAAAAATCTTCTTTTTATTCTTTATCCTTGTACCCTAATTCCTATAATGTTTAAATAGTCTGTAAAAGTAATAAAGTATTGTATATTCTCATCTTAAATTATTTGTGAGAGACCTTCAACTACATGATGAGTTGCCAAAAAAAATACTCCTTCTTCCAAACTTCCCTGCACACCCTTTTTACTTAGTGCTTATGAAAGATGAAACAATAATAATAAAAAAACTTAATATCAGCGCTATTCCTCATAGCAGCAAATATATCCTCTGTGTCATGTAAGCATGAGTTCCCTTGAAATCTTCAGATCTCTAAAATATATGAATTATCCATGACTGAAACAGTATCCATTCTTCCCTTGGGTTCCTTTTTCTATGACAAAAATCCTTCACATCTTCATTAGAGACCATTCAGTGCTCAAGTTAGACATTGAGCAACTGATGCCTTTTCTGTAATTCCATTCTTAGCCTATAAATAGCCCATCTAATAATCAACATTTACATTATTTTAGTATTATGACTCAATATTGCACTGTTCCCAGGGACCAAGAGTTCTTGTTTTTGCAAAGGTCACAATTTCCATTGCACCTTTTCTAAACCTCGTGGTTATGCCTCCTTTAGACCTGCCTGCAATAATTGTTTTAAATGTCATAAGACCTGTAATACCTTCCTAAATCCAAATAGACCTCAGCCTACTGGCTACATTTACTTCCCACCTAGTTCCACCAGTAGCGCTCCTATAATAACCACTACTAGTCCTACCATTGTTAATTCTTCTCCCATTACTGATATCCTTACAAATCTTCATCACTTCCCACTTATTCCAGGTGTGAAATATCCATTCAGCCCAGAACTGAACCTTCTTCCGCCCCTAGCTCCAATGCTTCTATGCATTCAGGCTCCTCTACAGTTTCTCCTACCACAGGTTCTGTCTCCTTTCCATCAGCACGCCTCCATAACTTACTAGCAAGTAAGTTCCTCTTATTACAATTACGCCTTCATTCCCTACTAACTTCTGGTCTATCCTGTAGGCTTTACTGAATCCATCTCCCTGGGATGGGTTCCTATTCCACTACCTTTTGTACATTCCATGAAAATGTTTTCACAAATTTGCCTTATATACAACGCTATGTCTCTATCCTATAATCACGCACCAGTCTTTTCTGACGCTGAGCTCAAAGCTCATTATACTCATATAGAAATGATAGGTCAGCTAATGAATGAAATAAGTTCTTCAACTATTCTTGGGTTCCCCACCAATCCTCTTTGCTTTGTCATGCCTGAAGAATTGAAAGGATATTCTAATATTTTTAACAGAAAAACTGAATAATCACTACGCAATATAGGGGGTGGACTTGCTAGCAAGTCCCCAACCTGAACTCAGGCACAACTCAGATGGAACTCAGACTGAACTCATACTGAACTCATATTGAACTCTACTTGAAGACCCACCTAAAACTGTTCTGCTGAGTGGTGTTTATCCCTGATTGTATGGTTCCTTTGTCAATAGCTCAATGTGTGTTCAATCTGTGGTGAACTTGAGTCCAAGGTTGCGGACTTGCTAACAAGTCCGCCCCCCATATTGCGTGGTGAATCCACTAGCATTTTCCCTATAATCTTTCTTTCTCCAATATTCCGTTAAATAGTCTCCATATTTTACTATGCCTTTAAATAAACATCCTAGACACAGTGCTATTCTTTTACACCTGTCTTCAATATTAGTTGTCTTTCAAATTTGGAGCGCCTAACTTAGCTCCCTCTACTTTCTTTGAAAGACTATAGACCCTGTAAAAAATCATATATTAAACTTTAAACATTTTACTGTTTTTACTGCAATACAAAAATACATGATGTAAATAAGTTATTGAACTTTAGCCTGCCCCATATATAAATTGTTATTCCACTCCTAGTTGATTGACCCATTGGCTAAATTCCCAGCATCTTTTATTTTTACATGGTACACATATCTTTCAATCCATTTACCCATTTTGTCATGTCTCCTCAGATGATGAAAATAAAAGATTCCATTTTCTCTATGCCCTCATCTGAGAGCTTATGCCAGTTTCCTGTTCAGCCATAGTCCTCCTAACTTCCAGTTAGCGCTCTCTACCTGTCACAACTGCGTCAAAGCCTCTTATAAGTCCCCTAAAAAATAAACTTAAACATAACTTGTTAGTTTAACCTCTTCCCAGAGGTTATTCTGGTAGTTTTCCCTCATTCTGGAGGTTATTCTGTACCACTGAAGCACCCCTTGGGTAGAATCTTTTGATCTGATTTGCCACTACACGTCTCTTCCATTTAGTAGCATCCAATTCCTCCAGTTATTTGCTTCCTTATCCTATAAGGACCATTCCATCTGTCAGCAAACATTTTAACCCATTGGCTTTCTGGAATTCTATTATAAACCAAAACCAGATCTCCTGGGTTCAATGGCTTTCTTATCCTATGCGCTAAGCGCTCATCCCAATATTTAACTGACTTGTCCTGGATTTGCATCATTCTTTCATACGCCTTCTCCACAAACTCTTCTTTCCTTTCAAGTTGCACTACCCTTTCTAGAATTAAATCTTTAGTCAAGCGCACTTGATCCCAATCACATCCTGAAAAAGATTTAGCCTATATATCAATAGTTAGTACTGCCCATTTACCAAACATAAGTTCATATGGTGAAAACCCAGTTGTCCTTTTAACTGAAATCCTGTCTGTAAACAAAACTAATGGCAGGTAGTTCTTCTACTTCGCACCATTATTTCCACATAACTTAACAAGAGCATCTTTTATTACTTGATGCCCTCTCTCAATCATTCCTTCCACTTCAGAATAATATGGTGTTGCCACTCGTAGCTTAGCGCCTATATCTTTGACTACATTTTGGAATTCTCCAGCAAATTCAGCGCCTCCATCCACAATTACCATTTTCATTACCCCATACTTATAAGTCCATTCTCTTTTTAAGAAATCAGCTACATTACTCACCTTAAGCTTTACCAATGGCGCTGCTTTGACCCATCCTGATAGATCATCCCTGGCTACTACCAAGTATTTAAAGTGTCCTTCTTTTACATGAACTGCATCCATACTGATCCTACCAAAAACAGTATCTTTGCCTGTTGCTTTACCTTTCTCTTTTGGCTTTCTGTAACTCCTATGCTGGCATTACGGACAAGATTTAACCCAATCTCTCGCCTCGTTCTTCATATTGGGCTACCAGAATCTTTCCCTGACTCTGCGATACGTCTCATCTTGACCCCTATGACCTAAATTCTCATGCAACTCCCTGAGTATTTTCTCCTTCCTTTCCCTAGTTTGATTTACTAACTGAGGAAACAAAGACTGATTCCTTCATAACTTCCCATGTTTAATAAAATAATTTTTAGCGCGCTTCTCAATATTGCGCCAAACCTTTTCACCACAAAAATCTGGTTGACTTCCACCTTCCAGATATAACCTTAACAATTCTTCTTCCTCATCAGCAAGCACATCATCTTCAGAATACTCCCCATTCTCTGGATGAGTATTACTATCTTGATTTCTACTTGAGTTCTTTTGTTATGTGATTCTTCTGCTATTTTTTCCAGTGCACTCCTTGTTGATAAATTAACTTCTGCGTTCTCTAAATCCAGTTGCAGATTACCTTTGCTATAAACATCATTAATGTCATAATCACCTAGTTTTTTGTCTTTGCAGATACCTCGTAATGTTACTAGTTTATTGTCTTTGTAGATGCTGGTCATTAGATTTACATCTTTTCAGACATCCTTATTCCTAAACTTTTGATAACAATATTCTATCCCGTTTACCCATTTTTTATCCTCTTCAAATACCTCGGCTTCCGAGTCTTCTTCACACAATGGCCTTCTGAATAACAAATCTGGCATTGTGAAAGACTTTCCAGGATTATGCACAGATTCGAAAGAAAATAAATTAATCTGTGCCACCCACCTAGTCATCGGCGCATCTGGAACACTGGGGCTACTAATAATCTGCACCAAAAATAGCGCATCAACCTGAAACTCAAAATGTTACCCATAAAGCATCCATTGTAGCTTTTTGAGTTTTTTTGCTACACCACATAACTACAGCTTAGACTGAGAGTATCTAGCCTCCACTTTAGTAAAAGTCTTAGATTCATAAAGGACAAGTATATCATTTCCTTCCTCATCCTCCTGCATCAAAACGGTGCCTACTGCAGACACACTAGAATCCACCGCTAGAGTAATTTTCCCAGCGCCTGGTCCATATTTCAATCTTTTCAAAAGGATATCATTTCCTAAAATCCTTTTTAATAACTTTAATGATTCTTTTTATTCCTCCGTCCAATCCCATACAACATCTTTCCTTGTTAAGCACCTTAAATGTGAAGACGGCAAAGCAAAATCTCAAATAAACATTCTTACATATGTACAAATGCCTAAAAACCCTCCAACTTTTGTAGTATTTCTTGGTCACGGCCATGTAAGCACCTTATTACTCTGCTTTTCAGCAATTATTATCCCTTCCTTGCACACCACATGTCCCACTATATCCAGCACTGGAACACAACAAGAAAATTTGGATCCAGAGATTGCTAATCCTGCCTCCTCTATCTTAAATATCACTCTTTCAAGGGTAATTGCATATTCCCAAACAAGCCTTCTAAATGGGGGTGTCAGTTCTGGCAAATCCACACTTAACTCAAGTGCGGATTTAAAACCAAATCAGCACTTAAATTTTGCAAAAAAGTCACTTATTTCAAAAATGGGTGTCAGTTCTGACCTCAAATCAGCACTTTTTTCGTGATATTTTTTTCAAAACCACATGTTGGCCACATCATCCCTATCACATGTGATACACTGACCTTCCTCGCTACCTACCCATCAATCCTCGGCACACACCCCTTCCTGACATTTTCAACATTTTGACCGGGCATGTTTACATTCTTTTTTACTTATTTCTTCTACCTCTTAATCTTTTTTCTTGTTATGTTTCAGTTTCATAATGCCTCCCAGAGATTCCAAATCTTAAAAGGTAACTCAAAAAGCAAAAATACACATATTTACGCTGATCTTTGCTTTTAGATCAAGGTACACCTTTTCAATTTTTAAGAGCAATGTGTTGAAAGGAAACAATATAGTGGTAAACCAACTCATGTGTACCCTGATCTTTGTGCAAAGATCAGGGTACACTTCTCAAAATCTCTGATACAATTTTTATCAAGGCCAATATACAATGGTGGAATCTGATGTTTGGCTGAAGATGAAGGTCCACCTCTTCAAATATCACTGAACACATGGTTTCAGGCAAAAATACCATGGTGTACCCTGATTGTGGTAAACCCACTCATGTGTACCCTGATCTTCATGCAAAGATCAGGGTACACTCCTCAAAATCTCTGATACAATTTTTATCAAGGCCAATATACAATGGTGGACTCTGATGTTTGGGCAAAGATGAAGGTCCACCTCTTCAAATATCACTGAACACATGGTTGCAGGCAAAAATACCATGGTGTACCCTGATCTTCAGCCGAAGATCAGGGTACATGTCTTCAAATTTCAAGAAATATTTGAATAGGAGAAAAAACATATGTACCCTGATCTAATTATATGTAAAAGGGTTTTGTTAACAATGTATATTGATGTATCGAGACTGGAGGAGAGGGGATGTATCCAGTCCAAGGAGAGGGTAAAGGTGGGAAAAAGCCCAGGCCAAGGGGGGATAAAGAATAGGATAAATAAGAGAAAAGAGGGAGAGAGAGAGAGAGAGAAAAAAAAGGTTAATTTTACCTATAAATTTAAAAAAAACCAATTACAAAAAAAAAAAAAAAAAAAAAACCAAAAAAACCAAAAAAAAAAATTAGCAAAAAATTAAGTAAAAAAGATAAAATGACTTACCTGGAGAGATGAGTTGAGAAAAAAGAGATATAAGTGAAATTGTTTGAGTGATTTAGGAAGAGAGGAGAAAACGGATATGAGTTAAGAGAAAAAAGAGAGTGACTGAAAAAATATGCGTTTGCTGAAAATATGCAATTTCATGTGGAGTTGATGAAAGAAAACACAGAGAGATAAAAAAATAAGACTTTAACAGCAAATTCAAAAACCAAAAAAATATACAAAAAAATTTACCATTCTCAGTGAATAACACATGCAAATTGATCATTTGAAGAGAATGAAAAAAAAAAATTAAAATTGTGTTGAAAAATGTTGGAGTGTTATTGGAAGAATTTTTGCCCTTATACTAGTTGATTGAGAAATAAAAGTGTTGGATATAGTTGGAGGTGAATCAACATGTTCATCTTCATACAGCTCTAACCATTGATCTTTGAGGTCAGCAAGTAGGTTATGAAGTATAGTGAAACACAGAATCCAGTTGATCACCCTCTCCATTTCAGATTTATTTCTAAGAGGACTTCTTAATTCCCTTAAACTAGAAAAACGGCCTTTCAAGATTCCAATAGAATGTTCAATACGGACTCTTGACTTTGCCAAATGATTGTTGAACTTGGCATTTTGACTGTATTCTGAAGCTGCTCCCCAAAAAGCAGGAAGTACATACTTTCCATTCACATAATCAGAATCTGCAAGAAGATACTGATCTTCATCAAAGAATTTTTCAGGTTCATTTGAAATTTGCATTCTTTGGAAGACATAGGAGTCATGACATGAGCCAGGATAGCCAGCAAATAATGATATAAATTTTTTGTTTACGTCACATATAAGCTGAACGATAATTGAATATCTATAAAGAAGATATATTTGTTTGTGTTAGTTTCAAAGAGAATGAAAGGAGTTAAAAAAAATCTACCTCTTTTTACGGTCAAAGTAATTGTTTCCACCTTGAGCAGGTTTCTGGCTCAAAGGAATAGTAGTACCATCAACAAAACCAATACATCCTGGGAAGCCCTCTGCTTGCATAACCTGAGATGATTCAAGTCGCTCTTCTTTTGTTGTCCAGGTGAGAAGTTGAGATTCCAAGGAGTTGATGGCAGTGATACATCATTTGGTATAAGTGTTAACTGAACCATACCCTAAGCCAAAGACATTTTCTAAATGTTTCAAAGCGGCTCCATTACCATTTGAACCCAAACGACATAGTGTGATGGCCAATTGAATTGACGGATGTCGTTGTTCTTTTTGAGAATTATTGTGAAATATGGGATGATCCTGAATATGCTCAAGCAATTTAAGGAAACATTCCTGAGAAGTCCTGAACAGCTGTCTAAAACTGGGTGTAGATAGGTTAAGAAGTGTTTGGATGGTGTACTTGGGGGTATGAAGTACTTGAGGCTTTCTGGGAAGAAGGTAACGTTTTGTGGCCATTTTTGATAAAAAGACAAAATCTTCTTCTAGATCAGAATCAGAATCGGAATCAGAGTCCAAGAGCAGTTCAAGATGCATGAAAGTCATTGCTTTATGTAATTTATCACAATTTGAAAGTGAGGAAGGCATAACTCCTATATGATATGATATGAAGATGTAAATGATGTACGATGTTTTGAGTTATGAAGTGTTATGCTGCGGAGTACTGCGTATGAATGGGATGATGCTGACAAATCATTGAAATGGGACTTGATGGTGAAATCAGCACTTTTGGTTGAGAAAGTGCGAATTTGAGTGAAATAAGTGACTTTTTTCACTTTTGAAATCCACCAGTATTGGGGCTAGTGTGTTTTGGAAATCTGCACTTAGATAAGTGCGGATTTGTAAGTGCCGACTTTCCAGAACTGACATCCCCTAATATATTGATTTTCCTCTAACACTTCTCCGTCATAATCACTGGCTGGTCCTTTTATACCACCATTTTCAATGAAAGTTCCCACATGCTCTGGAGTTTTTTCCTGAAATATTCACATCATTTGCACTTGGTATACTTCCACAGAATTTGTTGCACCTTGTGGTAACCTTGTCAACCTGAAACCTCCCAGTGGTGTTTCAAAAGTAGTCTTGGGCCTAGATGATTTGTTCAATTCATGCTCATTGTATCCTCCCATTATATCACCTAATCCATAACATGTGCCTCCCATAAAAAAATCCACAAACTCCTCTGGAATTGGTGGAATTCCTGGTTCCTTTGCCATAACCTTGCTCATCTTCCTTAAATCATGAAAAACGCTCAACTTTCAATTATGCTTGACAACACAGAACACTGGGATTGAGAAACTAGAAATTGATTGTTCATAAAAGCCAGACCTTAACCTTTCCCTAATTAATTCCATATACATTTCTCTTATGGCCGCCAGTATTGTAAAAGCCTTCTTTTGCCATGGCACATGAGGTATAACTGGAACAATATAAGGTTTACCAAAAGATTGTTTCAACAAACCTCTTTCCTCTTCAAAAAATGCAATAGCCTTCTGCTTAAAAACAATAACATGTAACAACAAATTTTTTTCTTTGTGAGATAATTAATCCTCTGGTCCAAAATTAACTATCTGAAGCCTTTCCATTGCGATTCTACTAGTAGGCATAAATTTAGGAAGAAACTTTGTTAAAGGAGTATCATAAAGATTTCTAGACAGCGCCGGCCTCTTCAAAGGAGGATTCAAATCTGGCATTGGTACATTTACTGGTTTGTACTTTGATGCAAAACAGTGCTTGCTTCTTTCTTCATTACTTAAAATTAAACCCTTCCTAATATAACTACGGGTTTTACCTACATCCTATTTTTGTCTTTTCTTTTAAATATAAGCATAACAAAATACATAATCAAATAAATCAAAAAGCCTGGGTATAATACATTATACTTTAGTATTACCAAGACATCTATGAAGTACCACTTTATGTATCCCTTCTTTTTGGACTAATTGGTCACTATCCCGGTTCCTCTCATCCTGGGAGATAGTAACGCCTAAAATTCCAGTCCCTAATGAAAACTTTGGTGCCCTACTAGCAGTTGCCCCTTCTCATCCTCTGAGACTTCCTCATAAATCTCTATTTCTTTCACCAATCTTGCAGCTCCAGAGTACTTAGTTTCCCAGCAAACATCCTTAGGCGCTACTAAGACTGCTGTCACTGGAATACTATCATCACCCATAATCCTTATTCCAATAGTCTTATTCAAACAATAATCAATAGTTTCACAATAATCCATTAAAAATGGTGTTCCTAAAACTGGTTTAACTACACCCATTGGAACATAAAAATGAATATCTCTTGTTGCTCCTGCAACCCTAGCTCATACATACTCTGCTACACCTATTACAGGAAACCTACCTCCACCAATTCCTGAAACAGTGCCCTCACCATCTTTTACAGGAAGACCTAACTCCACAGAATCATCCACTGAAACCACATTGATTTTTGAACCTGTATCCACTAATGCTCTAATCTGCTTACCATTTACAGTAATTGTCAAATACCCTAAAGGACCTGCATAATGTGGCACCCTAGGCAATCCAACTGCTGGCTGGAATGACTGCTCTCCTACATCAAATTCAGTGCAATTAGCAATCCTTTTCTTCCTGCACTTATCCACAATTCCATTTGCTAAATCAGGTGCTACTGCTGTCAATACCCCCAATGGAACTGTAACCGTGGCTTTTAAGAACTGCGCAACTAAATCTTTGGCTGCTTTAGGAAAATCCGCATGAACTGGGCGCTGAATTTTCTATTTTGGTTGTGTCACCTTTGCACCAGCTTTTGCTCTTCCAGGTGGGTTTTTTGGAGTATTATGCCTTGCACCTGGCATTCCTTCAGCCAGTACTGAAATTTGCTGTACTAACTCTGGCTCCTCCATCATCATGGGTTGTTCTTCTACCTGATGATCCACACCATACCTGCCAGGCTCCATACCCTCCATTTCAAAATCTTTGATAGGTGCAGGTGTATTCTCTCTAGTAGTATAACCTACTTCCTCCATATCCTCTGGATTTGCATACGTAGCTCCAGCTCTTCTTGGACTGCTAATTGTTGGTGGGGACATTTCTTGTGTTTTGCTTCAACCATCTCCAAACATGCTGCAGTAAGTGGTGCTTCAACCAATCCTTCTTTCACTTTAAAATCCAGTACTGTGCAAGTTACTGCAAAAATGACTTATTTTGCATCCTTTCCTTTCTCTTTAGCTTTAGGCTCCTTACACTTGCTTTACTTGCCCTCCATGAACTTCTTATTAATATGATCAATGACCATGGCTTGCATCCATTGACCCTTTTCTTTAACAAGCTTAGTCCCATCTTCCAACATAAGCGTAGTTTCATCCTTGTAAACTACCCTGTCTTCTTTATCCTTTTGAAGTGCATTACACCTCATCCTAGTATGCCCTTCTTTATTAAAATAGTAACATACCATAGTAGCAAAACACAATATTTGGGAAGGACTCTTGGGCCTAAACACCTCCTTTGCTTTCCCCAATTCAATTATTTTCTTCTCCAATTTGACAATCCTAGCTTTAACAGAATCTGGCTCTTTAGTAAAAGCTTTAACTTTAGGAGATTACACCTGAGGAGATAATTGCACATCAGACACGTACTGGTCCACTTCCTCACTATCCAAAGCAATTCTAACTGCGCAACACTCAACTCGACGTAACTTCATTTCATCTTCCACTTCTGTCTCTACTTCCTCTAATCTAGGGTACTTATAACTACCATCCCTCTTCTTGACCAACTTTCCTTTGTTATTCAAGCGCCTTTTTTCCCAGTCTTCCACTTCTGGTGCTAATGCTTCACAAAACCAAGGTAAAGATGCATTATTATCACTAAAATCTCTTTTACTGACCAAATACTAAACAATTCAATAAACATCTTCCCTAAAAATTTTAAATTCCTTAGAGTCTCAAACACCCCCTCCAGCTTTGGCCTTCTTTACCAAGACATCTAGATCCTTAATTGTGTACGTAGTCTCCCTGGTAATTTTTGGCCATCTCTTAAGCATCTGTTCCTTTAGCACTGGCCAATAACGCTCTTCGTGACCCTTTTGATCCTCCAGATTGTACTTGCACTCATTTGATACAAAGAGCAATACTTTGTGCACTATATCATATTCAGTTGCTCCATGAACTTCAGCTGCCTGTTTAAACCTATATAAGAACTTCTTGGTATTAATGCCCGCAAAATGCAAGCTTTAATCTTTACACCTAATAATTGTAGTTACCTTCTGTGGCAACGACACTTACAAATTGGGTGATTTAACCCACTCCTGACCTCCCCTTGATGTAGTTGCAGTAGGTTCCATTTTTGAAATAAAAATTGAAACAGAATCCACAAAAATAAACACAAAATTGATAACTTAACCTGACTATATCTGCAATACAGTCCTATGCTACCCTCTGATAAAAGCTACTGATTTACTTGTTGTAGACCCTACAACTCTTTCACTGAAGTGCCGGCTTGATCATGCCCTGTTGACAAAACCCTGAAAACCAAAACAATCTAATCAAGCCACTAGTTACAATAAGCCACTGTTGAGACACTAATTGTAGAGAGTCCTACTATACTAAGCAGTAGACACAATGCAAGATGGGTTGGTTCTTCTTTTCAATTTCTAAAAAGAAGTGCCTACCACTCTTATTTTTAAAGACAGCGCAATAATTTGTAATTCTAATATCTGACTAGATAGTTTGTAAGTTTGAGAGATGAGTTAGAAGATAAGGAAAAACAAATATTACTATCTGGATATCTCTATTCTTAATAAGTTCCAGTATCCTCAGCTAGTCCCTATTGAAGAGCTCTATTTGAATATTCCTTATTATAGCAATAAAATAACTCTAATAATAGTTTATTCTACTGAATCTATATTCTCCCTATGTTGCGCTTTTTCACTAAACTATATGAAATACCCACACAGACGCTGTGGCATTCCAAATATTAGTACGGCTCTTAAAGTCTATTTAGAATATTTATTGGGAATAGGACGGTTATTGGAGAAGCAGGATTAGTTCAAAATATTTTATTATTAAACAAAAAATGAAGTTGAAAAAGTCAAGATATGAATGTTTGGTCAGATTTATTAATTTCCCTAGTCATATGATTTTTTACGGCCGCAAAATTAAATTTAATGAAAGTCAAGAAGCTCAAGAGCCTTTTGGAATTTTCCCTGGAGTTTTACTATTTTTATAATATTTTTAAATGATTTTAAAGACTTATTAAATTATTTACGTTTTTCAAAAATTACTTAACTTTGATAATTTTTCACAGAGTGAATAGACCTGCGCAGACTACCAAAATATTTGGGAATGTTTAGGAGAAGTAGCTCTATCATGTTTAATTTTTCTAGATTTTTAATTATAGATTTAAGGTTCTAATTGAGTCCGGAGGTCTGGATAAGCTCTGGCCGCGCTTCAGAGGGAAAAAGGGCACGTGACTGATTAATATGCATATAAGGCTGTAGACTCAAAATTATTAAGAAGGAAGAAAGTGAGAGTAATAGAGAATTATAACAACTATTATTCATATTTTTCTTTTGTCAAAAAATAATTAATTAATTATTATACCCTTATAAAATAACAATTTTACATAACACTTTAAATATTTTACTCAACAACTCTTAAACATTAACATATAGGGTATCATTAGAAAGGTCTCAGCTCCAGGGACTCATTTATAGTATATGTTTTCAAAAATTATTAAACTCTAAAAAATTAAAACTTCATTCTTTTAAAATATTGTTTCTGGTGTAACTTTATTGTTGCATTTCAGTTGTTTTGCACAGAAGAACCGCTCAATCATCCTAACAAGCGTTAATTAGACAGGGTTTCATTCTTTATTATTATAAAGTAGACTTTTAAGCTTATTGATCTAAAAAACTCACAAATTCATTTAGAGGGACAGGGTTTTCTCTGATTATCCAACTCCTTTGGATTCTGCTTACAGCAAGGCGACTGCAAGAGTCTACCTACAAAGCACAAAATGTAAAGACTCAGAAAATTTCTATCTAACTTACTTCTTAACTAACTACTACTTCTTTTTTTTCTTCAATTAGATAGCCCTTTCCTTCTTATATTTTTTCAGTGCTCCAGACACAGTTCCCTAGTGGATCTCCAGCGCTGTCTTTAGCACCACATTAGTAAAACAATAACTAATCCATTAGTAAACTAAATACACTGCTTTTAACAACTACAGTGCCTAAACATACCCTATGCCTACTAATACTAGTACTAACTTGTTTCACACTTGTTCCACATGCACGCTTATGACTATACCTTTGCATTGTTTCAGCGCTACTTCTCATGTTGACACCTTTTAGTGCTGACCCTTGCCTCTTCAACTCTAGGGTAGTTTTGTGATTGAGTACCCATTCTTCTTGCTTCATTACTGAGTCCATAATTTTGACAATCCACCTAACTAGTTAGCCTCTGCAACTTACCTTACCTGTTTCAGTAAGCTACCACACTAGCCGCGGTGAAGTATACCATGTACTTGAGGCTTTCCTTAAGCCATAATTCCTTCCATAATGCATAATTCACAATTATTGGAAGGTACAAATCCATAATGTTTAGCGTTGTCACTCCTAAGTTGATAGCACACAATTCCCTTTGTGTAGCACATCTTGCTGCAAAATCCAAGCGCACAGACCCTAAACCTTCTTCTGCACTTCTCTTTTCCTTTGTTCTTCTGAACACACAATTACATAGTTATAATAGCACTACCTTCTGCACTATTATTCCCCTTTATTCTTTTGAAAAACATAATCTGATTGGTACAAAAAGTAGACTACCTGTGAGATGCGCACCCCAACGTCAAAGATAAACTATTTTCTTCAAGTAAAGTTCAATGTGAATAATAATGTATGGTAGAGTAACACTAAAATTTAAGAATCACAAAAAGGGTTAAAACTTAATAACCAAAAGTGATTTAATAGTTTTAAAAGTTTGAATAGAAAATTATTATTAAGAAAGGTTAGAAACAAGAAAAGCTTTATATAAGTGTAACTATTATCACAATGGTGTTATAATTTAATTCTAAGGAATGTCAAACCAAATCCCTCCAGATATATAGACAACTTCACCTCAAATTGACCCCTTTAATTATCTGCCCTTAATTTACCCTTGACCCTCCACTACAAACTACAGATCCTTTAACCATACTCTTATTCCCACTCACAGACCTTTAATTACCCATAATCACACAATAATCCAAAATTAAACCTATACTATTGATACAAGCACTTATACACTGTGAATTCACTTAAAGTTAAGAAGTATAAGCAGATAATTGACTAATTTAGATTCAAGGTTTAGATAGTGGAGTTGCTAGTGTATTCAAATTGAGATAACAAAGGAGAAAAGCAGTTACTAGGTAGATTTTTCTTTTTGCACTTTGAGTATGGATTAAAAGATTGACTTTTGCTTTGAGTGACATGTGGTGCATGACAATATGTTTACATGCTAAATATTACAGAGTTTGGAAAAAGGATGTATTGTAAGACTTGTTTGGGAGAAAAGTGAATTCTATCTAGGTAAATATGAATGATAAAGTGTAAGAAAAGAAGCCTACCTGATTTGAACTTACTAAAGTATTTTTTCTCACTATTTTAAAAGACTCTCAAATATCATTTTTTTCCCTTTTTCTTTTCTCTATCTACTACTTTAATTATTTAGTTCTTTTAATATTTTCTTTCCCCATAAAATTGATTTTTTATAGTATTCCAATTTTTCACCCTTCATATAGGCTTGTATCTTGTTATTTTTTGGTTTAAATGAAGGGGTTTAGGATTGTTGTTTGAAGACAAAATTTATCATATTAAAATTTTTTGTGACATTCATAATCTACCACCTAGTAATAAATACCTTGTGCTAATTCTATTGCTAAATTAATAGGCAATCACTATCATTTATTATCTTTTCTCAATACATGTCAAGTTGATTTTTTACTTCATAAACAATTTCCAAATATAACAACTATGTTATTAGTGCAATAACCAAGCTATTAGGTGGTGTCAGTTCTAAAAAATTTGAACTTGACTTAAGTACAGATTAAAAACCAAATCAGCACATGTTTTCTGATTTTTTTTCACAACCACATGTTTGCCACATTATTCCTTGCTTGCACACCCTGTACCTGTCAAATGGGACACCCTGACTTTCATCCCCTCATCAATTCTCTTCACACACCCCTCACTTAGATTTGAAACTTTTTATTGTGACATTTTAATCAAGCATGTTTTTTCCCTTGCTTTTTTTATGGTTTCAAACTCTTAAACTCTTTTCTTGTAACATACCAGTTTCATAATGCTTCCCAGAAAATTCAACACTCAAAAGGCAACTTAAAAAAATGCTACATCAAAAATGTCTTCCTATAATGCAAGCCCCTCACCTGAAAAATCAAAGTCTTGACAGCTAAAAAAAGGAATATTATATCATCACCATCAACTTTTCCAAAATTAAATAAAATTATGAAACATTTTATGGATGTGAGAAGTCCACTCAAGTTTGGAATCCACCATCATCAAAGATCAATGGCTTCTTGTTGATTTCAAATGAAGTAAAAAAGAAAACAAAAGGTAGAAAAGACATCAATCCTAAGCAAATGAAAAAGAGGCTCAAAATTTATCAATCAAAATATAAAAAGGCTCATTTCAATTCCACTTCCACTGGATTTAATATTTATGATGATGATTTAGAGAATGGAATTACTACTGTTTTAGAAAAGCTCAATGTCTTGTGTCCTTTCTATGAGGAAATGGATATTCTTTTTAGTTCCAGAGTTAATTTCAACCATTGGCCTCTACACAATATTACTAAGGATATAACCTCTGCTTCTCAACCATCTAATAATCCTCCCAAATTGCCTGTAATTCAATGAAATCAATCCCCTCCAGCCTCTAACCATAGTTCACCTGAAGATGATTGCAACTATCAAGAAGAACAATTAATTTGGAGTAAATCTGAGTTCTTAGAGCCCCAATTCTTTGATGTATGTTTACTTTTTATTTTTAAAAAAATTCTTTTCTAAATTCCTCATTCTTTCTTTTATATTCTCTGCCTCACCACACAAAATGGGGGAAAAATTGCTAGCGAGTCTGTAACCTTGAGCCCAAATTCATATCTTATTGAGAAAAAATTGAGGTAGTGATGAAACTATCAGGAATATAGTGTGGATATACATTGAGCCTCTGATGAAGAAATCTTGATTGCTTATTGAAGTACATGTGAAAATTTTTTGAAACAATTTTGAAGATTTAAAAACACAATTTTGTAATGGTATGTTGAAATCAGCCTTCCCCACAGCTAATCCAGTTTGGAAAGCTACATAATCTTTAAAATAATTTGTACTTTTTTAAATTTGTAACTAGACAATCCCCAATTTAAATTGAAAAAAAGGTGATCTTAGATGTTTAATTGATTTTACTTAATTGTTAATATATGGTGAAATTATAAGACACTATAGTAGATCATTCAAGAAAAACATTTTGGGAATCAATACTTCCATTAAATTTTCCCAGTAACAATTTGAAACAAAACTTTGTTTCTAATAATTCAAAAAGATTTTATTAACCATTATCAATATTTAAAATATCTGAAAAACATAAAGAACTTATAAAAATGAAGGTAATCATAAATTGGTGATAAAATTAAGCTCTAATATAAATATCTATTCTGTTTTTCATTCAATAAATAAAAAAGATATGCATTTAATAGTTATTTTTGCAATATATTAAACCTTTTCCTTAAAAATATTAAAAAAGAAAGACATAAAATGATATTTTTTTAAAATGAATACTATAAAATATTTTGTCTGATTTCTATTTGTTTTTTGAGTTGATTCCATTCATTTTTCCATGCTATAGAACATTTTTTCATGTTTTATTATTTTTTATACTGTAGAACACCATTACTTACCTCTCCATTCCTACTTTATTTCTTACATATAAAATTATCTTCAATATTATTCCTCTTTTAAAAATATTATTTTATTTCTTTCAACACAATTTTTTCCATGCCCTTAAACACTTTCATCTGCCATAACACCCTCTCTGACCCTTTAAAAGTATCCCTGCCACTTTCCACTTCTTCCCATACCTATTTATCCCCTCCCCAGACCTTTATACCTGTTATAAATCATATAAATAAAGAGAATTTTTTTCAAGAATGAAATAAAAAAAGGGAGATGAGATGGAAAGTGTAGAAAAAGGCAATGGGTGATAATAAAAATGGAAATATGGGTTGAAAAAAAAAGGTAGAGAGGGAAGCAAAATGGGTTTAAAGAGGCCATAAATAAAATTGAGGATATAGAAAGGGATCAGAAGGGGTTTGATTGTTGATTGAAGGGTATTGAAAGGAGTGGGGATAAATTTTATGGGACAAGAAACAGGTTAAGACTTGTGAGGTAGGTTGTGAAAAAAAAGAAGGAGATAAATATGAAATGTGAAAGGAGGGTTAAAAAACACTTGCTGAGAAAATATGATCACATACAAAGGTGCTGGTAAGAGTGATAAAGTTAGAAAGAGTGGTTAAAAAAATTGAAATAAGAGAGTGGATGCTATTTCATGGAAAAACATCAGAATTCACTTTCATCTTATATTTCTCTCCTCAAAAGCAGCTTTATTTCAATCATATGAATACTGAGTTATGGCATTAAACTCTTCACCCTGTTATATTAAAGTGAATACCTCCATTTTAAATTTAACTGAAATTAAATTCTAGTTTAAGGCTTTGTATAAATCTTCAGTAATTCAAAATACAGAAGTTTTTCTACTTATATCAATAAAATAATTGAAAAAAACAAAAGAAATGAAAAATTTAAATTAATCAATACATGGTAATACATTCTTTCTTTCCAATAATTTTATTATATGAGGATTATAACTATACCAATCTTTGAAAAATCAGTCAAATTTTATCATCTATAGAATATTTTGAGAAAAAAAACCATACTATAAAACTCAAAAATCTCAAAGATATTTATTAACAATTAGAAGAAGGTGTCAGGCTGAGGTCAAGTACAGAGAGGTTAACTAGCTTGAATTTTCAGTTGTCTAGAATATTTTAATGGTCCTGTATGAATACTGTAGAAAAAATCCAATAAGTATTAAAATATAACTCAATATAAGGGTCTCAGTAATTTTAATCTCACTAATTATAAATGGGTTACAAACTTGTAGTTGGTAGAAAAATAGATGTAATAATTTAGATACTATTAAAAGAATTTATAAGTGCTCTTGATATGTATTTTAATTGTATTTGGTTATATATTTGATTGTAATGATAAAGAATGTAGAAAAAAAGACCAAAAACTCCCTCTTTTTATACACAATAACTTCCCCAATGAACCCCTTGATTTACCAGCTCTATACATGATTAATGACACCTCATTCCAACTAATAGAAATTTTCAACAACATAAAGATTGACCAATAACAAAATTAGAATGATATCACCTGCGAAAATTCTGCAGCAATAAGGATAATCCATCAAAAATAAAGAATAAGCAAAAAAAGAGAGTATATTCATGTAATACATTTAAAATAAAATATTAAAAGGGAAAATTAGGGATAACTATTACTCCATATTAAGGGGGACTAACAGTAGAAATGATGGGGCTATTCATGACATTATACTATGTGAAATCCCCATTCAAAAATAACCAAAATTGACTGAGAAACCACTTAAAAACCCAAGAAAGGGCATTAGATGTGGGGTAACTACATGCAGTCCTTGGAAAGTGCTTGAATGGGTAAATACTTCACTAATTTAGGCAAATTTATGAGTGGTAGTGAATTAAGGCACCAAGCTTGGGGTTATTAATTGAATTAGTGCATATAATAAAGGTCAATGCATTTGTAATTAAACTAGGACACTAAATAAGTGCCTGTTGCCTATTTTAGCATGTCTCCCCACAGTGGGTGTAGAATGTGGGGTAAGTACAGTGTGAAAAATCTAAATTTTCTAAAAATGAAGCTATTCACACAGGAAAAATGTAGGCAGTATGTGGCCAGTACACAGAAGCCATTTCTGGCATAAAAACCACCAAATTTGAAAAGTGTTATATTTATGCATTTGAGTAGCCAAATAAATAGCTCCAACTAAGAAAAATTGATCTTTCAAAGTGCATTTTTAATATTATTAAATTTATAGCACATATAGTCAACCTTTAAGTGATTTAAAGCCCATTTCTTGTTTTTTATGGAAAATAATGAAAACAACAGCTTTAAGTCTTTTTAAAAATTATTTAGCCTTATATTTAAGGTTCTTAAGATTACCCTAACATATTTCAACTTGATATTAAGTACCTAAGACTTATAAAAGGTGGATATATGCATGTATATAAGGTGTTATAATGGTATATTTTGTATTTTATCAAAAATTTACTTATGTATACTATTTTTGTACTCTACTTTATTGCTCCCATGTATAGTCCATGTGTTTAAAATAGCTTATAAGTACTTTTTACTCAGCCCTGGGGATATCCAGACTGACAGAAGGCCTTTGCATTAGATAAAAGTGATAAATAAATATTATTCCACATAATAAACATGATTTTTTAGATGAAGTTATTGAATTTGAATTTCTTATACTGTTCTGATTGTCAGTTACAAATGTTTTTCCTAATTTCCATACAATTCCACTTGAAATTTCATAAAAGAATGGTTTACATGTCTTCAATTTGAGCTTAAACTTTTAATTTTTATATAAACATCTACAAAAAATAAATTCAATTACATTTTTATTATATATTTTTAATATTCATCCTTCTATTGCCTAAGCAAACGTATTTTTTTCAAAAACAATTATTTAATAGAATAATATCTTTTTAAATTTTTGAATATTTTAGAACAAGGTGTATATCATTCTTGATGAACCTCTGATTGAACTTCTGATGCAAATCACATCCTGAGAATTCTTCAAGTTAAATGAAACATTAAACATATCTAATATTTTCATCCAGGCTACTAAACCCACCCAGTAAATAATTAATTATTTACTGGTGTAAAGATACGCCTTTACCTCTCAATTTATTAGTTATACTTACTTTATAAATTACTTATAATAATTTAACTAATTAATAAGTAAAATTAAGTGAATGTATTATGAATATGTTCCCTCAAGCTTTATTCCTTGACAGTGTCCTCATGACAGCTGAAAGGTTGACTAAAATATAAAAATACTAAATATTAAAATCAAATAATTTTATTTTACATTGACATATACATAAAAAACTAAATAAATCAAATAATTATAATTAAATTTGACATATACAGATAAATACTGTCAGCCAAGCTATCTCAGGAGCCCAGTAATTTATATATTAAATTACTGTAGTCATATAAAGGAATAACATTATAAGTTATTTTATTAAACAATAAAATTATAAATATTTTATGAATAAATAAAATAATTACTATACTTAATTTTATTATTAAATAAGTTTTATTACATACACAAATATTATATTCTATAAAAACATGGCTCATTTCTACATATTTAATATTTCTAAAAAAATTAATAATTTTAATATAATATTATAAGCTTAATAATATTTAACTTATAAGGTAATCACAAATAAAATTAATATAATTTATATATTAAATCCAACTCATAATATAATATTATCCATAAATATTGAGCGCTTTCTTGACCCTTAACTGTGTCAGTAAAATCACTAAATAACTTAAAACACATATTTAATATAATAATATTAAATTCTCATTTTTAATTAGTTACAATTAAATTAATTTTTTTCAATTAAATTCGTTGATAAATTACTAAGTTAGTTAAAAATAATTAATTAAATTCTCTGGATAACTGAATTAAATTGATTCCATAAATTGTGGTGTGAAAATAATTTTTTATCTCAATTAAACCCTTTCCATCTTATTATAATATTTGTTTAGCATATTTTTTCTCATATTTCTCATGGTCTCATCCTCACTTAGTTACTTATTATATTAATCAATTGTTTGGGACTTTATGGTGGGAAAATTATTTACTTTTTCACAGGTTTAATTTTTTGTATCATTTTTCTTCCTCAAGGTGTATGTTTTAATTAAATTCCTTTGATCTTTTTGTTTCCCACTATTTCTACTTTTGTACATACAATTAAACTGCTTCATAGGTATCCTTCCCTATGAAAAGGCCTTAGTATTCCCCTTTAGCAATTATCACTTACATTACAAATATTTTAAATACTTATAAACCATTAATTTTATTTCTATTAGTTTTACTAACAATCTAGTATAAATATTAAATAAATAATTAAGGTTGCTTTAGGTCTATTGATAATAAGTATTTTTAGCCACTCAGAGAAGAATTCACTTACTCAATTAAAATATTTTACACATAAATCAAGATCATTGTTATATCAGTCCTTAGTACTTGTTGTTACATTTCTCATCTTTCATTTAATAATTTTTATAATTCTTATTCTCCTTTTTTTTTCTATCCTAATTTTTTTGTAACTCCGCCTTTATTACTTCTTCCCCCTTTCAATTTCCTCTTCTTTTTCTTCTTCTTCTAGACAACTTGCCAAAAAATACTGTATATGAGAACATTCTTTCTAGAACAAAATTTAATATTGGAAATTTCTATTCTGTGGGATTGTTCTCTTTGAGATAAACTTTTATATAGACTTGTGGTTCCATATTTTCTCTCTTTTTTGCTTAAACAAAGCCTCTCAAACTCTCTGTTTTATTTCATTTGATACATACCTTACAATTAAATATTATATACACAAATCAATTGATTACTACTATTTACCAGCTTAGTATTTACATCTGCTAATTTCTAAGACTTAAAAATAAAAATAATAAAATCTTTTTTCTTTTTCATTGAGTAATAACATATAAAGAAATAAATATGTACCTATCTTGAAATCTTGAGTCTTCTTTCACTTTTCATTGCTGTTGGACTACCAAAAAATCTTCTAGACCAAAAGCACCCCTTGAAAACTGAGGGCCTTTCCAAATAGTCATAAACCCATTGTTATCTTGATGCCAGCCACCAAGGGACCATTGACTTTAAAACCTATAACAACGTTTTGGACAAACAAAAAATAACAAATATCAAAGGCAGGTGACTAACTTTTTGCTGCAACTGGGATTTGAACCTCACCCCAAATTTAAGGTTTATATAATCGTAATTTTCCTATATATTTGTAATGACTATAGTGGTTATTATCAGTAGGTCTCACTCTGCATACTTTATTATATAAATATATCTTTTTACTCAGCACTCTGTCATTGGCATTAAATTTCTCAAATTACAGAAGGAGGTGTCAGGTATATAATATTTTTTCCTAGTTGACCAAGATAGAGCAACATTGTTCATGGTCCTAGAAGTAATATAATTTACTTTATTTAATTAAAAAATTATATTATTTAATCATTTCAGTTGAAAAAATGTCCTGAAAATTAAAATATTATTTTATTATTTCAGTTGATTATTAGTCTTGGTAATTAAAATAATAACAATATATAAATTAATTATTTGATTAAAAAATTATATTAATAAATTATTTCAGTTGATTTTTTTTAAAAAAAACCTGTTAATAAATAATATCAATATCTTAGTAAATTAATTGATTGAAAATTGTATTAATTAATTATTTCAGTTGATTTTTAGTCCTGATAATTGATATATTTTCATTATTCCAGTTGATTAGTAGTCCTGGTAATTGATAATAAAATTTAAATATTTTATTTTATCTCTTATTTTTTTAACAAAAAAAAGAATAATAACTGACAAAATATGAATATTTTTTTCTTTCCCCCAGCTCAAATTATACAAAAAATGGCTGAATTAAACCTTTCTACCGCCTATGAAGAGGAATTGGTTCTTACACCACGCAACCTTGAACCCAAATTTATATCAAATTGAGCACACAATGAGGCAGTGATGAAACAATAATGAAGAAATATTGAATTTACTTTGAAAACACCTTGAAGCTAATTTGAGCCTTTATTGAACCACAGTTGATTAATAGTTCAGAAAATATTTATACTTGAATTGTAGGATTTTTTGAAGGGATAAAAAAATAAATAAGCCCCACTATCAATCTAGCCTTGTGGCTTCATAAGATTTTGAAAAATCATAATTTTTTTCATTTTTTTAATCTAATGAAACTCTCAGATACTTTGAATTATAAGAGATTTCACAAAAATTTATAGGTTATTCACCCTATGAATATATAGATAAAGCATCCAATTTTCTAAGAAATTATTCCTTAAGAAATATTTCATTAAATTTTTATCAATAACAAATTGAGAAATAAACGCCTTTTCACATTATATCAATCAATATTATTATCTATTTATCAACTTTTCAAAATATTTGTGGAAGTTGAAAAACTCTTTAAAACAATTTAACATTAAATTTAGTCAATAGAACAATTTGTAAGATTAATTTACACCCCATATTTATATAATTTAAAACAGGAAATGGGCAAAATTCTATTAAAAATATAACTTATCATGATGTTCATTATATCAAAAGCATAAAAAATCCAATTTTTATGAGAATAAAATCTATGGTTAATAAATATTGAAAAATATTGTTGAGTTTTTTTTGGGATGTTTCATGTCATTATGATTTTGAAGTCTCAAAATATATTATATAATTTTTGTCCTTACATTGTTTTAAAATGTTCTTTACAAGTAATTTCCTCCCTCAAACTTTAAATCTCATGCTGCCCCCATCTAAATTTTTTTTCCTCTTACATTTTATTTAAGTGCACCAAGAACTGTCCCATCCCAAACACTTATTCCCCCTTCTTCACCCCTAATCACCCCATTTGTCAGCCTGGATATTCACAGGACCGAGTAAAAAGTACTTATAAGTTATTTTAAACACATGGACTATACATGGGATCAATAAATTAGAGTGCACAAAGAGCATACATAAGTAAAATTATGATAATATACAAAATATGCCATTATAACACCTTATATACATGCATATATCCACCTTTTATAAGTCTTATGTACTTAATATTAAGTTTCAATATGTTAGGGTAATCTTAAAAACCTTAAATATAAGGCTACATAATTTTTAAGTACACTTAAAGCTGTTATTTTCATTGTTTTATGTAAAAAACAAGAAATGTGCTTTAAATCACTTAAAGGTTGATTATATGCACTATAAATTTAATAATATTAAAGATGTGCTTTTACAGATCAATTTATCTTAATTAGGACTATTGATTTGGCTACTTAAATGCATAAAAATAACACTTTTAAATTTTGGTGTTTTTTATGCCAGAAATGGCTTATGTGTACTGGCCACCTACTACCTGCATTTTTCCCGTGTGGATAGCTTCATTTTTAGAAAAGTTAGCTTTTTCACACTATAATTACTCGACATTCTATTCCCACTGTGGGGAAACACACTAAAATAGGCAACAGGTGCTTATTTAGTGTCCTAGCTTAATTATAGATGCATTGACCCTCTTTATATGCACTAGTTTCATTAATAACCTCATTATTGGCGCTTTAATTCACTACCACACTTAAATTTGCCTAAATTAGTCAAGGATTTACCCATGCAAGCGCCTGCCAAGGACTGCATGTAGTTACCCCACATCTCACACCCTTTTTTGGGTTTTTTGGTGGTTTCTCAGTCAGTTTTGGTTATTTTTGAATGGGGATTTCACATAGTATAATATGATGATTAGCCCCAAAATTTCTATAGTTAATCCCCCTTATTATTAAGTAATAATTAGTCTTAATTTTCATTTTTTGGCTTTTTATATTAATATATAATATGCATATACTCTCTTTTTTGCTTATTCTTTATTTTTGATGGATTATCCCTATTTCTAAAGGATTTTGGTGGGTGATATCATTCTAATTATGTTACTAGTAACTCTTTTTGGTTCTGAAAATTTCTATTGGCTAGAATGAGGCATAACTAACTGTGTTTTGAGCTGGTAAATCATAGGGGGCATTGGGGAAGTAATTGTGTATAAAAGGAGGAGGTTTTTGGTCTTATTCTCTTCATTCTTTATTATTACAATTAAAAAATATAATCAATAAAATTACAATACATATCAATAGTACTTATAAATTCTTTATATAGTATCTTAGTTAATAAAATTTATTTTTCTACCAACTATAAAGATTGTAAGCCATATATAATTAGTGAGATTAGAATTACTGAGACCCTTATATTGAGTTATATTTTAATACTTATTGGATTTGTACTACAGTATTCATATAGGACCATTAAAATCTTCTATAAAACTGAACATTCAAGCTAGTTCACGTCTCTGTACCTGACCTCAGCCTGAAAATCGGGGACCTTTCCTCAAGAATTCTGTTGGTTATCTTCCAGTAAGTAAAAATTCAAAAAAAGGGGCTCCAATAAAATAAAATCCCTATAGAAATATTTGGATAATTACAACAGGTTGGGGTAACTTATATAGTGATTTCATAAAAAGAAGCCCTGTTATATAAGAAAATTGTGATATTGGATCTACAGTTTTTCCACTAATTTAACATATAATTGTTATTAGTGGGAGTCTGTCAATAGACCAATTAATTTTGTGATCTTTGCAGATAAATTTTTTTACCACTAATTAAAAATAAAATTGCTATTAGTGGGAGTCTGGCAAAAGACCAATTAAATTTGTGATCTTTTCAGATAATAAACCAGTTGAACTGATTAATTGTTTTCTTTTAACAGGACTCTTAATCCCTTTTTATTGGTTTGTAAAATTCATTAAATATTTAGAAAGAATCTTACTGACAGATTTTTTTTTAAATATAAAAACATGGCTACATATTGTAGACCAGTTAAATCAAGTGACCACATAAAAGCATATTTGACTTTTGGCACTTATAAATTCACTTCATAACTACAAGTAAGCAATAAAATTGTCCTCAGTGGTATTGATAAATACTGATAAAACTCCTTTTTGAAGTTTTCAGATCTCAAATTTCAATTCTTAGATTAAATTCCACGTAAAAATGTGTGACAACAATGATATTGTGAGTAATAAGGCAAAACCTTATAGCTTAAGACCTAGAGCTGAAAGACCTGTTACAGGACATTCAAATGGAGGGCCAGGATTCCCCCACAAACAGCAACACTCCACAAATGTCTCTGGAGGAAAGGGAAAAACTATTAAAACAGGTATCAATAAAGAAAACAAGAAATACCTTAGAAGAAAAAATTCACTCCCTCTCCACTCTACTGAACACCTTGAAAATAAGGGTTAACAATATAGTGGACCAGATAAACAATCTGGAGAAAAGAGCAGCTCAGGGTTTTGTAGAAGTCAATCAAGCTCTAGTAGAAATAAAGTCTCAACCACCAACAGTTGCACTCAACGATTCCATAGCAACACCTCCAGCCCAAGAGGAGGACCAAAAAATTACTGTAAGCAAATGGAAGTGGGATTGGTATGCCAAAAACTACAACAACCCTCAACAGAAGGGCTCCAGCAGTCACCCTTACAGGGGAAAGCCAAGGAGAGGCAGGGGAAATGGAATAATACCTTGGTAAGTCATCCATCTTCTCAGGATCAATTATATAATCCTAAAAATGAATTACTTAAAGGTAATGAAATTGATACAGAGCTATTAGATATAATTGATAAGGATTTAAAAAATTATTCATTTGAAAATAACATGTTAAACTTGTCTTTAAATGAGGACAATGTACATAGTTTTATTGACCACCAGGAAAATGCTATTAATATAAAAATGGAACCAAGTGAATTAAATCTTGAACCTGATGATGAGTTTTCTGAATTGGAAACAGGAAAAATTGAATATTTTCTAAAATAAAATCCAATTGAATCAAAAATAATTAGTAAATTATTATTAAGAATTGAAAAATTTGAAGAATTCTCTAGAGAGTCAAACAATAATGCAGAAAGTGTATTATTAAACCTCACACAATCATTAAGTACAACAGCCAATAGGTTAAAAATTATTGAGAATTCAAATAATGAATCAATCAATGAAAACAAAAGATTAAACTCTGAGATTAAAAATTTAGAAAATAAATTGGAACATTCTCAGAATATTATGGCTACCATAGAGGGATGTGTTAAATTGTCTTTTTCAAATGTGAACAATACCTTAACTCATGTACCTGTAATAAACAATAGGTTAAAAAGAGTAGAAATTGAAATTGCTAACATTTTGAAAAATACTGATAAATTAAAAGATAATACCTCTTATGTGGAAAGAGTACCAGTTTTTATGAAACACTCAAATGATAAACCAATGATTGAACATGAACATAGTGTCATGGGCTCTGAGAATAAAAAATCAGTAAAAGATAAAATAAATGATCATCTTTCTAAAGTAAGTGAATTAATCAATATTACTCAGGTTAGGAAAGCAAAAACTAGCCAAAAAAACTGGCCTAAGTTAGATCAGTACCCTTCTTTTGACGGGGATTCAAAATCTGATTTGCAACAATTTATTCAAAGAATTGATAACTTAAAATTTTCATACAAATTATCTGATGAAAAAATTAAATCAAAATTGATATCTTTATTTACAGATGTGGGCATATTATGGTTTGAATCTGTATTGAGTGAGGGAATTAACTACTCCTGGAATGAATGGAAGGCACTAATGGAAAGGAAATTTGGTGGCCCAAAATTTAGAATCACTCTACAAAGATTGTATGAGAAAGCCAGATATAATCCAAATGCTGGAGACAAAAAGTGGTATTTTTAATGAATTTAATAAAAATCATGAAATCCATGGATCCAAAGATGGATTATGATGAGTGGAAAGAAAAAATAATATATAAATTGCCTATATCAGTCAGAGACATCATTGTAGCTAGAACTGAAACCATCAGAGATACTTCTGGGTTTATTAATATATGCAATTAAATATTATTGAACCACAAATATGAAACCAGGTATAATAGTTACAAGCAAAGTGTTGAGGTAGTAAAGCCTACTACAAATAATTTACCAGTGGAGAAGAAAAAACCTTCAGCTACCCTTTTCCCTAAAAGACAAGAAAATAACACTTGCTACAAATGTAATAAACCTTGGGCTAAAGGTCATACTTGTAAGAAAAGAATAAATGTTATTGAAAACTCACAAGATTCTGAACAAAGTAATCACAATAAAGAAAAGGAAGAATCTAGTGACGATTGTAAAAGTAACATTTCTTACAGTAATGATGAAAATGAGATATATGTATTAGAACAGGATATTATGTTCCTGAATGATGCAATACCTCATACAGATACATCTTTAACTTCCATTGAAGAAGCTGAAATTATCAAAGATGTATCTCATGATACTTACAAAATAACACCTATTAGAGTGCCTGTTATTATATGTGGAAAAGAAGTGAATTCCATTCTTGACACTGGGGCTGCAGGTAGTGTAGTTTCTATTAATACTTTAATGAAACTAGATAGTAAGTATAAGGAAAAACTAGAACCTTTTCAGACAAAGAACTGGAGGGGTTTTGGTTCAATATTAAGTCCAATTGGAAAATACAAAACTGCTGTATTCTTTAAATATCATAATGGATATGTAAGAGCAGTGTGTGAATTTTTGGTAATGGATAATAATAATTGTAGAGATTGGTTTATTATTGGCAATGACTTATTGACCAAATTCGGCATCAAACTAGATCTTGCAAATAGTTGCTTCACTATAGGCATAAATGGGAAAAGAAAATTCAAGATTTACTCTGAAAATTCAGTTTATTCCATTGCTCCTAAAGAAGAACAACTGAAAGGTGGAAGAGCCACCTCTGAAGTGGTAGAATTTGAAAACAAAATCCAAAAAGCCTCTTTCAGTCCTCAACTCTCAAAAATTGAAGAAAACAATATTTTGAGATTGATAAAATATTATCCTATGGCATTTGCTCATGGTTCAAATGAACTAGGATTGGTCAAAGACCATGAGATGAAAATCTCTTTAAGTTGTGATCTGGATAATACTCCTGGCAGCTTGAAAAAGAAACCTTACCCAGCTTCTCCTGCAAAAAGGAAAGACATTGAAGACAACATTAAAGTGTTTTTAGAAATGGGTATTGTTGAAAAAGTAGAAACAACACCTAAGTATTGTGTTATTTCACCAGTTTTAATCTCTTATGAAAAAGATAAGGCAAGATTATGTGGTGATTACAGAGCTCTGAATACATTCACTGTGGATGATATTTACCCTCTACCAAGGATAGCTTCTATCCATGCTACTTTAAAAGGAGAAAAATATATTTCCTGTCTGGACGGAAACAAAGCTTACCACCAGATTCCTGTGGAAAATAAATCTCAGAAATTCTTACTCATAACCACACACATGGGGATATATAAATATGTGAGAATGCCTTTTGGCCCAAAAAATGTTCCTTCAGTCTTTCAAAAATTGATGGATAGTATTTTTCATCAGGAAATGATTGAAGGATGACTTTTAGTTTATATTGATGACATCATAGTGTTCTCAAAAACATATGATGAACATTTAAATCACCTGAAAAGAGTATTTCAAAAGATGGATGAAATTAATATGACAATTGCATTAAAAAAATGTAAGTTTGGGTTTCAATCCTTGAAATTACTTGGACATGTTGTATCTGGATTAAAAATTTGTGTTGACCAGAACAAAGTGGCAGAAATAAAAAACATTAGTATACCTAAGAATGTGAAAGATGTTCAAAGTTTTTTAGGTATGTGTGGATATTATAGGCAGTATATAAAAAACTACCAATTAATTGCAGCCCCTTTAACAACATTAATAAGGAAAAATGAAGCTTTCATTTAGAATAATGAAAGACAACACGCCTTTGATAAATTTAAGGAGTTTTTAATGTCAGCTCCAATATTGGCACTTCCAGATTTAAACATACCTTTTATCTTGTACACTGATACAAGCTTCATAGGGTTAGGTGCTGCCTTACAGAAAAAACAGATAATAAATGGAAAATTATCTGAAGTAGTTATCTATTAGGGGGTGTCAGTTCTGGCAAATCCGCACTTAAATTAAGTGCGGATTTCAAACCAAATCAGCACTTACAAATCAGCGCTTAAATTTTGCAAAAAAGTCACTTATTTCAAAAAAGGGTGTCAGTTATGACCTCAAATCAGCACTTTTTTCCCGTTTTTTTTCACAACCACATTTTGGCCACAAAACATCCCTTCCTTTCTTACCCCATCCCTGTCACATGTGACACACTGACCTTCCTTGCTACCTACCCATCAATCCTTGGCACACACCCCTTCCTGACATTTTCAATATTTTGACCAGGCATGTTTACATTCTTTTTTACTTATTTCTTCTACTTTTTAATCTTTTTTCTTGTTATGTGCCAGTTTCATAATGCCTCCCAGACATTCCAAATCTCAAAAGGTAACTCAAAAATCTGCTTCGTCACAAAAGTCTCCTCGTAAAGCAAGGATTACATAGAAAAAAAATCAGTGACTTTTTCTATTACTTACAACTGTTTTTACAGAATTGAAAACTATGTTTCAGCTAATATTTTATGGAAGTGAACTCTGTTCTTCGCCCGAAGAACAGAGTTCATCCTCCTATTTTCACATTCTGTTTGCACCAATCTCCAACATTTTCAATATTTTGACCAGGCATGTTTACATTCTTTTTTACTTATTTCTTCTACTTTTTAATCTTTTTTCTTGTTATGTGCCAGTTTCATAATGCCTCCCAGACATTCCAAATCTCAAAAGGTAACTCAAAAATCTGCTTCGTCACAAAAGTCTCCTCGTAAAGCAAGGATTACATAGAAAAAAAATCAGTGACTTTTTCTATTACTTACAACTGTTTTTACAGAATTGAAAACTATGTTTCAGCTAATATTTTATGGAAGTGAACTCTGTTCTTCGCCCGAAGAAAAGAGTTCATCCTCCTATTTTCACATTCTGTTTGCACCAATCTCCAACATTTTCAATATTTTGACCAGGCATGTTTACATTCTTTTTTACTTATTTCTTCTACTTTTTAATCTTTTTTCTTGTTATGTGCCAGTTTCATAATGCCTCCCAGACATTCCAAATCTCAAAGGGTAACTCAAAAATCTGCTTCGTCACAAAAGTCTCCTCGTAAAGCAAGGATTACATAGAAAAAAAATCAGTGACTTTTTCTATTACTTACAACTGTTTTTACAGAATTGAAAACTATGTTTCAGCTAATATTTTATGGAAGTGAACTCTGTTCTTCGCCCGAAGAACAGAGTTCATCCTCCTATTTTCACACTCTGTTTGCACCAATCTCCATCCCTTTCAATTCTATCAACACATGCTTGTCTTCCCTCCCCATGCCTTTCGCTATCCTCCCAGCCCCATTGTATGCCATCCTCTTTTGATCCCCATTTCACCCCTCTCAACCTCTCCCAGACCCTTTTCTTCATTTAAAATGCCTCGGAACCCTTAATCTTCCCTTCCAACTCTTTCCCAACCTTTGAGTGACTGAAAAAATATGTGTTTGCTGAAAATATGCGATTTCATGTTGAGTTGATGAAAGAAAACACAGAGAGAAAAAAAATAAGACTTTAACAGCAAATTCAAAAACCAAAAAAATATGCAAAAAAATTTTCCATTCTCAGTGAATAATACATGCAAATTGATAATTTGAAGAGAAAGAGAAAAAAATTAAAATTGCGTTGAAAAATGTTGGAGTGTTATTGGAAGGATTTTCGCCCTTATACTAGTTGATTGAGAAATAGAAGTGTTGGATATAGTCGGAGGTGAATCAACTTGTTCATCTTCATACAGCTCTAACCATTGATCTTTGAGGTCAGCAAGTAGGTTATGAAGTATAGTGCAACACAGAATCCAGTTGATCACCGCCTCCATTTCAGATTTATTTCTAAGAGGACTTCTTAATTCCCTTAAACTAGAAAAACGGCCTTTCAAGATTCCAATAGAATGTTCAATACGGACT
Source organism: Hemileia vastatrix (assembly GCA_030280995.1). Lineage (NCBI taxonomy): Eukaryota > Fungi > Basidiomycota > Pucciniomycetes > Pucciniales > Zaghouaniaceae > Hemileia > Hemileia vastatrix. The sequence continues at coordinate 4,228,939 of JASXTE010000011.1, forward strand.
CTTGACTTTGCCAAATGATTGTTGAATTTGGCATTTTGACTGTCTTCTGAAGCTGCTCCCCGAAAAGCAGGAAGTACATACTTTCCATTCACATAAGCAGAATCTGCAAGAAGATACTGATTTTCATCAAAGAATTTTTCAGGTTCATTTGAAATATGCATTCTTTGGAAGACGTAGGAGTCATGACATGAGCCAGGATAGCCAGCGAAGAATGATATAAATTTTTTGTTTACGTCACATATAAGCTGAACGTTAATTGAATATCTATAAAGAAGATATATTTGTTTGTGTTAGTTTCAAGGAGGATGAAAGGAGTTAAAAATAATCTACCTCTTTTTACGGTCAAAGTAATTGTTTCCACCTTGAGCAGGTTTCTGGCTCAAAGGAATAGTAGTACCATCAACAAAACCAATACATCCTGGAAAGCCCTCTGCTTGCATAACCTGAGATGATTCAAGTCGCTCTTCTTTTGTTGGCCAGGTGAGAAGTTGAGATTCCAAGGAGTTGATGGCAGTGATACATCGTTTGTTATAAGTGTTAACTGAACCATACCCTAAATCAAAGACATTTTCTAAATGTTTCAAAGCGGCTCCATTACCATTTGAACCCAAACGACATAGTGTGATGGCCAATTGAATTGAAGGATGTCGTTGTTCTTTTTGAGAATTATTGTGAAATATGGGATGATCCTGAATAAGCTCAAGCAATTTAAGGAAACATTCCTGAGAAGTCCTGAACAGCTGTCTAAAACTGGGTGTAGATAGGTTAAGAAGTGTTTGGATGGTGTACTTGGGGGTATGAAGTACTTGAGGCTTTCTGGGAAGAAGGTAACGTTTCCTGGCCATTTTTGATAAAACGACAAAATCTTCTTCTAGATCAGAATCGGAATCAGAGTCCAAGAGCAGTTCAAGCGCCATGAAAGTCATTGCTTTATGTAATTTATCACGATTTGAAAGTGAGGAAGGCATGACTCTTATATGATATGATATGAAGATGTAAGTGATGTACGATGTTTTGAGTTATGAAGTGTTATTCTGCGGAGTGCTGCGTATGAATGGGATGATGCTGACAAATCAGTGAAATGGGACTTGATGGTGAAATCAGCACTTTTGGTTGAGAAAGTGCGGATTTGAGTGAAATAAGTGACTTATTTCATTTTGAAATCCACCAGTATTGGGGCTAGTGTGTTTTGGAAATCCGCACTTATTTAAGTGCGGATTTGGTCAAATTTAAGTGCGGATTTGTAAGTGCGGATTTGCCAGAACTGACACCCCCTATTATATATCCAGAACCTTAAGAAAGACAGAATTAAGGTATGGTGCCACCCAACTGGAATGTTTAGCTGTTTTGTGGGCCTTGGAGAATCTTCATTACTATCTGGAAGACCAGAAAATTGAATTAATAACAGATTTCAGTGCAGTATAATCATTACTAAACATGGAAACACCTAATAGGCACATGTTTAGATGGCAACTAGCTGTACAAGAGTACAAAAGAAGAATGACAATCACACCTAGAGCAGGAACATTGCGTTCTAATGTGGATTTATTATCCAGAAGTCCTTTGCCAAATGATGCTGACAACACAGCTTATGTACCTGAAAATGAGGTTATACATATATTTGGGATTTATATAGTGGATTTAGAGGAAGATTTTATGCAAAATATATTGGAAAATTATTCATCTGAGAATGATTTGGCTAAATTATCTACCATTTTAAATGATCCAAATAATGCCTCCATGAGTGCATTAATTAAAACCTTGCCTCCAAAGTATAAAAATGCATTGGAAAAAGGTAAAATGTCAATTGAAGATGGATATATATATTGCAGAAAAAAGCTAAGTAATGTAATAGTAATACCACCTTCTATGAAAGAGTTAATGTTGAGTACTTGTCATGATGACATCTTAGCTGGTCATTTTTATTTTAACAAAAAATTAACCAGAGTTAAAAATACAGCCTGGTGGATGAACATGAAAGAAGATGTACAAAAATACATTGAAACATGTGACTCTTGTCAGAAATATAAAAGATTAACTGGGAAGAGAGCTGGGTTGTTACAAAAAATAGAGCAGCCAAAAGCTCCATGGGAAATTATAAACATGGATTTTGTCACTGGCTTACCATTAGCAGGAAAAGAAAGTTTCAATTCTTTCTGGGTAATTATAGATAGATTAATAAAAATGTGAAAATTTATCCCTACCCATAAAGAGGTATCTGCAAAAGACTTGGCATTACTATGGTGGACTCAAATGATGAATACTTCTGGGTTCCCTAAAGCCATAATCTCTGACAGAGACTCTAAATGTACTTCAGAGTTCTGGACATCATTGATGGAAGTATCAGGTTGTCAATTGAAATTTTCTACAGCACACCATCCCCAAACTGATGGGCTGGCTGAGAGAATGATACAAACTCTAGAAGATGTGATCAGAAGATATTGTGCCTTTGAATTGGAATACAAAGACAATTAGAAATTAACATATGACTGGGTAAAATTAATTCCTGGCCTTGAATTTGCTTATAATAGCACAACTCATTCTGTAACAGAGAAAAAACCATTTGAACTCTGGCTGGTATATGTACCAAATACCCCAGTAAATCATTTAAATAAATTACCAAGGTTGGATATACACCCTGGTACTAAATCCTTTATTTATATGCAACAAATGTGTAGAAAGAATTCAGAGGAATGCATCCAAAAATCATTTGAATATGAAAAGAAAAAGTGGGATAAATCTCATAAAGAATTTGAATTCAAAAAATGAGGTGAAGTCCTAATTTCAACACTACATTTTAACTTACAAGGTAATATTAAATTGAAGGATCCCTTTGTAGGACCTTTTGTAGTAAGCAAAATGGTTGGTAATAATGCTGTGTAAGTCACATTATATTCCCCATATGATAGGAAACATCCAGTTTTCCCTATCTCATTATTAAAACCTTACTATGCAAATGATCCTGACTTATTTCCAAAAAGAAGCAGAAGGCTTAAAAAGAAACCTGAAGAAATTGTGGAAAAGGCAGAGATTGAAAAAATACTCAAGAAAGGAATTCTTACTAAAGAGAAAGGAGCTGAGTATTTATTAAGATTCAAGGGGAAATCAGATGAATTTGATAAATGGATACCTGAAAAAGAAATTTCAAATCTATCCTCCCTTCCTAAAAAATTTAAACAGAAATAAATTACTGTTAAACCAGCTGAGGGGTTAAAAAACAAGTACTCATAATATTTTTTTATGTTTTATTTCTTTAAAGAATTAATTTTTAATTCTACAGAATTTTCTGAATACCTCAAAAATTATAAAAAATAAAAAAAGTGTATAACTTATCATTTTTTTATTGTTTTTTTTGGGTGGGCAAGTGTAAGCTTGGATATTACCAGGACTGTGTAAAAATTACTTATAAGTAATGTTAAACACATGGACTATACATGGGATCAATAAATTAGAGTACACAAATAGTATACATAAGTAAAATTATGATAATATGCAAAATATGCCATTATAACACCTTATATACATACATATATATAACTTTTATAAGTATTATGTACTTAATATTAAGATAAAATATGCTAGGGTAATATTAAGAACCCTAAATATAAGGCTACATAATTTTTAAGTACACTTAAAGCTGTTATTTTCATTGTTCTATGTAAAAAACAAGAAATGCGCTTTAAATCACTTAAAAGTTGATTATATGCACTATAAATTTAATAATATTAAAAATGTGTTTGACAGATCAATTTGTCTTAATTAGGACTATTGATTTGGCTACTCAAATGCATAAAAATAACACTTTTCAAATTTGGTGTTTTTTATGCCAGAAATGGCTTCTGTGTACTGGCCACATACTGCCTGCATTTTTCCCGTGTGAATAGCTTCATTTTTAGCAAATTTAGATTTTTCACACTATAATTACTCGACATTCTATGCCCACTGTGGGGAAACACACTAAAATAGGCAACATGCGCTTATTTAGTGTCCTAGCTTAATTATAGATGCATTGACCCTCTTTATATGCACTAGTTTCATTAATAACCTCATTCTTGGTGCCTTAATTCACTACCACACTTAAATTTGCCTAAATTAGTCAAGGATTTACCTGTGCAAGCACCTGCCAAGGACTGCATGTAGTTACCCCACATCTCACACCCTTTTTAGGGTTTTTTGGTGGTTTCTCAGTAAATTTTGGTTATTTTTGAATGGGGATTTCATGTAGTATAATGTCATTATTAGCCCCAACATTTCTACAGCTAATCCCTCTTATTATTAAGTAATAATTAGTCTTAATTTTCCTATTTTGGCCTTTTATATTAATGTATAATATGCATATACTCTCTTTTTTGCTTATTCTTTATTTTTGATGGATTATCCCTATTACTACAGGATTTTGGTGGGAGATATCATTCTAATTATGCTACTAGTCACTCTTTTTGGTTCTGAAAATGTCTATTAGCTAGAATGAGGCATCACTAACTGTGTATTGAGCTGGTATATTATAGGGGGCATTGGGGAAGTAATTGTGTATAAAAGGAGGAGGTTTTTGGTCTTATTTTCTTCATTCTTTATTATTACAATTAAAAAATATAACCAATACAATTACAATACATATCAATAGTACTTATAAAGTCTTTGAATAGTATCTGAATTTATCAAATCTATTTTTTACCAACTATAAAGATTGTAAGCCATATATAATTAGTGAGATTAGAATTACTGAGACCCTTATATTGAGTTATATTTTAATACTTATTAGAGTGATAGTACAGCATTCATATAGGACCATTAAAATCTTCTAGAAAACTTACCATTCAAGTTAGTTCACGTCTCTGTACTTGACCTCAGCCTGACACCATTACAAGCCTCCTCACTTATTTTTCTCCCCTTGACACCCTATTTATTCCCCTTTTCACCACGCTCCACCCCAAATTTCTTTATATCACTCCTTTTTCTCCTCTTCCAGACCCATTTACTCTATAGGCAGGAAGAAGGGTGAGTTGGAAAGCCATAGGGCTTGGATTAAAATTGATAGGGTGGATTGGGGTTGGGTGGGGAATGTCTGGAATGAAGAGTGAAAAAATGGGGTTTGAAAGCAAAATCATTGTAATTAGTTATAAAAGGAGTGGGAAGGAGTTGAAGAAAAAATAGATAGAGTAAGGTTGAAAGGGGTGAGGTAGGGTAGGGATAGGCAAGAAAGGAGTGGTGAGGGATGAGGATGGTAGCAAAAGAGGTGAAGTTTTCTTAAAAGTGAAAATAGAGTGGAGGGGAATAGTGAGGAGGGCTTAAACTTGGAATTTGAAGCTTAGAGGATGTAGCAAAAGTATCAGGAGGGCAATAAAAGGGTGGGGGGTGGAAATAGAATTAACAGAAATGACAAGGTAGAAAAATTTGTGTGGAGATCTTGAGAGGTTGTCAATTGAGGTAGCAAAAAAAGGATAGTGTACTCTATTCTTTGGGTAAACATCAGAGTCTACCCCCTCAATCTAAAGCTCTATTCTGCCAATATGAAAAATGATTGATAATTATCTCTTATTGATATTTTTGATTTTAAACCTATATTTTATACATCTTTATTTAATATTTTGTATTTAAAATGCATTTTAAGACTAAGAAAGTAATATAATAAAATAATTGGTAAATAAATACTATTTTGCTTTTTTACACAAGAATTGAAAGTATGCTTCTGATAAGTATACATGATATAAATAAATAATATAATAGGAAATGTGTAGCAAAAAGTTGAAAACTAAAACAAAGCATTTAAAGAAATTTTAAACAGTTGAACTTATGTATTTTATGAGTTTATTGTATTTATTTTTAAATGTGATAGTAAAAAATTTTGGTTAGATTAATAATATCTTTGAATTAAATTAAATAATTCAAGTAAAGTTTGAAGAAAAGATCTATATACATATATAACCATTTAGCTTCATTTCTTGTTTTGTGATTACTATATATAACTGGATAATTGACTGTAATAATTGCAAATTTAAGAAACTTTAATAATTTATCTGCCTAAATATATTTATGATAATATATCAAGTAACAGATATAATTTTGTGAGTCCTTTCCTTTACTAGTTTTATTCATTGCAATGACTATATATGTTTTCAGAAAATATATATATCATGTTTTTGGTGGAACTTAGATTGAACTCTTAATGCAATCCTGTTTCAAAGTGTAGTTCAAGCTAAGTTAAGCCATGAAAAAATTTATACTTTTTTACAATTTTTATTAAGTATTTTTAAGTATAAAAATTATTATATTTTTATATCAAAATATTTTTAGTAAATACTTTGAAGTTGTGAAAATAAGTACACATCAAGAATCATTTTGATAAAATATCATATTAAAATCACTTTTAAGTTGATCATATATTATTATTAAATGAGTTCTTTCCATATGGCAGATTAAGAAAATAACTTAAAATTAATTTTATACAACTATATTATGTAAAAAAGGTATCAGCTCTTTTGCTTAGATTTGAAGTACTTCAAAAAAATTTGCTTTAGGTACACATCATATAGAGTCTTCAGAGCATCATACTAATTCTTAAGACTTATATTTGTAAGCTGAAGGGAGGCCTCACAGAATAAAATTTGCAGTTTTGTAAAGAAAATAAGTAAATATCTTTTAAATAAATATATGGTTCTATAAAGTCAAATTTTAATATTTATTTTCTGTTTTAAATATGTAATGAATACTTGAAATAATTATATTTAAATTAATTTTTATAAAAACATACTCATTCCAGTATTGTTTTGTGATAAGGCCAATTTCAAGAAGATTTATAAATTCTTCTGTTTAAATAAAATATCAAAGGGATTATTTTTCATAAACTTAGAAATTGAATATAAACATCAAATAAGATCTACCAATCAGCATGAATATCATTATTAAAATAAATCATTGATAGATCCTGAACCCATATATTTAATTTTTACAATTGTGTGTAAGTGTTCAGTTGTGAATTACTTCTATCAAAACTTTAATTCTAAAGACTAAAAAAGTGTACCTGAAAAATTTCACTTAATTTATTTTTCAGCGCCATAGAACTTAAATATTTTTTCTATTCATTTTAAATATGGAATAATATTGTTTTTAATCAAAATATGATTGCTTTTAAAGCTGCTTTGCTACATGGGCATATTCTAAAGTACCTATTGTGTCTTTTTTACAAAATAAATATCATATAATAGTTTTTCAATTTATAACTGATAGAATTATGAAGATGTACCACTTCTACCTATTTAAATCAGTTCTTGAACAATAATACAATCAAACATTTTTATCTGAAGCACATTTTTAAACATGATAACACTTTGCAAAATATATGGTGCTTATTCCCAAGTTGACACTGAAATTATCCTACAATACAGAATTGAAGCAAAATCAAGCAATAAAATTAAAGTTTAAATAAATTTATACTACTTTCACTATGAAATATAGGGGGTGGACTTGCTAGAAAGTCCTCAACCTGAACTGAGATGCAACTCAGATGGAACTCAGACTGAACTCATACTGAACCCAAACTGAACTCTACTTGAACACCCACCTAAAACTGCTCTGATGAGTGGTGTTCATTCCTGATTGTATGGTTCCTTTATCAATAGCTCAATGTGTGTTCAATCTGTGGTTAGTTTGTGTCAGTGTATCTAGTATTTAAGTATGATATAAAAGTATTTATTTATGTTCCTACTACTTATTGATAAATTATTTAGTGATTAAACCTCAGGGAAAGACTAATAAAATAGTTATACTCAAATAAAACTCACAATACTTGGATTTAAATGCGTGCTAGTGGTTGAAAATAGATGAAGATAATATAGTTATAGCTTATATAAAGATAATATCAATTTATAATGGCTTTATAATATATTTCTAAATGCTAATTTTTGTGTTGTATTGTTTGTTTGTATTGTAGTAAGTGAATGATGTCTAATAACCATCAAAATCCTCCCTTACTTATACCAAAATCCACTGGAGTGCACAGACCTTCAATCCAGATGATGTCACTGCTATCTCCAGCAATTACAGCACTGTGAGGACCCATCACCTCCCCATGGCTTCCACCTCAAGCAGATTCAACACACAGACCTCCAGTAAGGACCCTCCATCACAATTAATGATAACACAGACCTATACCATAAATAGAAAATCCAGATAAAAGCAGATACCATAAAGAAACAGGTAAAATAACTCATCCAAAGAGAATATAATGAAACCCAAAGCATATAAAGAAACAAATGAAATTTCTAAGCCCCCAATAGCATCCTCAAGCATCCATATTAACCCAGAAATGACCTCCCAACCCATGAATCCGTGAATATCCATCCAAGGAAGCAGACTAAGTTGTCCAGACTGAGTGTATGCACCTGAAATAGATGTTTATGCTTCTGTAGGCATTTTGAGTCCACTGGATACGTCCATATGACCTAAAATAAGCAGAAAAACAAAGGTTATAGGCTATTAAGGGGCTAAAACCCACTTATATACCTAAATATACATAATATACTGCATATTTCACTGAATATGAGATTTATGTATACATATAAGCTTATGTATGTCAATAATTACTTAGTATCACTTAAGATAATTATATTATGACTCCATTAACACCTTAATAAGTATTATTAGGCTATGTATAAGCTATTTAAACTACTATAATTTATATAATAGAGTAATAATTATATATATATGTAATATAAACATATATATTATTATTTTAACCTTATTTTTAAGATATAAGCTTAATGTACTTAAGTTTATCTTATTTTAAGTATAAGAAATACTCAGTCCTATGGATATCTAGGCTGACACTCCCTCACCCAAAAAAAAACAATAAAAGAAGTGTTAAAACAACATTATTAAAAGTAAGGAGTGAATAGAAATTTTTTTAAATTTTCTATAATACATATACTGAATAAACAGTATTATTTTGATTTAAATTTTTTCAAGAGATTTTTAAGATCAGATATTTCATTTTCTGGAATCCACTGGTCATATTCACTTGATTTATTTTTAAATCTTTATAGATACTCAACTCCTTTTTCTTTTGTAAGGTGTCTCTTTTTAAGTATCTTTTCAATTTCTGCCTTTTCAACTATTTCTTCAGGTTGCTGTTTATTCCTTCCTGATCTTCTTGGAAATAGGGAAGTATCATTAGAATTGTATGGTTTTATAAGAGAAATACAAAATACTGGATGTTTTCTATCATAAGGTGCATATAGAATAACCTCAACAGCATTATAACCAACAATCTTTTTAACTACAAATGGTCCAATGAATGGATCCTTCAATTTAACATTACCATTTAAATTGAAATGTAGTGTTGAAATAAGGACTTCATCACCCTCTTTGAACATTTGTTCTTTATAGGCTTTATCCCATCTTTTCTTCTCATACTCAAATGCCTTATTTATACACTCTTGAGCATGTTTTCTGCATAATTCTTGCATCTGAAGAAAAGATTTAGTACATGGATGGATATCCAATCTAGGTAATTTATTAAGAGTTTAGCAGGGGTATTAGGTACATAACCCAACCATAACTCAAATGGCTTTTTGCCAGTGACAAAATGTACTGTACTATTGTATTCAAATTCTAAACCTGGGATAAGGGTTACCCAATCATGCGAGAATTTGTCATTGTCTTTAAAGTTAAGAACAAAAGCACAATATCTTCTTATCGTATCTTCTAAAGTTTGTATCATTCTTTCTGCTAGCCCATCAGTTTGTGTATGGTGTGCTGTAGAAAGTTTTAATTGACACCCTGAAACATCCTTAAGTGATGTCCAGAACTCAGAAGTAAATTTAGGATCTCTGTCAGAAACTATTGCTTTGGGGAAACCTGCTATATTTAACATTTGTGTCCACCATAAAAAAGCTAAGTCCTTTGCAGAAACCTCTTTGTGGGTAGGAATAAATTTACACATCTTTGTAAATCTATCTAAAATTACCCAGCAGGAGTTATAACTCTTATGCTCTGCTATTAGAAAACCTGTTACAAAGTCCATGTTAATTATTTCCCATGGAGCTTTTGGTTGCTCAATTTGTTGTAATAAACCAGCTCTTTTGCCTTTTAATCTTTTAGATTTTTGACAAGAATCACATGTCTCAACATATTTCTGAACATCCTCAGACATGTTAATCCACCAAGCTGTGTTTTTTACTCTGTTTAATGTTTTATGGTAGTCAAAATGACCTGCTAATATATCATCATGACATATACTTAACATTAACTCCTTCATTGAAGGGGAAATTACAATTACATTACTTAATTTTTTCCTGTAATATATAAAACCATCCTCAATGGAAAATTTTCCTTTTTCTAATGCCTCTTTATACTTATTTGGCAATGTTTTTATTAAAACATTCATTGAAGCATTAGATGGATCATTTAATATTGTAGTGAGTTTACTCAAGTCAGGATCTGAAGCATACATATCAAGAATTGATTGCATAAATTCATCCTCAAGATCTACAATATAAATGCCATAAATGATAATAATCTCTGATTCAGGAACATAAGCAGGATTATCATCATTATTAGGCAGAGGTACTCTAGATAACAGATCTAAATTAGAGTGTAAGTTTCCTGCTCTATGTGTAATAGTCATCCGTCCTCTGTATTCTTGTACAGCTAATTGCCATCTAAACATGTGTCTATTAGGAGTTTTCATGTTTAAGAGTGACTTAACTGCACTACAGTCAGTTATTAACTCAAATTTTTGGTCTTCAAGGTAATAATGTAGCTTCTCAAGAGCCCATACTACTGCCAAACATTCAAGTTGAGTAGCGCCATATTTCAATTCACTACTTCTTAGAGTACGTGAAATATAGCAAATTATTACTTCTGACATTTTTCCTTCAATAAGTTGTTTTTGATGCAAAGCAGCACCCATACCAATAAAACTTGCATCTGTATATAATACAAAAGGCAATTGGAAATCTGGTAATCCCAAGATAGGAGCTGTCATTAAACATTCTTTCAACTTATCAAAAGCCTGTTGTCTTTCATTATTCCGAATGAAAGCTTCTGATTTCTTTATCAGTGTGGTCAATGGTGCAGCAATTATTTGGTAGTTTTTTATATATTGTCTATAATAACCACACATACCAAGAAAAGATTGTACATCCTTTACATTTGGAGCAATGCCAATATTCTTTATTGCAGCCACTTTATTTTGGTCTACACATATTTGTAAGCCAGATACAATATGACCAAGCACTTTTAAAGATTCAAACCCAAATTTACATTTTTTCAATGCAAGGGTTGTTTTTATTTCATCCATTTTTTGAACTACCTTCTTTAAATGGATTAAGTGTTCATCATAAGTCTTAGAGAAAACTATGATGTCATCAATGTATACCATTAACCATCCCTCAATCATTTCATTATGGAATGTTATATCCATTAACTTCTGAAATACTGATGGAGCATTTTTTGGTCCAAATGGCATTCTGACATATTTACAAATTCTCATGTGTGTTTTTATCAACACAAAGTTCTGTGAATTCTTTTCAACAGGAATTTGATGGTACCCTTTATTTCCATCTAGGCAACTTATATATTTAGCACCTTTAAGGGTAGCATGTATAGAGGCAATCCTTGGCAAGGGATAAATATCATCTACTCTAAATGTATTTAATGCTCTATAATCACCGCACCGTCTTGCTTTATCTTGTTCATAAGAAATTAGCACTAGTGATATTACACAATATTTTGGTGTAGTTTCAAACTTTTCAAGAATGTTCATTTTTTAATAACATCTTATTATTATCCTCTATGTCTTTCCTCTTCATTGGTGAAGCAGGGTATGGTTTCTTTTTAAGACTAGCAGGAATATTATTCATATCACAGGGTAAACTAATCTTCATTTCATGATCTTTTAAAAGGCCAAGTTCATTTTTACCATGTGCAAAAGCCATTGGAAATGCTTTAATTAAGTCCAAAATATTATTTTTCTCAGCTTTGCTTATCTGAGTGCCAAATGATGCTTTTAAAATTTCTGTTTCCAGAAGTTCCATCTCATTGGATTCTCTTCCTTTGCACAGAATATTTGTTACTGACTCAATGTGTAAGACTGTGTTAAAAGAATTTATTTTAAATTTCCTTTTACCATTCATGCCAATTGTAAAATTGTTATTAGCAGGGTCTAATTTCACACGAAACTTAGTCAGAATATCATTTCCAATGATAAAACAGTTACTACAGTTAGTATTATCCATTACTACAAAGTCACAAGTTATTCTTACATAACCATGTTGGTGTTTAAAGAAAACAGAAGCTATGTATCTACCAATGGGATGTATTACTGATCCAAAACCTCTCCAATTTTTACTTTTAAGGGGTTCAAGCTTAGACTTATATTCACTATCAATTTTCTGTAAAGTATTAGTAGAAACAACAGAACCAGCAGCTCCTGTGTCCAATACTATATTAACATTTTCACCAGAAATGATAGCTGGAACCGTGATAGGTGTCATTCTAAAGTTATCAGCTTGTATATCTTTAATGATTTCAGTATCCTCAAAATTTATTAAAGATTCATTTGAGTCCATATTTAATATTGGATTATCAAAGATGGACAAATCATCTTCCAACATACAGACTTCATTTTCATCACTATATGAGATATTACTGTCATAATCACTTGAATCTTTACTTTTTTCTGTTTCAATTTCAGATTCATGTTGATTTTCAACAATATTTATATTCTTCTCACATTTGTGACCTTTAAACTAAGGTTTGTTACACTTATATCAAGTATTTTTCTCATACTTTTTTGGTACTACAGGTGCACTATGTTTTTTCTGCTTCTCCAGAAGTGTTTTTGAATTCTGATTTTTCACAGGTTCAACATTTTGTTTATAAGTGGAATACCTTGCTTCATACTTATGGTTTAGTAATATTTCAATGCAAATATTAATAAAATCAGAATATTCAGTAACATTAATTGTTATAGCTACAACAATGTCTCTGACAGATATAGGTAATTTATATATTATCTTATCTTTCCATAAGTTAAAATCCATGTTAGGCTCAATGGCTTTTAATATTTTATATAAATTCATTAAAAATACCATAGGTTTGTCACCATTCAATGAATTGTACCTAGTTTTCTCATAAAGTCTCTTCTGAGTGAGCCTGAATTTAGAGCCCCCAAATTGTTTTTCAATTAGTTGTTTCCATTCAGCCCAAGAGTAATCTTTACCCTCACTCAAAACAGCTTCAAACCATAATAAAGCAACATCCTTAAATAAAGAGATCAATTTTGATGTTATTTCTTCATCTGGTAACTTATATGAGAATTTTAAATTGTCAATTCCTTGAATAAAATGTTGCCAATCAGAGATGGCTTCCCCATCATAACTTGGGTACTGATCTATCTTAGGCCAGTTCTTCTGATTGGATTTTATTTCACTAATCTTAGGTAAATTCAACAACTCATTTACTCTTGATAAATGGTCTTGTATTTCCTCCTGTACAGATTTGTGACTTACATTTTCAGATTTGACACTACCACCAGATGGTTTTAGTTGTGGTGGTATAGGGAAGGAATGAGATTCACTTTTGCCAATTAAAGTATTATTATTATATTGAGTATACTTATGATTATCCTGGTTCATTAGTAGATTGGCAGTTTCAATCTCAACTTTAGTTAATCTTTGTAGCAGCTCAGAGACACGTTGATTTGTTTGGGCAAAAGATAATTTAGTTCTGATTCAGTTTTCAATACATGTGTTTCATACAATTTTTCCAACTCACAAAATTTGTTTGAAAGATCATTATATTTACTACTCAATGAATCATATTTAAGAGTTAGAGGAAAATTTTCATTCTCTAATTCTTTATTACATGTTTCCAGTTGAGAAATATTTAATGTTAAGGATGAAATTGTATCACTTTTGAGCTTAACTTTCTGCTCCTCACAATCAGTCATTCTATTCCATAATGCTGAAACAATTCTATGGACAGTTGAATTATTGTTAAAATACTCCATGTCTTCCTTCTCAACTCTTTCAATCTCTTGTGAACTTCTCATCTCACTAATAAGTGGTGGCAACTGAGGATTAACTGTATTATAAATACTACTGTTGTTATTGACAAAAGACAAGTCAGGTGTATCTACACTAAAACCTAAATTTCTTAAGTCCTCCTCTATTTTCTGCACAGATTTGAAATCAATAATATTACCTACATTGTAATTATCAGTATTGTGTTCAATCTGAGAGGGTAATCTACTTACCATGGGATTTGTGTGAGCCCTGATTTTTGGCACCTTTGTTTTCCCTTGTAGGGGTGAAGTGAGGAAGTCTGATGAGGAGGAGGATCCTTGTTGCAGTTGTGACTGGCCCATTGTTGATGGAACCAATCCCACTTCCATTTGTCTACCAGGATTTTCTCCTGGGAGTGATGTGACCCTCCTGGGGTAGGGGGTTGCTGACTTGGTTGGCCTCCCTTTAGATCTGCCAATGACTGGTTCATCTGCTGAAATCCTACCTTGCAATTGTTTTGTAATTGCTCTACCTCCTTGAGCATGAGGGAATTTGATTCCTCCAACTTCAATACCTTTTTTGCCAGATGGGATAGTTGATCCTGAAGAGGAGGAGACGTCTTTTTTATAGTAATCTTTTTTAAGAGGGCGTCCTTTTCCTCCATGCTAATTTGCTCTGCCTGGGGGTATGACTGACCCTCCATTGTTATGTCCTGGAGCAATGTTTTTGTTAGCTTTAGACCTGGTATTATAAGCAGGCTTTTCGCTTACATTGTCCTGGGTAGCACTCATATTGATAAAATTAACAATATATTACGTCTACAGAAAGGAAAACCTATTGGAATTAGTAGATTAAAAGTATTAGCAATATTATTACTAATAAAAAGCTCTGGAGCTTACCCTGAATTTAAATCTTTATTTATTTAAATAAAATGTAATAAAAATTTGAAAAAATCTGTTAAAAATAAAATAATAAGTTTAACATGACCTTTGAAAGGGTGAATAATTATCTTACCAAGCTTTAAACAAATACCAGTTTAATTGGATTTATTTTGGTGACCAAATACCAAGTGAAATCAGGTTTATATTGGGTACAGTTACTACTGTAAATACCTAATTTTTATTATAAAAAATTAGTAAAACTATTATAAGGGTTCTTTTCCGCAATCACTGAGTTATGATGACCCACTAATATTCAGAAGACCCAAATATTTGGTTATTTTGAGCTATACTAAAGTAAAAATCACGTCCCAAGGCTATTACTAAAAAATCAATAATAATCAAGGAAAGACCCCCAATTGTCAGTGTATCTAGTATTTAAGTATGATATAAAAGTATTTATTTATGGTCCTACTACTTATTGATAAATGATTTAGTGATTAAACCTCCTGGGAAGACTAATAAAATAGTTATACTCAAATAAAACTCACAATACTTGGATTTATATGTGTGCTAGTGGTGGAAAATAGATGAAGATAATATAGTTATAGCTTATATAAAGATAATATCAATTTATAATGGCTTTATAATATATTTCTAAATGCTAATATTTTTGTTGTAATGTTTGTTTGTATTGTAGTAAGTGAATGATGTCTAATAACCGTCAAAATCCTCCCTTACTTATACCAAAATCCACTGGAGTGCACAGACCTTCAATCCAGATGATGTCACTGCTATCCCCGGAAATTACAGCACTGTGAGGGACCATAACCTCCCCATGGCGTCCACTTCAAGAAGATTCAACACCCAGACCTCTAGTAAGGACCCTCCATCACAATTAATGATAACACAGACCTATACCATAAATAGAAAATCCAGATAAAAGCGGATACCATAAAGAAACAGGTAAAATAACTCATCCAAAGAGAATATAATGAAACCCAAAGAATATAAAGGAAAAAAATAAAATTTCCAAGCCCCCAATAACATCCTCAAGCATCCATATTAACCCAGCAATGACCTCCCAACCCATGAATGCGTGAATATCCATCCAAGGAAGCAGATTAAGTTGTCCAGACTGAGTGTATGCACCTGAAATAGATGTTTATGCTTCTTTAGGCATTGTGAGTCCACTTTATATGTCCATAAGACCTTAAATAAGCAGATAAACAAAGCTTATAGGCTATTAAGGGGCTAAATCCCACTTATATACCTAAATATACATAATATACTGCATATTTCACTGAATATGAGATTTATGTATATATATAAGCTTATGTATGTCAATAATTACTTAGTATCATTTAAGATAAGTATATTATGACTCCATTAACACCTTAATAAGTACTATTAGGCTATGGATAAGCTATTTAAACTACTATAATTTATATAATATAGTAATAATTATATATATATGTAATATAATCATATATATTATTATCTTAACCTTATTTTTAAGATATAAGCTTAATTTACTTAAGGTTATCTTATTTTAAATATAAGAAATACTCAGTTCTAGGGATATCTAGGCTGACAGTTTGGGTCCAAGGTTGCGGACTCACTAGCAAGTCCGCCCCCCCATATTGTGTGGTGTTTGTTTTTATTATCTTTAAAGTTTTACATCTAGCTTGAATTTTAATTTTTCATATGAATAATTTTCTTTGTAGTGATTTATTATTTCAGCTCATGAGCTTTCTCTACCAAATAACCATATTTACATGCAATTTTGATCAAATAAATCATGAAAATTTTCAGAATATCATATATGTATTAAATTTAATAAATGTATATTGTGAAATTTTTAGTAGTTGAATATTTAATAGAACAAAAAACAGAGCAAAAATATAGATTCTTTTGATTTTAATCATCTTCTTGCATATAAAAATGTAAAGAAAATTGATTAAAGTCCACTGATATAAGAGTTATACTTCTTTCTAAACTTATAATAAAACAATTTATTAATTATTTGTGCTTAGTGTAAAGAAGTTATGAGAGGACTTCAATGAAACAGAAATTAGGAAAACATAATGCTATCTTTTATTTTTTTAATTATAAGTACTTTCACAGTATTATAGAATTAAATACTTGAGAATTTTGATGGTTCAATATGTTTGTTAAATAAATCCATTAAATTGAAAATATTTATATTTCATGATCAAAAATAATAAAAATACAAAAAAAATCAGGTAGTATGGTTCAAATTAAAAAATGAAAGCTTCAAATTCTTGGTTAAAAGGGGTTATCAATAAAAACAACAATTGATTATATTATATATTTTTTTCAAAAAAAAAAAAAACAAATAAAATCATTAGAGAGGTTAAAAGTGATGCTTTTTAAACAAATAGTATAATTTTCAGTCTTTTTAATGATCAAGTGAAATTCAAAATAAAAATTAAATTGTGTTTTCTGAAAAAAATTCTGTGAATGGATCAGATTCCTAATCTGCCCTTGGCATTATTTCTATAAATTATTCATTAAACTTTCAATATTATTCCAGCACAGACTCATCCATTATTGGTTAAGAGCTCAAGATGAGTTCAAAGTAAAGTTCAGTATCAGTTTATTATAAGCTCAGCCTGAGTTCCATCTGTGTTCCATCTAAGCTCAAGTTGAGGACTTGCTAGCAAGTCCCCCCCAAATATTGTGTGGTGTTATTGATTATGATGCAAATTCTGTAATCTCTCCTTTGACTACAAAATTTTCTCAAATTAATCAATTAGTAAACAAAAAAGGATGTAAAAATGCAGGAGGTGGAAATAAAGAAGGAACATCCTCTTCTGGACTCCAAGTCCCAGGTACTCCCCCTAGAAGAGCTTCCAAAAGGCTTCAAAATAAAAAAGATGCCAGTTCAGCAACATGTAAACAAACTGTCAACTCACATCTAGGATTTGAAGTCAGAGAACCTTAAAAGAATGGAAAAGGTAGAGTCTCTAGAAGACAAGGTAAGATTCCTTCAAGAGAAGAGGAAACCTCCTCCTCCAAAAGCCCTTCCACAATTGGCCCCCCAGCAATAAGAAAAGGTGGAAGTCTCAAAGTGGCAGTGGGATAGGCTGAACAACCAGTGGGATTATCTGTCCCAACAAAAACAGCAACAAGTACCTCAGGCAGGTCCTTCAAGAACCAATCAGTTCAACCCCACACCTCCTCACCCCTACCAAGGAGGAAGAGAAAAAACAATCACATCAAAGTCTTGCCTAATCCATGGTAAGCCCCTCTATTGAATCTCAAGTACCATTTCTTGTAACTGATTCAGTTCCTTCAGGTAATTCTGGAAGAGGAGATGAGACTGTGAGACCAGTAGAGGCTGAGAATAGTAGACAAATTGCTCAATATTCTAATGTATCTAATCCTTTGGTTTTAATTGCTACTTCAATGATAAATCCGGATATGGCTATTATTGATGAGACACTTGATCCTGAGTTTTATGACAATCTGGAAAGTTATTCTGTTTCACTATTAAAAAATTCTCCAGATGTAGCTAACATTAATGATGAATATTTGAGGGATATTATTGCTAAACAAAATCATATAATGAACAACATGCAATTGACTCAGAAATATAATAGTTTCTTAACTGAACAGGGTTATGAAGCATTGAGGAGTGAGTTACAGAGAGTTTCTGATGATTTGTTTCATTACAAAGTAACTCATGAAAAGAAAGTTTCTTTATGGCAAAATATCAAGAATGATTTGTCTAAATTGAAAGATACTGTGTCCATCTGTTGCCAGGAGCTAGAGGGACATAATATGAACTTAGAAAGATTGAGTAACCATTATTAATCTTTAAAAAATAAGAATCAATTATCTTTTGCAACCATCAATGAGAATTTATCTAGTATTCCAAGAGTAAAAACTAGGATAACAACCATTGAAGAGAAATTGAATTCATTTTTATATAATCAAAAGTTTTCTGACATCTTTTTGAAAGAATCTGTTAAGCAGGATACCCCAATTTTACCTGTTCCTAGTTCATCCAATGTAATATTAGTTCCAGAAATACCTGTTGATATCACTGAGTTTCCATCAAAAATTGATGATGTACCTGGATCATCCACAGAAGGATTATACAATGAAATTGATGCACAATTGGAGAAATTAAAGCTACTTCTCACTCAGAAACAAGCCTGTAATAAGGAAACTAATTCAAATAAAAAGAATTGTATAAATCTTGACCAGTATCCAACATTTGATGGTGACTCTTCCTCTGATTGGAAACAGTTCATTTGCAGGATTGATAATCTAAAAAATTGTTACAAACTCTAATGTGGTATGAATCTGTTCTCTTGGATAAAATTGACTACTCATGGGAAGATTGGAAAAAATTAATTATAGCACAATTTGGTGGTTCCAAGTTTAGATTAGCTCAACAAAGGCAATATGAAGAAACCAGATATAGCTCTTCTACTGAAAAACCTATTGAGTTCCTGCTGAAACTTGTGAAAATTCTGAGGGCAATGGACCCAGATATGGATTTTGAATTATGGAAGGACAGTATCCTCCATAAATTACCTATGTCTCTGAGAGACTTAATAGTTGCTAGGACTGAGTTCTCAAGAGAACCTTCTTCTTTTATCAATACTTGTA
The DNA here is from genome assembly GCA_030280995.1 of Hemileia vastatrix. NCBI lineage: Eukaryota > Fungi > Basidiomycota > Pucciniomycetes > Pucciniales > Zaghouaniaceae > Hemileia > Hemileia vastatrix. The sequence continues at coordinate 4,248,467 of JASXTE010000011.1, forward strand.
ATGAGATCCTTTTAAATAACAAGTATGATTCTAGAAGATTCACTGCTAGAACTTCATTTGAGAAAACCTCCAATTACCAACAGAAACCTCTTGAAAAAGTTTGTAAACCTTCTGCCCCTGTTGCACCAAAAAAGAAAGGAACAAACACTTGCTTCAAATGCAGCAAGACTTGGCAGAAAGGCCATGTTTGTGACAAGAAAATAAATCTTTCTGAACAAACAGAGAAACATGCTGATGACACAGTTGCACTGTATGATACTTCAAGTGATTGTGCCAGAAATATTTCATATGAGTATCAAAAGGAAATTTTGAAGCTGGAAGAGGATATTCATTATTTAAATAATATTGATATTGAGAATAATGAGTTATCTACAGTAGAATGTGCTGAGATCATAGGAAATCTTGAGGTAAGCTCAATTATTATTGCCCCTCTTAAGGCACCAGTCTTGATTAATGGAAATAAAATTGAGGTTGTCTTAGATTTTGGAGCTGGAGGAAGTGTAGTATCTGAAAAAGCACTGGCTTCAGTGGACCAGAATTATAAATTAAAACTCATGCCTATCATTTCTGAGAATTAGAGAGGTTATGGCTCTGTTTTGTCCCCCATTGGTAAATACAAAGCCACAGTATATTTCAAATATAACCATGGTTTTGTAAGAGCTATATGTGATTTTTTTGTCATGAAAAATGATAACTTAAGTAGTTGGTCCATTGTGGGAAATGATATTTTAACCAAATATGGCATAAAATTGGATCTCTCAAACCAATGCTTCACAATGGGGTTGAATGGGAAGAGAAAATTTAAAATTTCCTACCCCAAAAAATTATTAACACCAGGATTGAACACAAGTCATTCTTTATTTCAATATAAAGGAAGATCTACAAAAGATTTGCCTGCCCTTGTGTCTGAAATTGATAATTCTACTTTTGGAGAACAACTTTCTGGTGAGGATAAAGATTCCATCATTAAATTGATAAAATCTTTTCCTATGGCCTTTGCACATGTGTCACAAAAATTAGGATTGGTAAAAGAAGAAATGAAGCTTTTATTATCTTTGCCATTAACTGAAATACCACCCATTTTAAAAAAGAAGCCTTATCCTGCTTCCCCCACAATGATAAAAGATATTGAAGACAATATCTCTACCCTTTTAAAAATGAATATTATTAAAAAGGTAGTTGAAACACCTAAATATTGTTTTAACTCACCTGTCCTAATTTCTTGTGAGAAATATAAATCCAGGTTATGTGGTGATTATAGAGCATTAAATAGTTATACTGTAGATGATATCTATTCCTTACCCAGAATTATCTCTATCCATGCTACCTTACAAAGTGCTTAATATATCAGCTGTTTAGATGGTAATATAGGATATCACCAGGTGTCTGTTGAGAATAATACCCAGAATTTTCTGATGATTTCTACTCATATGGGTATTTATAAGTATGTTAGGATGCCATTTGGCCCAAAAATGCCCCTTCAGTTTTTCAAAAAGTTATGGATAACACATTCCATCAAGAAATAATTGAGGGACAGCTGTTGGTTTACATTGATGATATCATCATATTCTCCAAAACATTTGAGGAGCTTCTTAACCACCTGTGTAAAGATTTCCATAAGATGGATGAGATAAATATGACACTTGCCTTGAAAAAATGCAAAGTCGGTTTTCATTATTTAAAAGTGCTTGGTCATGTTGTCTCAGGTTTACAGATATGTGTTAACCAGAACAAATTGGCAGCCATACAACAGGTGAAAGCTCCTACTACAGTTAGAGATCTCCATAGTTTTTTTTGGGAATGGATGGATACTATAGACAGAATATTAAAAATTATCAGGTCATAGCATTACCCCTTACCCAATTAACTAGGAAGGATGTTGCTTTTGTCTGGAACAGTGAAAGACAAAGAGCTTTTGACACTATGAACCATTGTTTGATGTCAGCACCAATCTTGGCCTTTCCTGACTTTACTCAACCTTTTGTTTTGTACACTGATGCCAGTTTCATGGGCCTTGGTGCTTCTCTCCATCAAAAACAAGTTATGAATGAAAAAGTATCAGAAGTAGTAATTTGTTATATTTCAAGAGACTTGAGAAATAGTGAATATAAATATTGTGCCGCTCAACTTGATTGTTTAGCAGTAGTGTGGGCTCTAGAGAAACTACCTTATTACCTAAATGACCAGAGATTTGAACTTGTCACTGACTGAAGTGCAGTTAAATCCCTTATGAACTTGAAAACATCTAACAGACATGTGTTCAGATGGCAGCTAGCTGTTCAAGAATACAGAGGGAAGATGACAATAATTCATAGGGCTGGTATTGTTCACTCAAATGTGGATATGTTATCAAGGTTAACTTTACCGAATGATGACTCTAATCCTGCATATGATTCTGAGGATGAAATAGTTCACATTCATAGGATATATGTGGTTGATTTGGAGGAAGAGCTATTACAGCTTATTCTGGATTAATATGATAAATACACTGACTTAAAGAAGTTATGTACTCTATTAAATGATCCAAATAATGCTTGAATATAAGAATTAATTAAAAACCTCCTACCAAAGTACCAGACTTCTTTGGAAAAAGGTAAATTTTCAATTGATGAAGGCTACCTCTATTATAGAAGAAATTTGAGTAATTTTATTTTTATTCCTCCTTCTATGAAAGAAATCATTTTGAAAATTTGTCATGATGACATATTAGCTGGACATTTTGATCTTGAAAAAACAATAATCAGAATTAGGAACACTTCTTGGTGAGTTAAAATGGCTGAAGACACCAAACTATATGTTGAATCCTGTGATTTTTGCCAGAAATCAAAAAGATTGACAGGTAAAAGAGCTGGATTAATGCAAAATATTGAAGCTCATGATGCACCATGGAAAATAATAAACATAGTCTTTATAACAAGATTTCCCATTGCTGGGAAAGACAGTTATAACTCTTGTTGGGTTATTGTGGACAGATTCACAAAAATGTGTAAATTTATCCCTACTACCAAGGATGTTTCCACTAAAGAATTATCTTTCTTGTGGTGGTCCCATATTTTTAATACTTCTGGTTTTCCAAAGGCTATAATCTCTGACAGAGACCCAAACTTTATTTCTGAATTTTGGATGTCTCTGATGGATGTTTGTGGTTGTGATCTGAAGCTTTCTACTGCCCATCACCCCCAGACTGATGGATTAGTTGAAAGAATGATTCAGACCTTAGAGGACATGATAAGAAGGTATTGTGCCTTTGGCCTTGAGTAAAAAGACAATGAAAGATTCACTCATGACTGGGTTACCTTACTTCCTGGTTTGGAATTTTCTTATAATAGCACTTTTCATTCTGTTACTCAGAGAAAGCCTTTTGATATCTGGCTTGAATATGCTCCAAATACTCCTGCCTGAATTCTCAATAATAAAACACCAAAATTGGATTTACATCCTGGTGTAAAATCTTTTCTTAAAATGCAACAACTCTGCAGAAGTCATGCTCATTGAAAAAATTTTGAATATGAGAAGAAGAGATGGTACAAATCCCATAAAGAATACACTTTTAAAAAGGGTGATGAAGTACTGATTTCTACAGTCCACTTCAATTTATAAGGTAATAAAAAATTAAAAGACCCATTTGTTGGTCCAATGGTTGTCAGAAGAATGGTTGGTGATAATGCAGTTGAAGTTATACTGTACTCTCCATATGACAGAAAACATCCTAATTTTCCAATATCTCTTCTGAAACCTTACACATCCAATAGTGATTTATTTCCCAAAAGGAGAGGAAGACCAAAGAAGACCCCTATTGAAATCACTGAAACAGCAGAAATTGATAAGATTATCAATGACAGAATAATTACTGCTGAAAAAGGTACCAAAGACTTATTGAGATTCAAGAATAAATCTTCTGAATATGATTCTTGGATACATGGGAAAGAGATATCTAATCTTCCTGCTCTACTAAAGAAATATGAAAAGAAAATATCATAGCATTTTTTATTGTTTTTTTTTACAGTGAGGGAGTGTCAGCCAGGCTGCTAGACTTACCCAGTAAAAAAATTAATTATTTACTGGGATGAAGCCACGCCTTTTTATTTCTTATTTTAGTATTCATTATATTATATTTACTTTAAAATTACTTGTAGTAAATTAACTAATTATAATAAGTGAATTTAGTAAATATTTAAATTAATATTAATGCCCCATATATTCTTATTCCCTAACACTGTGCTCAATAACAGTTTAAAAGAGATAAAAATATACTAAAACTCAAATTGAAAAAATTCAAATTAGTTTATTTAAAATACTAAAAATTGTATTGATATTAAAAATTGAAAATAAAACTGTTTTGTACTAAGTGTGACATTTAAAGGGAACTTTAAAATATATCAACTAAATTGATATATACATTAAAATATATTTTATTGGCGCATCTTTTTAGTCTTCTGTGTTATTTGTAATTTTTTATATTTTGGGAAGGGTCTTTTCTCTCACACTCTGGTATGTAGGCTTTTTAACTCCATGTACTCTCTCTCCTTTTTGCCTATAAAAGGTCTTCTATCTTGTGCTGCTTTATTCATTCCATACTTCTTACATTTTTATTAAAACCAATCAATAAAATTTTATTACTATTATATCTGATTTATTATTTACACCCTTGCGTAATTTAAGTCTTTATAAGAAATAATAAAATATTCCTTTACCTTCTAAATTGATTAAATAAAACATATAAGATAAAAACTATGTACTTTGATTTAAATGCTTGAGTCTTCCACCTTCAATGCCAAGTGCCATAATAAAACTATTGTAAATGTGACGTTTGTAAATTAATAATAATATTAATAGTAAAAATAAAGTGAGTAATAAGTGGTCAGGCTACAGGGGGTTACCCAAAGCCTTTATATAGGCAAGGGGCCCTCTGAAGCACCACAATAATGTATATACAAAGTGAATTGAAACAAAAATAACAAATAACTAGTTTTGAGTAAATGTAAGGGGGACCCATGACACAATTAACTAAGAAACATGAGAAAGAGCCCATAAATCCACCAATTTAATCCCAAACAGTTACAATAAAGTTAGTGATTATTTAAATAAGTTTGAGACACAATAATAACAACTATTTTAATTTAAAACATGTCTTATCACCCTTTAATTAAAGACCAATTTAAGTGAAACATAAAAATAAACTATTTTAACACATAAAAATAGTGTCATTAATTAATTTAGTATAAAACATGAGTAATTAGTTAATTTAAACTATTTTTATTAGTGTAAGAAATTTTTTAAGTCAAGAAAAGTATTTATTTAAATAAAATTACTAATTTTTAGTATAAAACATTAATCATTTATTTAATAAAATGTTTTAACTTGTTTAATACTTTGATGACACAATTAAGAGTCAAAAAAGCGCCCACTATTTATGTTTAATAATATGTTAAAGGTTATATTTAATATATAAATCTAATTAATTAATTTAATTACATTATAAGTCAATTTTAAACTTATAATTATAATATATGTTTACAATTAATTAATGATTAATTTATATTTATTAGGGGATATCAAAGTTAGACATCTTCCATTTCAAAATACCTCTTTTTTCCACCAAATCAACCATGATTATTTTTTTTAAATATGCCATATTGTGACCCATGAACACCTTTTAACTGGGAATTAATTTCAAGGTTGTGTCTATCTTCCTTGTGTTGTGAAATAACTTTTAGAAAATTACAAATGTCTAACTTTGATACCCCCTATTAAATACATGAAAATGCGCCATAATTTATAGAATATAACATATATTATGCCTAAGTTAAATGGATATATAATTTATATAATAATAAAATTAATACAACACTTATTTTACTTATGTTTAATAAGATACTTATATAATTTTATTATGAAATATAATATTATTTTATATACATATAATGCATAATTTGATGCCCACTTTTGGTTCCAGAAAATTAACATAACATTTACTGGGCTCCTGGTACAGCCTGGCTGACAGATTTATTATATATTCTTGGAGTCAGAAAACAGATGAATGAGAAGAGTATAAAAATCCTGAGGTGAAAAGTAAAATTCTATCATCTTACATGAATTTTTACTATTGTATTTTCCCTTGTATAATCTTATTTTCATGATTCAATTATTCTTACACTTCTCAAATTGAAGCATTCAAAAAAAATAAAAATAAAAAAAGCTTTCCTTATTTTTTCTTATCTTTCATTTAATTTTACAACTATTCCCTTCACCCCTCAAAAAAGAAACTTTCTCATCATGCTCCCCCCCCCCCCCCACACACACACACAAATACTCTCACACAGATCATGAATCAAATAACATGACACAAAAATGCATGTAGTATATGATTGATTGCATATACATATAACAAATGCTAGTTTTCTAGTATATAGATTTTACTCTACATTGTCAGTATAGGATGAATGGATACAGAAGATTAACAATTTCACCAATTTAATCCTATCATATATTTTTGCTACTCATCTTTACCTATCCACTATTCAAGTTTTTTTCTTTGATGATGATGATGATGATGATGATGATGATGATGATGACGAGACTGACGTATGAGCAGCACTGATTTTCGAAGCCAAAGGGGTAGCAAGAATAACACTAGATTTTAACTTAATAAGGTGTAATAAAGTTTGATTAACAGGTGTCGGAATGAGATGAGCCATCCCAAGTTTACAGATGTAACCATTGATAAAATTAATTTCTGTGGTTTCTTCAACATAAGAATTGGATTTCAATTTTTTTGACAAAGTTGAATTCAACTGAGCGCATTCATCAGATGATAGACTTGTATCAGCCACTGCATGAGCATGAGATTCAGTATGATTAGTTGCTGTTGTAGTGGCTGAGTCGGGATGATCCTTCTTTTTGGAAGCGTATGCTCGAAGCTCTTTTGTGAACTGGCGATGCAAATCAACCTGCGCACGCAATTTTTTAAGTGGTAAGTATTTGAAATCAGCCATCATAGAAGAATGGTTAGCACTAGTAGCTCTGATAGCTTGATGAACACGATCAATCAGATTACGAGTTGATAGCGGATGACGAGATGGATATCTTGCAAGAGTAGGTGAGGTGTTGGCTGATGTTTTTTTAGAGGATTTACAGTCTGATGAAGTAGATTCAGAAGAGTTGGTAGTTGTTGAGACAGGAGGAAACTGAGCAGCAAATACTTGACTAGCTTCTTCGCATACACCTTCGATCAGTGTATTTGCATCCACATTGCCATATAGAGCACCATTATGAACTTCTAATAATGCTGTGAGGGGGTTGATAGCGCAATTGATGGCCAATTTTCGAAGAGCAGAAACACGATATTCCGTTAATGGTAGCCAATGGGTATGGAGAGATTGATGGACAGATGGATGAAGAAAGGCAGAAATGGTGGTATGCAGAGATTCAGTTTCAGGGGTAATTAATGGGAGATGACGATCAAGGGCTGGAGAGACATTGAGCTGCGAATCAAGGATTGGATTGAGGTGTGGGGAAAATGGTTGAGGTGATGATGATGATGAAGAAGAAGAAGCCATCAAACTGGATTGAGCGTTGGAAAAGATTTTTTGCCAGATAGATGAGGTAGCAGGACCAGGATCATTAGGATTAACAGGAGAAGATGGGTGGTGGTCATTTTGATTGAGAGGTTGGTCAGGTTTTGCAGAATGAGAATTAGAAGAAGGAAAGTGATCTTGAGCGAGTTTGTTGAGTGAATGATTGACGAGTAGATTTGGAAGGACAGCAAACTTGACGTCTCCCATCCCGGCATGAACAAACGTTCCATGACTAGCAAGATCAACCGGTAACTGAGGGTCACCTTTTGCATGGTCGTGTTTTCGAACGCCATGAGAAGTGTGGGCAAGGATAAAACTAGGACGAGAGGGAGGATGGGGAAAACATCTTTCAAGAACCTCTTCAAGGACGCCAAGACCATTGTGAATCAGGACGACGGTGGAGTGAGGTCCTAGCCGATGGACAAGAGGAGTGATGGCATGGACAGCATGGTGAGCTTTAGTGGAGACGAGCAAAGTATGAATAGGATCCTGTGCAGGAACAGAAGAAGAAAGGAATTCTGCTTCGAACCCAGAGACAGTGGATATTGGACCAGGATCACCATGCTGCAGAGAAATGGAGAAAGGGATAGGAGGGGAGATAGAAAGAGGGGAGTGTGGAGAAGGGAATGCGCGACGATGCTGAGGCTGGCGACGACTGAGGACGAGACGAATATTGTGAGGGGTATGTTTTTTGAGATAGAATGCGAGGAGAGAGCCGATGGCGCCGGCTGCAAGAGGGGGAGAAGGTCAACCTGACAAGGAGGAGGGATTGCCAGTAAGGGCAGAGAACGGTGCTCACGCCCAAGACAGTGGAAGCGCATGGCACGCAGAGAGGGATGATTGGGTGATAATTGGGTGAGGAATGAGTGAGGAATGAGTGTTAATAGAGTGTGAATTGAGTGTTAATTGAGTGAGGAATGAGTGTGAATTGAGTGAGGATTGAGTGTGAATTGAGTGTTAATTGAGTGTTAATTGAGTGAGGAATGAGTGTGAATTGAGTGAGGAATGAGTGTGGATTGAGTGTGAATTGAGTGTGGATTGAGTGTGGATTGAGTGTGGATTGGTTGTTGTCCTCCGTCAGGGAAGAATGAAAATTGAACTCGCGCACTGGAAGAAAAAGAATGTTGGGAGGATTGATGCAATATGGCGGTTGATAATGCATAGGGTGTCACGTGACAGGGCTTAGGTACCTACCCTACAGATGTTAAGTTGGCCCAGCTGCGCACCCGCTGCACGTGACTCTCCCCCAGCCCCAATGGTTTTTTTTTCTCTTTCTTTTGCCCCACTTCATTTCTCGCTTCTCTGCTTTCCTTCACTTGCTCCCATCGACGATCACGATCACGACCACAATTATTATTATTAATATATATCATTAGGATTATTATATATCATTATTCTCTTTCTAAACTAGAGCATTCTACTATCTCTTTTTCTTAAATTCAAATTATATATCATCTTCTCTCTCTTCTCTTCTTTTACAATGTCCCAAGCCCGTGGCATCCCTAACAATCCATCCGATCTCTCCGCTCCCACCCCTCAAGTCCGTTTGTCTTTCATCTTAATCCTTTACATATCTTCTCTATTCTATCCTTTCTTATATCTTCTCAACCACAGAACACCCCTGCTGCTCATTCTACCCTCGGCAATTTGTCGTACGTTGATTTCTTTTCTTTTTCTCTCTCTCTCTCTTTCTCTCTCTTTTTCTCTCTCTCTTCATCTCGCTCATTCACATCCAAACTGTCTCTTCATCCCTCATAGGCGACCACAAGTTCCCGATACCATCGGTGAAGATGACGCAGAAGAAGAGATCCCCGTGATTTCTTCTGAAAATCACCCTTCTGCTTCTGCCGCTGCCGCTGCTAATTTGGCTGCACATCCGGTGATTATATATATATCTTGATCCGCATCACTCTAGACTGGATAATTCATTTTTTTTTTTTTTTTCTGGGTGTGTGTGTGTGTGCTCCCTTGCTCTTCCTCTCTGTCTATATATATACACACACACACATATATATATATATATATATAAATATATATATATAGCTGCTTGCTTCTTTAGTCCAATCCCGCATTCAAGGCTTAGTTGGCCGGTCTTCAGGCTACATCGAGTCTCTACCTCCTGCAATCCGACAGAGGTTGGATGGGTTGAATGGCATCCAAGTTAATCATTCAAAAATCGAAGCCGAGTTTCAAAAAGAAGTTTTAGAGTTAGAAAAAAAGTATGCTGAGCGTTATAGACCTTTATATGAGCGAAGAGCAAAAATTATTGCAGGCGAGCTGGAACCCACTCAAGATGAAATAGAAGCTGGCATCAAGGTTGCAGAAGAAGACGAAGACGAAGATGAATCGTCTGATGAAGATGAGGATGATGAATCCAAGCCTAAACGATCAGCTCGAGTCAAACCAACTGAAGCTGAATTGGCTGCGTCCAAGGGAATCCCTCAGTTTTGGTTGACAACCTTGAACAACCATCCCGGAATCTCAGAATTGATCACTGAAAGGGATCAAGCTGCTCTAAAGCATTTAAATGATATTAAAGTTAGCTATCTAGATGGCAAGCCCGGTTTTAAATTGACGTTTTGCTTCAACCCTGAAGTCAAAGAATTCTTTTCTAATGAAACCTTGGAAAAGACTTATTATTACCAAGATGAAGTGGGTTATGGCGGAGATTTTGTTTATGAGAAGGCGGAAGGTACTCAAATTGACTGGAAAGAAGGCAAGGATTTGACCTCAAAAATCGAGACCAAAAAACAGCGAAATAAAAGTCTGTCTACTCTCTTTTCCATCATGTCATTTTCGTATTTTACTCATGCTTTCTGCAATAATTCATCAATAGACACTAATCAAACTCGAGTAGTGAAAAAGGTTGTGCCCACGGACTCATTTTTCAATTTTTTCAATCCTCCCGTTCCTCCCAATGAAGATGATGATATTCCAGAAGACGAACATGATGAGATTGAACAAAAGTTGGAGCTAGATTATCAAATTGGTGAAGATTTGAAAGATAGAGTGGGTACCACTTTGTGATGATCTCTAATTCTTTCTTAACGCGCGGTTTTTTACATGTTTCTTTATTTATTTATTGGTACTTATTTTAATTTAATGGTAGATCATTCCCCGTGCTGTCGATTTTTTCACTGGAAAGGCACTTCGTTTTGAGGCCGGAGTGGATGACGATCTTTCTGATGATTTTGGTAACGGTGATGATGATGATGAGGTTTGTTTTATTTTTTTTTTTTTATAAATGAATAGTTGATTGACCTCTTTTGAAAAATATTAATTTTATTTATTATTATTACGATTTATCTATTATGTATAGGATGAAGACGACGACGATGATGAACTTGGTTCTAGACTGGTTGTTCCTGGTGCTAAAAAAGATAAAAAGGCTCCTGTTCCACCTAGTGGTGCCACCCCAGCTAGTCAACAAGATCCTCAGGTTTGTGAGAGGGTTGTTTAAAGTGTGACTTTTCAAAATAAATGTTAATTAAATCGGTCCATTATTTTAGGAATGTAAACAACAATAAGTTTTCTTTATATCCTAAACGATAAGAGCTACACTATTTCCTGTTTCCATCTATATCTAAAAGACAAATGTCGTTTTCCTCTTTGCCCTCCCCCTCCTTTCCAACAAGAAACAAAAAGAAAAGAAATAAGAAAAAAAAAAAAAAATAAAAAGAAAAAAGAAAAAGAAAAGAAAGAAAGAAAAAAGAAAAGAAAGCTATTGTTACTGCTAGGATTTTCATAATTAAATAAATGACATGAGTATGATATCATGAAAAATTTTTTATTTATTTTTAATTTCTTTGTGGCAGACGCTCAAATGGAGTGGTGTGTGTTGTCCTTGAAAATATTGATTTGAATATATATATAAATATGATTGATTCTCTCATCTACGCTTAAAACGAGAAGATTAGGTTGGTGTTGAGTGTGGAGTGTGGCTATTTAATGTGTAAGGGATTTAATGATCTTGTGATTGAAAGAAGGATTTGATTTGATTGGGACGAAAAGAAAAAAGAAGCTAAAAAAGGACTGACTGCAGTTTGTCCAAGGGAGACTGAGCGTTTTTTGGTTGGGCTGGGCAGTCCAACGAATCCTTCCTTTCGTCCACTTTTTCTTATCCATCTATCCATCCATCTGATATCTATCTGATATCTATCATATCTACCCATCCATCCATCCATCCATCCATCCATCCATCCATCCATCCATCCATCCATCCATCCATCCATCCATCTGATATCTATCTGATATCTATGGTTTCTCTCCCCCTCTCTCCTGCTGCCTTTGAGCACTGGACAGCTGTTGCTCACCAGAACAGAGCCATCGCCACTGCCACTGCAAAACACGACCATCTTGCTGTCCATCCCAACGAGCTCATGTTTCTTGCTGGAGAGTCCATCTCCATCCTCCATCCACTAACTCATCCTCATCCTCCCCTTTCCTATCTTGCTTACTGCAAAGGCGTCATCGGCTCTCTTTCTCTCAAGGATGTCGTCCTCAATGAGCCTCTTCAACTTCAACTTCCTCTACGCGATTCTTCTTATCGAAAACCTCCTCCTAAAATTCATCTTCCTGCCCCTCATTCTTCCAATTCTTCTCATTCTTCTTCCTCCATCTTCCTTTCTCCTTCATCTTCTTCTCATTTCCATTCTCCTTCTCCTTCTCCTTCCCCTTCCCCTTCTCCTTCCCCTTCTCTTTCTCTTTCTCTCTCTCTTTCTCCCTCTCCTTCGTCTTCGTCTTCGCCCTCGCCTTCGTCTGCTAGTCACATTTATCTAAATCGTCATTCTTCTTCTTCTCGTAAACTCAAGTCCACCTCTTGCATGCAGCTCCCTGCTGTCATGGCCGTTTCACCGCTTTCGGCCCACAGTCTCCATCCTCCCAGGTCCGACTCTGTACCCTTACAGTCTTCCACTCCTTCTTCCCCCAATGATCCATTAACCCCTTCATCTTCTCGCGAACCTTTTCATCCTCCTCCACGTAACTCTTCGTTTTTTGTTAAACCTCTTTCCAATCCTCCTCAACGTCCCCTTTTCAAAACTCATTCTCGTTCTTATACAACAGCTGCTCATCCTCCTATTCAAACCATTCACCAGCCATCCGTGACTCCCGTGCTTACGACAACAAGAGAATTTAAACATGACCCTCCCTCTTCTGATGTCTCGGTCGTTGGGTCATCATCTTCTCAACCACAAAACTCACCTCTATTTAGAACAAGATCTAAACATTCATCCCTCAAAATTGCCACCTTTCCTCCTGCTCCTGCTCCTACTCCTCCCATCCATGCCGTCGTCCAACAAGAAAAACCTCATCTCAACTCTCCCAAGTCTCCCCCTCAATCTAAATCTCGCTCTCTCACCCTCACCCTCAAACTCGAACCGATTTCAAAAATCTTGGGATCTAAAAGAAATCGACCTGTTTCACTTATCAAATCTCAAATCTCCACTCCTACTCTCAAACTTCACACAAATCCTTTGGTTGAAAATCTAATCGGCATGCCAGCTACTCCTTTTCAAAACACTTTTTCTTCCTCAAATCCTTCGGTTTCTCCTTCTTCTCCTTCTTCTCCTTCCTCTTCTTCTGCCGCTGCTGCTGCTCTTACTGCTGCGCTTACGGCTGTTCAGCTTTCACCAGCTCCATCTTCAGCTCATCTTTCATCTTTGTTCCATCATACAAGTCAAACTTCCTCTCCTGCCACTCCGTCTTCTACCTACTTTTCTTGTGAACATTCATCATCAGTCGTCTCTCATTCTCCTCTCAATAACAGAACATCGTCCATTTTATCTCCTACTAGTTTATCTGTCAACTCTTCAAGTACTCCAGCCACACTTTCTTCCTCGTTCTTTTCTCCTATTTCTCCCATCTTTTCTCCCAAATCAATACCCATCACCCCCACTACCGTTACCTCTCCAGGATCTGCATCCACATCTCATCGCATCAATCCATCTACGCCATGTTCTCCTCCTATAATAGTAGATGCACCTGAGGGTACTAGAGCAAGATCTAAATCAAAATCCATTGCGCGTGTCTTAGTACCTTCTAAATCAACTGAAATATCTTCTTGTTTATCGGCTTCAGGTGTTCCACTGCTTCCCGTCACTCCTGATGATTATCGTGAGGAAAACATTTTGACTAAAGGTGGTTCGGCTTTTGAAATGATCAAACCTAATTTACGTCGTGTTCGGGCTATGGAAGGATGTGAAACTGTTTTGGAATCTTTGTTGTGCGCTTCTCCTGAAAACGATGACTTGGAATCTTCTGATCGTGTAGGTGTGGGCGGTGGTCTTCCAAAGATACTTGGAAAGGATTTGCTTCATGATGATGATGATGATCATGATCTTTTCACTAGACGATCTTCTGTTGGTCGGGTTCAAAGTTATCATCATCATCATCCTCCACCACCACCACTACCACCACCTCATCATCATCATCATCATCATCAAGTTGTCAAGTCAAATTCAAATTCAAATTCAACTCCTACTTCTACCTCTCATTCAACTTCTACTCCTTCCTCTACTACCACTTCTAATACTGCTACTACTACTACTACTACTACCACCACTACTACTAGTTCTAGTTCTTGTTCTTCTTTAAACTCATCAATTCCCCCATCTTCTAAATCACCTTATGCTAATTCATTTGGTTCAACTCCTAATCTTTTGGGTAATCATAAGAGGCATCATAAGGATGGTATGAATAAGGAAGTAGGAGGTGAAAAATCGGTGGGTATGGGAAGTAACATGTCTTTCAATGAGCATTCTCAACTGCCTTCATCATTAACAACAAAAACTGCAGCATCAAAGACATCGATACCTTCTAACCTAATGTCAGCTTCAACTAATGAATCTTCGTGGTTAAAATTACATCATATGACCAGTTTGAATCCGTTATCTAAACCCTCTATCCCTTCTTCCTTCACTTCTACTTCTTTATCTTTATCACTTCTTTCTTCATCTTTTACCACTCAAAACAATAGCAATAACGATCATCAACATAGCAATAATCATAATCATAATCATAATCATACCATTAAAACTTCCTCACACCTCTTGGAATCGAAATGGCTACACATCTTGAATAGTGGGATTAATACCAGATTGAAAGTTTTACAACAACAGAAGAAATTAAATAAATTAGTGATTGGTGATTCGGTACCTCCAAGTTTGAGAGGTAGGGTTTGGGGAATGTTTGTTGGAGTTGAGGAGGTTAGAGTGGGAGGTGGAGTTTGGAAAAAATTGGGTGAAAAAGGTGGGATTGACATGGAAGGTGGAGTTTATGACGTGGTGGAGGAAGTTTTGGATGAGTGTATTGAAGGGATTGGAAAATCTTATCGGTTGTAAGTCTTTTCTTTTCAATTAGAAAATGATTGTTTTTTGTTGAAAATGATTGTTAAATATATATATATATATATATATATATATATATATATATGTGTGTGTGTGTGTGTGTGTGTATTTATAGACCTATTCATTCGAAATCGGATTTAAGGGTGATGTTGTGTGCTTTTGTTCGATACTATATGCAAGTTCAAGGCGGTAAGGTCATTACTACAGCTAAGACTAGTCATTATCATAGTGCTGATGCTGGTAGTCTAAGTGGCGGTGGTGGTATTGGATTTGGTAAACGTGTGATGAAACCGATTGGATTATTAGCGACTTATTTATTAACTCAATCTCCGGCTGAAGAAGCGTTTTGGAATTTAATCGCGGTGGTGAGATATTTGACGCCGGTTTCTTTTTGGGATGATCAAAGGTTTAGTGGAGATGGAAGTAGTAATAATAGTAGCGGTGGTGGGGTTTCGTTGAATGGATTGGCAGTGGTTTTTGACGAGGTATTAGAGTTTATGGATTTTGAAGTGTTTAGTTACTTGGTGGGTTTTTGGTTTTGGTTTTTGATGTCTTTATTTTTACAGTAGGAAGGGGGGGTAGGGAAACTAATCAGCTTGATATTGTGTTTTTTTTTGGGGGGGGGGCGGGGACTGAGATAGAATCAACTTGATATTGATGTGAAAAACGTTTTCTTGGCTCATGCTTCGGTGTTGTTTATTGAAACTTTACGGTGGCCGACGTTATCGCGGTTTATGGTTTGTCTTTTCTTATATATATATATATATATTTTTAAAAAACTTGATTTTTCCTAGGTATCTGGAAAATGACTTATTCTACTTTATTATTATTATTATTATTATTATTATTATGTAGGATTTATTTATGCTCCAAGGAGCACCCATGTTGGTTAAGTCGATGATGGCGCTTTTTGAATTGAATCGCGAGAAGATATTGGACATGAAGAGGTTGAAGAGAGGAAGAGAAGAAGTGGAAGAGGAATTAGTGAGGTTATTTTCGAATGTGGGAAGTAGTGGATGTGAGAATTGGGTTTTAGCGGTTTTAAGGGTTAAGATTAGGGATGGGGTGTTTAAAGTGGGTGTGGAGAGTTAGTTTTATTAGTTAGTGTTATGGGTTGTTTTACTTTTTTTTTTTTTTTTTGTGTGTGGGTTGTGGGTTTAGTTGGAGTTTTAAGTTTGATTGGGGGAGAGAGGGAGAGTGAGAGGTTGCTTTGGTTATAGTTATTTTTATTTTTTTAGTATTTATTGTTAATTGTTTATTATTGTATAGTGATTGTGAGAACCAGTAGTGTTAAAGCTTGATTTTATTTATTTGTTTTTCTTAAATTTAATTCATTATATTTATATTTGGATTTATTTATTTTATTATTATTATTATTGTTTGTTTTTTTTCTTTTTCTTTTTTTTTTTTTTTTTTTTTTTTTTTTTTTTTTTTTTGGAGTGAGGTAATGTGAGGTGGGATTGTAGAAGGCAAGAAGGAGAAAGGGAGAAAGAGAGTGGCAGCCCAGGGATACCCAGGACTGAGTAAAATAATCATATAAATTGTGCTAGACACATGCATTAAGCATGTGGAGATTTTGTAAGAGCATGTACCATTTAATTGTCCATCAATTTAGCCCCATGATGCAAACTTGATGCATTAAATTGTTATTTTTGCTCCCTTCATCACTTGTGCTAATATGTTCATCATCAAAAAAAAAAAAAAAAAAAAAAAAAAAAAAAAAAAAAAGTTTATTAATACAATACAAATTGCATACATAATTGATGATAATGGAGGATAATTGAGTATCACATTGATCTTTATACCATATGACCTAAGTGTTAGGATTTGGTTGAGAGGTGAGGAGGAGGAGGAGGAGGAGGAGTGCTATGGGTGCTCTGCATTGTAAAGAGGTAGAAGAGGGGATATTGCATAAGGGGGTTATTATAAGGGGCCAATGTTGTGAAGTGCTCCTTGTTGGACAACTTATATAGTAATCCAGTTGCTTCTTAGTCTCACTGCTGTATCAGCATAATCAGTCTTATCTCACTGTTGGTCATCCTGACATAGTCAGTCTTAGTTAGTCTCACTGATTAGTAGCATAGTTGGTCCTGTCCCAGGCTAGTGCCAGTGCTAGTAGTAGTCTGCCTTCTTAGGTCTTAACTCTATAGGTGTCAGCCTGTATATCTCCAGGACTGAGTAAAAAGTAATTATAAGTTATGTTAAACACATGAACTATACATGGGAATAATAAATAAGAGTACACAAATAGTATACATAAGTAAAATTATGATAATACACAAAAAATGCCATTATAACTCCTTATATACACGCATATATCCACCTTTTATAGGTCTTATGTACTTAATATTAAGTTGGAATATGTTAGGGTAATCTTAAGAACCTTAAGTATAAGGCTACATAATTTTTAAGTACACTTAAAGCTGTTATATTCATTGTTTTATGCAAAAAACAAGAAATGTGCTTTATTTCACTTAAAAGTTGACTATATGCGCTATAAAATTGAGAAAATCAAAATTGCACTTTGACAGATCAATTGCGCTCATTTAGAACTATTGATTTGGCTATTTAAATGCATAAAAATAACACTTTTCAAATTTGGTGTTTTTTATGCCAGAAATGGCTTCTGTGTACTGGCCACATACTGCCTGCTTTTTTCCCATGTGAATAGCTTCATTTTTAGCAAAGTTAGCTTTTTCACACTATAATTACCCCACATTCTACGCCCACTGTGGGGAAACACACTAAAATAGGCGACAGGCGCTTATTTAGTGTCCTAGCTTAATTAATAATGCATTGACCTTGTTTATATGCACTAATTTCATTAATAACCTCACTCTTGGCACTTTATTTCATCACCACGCTTAAATTCGCCTAATTTTAGTCAAGGATTTACCCGTGCAAGCGCCTGCCAAGAACTGCATGTAGTTACCCCACATCTCACGCTCTTTTTTAAGTTTTTGGGTGGTTTCTCAGTCAATTTTGGTTATTTTTGGATGGGAATTTCACGTAGTATCACTATGCAATATAGGGGGTGGGCTTGCTAGCAAGTCCTCAACTTGAACTCAGATGGAACTCAGATGGAACTCAGATGGAACTCAGACTGAACTCATACTGAACCCATACTGAACTCTACTTGAACACCCACCTAAAACTGTTCTGTTGAGTGGTTTTCATCCCTGATTGTATGGTTCCTTTATCAATAGCTCAATGTGTGTTCAATCTGTGGTGAGTTTGGGTCCAAGGCTGCGGACTTGCTAGCAAGTCCACCCCCCATATTGTGTGGTGTATAATGTAAGGATTAGCCCCTCCATTTCTACAGTAAATCCCCCTTATTCTTAAGCTATTTTTAACCTTAAAAAGTCTCCTTTAGTCTTTTATATTATTGTTTTATACGCATATACTCTCTTTTTGTCTTTTCCTTTAATTTTGATGGATTTCCCTTATTATTACAGGATTTTGGCGGCTGTTACTTGTCTAATTATGTCATGGATCACTGGGGATGTTGATGGGCAGGTCTATTAGTGGATTTGAGGCGTCTTTAACTGTGTATTGGATGGTATATCAAGGGATTTATTGGGGAACTCAGTGTGTATAAAAGGAGGAGGTTTTTGGGTCTTGTTTCTACATTCTTTTTCATTACAATTTACACCATATAACCAAATCAATTACAATACACTTCAATTAGTAATTTTATAAGACTTTTGAGTAGTATCTGAATTATTATAATCTATTTTTCTACCAACTAAAAAGATTGTAAGCCACATATAATCATAGTGAGAATTATATTACTGAGACCTTTATTCTGAATTATATTTTAATATTTGTTGGATTTATACTTCAGTATTCATATAGGACCATTTAAATCTTCCAGACAAAGACTTCAATTGGGGACCTTTCTTCAAGAATTCTGTTGGTTATCTTCCAGTAAGTAAAAATTCAAAAAAAGGGGCTTTAATTAAATAATATCCCTATAGAAATATTTGGATAATTACAACAGGTTGGGGTCACTTATATAGTGATTTCAGAAAAAGAAGCCCTGTTATATAATAAAATTGTGATATTGAATCAACAATTTTACCACTAATTTAACATAAAATTGTTATTAGTGGGAGTCTGTCAATAGACCAATTAAATTTATGATCTTTGCAGATAATAAACCAATTAAACTGATTAATTGTTTTCTTTTAACAGGACTCTTAATCTTTTCTTTTTATTGGTTTGTAATATTCATTAAATATTTAGAGAGAATCTTACTGACAGTTGTTTTCTTTTAAATATAAAAACACGGCTACATATTGTAGACCAGTTAAATCAAGTGACCACATAAAAAGCATATTTGACTTTTGGCACTTAAAGATTCACTTCATACCAATAAGTAAGCAATAAAATTGTCTTCAGTGGTATAGATAAATACTGATAAAACTCCTTTTTGAAGTTTTCATATCTAAACTTTCTATTCTTTAAATTCCACGTGAAAATGTGTGACAACAATGACATTGTAAGTAATAAGGCAAAACCTTATAACTTAAGACCTAGAGCTGAAAGACCTGTTACAGGACATTCAAATGGAGGGCCAGGACTCTCCCATAATCAACAACACTCCGCCAATGTCTCTGGAGGAAAGGGAAAAGCTTTTAAAGCAGGTTTCAATAAAGAAGTCAAAAATACATTACAAGAACAAGTTCAATCCCTATCCACCCTACTGAACACCTTAAAAATAAGAGTCAAAAAAATAGTGGACCAGATCAACAATCTGAAAAAAAAGAGAGCAGCTCAAGGTTTCATAGAAGTCAACCAAGCTCTAGTGGACATAAAGACTCAACCACCAACAGTGGCACCCAACAATTCCATAGCAACACCTCCAGCCCAAGAGGAGGACCAAAAAATTACAGTAAGCAAATGGAAATGGGATTGGTACGCCCAAAATTACAACAATCCTCCTCAACAAGGATCCAGCAGTCACCCTTACAGGGGAAAGCCAAGGAGAGGCAGGGGAAATGGGGTAAGACCTTGGTGAGTCATCCAAATTCTTATGATAAATTGCATCAACCTAACAATGAATTACTTATAGGTAATGAGATTGATAAGGAAATATTGAATATAATTGATAATGATTTAAAAGATTATTCATTTGAAAAAAATATGTTAAACTTGTCTTTGCACAAAGACAATGTAGATAGTTTTATTGATCACCAGGATAATGCTATTAATATTAAATTGGAATCAAATGATGAGTCTTCTGAGTTGGACACAGAAAAAATAGAATATTTTTTAAAAGAAAATCAAATGGAATAAAAGATAATAAGTAAATTATTATTGAGAATTGAAAAATTGGAAGAGTTCTCAAAAGAGTCAAACAATAATACAGAAAAGGTATTATTACAGCTAACACAATCATTGAGTGCAACAGCCAATAGATTAAAAATTATTGAAAATTCAAATAATGAATTAATCAATGAGAATAAGGGCTTAAAATCTGAGATTAGAAATTTAGAAAATAAATTAGAACACTCTCAGAATATTATGGCTACCATTGAGGGACGTGTTAAATTATCTTTTTCAAATGTAAATGACACCCTAACTCATGTACCAGTAATACAGGATAGGTTACAAAGAGTGGAAATAGAAGTAGCAAACATGTTGAAAAATACTGAAGGAATAAAAGATAACACTTCTTATGTAGCAAGAGTACCTGTTTTCATGAAACATGCAAATGAAACACCAATGATGAAACATGAACATAGTATCATGGGCTCTGAGAATAATAAATCAGTAAAAGATGAAATACATGATCATCTTTCTAAAGTAAGTGAATTACTCAATATTCCTCAGGTTAGGGAAGCAAAAACTAGCCAAAAGAACTTGCCTAAGTTAGATCAGTACCCATCTTTTGATGGAGATTCAAAATCTGATTGGCAGCAATTCATACAAAGAATTGATAACTTAAAATTTTCATACAAATTAACTGATGAAGAAATTACTTCAAAGTTAATATCTTTATTTACAGATGTGGCCTTATTATGGTTTGAATCTGTATTGAGTGAGGGAATTAATTACTCCTGGAATGAATGGAAGGCACTAATTGAAAGGCAATTTGGTGGCCCAAAATTTAGAATCACTCAACAAAGATTGTATGAAAAGGCCAGATATAATCCAAATGCTGGAGATAAACCTATGGTATTTTTAATGAATTTAATAAAAATCATGAAAGCCATGGATCCAAAAATGGATTATGAAGAGTGGAAAGAAAAGATAATATACAAGTTACCTATATCAGTTAGAGACATTATTGTAGCTAGAACTGAAACCATCAGAGATACCTCTGGGTTCATTAATATATGTAATGAAATATTATTAAACCATAAATATGAAACCAAGTATATTAATTACAGACAGAGTGTTGACGTGGTAAAACCTACTACAAGTAAATTACCAGTAGAGAAGAAAAAACCTTCAGCTCCCCTTGTCCCTAAAAGACAAGAGAATAACACTTGTTATAAATGTAATGAACCTTGGGTTAAGGGACACACGAGTAAGAAGAGAATAAATGTTATTGAAACCTCCCAGAATTCTGAACCAAGTAATCATGAAGATGAAAATGTGGAATCCAGTGAGGATTATAAAAGTAACATATCTTACAGTGATGATGAAAATGAGATATTTGTATTAGAACAGGATATAATGTTCCTGAATGATGCTATACCTCATACAGACACATCTTTAACTTCCATAGAGGAAGCTGAAATAATTAAAGATGTATCTCATGACACTTACAAAATAACACCTATCAGAGCTCCTATTATCATATGTGGAAAAGAAATGAATGCCATTCTTGACACTGGGGCTGCAGGTAGTGTAGTTTCACTTAATGCATTAATGAAACTTGATAGTAAGTACCAGGAAAAACTAGAACCTGTTCAGACAAAGAACTGGAGGGGTTTTGGTTCAGTATTAAATCCAATTGGCAAATACAAAACTGCTGTATTCTTTAAATATAATAATGGATATGTAAGAGCAGTTTGTGAATTTGTAGTAATGGATAATAATAATTGTAGTGATTGGTTTATTATTGGCAATGATTTATTTACAAAATTTGGCATTAAACTAGATCCTGAAAACAGTTGTTTCACCATAGGCGTGGATGGTAAAAGAAAATTCAAAATATGTTCTGAAAATTCAGTATATGCCATTTCTCCTAGAGAAGAACAACTGCAAGGTGGAAAAACCACCAATGAAGTGGGTGAATTGGAAAATGAAATCCAAAAGGCCTCTTTCAGTCCTCAACTCTCAAAAATTGAAGAAGAAGATATTTTGAGATTGATTAAATCATATCCTATGCCATTTGCTCATGGTTCAAATGAACTAGGATTGGTCAAAGACCATGAGATGAAAATTTCTCTGAGCTGTGATCTGGATAATATTCCTGGCAGCTTAAAAAAGAAACCTTACCCAGAATCTCCTGCAAAAAGGAAAGATATTGAAGACAATATAAAATTGTTGTTGGAAATGGGTATTGTTGAAAAAGTGGACACAACACCTAAGTATTGTGTCATTTCACCAGTATTAATCTCTTATGAAAAAGATAAGGCAAGATTATGCAGTGATTATAGAGCTCTGAATACATACACAGTAGATGATATTTACCCTCTACCAAGGATAGCTTCTATCCATGCTACTTTACAAGGAGCAAAATATATTTCCTGTCTGGATGGAAACAAAGGTTACCACCAGAATCCTGTGAAAAGAAATTCTCAAAATTACTTATTAATAACCACACATATGGGTATATATAAGTATTTGAGAATGCCATTTGGCCCAAAGAATGCGCCTTCAGTCTTCCAAAAATTGATGGATAGTGTTTTTCATCAGGAAATGGTTGAAGGATGGCTATTGGTCTATATTGATGAAATCATAGTGTTTTCAAAAACATATGATGAAAATTTAAATCAC
This sequence comes from Hemileia vastatrix, assembly GCA_030280995.1. Lineage (NCBI taxonomy): Eukaryota > Fungi > Basidiomycota > Pucciniomycetes > Pucciniales > Zaghouaniaceae > Hemileia > Hemileia vastatrix. The sequence goes on from JASXTE010000011.1 coordinate 4,271,343, forward strand.
CTGAAAAGATTCTTTCAAAGGATGGATGAAATTAATATGAAAATTGCATTAAAGAATTGTAAATTTTGATTCCAATCTTTGAAAGTACTTGGACATGTTGTATCTGGATTACAAATTTGTGTTGACCAGAATAAGGTGGCAGCAATAAAAAACATTGGTATACCTAAGAATGTAAAAGAAATTCAAAGTTTTTTAGGTATGTGTGGATATTATAGACAATATATAAAAAATTACCAATCTATTGCAGCTCCTTTGACAACATTAATCAGGAAAAATGAGGCTTTCATTTGGAATAATAAAAGACAACACGCCTTTAATAAATTAAAGGAATGTTTAATGTCAGCTCCAATATTGGGACTGCCAGATTTCAACCTACCTTTTATCTTGTACACTGATGCAAGTTTCATAGGTTTGGGTGCTTCTCTACAGCAGAAACAGATAATAAATGGAAAATTATCTGAAGTAGTTATCTGTTATATATCCAGAACCTTAAGAAAAACAGAATTAAGGTATGGTGCCACACAGCTAGAATGTTTAGCCGTGGTGTGGGCTTTGGAGAAACTTCATTACTATCTGGAAGACCAGAAGTTTGAACTTATAACAGATTGCAGTGCAGTAAAATCATTACTAAACATGAAAACACCTAATAGGCACATGTTTAGATGGAAACTTGCTGTAAAAGAGTACAGAGGAAGAATGACAATCACTCACAGAGCAGGAACATTGCATTCTAATGTGGATCTACTATCTAGAAGTCCTTTGCCAAATGATGCTGACAACCCAGCTTATGTACCTGAAAATGAGGTTATACATATATTTGGGATTTATATAGTGGATTTAGAAGAAGAGTTTATGCAAACTATATTGGAAAATTATTCATCTGATAAAGATTTGTCTAAACTATCTACCATTCTTAATGATCCAACAAATGCCTCTATGAGTGCATTAATTAAAACCTTACCTCCAAAGTATAAAAATGCGTTGGAAAAAGGTAAACTATCAATTGAAGATGGATATATATATTACAGGAAAAAGTTAAGCAATGTAATAGTAATACCACCTTCTATGAAAGAGTTAATGTTGAGTACTTGTCATGATGACATCTTAGCTGGTCATTTTGACTTTAACAAAACATTAACCAGAGTTAAAAATACTGCCTGGTGGATAAACATGAAAGAGGATGTACAAAAATACATTGAAACATGTGACTCTTGTCAGAAATCTAAGAGATTAACTGGGAAGAGAGCTGGGTTGTTACAAAAAATAGAGCAGCCAAAAGCTCCATGGGAAATTATAAACATGGATTTTGTAACTGGCTTGCCATTAGCAGGAAAAGAAAGTTTCAATTCTTGCTGGGTAATAGTGGATAGATTAACAAAAATGTGTAAGTTTATCCCTACCCATAAAGAGGTATCTGCTAAAGACTTGGCATTACTATGGTGGACTAAGATGATGAATACTGCTGGGTTCCCCAAAGCCATAATCTCTGACAGAGATCCTAAATTTACTTCAGAGTTCTGGACATCTTTGATGGAAGTATCAGGTTGTCAATTAAAATTGTCTACAGCAAACCATCCACAAACTGATGGGCTGGCTGAGAGGATGATACAAACTCTAGAAGACATGATCAGAAGATATTGTGCCTTTGGATTAGAATACAAAGACAATGAGAAATTCACACATGACTGGGTAACATTAATTCCTGGCCTTGAATTTGCTTATAACAGCACAACTCATTCTGTAACAGAGAAGAAACCATTTGAACTCTGGCTGGGATACGTACCAAATACCCCAGTAAATCATTTAAATAAATTACCAAGGTTAGATATACACCCTGATACTAAATCCTTTATTCATATGCAACAAATGTGTAGAAATCATGCAGAAGAATGCATACAAAAAGAATTTTAATATGAAAAGAAAAGGTGGGACAAATCTCATAAAGAATTTGAATTCAAAAAGGGAGATGAAGTCCTCATATCAACACTACATTTTAACTTACAAGGTAATGTTAAATTAAAGGATCCCTTTGTAGGACCTTTTGTAGTAAAAAATGGTTGGTAATAATGCAGTGGAAGTCATATTATATGCTCCATATGATAGAAAACATCCAGTTTTCCCTATCTCATTATTGAAACCTTACCATGCAAATGATCCTGACTTATTTCCAAAAAGAAGGGGAAGGCCTAAAAAGCAACCTGGAAAAATTGTGGAAAAAGCAGAGATTGAAAAAATACTCAAGAAAAGAATCCTTACTAAAGAAAAAGGAACTGAATATTTACTGAGATTTAAAGGGAAATCAAATGAATTTGATAAATGGATACCTGAAAAAGAAATTTCTAATTTATCCACCCTTCTTAAAAAATTTAAACAGAAATAAATTTCTGTCCAACCAGCTGAGGGGTTAGAAAACCAGTACTCATAATATTTTATTATGTTTTATTTCTTTAGAGTACAATCTTTAATGCTACAGATTTAATCTGAATACCTGAAAATTACAAATAAATAAATAAAATGTATAACTTATCATTTTTTTTATTGTTTTTTTTGGGTGGGCAAGTGTCAGCCTGTATATCCCCAGGACTGAGTAAAAAGTTCTTATAAGTTAAGTTAAACACATGAACTATACATGGGAACAATAAATGAGAGTACCCAAACAGTATACATAAGTAAAATTATGATAATACACAAAAAATGCCATTATAACACCTTATATACATGCATATATCCACCTTTTATAGGTCTTATGTACTTAATATTAAGTTGGAATATGTTAGGGTAATCTTAAGAACCTTAAGTATAAGGCTACATAATTTTTAAGTACACTTAAAGCTGTTATATTCATTGTTTTACGCAAAAAACAAGAAATGCGCTTTATTTCACTTAAAAGCTGACTATATGCGCTATAAAATTGAGAATATAGAAAATGCGCTTTGACAGATCAATTGAGCTCATTTAGGACTATTGATTTGGCTATTTAAAAGAATAAAAATAACACTTTTCAAATTTGGTGTTTTTTATGCCAGAAATGGCTTCTGTGTACTGGCCACATACTGCCTGCTTTTTTCCCATGTGAATAGCTTCATTTTTAGCAAAGTTAGCTTTTTCACACTATAGTTACCCCACATTCTACGCCCACTGTGGGGAAACACACTAAAATAGGCGACAGGCGCTTATTTAGTGTCCTAGCTTAATTAATAGTGCATTGACCTTGTTTATATGCACTAATTTCATTAATAACCTCATTCTTGGCATCTTATTTCATCACCACGCTTAAAATTCCCCTAATTTTAGTCAAGGATTTACCCGTGCAAGTGCCTGCCAAGGACTGCATGTAGTTACCCCACATCTCACACTCTGTTTTAAGTTTTTTGGTGGTTTCTCAGTCAATTTTGGTTATTTTTGGATGGGAATTTCACGTAGTATAATGTAAGGATTAGCCCCTCCATTTCTACAGTAAATCCCCCTTATTCTTAAGCTATTTTTAACCTTAAAAAGTCTCCTTTAGTCTTTTATATTATTGTTTTATACGCATATACTCTCTTTTTGTCTTTTTCTTTAATTTTGATGGATTTCCCTTATTATTACAGGATTTTGGTGGTTTTTACTTGTCTAATTATGTCATGGATCACTGGGGATGTTTATGGGCAGGTCTATTAAGGGATTTGAGGCGTCTTTAACTGTGTATTGGATGGTATATCAAGGGATTTATTGGGGAACTCAGTGTGTATAAAAGGAGGAGGTTTTTGGGTCTTGTTTCTACATTCTTTTTCATTACAATTTACACCATATAACCAAATCAATTACAATACACTTCAATTAGTAATTTTATAAGACTTTTGAGTAGTATCTGAATTATTATAATCTATTTTTCTACCAACTAAAAAGATTGTAAGCCACATATAATCATAGTGAGAATTATATTACTGAGACCTTTATTCTGAATTATATTTTAATATTTGTTGGATTTATACTTCAGTATTCATATAGGACCATTTAAATCTTCCAGACAAAGACTTTTCAAGCTATTTCATGTCCTTGTACTTGATCTTAGCCTGACAAAATTACTAATTTTTAGAATAAAACAGTAATAATATATTTTAAGTAAGTGTTTTAACTTGTTTAATACTTTGATGACACAATTAGCAATCAAAAAAGCGCCCAATATTATTGTTTAATAACATATGTAAGGTATTATTAAATATATAAATTTAATTAATTAATTTATATAAATTATAAGTTAATTTTATACTTAGAATTATTATATATGTTTATAATTAATTAATTATTAATTTATATTTATTAAATACATAAAAATGCGCCATAATTTATAGAATATAATATTTATTACGCTTAATTTAAATGTATATATAATTTATAAAATAATTAAATTAATATAATACTTATTTTATATATATTTAATAAAATACTTATATCATTTCATTATGCAATATAATATTAATTTATATACATAATAAGCATATTTTTATGCCCTCTTTTGGTTCCAGTAAATTGAAATAACATTTACTGGGCTCCTGGTATAGCCTGGCTGACACTCCTTCACTCTAAAAAAAACAAAAAAAAATGCTAAGATTTTTTCTATTTTATACTTTTTTAACAGAGTAGGAAGACTAGAAATTTCTTTTCCAGGTATCCATGCATCATGTTCAGATGATTTGTTCTTATATCTCAATAAATATTCAGTACCTCCTTCAGAAGTGATAATTCTATCATTGAGAATTTTATCAATTTCTGCAGTTTCTGTGACTTCCTGAGGGTTTTTCTTAGGACTTACCCTTCTTTTGGGAAATAAGTCACTGTTGGAAGTAAAAGGTTTAAGCAAAGAAATGGGAAAAAAAGGATGTTTCCTATCATATAGAGAATACAATACAACTTCTACTGCATTAAATCCAACCATTTTTTTAACAACAAATGGTCCCACAAAAGGATTTAATTTGTTGTTACCTTGTAGATTGAAATGGACAGTAGATATCAACACTTCATCACCCTTGTTAAATGTGTATTCTTTATGGGATTTATCCCATCTCTTCTTTTCATATTCAAAGGCTTTATCAATACATCTTTGAGCATGTTTTCTGCATAGCTGTTACATTTGCATAAAAGATTTTACACCAGGGTGTAGTTCCAACTTAGGTAATTTATTATTGAGAATTTGAGCAGGAGTGTTTGGGACATAACCTAACCAAAGCTCAAAAGGCTTTTTCTCAGTGACAGAATGAACAGTGCTATTATATGCAAATTCAAGACCTGGCAATAGAGTGACCCAGTCATGAGTAAATCTGTCATTGTCTTTATATTCTAATCCAAAAGCACAATACATTCTAATAATATGTTCCAAGGTTTAAATCATTTGTTCAGCTAGGCCATCAGTCTGAGGATGGTGAGCTGTAGACAAATTTGACTCACAGCCAAAAATATCCATCCAAGATGTCCATAATTCAGATGTAAATTTTGGGTCTCTATCAGAGATAATGGCTTTTGGAAATCCAACAATATTAAACATGTAAGACCACCATAAGAAAGCTAATTCTTTGGTGGATACATCTTTGTGGGTGGGAATAAATTTGCACATTTTGGTGAATCTATCCACTATTACCCAACAAGAGTTATGACTGTGTTTACCTGCTACAGGAAGACCAGTGACAAAATGCATATTAATGATTTTACAAGGAGCATCTGGTGCTTCAATATGTTGCAAAAATCTTGCTCTTTTACATGTCAATCTTTTAAATTTTTGACAAGAATAACATGATTCAACATATAATTTAGTGTCTTCAGACATATTAGCCCACCAAGCAGTGTTTTTAATTCTGATTATGGTTTTCTCAAGATCAAAATGTCCTGCTAATATGTCATCTTGACAAAGTTTTAAGATGGTTTCTTTCATGGAAGGAGGAATAACTATGACATTGGTCAGTTTTCTCCTATAATAAATTTAACCATCTTCAATGGAAAACTTTCACTTACTCAAAGCACTCTGGTACTTTGGAGGAAGAGTTTTATCAATGCTTGTATAGAAGCATTCATTGGATCATTCAAGATTGTAACCAATTTATTTAAATCAGAATCTTGATCATATGAATCCAAAATTAATTGTAACAGTTCTTCTTCCATATCAACTATATATATACCATGTATATAAACATTATCACTTTCAGGCACATAGGCAGGATTGGAGTCATTATTTGAAAGAGGCAACCTTGACAGAATATAAACTTTGGAGTGAAAATTTCCAGCTCTATAAATAATTGTCATTCTTCCTCTGTACTCTTGAACAGCAAGTTGCCACCTAAACATATGTCTATTTGGTGTCTTTAGGTTCAAGAGGAATTTGACAGCACAACAGTCAGTTACCAATTCAAATATTTGGTAATCTAGGTAATAGTGAAGCTTCTCAAGAGCCCAAACAACTGCTAAACACTCTAATTGAGTGGAACCATATTTAAATTCACTCTTTCTCAAGGCTCTTGAAATATAACAAATTACTACTTCTGAAATTTTATCATTAATAATTTGTTTTTGGTGTAGAGCAGCTCCAAGTCCAATAAAACTTGCATCTGTATAGAGGACAAAAGGCTTATTAAAATCCAGAAGGGCAAGGATTGGAGCTGAAATTAAACATTTCTTTAATGTATCAAAAGATTTTTGAGTATCCTCATTCTATATATAAACCACATCCTTTCTAGTCAATTTGGGAAGTGGTAGGGCTATGACTTGATAATTTTTAATGTATTGTCTATAGTAGCCACACATACCCAAAAATCTTTGGATTTCTCTCACAGAAGTTGGTTCTTTTACATTTTGAATCACAGTAACTTTATTCTGGTCTACACAAATCTGTAAGCCTGACACAACATGGCCAAGGACTTTCAAGGATTGAAAAACAAACTTACAATTTTTCAAGGACAAGGTCATATTAATTTCATCCATTTTTTGGAAAACTCTATTTAAGTGAATCATATTTTCATCAAAAGTTTTAGAAAAAACTATAATGTCATCAAGATACACCATGAGACATCCTTCAATAATCTCCTAATGGAAGGTGTTATCCATTAATTTCTGAAAAACTGAAGGTGCATTTTTAGTGACAAATGGCATCCAAACATACTTATATATTCCCATATGAGTAGCAATAAGCAATAAATTTTGTGAATTTTTCTCAACAGGTATTTGATGATAACCTTTATTACCATCCAGACAACTAATAAATTTTGCACCTCGCATGGTAGCATGTATTGAATTAATTCTGGGTAAAAGATAAATATAATCAACAGTATAAGTGTTTAATGCTCTATAATCCCCACATAATCTAGCCTTATCTTTTCCATAAGAAATCAAAACTGGGGAGATGAAACAATAATTTGGGGTGAAATCCACCTTCTCAATGATATTCATTTTTAATAAGGTGGAAATATTATCTTCAATATCCTTTCCCTTTGTTGAAGAAGCAGGATATGGCTTTTTCTTAAGACTAGGACAAATATCATTCAAATTACAGGATGAAGTAATTTTCATTTTATCCTTAACAATTCCTAAGACTTGAGAACCATGAGCAAAAGCCATAGGGAAAAATGTTATTAAGGCTATTATTGAATCATTCTGATCAACTTTTAATTGATCACCAAATGAAGCTGTTTCAATCTCAGACAATAATTCATCCATTTCCTCTGTTTGTCTACCTTTACATTGGATCAAAGAGTGACAAGATTTTAATAAGGGTGCAGAATGCTTCTTAGAAGAAGAAATTTTAAATTTTCTTTTCCCATTCAAGCCTGAGGTAAAAAAATTGTTTGCAGGATCCAACTGAATGCCAAAAATGGTTAAAATGTCATTTTCCATGATAAACCAATTGCTTAAATTGTCATTTTTTATCACAACAAATTCAAAAATAGCTCTGACAAAATCACCATTATATTGAAAAAATACAGTGGTTTTGTATTTTCCAATGGGACATAACACAGAACCATAACCTTTCCATTTTTCAGATGTTATGGGTAATAATTTGCATTGATAATCCTTATCCACAGAAGCTAGTGCTTTCTCAGACACTACACTTCCTCCAGCATCAGAGTCAAGAATAACCTCAAAATTTTTTTACCATTTATGATAACTGGAGCTCTCAAAGGTGATATTAAAATGGAACTGTCAGTAATATCTTTAATTACTTCAGCATTTTCTACAGAAGACAAGTCAATATCACAATTATCAGACCAATTATCTAAATATTGGATATCATTTTCTAAAACTAGAACTTCCTGAGAATAATCATGGTCATAAGAGATATTGCTATTACAGTCACTGGAGGAATCATCAAGATCAGCTTGAGTATTTTCAGATTCCTCAGATTTTTCAACAAGATGAACTTTCCTGTCACAAATATGTCCTTTCTGCCATGGTTTGTTACATTTAAAACAAGTGTTTGTTGCATATTTCTTTGGTGCAACTGGGGCAGAGGGTTTACCAGTTTTGTCTGGAAGTTTTGTGGAAGGCTTCTGTTGGTCATGATAAGATTTTAAAGGATAATTCCTTGGTTCATATCTATGATTTAGTATAAATTCATTACAGATATTAATAAAGGAACAATTTTCTCTCACATGCTCAGTTCTTGCCACAATCAAATCTCTCAGAGAATTTGGAAATTTATAGAGAATTTTGTCTCTCCAAATATCATAATCCATTTTTGGATCCATTTCTCTAAGAATTTTTGTTATTTTCATGAGGAAAAAAATAGGTTTTTCAGGAGAGGAGGACATATATTTAGCAGTCTCATATAATCTCTGTTGAGAAAGTCTGAATTTTGAACCCCCAAATTGATTTTCAATCAATGTTTTCCACTCTTTCAAAGTATAATGTTGATTTTCCAATAAGAAAGATTCATACCACATTAAAGCTACATTGGAAAATAAAGAAGTTAATTTAGAAACAATCTCCACATCTGGCAATTTATAGGAATTTTTTAGATTATCAATTCTATGGACAAAGTGCTGCCAATCAGATGAAGAGTCACCATCAAAGGTGGGATACTGATCCAGTTTAGGCCAAATTTTCTGGCTACTGGGATGGTCCATCTTTTGATCAGAATTATTTAAGATTAATAATTCTTGAAGTTTTGACAGGTGTTCAGAAATTTCATTATTTACAGAAACAGCTGGTTCATGGCCATTAAAAGAATTTTTCTAGTAGCAAAAGATTTTACAGACTCATTGGTAGTTTGTTTAATGGCTGAAATATGGGGAAGAAAAGAGCTGCTTTTTTCATTCTCTTTTCCTTTATTTTTGTGCAGCTGATGGGAAGCATTTTTATCCACACCATAATGATTGATGGTTAAAGCAGAAAATATTTCCTGTAGTTCAGACAAATAATTTCTTATCCTTGGAAGTTCAGACAGCTGGTCATTTATTTTTGCAAGGGATAAAACATTTCTGTCCTCAAAAATTGTGTGTTTGGTACTCAGAGCTTGGAAATCATTTTTCAGCTTTTTTAACTAATTGTGTTTAGACTTAATTTCACTTTTCAATGAATAATTCTCCTCAATAAGGGGTTTTAATTCACTCAAGGTTTTATGCAGATGAATATTTTTATCTGAGATAGCTCTGTGATCACTTCTTATTTGTTTTTGTTGTCTAAGAATAATATTCCAAGTTTCTTTGATTTTAAAGTAAGCTGTATCTTGTACAGAAGAGCTCACTTTACAATGTAAGTGCAAATTGTTAGATCTATTACTTTCATGTACTAATACATCTCTCAAATTTTTGTCTTTTACAATATCAAAATCAAGGGTATCTTTCAATATTTCCTCTGAAGTTTTCTCAAGCAAGGTATAGACTTCAGGGGAAACAGAATCATTATTAATTGTAAGAGAAGGATTAATTAAAGAAGTGGAAGTCAAATGTAAAGGTTCATCAAATGGTAATTTAATAATTACATCATTAGGGCTACTCATTATAAGAAGTTGTCTCTTTATGGGTTTAACTGTTCTTTCACCATGATCCACAATATTACCTGTGGAAGAAGATTTGTTATTATACATACCAACATGTTTATCAAAAAAATTACTTACCATGGCAAGGGAGGAAATTTCCCCTGTTCCTTCTTTCTTCTGCCTCCCTCTGATAAGGATGGTCCTGAGGAGATGGATGGTAGGTTGGTGTCCTGGATGGGGCAGGGTGTTGAGCTGCTGGCTGCTGAACATTCTGTTGGTAATGGCTCATCAGGTAGTTCCATTTCCACCGTTCCACTTGCAAAGTGCTTTAATTTTGAGTGAAAGAGCTGGGTGTCTGATGGGGCTGAGGTTGAGTCTGAGGCTGAGACTGAGAGGCTGGGAAAGGAGGAGGTTGAACCTGCTTGTGATTTAATAGCTCCTGCACCTGTTTCCAGAGTGTGTCTACTCTTGCCTTGTATTTCATGCTTTCTGCCTTCAGTTTTTTTATGTGGCTGGAAAGGTTGTTTATTTTTTGTCTCAGAGGGATCTTTTTTATTCTTATACCCTTTAGAGGATTTTCCTGATTTATCTGAGGTTTTACTTCTTTCAGAGTAGTTTGGTGAGGGGGGTTTGCCACTTCTCCTGACATTTCTATGTCCTGAAGGGTATGAAGGTTGTTTTTCAGCTGAAGAATTCTTGAAAGTTAATTTTGAAGAACCTACAGATTCATTATCAACATCCACTTAAATTTCATCCACATGCAGATTATCAATGCTGTTTTCCAAACTACTGGACATTAAAACTGTGAAAAAAAAAATCAAAACGATTTTAATGATTCAAATTAGTATTTTAAAAATAAAAAAGTAATCAAATGATTTTAAAAAAAAATTAAAATGAAAATTTTATTTAAAAATCAGTTAATTAACAAAAAATGTAATACAAAAAAAATATGTAATTACAAATTATTTTATTAAGAAATAACAATAATTATAATGGGACCAACCAAAAAGGTATAATAAGTCAACCAAAAAATAATTAATACTAAAAAATATATTGGTAATATTGGGACTAAGCACTGAGTACTATTATGGTCAACCAATAAATCAAAAAAAATTCTAAAAAGTTAAGTCAATAATTTATTAAAAATTTTAATGATCCTCTAGGACTAAGAGTATAACTCTGTTATGGTCAACTAGAAAAAAAAATTTAAAAAAAAGATCACTTACACTCAGTGATTCAGCAATTAAGCCAAAATCACTGTAATTACAATAGAAATTTAATAATATAATTGAGAGGTGAAAAGTTTTACTTACTATAGTGATCAATAAATCACTTAAAAATATAATCTTATATAAACCAAAAAGTTTGAACCCAAGTTCAAAACATGGTAGCAGCAAAAATTTTCTTTTTGCTTTAGGTGGTCCGTGTGTTATGTTGTTTGTCAAAAGGTGTTGTATTGTTTGAAAGGGCCTCCAATTGTCCGCAGGTTGTCTAGAAGAAGGAGAAGAAGGAGAAGAAAATAGAAAGGAATAGCAGCAAATAGGAATAAGGGAGTATAAAAAGGAAATGATAATAATGAAAATTTATAAATTTAAGAAAATAAGAAAAAGAAATAAAGAAATGCAATGACACTTTATGAGGAGAGACACAATAGAGAGGTTTAATTTATTTATAAAATTTTTATTTTAAGTAAGTCAAATTTTCTGTGTGGCTAACAATTATTATTACTAATAAACTTAAGGCACCCTTTAATTAATTATTTAATATTTAAATTAGAATTCTAATACTAATAAAATAACAAATAAAATGTTTGTATATATTTTAAAATATTTTAGAATGTGAGTAATAAGTGATCAGGCTACAGGGGGTTACCCAAGACCTTTATATAGGCAAGGGGCCCTCTGAAGCCCCACATTAATGCATATAGAATTAAAAAATAGAATAAAAATAACATGTAACAAAATATGAGTAAGTGCAAGGGAACCTGTGAAACAATTAACTAACACACATTAGTTAGAGCCTAAAATTCCCCAAATTAATCCCAAAAATTTACAATAAATTTAGGAAGTAATTAAATAAGTTTGAGAAACAATAAAAAAGTATTTTAATTTAAAACATGTCTGATAACTCTTTTAAAGAAACTAATTTTAAGTGAAACATAAAAAGGAACTTATTTTAACACATAAAAATAGTGTAATTAATTAATTTAGTATAAAACATGAGTAATTAATTATTTTAACTACTTTTATTAGTGTAACAAGTATTTTAAGTTAAAACAAATACTTATTATAACAAAATTACTAATTTTTAGAATAAAACATTAATAATTTATTTAATAAAGTGTTTTGACTTGTTTAATACTTTGATGACACAATTATGAATCAAAAAAGAGCCCAATATTATTGTTTAATAATATATGTAAGGCTTTATTTAATATATAGATTTAATTAATTAATTTAATTACCTTATAAGTTAATTTTAAACTTATAATTATAATATATGTTTATAATTAATTAATTATTAAGTTATATTTATTAAATACATAAAAATGCACCATAGCTTATAGAATATAAAATGTATCATTCTTAATTTAAATGTATAAATAATTTTCATAATAATGAAATGAATATAATACTTATTTTACTTATATTTAATAAGATACTTATATAATTATAATATCAACACACAATATGGGGGGAGGACTTGCTAGTGAGTCCACAACCTTGAACCCAAACTCAACTCAGATTGAACACAAATTGATCTAGTGATAAAGGAACCATAAAATCAGGGATGAAAACCGCTCAGCAGAAAATTTTTAGGTGGGTCTTCAAGTAGAGTTCAGTATGGGTTCAGTATGAGTTTAGTCTGAGTTCCATCTGAGTACCATCTGAGTTCAGGTTGAGGACTTTCTAGCAAGTCCACCCCCTATATTGTGTAGTGTATGTAATAGAATATTAATTTATATACATAACATGCATATTTTTAAGCCCTCTTTCAGGTCCAATAAATTAACATAACAATTACTGGGCTCCTGGTACAGCCTGGCTGACATTACCTGTGGAGTAAAATTTATTATTATACATACCAACATGATAATCAAACAAATCATTTACGATGGAAAGGGAGGAAATTTCCCATGTGCCTTCTTTCTTCTGCCTCCCTGATAAGGATGGGCCTGAGGAGGTTGATGGTAGGTTTGTGTCCTGGATGGGCCAGGGTGTTGAGCTGTTGGCTGCTGTACATTCTGCTGGTAATGGCTCATAAGGTAGTTCCATTTCCACTGTTCCACTTGTAGAGTGTTTTGACTTTGAGTGAAAGAGCTGGGTGCCTGATGGGGCTGAGGTTGGGGCTGATTGGTTGATAAAGGAGGAGATTGAACCTGCTTGTGATTTAAGAGCTCCTGAATCTGTTTCCAGAATTACTACTCTTGCCTTGTACTTCATGTTTTCTGCCTTCAGCTCTTTTATATGGCTCGACAGATTGTTTATTTGCTGCATCAGAGGGATCTTTTTTATTTTTATACCCTTTAGAGGATTTTCCTGATTGATCTGAGGCTTTACTTCTTTCAGAGTAATTTTGTCAGCCATGCTATCGCAGGAGTCCAGTAATTTATACAATAAATTACTGTAATCATATAGAGGAATAACTGTATGTAAATACAAAATATTGTTTAAATAAAATTATAAATATTTTGTGAATGAATAAAATAAATATTATACTTAATTTTATTATTAAATAAATTGTATTACATAAACAAATGTAATATTCTATAATATCATGGCATAATTTATATGTATAAATAAATTATTCAAAATTATATTATAAGTGTAAATTTAACTTACACTGTAATTACAATTTTAATAATAACATTTATATAAACTAAATACAACTTATCATATAATAATATTCATCAATATTTGGCGCTTCCTTGACCCTTAATTGTGTCACTAATATTACTAAATTAATTTAATATGATTAAATTTAATTGCTCATGTTAAAAAGATTCCTGTATTAATTTAATTAGTTGTCCAATTAATTTAATAGTTAATTTACTTGAAATAGTTAACTTACCATTGCTTATACTGAGTGAAGATTATTTAAACATGTAAAAATAATTCCTTTTATTTTAATTATAATTTTTTTAGCTATTTGTATTCCCTCTTTAGAATTCTTTCTCATAGTTCTTATTTTCCATACTCAGATAGTTATTTGTTATATTAATTTTATTCTTTTTTAGAAATATCTGATGGAAACAAATATTTGCTTATCACAGATTTATTTTAATTGTTTTTTAATTAAATTTTTTAATTATTTCTTTCACTTCATATTACTTTTTGTAATTATATTTGGAGCGCTCTAGAGGGTCCTCTTGTCTATAAAAGGGCTTTAGAAGTCTCTCTGGTAGCTCATCACTTACTATACACTCACTTATCATATTTTAAATATATTTCTTTTATTTATTATTTTTATTAGTTCACTACATCTAATTTAAATACTATATAAATAATTATAGGTTGCCTTAAGATTTATAATACTATTATTGAACTGTTGCGCTTTGAACATTTATAATCAATTATAATATTTTACAATTTAATTAAACACTTACAACTTTGTCAAATCTCAACTATCTTGTCATCTTACTCCCTTAAACTACAAATAATTTATTTCATTTTACTTTACTATCTTATAATTCCCATCCTCCTTTCTATTATCCCTATTATTTTCTTCATTCTTCTAGACATCTGGCTGATAAATTTGGTGAGGGGGTTTTTCCGCTCCTCCTGACATTTCTATGTCCTGAAGAATATGAAGGTTTTTTGTCAGCTGAAGAATTCTTGTAAGTTAATTTTGATGAACCTACATATTCATTATAAACATCCACATCAATTTCATCAGCATGAAGATTATCCATGCTGCTTGCCAAGCTACTGGACATAAAAACTGTGAAGAAAAATCAATTGGATTTAATTAATGATTTAAACTTATATTTTTCAAAATAAAAAAAATAATCAAATTATTTTTAAAAAATAAACATAAAAATTTTATTCAAATTATAAATAAATTAAAAATAAAAATGTAATACAAAAATATATAATTACACATTATATTATTAAAAAATAAACAATAATTATTTTGGGACCAACCAAAAAAGGTTAAAGAAGTCAACCAAAAATAATTAATACAAAAAAATATATTGGTAATATTGGGACTAAGCACTGTGTACTATTATGGTCAACCAATAATATCAAAATATTAATAAAAAATTAATTTAATAATTTTTTAAAAAAATAATGGTCTTCTAGGACTGAGAGAATAACTCTATTATGGTAAACAAGGAAAAAAAAATTATTTAAAAAATTGATCACTTACACTCAGTGACTCAGCAAAATAGCCAAGGCACCGTTATTGCAATAAAAATTTAATAATATGGTTGATAGGTGCAAAGGTTTACTTATTATAGTGATTAAGAAATCACCTTAAAATATATGTAAATTAATATATCACAAACCTAAAAGGTCAAACCCAAGTTTGAAACATGGTCATGGTAAAAATTGAGGTTTTTGCGCTAGGTGGTCCTTGTGTTGAGTCGTTTTTCAAAAAAGTTGTCGTTGTTATATGGAAAGGCTCCCAATTATTGGCCAGTCATCTAGAAGAAGGAGAAGAAGAAGAAGAAGAAAAGAAGAGGAAGAAAGAGGAGAGAGAAATTAAAAGGGATAATAAAAGGTAGAAAGAAAGAAATAAAACAAAAGTAATAAAATAACTAATAAAAAAGGTGCAATGACAAGTTTGTGAGAATTGACACAAAAAGGAGTATTGATTTAATAGGGACTATTGATCAAGTAAGTATTTGATTTCTGCTTAAATAACAATTATAATTACTAATAAACTTAAAGCAAACTATAGGAATTTATATAATATTTTTATTAGACTCATAACGCCACAAAAAATAGTAACAAAGTATTTAAATTATTATAAGTAATGTAATGTAAGTAATGGCTGCCAAAGGGGAATTCCAAGGCCCTTTTATAGGCAAGTATACCTCTGAAGCGCCTCAAATGTATATAAAAAAGTAGTAGTAATGTGAAACAAGAGATTAAAAGAATTTAATTAAAACATAGAAATTAAGAGAAAAATTTAAACAATAAATTAAACCCATGAATAAGTAAATATTTTTACCACCATAAAGTCCCAAAACAAGTAATTAATATAATTAGTAACTAAGTGATTATGAAACCTGAGAACTGTGAGAAAAAAAATCCTAAACAAGTATTACAGTAAGATGTAAAGGGTTTAATTAAAACAAATAAAATTATTTTCACGCCAAAATTTATGTAATCAATTTAATTCAGTATAAAGAAAAATTAATTAATTTTTTTAACTATTTTAAGTAATTTAATAATTAGTTTAATTGAAACAATTAATTAATATAATAAATTTACTAATTTAAAGTGAGAATTTTAATGTCATTTTATTAAATAAGTGTTTTAATTTATATAATAATTTTACTAACACAATTAAGGGTCAAAAAAGTGCCCAATATTTATGGATAATAATATATGACAAGTTTTATTTAATATATAAATTTTATTAATTAAATCGTATCTACATTATAAGTTAAATTTATTATTACACTTATAATATAATTTTATAAATAATTAATTTATTAATTTATAAATATTAAATACATAAAAATCTGCCATGATTTCATAGAATATAATATAATTTTATGTAATGAAGAATTACTTAATAATAAAATAAATATAATAATTATTTTACTTATTTATAAAATATTTATATAATTTTATTATTCAATAAATTTTTTTATTTTAAATACATAAAATACATAATGTTATTCCCTTATATGATTCC
The DNA here is from genome assembly GCA_030280995.1 of Hemileia vastatrix. Taxonomy (NCBI): domain Eukaryota; kingdom Fungi; phylum Basidiomycota; class Pucciniomycetes; order Pucciniales; family Zaghouaniaceae; genus Hemileia; species Hemileia vastatrix. The sequence continues at coordinate 4,288,156 of JASXTE010000011.1, forward strand.
AATAAATTATTATAACAATTTACTGGGCTCCTGAGATAGCCTGGCTGACAGGATGCTTCTTTTAAAATAGAGGACACCTGGGAGGTTTTATAAATCATGCACCAAAGTGGAATTCAAATATTACTAGTCACCAAGCAGCTTGTCACACTTCAAATCCTGAGATTGAAGACGGAAACTCTGAAAAGTATTCTCCTTCTCTTCCTTCCACCTCTTCTATTGCTCATGGTACCAGGCCAATCAGTACAAAACAGGAAACAAAAGTTTGAATTAGCTGGTCCCAATTTCAAAGAGGAACATTTAAAGGTGGTTCCTAAAAGTAATAGGATTGCTAAATATTCTTCAGAAAGAAAAAATATGGCGAAAGACATTGAAATTTTATTATTGTCTGAGGAAGATTGCCCTGATAAGCTGGCTAAGTTTGGATTGAGGCTTTTGAAAAAGAATATTCTTAAGTGCTTGAGAAATGAGGATGAGGAATAGAATGAAATAGGACTAGATTTAGATAGGATTTAAGCTTTAGATTTGGTGGTTCATTACATGTTACACAAACTTGCAATATTAAGTCTTGAACATTTATCATTTATGATAGAAAATATGATTGTTTTGGAATAAATTTTTTTTTGATTTATCCAATGTGGAGCATTTTGAGAGCAAAAAATTATTGAATATGCAATCTTATATCCTTAAAAGATAATGTGAGCATTATCTCTTCATTAAATTTACTTGGTTTTGATGTGAAATGATGACAAAATGTGTTACTTTCCATTAGCAAATGGAATGATAACAGGGCAAATCACATTAAATCAAAATAAGTTGCATAATGCTCCAGATTATTTTGATGATTGTGCATGCAAAAAATTGTTCAATATTACTAGGAAAATAATTTGGCAAACTGAAAATTAGAACTCCTTGTATTAATTTTATCAAATCAAGTAAGATTAAAAATTATAATTTATCATGTAAATTTGAATAGCCTACTACAATTACAAGTCCTCAACCATCTCCCCTTCTTCTAGCTCTTTCATCTGTTTCTTCTCCTCAAATTTAGCTTTAGATATAACAGCATTTTGGTAATAATATAAATTATCCTTCTTTGAAGAATCCTTTCCCAAAAGATCACTTAAATTCTCAACAAGATAAGTAACTTTTTCTAAAACATTCATCTCTACATACCCTGATATATCTGGTACAATTTTTTTGAGCTTTCTGAGGACTGCACATAGCCTTTTAGTGACCTGAACAAATTATCCCAACCTGGTGAAAGCTCCATGTTCCATGCAAAAAGTTTTCTGATGAATTAAAGAATTATAAGGTCATATCCATACCCATACTCCATCAACTTTCTTCAAATCTAACATCCATCCAATTTCAGGGAAAATCAAGTGTAAACCTGTTTTACTGGGATATTCTGACTTCCATGTTCTCTCAGAAAGTTTCCCCTGATAAGGTTTTTGGCATCCAAACTCCAAGAGAAATTTCTGTAGCATCTTCATCAGTATGAGGGCTATTGATGAAGCCATCATTTTTCCAAGTTATATTTCCACCAAATGCTTCTTGATCCCCATGATGAGGGAGTCCCAAATCACTAAAAAAAGATAATTATGGCTCATAATATTTAGAAGAGATTTCCTGAAATAAGAAGGCATATAATTTTTAGATAAATTCTAGATACTGCTTCACTTCTTCAATACTGAGGTTCCCAATGGAGTCAAATCCTTGAAATTTGAAACAATTATAGTTAAAATTTGAATTTAAAATTAAAGTAAAATATAAATATTTTCTTAATAATGACATAACAAAATTAAGGACATAATCATATTCAGCCCTTTTATCTAACCCAAACATCTTCCCATGACCACATGCTTCCTTATGCAACCCATTAATAGAAATTTTATGTCCCAGTGATTTGAAATACTAGCTGCATAATCTGAAATCATCTAGCTTTCAAAGACTGTTTGATTCTTTAAGAGTATATGATTTAAAAATGACTGGTAGCATTGATTCTTTTTTCAGATCAAGAAATTTTATCCCCTGTTTGAAAAAATTATAGATCCTATTACTAAGGCACTGTTTCTGAGTCTGAAGATTCAATAGTTTAGGGTTAATGAAGGGTCTACTTCTAAATCTTGCTCCCCTCAAAAATTCTGGTTCCCAATAATACATCCATCCAGATTTTCAACCTATATCTGAACAAAAAGCCTCACCTTATTTGATAGACTCTGAATAGTTATTCCTTTTCCCAATCTTCTTATTTCTAGTTGTCTTGGGAGTTATAGGAACTTAAAATTACAGACAAATATATATATATATATATTTGATATTTAAACTTAATAAAAATTGTCAATCCTTTCCATGGTGTAAGAGCTATAGAAAATTCAAAATAACAAGAAAATAATTCAATAGAATAAATGTATTATAATTTAAATGAATATTTCATTAAAATATCAAGAAAACTTTTTTTATTTTAAATAAATCTGGAAGAGAGACTTGGATTCTTCAAGAAATTACGTGGATATTTTAATTCCCCTTTTCTTTATGGATTCCAATGGGTTTAAAAAGTTATTTTCTTAGTAAACATCACTATTAGGAGAAAGAAAAATATGATCAAAAAGGAAATAAAGGGGTTTATCTTGTGCCAACATGCGACCTTATCTAATAAAAGAAACAGATTGATTTGATGAATTAACATTTATTAAAAGAAACTTTTTCTCTAGCAGATGGAAAAAAATCTGTAAAGTGAAGAGGCATCCTTTATTTTAATATTATTTCACTATAAATTTTATAGCAGCGAAATTTCTTATTTCTTTAAAAAATAATTACTATTATTTAGTTTCTCCCAGCCACAGAAGCCTGGCTTGGAGACCTGTGTGTGATGTTGCTGCTGTTTAGAAGAGACATCCCTATTTTTTTCTTTCTTTTTTGTAATTTAACACATTTTTTTATTTATTTACTCCCAGCTAGAGGATCCTGGCTGGGGAACCTATGGGTGATGTTGCTGCTAAACAGGAGTAACATTGATTGCACCACACAAAGGGGAAATAGTGGTTGGAATTTTTTTAGTGCCTGGAAGAAGGGGGGAGGATGGTGATCATGATGTTGACCAGGAGAAAAGAGGTTGAAAAAGATGAGCAGCAGGGAAGATATCTGTCTTCAGGGAATTTAGCTTGAGGAATGGGGAATAACAATGAACTCCTCTACCCCATTACAGTGGATTTATTGACGATACTTGGAGTCATAACAGCAAAAATAGTTTATTTGTATTTTCAATTTGCATTCTTGACATTGTTTTAGTTTATTTTTCTCTCCTTTATTTCTTTGTCTTTGCTTGTTAAACTCCAAAATCCAACCTCCTTCACTTTTTTTGCCAAAATTTCTGCAAGTGTTTATAACTTCTCCTGATTAAAATTTCTTTCTATCAACACTTCCCAGGAAAAAGGACTCAATAACCTTCTCCTTCCTGAAATTGTTGTTTTCCAAACCCTTTTGTCATCAATTCATAACTAGTTCAAATCTCACAAAATATTTGTATCAAGACACATGCAATATACTTGCATGAAAAAAAAGAAAAAGAAAAAAGAAAAAAGAAAGAAAGAAAAAAAGAAAGAAAAGAAAAAAAAGGAAAAAAAATTAACATTTGTTTCCAGCACCACTTAGATCTTTTGGCTGAATAACTTTGTCTTTACCCTGAAGTTGGATTTCAATATGAAACTTTCTTTATCCAGATGTTATTATAAGTTCATTTTTCTTTCTATTAGGGTTGCCTAAAATCAGTTCACACATCTACTTAAACCTCTCACTTTTCCAGCTAGATTAATTTAATTATACTTACCAGTTTCCATTCAAAAAATGCCACAAATAAATTTTATTCTCTTTTTCTCACATTTTTTAAACCATTCTCCTTCAAATATATTAGCTTCAAAAAAAATTTCCATAGATTTTTTTAATAAACATAAAAAGTTCTTTGAAATAAGTAATAGTTAAATCATTCTCACATCCCATAGTGTTAATTTACATGCGGCTAAATTAAGTTCTTTCCCATATATCCTCAGCCTCAAAAAGAGGTCCTAATTATTAACTTTTCTGCTCTTTGATTTGATTTCCTGAGTTGTGTGCCATGCTTTTTATTTTTTATCTTATGCTTCAGGATACTGCAAGTATACTTCAGTTAGAATTATGCACATATGTAATTCACACTGAATTTTATGTCCTTTAATGAGTAATCCTGCAAGTTTAAAAAAATGAGAGCTAGTCTGTAGTGATCTAGTTCTGGCAAGCTCTCTACATGTAGTTTAAGTTCACTTTTATACTTCATAAGTTTTGAATAATATAATTTGCCGTGTATGTAACAACAAAAACTTGACTTCAAAAAAATATGGTATAATATATATAAAAGAGTTTTGTTTACATGCTTCATCTCGTATTAATGAATACATAGTGTTGACTATTCCATAGATGTGTCACAAATGTGTTAACTAGTCAACAAAAACCAAAAAACAAAAAACAAAAAGAAGCATAGTAATAAAAAACAGAAAAACAAGAAAAAAAAACAAATAGAAAAGAAAAGAACAATCAAAAACAAAAAACAAAAAACAAAACAAAAAAAACAAGAAACAAAAAACAAAAAACAAAAAACAAAAAACAAAAAACAAAAAACAAAAAACAAAAAACAAAAAACAAAAAACAAAAAACAAAAAACAAAAAACAAAAAACAAAAAACAAAAAACAAAAAACAAAAAACAAAAAACAAAAAACAAAAAATAAAAAATAAAAAATAAAAAATAAAAAATAAAAAATAAAAAATAAAAAATAAAAAATAAAAAATAAAAAATAAAAAAATAAAAAAATAAAAAACAAAAAACAAATAGAAGCATATTTTTAGTCAAAAAATTGAAATAAGCTTTATCTTTGCATAAATATTATCTAGGTGATGTGTATGATGTGATAGATTAATCATTTATTTTTTTATTTTTTTAAGTTTTCTCAGCAATGCCTTCCTGGAAGAAAGATGCACAGAAAATTCAGCTTCCTTTAGAGAACTAGAAAAGTTTGTATATAATTTTTCTTCCCTTCCCATTTATCTTCTTTACACCTCCAGAATCATATCAAAATAGAAAAAAAAATTAAACAAAAAACTTGTATTTATTTAGTAAAAGTACTAACTACTTTACACTACAAAAAGAGACCAATAATCAAATTCCTTAAAAACAAACAAGCTAAAATTTAAAAAAGAAACTCATAAGTTGATAAATGGCTGGGAGTATAGGGGATGAATAATAGTGAAAGAAGGATGTAAAAAAATAAGAAAAATAAGAAAAGTAAAAGTGATAATTTTATAAAATGAAAAAAAATAATAAATAATATTAAAATTTTCTTTCAAAATTTTCTTAGGATTGTGAGCCTCTCCTCAACCAGCTTTAAATTTTTAAATCCTCCATGAGTTGGAGATGAAGTGGAGTATCCCATAATGTACAGTTTTTCACTTGATATCTTGATTGTGTGAAAATGATTTCTGGATCATGATTTTATGGAACAATATGAGTTAAATTTTTGGTGCTCTTCTCATTTCTTAATTGAAAAATGTCATCATTATAATTCTCCTGTAGAATCATGCTGTGAAGAATGATTGCACAGGTCATCACATTATGAATATTTACTATGTGCCACAAGCAGCATGGCTGAGCAAGTATACCCCAAAGTGCTGTGAGAGTACCATAAAGAGGTTCAATATCTTTTCTGAAAGCAGTCTGGAGGGTCTGATAATGCCTACCAACATCATCTTGAGGATGGTAAAGTGGCTTAGCAAACACAGGCCAAGTTGTATAAATCCCATCAACAAGATAGTATGCATGAGTGTACTGATGGCCATTTATATTAAAATGAACTTCATCTTTTTTCCCTATATATTCAATCATGAGAAAAGCTTGTATAATATTTATCTAAATGGAATTACACGCCAGATATAAAGTCATAAAACAAAGTATTAAGATTCAACACATTAACATCATTGAGTGCACCTGGTGTTCCAAAAAATTCATGCCAAAACCATAAATTTTTTGATGCCACAGCTTCCTGAACCATTGTTGTTGTACATTCCTTACCCTGATACTGGCCAGCCCAGGCAGAAGAAGAGTTTTTCCATGCCCAGTGTGTCCCATCAAAGCTTCCTTTACAGCCAGGGAAGCTTCAATCCTCATTTCCCATTAAAATCTTTTTTAGATCTTCAGGGTTTGGAGTTCAAAGAGATTCAAAACCATATATTTCCATCACATATTTCACTAAAGTTTTCAAACATTAAATTATAGTGCTGGCACCCATTTGAATGTATTCATCTGTGATGTCAGCTGATACACTATATGGCACTTGTTGGAGGGCTGTTGAAATTTTTTAGCTTGTTGTTAATTCCCAGGTTCCAAAAAAGTCCTGCTGTTAAACCCAATAGATATTATGAGCCTGAAAGTCATTGGCTAATCTCAAAAATATTTTTTTATTTACTTGGAAGCAGCATTTGAAACAGGACTCTGGGTGTATTGGGTTATCTCCAAGGTAATCTAAGATGAGTTGATTGTTTCCTTGAGCTCACTCACAATGGATTCTCCTGTGAGTGAAAGTAGTCTGATCATCATCTAGAGGATATAGCTCATTAAATGTTTGCACATTTCTGAGAAGAGTTACAACCATTTGGTTTCTTAAAACATTGCACCAATTGATGGGTGGTATGGTAGAAAGTGAGAGGGGGGAGGTAAGGATTTAATGATGCATGATTTTGGAGCTCCAGTTTTAGAAAACATTAGAAAATTCATATTGAATACTATTTTGAATGATTGCAGAAACAGGCCAATCAGCTTAATTTTTTAAAGTCATGCAACATTTTCAAATTTAATTTTTCCTGCACAATGGTACATGCTCTAACTTCAGGAATAGAAAAAGTCATTTTAACCTAACACTAACTTTTATAGAGTGCAATGGTGATAGAGAATCTTTACAGAAGGAAAGTGCTAGGGTAATCCAACACTATCATCAGTATAGGGCAGCCACAAGCAGGAGATACTTCTAACTAATGGGAATGAAATCTATCTATCTATTTATATATATAAAAGAACTGGTTCCCTAACTTCCTAAAACTTAGCATATTCGGCCGCTAACCTAACTGACCCCAACTAATTCCACATTGAATACTTGGGGCTGCACATTGCTGGATGCAGCAGCCCCACCAGAAATTCTCATTTCACAACCACTCATTCCACTATAAACCTGATATTGTAAGATATATCTATCATGCAAGGTGTGTAGCAGACAGGAAGCAGGCTTTTACTAATAATAAAAAGGTGGTATCCGTTGCAGCTCAAAAAGGTGATGTCTTTCACCACAAAAAAACACCTGGCACCTGTTAGCAGGTGCCAATCCCTCAATAAATTTGTGGCTCAAAAATAATTAAGAGTTGATGCCACACCAGCTGGAATGCTTAGTGTTCAGTGCACAGTCTTCCCAGAAAAATTACAGCTAAGATAGAATTGAATTAAATCATAGATAGGGATTGGCACCTGCTATCAGGTGCCCACATTTTTTTTCTGGTGTTAAAGGCCTTGATTTTTTATTTATACAGGCAATAAATTGATTTCAAGGTATGATGACATGAAGTTATCCCACATAGTTCCATATGAACCTGGCTTCAGCCGACTTGGAGGCCACCCAAATTTTAGTCAACATAGAACACTTCCCCCACGTTGGCCCATTTTTGGGGCAAGGTGGGAGTGATTTTGTCTTCTGTTTTCACATGGTGGTAGGTGAGTAATGAAATAATTTGGTTCACTCCGGACAAAGCTCTGACCCTTCTACCATACTCATACATATTCATTCATAACTAATACATCCATTTTATTTCTTCTTTACTTTATTCTGAAATTTAATACTCTTAATTCCTTCCTGTTCTTTGCTTGTCAATCACTGGGGACAGGTGATTGAAATAACTCATTAGATGGATTAAGGAGATTTACTTACTATCAAATCTCTTATAATAAATTAAAAGCAATCTGAAACTTTGGTAATGTTGATTTTCAAAAAAATTGTCACCCCCATCAGAAATGTAACCTGGAAACATGACTGAAAACCTTTTAAAGAGAGAGAAACAAACTAACACCTAAATAGCAAAAAATAGACTGGAAACATCTCTGAAACACTGGTTCACTACAGACTGATGTTTATACATTCACCAGCAAGTGATATTCACAATTATCTTTTTATCTATAGCAATGTCACAACAAAATAAATGTATTTGAAGAAATTCTGAGGCTGTTCAATCTAATAATTTAGATAAAAAATTAATAGAAATTTGTAATTTTTAAAACAATTTTTTTAAAATTATTTTTCTAAACTTTCTTCCTGGAGAGATATCTCTCCATGATAAGAGTTCTATTGTGTTAAAGGCAAAATAAAAACTAATAGGGGGTATCAAAGTTAAGAATTTGTAATTATTTAATAGGTACAGCAAGAAAAATAGCTCTTGACCCTTTTGGCATTTTTTGTGCACTTTTTGTACTGGTGTGTCATTTATTTTGTTAAGTGTATCACACAAAAACTACAGCGCATGTTTGTTTTGCCCTCATGCACAACAATTATGCAACAGTCACAGAAAAAAATGTTTGTTTTGTCTTGGGAAGTTGCGCATAAATTATGCAACAGTTATGTAACAATTTTTTTAGCACTAAAAGGTCTTAAGTGCTAAAACAATTGTTTTTTAACTGTTGAACAACTGATCCATAATTGTTGCGCCCCATGGAAAAACAAAACTATGTTGTAGTGAGTTACAAAACAATTGTTTTTTACACTTAAGCCCTTTAATTGCTAAAAATAATTGTTACATAACTGTTGCGTAATTGTTGCACCATTGTTGCTCCCCAATAAAAAACAAACATTTATTGTAGTGAAAAAAGCCTAAATAGTGCTGATCCAGGCAAAAAATTAGTAAATTTTTTTTGGAAAAATGGCCAAGAATTTATGGTGTTGCTGTATTTCACAACACAAAAAAAAGAAAAAAATTTGACATTAACTCTCAGTAAAAAGGTGTTTTGGGGGCACAATATGGCCTATTTTAAAAAATAATTATGGTTAATTTGGTGGAAAAAAGAGGTATTTTGAAATAGAAGATTTCTAAATTTGATACCCCTTATTATTTTAAAAATTAAAAAACACAATTACAGAATAACAAAAATTATTTTATTACATTCACCAGAGAATTTTTTTTAGCAGCCTCTCCCCAATTGAACCATCATAGCTCAGTCAGTGATAGGAACCTACTAGCAGGTGTCAACTCTTTCTCTCTGGTGATTTTTTTATTTTCAGGTTATTACTGGGAAGAACCTTTTATGTTTATAACAGATGGAGGAAAATGGACTTAATAAATAAATAAATAACACTCTTTTTTATGTTTAGATTTATAATATTGGAACCTCTTTATTTCTCTCTACTTTGAATATAGTGGTTCTCTCTTTTAAGTTTTAATTTAAATAATTGAATAAAAATAAAAAAACATAATAATTTGTATAAGTTGGCCAGGAGGATTTGACAAAAAGCAAACAGAGAATAGTGGGGAGACCACTCAACCTGTATGAATTGATGAGACAGGGAGAGCACTTGACCCGTGGGTTGGATATGGAGTTGAAAGAACAGGGATAACACGCAACCTGTGAGATGGTGGTGATGTGAGGACAAAACTCTACTTGACTTTGGATCCGGGGACAAAACTCTAACGGTACAGAGATAATGCATGAGGACAAAACTCTACTTGGCTTACAATGCGGGGAAGACACTCTACCCAACTTAGAATCTGGGGAAGAAACTCTATCCAGTAATGAAATAATAAGACGTGATGCAAAGGGTCTCAGGCTGATGATAGTTAAGAGCAAAAAAAGATGATATATATTTTTGTGTTAGTAAATAATAAAGAGTTTAACATGAAATAATAGAGAGAATCAGAATATAACATTACCTGATGATAGTTAGGAGCAAACAAAGATAGCAAAAATGATGAGTGTTGCAATCTATGTATACTCCCTACTATAATCATTATAGGTTTAATCATAAATGTAGGTTTCAATAAATGTAGTGTAATTATGTTCACAGATATATATATATATATTATTATGTGTATTTATTTTATGTTTAATTGACATTATATTGGCTAAAGAGTTAAATTTGAGTAGAAATATATATGTACTTGAGTCCATGTCATTTGAGATAAAAAAATTATGCAAGTGATCTGAAGAGACAAAAAAGAGTAAGTCTAAAAATTCTGAAACTCTCATCCTATAGAGATGTCTGTGTGTGAGTCCATTATCCAGTAAATATTTCAAAAATAAATTAAATTCTTTACTTGCAAATTTCCATTATTTGAAGGTCATACTGATAATCTACAGTACTTGATTGGACACTTAAACTGCTACTTCAAAGATTTTTTTTTGATTTTATAGATTAGAGTCTTGAAATTTGTTGAATTTTAATGTGGTGCTTCCTAGGTCATCTGCTATAGTCTACTTTTACTTTGAATATGAGCACATATGATTGTTAACCTTATATTATTTCCAGATTAACTTACCAATACCATATCTCCACCACATCTTTATTTGAAAATTTTGTAGATGTCAAGTTCCAATCATTATACTAATCCTGTCAATATAATATGATTCCCTGACTACTAACTTACTTATATCTCTTAGTTACTTAAGCATACTTAAGCATTTCTTATTCACTCTCATATAGTAGTTACATTCTAGCTTATCTTTTAACCTAACCTGATGATAGACCACTTTATTCATAAGATACGGACCCATTGCTTGATTCTGTATTTATCTTGTCTCTCTATTATTTACTTTTATTCTTTCTAACAATTTATTTTATTATCTTAATATTTCAAGTCCCTCTTTCCCTTTCAAGTCCACCAGTCCAAGTCCTTATTCCACAGTCCCTTGTCCTTGTCCTTATTTATTACTAAGTTGCCAACTTACATAAAATCATCAGTTAACTTGTACATATGGTCTGCTACAGCAAATATGCATCTATCTTGTCTCTCTTTTATTTTCTTTTATTTGTTTTAACAATTTATTATATTATCTTAATTTGTCAAGTCCCTCTGTAACTTTTAAGTCCACAGTCACTTGTTCTTGTCCTTATTTATTACTAAGTTACTAACTTACATAAAATTATCAGGTAACTTTCTTTCTGTCCCTTTCAAGTCAACAAGTCAAAGTTCTTAGCCCACAGTCCCTTGTCCTTGTCCTTATTCATTAATAAGTTACTAACTTACATAAAATCATCAGTCCTTCTCAGTAACAGGGTTATGGGCCCAGTGATTCCCAATTACTAAAAAAATCTTGCAACTCCTGATCCTATCAGAAAATCTCCTCCCTCAACTTCCAGGTCATCAAGCCCTTCCCATTCTCAACCATTACTATCTACTCACACAGCCATGGCTGAATAATCACCTTCAAGTGCACCAGATTTGGCATTTCTTCAGGATTCTAATTTCTCTGAGATCAAAGTAATTGAAAAACTCAACAATAAAAACTACAGTTCATGGAAAACAGATCTCAAATATGCCCTTTCTGTTCAAAACTTGGACCAATTTCTCTCAGAAGAGTGTCCTACCCCCAACACACCTGAAATGCTTGCAATCTACAATCTGAGGAAGAGGAAAAGGAATACTATTATTAAAATGTTCATGGACTGGGAGAATCAACATAAATTTATACTGGAAGATGATGCTGTTGAACCAGCTCAATTATGTACTTTTATCAAAGATCACTATGCATCAAAATCAAGCCAAAATTGTTTGAATGTGGTCAAAAAATTATTAAAAATAAAATTTACTGAGAGCAGTATTCTTACTACAATGGAAGAGTTTAGAAGTACCATGAAGCTACTTTGGGAGGTGGCACCCAATCTATTCAAGGAGAATATACTTTAATACATCATGGCTAATTACGTGCTTGACTTGTTACCTGAATCTTATCAAACTGCTGTAACTATTATTCTCAGAAAATATGATATCACCAATCAACAACCTACTGTGGAAAGCATCTTTTCCAACATTGAAGCTGAGGAAATTTGACAAAAAGTTTTGAACACAACTGGGACTAATTCTGGAAGTGTCTTAGCAGTGAACAGCAAGACAAAAAAGTTTTCTGTTCAAAAGGAAAGCACGACCCCCTCACACCTCACTCAGAAGACTCCTGTTTTCAACTTCATCCTCAAAAGTGTGAAGAATTTCTTAAAGGGAAGAAGGAGAGAGAGAGTAAGGACAGCTCATCTCAAACCAAGGCTCTATCATTGTTTTCTGATATACCAGACAACTACACCATATTGGACAGTGGTGCTTTGTTTTCTATTTTTAACAATTGGGACATCTTTACACAGCTTTAATCATATAACACTGTACTTACTACAGCTAACAGAGGAGAAGTAATTGCCCCTGGAGAGGCAAAGTTAATTTCAGATCCAATTCTGTCCATCAATCCAACATTTATAATGCCTTATATGCTCCATCAGTCAAGGCCACACTTATCTCAGTCATTGATTTACTAAAGGACAGCTGGTATCTTCTCAATGATAAAGGGAAATTCAAAGTTAAATATATGGATAAAATATTAATTGAATTTTCAACAAAAGAAGGGATAATCAGTTATCCAATTCAAAAATTTCCAATATATAATCTGGTTGGGAGTGGACTCCCCAATTGTGATTTACTTCATCACAGCTTTGGTCATCCTAACAATCAAACTATGGAATGTTAACTCCCAGGTTTGAATTTACCTGATTATACTTGTGAAACTTACTCACTAGCTAAAGCGCACATTTTAACATATTCTGGCTCTTTTCCCACTCCAGAATCACCACTCAACGTTATCCATATGGACTTATGTGGTCCAATCACCCCTGAATCTAAAGGATCCAAATCATACTTCTATCAAATTGTTGATTGAAATTCTTGTTTTTGACATGTTATCTTCTTGAATTTAAAATCTGAAACATTCAAAAAATATAAAGAATATGAAATCCTATTTGAAAATTAGAAGAGTCAATGCATCATATGTGTTGTTTCTGATAATGGTGGAGAATTTACTAGCAACTCAATTACAAACCACTTCAAAAACAAAGGTATTTCCCATCTAAAGACTTCCCCTTACTCACCTCAACAAAATCCCATTGCTGAAAGGGGTAATTGTTCTATCTTTGAGAAAGCACAATGCCTTCTAGTTGAATCTGGACTTGATACCAATTGGTGGGCAGAAGCAGTCAATACTTCCACCTAACTTTTAAATATCCTCCCTTCATCATTTTTTCCTAACCACAAGACTCCTTGGGAGTTATGCTACTGCAAATCAGTAAATATTCCTACCAAACTGTACCCCTTTGGAAGCAACATCATATTGTATCAACAGAAGCATAAATGCGCTGGCAAATTTTATGGGAGTGTGATAGAAGGAATTTGTATGGGCTACTGTGAGGGGCATATTAATTATCATATATACTCTCCCTCTACTGAATCTATTGAAATTACACATAATGTCAAATTTCTTAACACCTTTAATCTTGCACAAAAAATTATTACAGGAGAGTCCATAGACTCTTTAATATTTCCCAAAAGTCAACATTTCAACACTCCATCCTTTAATAAACTAGTTGATGCTATCCCTGACATCACCATTCCCTCTGATGCAAATGATTTTATTGAAAACAATTATAATATAAGCAATAATATCTCTCCTAATATGTCTACCATGAAACACTACACTTATATTGATATAAACATTAGACCCTCAAAAGAAATCTCTTCAGATATAGATCCAGAAAATATCCTAACATCCAAATTCCAAATCAGCAATATCTGCTTACTTGTCACCCCCTTTGATACCCCTAAGAATTACCACAAGGCCATCAACTCTCCTGAAAGCAATGAATGGCTAAAAGCTATACAAGCGGAATTAGGAAGTATTACTAAGAATGAAGTCTGGGAAGAATCTCCCATTCTGCAAAATCATCATTTATTAGGGACTACCTGGTCATTCAAGCAGAAATCTGATGCTGAGGAAAACATCATCAAATACAAAGCTAGACTTTGTGTTCAGGGTTTCTTGCAAATATAGGGTATTGAATACAATGAAACTTACGCTCACACCGGTTGACTATCCACCCTTCAATTTCTACTGGGAATTTCTGTTCATAAAGATTGGGAAATACACCAAATTGATGTAAAGTAAGCATTCCTACAGGGCAAATTAAATGAGGATATCTACTTACACCTTCCCTGAGGTTACTCTACAGGTGATCCCAATTCCTGTCTACACCTTAAAAAAATCTTTATATGGTTTGAAACAAAGCCCTCAATGTTGGTATCAGGAAATATCCAATTTCTTTAAAAATATTGATATTTGTCCCAGTATAGCTGATCCTTGATTGTTCTTGAGTCAAGACATATCCAAACCCTGCTACATCTACATCCATGTAGATGACCTAGTTTTAGCCAGCCCTTCTGTTCAGGAATTTAAGTCAAAAATATCAAATGTATTTGACATGGACAATCAGGGCAAACTCAGTTGGGTACTGGGAATGAAAGTAGTTTGCAATCAAAAATCCAGAACAATACATCTCTCTCAGCAATTATATATATTAAAAACATTCTGGAAGAATTCAATCACAATGAATTTTGATCTGTTTCCACCCCTCTTGTACTCAACTTTCAGTTCACTCAATGCACTTCTAAAAAATTAGTTCCTTTCTTCAACTATAGAAGAGCCATAGGGCTATTTAATTATTTGGTCTTATGCTCTCAACCAGACTTGGCTTTTGCTGCTAGTACCTTAGCTCAATATTTAAATGAGCCATCTGATCAGAGAATTAGTGCCTTCTTCCACATCTTATGATATTTACAACTCACTCAAGATCACCATCTTATTCTGGGAAATGTAGAAAAATCCAAACCTGGACACCTTGAAGGGTTTGCCAATTCAGATTACAACAAATCATCCAATTCAAAATCTACCTCTGGCACTTTACTTTATCATCTGGGTCTCATTAGTTGGAAATCAGCTAAACAACAATCTGTCTCTCTATAAACCTCTGAGTCCAAATATTACTCTATGACTGATGGCGGGCAGGATCTTATTTGGACAAAAGAACTATTTTAATATTATTCCATTCCTTTCAAACAATACCATCTCTATGGTGACAACCAGGGGGCTATGAAACTCACTCTAAACCCACTCTATCAAAACTGCACTTGACATATCAACACTAGAATATGTTGGTTGCAAGAACAAGTCAACAACAAAGAATTCCTAATCAAATACAGCTAATTGGGAATACCTTGCGGTTTGCTGCAAGTTTTCCAGCCTCCCAACCCCCCAAAAAAATGTGTTCAGGTCAGCTGACATGCTATATCCAATTGATTGGAAATGCAAATAGCTTCCCCAGCCATTTTGCCACCACCACCCACCTCACCCACTTGATTTCTTTGCTTCAATTTTCTTTGACCCTGCCGATTTCATTCAATTCAACAATTTTAGGATTCAAACACCTCAATATCACACTTCTTCAAGGTTTCTTGTTTATTTCTTCACTCTCAAGTAAGTATTTTTTTCCTTTTCTTCATAATTTTTCTTATTTTTATTTTTATTTTTATTTATCTTTTTTTTTGGTTCTCAGTTCCTCTGCTCTGTTACACGTAATTTTTTTTTCTAATTATTTCTCTGCTACCTTTAATATAATATTAGATAATATTTATTTGTCTTCAAAGGAGTAGTGTTTCAAAAATATGATCCTGAATTCAAGGTCATGGTATTCAACAAATCCTTGGATGGTCAACCTTTAGACATAATAAATGCACAACTTTGCTCATCTGTAAGTGATGATTTGCTGTGCCGTTGGCTCCACCTCTATAAGATCACACAAGCTGTGGTCCATGATCCAAGAACATACCTTCAGAAAGGTCTACCTCTCAATTTAGATGAGGAACATTGTGATTTCATTCAGGAGTTGATTGCGCAGGATCCAACAATGTACCTCACTGAACTGCGGGATGTACTATTGCAGGAGCATGGGGTCAGCATTGATCCTTCAAATATTCAAAATGAGCTCCACAAGTGTCTCAATATGTCACAAAAAGTCACTCAGACTGTGCACCCAGGCCAATCTTCTGAAAAGAGGCTTCATTATATTGCTCTGGTTGGCCACATCAAGCCCAAGTGTCTTGTTTTTTCTGGTAAGAATCTTTTAAATTTATTTTTGCACAAATTTTCTGATAATTTTTTTCACACCAGATGAAAGTGGAATTTCAAAGGATAATTTTTACCAAGTATGTGGATGGGAAAAAAAAGGGTCATAGGACAAGACAAGTAGAAAAGACATGGGACACTCATCATTTCAATCTCATTCCTGCTATTAGTCTCAGTGGTTTGCTTGCATATATGATACAAGAAGAAAGTGTCAACCAATATGATTTTGAATATTTTTTGGAGAAAATTTTGGTAGGTGTTCATTTGATTTCTCCAATAAACAGTAAAATTTTTATTCCTTCTGAATTTTGTGCAGCTCCCTAGGATGAATCCGTTCCCCTCCCCTAATAGTGTTTTGGTAATTTATAATGCACCAATAAATCGCAGAGGAAGAATTAAAGAGTTATTTGGAAAATTTGGAAGTATTTTGATTTATTTTCCACCTTATTCACCTGATCTTAATCCAATAGAAAAAACATTTAGTATTTTAAAATCAAAGTTGCAAAATTATGGTCATTTAACAGGGGTTGCAGAGGATTATGAGAAAATCAATACTTTTGTAAATATGATTTATACTCAAGATTTAATTTTTAAGATGTTTAGGGCTAGTGGATACTTTCCATGATTGAATTACCAAAAAATGGTAGTTCACAATATTTTGTACAATTGAAACATGAAAAATGTATTTTTTTAATTCAGTCTCGTTTCTCATTCACATTTGCATTTTTCTGAGCTTTTTCAAAGTTTCCATTTTCAATTTGAGATGATTTTTTAAAGTCCAAAAGGTTCACTTGAATTTTTCTCACACAACTCATGTTTGCATATCACTTCAAATTTCTATTAACACAGAAAAAATGTGGAGTTTTTTTAAAGGCCATATATTTCAAAAAGCTAGCATGTTTCAATAATATCATATCAAAAAATGTGTATACTTTAAATTTTTCATTTTTCTTAAACCATATTTGTCCAATATATTATTCAATGTGTATTCAACCAATATCAAAGTAATTATTAATTTTTTAAATCCACCATTTAAAGATTTAATGTAAAACTTTTTTTTGAAGATAAGAAAGAAATTTTTAGCAGCATTTACCCAGGCTACTTCTGGGCCAGCTGCAATACCAGCTTCTAACATTAATTGATATGGGAGATCCCTAAAGTATGCCCAATGTTTCATATGAAGTTTTTATAAACTGTTCAAGATATCTGGTTGATTTACATCTAATTTTGCATACTTAAAAAACTCTTCAAGACTAATGTCTTAATCTTCAATTGAAGATGATGATGAGTGACAAGGTGAATTTGGCGGCTGGTGAATTGATGAAGACTGGGTGTTTTTTTTTTTTGAAGTACAGCTATTGGCTCACTGTGCCAGTTGAAAGCTGGCATTTTTGGAAGCTTCAAAAATGTTACCTTATGAGGGTTTTGAGTCTTCAAAAACACCACACCCAACAAAAAAATAATCAGTTTATAGTAAAGAAAAAAATGATCAAAAAAATCACCATTGCTTTAGCCCACATACAGGCCAAGTCAGGAGTGAGGACAAAATACTGTCTTGTGTTCTCAGGATTGAAAACCACATTTTTTTCATAAAATCGAGAAAGGTTGGGACGTGGGATATGTGAAGCCAAAATAACTCAAAGATTTTCATGATATTGAGAACTATTTATTGTTACAAAAGCTGGAGTGGGAGCAACAGATGGGGTGGAATCCAAATTTTGGCGAGCATGATTTTTTTAGGTCTTGGTAAATTTCTTTTTTCTAGGATAAATGGGGTGTTTAAAAAAGGTTTTAATCAAAAGAGGGATAGCCAAAATACTTACATGTTCAGCTGGTCTAGGGTCAGTTTCCTACAAACGTATAATGAGATGTTCAAGGTTGAAAGCTTTTTTGGTGGAATCGATTATCTCACTAAATGATTTGTCATCAGTTACATGTCTCTTTTGGCCTGTTGTTCTTTGATCAAAATTTTGGAATTGGAAGAACCGGGTAACTTTCTATTCTCTTTGAGATTTTGTACAACATAACTAAGATCATCATTTTCTTCTTCTTTGATTACTGAAATAGTAGCATTTTTGAACTTTTGAAAACTACTGTTCCATGTTGGCCAAGTGAACTGTAGTTTTCCTTCTTCAGCAGCAACTTTCTGATATTTTTTTTTGTAATTTTCTTTTCTTAGCGTTTGAATCATCACAGGAAACTTCCAGATAGAATAAAAAATCAATAATAATATTTATTTCAAAGAAAATATTTTGAGTGAATTGAGGCACTAGATTGGAGAATTCTGAAATTCAGGAGTCTTGGGATTGATTGAAATAATCATATTCCAGCACTTAATGTTTGTCATTTAATACATTGGCTAAATTCATAGTCCTGAAAAAAAGTTACATAAGATTATATTAAAGGTAGCAGAGAAATAATAAGTAAAAAAACTTATGTGTAACAGAGCAGAGGAACTGAGAAACAAAAAAAAGATAAATAAAAATAAAATTAAAAATAAGAAAAATTATGAAGAAAAAGAAAAAAATACTAACTTGAGAGTGAAGAAATAAAAAAGAAACCTTGAAGAAGTGTGATATCAAGGTGTTTAAAACCAAAAATTGTTGAATTGAATGAAATCGGCAGGGTTGAAGAAGATTGAAGCAAGGGAATCAAGCGGGCAAGGTGGGTGGTGGTGTCAAAATGGCTGGGGAAGCTTTTTGCATATCCAATCAATAGGATATAGCATGTCAGCTGACCTGCGCACATTTTTTTGGGGGGTTGGGAGGCTGGAAAACTTGCTGAAAACCGCCAGGTTTTCCCAATTAGCTGTATATGCCCACAGGAAGTATGACAGCTGACATCATGACAAAGTCTCTTCCTCAACCAAAACAATTAGAATTCTTAAATCAACTTCATTTACAGCTATTTGGGAAAAGCTTTCTGTGTTTTTGCCTTCCTCTCCCCACCGAAAACATGAGTTTAAAGCGCTTCTGGCAGGGGATGGGGGGCAAAAAAAGAGCAAGCTTTTCCCAAATAGCTGTAACTCCTTTTCTGTCTTGAGCACGGGAGAGTTTCAATATAATATGATTCCCTCACTACTAAATTACTTATATCTCTTAGTTACTTAAGCATAATTAAGCATTTCTTATTAACTCTCATATAGTGGTTACATTCTAGTTTATCTTTCAACCTAACCTGATGATAGACTGCTTTATTAATAAGATACAGACCCATTACTTGATTCTGTATCTATCTTGTCTCTTTTTATTTAATTTTATTTGTTCTAAAAATTTATTAGGGGGTATCAATGTTCAGGGATTGGCAATTAGGGATCTGGAATTTCTTTTCCCAGGATCAGACATTATTAATTGCGGAAGATTCTTATCCACTATCCCCTGGGCTATTGGATAAGGAATCCATCATAATGCATTATCCTGCCTCTTATACCCCAATTTCCATTCCTACTTCCTGATCCCAATCTCATCACATCCATGATGGATTTTTAAGGAAGTCACATGACTTATAATTGCTGATGCCATCCTTAAGTCTCTCCTCACTCTATGCTACTTAATTTTGGTGGAAAACACTTAAGTTTTTTTCTATCTACACACCCCAACTGCACATTTGGCGGTGAATTCCCACTTCCCACTTCCCACTCATCACCTAAACCTTCTACCGACAACCTATACTACCAACAACAATGAAGCACCTCTTTACTAGATAGCTACTTCACTCCACTATGAATTCTATAGCTTTACTTTTAGCCCTCTTCTATAAATCTGACTGTGATTTAGAAGATTCTTTAGCCTATTTGTGTTTTCTTCCCAAAAAGCATTACCTCATTTCCAGGGGGCTGAATCTTTATCATGATCCCAGATATGATCTCCACTTCATTCTCAACATTCCTCACCCAAACTTCACTCAGCTATTTATAAATTCACTGAATTCTTTCTTCAAACTTTATCAACTCATCTCTGAAAATCCTATCTTTCATAACAATTCCTATAACAAACGGCGTAATCCTACCATTCAACTCGCTGTAGCACTATGTTGCTTTGGATCAAATGGAAATGATGCTGCTGTAAGACGTTTAGATAATCTATTTAACATAGGATATGGTACGGTTATATTATATACCAAGTGCTGTATGACTGCTATCCTTTCCCTAAAGTCTCAAACACTTGCTTGGCCAAATCCAGAACAACAACTTGAATCCTCTCAAGTTATACAAGCCAATGGTTTCCCTGGCTGTGTAGGTTTTGTTGATGGCACAACTTTACCTTTGAGTCAAAAGCCTTCTCATGATTGGAACCATTATTTTGATTTCAAAAAAAGGTTTATTAAAAACCTTCTCCAATTTCTCATCATTCATGAAGTAACTTTTTATCTTCCTTCTAGATACTCTATTGCCATTCAATCTACATGTGATGTCAACTAAAAATTTATTTCTTTTCACAGTGGCTGCCCTGGATCATGTCGTGACTCTTCCATCTTCAAAAGAATGAGGATTTCTCAAACCCCAGACTCATACTTTGACGAATCTCAGTACCTCCTTGCAGACTCAGAATATGTAAGTGGGAAGTACATTATACCTGCTTTCCATGGTGCAACCTTAGAAAATGACCCCAAAACTAAATTTAATTATCACCTTTCCCAATCAAGAGTACAGATTGAAAATGCTAAAGGTATTTTAAAGGGACATTTTTCTAGTCTTCAGGAGCTCAGAATCCAATTTCAAAAAAAATTGGAGATCAAAACTGCAAAACATTTGATCATGACTTGTGGTATACTCCACAATATCCTAGCTGATTTAAAGGATGAGTGAAATGATCTTTATGAAGAAGAGGATCCTGAACCAGAACCGGCTCTCCCCTCCCTTGAATCACAAAACATTCAATAAACTGGTGTGGTCTTCCAACATTGGCAGGGGCCTTTGTTGTGTGGTTTGGCACTGTTTGTGCATGTCTTAATTGGCATCTGTTCAAGAATTGGGTGTTTTTCTGGTTTTATTCTGTGAATATTGGGGCTGCGGGTATGTGGTTACTATTATTGGATAGCCCTGGTTTTTCTATATATTTCATGTCTTGACAATATTTTTCATATTCTAAGTTTTAAGGGGTCATTTCCTCATTTTTCAGTTACAAAAGATAGCTGTTTAATTTTGTTTTTTGTGTTTTACGGGCTAACCTTAAGTCTTAGGGTTAAGTACTTAGTTCCATTGGATAGGGCTAATTTAGATCTATATTTCATGTCTCAATGTTGTTATAGCATAAGTCTGTGTTTTAAGGGTTTTAGTAGTTGTAGTTAATTTTTCAAAGTAGATTAGGTGTTTTTATTGGTTTTCTGGCTTCAGGGAGGCCGGGCCGCTTCAGGCGGCACCTCTGACGTCGGGTGGCCTGCCCGCCTCTGTTTTAGAAAGTTGGGGAGCGCTTCTGGAGGGTTTTTATTCAATTTGGCATGTACAGGCGCCAAACTTGTTGGTGTGCATGGGCTCTTAGATAGTGGTCTGTGTGTACATAGTGAATAAGAAAGTTTGGGGCAACTTTAATTATCATACAACCATCCGGAGGTGATATCCTTGTTCCTCACTCAGTTTTCACTGTTTTTTGGCCACAATTAGCTGTGTTGGTTGCAAGGTTAGTTCTTCATTTATCTCAACTTTAGCAACAGGTTCTCTGATATAGTCTTGCAAGCTATATCAAGTATTATTGCTGTCTCTGGTGTGGATTTGCAGCCTACATCAAGTATCTTTGCTTTCTCTGGTGTGGACATTGGTCTACATTTCAGTTCTTTGGTCTGGTAGACTGTCTGGGGACTACTTTCTTGGCTCATCAAGCAGTCAAGTGTGTTGAAAAAGAAGCTTTAGCAAACAGGAACCAACTTACTTTAGCAATTAAATCTCACTCTATTTTTCTAAATGGACAGGAGATTTTCTCTGTGGTTTTTCTCCAACTCCCTTGGTCAAGTCCTATAGCTAGTACTATAGGATTGTCTACATTTCTGGCGCCCAACATGGGGTAGAACTTGCTAGTTTTTTGGAATCTCTGTTGATCTAGGCTTCTCTTTTTGGTGAATCTCCTTTGGTGGATTTTGAGTTTGGTGCTATATCTCTTTTTGGTTGGTCTAGGGGTCTTCTTTTTTGTTGGATTTGGTCCCTCCTAGGTCTTTAAGGCTATTGGGGGGACTTTGGCTATTTTTGGTGGATATTGGAGGCTGTAACTTGGATTTGCTAGTATCACTACGCAATATAGGGGGTGGACTTGCTAGCAAGTCCCCAACCTGAACTCAGGCACAACTCAGATGGAACTCAGACTGAACTCATACTGAATTCATATTGAACTCTACTTGAAGACCCACCTAAGACTGTTCTGCTGAGTGGTGTTTATCCCTGATTGTATGGTTCCTTTGTCAATAGCTCAATGTGTGTTCAATCTGTGGTGAACTTGAGTCCAAGGTTGCGGACTTGCTAACAAGTCCGCCCCCCATATTGCGTGGTGTATGGTTAGGATTCAGTCTTGGGATGGTTCAAGGTTTTTGGGGGAGGATGAAAAGGGGATTTTGGCTAGGTTTGAGGTTGCTGCTGAGATTGATGGGGCCTCACTGTTGGAAATGGTTAGGCAAGTAATCTTTTTCATTGGTAATAGGAAGGTGGAGAAGGAAGTTTCTGGTATGGCAGGATATAGGAGTCAGGACTGGAGAAAGTTGAAGATTGAAATGGTTAAAAGGTAGCCTACTACTTTCTAAATAGTGGATCTTCATGGGATTTGTAGGAAGTGGGAATTGAAAGGTGTTGTAACTTCTCTTTCTCAGTATGGGGAATTTATGGAGGAGTTTGGGGAGGCTTTGGATTATATGGTATATAATGATATATTACCACATGAAGATGGGGCCAAGTATGTATTTTGGAGTGCCATGGGTAGGGATGTAAAGGTGGAGGTTATGGAGATTCTTTTCAAGGCTGACTTGATGAAGACTCTTCCAAATGGGGAAAATAGGATTCCTGCTATGGCTGTTTTAAAGGAGGTTATTTTGGTATATTTGGATGGTATGAAGGATAGGGATTTGGAATCTGGAGAGGAAATACTTTTGGACAGAGAGGTTCAGAAGACTGTGGTGGAAATTTCAGCTTCTGGGGAGTTTTTGGAGACATCAAATTTGGAAGATGGTGATTCTGATGATGTTTGTGAAGCCTATTTTTCTTTTCCAGAGGATACCATGGGAGCTCAGGAATGTGTTTCACTGGATGGTTTGGAGATGTATGCACTAGAAGGTTCAGATAATGGATTATTGGAGGATAATGTATCAGTTGAATTTTTGGATGGACATAAAGATTCTGTCTTGGATCTTTTTCTAATAGAGGAAGATTATTTTCAGGTGGTTCCCTCAAGATCAAAATGTCTCTGCTTGGAGGAGGATTTTTATTTTGATGTAATGGATGTTATTCTGGAGGATTTTGCAGATTCTAAGCAAGATTCCTATAAGGAAGAGGAAAATTGTGATGTTTTGGATGTCACTGGTATGGAGGTTGATTTTAAAGATGTGGTGGAGGTTCCAGATGTTTCACAGGGTGGAGAATTTATTGATTCTGGTGATGTGAACTATGGTAGACTCTGTGTATGGAGGAGGATGGAAGATTTGTTTGGAGGTCTGATGTTGGGATATCAGAATTGAAAGAGGAGCTTAGGGGGTTCAGGCCCTAGGGGCAAACATATTGGTTTCAACCTTTGGATTTCAAGAATCTGATTCCTCTGAAATGAGGATAAACTACTTAATTTTTTTGGTTTTGCTTAGTTTGGCCTCTATGTATTTTGTCAGGAATTTTTTTTGTTTTATCCAACTCTTATCAGTCTCTCTGGTTCAAGTCTCTATATAAAAAAGGAAAAAAAAATCTTAGTATAATGAAGATGGAAGAAAAGAAAAATTCAAGTGAAGATGGGTATTTCATTTAAAAGAAAATGAAGATAAAAGTGATGATCATTGGTTTTATCTAACCTCTAGCATGAGGATAAACTGCAAAATTTTATTTCTAAATTGGATTTTTTTGGCTTTCAAGAATTTTAATGGTTTTGGTTTTTTATGGGAGAAGATTTGTGTTGGAAGATCTTTTTTTTTTAGAAGGTACCCAGGCATGGGGCTTCTAGATTTTATTTTGGCAAGTGTGGGGGTAACTGATGGGCTGGCTGCTCTAACAACAGTTACCCCAGATTGTCTGTTTCTAACCCCTTCTCTTAATTTTGTTGAATTCTAGTATTGGTTTTTTTTCTTTAACAGGTTTTTAGTCCACCATTACTTTAAACTGGAAATTCTTTTTGTTTTCAAGTGCTGGACCCCTCATGCTTATTGGTTTTGTTTAATTTTGTTGGATGTTGTGTTTTTGTTAGAAGGTACCCAGGGGGGCTTCTAGATTTTATTTTGGCAAGTGTGGGGGTAACTGATGAGCTGGCTGCTCTGTAGAAAAGCTACCCCATAATGTCTGTTTCAAGCCTTTGGTTTTTTTCTAGTTGAACTCTAGTGTTGTTTTTTGTGATTCAGGTTTTTAGTCCTCTATGACTTTAAACTGGATTGCCTTTGATGTCTTTTGGCGATTTTGAATTGGTGGTGGATCACTGGTGGTCTTCCATCATTTTTACTTATTGGAGGGAGCCCACCCAGTGATCTTTTCTGTAGACCTGGAGCTGGCTTTGCTATGTGGTTTTAGGGTGTTGGTTGTGAAAGTGGTGAATTCAAGATTATTTTCTTTTTTCTCTTTTTTTCTTTTATTTTTTTTATCAAGGCTATGTTTGTTCAAAGGCTCAAGATAGGGCTCTGGCAATGTTTTTGGTAGAAGAGGAGGAGTCAAAATCAAAAAAAAAAAATTATAAAATTTTTTTAGGTGTGACCACATCAAGGTGCACTTGGATGTGGGTAAGGTATCAGGGGATCAGCTCATCAATTGGCTGGGGGATACCATTTTATTTTGTTTTATTTCTTAAAGGAGGTTAAATTTTTTGGCTTTGATTGTTTTTGGTTTGGGGATTTATGGGATATATCTTCAAGATTTTTTCAAGAACAGTCCATAAAGACTTTAAACTGAAATCTGGTTTCTGGTAGTCCTCCAAGACTTTAAACTGGCTGGTTTTCAAGAATTTGTCTTAGGATTTTTGGATGTTTAGTCCATCAAGACTCTAAACTGAAAAATCTATGGTTTCAAGAATAGTCCATCAAGACTTTAAACTGAACACTGTGTTAGTCCCCCAAGACTTTAAACTGAGGATTGTTTGATGGTGTAGTCTCCCAAGACTATAAACTGAGGATTGAGTTTTTGTTGTTGGAATGGGTTTGAAAGATTGGCGGAGGGTATCCACAGGGGGAGCCTCTGAATTTAGCAAAGGCAAGTTTGGGGGTAATTGATGGGCTGGAAGCTCTATTCACAATTACCCCAAAATGTTAGTTTTTTCTCTGTGTCTTAATGTGGTTGATCTCTGGTTCTGGGTTTATGATTTAGGTTTTTGAGTCCCCCAAGACTTTCAACTGAGGGTTTTTGAGTCCCCTAAGACTATAAAATGGGGATGGTCCCCCAAGAATTAAAACTGAGGGTTGTTTGTGGTTACATCCTATAGAGAGTGTGGTCAATTTTTCTTTTCTGAATCAAGCTCAAGTACTAGTGGAATAACAGAGGGAATCAAGAGATGAAATGAAGTGTTCAGAATTAGCTTTGAACTGGTGAATGAGGTTTCTTCTGTTCTCAATGTCCTGTGGATCTCTAGCAGGATTGGATTGGAAGTAGTTTAGCAGAAGGTGTTTCTGTTGAGATGTGTGTTGTTGGAAATTGGCCTTAATTGTGGGCAAGTGGTTTGGTGTTGTTGATTCAATGGATCCTAAATTTTTATCATCACTGTCAGAAGATGAAGGAACTGAAAAATCATCAGTTTTATAAAATGGAAAGAAGAAATGGAAGTTTTTTACCATCAGATGGACCAGGGATGGTGGAACTTGTTGTTTTAGTGGTTTTGGCACTCTTCTGGGAAGGGTGTAGCTTTTTGATTAATCTGGGAATTAAGATGAATGGCCCAGATGTTTTGGTGCTGGTAGAAGATGGACCAGGTTGAGGTGGAGGTGAAGCTGTTGCAGAAGATAATGGACCAGGTCTGTAGCAGGTCTTCTTTCTGGATTGGCAGACATTGAAGGACGTTCTGTATGGATGGACAGGAGGTGTGATGGTGCAGATTAGATTATTTTCAATGCAGTATTGGCAATGACCCATTTCAGAGGTAGATTTGGGAAGAAGGTTGAACATGGTGGTTTGATGAAGAAAGAATGTGGAAATTCTTAATTGGAGGGAGGATGTGCTCTTCCAACATTGGAAGGGGCCTTTGTTGTGTGGTTTGGCACTGTTTGTGCATGTCTTAATTGGCATCTGTTCAAGAATTGGGTGTTTTTCTGGTTTTATTCCGTGAATATTGGGGCTGCGGGTATGTGGTTACTATCATTGGATAGCCCCAGTTTTTCTATATATTTCATGTCTTGACAATATTTTTCATATTCTAAGTTTTAAGGGGTCATTTCCTCATTTTTCAGTTACAAAAGATAGCTGTTTAATTTTGTTTTTTGTGTTTTACGGGCTAACCTTAAGTCTTAGGGTTAAGTACTTAGTACCACTGGATAGGGCTAATTTAGATCTATATTTCATGTCTCAATGTTGTTATAGCATAAGTCTGTGTTTTAAGGGTTTTAGTAGTTGTAGTTAATTTTTCAAAGTAGATTAGGTGTTTTTATTGGTTTTCTGGCTTCAGGGAGGCCGGGCCGCTTCAGGCGGCACCTCTGACGTCGTGCAGCCTGCCCGCCTCTGTTTTAGAAGGTTGGGGAGCGCTTCTGGAGGGTTTTTATTCAATTTGGCTGGTACAGGCGCCAAATTTGTTGGTGTGCATGGGCTCTTAGATAGTGGTCTGTGTGTACATAGTGAATAAGAAAGTTTGGGGCAACTTTAATTATCATACAACCATCCGGAGGTGATATCCTTGTTCCTCACTCAGTTTTCACTGTTTTTTGGCCACAATTGGCTGTGTTGGTTGCAAGGTTAGTTCTTCATTTATCTCAACTTTAGCAACAGGTTTTCTGATATAGTCTTGCAAGCTATATCAAGTATTATTGCTGTCTCTGGTGTGGATTTTCAGCCTACATCAAGTATCTTTGCTTTCTCTGGTGTGGACATTGGTCTACATTTCAGTTCTTTGGTCTGGTAGACTGTCTGGGGACTACTTTCTTGGCTCATCAAGCAGTCAAGTGTGTTGAAAAAGGGGCTTTAGCAAACAGGAACCAACTTACTTTAGAAATTAAATCTCACTCTATTTTTCTAAAGGGACAGTGGATTTTCTCTGTGGTTTTTCTCCAACTCCCTTGGTCAAGGCCTATAGCTAGTACTATAGGATTGTCTACACCGGCATACAATCCATTATAATTCCAATTACTCTTCAACATTTCACTTCACAACACTTTTAAAATTTTATTTTGGTGCTCTCCACATGTCCACTTTGTGTACTTTATTCACTTTGTTTGGTATTTTTTTTGATGAAATTCATTTTTTTTGAATTTATGGTGTGGTCTTCCAACATTAGAAGACACCTTTTTTGCTCTTTTGGGTGTTGTTTTGGTATGTCTTAATTGGCATTGGTTGAATAATTGAGTGTTTTTCTGGTTTTATTCAGTGAATATTGGAACTACAGGTATTTGGGTACTAGCATTGGATAGCCCCTGTTTTTCTCTATATTTGATATCTTGATGATATTTTTTATATTCCAAGTTTTAAGGGGTCATTTACTCATTTTTCATTTCTAAAAGATAGCTGTTTAATTTTGTTTTTTGTGTTTTAAGGGCTAACATTAAGTCTTAGGGTTAAGTGCTTAGTACCATTAAGTAGAGCTAATTTGGCTCTATATTTTATCTCACAATGTTGTCATAGCTTAATTTTGTGTTTTAAGGGTTTTAGTGGTCATGGTGGATTTTTTTAAGTATTTTGGGCTTTATTGGAGGTTTTTGGTGGGTTTCTGGATCTAGGGTGTTTCAGCCACCTCTAGGAAGGCCTCCCAACATCAGGAAGACCCCCAGCCTTGGTGCTAGAAGGCTGGGAAGCACTTCTCTTTTTTTTGGATGGCTCATTGGTTTTCTTTCACCAGCTCAACATGAAATCACATATTTTGACAGTGTTTTTTTTCATTCATCACTCATATCCTTTTCAACCTTTCCTCAAACATAAGTCAAATATTTTCAATTCCTCCATTTCTTTCCTCTATTTCTCATCTCATCTCTCCAGGTAAGTCATTTTTTTTCTTATTTTTGTTTTTTTTACTTGCTAATAATTTAATTTTTCTCTTTTTTTTTGTACTTTTTTTTTTCCTTTTTTTTTGTTTTGTTAATGCTTTTTTTTGGTTTTGAAGGTTAGACTAATTTTGTTTTTGTGTTTTATCTTTTTTATCTTTTTTATCTTTTTTTTCACCCTCCATCATCCCCCTTTCCCCCCCCTTTCTCCCCTTCTTGGCCACCTCAATTTCCCCCCTTTCCCCCCTCCTTGTCTGCCTCCATACCCTCCTTTCTCCCCTTCTTGGCCACCTCAAGTCCCCCCCTTTCCCCCCTCCTTGTCTTCCTCCATACCCCCCTTTCTCCCCTTCTTGGCAACCTCAACTCCCCCCTTTAATCCCTCCTTGCCCTCCTCAACCCCCCCTTTACCCCCTCCTTGCCCGCCTCAAACCCCCCTTCACCCCCTCCTTGGCCCCCTCAAGCCCCCCTCTTTACCCCCTCAATCCCCCCTCAAATCCCCCCTCAAACCCCTCCACACCCCCCCCCCACCACCTACTTATCAAATTGCTAACGATTCAATAAGATAGGTGGAGGGGGGGTTTGGAGGGGTTTGAGGGGGGGGGGGGGGGGGGTTTGAAGCGGGTCTGAGGGGGTAAAGGGGGGGCTTAAGGGGGCCAAGGAGAGGGTAAAGGGGGGGGTTTGAGGCGCCTAAGGACAGGTTAAAGGGGGGTAAAGGGGGACTAAAGGGGGGGTTTGAGGTGGGTAAGGAGGGGTTAAAGGGGGGGTTGAGGTGGGCAAGGAGGTATTAAAGGTGGCCAAGAAGGGGAGAAAGGGGGGTATTGAGGAAGGAAAAGAGGGGGGAAAGGGGGGGTTTTGAGGTGGGGAAGGATGAGTTAAAGGGGGGTGAAGGGGGGGTTTGAGGCGGGCAAGGAGGGCATTTTGAAGAAAAAAAAAAGACTAATCTCTGCTTTTTAATTTTTTTACAGAATTTTTTTTTCTTTCCCTTAGTTTCTGGACATTTTCCTCTTTTTCCAAAATAAATCAAGTACCTTAATTTTTTTTATTTGTATTTGTTTTTGCAAATAATTAATTATTATGAAATTTACTGAAATCAATTTTTTTTAAATTATATTTTAATAAATTGGATTGAATGATATCAAGAAGTATTTCCAATAGCAGGTAAGTAATTATTTAATTATTTATATATTTATTTTTGTTGAAATTAAATTCACTGTATTTATTTTAAATTTTTGTTTATTTACTCCTTTTTTTTTGGTGATTTTGTTTTACCTCGTATTTCAATTATAATTCAGGTTTTTGTTTTAAAATTTTATTTTTTTCAAAAATTTTTACTGATATTTTTGCAACTATTTTTTTTGTTTTTTTTTTCCAAAATTTATTTTTTCTTTTAAATTATTTTACTGATAACTTTTTATTGTTGAAGGTTTTTTAATATAAGTATTTATTTATTAATTTATTTTTTGTTTTATAATTTTTTTTTCCGGGAAGTTACTATGGAAAATTAAACTCACTCATCTTCAGTATAATCAATTTCTTCTGAATCATCTTTATAGTCACTTTCTTCCTTGTCTTCAAATCATGAAAGCTCCAAGAATAATCATCAAATATATTCAAATTCTTCTTCTTCTTCTTTATCTTTACTTTCTTCTATCTCTTCAATTTCCTTCTATTCTATTCCTTCAATATATTCAAATTCTTCTTCTTTATCTTTACTTTCTTCTATCTCATCAATGTCCTTCAATTCTATTCCTTCTCCCAATCAATTGGAGCTTTCCTTACCAGAAAATAAAAGCAGAAAATCATGGAACAAGCTAAAGAATCAAGCAATTCAAAGAGGAAATTTTATCAAAATAGAAAATTGATTAGGATAAAGATATTTTGCAAAAAATTCTTTCAATATTTGGACAATCTCAAATTTTATAAGACTTCAATATCAAATGTTAAGAGAAATTGTTTTTACAAAAACATTAAAATCCTTACTGAAGGTGGTATAGATCTCATTGTTTCAGTTGTCAATAACAGATAAAAAACTCAATTAATCTTAGAAGTTCATTCATTAAATGGAAAAAAGGATGAAGTTTTTTGCCAGCTTTCTGATTTAATTTCTACTCTCTATCAAATGGCTTTGGTTTGACATTCCTTATCAAATAAAAATCTGATTTCTGGTGTGATGAAAGGTTTTGGTTGACGACCAGGATATGATCAAGGAGTTTCTTTTGGTATGTAAAAATATTTTTTATTATAAGTAATTTTTAATTTTGTCATATATTTCAGGAATTTATTCTTTATTGAAAAATTTGAAACCGGAGCAAATGGAAGAAGATCTGAAACAATGGAATTTTTTGGGATAATTTAATATTTTCTTGGCAAATTGTTTTAAAAAATTAGGTTTTCAAGCTTTTCAAAAAAACCATCAACTTGCTTTAGAATCTGGTTTACCATATTAGTCTTATCCTGAATGGGAAGAAGCAATAAATGATTATGTTTTGTGTTCAAATGTTATCATCACTTATAATGGATTTTACAATCATGCTCATCTAGATAAACATGATAAGAATTCTCTAAAATATGGAATTTTCTCTTATATTAATCCAGAGACTGGTGTTCCTATTCTATCACCCTCTTCTGATGAGGGACATGGCCTTTATTTTCCTGACCATAAATGTATTATTGATTTTGGTAGTGCCAATGGAATGGTTGAGGCTATATGAAACTTTTCTCAACATCAGCATCAATTAACTAAAGCACCTCCAACTTCAGTTTCTTGTAAAGAATTTACCAAATTTGGCTGTTCATTCCAAATAAATGAAGGTCTTATTAATCATATTAATAATCAAAAAAAATTAGATAAAAAAATTGTTCTTAGTAGATCTGTCAAGTATTGCAATTAAAGTATTCTAATTTTTCTATCATTTAATAATTTCTTCCAACTTTTTTTTCCTTTTTTTTTGCTCTTTTATTAATTTTTTTTATTTGTTTTGATTTTTATCTTTTTTTATTTTTTACAAATTTCCCTTTTTATTTACCTCTTTTTCAATTTTATTTATTTAATTTAATTTTTTTTAATTTAATATTGGATTTGTCTCTTCTAATTATTTTTTAATGTTACATCAAGATAGATTACTGTTTTTATATAATGGGGCATCTGGCTATCATATAAAATAGGAAAACTTCATTGGGACTGGTGAAAATAATTGGTTGTAGAAATTTTCAATTTTAATTTTTTTCATTTAATTTTGGATTTGTCTCTTCCAATTATTTTTTAAAGTTATATCAAGATAGATTACTGTTTTTATATAATGGTGCATCTGGCCTTAGGTTGTTCTAATGGCTATTATATAAAATAGGAAAACTTGATTGGGACTGGTGAAAATAATTGGTTATAGAAATTTTCAATTTTAATTTTTTTATTATTTAATTTTGGATTTGTCTCTTCCAATTATTTTTTAAAGTTACATCAAGATAGATTACTGTTAATATATAATGGTGCATCTGGCTATTATATAAAATAAGAAAACTTGATTGGGACTTGTGAAAATAATTGGTTGTAGAAATTTTCAATTTTTTTTCCATTTGATTTCTTTGATTCAATAAATTGCAGGGGGGGGGGGTATTGCCAAATTTTCATATCAGACTTTTTAGAAAAAAATTGACTTGAAAATTTTATGATACCCTTTCCTTAATTCAATAAAATACAGGGGGGGGGTATTGCCAACTTTTCATATCAGACTTTAAAAAAAATTGACTTGAAAATTTGATGATACCCTTTCCTTAATTCAATAAAATACAGGGGGGGGGGTATTGCCAAATTTTCATATCAGACTTAAAAAAAAATTTGACTTGAAAATTTGATGATACCCTTTCCTTAATTCAATAAAATAAAGGGGGGGTATTGCCAAATTTTCATATCAGACTTTAAAAAAAAAATTGACTTGAAAATTTGATGATACCCTTTAGTTAATTCAATAAAATACAGGGGGGGGGGGTGTATTGCCAAATTTCATATCAGACTAAAAAAAAATTTTGGCTTGAAATTTTGGTGATACCCATCCATTACTTCAATAAAATGTAGGGGGGAGTATTTCCAAAATTTCATATAAGACTTGCAAAATTCTTTACTTGAAAGACTTTTGGTGATACCCGCCCTTTAGTTCAATCAAATGCAGGGGTGGGATTGGGAAATTTTTAAATATGACTTGAAAATTTAAACTAAAAAAGAAATTGGAACATTAAAAATTCTTGAAAATTTTATTTAAAAAAGAATTTATAACATTAAAATATGAAAATTCAACTAATGATGGATAGAGTAAAAAATACAGGAAATTAAGATAAAATTTTATGTACAAATTATGAACAGTTGAAGTGTGAGATAAATAAAACAAACTAGTCATCAAAAAATTTCATTAAACATTCAATTTCCACAACAGATTTCTTAGCTTTAACACATTCTATCAAGAAATTTTTCTTTTTGGAATTTTCTTCATGATCAAGCTTATATTTCACCTGTTACATGATTTTTTGATGCTTTAGTGTTTTCTCCTCTTTCTTTGATTTTTCAATACTTAGAGATAACTCAAATTTCTTCTCCTCCAATTCTTCTTCCCTCTCATCCTTCCGTAAAGAAAGTTTGTACTTCCTCTCCTCCAAGTCTTGTGCCCTATCATCCTTCCGTAAAGAAAGTTTGTACTTCCTCTCCTCCAAGATTTGTGTCCTATCATCCTTCCGTGAAGAGAGTTTGAACTTCTTCTCTTCCAAATCATATACCCTGTCATCCCTCCTTATAGAGAGCTTTTATATTTGCTTTTCAAAATTTAGAGTCTCTTTAGAAACTTCCAGTTGTTCTAGAATGATAAGAAATATTAACAGGCCTGCACATGTGGATGCACTGTTTACAAGCATAGTCTTTTGGAGCAGTGAAGCAAAGAAGGTCTGATGGGTCAAAGTCTGGGGATTCAGCCATGATCTGTGAAAGAAAAAAAATAAAAAGAAAAGAAAGTAAATTTTATCAGTGATGGTAGATGATGAAGGGAGAATGGAAGTTCAGAAGGTGGGTTGTGGGGCATTGTCCATGGAGCTGGCTCCACCCTTTTATGCAAAATGTGTTTTAGTTGGTCAAGACTTTAAACTGAACACTGGGGTGGTCCGTCAAGACTTTAAACTGAACACTGGGTTAGTCCCTCAAGACTTTAAACTGAACACTGGGGAAGTCCGTCAAGACTTTAAACTGAAAACTGTGGCCAGTCCATCAAGACTTTAAACTGAAGAATGGTATAGTCCCCCAAGACCATAAACTAAGGATAGTTTGATTGGTGAGTCCTTCAGGACTATAAACTGATAATGTGATGTTGGTGTGATTCTGGCAGAGGGCATCCAAAGGGGGGTTCTCTGAATTTAGTTAAGGCAAGTGTGGGGGTAACTGATAAGCTGGCTTCTCTGTAGAACAGTTACCCCAGAATTTTAGTTTATTTTCTTTGGTCTTTAATGGTTTGATCTCTGGTTCTGTCTTTATGATTTAGGTTTTAAGTCACCCAAAACTATAAACTGAGGGTTTTTGAGTCCCCCAAGACTATAAAATGAGGGCTGTTAGTCCCCCAAGACTTAAAACTGAGGATTAGTCCCCCAAGACTTTAAACTGAGGAATTTTTTTTTATTTTTTTATTTCTAAATAAAGATTTCAGGCAAGAAGCAATTAAAGAAAAGAATCAAGAGATGTAACAAAATTTTCAGCATTGGCTTTGAACTGGTGAATGAGGTTCTTCCTTTTCTCAAGTTCCTGTGGATTCCTGGCAGGAGTGGATTAGAAGTAATTTAGAATGAGATGCTTTGTTGAGAAGAATGTTGTTGTAATTTGTCTTTGATGGTGGGCAATGGATTAGGTGGGGGTGCTTCAATGGTTCCCACATTGTCATCATCACTGTCTGGATGGAAATGAATTGGAAATTTGTCAGATTGAATTTCAGTATGAAGAATTATTGGGCTTACCATCAGAAGGACCAGGGATGGTAGAGCTAGTGGTTTTAGTGGGGTTGGCATTCTTTTTCAAAGGGTATAATTTGTTGACCAGTCTGGGGATCAGGATGGATGGTCTGGATCTTTTGGAGCTGGTAGAAGGTGGATCAGGTTGTGGAGGAGAAGATTTTGAAGAGGAAAATGGACCAGGGCTGAAACAAGTCTTCTTCCTAGAGTGACAGGCATCACAGGAGGTTCTGTAGGGATGAGCTGGTGGTGTGATGGTACAGATG
The DNA here is from genome assembly GCA_030280995.1 of Hemileia vastatrix. Taxonomy (NCBI): domain Eukaryota; kingdom Fungi; phylum Basidiomycota; class Pucciniomycetes; order Pucciniales; family Zaghouaniaceae; genus Hemileia; species Hemileia vastatrix. Next base: position 4,322,939 of record JASXTE010000011.1, read on the forward strand.
AGATTGTTGTCAATGCAGTATTGGCAAGGACCCATGTCAGTAGTAGATTTGGAAAGAAAGCTGAAAATGGTGGTTGTGATGAAGGAGAATTAGGACATTCTCTATTGGAGAGAGGATGTGGTCATCCAACATTGGCGGAGCCTTTTGTTGGTCTATTTGGTGTTGTTTTGATATGTCTTAAATGGCATTGTTTAATAATTGGGGGTTTCTCTGGATTTATTCAGAAACTATTGGGACTGCAGGGATGTAAGTACTACCATTGGATAGCCTTGGGTCTTCAATATATTTTATTTCTTGTTGAAATTTTTCAGATTTTTAGTATTAAGGGGATAATTTCTCATTTTTCATTTAAAAAGATAGCTGTTTAATTTTGTTTTTTGTGTTTTATGGGCTAACCTTAAGTCTTAGGGTAAAGTTCTTAGTACCATTAGAATGAGCTAATTTTTCTCTACATTTTATGTCTCAATGTTGTTATAGCCTAATTATGTGTTTTAAAGGTTTTAGTAGTTGTAGTAGATTTTCCTAAGTATTTTGGTTTTTTTTTGGACATTTTTGGTGGTTTTCTGGCTTCAGAGGGGTCTGGCCACCTCAGGTGGGCCTCCCGACATTGGGCGGCCTGCCTGCCTCAGTGCTAGAAGGTTGGGAAGCGTTTCTAGAGGGGTTTTATGCAATTTGGCGCTCAAGAACACCAAATTTGTTGGTGTGCATGGGCTTTTAGATAGTGGTCTGTGTGTACATAGTGAATAAGACAGTTTGGCGCAACATTAATTATCATACAACCATCCGGAGGTGATATCATTGTTCCTCACTCAGTTTTCACTATTTTTTGGCCACAATTGGCTGTGTTTGTTGCAAGGTGAGTTCTTTATTTGACTTAACTTGACAACTGGTTTCTCTGGTATAGCATTGCAAGCTATATCGAGTATTATTGCTGTCTCTGGTGTGGATTTGCAACCTACATCAAGTATCATTTCTTTCTCTGGTGTGGAAATTGGTCTTCATTTCAGTTCTTTGGTTTGGTAGTCTGTCTGGAGACTACTTTCTTGGCTGATCAGGCAGTCAAGTGTGTTGGAAAAGGGGCTTTAGAAAACACGAACTAATTTACTGTAGCAGGTAAATCTCACTTTATTTTTCTAAAGGGACAGGGGATTTTCTCTCTGGGTTTTCTCCAACTCCCTTGGTCAAGGCCTATAGCTAGTACTATAAGATTGTCTACAATGTTTAATTTCATCAACAGTTTTATTGGCTTTAACACATTCTATCAAGAAACCAGTCTTCTTATATTTTTCTTTGAGATAATGCTTATACTTCATCTGTTCCATTAAGTTTTGATGCTCAAGTGTTTTTTCCTCTTTTTTTGATTTTTCAATACTTAGAGTTAACTCAAACTTCTTCTCCTCCAATTCTTGGGCCCAATCATCCTTCCATGAAGAGAGCTCATACTTCCTCTCTTCCAAATCATGTGCTCTGTCATCCCTCCTTAAAGAGAGCTCGTATTTTTTCTTTTTAAAGCTTAGAGTCTCTTTAGCAATTTCAACTTGTTCTAGAGTGATGAGAAATATTAACATAAAGTAGAAGAAAAGCAGAGTAAAGTATTAAGAGGTATGGTATCTTTTACCAGCATCACATTTCTCCAAAAATTCTACCATAGAAGAAAAAGGGGTTTGTGATGAAGTATCACTTTTTTGTCTTCTTTGGGAGTGGAAATTTAGACTAGTTGAAGCCCTTTGTTTTTTGTTGGATGTAGTTGGTACATTAATGTCCTCCTCATCATTGTTGCTAGCTTCAGACCCACATGATGGTGGGTCCTGGGTTTGTTCATAATCCTTTTTAGAAATAAGAAAAGACAAGTAAATAAAAAAATAATTGGTAAGATAGAAGAAAAAAAACATACCTGAGTTAGATTGGGTTGGTTTATATCATCAGAAGGATCTGTGGAAAGGATTTCTATATTTGTTGAATTTAAAACAGGGGAGGCTTGAGTGGAGGAAGAGGATGGGAAAAGATTTGTTTTGACATCATGTTCAGAGATAGGATCTTCTCCATCAACATGTTTGCAGGATTAAGATCGGCTTGCTCTCCAAAAATAGCATCCATCTCTTTAAAGTAAGGACATAAAGAATCAAGTTTATCATCTATGGATTTGATGCCCTTTCTGATATTGAGGTCAGTAATACCAAAACCAGTAGAAGATGAAAGAGTCTTTGCCTTCTTGTACTAGGCTCAATAATGCTTGAAGCATTCAGACATCTGTTTTGGTAAAAGATCTATCCTTCCCTTAGTCTTATTCTGTAATTTGTTGGCCATTAGAAGATAACCATTAACTTTTGATGTGGGGGGCCGTCTTACTTTAGTGGCATACTCAGTACCAAAACAAGAATCACAGTTAGAATTAGTTTTTAGCCAGTTGATAAGAATGAGATGATCATCTTTTTTTTGAATGATTTTGGATTTCTCAGCAGAGTGGGGGAAAGAGGGAGTAGTGGGATTTGAAGAACAACTGGGTGATGGCTGCCTTTGAGAAGATCTATGATGACAAGGCATGTTAAGATAATTAAAGATCAAAAGGAGCAGAAACAAGCAGATGAAATAGCAAGATGAAAAGGAGCAGAAACAAGCAGATGAGAGAGTGAGATGAAAAGGAGCAGAATCAAATAGATTAAATGGGGAGAAATTCTGAGCAGATAGAATGAACAGGGTGGGATGAGATTGGCAGTGCACAGCAAGGTAGAAGGCATATCCAGAGAGTAGTCTAAGATGTGGTTATGGCACAAAGTTGTGCAACATGTGGTTATGACTGAAAGTTGTCCAAGATGTGGTTATGAAAAATTGAGTAGAAAAATGTCAGATAAGAGGTGAACATTGACACATAAAGCGTCTAATAACCCAATTATTAGCAAAAATAATTGTGGAAGATAGTTGGGGTATTAGGATTTTTATCTGCAATTAATTTAATTGCAGATCCTTGAACATTGATACCCCCTATTATATTATCTTAATTTGTCAAGTCCCTCTGTCCCTTTCAAGTCCACCAGTCCAAGTCCTTAGTCCACAGTCCCTTGTCCTTGTCCTTATTTATTACTAAGTTACTAACTTACATAAAATCATCAGTCCTTCTCAGTAACAAATCCATGGATAAAATTACTAACAATCATAGTATTTTACCATAAGTATTGCTTACTTTGATTAAATGTTCAGATACATTTATTTCCCTGAGTTAATCATCCATTTTTAATCATTTATTGGTCCCAAGTAGCCTTTTTCTTCACTGGGTTATTCTTCTTTTTAAGTGGATTTGCTGTCACGTAACTTGCCATAGCCTTTAAATTTTAACACACAGATAATTAGAAAAAGTGGGATGGACACTTGCTGGGGACTGTTGGATTTGATCTAAGGAAGCCCGATGAAGCCATTGCTAACCTTTATCGGATCTTAAGTTCAAACTTCCTCGTACTCATGTATATTCTAATCTTTGATGCACCTCTGCTAGGTGAGGTGAAATAGATTAAAAAAAATACTTTTTTGTATCCGCTTGCCAAACAAGACATTAATATTCTCTATTCGGGATGGTTACTACTCTACTCTTATGGTATCCCATTCATAATAATATTTCCTTTAACCCAATCCCATTTGTTTTTCATTTAAATGTTTTAATTACACTTCATTGTTATTTTGTTGAACAGATTAAACCATGTATGGCACAGACCTCTGGGGTATATAAAGTGACGTTAGTCAGTTCCTATCCTCAGTGGCCTTATTCTTGTAGAGAATGATGCCTTGCAGAACCAGGGAAAGGTATAGAGACAAGATCAGATACACTACTCCGAGAGGAACCATATGATGCATTACTTACCTATAGAGACAAGATCAGATACACTACTCCGAGAGGAACCGGAGTTAAGTGTACGCGTCTCTACAGGTTTAAATACTAACTCGCTAAGTACATATGATTTAGGTACATAACACCCCCCTCCTTTGCGAGTTAAAAAGACAAATATACCGGTGACATCAGAATAGAAAAGAAAGAAAGAAATAGAACAGAGAAGAAGAAAAGAAAAAGAAAAATTAAAACAGAATGGGAGCATAATAGATCAATAAACACATAAAGTCTTCCTCTTTTCAAGCCATATGTTAGCACCCAGAGATTTAGTAAGCAAGTCAGCTATTTGTAAGGCTGATGATACCCAACTTATTTTAATTTTATTAGCTCTCAGTTGCTCATTAACAAAGTAAAATGCCCGCTCAATGTGTCTGGCACGTTTGTCACTGGGATTGTCGGTAGCTGTTACTATAGCTCCTTTGTTGTCGCAATACATTTGTGTAGGTTCGATGTTGTCGAATAAATCTAGTAGTAAATTTCTCAACCACAAAACTTGTCGTGTTGCATTTGCCAAAGCGATGTATTCAGAATCAAGGGACGCCAAAGCAACCATGGATTGACGTTTGGATTGCCAGAGGACGGGACATCCATTCAAAAATAGAACGTGCCCATTGGTTGAACGCTGTAATTCGCCACCCCATGTTGCGTCGGAGTATGCCTCAGTAAAAAGTGAGTCCTTAGATGGGAAAAGATTCAGTTTCAACTCTTTGGTGAATTCGAGATAGCGGATTAGATGGTTGATTGCACGCCATTCCTCGGTACCAGGTGCAGATGCGTAGCGGGCCAAAAAATTAACTGGAAAAGCTAGGTCAGGTCTGGATCCTGCAACCAAATAACTGAAAGCACCTATGATCGAGAGAAATTTGGTTGAGTCATAACTATTTTTTGTCTTTAAAGAGGAGATAGACATGTTGTTGGGGAGAGGGGACGTTGCTTTTAAACCTCCATAGTTGAAATCCCTTAGAATACGATTTGTGAGTGCAGGCTGAGATAATGAGAATCCTTCATCACATCGTTCGACCTTGAGTCCAACAACAGATTCTAGACCGTCGTTCCACTTTATTTTCATTTTACCATTCAAATCACTTTCCAACTTTTTTAACATATCCACACTACTACCAGTGACCACACCGTCGTCTACATGAACCCAAATGATTCCTATATAGTTCCGATGTTTGAGGACGTAGAAACTCGCATCGTGCTTACTACTTACATACCCTAGGTTGCGGAAAATTGAAGCAAGATGTTTCCACCAGCACCTGGCCGCTTGCTTGGTCCCGTATAAAGCCTTGCGAAGTCTACACACCTGAGATGGGTTGCCATTAGAGAAACCTTCTGGCTGTTTGACATAAATAGTTTCTTCCAAATTGCTGTGTAGATAAGCGGCGGTGATGTCAAACGATTTTACAGGCCAATTGTTCTTGGCAGCCAAAACCAACATTACCCTTAAGGAAACAAAAGTGGCAGTTGGGGCAAAAGTGTCAGTAAAATCAGTACCCTCCAGTTGTTTGAAACCCTGTGCAACATAGCGTGCTTTGTACTTGGAAACACTTCCATCTTGATTTCTTTTCTTAGCAAATACCCACCGTGCACCTAGAACATTTGCACCTTTTGGCAAATCAACAATGTCCCACACTTTCATTGTTGTCAAGTTGTTTAGCTCCTCTTGACAAGCTAAGTTCCACTTCTCAGCTTCTGGACACTTACACGCTTGTGCGTACGTCTTTGGCAATCGTTCGGACAATGATTGGGCATTTGCTTCAATATGATCTACTAATGCATCTTGCGCTTCAATAGTCTCTTCAGCAGAGAAATCACCAAGGACTAGTCGATTTAGAATATACGAAAGAGAACCTTTTTGTGCATTCATAGTAGAGGAGGAGGTCATACCTGATGAAATTTCCCCAGGAAATTCCGCCATAGCAGAAGCAACTACTTTTCCAGTGTCAGGGTGCCAAAAAATCCAACCATTACCCCCATTGGCATAACCAACCACCCGACAGCGCAAGCTCCTATGATTTAATTTGTTTCTTTTTTCTTTTGGAATATGCACATAAGCCCATTCTCCAAAAATTTTGAAATTACCTAATGATGGTTTCTTGTCAAATATTAATTCATAGGGAGTCTTGTCGTTAGTGTTGGTGTTCGGAAGTCGATTGTGGATATACGATGCCCATAGATAAGCAAAACCCCACATGTTCGCTTCCAAGCTACTACCAATTAAAACGGCACGGGCCATGTCACCTATAGTCCTATTGAATCTCTCAGCCATACCATTTTGCTCGTGATGATAGGGCATAGAGTGTTCATGGATGATGCCAGCTGAATTTAAAAAATTGCTGAAACGTTTATTGTAATATTCATTTCCATTATCAGTTCGGAGGAACTTGATTTTTAATCCAGTCAGATTTTCCATTCTGTTCTTGAAAGTGATGAACGCGTCTAGGACTTCTGTTTTTGACTTGATGATGTGAACTTCTCCGTAAGTTGAGAACTGTTCCCGGAAAAGTACGGCAAACACCTCACCAGAGGATGTAATATCTGGAAAGGGACCTACCACGTCAGATACTACAAGTTCCATGAATTTAAATTCTCGGTTTGACAAAACCGCCGTCTGATGACGAGTCCCCTTTGCCACTGCACACACATCACAGAAGAACTTTCCGTTAGGAATTTCATCTGGAATGTCATCACAACACTGCACCTTTAGTATGCGTTTAAGAGTTCGTATGCTCGCGTGACCTAGACGCCGATGCCAAAATAAAAGGGAATTTGGTTCAGCTGGAGGATAAGGTATCTTCGAATGTTCTGGTAGGGGAACGAAAGGTGCCAATGAAACATGAGACGAAGAAGAAACAAAACAGTCTACATTGCTTTTTATAGAAGAAGAAACATTTTTATTCTTTGACGAATTATCTGTATTTTTATCATTTTTATTTACAATTTTTTTAATTTTAATAGACCATTTTCGTTTTTCATGAAAAATGACTGCTATGAATAGAGGAATAGAATCTTTAGAGAAAACGGCATTATTATTTGAATCAAAAAACATCTCATAACCTTTGCTAAAAAGATCATATAAGGAAATTAATGTATGTCGAGCTTTGTCACAATAAAATACATCGTGCAAGACGATTACTTCTCCTTTGACGCCAGATATCAGCATATCGCCATAACCAGTAATGAAAGCCGGGGAACCGTCAGTTGCCACATTAACTTTTATGGGTGATATCTCTCTAAAGTTAATCAAGAGACCTACATTTCCTGTAACATGATGCGTGGCCCCTGAGTCAAGCACACCAACATCTAATTCCAGCAAATGATCCGCCAACCATTCATCTTTGCCCAGGTCGATGCCATCTAATGTAGTCGCCAAAGCTTCTATAGTAGCTGAATCAAGTTCGGTAAAACGTGCAGAGGAAGAAGACGGCATCTTGTTTCTTGATCTTTTACTTTGACGAATTAATTTTTCCATTATGGGCCTGGCTAGTTTCAATTTAGCCTCTCTGAGCGCCCACACTTCGGCGTTAAAAGCAGGACAATCCGGATTGTATGGGCAAGATGAAGAGAAATGTTCCGTACAAGAACAAGTAAAACAGGCGTTTTCCTTAGGTCTCGCATATGGAGGGCGATAAGAATCCATCTTTCCTTTTCGGAAAGCGAGTGCTTGGATGTCGGTGTGCAAAGCAGTGGACATGGGGACATCGTTTGAAACAGTAATCGCCGAAGCAGCATTGTTGAGAGCTTTTACCATAGACTCATTTGAAGGTTGAGATATAACCGACTGCGTCTCGAAATGACGATTCACCGCATGAAAGATTTCATTCGCATTATTGGGCAAAAGGACATGTGCCCAAACTGATTTGGCTGTCTCGTCCGAGAAGGAAAAGTTTGATCGTTTGATTTTCTGAAGAAGGGAGTCGACTTTCGAGAGATGAGAAGACATATCGGTGAAGTTACTCGTGCGAATGGCAATTAGTTCCCGAAATAAAGAAGCACGAGAGGTGTGTGTCGATGCCTCGAACTTGTCAGCTAGAGTTTGGAAAGCTGTGCGGCAGGATGAGTCCTCATCGATTTCCGCCTGAAGCCTTCCAGGTATCGAATTGAAGATGATAGTCCAGGCAAGTTGATCTTCAAATTTGGCAATAACCGTATTCAACGGAACGGTAGTAGTGGCATACCTGGTAGACCCTACCCATTGGCGCATGGTGACCAGAGCAAGTTTCCGCCAATCTTGCCAGTTAGAACCCTCAGCGTCCAGCTTTTCTAACTTCGTGGCTACGTTGAACACTCTACCCATGTAGATGTGGCTCAATTCACCTCGATAGTTATTGGGTGGGGGAAGTTCGGCAGAAGACATTGGATTGCCTGTCGACGAAATTGAAGATTCGGAGTCAGAAGGAGAGTCAGGTGAGAGCGCTCGAGCGGTGTGAGAAGATTCTGGTGAGGAAGTGTTTGCAGTAGAAGGTTCAGGGGTGGGGTCGGGGGTAAAGATCGGGTTAGCTTCTTGTTCAGAATCTAGTGGTAGAGAGGAGGAAGATGGTGTCGGAGGATTCGAGTCAGAAGGAACAGGTGGTTTTGTCTCCCGTTGAAGGAAAGGACGGTCGCGTTGAAGTTTTGGTTTTGGTTTGAAAGGATCAGGAGTGTTGGTACGAGGAGGAGGGGTCATCCGATTAGGATGATTGCGAGAGAGTCGTAGGGTTGGATGATAACGCTATCAGAGCGGGGTTCAGAGAGATGGCTCGGACAAGAAAGATTACAATGCTTTCGTGTGTGACTAGCACAGTACGGCAAGGGATCTGCGTCAATAAGCAGGATAGCCCATAACCTATAGAGACAAGATCAGATACACTACTCCGAGAGGAACCATATGATGCATTACTTACCTATAGAGACAAGATCAGATACACTACTCCGAGAGGAACCGGAGTTAAGTGTACGCGTCTCTACAGGTTTAAATACTAACTCGCTAAGTACATATGATTTAGGTACATAACAAAAGGTCTCCGATGTACTCGGAGGCTACACTATATACTGATGAGAGACTAGCTAAGTACATAGTATGGTAACACCATAACAATTCTATAGCTAGGTAAAGTACCTTTTCTCTTCATGTATTTTGGTATATGTAGTCTAACATCTATTCTACATTGTGCAACACATAGGTTGGTAGCGCACTCATAGATATAGGCTTGTGATACACACTCACAAGACTACATATTATTATTAAAGGTACTTCTCGTTGTTCTACATATTTCTATGTGCAATACATGCTACTCATTTGAGTGGCCTTAATCTATTGCTAGGTTGGTAGCGCACTCATAGATATAGGCTTGTGATACATACTCACAAGACTACATATTATTATATAAGGTTTATCGGAGTCTTCTAACATCCTCACATTGATATTTCATCATGATTTTTCAGTTATAAACATGTCTTTTGTTTTAAGTATCACTCACCAGGAAAAAAATACTGGCACTTGCTAGCAGGTTCCAGGGTTTTTTTCTGGTGACTTCCATCATCATCTCTTACAATGTAATCCCATTACTGTGCACGATCTTCCTTTCTGTCTTTATTCCATTTCTACCTCATTCAATCAATAGTGTTGGCTTCAGGCTATTTCACTTTAGTTCTGGATAGGTTTTTTCCATTGAGCTTTTGGATTCCAATTTCCTTGATGTGGGGCCCGAGGAGCGAAATAGTCCACTCTTAATTCTGAAGCGCTAAGCATAAGTGTCTTGCAAGCGAAACATTTACCGCTCGTGTGACTGTTTATTTTTGGCTGACTCACCCAAAATGAATGTCGCATTATTCATATACCATGCTAGATCCATATTGACCAAAAATGCAGTTTCACTAAATTGTTGATACGTGTAAGACATACTTTTTTGCTGTATGATGCTGTAACGCCCCATCGAAGGAAATCATGGGTTAGTAACAGGAGCGGTACATAATTTTTTATTATCCTTGTTAGACTTGTGTAAATATAATTCAATCTGAAGGCCTAAGACAACTGTACATTCTTGATTACAAAGCTACTCATTAATATATCGTACCTACATGTTTTTCTTCTTAAGAAACTAATAAAGCTATGCGCATTTTTTTCAAAGCATTTATCTGTTTATGTTTTCCGCTCTACAATGCTTTGAAGCTGCCTCATCTTGGGCGGAGAAGCCCTGCAATTTCCGATGCTCCTTCAGGGAGCTACGCGCCGGTATATGTTGAATGTCCACCTTCTTTAAATATTAGTCTTCTGTATTCTGGAAAGGTAAATCATTGAAATTAAAATCATTATTGTCCTTCTATTTGTGCATTTATCTGTAAAAAGTTGAAACTCATTTTTTCAGGCAATACTCACTGAAGCTGAAGATACATACGTAAAAGAAAAAGTGAATAATTCACTAATAAAATGGCAGCAATACCTATCCGCAGCCAAGATGGAAAATTTTGATGTCGATAAGTTTCTTGCCAACGCCGCTCAGGACGGTGCCATTGCTGGTGTAAATCTTCCAAATGTAGGATTCGCTCTTTCTGGCGGTGGAACCAGAGCTCTGCTTTACAGTGCTTCGTTATTAGATGCATTTGATTCAAGAAATCCTGAGTCAGTAAAAATTGGCATTGGTGGAATAACACAATTGGCCAATTATGCAACTGGTCTATCAGCTGGTGCTTGGCTTCTTGACTCCTGGGCTACTTCAAATTTTGAACGGCTCACTGAGATGAATCAAACTCTTTGGAAAATCACTCAACCAAACAAACTAATGTCCCTCAAATCATTAAAATACTACTGGAAATTTTACAAAGAAGTTCGTCAAAAGAAAAAAGCGGGATTCCCTGTGAGTTTTGTGGACTTTTGGGGTAGACTCTTGTCTCAACAAATGATTCAGGATAAAGATATGGGAATAGCAACTTTATTTTCATCAATCAGAAAAACACCAGAATACAAGAATCGAAACTATCCTTTCCCCATATTAACTGCTACTTCTCGACCTGGGGTGGGGAAGAAACTTTTGAGAGGGTGCCCTATCTGTAAGGTTTTTATGAAGAAAATAGAATAAAGAAAAAGGTGATTATACTAACACTCGCCACATGTCGTCTAATCAGATGAATGGACGCCGGAAGATTTCAGCGTCTGGGACCCTAGACTCAATGCTTCCGTTCGTAATTTTTACTAAAAGTATATGCGGTGCCCTTAGATGTAATTAATAATGTTTATCCAACAGATGCCTGTTGAATTTTTGGGCTCGGTAGCCGAGATACCCAGTCGAAGTTTAGCAAGATGTGTAAGAGGTTACGATAATGCAGGGTATTGAAAGAATAAGATTCTCTCTCTGTCTGGTAGTTGACTTATTTGGATGAAATGTAGCTTTGTCATGGCTGTTAGCTCAAACGTTTTCAGTTTCCAGGATGGTTCGGACCCTAAGCCACCCTTTTGGACAAAAGTGATTGATCTCTTTATCAAAGGAGAGTTCTACGAAGGATTGGTACTTTCCCTTTTATTCTGTTACAGCGAAGAAAGAAAAACAAAGACACTGAAGATTAAACTCTGATCATTTCATTAGGTAGCCAATCCATTTCTGGGACAAGGTATTGGAATGACTCCTGGAACAGGATTTCCGGATGCCGAGAGAGAAACATTACTGTTGGCTGACGGAGCGATGACGGATGAAAATTTACCTGTATGGCCTCTAGTGCAACCAAGTCGTTTAGTGGATACAATCATTGCTCTTGATTCTGTAGGAATATCTTTCTAAATCCTTTTTTATTAAATTTCTTACAATCGAATAATATCTTGTCCTCAGAGTTCTGACGGATATGGTTTAAATACGGCAAATAAAGAAGGCTGTGAGTTAGATCTAAAATTTAAGAGATAATTTTTATGAGGTATGACACAAGTCTTTTTTACAGATCCGAATGGGACAGCACTTTACACAACTTCAGAAAAGTTACAAGAGGAACCGTATTTTCAAGGCTACTCATTTCCTTTGTGAGATGATTTTTCATGAAATCTTTAAAAAAAAGCATAAATAAAGTAGCTAATATTGCCTCTGCTTCAGAATTCCAAATTCTAGTGTGTATCCCAAAACACTTTTAATTTCATCTTAACTCAGAATTGACGATGGGCTATGTAATTCCAGAAAATAATAGCTTCGTTTCAGCAGGGTATAACAAGAGGCCCACCTTTTTTGGTTGTAGCGAACCAAAGGCGCCAATGGTGATTTACTTACCTAACTACATGCTAACTGCAAAAACAGATATGCCAACTCTTAAGACTTCATACACGGTAAATTATATTTAATTATTTCCGATCCAAGACGGTGAATTAAAAAAAAATTCTAATTGATTAGGCTCAAGAGATAGATGGATTTTTTTCAAATGGTTTTGCGATTGCTAGCCAAAGAGTCAATAATACTCCAATCGACCCAGAGTGGCCAGCTTGCTTAGCATGTGCTCTCATCTTCAAGCAGGTCAAAAGACTCGATGCAGAGGTTACTGAACAATGTTCACGTTGCATGATGAAATATTGTCATTAGCAATATTCTCATCCTTAAAACCTCATTTTGAAATTTTTTCTTGGACAGTTTTTCAAAAGTTCGATTTTTATTTTAAAAAAAACTTCAAAGATACCAATAGATGTAATGTCCATCGAAAACTTCATAACATCTCATACCATAAAGCATCGTAATTTATTCCCTCATAATATTGGAGCGCCATTGTGCCACACCACAGCCTGCTATATGTATTAACTCAAAAGTATCATAGCTTTCTGTGATTTGTATCTTTACGCTCACGCATTCATGTCTCCATTTCATCATTTAAGCTGTCACCTCTTGCTAGGGAAGCTCTATACAGAAATTGATATCATATCTTTTTTTTAAATATCTTTGGTTTACCTCAACACCTCATAATTGTTCATACACATAATCTAAATTATACCCTCTTTATTTCCCTAAAATTATTTTTAAAAATTATAAAACTTCTTGTATTTATTTATATTCAATAGGCGGTATCAAGGTACTCACTTCGTCTATTAGGGATCCGCTCTTTTTTTCGCCCGGATCCGACATTACTGATGGCAGAAGACCCTTATTCACTAGCCCCGGGGCTAGTGGATAAGAAAATTGAAGTAATGTTGGCTTTTGAGCTGCTTCCTTAGTTGTCTCCTTTGGACACCTTGCCTATTTAATTATTATTATCCTATTGTCAATAGAGAATCTAAACATTGTCATTATGTGTCACTTATTCAGCTACACTTATACATATGGCTACATATAAATACATATTTCCGTGAATATAACTACATTACAACTACTGAAACCTAAATTAATGTTTAATCTATATTGATGATAGTTGAGAGTATACACTGATAGCGACACTCATTATTTTCACCATCTTCGTTTTCTCCTAATTATCATAAGGTAAAGTCATATTCCGCTTCCCATTATTATTTCATGTTGTATTCGTTAGTTATTTACTAAAATTGAATATTATGTCCATCTTTTTTTTCTCCTAATTTTCATCAGAATGAGATCCATTGCCTTGTTGCATCATCAACTTCTGAAAAGTTGAATAGAGCGTCTTCCTCACATTTCATAGCCAGGTGGAGTGTCGTCCTCAGATCCAAAGTCAAGTTGAGTGTTTTCCTCACATTTCATAGCTGGGTGGAGTGTCATCCCCGGATCCAAGGTCAAGTGGAGTGTTGTCTTTGGATAAAAAGACTTAATAAATCTCATGTAATCCATTATTTCATTCTAATAACGTAATCCTAAGATTTCACGTAGTTGACTCAGTTATACAGCTTAGTCATAAAAGCTTGCAGAATTTTTGACGAAAAAATAAAAGTTGTTCTCAACAAAAAATGATTTGCCTATCAAAAGGGTTGAGGATAAGGCGGGGGTACTTCGTTTTGAATAGGCAAATAATTTTTTCTTGGGCAAAACTTTTATTTTTTTGTAAAAAATTCTGCAAGATTTTGTGACTTGGCTGTATCTGTCTTCTTTTTCTTACAACACTCTATTATCTCATTAGGGGGTATCAATGTTCAGGGATCCGCAATTAGGGATCAGAATTTTTTTTTCCCAGGATCAGATATTAGGGGGTATCAATGTTCAGGGATCCACAATTAAATTAATTGCAGAAAATAATCTGCATACCCCAATTATCTTCCGCAATTATTTTTGCTAATAATTGGGTTATTAGACACTTTACGTGTCAATGTTCACCTCTTATCCAACATTTTTTTACTCAATTTTTCATAACCACATCTTGGACAACTTTCTGTCATAACCACATCTTGACCTACTTTCTGCCATAACCACATCTTGGACTACTCTCTGGATATGCCTTCTACCTTGCTGCACACTCACATTCTCATCCCATCCTGTCCATTCTATCCGCTCAGAGCCCCTCACCATCTCATCTGCTTGTTTCTGCTTCTTTTCACCTCGCTATCTCATATACTTGTTTCTGCTCCTTTTCATCTCACTATCTCATCTGCTTGTTTCTGCTCCTTTTCATCTCTATATCTCATCTTCTTGTTTCTGCTCCTTTTCATCTTCATTTATATTTTAACATGCCTTGTTGTCCTAGATCTTCTCAAAGGCAGCCATCACCCAGTTGTTCATCAAATCCCACTACTCTCTCTTTCCCCCGCTCAGCCAAGAAATCTAAGACCGTTCAATTAAAAAAAGATGATCATCTCATTCTTATCAACTGGCTGAAAACCAAATCTAACTATGATTCTTGTTTTAGTACTGAGTATGCGACTAAAGTAGGATGGCCCCCAGAATCAAAAGTTAATGGCTATCTTCTAATGGCAAATGAATTACAGAATAAGACCAAGGGAAGGATTGATCTTTTGCCTAAACAGATGTCTGAACGCTTCAAGCATTTGCAAGCCAAATAAAAGAAGGCAAAGGCTCTTTCATCTTCCACTGGTTTTGGGGTTACCGACATTGATATCACTAAGGGCATCAAATCCATAGATGATAAACTTGAATCTCTATGTCTTTACTTTAAAGAGATGGATGCAATTTTTGGAGAGCGAGCCAATGTTAATCCTGTAAACATGTTGGATGGAGAAGATCCTATCTTGGAACATGATGTTGAAGCAAATCTTTTCCCATCCTCTTCCTCCACTCAAGCCTCCCCTCATTTGAATGATACACCACGCAATATGGGAGGCGGACTTGCTAGCAAGTCTGAAACCTTGAACCCTAGTTCATATCTAATTGAGCCCACATTGAGGTGGTGTTGAAACAACCATGAGGAAATATTGATTTTAATTTGAACACAACTTGAAATTAATTCAAACATTTAGTGAAGCACAGTTGATCATTAGAAAAACAGATCTTGATGCTTGACTTACTAGAATTTTTCTAGGAATATTGAAATAAGTGAACCCCACTACTAAAAAAAAGTGGGCACATCAATAAGATTGTGAAAAATCATGTTTTTTGTTTTTTGTTTAAAAATATAAAAATTGTTGTATAAATTGAACTAAATCCAGTTTGCATGCTTTTACAAGATTTTTTTACTAATAAATTTATAAAGGAATATCCCAATAATATAAAAATTTCTTCAAGAAAAAAAATTATTAAAATGATACTTTTCATCAAAATTTTATTAGTAAAAATTTCCTGAAGTATATATTTACTCTCATTGTACAAGTATATATTCTTAAGTATTTCTAAAGCTTTAAAGTATTAGTAGAAGCTACATATAGTTCAAGATTGATGGTAAAAATAATTTAGCTAATTGTAAAACTCAAAAAATTAATATTTATACCATAACTTTAGATTTAAAAATATTTTATTGTCATTATTTTTTTAAAAAAATAATTTACCATTACCTTCATTATAGAAAAAAAATAAGTGTCAAATTTCAACAAGAATAAAATATATGACTAAAAGGTTTTTCACAATAGTTATAAGTTTTTTTTTGTTTTGTGCCATTTCATTTTCAAATCTCTATAATTTATTATACATTTATATTATTTATTCTCTTTAAAAATTATCCTTCCTAATACTTCCCCCCCATCTTTTATGCTTCACATATGGTTTGCCTCACACATTCTCTCACTCTCTTAAATTTAGTACTACTCTCCCCAGTCCTCTCCCCTCACCACCCCTTGTATCCCCCTTCTCCACCCCTCTGCCTACCACCTCATCTCACCTATATCAATTTGTTACAAATATTACCTCTTTTGATCTCTTATTTGCCCTTATATATCTCATATCTTTATGAATAACATTAACTGATCTCCTTCTCACCCCTCTTCCTCTATATGGAAAAAGGGGTGAATTGAAAATCCAAAGAGGTTGGGTGAGCAGGAAAAGGATCAAGTTGATTTCGAGGTTAAATGGTTTGAATGGGGAAGAAGAAGGTTTTATTTTCAAGCGAGATGTTTAGGATATCTTAAAAAGGGCTTGGTGGGCTAAAGGGTGGTAAGTAAAGGTCGAGTTGGGAGGTGAAAGAGGTGGGGTGGGGTAGGGATGAGTGAGAAAGGGGTGAGTATAGATGAGGAGGGAAGCAAAAGTAGTGTTGTGGGGTGAAAAGTAAAAGAAAAGAGGAGGGGAGTGGTGAGGAGTATGGAAACTTACTCATGAATGTTCAATACTACAGTAAATGCCTTGGGATGTTCATCAAAAGAAGAGATATGGGAAAGAAGTCAGAAGGAATACAAAGGCAGAGAAAGGAATGTATAGAGCTCAAAAGGATGTGAAACGAGATGAAAAAAAACTGAATGTGGACTCTATCTTTTGGCCAAAGAACAGATCTCACCCTATCTGATTTCAGCACTCATTTTCCACAATCAAAAACAACATGTAAAAGTGGTTAATTACTATTCATACCCCTCAACACATACAAGCTATTGGTTCATTCAATGTTTGTAATAATTACCAAAAATTGAGACTGAAGATCTACAGGAGTGAAAAACTAGACATTAAATACTATTTCAATTTTTTACAAAGTCTTTTACAGAATGTTTATTAAGAATTTACATATGATAGAAAACCAATAAAATGGGTAAAGTTTTGAAACAAGTTGGAAAAATTAGAAAAGCCTATATTTGAATTTTGAGCTAATATAATTTTTTTCTTTTATTAAATGAATGTATAGAGCTTTTAATTTAGTTCAGAACAATTTTAGTGAGATGTATAATATTTTTAAATTCAAAAATAAAATTTAAATAAATATTTAAAATGAAACACATTGATATATATAGTAAACCTTTTGCTTTATTTTATGTTCTAAGATTACTGTACATGAAATAATAATTAGTCATGATATCCAAAAATATAATAAAATGAAAATTTTAGCTTCCTCAATATCTTTTCTAAAATCTATTAAATAAAAGAAATAACTTTTTGAGTCCGTTTTTTTACAAACATTTTTTTATTTCAATGACTATCTACATTTTCCAAAAAAATATATATTAGGGGGTATCAATGTTGACCGATCTGCAATTAAATTAATTGCAGAAAATAATCTGCATACCCCAATTATCTTCCGCAAATATTTTTGCTAATAATTGGGTTATTAGACACTTTACGTGTCAATGTCCACCTCTTATTTGACATTTTTTTACTCAATTTTTCATAATCACATCTTGGACAACTTTCTGTCATAACCACATCTTGAACTACTTTTTGCCATAACCACATCTTGGACTACTCTCTGGATATGGCTTCTACCTTGCTGCACACTCACATTCTTGTCCCATCCTGTCAATTCTATCCACTCAGAGCCCCTCACCATCTCATCTGCTTGTTTCTGCTCCTTTTCATCTTCATTTATATTTTAACATACCTTGTCCTCCTATTATCTTCTTAAAGGCAGCCATCACCGAGTTGTTATTCAAATCCCACTACTCCCTCTTTCCCCCGCTCAGCCGAGAAATCTAAGACCTCTCAATTAAAAAAAGATGATAATCTCATTCTTATCAACTGGCTGAAAACCAAATCTAACTATGATTCTTGTTTTGGTACTGAGTATTCAACTAAAGTAGGACTCCCCCCAGCATCAAAAGTTAATGGCTATCTTTTAATGGAAAATGAATTACAGAATAAGACCAAGGGAAGGATTGATCTTTTGCCTAAACAGATTTCTGAACGCTTCAAGCATTACCGAGCCAAATACAAGAAGGCAAAGGCTCTTTCATCTCCCACTGGTTTTGGGGTTACCGACATTGATGTAACTAAGGGTATCAAATCCATAGATGATAAACTTGAATCTTTATGTCCTTACTTTAAAGAGATGGATGCAATTTTTGGAGAGCAAGCCGATGTTAATCCTGTAAACATGTTGGATGGAGAAGATCCTATCTCCAAACATGATGTTGAAGCAAATCTTTTCACATCCTCTTCCTCCACTCAAGCCTCCCCTCATTTGAATGAGACAAATCAAGATAGCTTTTCTGTAGATCCTATAGGTGATTTAACCCAACCAAATCTAACTCAGGCCTGTATCTTTTTTCTTTTATCTTATCATTTCTATTTTTTTTAATTTACTTATCTTTTTCTTATTTCTTAAAAGGCTGATGAAAAAACCCAGGATCCTCAATTAACTGAGTCTGAAGGTAGTGACAATGATGAGGAGGAAAATATGACCTTGAACAAGAAGCGTAGGGCTCCAAGTAGTCTAAATTTCAACTCACAAAGAAGAAGAAAAAGTGATACTTCATCGCAAACCCCTTTTTTGTCTATGGAACAATTTTTAGAGAAACATGATGCTGGTAAGTGATACCATACCTCTTATTACTTTACTCTACATTTCTTCTACTTTATATTAATTTTTATTATCACTCTAGAACAAGTAGAAATTTCTAAAGAGACTCTAAGCATTTAAAAGAAGAAATATGAGCTCTCTTTAAGGAGGGATGATAGTCTACAAGATTTGGAAGAGAGGAAGTATGAGCTCTCTTTACAAAAGGGTGATTGGGCCCAAGATTTGGAGGAGAATAAGTTTGAGTTAACTCTAAGTATTGAAAAATCAAAAAAAGAGGAGAAAAAACTCATACATCAAAACCTATTAGTGCAGATTAAATATAAGTTTGATCATGAAGAAAATTCCAAAAAGAAAGATTTCTTGATAGAATGTGTTAAAGATAATAAATCTGTTGAGGAAATTGAACGTTTAAAGAAATTTTTGGATGACTAGTTTGTTTTATTTCTCTCACACTTCAACTGTTCATATTTATTTGTACATAAAATTTACAATATTTTTCTGTATTTCATTACTCTATCAATCATTACATGAATTTTTGTATTTTAATGTTAAATATTCTTTTTTTAAATAAAATTTTAATGTCTCCTTTGAAAATTTGACAATCTCACACCCCTGGAGTTTTTTGAAGTAAGGGGTGGGTATCACCAAAATTCTTTCATGTCATGAATCTTGAAAGTCTTATATGAAACTTTGGCTTTACTACCCCCTGCATTTTACTGGTATCCCCAAAATTCTTACATTTCAAGAATTTCACAAGTCTTATAAGAAATTTTGGCAAAACCCCCATGGATTTTATTGAAGTAAGGGATGGGTATCACCAAAAAATTTTCAACAAAATATTTACAGATCAAAAAAATTCTAAATCTGTTTAAAAAAATTGGCAATAATCTCCCCTGCATTTTATTGAAGCAAGGGGTGGGTATCACCAAAATTTTTCTAAGTCATCAATTTCACATGTCAGATTTGAAAATTTGGCAATATCCCCCCCTGCATTTTATTGAAGTAAGGGGTGGAAGTCATCTAAATTTAATATAATTACATAAATTATTAAATAAATATCTAATATATATCAATTTCCCTAGTTTAAATTAATGACAATTACTCAAGCCAAAATCAGATCAAGTCTAGAAACTAAGTTTGGGACTTTCCACAGGTATAGGCTAGAGGAACCCCATGAAACAAATAAATTTTATCATGATTACCTGTTATACAACCAAAGGTCGTTGGCTCATCACATTACTTGAGCAAATTGATATATAAAAAATATTTATTAAAAATTTATGAAAAAATATAAAATTTTTGAAGACAACTCTAATCCCCATACTTTTTGGATCTAGATAAAGTTTTTTTAAATCAATTAACTTTACCTTCTTTCTTTACCTTGTTGATTCTTTGAATCAACTTATGACTGATTTGAAATGAGCAACCAAAATGTGTGAAATCTTGACAGGATTCCAAACCAGGAGGGGCTTCGGTTGTTTGATGATTATCCTTAGAAGAATTCCAAATAGTTTCGATGATACCGTTTCCCAAACCAAAATCAAGGATTCACCTGTGGTCTGGAAAATATAAACCATGTCCTTTGATTTTAGCTGGAGATGGTATTGGTTGGCCAGTTATCAGATTGATATATGAGAATATACCAAAAGTAAGAAAATTGGTGTCATTCCTATCGATATAAATCCTATTGTGAAATCCAGAATGAGTGATAATAACATTAGAAAATAAAAGATATTCATGGGTGATATCTTCACATTTGGAGTCACACAAATTTGGTATTCCAACTTTGGTTGCAAGTTCATGATTTTTTTTCAAATTTTTTATTACAGAGCTTTTTGAGTTGAAGAGCAAGAAAAGAGTTAAAGGAAGGTAGAGTGTCCCATAAGAAAAAATCTTCATCTTTTTGAGCTTTAGTGATATTCTTGAGAAATGAATATATGCCTATATAATTGAAATGCCTAGATAATAATCATATAAGAGTTTCAGAATCCTTATCCTCTATATATGCAATATAAAAATGTGAAATAAGACAAGTGAAATTTGGAAAAAAGGCTCAACTTCAAAGGTCAAAATCTCAGCAACCACTGAACCTAATTCAAACCTGTTTGTGGGAAATGAAAGATATGCTTTATTAGAATCTTCAGTTAAAGGAAATGTGATTTAAATAAACATAACCCTAATTTGTTACATAAAAAAATGAAATAAAAATTTAAATTGAAAAAAGGCTCAACTTTAACGGTCAATATCTCAGCAACCACAGAATCAAATTCAAACCTGTTTGTAGGAAATGAAAGGTAGCCTTCAGGAGAGTCTTTAATAAAAAGAACATTAGATTTGAATAAACCTAACCCTAATTCCAAGTCTGATTTTCAAAATTTTACAAAAACTTGAAAAGTGGTAATGAAGATGAGATCAAAAGGAGTTTTATAAGTTCATTGTTATCCAGATAAGAGTCATACATATATTTAAGTATAAAGTTTTCATAAAAGGAATGAGATATCATAAATTCATGAAAAAAGGAGATAAAACTTACCTTGATTGAAAAGTAGGAAAAATAGAGTGAGAAAGATTGATGTTGGAATTGTGGGGAAATTGAATATGGAGTAAGTGAAATGCATAAAGAATGTGCAATGTATGTGTTTCAATGAAATGGAGCTAAAAAAAGTGAAATAAGGGAAAGGGGGGATAATGACTATGCCAAGGAGGGATGAAGAGTAGGGTGATGGAGCTAAAAAAGAAAGTAAAGAGGGAGAGAAAAAAAAGGTTAATTATACCATTGAAATCCAAAATAACCACTTGCAAAAAAAATTTAGATAAAAAAAATAAAATAAACAGAAAAAAACAAAAAAAATTGTAGTTATGAATCAAAAAATCAAAAAAAAAGAATAAAATGACTTACCTGGAGAGATGAGATGACAAAATGAATGAAGCCAAATTTTTTGAGGGATGTTGGAGGAGAATAGGAAATGGATATAAGGGATGAATGAAAAAAAAATCACTGACAAAATATATGATTTCAGAAAATATGCGATTTCATGTTGAGCTGGTGAAAGAAAACCAATGAGCCATCCAAAAAAAAGATCTTCACCATAAATTCCAAAAAAAAAAATGAATATGCAACAAACAAAAATACCAAACCAAGTGAATGAAGTACACAAAGAGGAAATTTGAAGAGTAAAAAAAATAATTTAAAAGGGTGGTGAAGAGAAATGTTGGAGAGTTATAGGCATAATGATAGAGCATATGCCAGTTGAATGAATGTTTTGTGATTCAAGGGAGGAAAGAGCTGGTGCTGGTTCAGGATCCTCTTCTTCATAAAGATCATTCCACTCATCCTTTAATTCAGCTAGGATATTGTGGAGTATAATGCAAGTCATGATCCAATGATTTGCAGTTTTGATCTCCAATTTTTTTTTGAAATTGGATTCTGAGCTCCCAAAGACTAGAAAATTGTCCCTTTAAAATACCTATAGCATGTTCAATCTGTACTCTTGATTGGGCAAGGTGATAATTAAATTTATTTTTGGGGTCATTTTCTAAGGTTGCACCACAGAAAGCAGATATAATGTACTTCCCACTTCCATATGCTGAGTCTGAAAGGAGGTACTGAGATTCGTCAAAGTATGAGTCAGGGGTTTGAGAAATCCTAATTCTTTGGAAGACAGAAGAGTCATGACATGAGCCAGGGCAGCCACTATGAAAAGCAATAAATTTTTTATTGACATTGCATACAAGTTGAACGGCAATAGAGTATCTAGAAAGTAGATAAAAAGTTAGTTTATGAAGGATGAGAAATCGGAGAAGATTTTGAAGAAACCTTTTTTTGCAATCAAAATAATGGTTGCTATCATGAGCAGGCTTTTGACTCAAAGGTATAGTTGTTCCATTAACAAATCCTACACAGCCAGGGAAACCTTCAGCTTGCATTAATTGAGAGGATTCAAGTTTCTGTTCTGGAGTTGGCCAAGCAAGTGTTTGAGACTTGAGGGAAAGTATATCAATCATACAGCGCTTGGTGTATAATATCACGGTACCATATCCTATGTTAAAGAGATTATTCAAATGTCTTACAGCAGCACCATTTCCATTTGAGCCAAAGCGACATAGTGCAACAGCAAGTTGGATGGCAGGATTACACTGTCTGTTATGGGAATTGTTATGAAAGATAGGATGATTGGAGATGAGTTGATAAAGTTGAAGAAAGAATTGGGAGAAGCTCTAAAAAGTTGGGTGAAGTTTAAATGAGGAATGTTGAGAATGGAGGCCAGATCATATCAGGGATCATGATAAAGATTTGGGCCCCTGGTGATGATGTAACACTTTTTGGAACAAAAACACATATAAGCTAAAGCATCTTCCAAATCAGAGTCAGATTTATAGTAAAGAACTAAAAGAAAAGTAATAGCATTCATTGTTGAGTGAAGTTGCTTCCTAGTAGAGAGGTGTTTTGTTGTTGCCGGTGGAAGGGTTATGTGATGAGGGAAGTGGGAATTCACCACCAAATGTGCAGTTGGGGTGTGTAGATATAAAAAAAACTTAAGTGTTTGCCACCAAAATTAAGTAGCATAGAGTGAGGAAAGACTTAAGGATGGCATCAGCAATTATGAGTCATGTGACTTTCTTGCAAATCCATCATAAATGAGATGAGTTTGGGATCAGGAATTAGGAATGGAAATTGGGGTATAAGAGGCGGGATAATGCATTATCGTGGATTCCTTATCCACTAGCCCTGGGGCTAGTGGATAAGAATCTTCAATTAATAATGTCTGATCCCGGAAAAAAAAATTCCTGATCCCTAATTGCGGATCCCTGAACATTGATACCCCCTATTGTAATTTTGGTGGAACTAAGATTGAACTCACAATGAGATCCTGTTTTGGACTGAAGTTCAAGCTAAGTAAAACTGTGAGAAAATTTAAAATTTTTTAAAATTTTTATCAAATATATTTAAATGTAAAAATAAGTATCTTCTTATCTCAAAATGATTTATATTAAATACTTTAAATTTCTGGATACAAATACAAATGATGAATCATTTTGGAGAAGTTTTTTATTAAAAATATTTGGATTTTTATTTTCTAATATTATGAAATTATTCTTTTTTCTTCATTAAAGATTAAGAAGATAACTAAAAATTATATTAATACAACTATAAAATATAAAAAAGGTATCAGATCTTCTTTTTAGATTCATACTAACTCAAAAAAACAATTTGTTCATTTTAAGTATAAATTATATAGATCCTTCAAAGCCACACATTTTTTTTCTTGATTTTCATGTGTAAATTAAAGGGAAATCTCATAGTGTAAAAATGATATCTTTATAAAAATTTAAATTAATATATTTCAAATAAATATATATTGTTGTAAAAACTCAAAGTTTAACATTAAGTTTCTGTTTCAAATGTGTACTGATGAGTTGAAATATTCTCTATCCAAATTGATTTTTTTAAATATATTCATTTTAGTATTTCTTATTTAAAAGGCAAATTACTTGAAGATTTATAAATTATTTTGTTTACATACAATTTCAAAGGGATTTTACTTTAAAGAATTAGAAATAAAATAGCAGAATAATATTATTTTTATCTATCAGTGTGAATATCATTTTTCTAATAAATGATTGATAAATTTTTAACTCATATATTCTTTTTAAGAAGTATGTGTAAATGTTCAGTTGGGAATTAATCCTGTCAAAAACTTTTTTCCAAAGACTAAAAAAGAAACCTGAAACTTTTTATTTAATTTGTTCATCAACAACATATAATTGAAATATTTTGTCTATTCATTTAAAATATGCATCATTATTTATTTTAGTTAAGATATAATCTTTTTTAAACTAGCTTTTTTATATGAGTATAACTCAAAATACTCATTGTGTCTTTTTTACATAATAGTTATAATATGGTAGTTATTCAATGAGCAACTAATATAATGATGAAAAATTACCACTTCTACTTATTAAGTTCAGTTCTTGCACAATAATTTACTCTGAAATTTGACCTGAACCACATTTTTTGACATGAGAACACTTTTGAAAATCTATGGTACTTATTCCTAGGTGGAAATAGCAATTATTCCACCATATATCATGGAAGAATACTTAAGCATTAATAATAAATTTAAAGAATTTTATGCTTTTTTGTTGTATTTTATCTTTAAAATTTTACTCCTAGTTTGAATTTAAGTTTTTCATATGGAAAATTCATTGAGTAGTGATTAATTATTTTAACTCATGAAATCACTCACCAACTGACAGTATTTTCATTGAATTTTAATGTACTAAATCATGAAAAGTTCTGGAATCTCATATATTTATTATGTTAACTAAATGCTGATTGCAAAACTACTTAATATTTGAAGAATAAACAGAACAAATAAAAGTTCAAAAATGAATATCCTTTTGATTTTAATCATTGAATTGCATTTGAAAATTTCAAAAGCCGGATTAAAATCTACTATTATAAGAGATATACTTTTTTCAAAACTATAATCAAATAATTTCTCAAATATTAGTGTTGAGTATAAGGAATTTATTAGAGTACTTCATTTAGTCAGAGATTGAGAAAACAAATTTATAATTAATTTTTTTAGTTATATGTGGTTCAATGGTATTCTAGAAGTAAAAATATAAGAGATTTGATGGTTAAATATTTTTTTTGATAACTCAACTGAATTGAAAATAATTATATTGAATGAACAAAAAAATATAAAAATACATGAAATAGAGAATCAGGACATATGGATTAAAATTAAAAACCAAATCTTCAAATTCTGGGTTAAAACAAGTATTCAACAAAAAGAGCCACATATATAATTTTATATTTTTTCTCAAAAAGTTAATTAACTCATTAGAAAGCTTAAAAGTAATAACTTTTTAATAAGTACTATGATTTTCAGTCTTTTTACTAATAAAGTGAGAATGAAAAATAGAATTAAATTGTGTTTTATTAAAGAATACTGGGGAATTATCAGATTCTTAACTTCCCCAACTTTTTATTTCTATTAATTTTTCATTAAACTCTCAATATTATTTCAGCACAGTATCATTCATCCTTGGTTAATAACTCAATATGAGTTCAAAGTAAAGTTAAGTATAAGTTCATTATAGGTTCAGTCTCAGTTCCATCTGTGTTCCATCTATATTCAAGTTGAGGACTTGCTAGAAAGTCCCCCCAAATATTGTGTGGTGATACCAATATAGATAGCTTTTCTGTAGATCTTATTGGAAAGTTAACCCAACCAAATCTAACTCAGGTCTGTTTCTTTTTTCCTTTATCTTATCAATCCTATTTTTTTATTTACTTATCTTTTTCTTATTTCTTAAAAGGCTGACAAAAAAACCCAGGATCTTCAATCAACTGAGTCTGAAGGTAGCGACAATGATTAGAAGAAAAATATGACCTTGAAAAAGAAGCATAGGGCTTCAAGTAGTCTAAATTTCCACTCCCAAAGAAGAAGAAAAAGTGATACTTCATCAAAAACCCCTTTTTTGTCTATGGAACAATTTTTAGAGAAACGTGATGCTGGTAAGTGATACCATACCTCTTATTACTTTACTCTGCTTTTCATCTACTTTATGTTAATTTTTATTATCACCCTAGAACAAGTTAAAATCACTAAAGAGACTCTAAGCTTTGAAAAGAATAAATAAAAGCTCTCTTTAAGGAGGTATGATAGGCTAAAAGATTTGGAAGAGAGGGAGTACAAGCTCTCTTTACGGAAGGATTATCAGGCCCAAGATTTGGAGGTGAAGAAGTTTGAGTCAACTCTAAGTATTGAAAATCAAAAAAAGAGGAGAAAACACTCAAAAATCAAAACTTATTAAAGCAGATGAAATATAAGTTTGATCATGAAGAAAATTCCAAAAAGAAAGATTTCTTGAAAGAATGTGTTAAAGCTAATAAATCTGTTAAGGAAATTGAACGTTTAAAGAAATTGTTTGATGACAAGTTTGTTTTATTTCTCTCACACTTCAACTGTTCATATTTATTTGTACATAAAATTTACAATATTTTTCTGTATTTCATTACTCTATCAATCATTAAATGAATTTTTTTATTTTAATGTTAAATATTCTTTTTTTAAATAAAGTTTTCAGGTCTCCTTTGAAAATTTGACTATCCCCCACCCCTGGATTTTTTTGAAGTAAGTGGTGGGTATCACCAAAATCCTTTCATGTCATGAATCTTGATAGTCTTATATGAAAATTTGGCTTTACTACCCCCTGCATTTTACTGGTTTCCCCAAAATTCTTACAAGTCAAGAATTTCACTAGTCTTATAAGAAATTTTGGCAATACCCCCTCTGGATTTTATTGAAGTAAGGGACAGGTATCACCAAACTTTTTTCACCAAAATATTTACAAATCAAAAATTTTACATGTTACATTTGAAAATTTGGCAATACCCCCCCTATATTTTATTGAAGCAAGGGGTGGGTATCACCAAAATTTTTACAAGTCTTCAATTTTGAATGTCAGATTTGAAAATTTGGAAATAACCCCCCTGAATTTTATTGAAGTAAGGGGTGGAAGTCATCTGAATTTAATATAATTACATAAATTATTGAATAAATATCTAATATATATCAATTTCCCTAGTTCAAAGTAATGACAATTCCTCAAGCCAAAATGCAGATCAAATCTAGAAACAAAAGTTTGGGGCTTTCCGCAGGTATAGGCTAGAGGAACCCCATGAAAAAAATAAATGTTATCATGATTAACTGTTATAAACCCCAAGGTCGTTGGCCCATTACTTTAGTTGAGGAAATTGATATATA
This sequence comes from Hemileia vastatrix, assembly GCA_030280995.1. Lineage (NCBI taxonomy): Eukaryota > Fungi > Basidiomycota > Pucciniomycetes > Pucciniales > Zaghouaniaceae > Hemileia > Hemileia vastatrix. The sequence goes on from JASXTE010000011.1 coordinate 4,350,332, forward strand.
AAAAATATTTATTAAAAATTTATGAAAAAATATAAATTTTTTGATGACAACTCTAATCCCCATACTTTTTGGATCTAGATAAAGTTTTTTTAAATTGATTAATTTTACCTTCTTTCTTTACCTTTTTGATTCTTTGAATCAACTTATGAATAATTTGAAATGAGTAACCAAAATGTGTGAAATCTTGACAGGATTCCAAAGCAGGAGGAGCTTTGGTCATTTGATAATTATCCTGAGAAGAATTCCAAATAGTCTCAATGATACCATTTCTCAAACCAAAATCAATGATGCACCAGTGGTCTGGAAAATATAAACCATATCCTTTGATTTTAGCTGGAGATGGTATTGGTTGGCCAGTTATTGGATTGATTTATGAGAATATACCAAAAGTAAGAAAATTGGTGTCATTCCTATTGATATGAATCCTATTGTGGAATCCAGAATGAGTGATAATAAAATTAGAAAATAAAAGATATTTGTGGCTGATATCTTCCCATTTGGAGTCACACCAATTTGGTATTCTAACTTTGGTTGCAAGTTCATGATTTTTTTCAAATTTTTTATTACAGAGCTTTTTGAGTTGAAGAGCAAGAAAAGAGTTAAAGGAAGTTAGAGTGTCCCATAAGCGAAAATCTTCATCTTTTTGAGCTTTAGTGATATTCTTGAGAAATGAATATATGCTTATATAATTAAAATTCCTAGATAGTAATCAGATAGGAGTTTCAGAATCCTTATCATCTAAATATGCAATATAAAAATGTGAAATAAGATAAGTGAAATTTGGAAAAAAAGGCTCAACTTCAAAGGTCAAAATATCAGCAACCACTGAACCTAATTCAAACCTGTTTGTGGAAAATAAGAGATAGGCTTAAGTAGAATCTTCAGTTAGAGGAAATCTGATTTAAATAAACCTAAACCTAATTTTTTACATAAAAAAATGAAGTAAAAATTTAAATTGGGAAAAAAAAGGCTCAACTTTAACAGTCAATATCTCAGCAACCACTAAATCAAATTCAAATATGTTTGTAGGAAATGAAAGGTAGCCTTCAGGAGAATACTCAGTAAAAAGAACATGAGATTTGAATAAATCTAACCGTAATTCCAAGTCTTATTTTTGAAATTTTACAAAAACATGAAAAGTGGTAATGAAGATGAGATCAAAAGGAGTTTAATAAGTTCACTGTTATCCAGATAAGAGTCATACATATATTTAATTATAAAGTTTTCATAAAAGGAATGAGATATCATATAGACATAAAAAAAGGAGATGACACTTACCTTGATTGAAAAGTAGGAAAAATAGAGTGAGAAAGATTGATGTTGGAATTGTGGGGAAATTGAATATGGTGTAAGTGAAATGCATATAGAATGTGCAATGTATGTGTTTCAATGAAATGGAGCCAAAAAAGTGAAATAGGGGAAAGGGGGGATAATGACCATGCCAAGGAGGGATGAAGAGTATGGTGATGGAGCTAAAAAAGAAAGTAAAGGGGGAGAGAAAAAAAAGGTTAATTTTACCATTGAAATCAAAAATAACCACTTACATAAAAAATTTAGATAAAAAGATAAAATAAACAGAAAAAAAACAAAAAAAATTATAATTAGTAATCAAAAAATCAAAAAAAAAGAATAAAATGACTTACCTGGAGAGATGAGATGACAAAATAAATGAAACCTAATTGTTTGAGGGATGTTGGAGGAGAATAGGAAAAGGATATGAGGGATGAATGAAATAAAGAAACAGCAAAAAATTATGCAATTTTAGAAAATATGCCATGTCATGTTGAGCTGGTGAAAGAAAACCAATGAGCCATCCAAAAAAGAGATATTCACCATAAATTCCAAAAAAAATCAATATGCAACAAACATAAATGCCAAGCCAAGTGAATAAAGTATACAAAGTTGAAATTTGGAGAGTATGAAAACAAAAAATCAAAATGGTTGTGTGGAAAAATGGTGGAGGGTGATTGGCATAATGACAGAGGGTATGCCAGTAGAATGAATGTTTTGTGATTCAAGGGATGGGAGAGCAGGCACTGTTTCAGGATCCTCTTCTTCATAAATATCATTCCACTCATCCTTTAAATCAGCTAGGATATTGAGGAGTATAACACAAGTCATGATCCAATAATTCACACTTTTGATCTCCAATTTTTTTTGAAATTGGATTCAGAGCTCCCAAAGACTAGAAAATCTTCCCTTTAAAATACCTATAGCATGTTCAATCTGTACTCTTGATTGGGCAAGGTGATAATTAAATTTAGTTTTGGGGTCATTTTCTAAGGTTGCACCACGGAAAGAAGGTATAATGTACTTCCCACTTGCATATGCTGAGTCTGCAAGGAGGTACAGATATTCGTCAAAGTATGAGTCTGGGGTTTGAGAAATCCTCATTCTTTGGAAGAAAGAAGACTCATTAAATGATCCAGGGCAGCCACTGTGAAAAGCAATAAATTTTTAATTGACATCACATGTAAGTTGAATGGCAATAGAGTATCTAGAAGGAAGATAAAAAGTTAGTTCATGACTGATGAGAAATTGGAGAAGATTTTGAACAAATCTTTTTTTCCAATCAAAATAATGGTTCCCATCATGAGCAGGCTTTTGACTCAAAGGTATAGTTGTGTCATCAACAAAACTTACACAGCCAGGGAAACCTTTGGCTTGCATTACTTGAGAGGATTCAAGTCATTGTTCTGGAGTTGGCCAAGCAAGTGTTTGAGACTTGAGGGAAAGGATAGCAATCATACAGAGCTTGGTTTATAATATCACTGTACCCTATTTTATGTTAAATAGATTATCAAAACGTCTTACAGCAGCACCATTTCCATTTGAGCCAAGGCAACATAGTGCAACAGCAAGTAGAATGGCAGGATTACGCTTTTTTTTATGGGAATTGTTATGAAAGATAGGATGTTCAGAGATGAGTTGATAATTTTGATGATAGAATTGGGTGAAGTTCTAAATAGCTGAGTAAATTATAGTTGGGGAATGTTGAGAATGGAGTGGAGATCATATTGGAGATCATGATAAATATTTGCCCCTTGAAATGAGGTAACACTTTTTGGAAAGAAAACACAAATAGGATAAGGCATCTTTTAAATCAGAGTCAGATTTATAGTAGAGAGCTAAAAGTAAAGTGAAGTAGCCATATAGTAAAGAGGTGCTTCATTCTTGTTGGTAGAAGGTTTAGGTGATGAGTGGGAAGTGGGAATTCACCGCCAAATGTGAAGTTGGGGTGTGTAGATAGAAAAAAAACTTAAGTTTTAGCCACCAATATTTAGTAGCATAGAGTAAAGAGAGACTTAAGGATGACATCAATAATTATATGTCATGTGACTTTCTTAAAAATCCATCATGAATGTGATGAGTTTGGGATCAGGAATTAGAAACGGAAATTGGGGTATAAGAGGCAGGATAATGCATTATGATGGATTACTTATCCAATAGCCCCGGGGATAGAGGATAAGAATCTTCCACAATTAATAATGTCTGATCATGAGAAAAAAAATTCTGATCCCTAATTACGGATTCCTGAACATTGATACCCCCTATTATCAATTGCAGAAGATTCTTATCCACTATCCCCAGGGCTATTAGATAAGGAATCCATCATAATGCATTATCCTGCCTCTTATACCCAATTTCCATACCTACTTCCTGATCCCAAACTCATCACATCCATGATGGATTTTTAAAAAAGTTACATGACTTATAATTGCTGATTCCATCTTTAAGTCTCTTCTCACTCTATGCTAGATAATTTTGGTGGCAAACACTTAAATTTTTTTTCTATCTACACACCCCAACTGCACATTTGGCAGTGAATTCCCACTTCCCACTCATAACCTAAACCTTCTACCAGCACCTATTCTACCAACAAGAATGAAGCACCTCTCTACTAGATGGCTACTTCACTTTACTTTTAGCTCTCTACTATAAATCTGACTCTGATTTGGAATATGATTTAGCCTATTTTTGTTTTCTTTCCAAAAAGTGTTACCTCATTTCCAGGGGGACAAATCTTTATCATGATCCCTGATATGATCTTCGCTCCATTCTCAACATTACTCAACTAAACTTCACTTAGCTATTTAGAACTTCACCCAATTCTTTCTTCAAACTTTATCAACTCATCTTTGAAAATCCTATCTTTCATAACAATTCCCATAACAAAAAGCATAATCCTGCCATTCAACTTGCTGTTGCACTATGTTGCCTTGGCTCAAATGGAAATGGTTCTGCTGTAAGACGTTTTGATAATATATTTAACATAGAATATGGTACAGTGATATTATAAACCAAGCTCTTTATGATTGCTATCCTTTCCCTCAAGACTCAAACACTTGCTTAGCCAACTCCAGAACAACGACTTGAATACTCTCAAGTAATGCAAGCCTAAGGTTTCCCTGTCTGTTTAGGTTTTGTTGATGGCACAACTATACCTTTGAGTCAAAAGCCTGCTCATGATGAGAACCATTATTTTGATTGTAAAATATTTTTTCTTCAAAATCTTCTCCAATTTCTCATCATTCATGAACTAACTTTTTATCTTCCTTCTAGATACTCTATTGCCATTCAACTTATATGTGATTTCAATAAATAAATTTATTGCTTTTCACAGTGGCTGCCCTGGATCTTGTTATGAGTCTTCTCTCTTCTAAAGAATGAAGATTTCTCAAACCCCAGACTCATACTTTGACGAATATCTGTACCTCCTTGCAGACTCAGCATATGCAAGTGGGAAGTACATTATACCTTCTTTCCGTGGTGCAACCTCAGAAAATGACCCCATAACTAAATTTAATTATCTCCCTTCCCAATCAAGAGTACAGATTGAACATGCTATAGGTACTTTAAAGGGACAATTTTCTAGTCTTCAGGAGCTCAGAATCCAATTTCAAAAAAAATTGGAGATCAAAACTGCAAATCATTGGATCATGAATCGCCTTATACTCCACAATATCCTAGCTGAGTTAAAGGATGAGTGGAATGATATTTATGAAGAAGAGAATCCTGAACCAGCACTGGCTCTCCCCTCCCTTGAATCACAAAACATTCAATCAACCGGCATGTAATCCATTATAATGCCAATTACTCTCCAACATTTCACTTCACAACACTTTGAAAATATTATTTTGGTGCTCTCCACATGTCCACTTTGTGTACTTTATTCACTTGGTTTGGTATTTTTGTTTGATGAAATTCATTTTTTTTTTGAATTTATGGTGTGGTCTTCCAACATTGGAAGACACCTTTTTTGCTCTGTTCGGCATTGTTTTTGGTGTGTCTTTATTGGCATTGGTTTAATAATTGAGTGTTTTTCTGGTTTTATTCAGAGAATATTGGGACTACAGATATGTGGGTACTACCATTGGATAGCCCCATTTTTTCTTAATATTTGATGTCTTTTAGATATTTTTCATATTCCAAGTTTTAAGGGGTCATTTACTCATTTTTCATATCTAAAAGATAGCTGTTTAATTTTATTTTTTGTGTTTTAAGGGCTAACCTTAAGTCTTAGACTTAAGTGCTTAGTACCATTAAGTAGAGCTAATTTGGCTCTATATTTTATGTCTCAACGTTGTCAAAGCTTAATTTTGTGTTTTAAGGGTTTTAGTAGTTGTGGTGGATTTTTTTAAGTATTTTGGGCTTTATTGGAGGTTTTTGGTGGTTTTCTGGCTTCAGGGTGTTCCAGACGCCTCTAGGAGGGCCTCCTGATGTCAGGAGGACTCCCTGCCTTGGTGCTAGCAGTCTGGGAAACACTTCTCTTTTTTTTGGATGGCTCATTGGTTTTCTATCACCAGCTCAACATGAAATCACATATTTTGACAGTGTTTTTTTTCATTCATCATTCATATCCTTTTCAACATCTCCTCAAACATCAGTCAAATATTTTCAATTCCTCAATTTCATTCCTCTATTTCTCATCTCATCTCTCTAGGTAAGTCATTTTTTCTCTTATTTTTGGTTTTTTTTACTTGCTAATAATTTATATTATTTATTTTTTTATCCTTTTTTTTAATTTTATTTTTGTCCTGAAAGATCTTTTTTTTGATTTTCAAGGTTAGAATAATTTTGTTTTTTTGTTTTATCATTTTTTTTTATTTATCTTTTTTTTCACCCTCCATCATCCCCCTTTCCCCCCTCCTTGTCTGCCTCCATACCCTCCTTTCTCCCCTTCTTGGCCACCTTAAGTCCCCGCCTTTCCCCCCTCCTTGTCTTCCTACATACCCCCCTTTCTCCCCTTTTTGGCCACCTAAACCTCCCCCTTTAATCCCTCCTTGCCCACCCCAACCCTTTCTTTACCCCCTTCTTGCCCTCCCCTTCATCCCCTCTTTGGCCTCCTCAAGCCCCCCCTTTACCTGTTCCTTGACCCCCTTAGAGCCACCTCAAAACCCCCCTCAAACCCCTCCAAACCCCCCCCCTACACCTAACTTATCGAATTGGTAACAATATTTATTTATTTATTTATTTTTTTTAAAATTAAATTTACTGAATTTATTTTAAATTTTTTTTATTTGCTCTTTTTTTTTGGCTGATTTTGTTTTATCTTGTATTTTAATTAAAATTCAATTTTATAGTTTTGAAATTATATTTTTTTCAAAATTTTTTACTGATTTTTTTGCAACTAATTTTTTTTGTTTTTTTTTTACCAATTTTTTTTTCTTTTCAATCATTTTACTGATAATTTTTTATTGTTGGGGGTTTTTTTTAATATATTTATTTTTTATTTTTTATTTTTTTTGTTTTATAATTTTTTTTTCCAGGAAGTTACTATGGAAAATTTAACTTGCTCATCTTCATTATCATCTTAAGTGTCAGCCAGGCTACTAGACTTATCCAGTAAAATAATTAGTTATCTTACTGAGATGAAGCCACACCTTTTAAATCTTTATTAATAATTAATTAATTATTGCTTACTTATGTATTACTTACAATTAACTAGCTAAGTACGTTAAGTAATTTTAATAATTAATAAAACTAAATGTCCCATAAATTTTTTACTCCCTAACACTGTTCTCAATAATACAGTTGAGAAGGGAATAAAAATAGTATTAAAAATATAAAAAAATCTAAAAAAATTCTAATTTCCATTAAATCAACATTTTAAATCAAATGTTTTATACTAAGTGTGACAATCTAAGGGAACTCAAGTTTTATTTCAAATAAAAATTATACCTTTTATTGACGCACCATTTAGTATATCTTTTTATATTTCACATACTCTCTTTATATTTAGTTTTTTCCTCTCACACCCTTTTATTAGGTGGTGTTAACTCCGTGTTTTTATCTCTCACATTTTGCCTATGAAAGGCCCTCCATTTTTGTAATTTTGGGGTCATTTCTTACTTACTTACCACTTTATATAACACATTAGTTAAATCAAATTTATTACTATTCTTTATACCATTAGTATTTAAAATCCCGTAATTCTAAAGATATCATTTATAATAATACCTGAAGCACTACCTCCTTAAATTTGAGTAAAATAATTAAAAAGATAAAGAAATACGTACCTGGCCTTTGAAAGTCCAAAAATCCACTTAGAGTCACTGTAGAAACTTTAGATAAACCTTCTAGACCAAGAGACCCATTGACATTTATTGTCACTTTCTTCCTTGTCTTCAACTCTTGAAAGCTCCAAGAATAATCATCAAATATATTCAAATTCTACTTCTTTATATTTACTTTCTTCTATCTCTTCAATCTCCTTCTATTCTATTCCTTCAATATATTCAAATTTTTCTTCTTTATCTTTATCTTTACTTTCTTCTATCACTTTAATGTCGCTCAATTATATGCCTTATCCCAATCAATCTGAGCTTTACTTACCAGAAAATAAAAAGCAGAAAATCATGGAACCAGCTAAAGAATCAAGCAATTCAAAGAGGAAATTTTATCAAAATAGAAAATTGATTAGGATAAAGATATTTTTCAAAAAATTCTTTGGATATTTGGACAATCTCAAATTTTATAAGACTTCAATATCAAATGTTAAGAATTTTTTTTTTACAAAAACATCAAAAAAATTACAGAAGGTGGTATATATCTCATTGTTGCAGTTGTCAATAATGGATATAAATCTCAATTCATCTTAGAAGTTCATCCATTAAATGGGAAAAAAGATGAAGTTTTTTGCCAGCTTTCTGATTTAATTTCTACCCTCTATCAAATGGCTTTGGTTTTACATTGCTTATCAAATAAAAATCTGATTTCTGGTGTGATGAAAGGTTTTGGTTGGTGACAAGGATATGATCAAAGGGTTTCTTTTGGTATGTTTAAATTTTTTTTATTATAAGTATTTTTAATTTTGTCATATATTTCAGGAATTTATTCTTTTTTGAAAAATTTGAAACCAGAACAAATGGAAGAAGATCTAAAAAAATTGAAATCTGTGGGATCATTTAATATTTTCTTGGCAAATCTTTTTAAAAAATTATATTTTCAAGCTTTTAAAAAAAACCATCAATTTGCCTTAGAATCTGGTTTACCAAATTGGTCTGATCATGAATGGGAAGAAGCAAAATATGATTATGTCTTTGTTTCAAATTTTATCATCACTTATAATGGATTTTACAATCATGCTCATCTAGATAAACATGATAAGAATTCTCTAACATTTGGAATTTTCTATTATATTAATCCAGAGACTGGTGTTCCTATTCCATCACCCTCTTCTGATGAGGGACATGGCCTTTATTTTCCTGAACATAAATGTATTATTGATTTTGGTAGTGCCAATGGAATATTTGAGGCTATATGGAAATCTTCTCAATATTGGCATCAAACAACTAAAGCATCTTCAACTTTAGTTTCTTGTAAAGAATTTACCCATTTTGGCTGTTCATTCCAAATAAATGAAGGTCTTATTAATTGTATTAATAATCAAAAAAATAAAAATTAAATAAAAAAATTGTTCTTAGTAGATCTGTCAAGTATTGAAAATAAAATATTATATTTTTTCTATCATTAAATATTTTCTTCCAAATTTTTTTTCCTTTTTTTTCTCTTTTATTAATTTTTTTATTTATTTTATTTATTATTTTTAAATTTCCCTTTTAATTTTTTAATTTTTCAATTTTATTTATCCTTTTTAATTTTTTTTCATTTAATTTTGGATTTGTCTCTTCCAATTATTTCTTAAAGTAACATCAAGATAGATTACTGTTTTTATATAATGGTGCATCTGTCCTTAGGTTGTTCTAATGGCTATTATATAAAATAGGAAAACTTGATTGGTACTGGTGAAAATAATTGGTTGTAGAAATTTTCAATTTTAATTTTTTTCATTTAATTTTGGATTTGTCTCATCCAATTATTTTTTAAAGTTACATCAAGATAGATTACTGTCTTTATGTAATGGTGCATCTGGCAATTATATAAAATAGGAAAACTTGATTGGGACTTGTGAAAATAATTGGTTGTAGAAATTTTCAATTTTCATTTTTATTTTCATTTGATTTCTTTGATTCAATAAATTGCAGGGGGGGGGGGGGGGGGGTATTGCCAATTTTTCATATCAGAATTTAAAAAAAAATTTGACTTGAAAATTTGATGATACCCTTTCCTTAATTCAATAAAATGTAGGTGGGGGGGTATTGCCAAATTTTCATATCTGACTTTAAAAAAAATTTGGCTTCAAATTTTGGTGATACCCATCCATTACTTCAATAAGATGTAGGGGGGAGTATTTCAAAAATTTCATATAAGACTTGCAAAATTCTTTACTTGAAAGAATTTTGGTGATACCCGCTCCTTAGTTCAATCAAATGCAGGGGTGGGATTGGGAAATTTTCAAATGTGACTTGAAAATATAAACTAAAAATGAATTTTGAACATTAAAAATTCTTGAAAATTTTATTTAAAAGAGAATTTATAACATTAAAATTTTTAAAATTCAACTAATGATGGATAGAGTTAAAAAATACAGGAAATTAAGATTAAATTTTATGTACAAATTATGAACAGTTGACGTGTGAGATAAATAAAACAAACTAGTCATCAAAAATTTTCATTAAACATTCACTAGGCAATATAGGGGGTGGACTTGCTAGCAAGTCCCCAACCTGAACTCAGACTGAAATCAGATGGAACTCAGACTGAACTCATACTGAACTCATACTGAACTCTACTTGAAGACCCACAAAAACTGTTATGCTGAGTGGTGTTCATCCCTGATTGTATGGTTCCTTTGTCAATAGCTCAATGTGTGTTCAATCTGTGGTGAATTTGAGTCCAAGGTTGCGGACTTGCTAACAAGTCCGCCCCCCGTATTGCGCGGTGATTTAATTTCCACACCAGATTTATTAGCTTTAACACATTCTATCAAGAAATCTTTCTTTTTGGAATTTTCTTCATGATCAAGCTTATATTTCATCTGTCCCATGATGTTTTGATGCTCAAGTGTTTTCTCCTCTTTCTTTGATTTTAAAACACTTATAGATAACTCACATTTATTCTCCTCCAAGTCTTGTGCCCTATCATCCTTCCATAAAGAAAGTTTGTACTTCCTCTCCTTTAAGATTTGTGTCCTATCATTTTTCCATGAAGAGAGTTTGAACTTTTTCTCTTCCAAAATATACCCTGTCATACCTCCTTAAAGAGAGCTTGTATTTTTGCTTTTCAAACTTTAGAGTCACTTTATAAACTTCCACTTGTTCTAGAGTGATAAGAAATATTAACAAAAAGTAGAAGAAAAGTAGAGTAAAGTATTAAGAGGTTTGGTATCACTTACAAGCATCTCATTTCTCCAAAAATTCTTTAATAGAAGAAAAAGAGGTTTGAGATAAAGTATCATTTTTTCTTCTTCTTTGAGAATGGAAATTCAGACTACTTGAAGCACTTTGCTTTTTGTTCAAGGTCTTATTTTCCTCCTCATCCTTTTCACTGGATTCTGACTCAGTTGATTGTGTCCCCTAGTTAGTTCTTCAGCCTATTTATAAATAATAAAATGTAAATAAAAAAAGAATTGGTAAGATAAAAGAAAAAAAACATACTTGAGTTAGATCAGGTTGGTTTAGATAGCCACAAGGATCTATTGAAAAGATATCTTGATTTGTGGAAGCTAAATGAGGGGAGGCTTGAGTAGAGGAAGAAGGAAAAAGATTTCTTTCAACATCATGTTTGGAGATAGAATCTTCACCATCCAACAGTTTTGCAGGATTAAAATCAGCTTGATCTCCAAAAATAGAATCCATCTCTTAAAAGTAAGGACATAAATAATCAAGTTTGCTGTCTATGGATTAGATGCCCTTACTGATATTGAGGTCCGTAATACCAAAACTAGTAGAAGATGAAAGAGTCTTTGCCTTCTTGTACTTGGCTCAATAATGCTTGAAGCGTTCAGACATCTGTTTTGGTAAAAGATCTATCCTTCCCTTTGTCTAATTCTGTAATTTGTTGGCCATTAGAATATAACCATTAAATTTTGATGCAGGGGGCCATCCTACTTTAGTCGCATACTCAGTACCAAAACAAGAATCACTGTTAGAATTAGTTTTTAGCCAGTTGATAAGAATGAGATGATCATCTTTTTTTTGAAAGATTTTGGATTTCTCAGAAGAGCGGGGGAAAGAGGGAGTAGTGGTATTTGAAGAACAGCTGGGTGATGGCTGCCTTTGAGAAGATCTATGATGACAAGGCGTGTTAAGATAATTAAAGATGAAAAGGAGCAGAAAAAAGCAGATGAGATAGCAATATGACAAGGAGAAGAAACAAGCAGATGAGAGAGTTAGATGAAAAGGAGCAGAATCAAATAGATAAAACGGGGAAAAATTCTGAGCAGATAGAATGAACAGGATGGGATGGGAATGGGAGTGCACAGAAAGGTAGAAGGAATGTCCAGAGAGTAGTCAAAGATGTGGTTATGGCAGAAGTTTGTGCAACATGTGGTTATGGCCAAATGTTGTCCAAGATGTGGTTATGAAAAATTGACTAGAAAAATGACGGATAAGAGGTGAAAATTGACATGTAAAGTGTCTAATATCCTAATTATTAGCAAAAATAAATGAGGAATATAATTGGGGTATAGGGATTTTTATCTGCAATTAAATTAATTGAGGATCCCTAAACATTTATACCCCTTATTATGTGTACAGTGGCCTGAAAGAAATTTTCACCCGGTGTATGCATAATCCAGGTTATTTGCCTTTTTTTTTTACTTCCTTACACCACCACCATTGCTACTCACGCCTCAAGATCATACTAATTTTATGATTTACCTTTCACATTTTGGTAATTTGTCTTTCTTTCTCTTTTCTTTCCAAACCAACTCATTAATCTCTTATCCAATATTTACCTTTTTTTCTGCTTTTCACTCAAACTACGACAGGTGTTGGAATTACATGACAGTACTTTCACGCATCACCTAAAATGACCAACCACTATATCAAATTTAAATAAATTCAAATACTGTATTAATCCAAGTAGATCACCATGTTCCCCTTCTAGATAGTGATGTAACAAGATACTTGTATAATTTTATAATAGATTATGTAATATGCCGTATAGATTGAATATATAAACACTATGTAGTACCACACTCTATTCCCATCCAATCTTTACAACATATTTCATTACTGAATTTTTTCACTTGTCTTTTCTATTTCTCTACACTTGTCTCTCAATCACCCTCCCATACTCTCAACTGTGACATATACAACTCAACGGGGATAATCATTGGGACAGGTGATTATCAATTACAAGTTGTTGTCGGAATGTTTAGTAACTAGTTCACTAACACTCTATTATATCTAAAAGGTGATTATCAATAACAAGTTGTTGTCAGCGTGTTTAGTAACTGGTACACTAACACTCTATTACATCTAAAAGTTTGGATTAATAGATTAAAAGTCTGATAAGTTTATGTCAGACTCTGACAAAGGTATTGAAAACACACTCATACCTGAAGGACCTGTATTGAACTGTAACTAATCCAATCCTCAGAATATAACAGCCTTTGACACACTCAAAACCTCTCATGTATCACAAAATCCTAGATGAACCAACAAACCCTTAATATCAGAAATCCTTGTACATTACAATCCAAAAATTTCTGAGACTACAGATTAAAAAGCCCCCAAACTCCCCATTCTTGATAGTGGGAATGTTTTGCTATGGAAGAAGTCAATTGAGTTCTACTTCATATCACTGGGGCTGAAAAAACATATTATGGTCAGGGGAAAACCTATCAATGTCACTGAGTACAAGTGGTAAAAAGTCAAGGCCAAAGTAAAATTTCATCTTATGGGAACTGTGAAGATCCAGGATGCACTATGGGTTTCCAACACCAATGTTTCCTATACAGATATTCAGACCCTCCTTAGCCAATATGGACAAGGAAATGATGCTGTTGTCACAAGCCTCCTCAAGAAAGCTTCCTTCCTTATCTGGGATGGATCTTCTTCTCTCTGAGAACACCTCAACAAATTCAAGGAGATAGAAACGCTCATCAAAAAAAATATTGCATCAGACCCAGAATTCACCATATCTGACTGACTCCTAAAAATCTTCCTACTCAATGGACTTGAACACAAGTCAATTATTGGTATCACCCAGGGTCTCTTTAGCAACATAAGGTGCATAACCCTCAAAGCTGTATATGATGAGCTCCATGCTGAAGCCATCAGATGTGAAATGGATAACTCAACAAGTCCAATTGCCTACAAAACCGAGGGAAAAAGGAAAAATAATACAAAATAAAAGAACTCACCAAAACCCTCCAATTCTAACTCCAATTCCTCCTCAAGAACACCAAAACTCAGTCTTGGCCACACTGGCCATCACAATGACCTTTGAATAACTCAACTCATGGAAAAGGTAAAAAATCTTGAAACAAGCAGTGCAAAGGTAGCTAAACCTGAAGTCAAAACATCTTCAATTGCATCCACAGATGAGGACTCAGCCTACATGGCTCAAGATCTAAAAAAGATCTCTTTTGTTCTGGACTCTGGTGCCAGTGCACACGTGGTCAAAAAACTTACCTTATTTCAAACATTCAAGCCTTAATCACACCTTGAAAAACACATACTTCTGGATCTCAAGTACTTGAAGCCAGCCACAGAGGAGACTTGAAGCTCACTCAGGGAATTACCCTCAATAATGTTATTTTTGTCAAAAACCTATTGAGAAATCTCATATCTGTCACACAATTGAGTAATGTGGGATTTCAAATCCATTTCAATCCAAAAAAAGTTATTATCTATGGCCCCAACAGCAAGATTATTGCTATGGTTGATAGAGAAAACTTGCAGGAACTACTCTGGTATGTTCCCTTGACTCATTGATTATCTGCAATTTCATCAGCTGAATCTGATCTATTATCATGGAATCATTGTTTAGGACATCCAAATAAGAAGTCTCTACTATTACTGCTTAAAGATTGAAATATAAATGTACATATTCAAGACTTCAACTGTAAATCATGCTCACAGGGAAAAATTACAAAAAATCCTTTCTTGTCCAGTTTTCCTATATCTGATATTCCCCTATTTCTAATTCACTCCAATGTCATCGGTCCTATTAATCTGCCAACCATAGGCAATTGCCAATATATCCTAACCTTCATCAATGACTGCTCCAGATACTCAACCATATACCTAATGAAGAACAAATCAGAAACGTTTCTTCACTTTAAAAATTACAAAAATCAGGTTGAAAATCTTCTGGAACAAAAAATAAAATTTTTAAAGTGTGACAAAGATGGAGAATACTCATCATATGAGTTTAAAAAATTCCTTCTTGACAACGGTATAACCCCCAAACAAGCACTGGCTTGAACACCTCAACACAATTCAGTAGCAGGGCAATTCAACAGGACACTTACTGAACAAACTGTAACCCTGTTAGTTGATTCCTCTGCTCCTTCTGAAGGATGGGGTGAATGCACTTATTATGCATTATAAACCATCAATCTCACTCCTCACACAAAAATTAAAATTTTCATCAATCCTTATAGTTTCTGGCACAGCTTTATACCTGGAAATTCTGGCTACAATCAACCAAATTATCACTTTCTCAAACAATTTGGTTCTCTTGAAATTTGTCACATTGACAAGGATTTTGTAACATTGACAAATAAAACCAATTCTCAAAGCTTGATCCAAAAGGTGAAAAACTCGCCATAGTAGGTTATGAAAGTAATTCTTGCGCCTATCAACTATATGACTCATATAAAAAAATCATCATTTCAAGAAATGTCAACGTACTCAAAAACAAAAACTAGTTCACAACCAAAAACCACCTTGCCAAAAATTTCACACTACTACTCCCCTTTGTCACCCAAACATCCCACCTTAACTATACCATCACCACCTATCCTACCAATTTAACCAACCACATGAACAAGCACTAACGATAATATCAAAACGATTTGTGTCGTCATGAAACGTCACACACCCGAACCTAACTTACCAACCACTGAATCAGATAATGAGGAACAGGGGGCTTTCCCACCCACCAGTTCCTCTGATGAATCCCAGTCTTCACATGGTTGACCCACAGGAATTGGACGACCTCCTGACTTCTATGGTTTCAACACAGCTTGTCCAGATAGCTCTCTGTCATACTCAAAAGCCATGAATGGTATTTATGGAAAAAAATGGAAACTGGCTGTACAGGAAGAATTTGGATCCTTGTGTGATCACAATGTAGGTGAACTAGTTTCACAAAATCCTGAAATGAAAGTTATCAGCAGAATGTGGCACTTGGTTAAGCAATGTGATGATCTCAGAAATGTCATTCACTACAAAGCCAGATGGGTTGTGCTTGGAAATCACCAATGACAAGGCATCAACTATTGTGAAAAATATGCATCAGTTGGGCGCACTGAGACTTTCAGAATACTTATCTCCATTGCAGCAGCACATAACTGTCACATCTGTCAATTTGATATCTCAACAGCATTCCTTCATTGCCTTATGACGGATAATGTATATGTCACTCAGGTTAAGGGCTTTAGGATAGACAAAATTAAGGTCTGGAAACTCAATAAGTCACTTTAAGGTACTTGTCAAGCACCCAGACAATGGAAAGAGAAGTTCTAATCTACCCTCTCTGATTTAAAATTTCATGAATCAGATGGGGACAAGCAACTCTTCATCTAAAAAGAAGAAGACAGTCTCATCTTTCTTCACCTCCATGTTGATGATGGTATTTTTTTCTCTGACTCTAAAAACCTACTCTTTACATTTCACAAAAATCTCAAAAAACACTATTGAGTCAAATGGAATAATTCCCCCTTGTATCACCTAGGAATCTGCACCAACATTTCCTCCTCCTCCATTTTTCTCACTTAAGAAGCATACATGCAATCATTGGCAACTTGCTTCAATATGAGTGGCTGTAAATGACTATCCACTCCTCTTCCCATTGGCACAAAACTCCTTGATCACACAACAGCTGAGTCAGAAGAAGGCCAAAGCAAACTGTACCAGCAACTCATAGGCTGCCTAAACTACCTAGCAGTTTCAACATGTCCAGACATCTGCCATTCTCTAAACTCACTTTCAAAATACAACTCCAATGACTCCATCACTCACTGGAACATTGCCAAAAAACTCCTACAATATGTCATTACCAATGATGAGATTGGTATTGAATATCCACTATCAAATTCCAACCTTCATCTCACCAGTTACTGTGATTCAGATTATGCCAACTGTACAAAAACTAGGCAATATGTCTCAGGCTATGTGATCCTACTCAATGGTGGCCCCATTATCTGGCAAAGTTGATGACAGAAACTAGTTGTGGTATCAGTATTGGAAGCCAAATATGTCTCAGCATGTGAACTCACAAAAACGGTACTCTTGCTTAAAATTGTCTTTCAATTGCTCGGTGAATCTCTCCCAATTCCTATCATCTTCTGTGAAAACAGTGGTGCAATTTTCCTTTCAAAAGAATCCCAAATTGACGAGCATTCAAAGCACATTGACATATGATACCGTTTTCTCAGACAACAGGTAAAGCTAAACAATATATCTCTTCAGTATGTATCAACACAGGACATGCTTGACAATATGTTTACTAAGAAAAAACTAAAACCAAGTTTTAAAGAAAACCGTCATCTTATTGGCCTTCATGATGCACAAAGCAGGGGGGGGTGTTGGAATAACATGACAGTACTTTCCTGAATCACCTAAAATGACCAACCACTATATCAAATTCAAATAAATTCAAATACTGTATTAATCCAAGTAGATCACCATGTTCCCCTTCTAGATAGTGATGTTATGAGATACTTGTATAGTTGTATAATAGATTATTTAATATGCCATATAGATTGAACATATAAACCCTATGTAGTACCATTCTCTATTCCCATCCAATCTTTACAACATATTTCATTACTGACTTGTTTTGACTTGTATTTTATAATTCTCTACAATTGTATCTCAATAAATCTACCATACACTAAACCATTACATATACAACTCAACTTGGATAATCACTGGGACAGGTACTTGTTTCTCAATATGTTACTATATAGTACAATTTGACTATCACCCACCATTAGGTGATTATCAATTACAAGTTGTTTTCAGCATGTTTAGTAACTGTTACACTAACACTCTATTATATCTAAAAGGTGTATACTCATACTTCTCTTTATAATGCAATTGAATCCAATCTTTACAACATATTTCATCACTGACTTGTTTTCACTTGTCTTTTCTATTTCTCTACACTTGTATCTCAATAACCCTACCATGCACTAAACTGTGACATATACAACTCAACTTGGATAATCACTGGGACAGGTGATTATCAATTACAAGTTGTTGTAAGCATGTTTAGTAACTGGTACACTAACAATCTATTATATCTAAAAGGTGATTATAAATTAAAAGTTGTTGTCAGTGTGTTTAGTAACTGGTACACTAACACTCTATTATATCTAAAAGGTTGGATCAATAACAGGGTCATCAGCTCCCAAACAACATCTCATCCATGAAATGAGGATCACAATAGTTGAACCATCTACATACTATTCCAATTAATACACAATCTGTGCTCCTGGCGCAATCCAATCACATTATTCAAGCCTTGTTGCAAACACATTAAAACACCTCAAAAATATAGTTTTGCCCATTTATCACCCAATGATACTTCTTGCTATTTTTAATACCTTCAAATAGGCTTGAAATAGATTTTACGACCATATTTTGGAAACTTGATTGCATCTTTGCTTTCAAAGGTGCAAGTTTCCAGGGAAGCAAACAGTGAAGCTACATCTTGGTGCTGCTTTTTTTGATCAATTTTTTCCACTTTTCACCAATCTTTTTTGCTCAATGCTCATACCAACCCCACCCCTTTCATTAAAGAAAAGTATAGACTTGTCAGCTTGCTTGTTGTTGATTTCAAGAATGATGTTTTTTCAAAAAATGTAATCTTTCTACAAATTGGTGTCTTGCTGAGTTTATTTTGTGATGGTCCTATTCTACATGATTGTATGAGCTAGAAATGTACAAGCTCATGTCTGTAGAGTGAATATTAAGGGATTTATGAGGAAAAAAAAACAGTTGGAAATTATTGTCCAGCCACTGTACATGTATTTACATTAACAAAGACTATATGCTAGCTGTATTTAAGCCTTTGACTCTTACTAATTGTCATAGAATACTCAACTGTGCCACAGTACCACTTAAACTTGTATATAAACTTAACCCCTAAGTAATGAAAAGAGAATAGGTGCATTACCTAAAACTAACATTCCCTAAGTCTTTCCTGTAGCATCACAACAGGTTATGGGCTCCTAGTGTGCTTTTCTTCTCAAAAAAATTATCTTTTTTCTTTCAAAATTCCAGACAAACATTTGGCCTTGTCAGTCTTGAACATCACAAACTAGATCAGGCTTTGTTAACCCTTTTTCTTTCTCCTTGCTTCCCAATTGTTTCCTTTTTCTCTCCTTTATTTTTTTCCTTTTCTTTCTTCTTCTCTCTCACTCTTTAAACTAACCTCTTGCTTTTCTCTGCATTTTTTTCTTTCTCCTCCTTTCTACAATTGTTCTTCTTTTCTCTGCTCTTCTTTCCCTTCCTTTCCTGATTGATAAGGTCAGTGTCTTGGCGAGACACTGAAGTGTTAGTGTGGATGCACACTTACTCAAAAAAATCTTTCTCCTCAATTCTTTTATCTTCTTCTTCTTTTACTTATTACATTCTGTCTTAATTAATTAAAAAAAAAGTAAAAGAACATGTCATTGAACCCAAAACATCAAACGGTGGACAACACTCCAACTTCTAATCCATGTGAACACCTGCCAAACATCCCCTCTACATCCAGCACTCAACCTGGATCCTCCACACCATCACAAAAAATTACCTTGCAACAAGATCCTCCTAATTCAGCACAATTGTCCCCACCTCTTCCTCTTCTATGGAATCTTCAATCATGGGACAGGGAGGAAAGAAAACATTACAACCAAAAACTTGTCAGTGTTAAGGCTGAACTCAAGACATGGAAGAACATCCTACAAACTGATGGTTCCAGCTTCCATTCCTGGATCTAAGATTTCTGCATAATACTAGATGAATATGTCAAAGATTTCCAATTCCTTCTCCAAGACTTGTAAAACACAGTATCCATGTGTGAAAATTTTCTCAGGCCATAGTATTAAACTCAGTTGCTCCAGAAATCAAGCCACAACTCATTGATATTTTTCCAATCTCTGCTGTTTACCAAGAACTAGACGCATGCTTCCACATCTCTTCCAAAGCATTTCTACTGAATGCCTGGGAATGCTTTTCAAGTCTATCTCTGAAAGACTTCAGTGATCCATCAACTCTACTGGCTTGATTCGAAGAATGTGTCAAAAAGTTCAAGAGTCATGGCCCTGAAATAAATGAAGACACCATCTTGGGTATACTACTCTAACAGGAAATGAAGAGTAATCTGATGTATTATGATAAATTTCTAAAAGGTCAGGAACTCAGCCTTAAGGTTTCTGGTGAGTTTCCCTCATATAATGAACTTCAACACATGATTTCCATTGTATGGGAATGAAAGAATTTGTACAAAGACCTCAGGTCAAACTCTTCCCCACCAATGATGTCTCCCAACTTGTTGACCGCTCAAACAGCCACTGTAACTAATGAGCTAAAAACCCCAATCTCTTCCACCATGAACCCAGAAGCAAACACAGAAATACTTCCCCTATTTTAGAGCTGCAACTGTGCAGATCATCTACAAGCTAATTGTAGATGACCCCCTTCTTTTGGTCTACCACAGAGACCACAGATGCCTCCTCCCATTCCACCTGGTTAAGTATACAAAGCATTCTATCCAGTACTAGTACCAATTACCATGAGTGCTTCATCATCCTGCCCCACCAAAAGTAAACTTCCCACTGGCAGGATGGATAGTTACCGTCCCACCTATCCACACCATGTTTACAGAGCACCCCAACCTCCCAATACGTACCCTAAGCCTCCCCCACAACAGGCTGAAATAGTTGAAGTAATTGATGAAAAACTCATTTCTGCATCAATTCAAGTTGATAGTCTTCCTCCCTCTTCCTCAACGAGTTCCAGAGAATCTATCCTTGACTCAGGTGCTACTCATCACATCACTAGAGAATTTGATATTTTAGTCAATTTCTTAACACTTAAAAATCCCATATCACTTACCGTGGCCACTGACAGAAATTTTGATTTTCTTACAGGGATGGGTACCATGAGTTTTATTGGGATTCATGGGGAGATTATCAATATTAGCCCTGTATACTATTGTCCTAAAACAACAAGTACTTTAATATCCCCTGCAGCTCTTCTCAATGGGAAAATGAATATGGAAACTGATACTGGATCTTTCATTTTCTCAAAAGACGGTGCAGATCTCTTATAATAGACACATGTAAATAGAAAATGGTTGTTACCCTATCCTATCTTTGGAACAATTCATTCCCTCAAAAAATAATTCATCAAGTTTAGGGTCAATCACAATTAGCCCATATCTACCTAACATTTCAAACCTCACTGTACCTCTCTCCATCCCCAACAAAATTTTCACACCATCTAGAATCAGATCCAAAGAAGAAGAAGAATTTTTCCAGTTGCACTGCGAGTTTGGACACACCAGCCTACAACAACTTAGAAGAATTATTGCCAGAAAAATGGTGCTAAGACTACCAGATAAACTTCCAAATGGTGAAAATGTATGTTACTCTTTTAGAATTTGCAAAATTAAAAGACATTTCTTACTTGTGTCAACCAGTAGGGAACCGTCTAAGCTGGAGATCTTAACAGCAGACTTAATCAGCCTGCTGGAAGAAACCATTTTCAACAATGGTCTATACACCCTCACAATTAAAGACATCTGCACATCATATGGCAAATGTCACATTCTAATCAACAAGTCAGATGCATCAGATGTAATCATAAAAACAATTACAGGGTTGGAAACTGCCTTTGGTTGTTGAGTCAAAAAATCTAGGTCCAAAAATGGTGGAAAATTCAAGAACAAAACACTTGCAACCTTCTTTTATGGTAAACAAATTGTTCATGAATTAACACAACCATACTTCCATGCGCAGAGTGGCCACATGGAACAATACAACCAAAACATTGAAGATATGGGGAGGACAATATTTTATGACAGCAACCTACCCAAGTTCTTTTGGGGGTTTGTGTATAGATGGGCAGCACTTATACTGAACAGAATCCCAAACACTACTTCAAAATCCAAGGCCCATATGAAGCAATTTTCAATGTTAAACCACAACTCAACATACTTAAAAAATTTGGAGAACATCCTTACATCCACATTCTGCAAGAGACCAGAAAAAAAACTAGATTCTAGAGCTAAAAGCTGCCTAGTTTTTGGTTACCCACAAGGCTCCAAAGGTTGGTTATTCCAGGACATAGAAGGGAAAATATTATTTTCTTCTGCATGGGCTAACTTCTCCACCCCAAAAACAGAAAACCTACATAGTAACATGTCAATTAGTCACATAACTAATAAGGCCTGCGTAGATACAGAACTAGACTTGCGACTTGGTAATTTCACCAAAGAAAATTTATTTTCCAATCAAGAAAAACTTGTCTCTGCTATCAACAAAAATGCCAGTTTCTTTGCTCTTCCAGTGCCTAAAACTTATAAAGAGGCCATGAAATCTAGAGAGGCAAATATATGGAGGGATGCATGTAAAATTGAAATTGAAAATCTTTCCAAAATGGATGTATGGGAAAGATCTATACCACCAAAGGGTGCACATATACTAAATTCTTGATGGGTTTTTGCAGAAAAACGGGATTCATATAACCATATCACCAAATGGAAGGCCCAATACGTTGCAAAAGGTTTCAAACAAGTACCAGGAGTCAATTTTACGGACACCTTTGCTCCAACCGCTACATTCATATCCCAAAGGTTGATCCTGACTGTTGCAGCTTTTAATAACTGGTCAGTTCACTGCTCCAATGTGACAGTAGCATATTTACATAGTCCCATTACAGAAGATATATGGGTTAAGGACCCACCTGGCTTTGAACTTCATGAAAAACACGTGTGGAAACTTAAGAAGGCCTTATATGGCACTTTTCAGACAGCCAGGTGCTGGTGGCAACATTTAAGTCATATGTTGAAGTCATCTGGGTACAAAGTTTTGAAATAGGACAACAGTTTTACTTCTCAAAAAGGCCAAACATGCAAACTTTCATTTTTATTAATTTCAATAATGAAATAGTAACTGACGACTCAACAAATTCCTTACAAGATCTGGAAAAAAACCTTAAGAAGAGTCTAACCATCAAAGGGGAGCCGACCATTGATTCTATCATTGGAACTTCAATTTGGAGAAATAAAAAAGGGTTTTTACTCAACTAAACTCATTTGATCAATTGAACGCTCTCTACATGCAATGAGTTTTTCACCAATAAAGCTACATCCATAACCCCCAATTACCACCTTAACTCTCCAGAAGAAAATGCTACCCCAATTAATGCAACAAAGTATTTATCCATAATCAGATCCCTTAGTTATAATTCCACAGGCACACAACTTGACATATTGTTTATGGTGAACACGCTCTCCTGGCTTTCCAAGTGCCTGAAAAAAAAGAAAATCGGACAGCTCTACACCATTTTTTGGGCTACCTCTCATGTACACAATGCAAACACCTCCTCCTAGGACCAACATCTGACTTCTTGGGTAAGCTTGAGGCCTACTCAGATTCAAATTGGGGCAGGGAATCTTCTAAGTCAACTGAAGGAATGGCTATCCTGCTATTTGGCTCACTAATATTTTGGAATTCAAGAAAAATGCCATGTGTTGCAAACTCCACAAGTCATGGAGAGCTTATGGGTCTCATCTCGGCTACCAGACTTGGTGTTTGGATTAAAAAACTCCTCCAAGAAATAATTGATTTCAAAGCTCCACTCTTACTCAAATGTGACAGTCAAGCTACAGTAAAAATTGCAAATGATCAAACATCCAATAAGTGTACACAACATGTTGAATGAGATTTATTCTATGTCAAAGAACAACTTCACAAGAAATCAGCTCAACTATCTTGGGTCAATACCAGAATAAAATTAGCGGATATATTTACTAAGGGTTTGGGTTTGTTGTTAAATGATAGAGCCTGTGTCTTATTTGGTCTTAGATAATATTTCTTCTCTTTCTTCATTTTTTTCTTTCTTTCTTCCTTTTCATTTTTTCATAATTTCTCCATACTTTTTCCCTTTGCTTCTCATCTCTAAATTAAATAGTCTTTACAGCATGTACTGCACCTCGTTGAGGGGGTGGGTGTCATAGCATACTCATCTGTGCCACAGTACAGCTTAAACTTTTATAGAAACTTAACCCGTAAGTAATGAAAAGAGAATTGGTGCAATACCTAAAACTAGCATTCCCTAAGTCTTTCCTGTAGCATCACAACACTAATTACAGTTATAGACACATTTAAATTAAGCAGAAAACATCCCAGTAACTAGATAAAAGGACCATTTTTGAGTCTATTATTTCTCACTTAACTGATTTTTGCTGCAGGTAAATTCTTCTTTATTCCCCCACATAAATTCTTCACGTATTCTATTTTAACCTCTAATACTAAATATTTTAGATGAATAGAACTGATTCTTTGTGCTACATTGCACTTTTGCTTACTTGAATTTCTGCATCCTCCTACAAGGTACTTCACTAATCCCTATTTCTATGTTAATTGATTCTTTTTTCTCTTTCTTTCTGAAATTTATAGTTAACTGTTTTCCACTTCAGGTCACTAGAACTTAATGCCTGAGCTACAACGCACTGTTGATTACTTGGATTTCTGCACCTTCCTAAAACGTGACTAGAGCTGATTGCTTAAGCCACATTTTAATGTTGTTTACTTGGACTTCTGCATCCTTTTAAAAGTTTCCTACCTCACAGAACCAGTATTGAGTCAGGTAGACTGTGCTTCCTGTTCTCTAACTTTACATTACAGTTAAGTTTTCTACCCTGTTCTAACATCATTGGGTTGAGTGGTTTCCCCACTTTCATCTTTATTTTGTGTTAAATATTTCCCATTTTTTTACTACTTATTCAACTATTTAAAACTTAAAACTTAAAAAAAATCAATTTATCTTGCTCTAATACCCCAATTGAAAGTCATAATGGCAGATCACATGCAAAAATTAAATTTCCAATGAAACTAGAGCCTTGATATGTCCCACATTTAATAATTTCTTTATTGTCAAAAAATAATGGAAAATTATTGGAGTATTTCATTTTTTATCTGCTTTTATTTAATTGTGATTTTGATTGATTTGATACCCCTCAATGAAAATATTAGGGGGTTTCAGCTCTAGAAATTCTGCAATTATCTAAGTGCATAGTTCTTAAACACACTAGCCCCAACATTGGTGGATCACAAAAGTGAAATAAGTCACTTATTTCACTAAAATCCACACTTTTACAACCAAAAGTGCTGATTTCACCATAAAGTCCCATTTCACTGATTTGTCAGAATCATTCCATTTGTATGCAGAACTCCAAACCATAACAATTCATAACTAAAAACATTGTATATCATTTACATTATAATACAATATAAGAGTCATGCCTTCCTCACTCTCAAATTGTGATAAATTACATAAAGCAATGACTTTCATAGCCCTTGATCTGCTCTTGAAAACTGATTGTGATTCTGATTCTGATCTTAAAAAAGATATTCTTTTTTGATCAAAAATGGCTAGGAAATGTTACCTTCTTCCAAGAAAGTCTCAATTACTTCTTACCCCCAAGTGTACCATCCAAACAATTCTTAACCTATCTGTGCCCAGTTTTAACCTTTTTTTCAGGACCACTCAGGATTTTTTTCTTAAATTGCTTGATTTAATTCAGTATTACCCCATATTTTACAATAATTCTAAAAAACAACAATATTATCCTTCAATCTAATTGGATGTCACACTATGTTGTTTGGGCTCTAATGGTAATGGAGTTGCCTTGAAATTATTGGAAAATCTCTTTGATTTAGTACTTTCTCTATTAAAGTTATACAAAACAATGCATCACTGCAATCAACTCCTCAGAATCTCAAATGCTCACCTGTCCAAAGAAAGAAGGGAAACTTGTATCCCCTCAGGTTATGCAAGCAGAGGTTTTTCCATGATGTATTGGTTTTGTTGATGGTACTACTATTTTTTTGAGTCAGAAACCTGGTTAAGGTGGAAAATTACTTTCAGAAATAAAAAGGTAGCTTATTTTTAAATTGCTTTCATTCTTTTTCATACTAACACAAACAACCACCACTTCTCTATACACAATGCTATATTTGGTGGGGGGGATATGCTAGAAAGTCCTCATATAAACTAAGATTGAAATAAGATGGAATTCAGCCTCAACTCATGCTGATCAGGTAATGGATTGAAATTGAATGTCTACTTAAACTCCTTTAAAAATGTAATTGAATCTTATCTAATAGTTACAGAGAATGAAATAAAGAAAATTCTTAAATTTAAATGAAATTAATTCAGCAATTATTTTTTAAAAAATAGCATTATTATCAAATATGTTAAATCAAGTTATTGAAATTATATTTTGAGATAGAGATGGAAAACTGCTTGAAATTTTTAATTTTACAAGTATTTATTTAATTCTAATTTAAAATTTATGTATAATTTATTAAAAAATTTTAAACATGATGATTAACCATCTGATATTGAAGAAAATATTTTGCCAGTATTTTTCACTTTATGATTTTCAGAAAAAGAATATACATTGATGATTTTTTAGATCAATTTTATAATATTACAAGAATATGCAACACTATTTTGAATATATGAAATATTGAATTTGATATATATCTGCAAGCTTGTACTCAGTATGTAAGTCCAAATACATAATGCATATATATAATAAAAGTGATACTGATTATTCATAATTAAAATAAATAAGTATAAGCATATTTATAATGATTATGATTATGTGTATTAAAATTGAATATGGATATGAAAATTTAAATTGAATATGAATAATAGGAGGTATCAAAGTTGACCAATCCACAATTAAATTAATTGTGGATAAAAATATTATACCTCCATAATCTTCCACAATTATTTTCTCTAATAATTTGGTTATTAGACATTTTAAATGTCAAAGTTGACCTCCTATCCAACATTTTTACTCAATTTTTCATAGCCAAATATTGGACAACTGTCTTTCATAACCACATCTTGGCCTACTTTCATTCATAACAACATTTTTGACTACTCTCTGGATATTCCTTCTAACTTTCTGAAAACTCCCATTCTCATCTCATCCTGTTGCTATCTCCAAAAATGATTTTGAAAAAATATTTTCCCATCCTCTTCCTCCACTCAAGCCTCCCCCATTTTAAATTCAATGAGTCTAGATATCATTTCTATAGATCCTAATGGCAATTTAAACCAACCCAACCTAACCCAAGTATATTTTTTTCCTTTATCTTACAAATTCCTTTCTTTTATTTAAATATTCTTATTTCTAAAAATGCTGAAGAAAAACACAGGAGCCACAATCAACTGAGTCTGAAGCAAGCAACAATGATAAGGAGGAAAATGTGACCTTGAAAAAAAAGTAGAGGGCTTCAAGTAGTCTAACTTTCCACTCTCAAAGAAGAAGAAAAAGTGATACTTCATCTCAAACCCCTTTTTCTTCTAACAAATTTTTTTGGAGAATCATGATGCTGGTAAGTGATACCATACCTCTTAATACTTTACTCTGATTTAATTCTACTTTTTTTTAATAATTCATATCACTCTAGAACAAGTGGAAGTTGCTAAACAGACTCTAAAGTCTGAAAAGTAAAAATAAAAGCTCTCTTTAAGGAGGAATGATAGGGCAAAAGACTTGGAATAGAGGAAGTAAAAGCCATTTTTATGGAAGGATGATAGTGCACAAGACTTTGAGGAGAGGAAGTATGAGCTCTCTTTACGGAAGGAAGACAGGACACAAGACTTGGAGGAGAAGAGGATCAAGCTAACTCTTAGTATTGAAAAATCAAAGAAAGAGGAGAAAACACTCAAGAATCAAAACTTAATGGAACAGATGAAATTTAAGCATTATCTCAAAGAAATTTTTTTTAATGGAATGTGTTAAAGCCAATAGATCTTATGAGGAAGTTGAAAGTCTAATGAAATTTTTTAATGACTAGTGTGTTTTATTTCTTTCATACTTCAACTTTTCATAATTATTTGTACATAAATTTTACAATAATTTCCTGTATTTCATTACTCTATCCATCATTAGTTAAAGTTTTGTATTTTAATGTTAAAAATTATTTTTTAAATAAATTTTTCAAATATCATTTGAAAATTTGCCAATCCCCCCCCCTGCACTTTCTTTAAGTAAGGGGTGGGTATCACCAAAATTATTTTGAGTCAAGAATCTTGAAAGTCTTATATGAACATTTGGCATTACTACCACCTGCATTTTACGGGTATCGCCAAAATTCTTTTAAGTCAAGAATTTTGTAAGTCTTATAAGAAATTGTTGCAATAATTCCCCCTGCATTGTATTGAAGTAAGGGAGAGGTATCACCAAAATTTAAAGTCAAAATTTTTTCATGTCTTATATAAAAATTTGGCAATAACCCCCCTGCATTTTATTGAATTAAGGGGTGGGTATCACCAAAATTTTTACAAGTCATCAATTTTGCATGTCAGATTTGAAAATTTGGCAGTACCCCCCCCTGTATTTTATTGAAGTAAGGGGTGGGAATCACCAAAATTTATTATAATTATGTAAATTAATATACAAAAAACTAATATATTAATTTCCCTAGGTTTGAAGTAATGAAAATTCCTCCTGGCAAAATGTGGACCAAGTCTAGAAACTAAGTTTGGGACTTTCCACAGGTATAGGCAAGATGAGCCCCATGAAATAATTTAATGTTATCATGATTACTGTTTATAAAACACAAGTTTGTTGGCCCGTTACTTTACTTGAGGAATCTGAAATATAAGCGTTATTTAATAAAATTTATGAAAAAATAAAAAATATTTGATAACTAAACTCATCCCCATAGTTTTTTGATCTATTTAAAGTTTTTTTATATTTGTTAAATTTACCTCCTTTATTTGCCTTGTTTATTTGGTTGATTAATTTTTTACTGATTTGAAAAGAACATCCAAAATGTCTGAACTCTTGACAAGATTACAAGCCAGGTAGAGCTGTGGTCATTTGGTGATGATCCTGAGAAGAGTTCCAAACTGTTTCAACCATGCCATTTCACAAACCAAAATCAATCATGCACTGATTTATGGAAAAATATAAGCCATGTACTTTAATTTTAGTTGGAGATGGTATTGGTTGTCCAGTTATCAGATTGATATATGATATAGTTCCAAAAGTAAGATAAATGGTGTCATTCCTATCAATATGAATCTTATTGTGGAATCCTGAATGAGTAATAATAACAATAGAAAATAAAAAGATATTGGTTGCTAATTTCTTCCTATTCTGGGTCACACCAACTTGGTAGAAAGTTGATGATTCTTTTAAAAAAGAGTTATTGCAGAGTTTTTTGAGGCGAAGAGAAAGAAAAGTATTAAAAGAAGGTAAGGCGTCAGCCGGGCTACTAGACTTACCTGGTAAAATAATTAATTATTTTACTAAGGTGAAGCCACAACTTTTTAAAATACTTACTAATATTTAATTATTTAACATTTACTTATAATTTACTTACAACCAACTAAGCTAATTATATTAAGTAGTGTAAATAATCAAATTAAGTAAGTGTCCCATACATTTTTACTCCATAACACTGTGTTCAATAGAATAGTTGATTGGGAATAAAAATTAATAATAAAATTATAAAAAAAAACCTTAAGATTATTATATTACTTCATTGAGAGATCAGGAATTCCGTGAATCTAATATAATTAATTTAATTGTGATGTAATTAATTGTGACAGTCGAAGGAAATCATACTTTATTACTAAAAAAATTGATGCCCTTGTTGACGTACCAATTAATTTATTTTCTTATGTCATATATATACTCCTTTTAGTCATCTTCTTTCTCACATTCTTACAGTAGATGGTGTAAATTCCATGTCTTTTATTCCCTCATGTTTTGCCTATAAAAGTCCCTCACTTTTGGGCTTTTCAAAAACATTCATTACTTACTTATTTTATTATAACTACATATAAGACTATTTATTATTCTTTTAGTATTTAAATTAAAGCCGTAATTCTAAACTTTTAAATAAAATAGAAATTATCCCTTTACCTCTTTATATTATTTGAGTAAAAAATCTTTTAAAGATAAGAGAAATACGTAAAAATTTTGAATCCTTTGAAATCCACTGTTGCCATAATTGGAAATCCTTGAAAAATCTTCTAGACTTGAAGGGCCACCCAACATAAGGTGTCCCATAAGCAAAAATTCTCATCTTTTTCAGATTAAGGTAATTTTTTAATTAAAGAACAGATTCCTATGGAAATAAAATGAGTGACATGATTCTAAGAATGAAAAAAATATAATCAAACATACCAAAAGAATAGCCTTTAACAAAACCTGGTCTAAACATGAAATAAATTAAGTGAAATTTAAAAAAAAGGCTCAAATTTAAAGGTCAATATCTCAGCAACCACTTAACCAAATTAAAATCAATTTATTTGAAATAAAGATAGGATTTAGAAGAATCTTCATCTAAAAGAACTTAAGATTTGAATAAACCTAACCCTAATTTTGACTTTGATTTTCAAAATTTGACAAAAATTTGAAAATTGATGATGAAAAATCCAACAAGATGGAGATGTAAGTCTGGATAGTCATCAGATAAGAGTTTCAGAGGCCTCATTCTCTAATTATGAAATATAAAAACATAAAATAAATTAAGTAACATTTGAAAAAAAGGGCAACCTTTTAATGTCAAAATCTCAGCAACCACTGAACCAAATTAAAACCTGTTTGTGGGAAATAAAAGATAGGCTTCAGGAGAATCTTAATTTAAAGGACATGTGATTTAAATAAGCCTAGCCATAATTTTTTACATAATAAAGTGAAATAAAAAGAATTAAATTGGGAAAAAATGGCTCAAATTTAAAGGTCAATATATCAGAAACCACTGAATCTGTCATGCTGATATCAAGTAAAGAGATGTTGTCGGTCAGTCGTCTAGAAGAAGGTAAGAAAAATAGGAGAAAAGGAGGAGAGAAGGAGGAGGACAAGGGAAAATAAAAGGAATAATTTGTAATAATATATTTAATTTTATTTAAGAGGGAAAACAACAGCGAGCAACTTTGAGAGATGACAAAAGCTTAGTATTTATTAATAATAATATTATTCAATGTAAGGATTCTGCGCGGCAAACACTTTTAATTACTATCAGACTTAAAGCAACCTTTAATTTGTTATATAGACTTTTAATTAGAATTGTATTACTAATAAAAAAATATAAACGTAATAAAATAGTTATTTAATTTGTTGAGTGTTTAATAAGTGATGAGGCTACAGGGGATTATCCAAGGCCCTTTTATAGGCAATGGGTCCTCTGAAGCGCTACTATATTTGTAAATACAATGATTAGAATAGAATAAAACAAATATATCAAAGAGTAAATGAAACATAACAATGTAGAGAAAAACATGAAACAAATAATTAAAACCCCAATTAAGAATCCAATTTTCCCGCCATTAATTCCCAAATCAGTAAGTGAAAATAGTGAATAACTAAACAAGATTGGAACATAGGAACTACGAGAAAAATAATTCCAAACAGATGGTACAGTCTGATTAAAGGATATTTTAAGTGAAACAAAAAAAATACTTTGACGCAACAAAACATGTAATTAATCTCAATTTAGTATAAATTAATTAATTAATTTTTCCTGACACAATTAAGGGTCAAAAGAAGCATCATTAATTATTGTTTAGTATTATATGAAAGGTGTTATTTAATATATAAATTTAAATAATTAATTTAAATATATTATAAGTCAATTTTACACTTATGATTATAATATATGTTTTTCAATTAATTAAATATAAATTTATAATTATTAAATACATAAAAATGCGCCCTTATTTGTAGAATATATTATCTTATGTTCAATTTAACTTGTATATAAAAATTTATATAACCAATAAATTTAATGTAACACTTGTATATAATAAAATACTTATATAATTTTATTATGCAATAAAATATTAAGTTATATTCATTAAATACAATTCTTACCCACTCTTTCAGGTTTTACAAGTTACATATCATTTACTGGACTCCTGGAATAGCCTGGCTGACAGATGTGAACTAGCTTGAATGGTCAGTTTTCTAGAGGATTTCAATGGTACTATATGAATACTGTAGTACAAATCTAATAAGTATTAAAATAAAACTCAATATAAGGGTCTTAGTAATTTAAATCTCACTAATTATAAATGGCTTACAATCTTATAGTTGGTAGAAAAATAGATTTAATAATTCAGATACTATTCAAAGACTTTATAAGTTCTATTGATATTTATTGTAAATTTTATTGGTTATATTTTTAATTTTAATGATAAAGAATGTAGTAAACAAGGACAAAAACCCCCACCTTTTATACACAATAGGGGGTATCAATGTTGACCGATCCGCAATTAAATTAATTGCAGAAAATAATCTGCATACTCCAATTATCTTCCACAATTATTTTTGCTAATAATTGAGTTATTAGACACTTTACGTTGTAGACAATCCTATAGTACTAGCTATAGGCCTTGACCAAGGGAGTTGGAGAAAAACCAGAGAGAAAATCCCCTGTCCCTTTAGAAAAATAGAGTGAGATTTACTTGCTAAAGTAAGTTGGTTCCTGTTTTGCTAAAGCCCCTTTTAAACACACTTGACTGCTTGATGAGCCAAGAAAGTAGTCCCCAGATAGACTACCAGACCAAAGAACTGAAATGTAGAACAAAGTCCACACCAGAGACAGCAAAGATACTTGATGTAGGCTGCAAATCCACACCAGAGACAGCAATAATACTTGCTATAGCTTGCAAGACTATAACAGAGAAAACAGTTTCCAAAGTTAAGTTAAATGAAGAACTCACTTGCAACAAACACAGCCAATTGTGGCCAGAAAACAGTGAAAACTGAGTGAGGAACAATGAGATCACCTCCGGATGGTTGTATGATGATTAAGGTTGCCCCAAACTGTCTTATTCACTATGTACACACAGACCACTAACTAAGAGCCCATGCGCACCCACCAATCTGGCGCCTGTACCTTCCAGATTGCATAAAAAACCCTCCTGGAGCGCTCCCCAACCTCCTAAAAGAGAGGAGGGCGGGCCGCCCGACGTCGGAGATGCCTCCTGAAGCGGCCCGGCCTCCCTGAAGCCAGAAAACCAATAAAAACCACCAATCTACTTAGAAAAATTAGCTACAACTACTAAAACCTTTAAAACACGGAATTTCACTATAACAACATTGAGACATGAAATATAGAGAAAAATTAGCTCTATCAAATGGTACTAAGCACTTAACCCTAAGACTTAAGGTTAGCCCGTAAAACACAAAAAACAAAATTAAACAGCAATCTTTTATAAATGAAAAATGAGGAAATGACCCCTTAAAACTCAGAATATGAAAAATGTCTTCAAGACATAAAATATAGAGAAAAACCAGGGCTATCCAATGATAGTACCCACATACCCGCAGACCTAATATCCACGGAATAAAACCAGAAAAATACCAAATTCCTTAACAGATGTCAATTAAGACATGCACAAACAGCGCCAAATCACACAACAAAGGCCCCTGCCAATGTTGGAAGACCACAATGTGTCAATGTTAACCTCTTATCCAACATTTTTTTACTCAGTTTTTCATAGCCACATCTTTGACAACTTTCTGTCATAACCACATCTTGACCTACTTTCTGCTATTAACACATCTTGGACTACTCTCTGGATATGCCTTTTACCTTGCTGCACACTCACATTCTCATCACATCCTGTCCATTCTATCTGCTCAGAACCCCTCACCAACTCATCTGCTTGTTTCTGCTCCTTTTCATCTCGCTATCTCATCTGCTTTTTTCTGCTCCTTTTCATCTTCATTTATATTTTAAAATGCCTCGTCGTCCTAGATCTTCTCAAAGGCAGACATCACCCAGTTGTTCTTCAAATACCACTACTCCCTCTTTCCCCCACTCAGCTGAGAAATCTAAGACTGTTCAATTAAAAAAAGATGATCATCTCATTCTTATTAACTGGCTGAAAATCAAATCTAACTATGATTCTTGTTTTGGTACTAAGTATGAAACTAAAGTAGGACGGCCCCCAGCATCAAAAGTTAATGGCTATCTTCTAATGGCAAATGAATTAGAAAATAAGACCAAGGGAAGGAATGATCTTTTACCTAAACAGATTTCTGAATGCTTCAAGCATTACCAAGCCAAATATAAGAAGGCAAATGCTCTTTTATTTTCCACTGGTTTTGGGGTTACTGACATTGATATAAATAAGGGTATCAAATCCATAGACAAAAAACTTGAATCTTTATGTCCTTACTTTAAAGAGATGGATGCTATTTTTGGAGAACGAGCTGATGTTAATCCTGTAAACATTTTGAATGGAGAAGATCCTATCTCCAAACATGATGTTGAAGCAAATCTTTTCCCATCCTCTTCCTCCACTCAAGCCTCCCCTCATTTGAATGAGACAAATCAAGATAGCTTTTCTGTAGATCCTATTTGTGATTTAACCCAACCAAATCTAACTCAGTTCTGTTTCTTTTTTCTTTTATATTATCAATTCTATTTTTTATTTACTTATCTTTTTCTTATTTCTTAAAAGGCTGATGAAAAAACCCAGGATCCTCAATCAACTGAGTCTGAAGGTAGTGAAAATGATGATGAGGAAAATATGACCTTGAACAAGAAGGGTAGGGCTTCAATTAGTCTAAATTTTGTCTCCCAAAGTAGACCAAAAAGTGATACTTCACCACAAACCCCTTTTTTGTCTAAGGAACAATTTCTAGAGAAACGTGATGCTGCTAAGTGATACCATACCTCTTATTACTTTACTCTGATTTTCTTCTACTTTATGTTAATTTTTATTATCACTCTAGAACAAGTGAAACTTGCTAAAGAGACTCTAACCTTTGAAAAGAAGAAATACAAGCTCTCTTTAAGGAGGGATGATATGCTACAAGATTTGGAAGAGAGGAAGTAGGAGCTCTCTTTACAGAAGGATGATCAGGCCCAAGATTTGGAGGAGAGGAAGTAAAAGCTCTCTTTACGAAAGGATGGTCGGGCCCAAGATTTGGGGTAGAAGAAGTTTGAGTTAACTCTAAGTATTGAAAAATCAAAAAAGAGGAGAAAACACTCAAACAATAAAACCTATTAGAGCAGATGAAATATAAGTTTGATCATGAAGAAAATTCCAAAAAAAAGATTTCTTGATATAATGTGTTAAAGCTAATAAATCTGTTGAGGAAATTGAACATTTAAAGAAATTGTTGGATGACTAGTTTGTTTTATTTCTCTCACACTTCCACTTTTCCTATTTATTTGTATATAAAATTTACAATAATTTCCTGTATTTCATTACTCTATCAATCATTACTTGAATTTTTGTATTTTAATGTTAAATATTCATTTTTAAAATAAAATTTTCATGTCTCCTTTGAAAATTTGACTACCCCCCACCCCTGGATTTTTTTGAAGTGAGGGGTGGGTATCACCAAAATTCTTTCATGTCATGAATCTTGAAAGTCTTATATGAAACTTTGGATTTACTACCCCCTGCATTTTACCGGTATCCCCAAAATTCTTACATGTCAAGAACTTCACAAGTCTTATGAGAAATTTCCGAACAACCCCCCTGGATTTTATTGAAGTAAGGGATGGGTATCACAAAAAAATTTTCACCAAAATATTTACAAGTCAAAAAAAATCTATATCTGTTTTAAAAAATTCGAAATACTCTCCCCTGCATTTTGTTGAAGCAAGGGGTGGGTATCACCAAAATTTTTCTAAGTTATCAATTTCACATGTCAGATTTGAAAATTTGGCAATACCCCCCCTGCATTTTATTGAAGTAAGGGGTGGAAGTCATCTAACTTTAATATAATTACATAAATTATTAAATAAATACCTAATTTATATCAATTTCACTAGTTTAAATTAATGACAATTCCTCAAGCCAAAATGCAGATCAAATCTAGAAAAAAAAGTTTGGGACTTTCCACAGGTATAGGCTAGAGGAACCCCATCAAAAAAATAAATGTTATCATGATTACCTGTTATACAACCAAAGGTCATTGGCTCATCAGTTTACTTGAGCAAATTGAAATATAAAAAATTTTTATTAAAATTTTTTGATGACAACTCTAATCCCCATACTTTTTGGATTTAGATAAAGTTTTTTTAAATCAATTAATTTTACCTTCTTTCTTTACCTTGTTGATTCTTTGAATCAACATATGACTGATTTGAAATGAGAAACCAAAATGTGTTAAATCTTGACAGGATTCCAAACCAGGATGAGCTTTGGTCATTTGATGATTATTTTTAGAAGAATTCCAAATAGTTTCAATGATACCATTTCCCAAACCAAAATCAATAATGCACCAGTGGTCTGGAAAATATAAACCATGTCCTTTGATTTTAGCTGGAGATGGTATTGGTTGGCCAGTTATTGGATTGATATATGAGAATATACCAAAAGTAAGAAAATTGGTGTAATTCCTATCAATATGAATCCTATTGTGGAATCCAGAATGAGTGATAATAACATTAGAAAATAAAAGATATTCATGGGTGATATCTTCCCATTTGGAGTCACACCAATTTGGTATTCCAACTTTGGTTGCAAGTTCATGATTTTTTTCAAATGCTTTATTACAGAGCTTTTTGAGTTGAGAGCAAGAAAAAAGTTAAAGGAAGGTAGAGTGTCCCATAAGCAAGAATCTTCATCTTTTTGATCTTTGGTGATATTCTTGAGCAATGAATATATGCCTATATATATGAAATAAGTGAAATGATATTAAGAATGGAAAAAAAATTATTAGACATACCAAGAGAATATCCTTAAACAAAACCTGGTCTCCAACCAAATCAAATCATCATACCACCCAACAAATTTGTATTCCTTATAGGTAATCGAACCAAAGCCAATTGATAAAGAGTTATGATAAGATCCAATAGTTGATTAAAAGATTCATCTTTTACACCATCAAATGAATGAACTTCCAAAATGTATTGAGCCTTATAAGTATTACTGATAACTGCAACAACTTGATCATCTCCGAATTTGGTTAGATATTTGATATCTTCTGGTAATTTTTTTGGATATTGATTTTTTTTATCTACTTTAGTTTTATGAAAAAAAAAAATGTTTGGGATATGAGGAAAACAACTTTCACAGAGAATTTTTTTTTCAGATATCTTTTCTTCTGATGAGACTGATTATCTTTAATTTTTTTTGATGATTTAGATGATGAATTTTTTTTTTCAGATATCTTTTCTTCTTATGAGACTGATTATCTTAAATTTTTTTGGATGATTTAGAAGAAGAATTTTTTTTCAGATATCTTTTATTCTGATGAGACTGATTATCATTAATTTTTTTTGATGTTATAGAAGATGATTGTATTGAAGTTGATTTTGAACAAGATGATTGTCAGCCAGGCTATGCCAGGAGCCCAGTAAATGATATGTTGATTTATTGGACCTGAAAGAGGGTGTAAGGATTGCATTTGATATATATAAAATAATATTTTATTGCATAATAAAATTATATAAGTATCTTATTAAATATAAGTGTTATATAAATTTTATTGTTATATGAATTATTTATACATTTAAATTAAGCATAATATATTTTATATTCTACAAATAATGGCGCATTTTTATGTATTTAATAATTATAAATTAATAATTAATTAATTACAAACATATATTATAATTATCTGTGTAAAATTGACTTATAATGTAATTAAATTAATTAATTAAATTTATATGTTAAATAAATCTTTTTATATATTATTAAACAATAATATTGGGCGCTTTTTTGACCCTTAATTGTGTCAGTAAAAATATTAAATAAATTATAACACTTATTTAATAATATGGAATTAAAATTCTCACTTTAAATTAGATATATCATTAAATTAATTTTACGTTTCATTTAAACTAATTATTTAAATAATTACATAGTTAAAACAATTAATTAAAATTGCTTTACACTGGATTGAATTGATTACATGGACTATTGTGTGAAAATAATTCTAATTGTTTTAATTGAACCCTTTACATCCTACTGTAATGTCTGTTTTGGATTCCTTTTCTCACAGTTCTTATGTTTCAGGCTTACTTAGTTACTACTATTTGAATTAACTGTTTTGGGAACTTATGGTGGAAAAATTAGTTACTTATTCATGGATTTAGTTAATTGTTTCATGTTTTTCTCTTAATATTTATGTTTAATTTCTATTTTTTTATATTCATGTTTTAACTTATTAATATTTTGTATATACTGATTTGTGGCGTTTCAGAGGTCCCCTGGTCTATAAAAGGGCCTTGGGTAATCCCCTTTAGCCCATCGCTTACTATTACACTCAACTCAATTTCACTTTATTATGTTTATTATATTTTTTTAGCATTAGTAATCTAATTTAGAAAGTAAATAAATAATTCAAGGTTGCCTTAAGTCTATCAATAATAACAAGTGTCTGCCACGCATTGAAAACAACTACTTATTAAATACTTATATTAGAATTTATTAAACCTCACTGTCGTATAAAGTCCCTAAAATCTATTTGTTGCCTCTCCTTTAAAGTAATTATACTATTTTATTATTTTATTAAATTCCCTTTTACATTATCTTTTCCCTCCTCTCCATTTCCTCTCCTTTTTTCCCCTTCTTGTAGACGACTGTCCGATAATGATAGAGATGATAAAGATGAAGATGATAAAGAGGATAAAGATTAAGATGATTGAGAAGTAAGGGGTGAATCTGAAGAAGAAGACATTTTTTTGATCTGAAAAAAATTTAAATTTTTAAAAAAAAATTCAACACATAATTTTAAAAAAAAACTCATGTAATAATATCTTTTAAAATAAAATTTAAATCAACATCCTTTTAAAAAAAAAAAAAATTAAAAACAAAAAAAAAATTTAAAAATTTTCAGTAAAAATAATTTCAAAAAAAAATACAAAGGAAAACCTGAAGTTTGGTTATAAAAAACCTTCACAGAAAATCCTGTCAAAATAATTTAAAAATAAAAATAAAAAAAATAAGTAAAAGAAAAATCAAAACAAATTAATTAAAAAAAATTAATTCAGTAAAATTATATGTAAGAAAAATTAAAAATTAAAATCAAAACCTTTTTTATTTTGTAATTTACAGGGAAAGACCTTAACAGAATGGAAAAGTTTTTTTTTCTAAAATTCTGCCAAAAAAAAAATTACATTTTAGTATGTTTTTTAAAAAATAGGTAACTCCTCTTTAACTCCCATAACAGTCCCCTTTTTCCCCCTTTATTTCTCTGAAATCACCTCTAAAATCCCTCCCTACTTGCCTCAAAACCACCCTCAAATCCCCTCCTTGCCTGTCTCAAAATTCCCCTGAAACCCCCTCCTTAATTACCAAAAATCCCCCCAAAATCCCCCCTCACCCCTCTTTGAATGTTCCAAACCCCCCCTTCCCCCCCTCTTTAGCCGCTTCAAACCCCCCCTTCCACTCCCCTTAAGCCTCCTCTAGCCCTTCCTCCTCCTTAACAAACAATCACTAACGATTGTTTGTTAAGTAAACAAATCACTATTGATTTGTTTACTTAATGAGCAATTGTTAGTGATTGTTTGTTAAGAAGGAGGGGGGGTAGATGTCAGCCAGGCTATTCCAGGAGTCCAGTAAATGATATGTTAACTTATAAGACCTGAAAGAGGGCGTAAGAATTGTATTTAATGTATATAAATTAATATTTTATTGCATAATAAAATTATATAAGTATCTTATTACATATAAGTGTTATATTAATTTTATTGTTTATATAAATTTTTATACATTTAAATTAAACATGATATATTTTATATTCTACAAATAATGGCGCATTTTTATGTATTTAATAATTATAAATTTATATTTAATTAATTAAAAACATATATTATAATTATAAGTGTAAAATTGACTTATAATATAATTAAATTAATTATTTAAATTTATATATTAAATAACACCTTTCATATAATATTAAAAAATAATTAATGACGCTTCTTTTGACCCTTAATTGTGTCAGGAAAAACAATTAATTAATTTATACTAAATTGAGATTAATTACATATTTTGTTGCGTAAAAATATTCTTTGTTTCACTTAAAAATCTTTAAATTAGACTGTACAATCTGTTTTGAATTATTTTTGTCATAGTCCCTATTTCACAGGCTTGTTTAGTTATTCACTATTTTTACTTACTGATTTGGGAATTAATGGTGGGAAAATTGGATTCTTAATTGGGGTTTTTAATTATTTGTTTCATATTTTTCTCTACATTGTTATGTTTCATTTACTCTTTGATATACTTGTTTTATCCTATTATAATTCTTGTATTCACAAATATAGTGGCGCTTCAGAGGACCCATTGCCTATAAAAGGGCCATGGATAATCCCCTGTAGCCTCATCACATACTATACACTCAACAAATTTAATATATTTTTACATTACGTTTATATTTTTTTTATTAGTAATAAAATTCTAATTAAAATTACATATAACAATTTAAAGGTTTCTGTAAGTCTGATAGTAATTAAAAGTGTTTGCCGCGCAGAACCCTTACCTTAAATATTATTATTATTAATAAAGCCTAAAGTTTTGTCATCTCTCAAGTTACTCGCCGTTGTTTTTCTTTTAAATAAATTAAATAATCTATTACACTTTATTTCTTTTATTTTTTTTCCCTTGTCCTCCTCCTTTTCTCCTCTTTTCCTTACCTTCTTCTATACGACTGACCGACAACTGAGGGCCTTTCCTAAACGACGACAACAATCAATCCTGGCGACGAACGACAAACGCACGGACCACCTAGCAAAAAAGAAAGTTTTGCTGCGACCGTGTTTCGAACTTGGGTTCGATATATAAGGTTTATATTATATTAATTCATATATTATTTTGAAGTGATTTTCTATCACTATAGTAAGTTCAACTTTGCACCTCTCACTCATATTACTATATTTTTACTGCAATAACAGTGATTGTGGCTTACTTGCTGATTCACTGATTGTAAGTGTTCAATTATTAAAAAAAATTTTTTTTTCCTAGTTGACCATTATAGAGTGTTAAATCCTCTTAGTCCTAGAAGAATTGACATTATTAATAATACAAATTGAATTATTAAATTAATTTTTTATTATTATTAATTATTGTTAATTTTGGTTGACTTAAAAGTACTTTATGCTTAGTCCCAAATATATTGCCATATTTAATATTGGTAATTAATTGGTTGAATTAACTTGATTGATTATTCCCAATTTAACCTTGCAATCCATTTTATTAATTAATTTTTTATAATTATTACTTTATATTAAAATTTTTTTTTTTATAATTTAATTAATAAATTTTTTTTTATTTTTGGAGCAATTATTAACTAACTTTTATTATTTTTTTAAAAAAAGTTAATTAGTCTTCCCACTATTATGTCCAACAATTTGGCTGAAAAAATGGATAACATGCAAGTGGATGAAATTGAAATTGACTATGATGCTGATACTGTGAGTTCTTCTAAAGTTGGACATAAAAAATCTTATGCTAACACAAAAAATTCACATAATTCAGGATGTGGAAATGACAGGAGATG
This sequence comes from Hemileia vastatrix, assembly GCA_030280995.1. Taxonomy (NCBI): domain Eukaryota; kingdom Fungi; phylum Basidiomycota; class Pucciniomycetes; order Pucciniales; family Zaghouaniaceae; genus Hemileia; species Hemileia vastatrix. The sequence continues at coordinate 4,391,579 of JASXTE010000011.1, forward strand.
TAAACAAACCAAACCCCCTTCCCCCAGCACAACAGAAGGAAGTAAAGCCTCTAGTACCTCAAGAAGGTCTTCCAAAAGGATTCAAAATAAAAAAGCTTCCTCTACCACAACAAATCAGCAAACTGTCCAGTCATATAAAAGAGCTGAAGACAGAAAATATGAGGTACAAAGCAAAAGTAGACACCTTGTGGGATCAGGTTCAAGAACTCAGGAACCAGAATCAGGCCCAGGCCCCTCCTCAGTTGCCTCCCAATCAGCCTCAGTTTCAGGCTCAACCTTCACAGCCACCCAGCTCAACCATCCAAAATCCAAATACTATGGAAGTAGAGCAATGGAAATGGGATTATCTAATGAGTCACTACCAACAGAATGTGCAACACCCTCCTCATCATCAGCCTGGCCCATCCAGAACACCCAATTTCCATCCACCTCCTCATCCCTACAAAAAATGCAGGAGAAAGAAGGCCCAAGTACAATCCCAAACCCAGTCTCAGGGGAAGTTTCCTCCTCTGCCATGGTAAGTAATTTGGTTGATAGTCACTTGGGTATGTTTTCTAATAAAACTTCTTCTGCAGGTAATATTATTGAACATGGTGAAAGAACAGTTAAACCTGTTAAAAGACAGCTTCCTGTAACTAGTAGCCCTATTGATGTAATTAGCAAATTGTCATTTGATGAACCTTTAAATTTAACTTCTACTTCTTTAATAAATCCTTCTGTTGCAATTAAAAATGATTCTGTTCCCCCTGAAATCTATACCTTAATTGAAAGAACTTCTGAGGAAATATTGAAAGATACCCTTGATTTTAATGTTGTGAAAGACAAACATTTGAGAGATGTGTTAATCCATGAAAATGATAGATTAAATAATTTACACTTGCAATGTAAAGTGAGTTCTTCTGTACAAGATACAGCTTATTTAAAAATCAAAGAAACCTTGAGTATTATTCTTAGTCAACAAAAACAAATAAGAAGTGACCATAGAGCTATCTCAGATAGAAATATCAGTCTACATAAGACCTTGAGTGAATTGAAACCCCTTATTGAAGAAAATTATTCATTAAAAAATTAAATAAAATCTCTGCGAAATGAGTTTAAAAAGCTAAGAAATGATTTCCATGCACTGAGTGCCAAACACTCAGTTTCTGAGGACAGAAATGTTCGATCTCTTGCAAAAGTAAATGGCCAGATGTCTGAAATTCCAAGAATAAGAAACTATGTGTCTGACCTGCAGGAAAAATTCTCAACCTTAACCATCAATAATGAATTGAATTAGAATGCTGTCAATAAGCTGCATAAAAATAAAGGGAAAAAACCTGAGCAAAGTTCATCCTTTCTTCCTCATATTTCAACCATTAAACATACTGACAATGAGTCTGTAAAATCTTTTGCTACTAGCAAAAATCTTGTGATGGTCATGCACCAGCTGTTTCTGTAAATAATGAAATTTCTGAACACCTGGCTAAACTTCAGGAATTATTAATGATGAATAATTCAAACCAAAAAGTGGACCATCCCAGTAGTCAGAAAAATTGGCCTAAAATAGACCAATATCCTACCTTTGATGGTGATTCTTCCTCTGATTGGCAACACTTTATCCAAAGAATTGATAATTTAAAGAGATCTTATAAACTACCTGATGAGGAAATTTTTTCTAAGCTAATTTCTTTAATTTCCAATGTAGCCTTGATGTGGTATGAATCTGTTCTTTTAGATAACAATCATTATACATGGAATGATTGGAAATCCTTGATTGAGAATCAGTTTGGTGGTTCAAAATTCAGGTTAGCTCAACAGAGACTGTATGAGAATACTAGATATATATCCTCCTCTGTTGAAAAGCCCATTGTTTTTCTGATGAAAATAACAAAAATCCTTAGAGCAATTGATCCAAAGATGGATTATGATATTTGGAGAGATAAAATCTTGTATAAATTACCAAATTCTCTTAGGGATTTGATTGTTGCTAGAACTGAGCATGTAAGGGAAAATTCTTCTTTCATTAATATCTGTAATGAAGTACTACTCAACCATAGATATGAACCAAAGAATTACCTTGGTAAATCTTATAATGATCAGAATAAACCTTCTACAAAGCTCCCAGAAAAATCTGGTAAACCCTCTGCCCCAGTTGCACCTAAAAAATATGCAACAAATACTTGTTATAAATGTAACAAACTGTGGCAGAAGGGTCATGTTTGTGACAAGAAAATTCATCTTGTTGAACAAAATGAAGACACTGATGAAGTTGAACTTGATGTCAATAATTCTTCCAGTGAATGTGAAAGTAATATCTCCTATGAAAATGATTCTGTTAAAGATGCTTTAATGTTGGAACAAGATATCCATTATTTAAATAATATATCTGAAGAATGTGTATTGGATTTATCTTCAGTAGAAAATGCTGAGATAATTAAAGATATCACTAACAATTCTATACCTATATCCCCTTTAAAGGCACCTGTTATCATTAATGGTAAAAATGTTGATGTAGTTCTTGATTCTGGTGCTGGAGGAAGTGTAGTGTCTGAAAAAGCTTTGGCTTCAGTGGATAAGGAATATTTGAGTAAATTATTACTTATAACTTCTGAAAAATGGAGAGGGTATGGTTCTACCTTATTTCCTATTGGCAAATACAAAACCTCTGTATTCTTCAAATATAATGGTGGTTTTGTCAGAGCTATTTGTGAGTTTGTTGTCATGAAAAATGATAATTTAAGCAATTGGTTTATTATGGGAAATGATATTTTAACCATGTTTGGTGTGAAACTGGACCCAGCAAATAATTGCTTTACCTTAGGAATGAATGGGAAAAGGAAATTCAAATTTTCCTCTCCTAGAACTTCTGGGCATTTGTTGAAATCTTGTAACTCACTGATCCAGTGTAAAGGTAAGAGGATTATATTATTGCCTCTATTACCTCTTTCCCTATGGCTTTTGCTCATGTTTCTCATGTCTTGGGAATTGTTCAGGAAGAGATGAAAATTACCTTATCCTGTAACTTGAGTGATATTCCTCCTAGTCTTAAGAAAAAACCATATCCTGCTTCTCCAACAAAAAGAAAGGATATTGAAGATAATATTGAAACATTATTAAAAATGAATATCTTTGAGAAAGTGGATGTCACCCCCAAATATTGTGTCTAGTCCCCAGTCTTGATTTCTTATGAAAAAGATAAAGCTAGATTATGTGGAGATTACAGAGCTTTAAACACTTATACTGTTGATGATATTTATCCTTTACACAGAATTAATTCAATACATGCTACCTTGCAAGGTGCAAAATTTATTAGTTGTCTGGATGGTAATAAAGGATATCATAAAGTTCCAGTTGAGAACAATTCTCAAAACTTTTTTCTTATTGCTACTCATATAAGAATATATAAGTATGTTAGGATGCCATTTGGCCCTAAGAATGCTCCTTCAGTTTTCCAGAAAGTCATGGATAACACTTTCCATCAAGAAATTAATGAAGGTTGGCTCATGGTTTATATTGATGATATTATTGTTTTTTCTAAAACTTTTGATGAACATATGATTCACTTGAATAGATTTTTCTAAAAAATGGATGAAATCAATATGACCTTATCTTTAAAAAAGTGTAAATTCGGTTTTATATCTTTGAAAGTCCTTCTCCATGTTGTGTCAGGCTTACAAATTTGTGTAGACCATAACAAAGTTGCTGCCATTCAAAATGTGAATGCACCAACTTCTGTAAGAGAAATTCAAAGTTTTTTGGGGATGTGTGGCTATTATAGACAATATATTAAAAATTATCAGGTCATAGCCTTGCCTCTTACAAAACTGACCAGAAAAGATGTTGCTTTTCTCTGGAATAATGACTGTCAAAAAGCTTTTGATACATTAAAAAGTTGCTTAATGACAGCCCCTATATTGGCTCTTCCAGATTTTAACAAGCCATTTGTCCTATATACAGATGCTAGCTTTATTGGTCTGGGTGCTGCCCTTCACCAGAAGCAAATTATTAATGATAAATCCTCAGAAGTTGTAATTTGTTATATTTCAAGAACCTTAAGAAATAGTGAATTGAAATATGGTGCCTCTCAATTGGAGTGCTTAGCAGTTGTTTGGGCTCTTGAGAAGCTTCATTACTATTTGGATGACCAAAAATTTGAATTGGTAACTGACTGTAGTGCTGTGAAGTCCCTCTTAAACCTGAAGACACCTAACAGACATATGTTCAAGTGGAAACTTGCTGTTCAAAAATACAGAGGACGGATGACAATTATCCATAGGGCTGGAAATGTTCACTCCAATGTTGATATGCTCTCCAGATTGCCTCTGCCAAATAATGACTCAAATCCTGCTTATGTAGCTGAAGATGATACTGTTCATATCCATGGTATATTTATAGTTGATATGGAAGAGGAGTTATTACAATTAATACTGGATTCATATGATAAGGATTCTGATTTAAATAAATTAGTTACTATCTTAAATGATCCTAAGAATGCTTCAATTCAAGCATTAATAAAAACTCTTCCTGCAAAGTATCAAAATGCTTTGAATAAAGGAAAGTTTTCTATTGAAGATGGTTATATATATTATAGAAGAAAGATTACTAATGTAATTGTAATTCATCCTTCTATGAAAGAAACTATCCTCAAACTTTGTCATGATGACATATTAGCTGGTCATTTTGATCTTGAAAAAACATTGATTAGAATCAAAAACACTGCATGGTGGGCTAATATGTCTGAAGACACAAAATTATATGTTGAATCTTGTGATTCCTGCCAAAAATCTAAAAGGTTAACAGGTAAGAGAGCAGGGTTATTACAACATATTGAAGAACCTAATGCTCCCTGGAAAATCATTAATATGGATTTTGTCACTGGTCTTCCTGTTGCAGGTAAAGACAGCTTTAACTCTTGTTGGGTAATAGTAGATAGATTCACAAAAATTTGCAAATTTATTCCAACCCACAAAGATGTATCCACCAAAGAATTAGCTTTCTTATGGTGGTCTTACATGTTTAATATTATTGGTTTTCCAAAATCCATTATCTCTGATAGGGATCCAAAATCCACTTCTGAGTTTTGACCTCTTTGATGGATATTTGTGGCTGTGAGCTAAAATTTTCTACAGCTCACCATCCTCAGACTGATGGTCTAGCTGAGAGAATGATTCAAACTCTGGAAGATATTATTAGAAGGTATTGTGCCTTTGGTTTAGAATATAAAGACAATGACAGATTTACTCATGATTGGGTCACTCTATTGCCTGGTCTTGAATTTGCATATAATAGCACTGTTCATTCTGTCACTGAGAAAAAGCCTTTTGAGCTTTGGTTAGGTTATGTCCCACATACTCCTGCTCAGATTCTCAATAATAAATTACCTAAGTTGTAACTACACCCTGGTGTAAAATCTTTCATGCAAATGCAACAGCTATGCAGAAAACATGCTCAGAGCTGTATTGATGAAGCATTTGAGTATGAAAAGAAAATATGGGATAAATCCCATAAAGAATACACATTTAACAAGGGTGATGAAGTGTTGATCTCTACTGTCCATTTCAATTTACAAGGTAACAACAAATTAAAAGATCCTTTTGTAGGACCATTTGTTGTTAAAAGAATGGTTGGTGATAATGCAGTAGAAGTTGTATTGTATTCTCCATATGATAGGAAACATCCTGTTTTCCCATTTCTTTGCTTAAGCCTTATACTTCCAACAGTGACTTATTTCCCAAAAGAAGGGGAAGACCTAAGAAAAACCCTCAGGAAGTCACAGAAACAGCAGAAATTGATAAAATTCTCAATGATAGAATTATCACTTCTGAAAGAGGTACTGAATATTTATTGAGATATAAGAACAAATCATCTGAACATGATGCATGGATACCTGGCAAGGAGATTTCAAATCTGCCTACTCTGTTGAAAAAGTACAAAAAGAAAAAATCTTAGAATTTTTTTTATTGTTTTTTTAAAGTGAGGGAGTGTCAGCCAGGCTATTCCAGGAGTCCAGTAAATTATATGTTAACTTATAAGACCTGAAAGAGGGCGTAAGAATTGTATTTAATGTATATAAATTAATATTTTTTTGCATAATAAAATTATATAAGTATCTTATTACATATAAGTGTTATATTAATTTTATTGTTTATATAAATTTTTATACATTTAAATTAAACATGATATATTTTATATTCTGCAAATAATGGCACATTTTTATGTATTTAATAATTATAAATTTATATTTAATTAATTAAAAACATATATTATAATTATAAGTGTAAAATTGACTTATAATATAATTAAATTAATTATTTAAATTTATATATTAAATTACACCTTTCATATAATATTAAAAAATAATTAATGACGCTTCTTTTGACCCTTAATTGTGTCAGGAAAAAAAATTAATTAATTTATACTAAATTGAGATTAATTACATATTTTGTTGCGTAAAAATATTCTTTGTTTCACTTAAAAATCCTTAAATCAGATTGTACAATCTGTTTTGAATTATTTTTCTCATAGTCCCTATGTCACAGGCTTGTTTAGTTATTCACTATTTTTACTTACTGATTTGGGAATTAATGGTGGGAAAATTGGGGTTTTTAATTATTTGTTTCATATTTTTCTCTACATTGTTATGTTTCACTTACTCTTTGATATACTTGTTTTATCCTATTATAATTCTTGTATTTACAAATATAGTGGCGCTTCAGAGGACCCGTTGCCTATAAAAGGGCCTTGGATAATCCCCTGTAGCCTCATCACCTACTATACACTCAACAAATTTAATATATTTTTACATTACGTTTATATTTTTTTTATTAGTAATAAAATTCTAATTAAAATTCCATATAACAATTTAAAGGTTTCTGTAAGTCTGATAGTAATTAAAAGTGTTTGCCGCGCAGAACCCTTACCTTAAATAATATTATTATTAATAAAGCCTAAATTTTTGTCATCTCTCAAGTTACTCGCCTTTGTTTTTCTTTTAAATAAATTAAAAAATCTATTGCACTTTATTTCTTTTATTTTTTTTTCCCTTGTCCTCCTCCTTTTCTCCTCTTTTCCTTACCTTCTTCTAGACGACTGACCAACAGTAGAGGTGGCTAAAGGGGAGTGGAAGGGGGGAAGGGGGGTTTTGAGACGGTTAAAGAGAGGAGAAGGGGGGAGAGTTGAGGCACCTAAAGAGAGGGGAAGGGGGGGATGAGGTGCCTAAAGAGAGGGGAAGGGGGGGTCATGAGGTACCTAAATAGGGGGGAAAGGGGGGATTTGGGACAGGCAAGGAGGGTGAAATAAGGGGGACTTGAGGAAGGTAAAGAGAGGGGAGAAGGAGTGACTTGAGGAAGGTAAAGAGAGAGGAAAAGGGGTGAAATGAGGCAGCTAAAGAGGGTGAAGGAGAGAAAAAAAAGAAAAAAAAAGAGAAAAAGGAGAAAAAAGAGAAAAAAAATTAGTCTAACCTTGAAAATAAAAAAAAGGACTTACAAAAAAAAACAAAAAAAAAACAAAAAAAACAAAACAAAAAAAAAAAAAATAAAAAAAAACAAAAAAAAAACAAAAACAAAACAAAAAAAAAACAAAAAAAAAAAAATTAAGCAAAATAAAAAAATTCATGATTAGCAAATAAAAAAGAAAAAAAAAAAGAAAAAAAAAGACTTACCTGGTGAGATGATTTGAGAAAATAAAAGTAACAAAAACATTTGAGTGATGTTTGAGGAGAGGATAAAAGGATTTGAGTGATGAATGAAAAAAAAAATCACTGAAAAAATAGGTGATTTCAGAAAATATGTGATTTCATGTTGAGCTGGTGAAAGAAAACCAATGAGCCATCCAAAAAAAAGATATTCACCGTTAATTCCAAAAAAAAATGAATATGAAACAAACCAAAATACCAAACCAAGGGAATGAAGTACACAAAGAGGACATTTGGAGAGTTAAAAAATAATTTAAAAGGGTGGTGAAGAGAAATGTTGGAGAGTAATAGGCATAATGATAGAGCATATGCCGGTTGAATGAATGTTTTGTGATTCAAGGGAGGGGAGTGCCAGTGCTGGTTCAGGATCCTCTTCTTCATAAAGATCATTCCACTCATCCTTTAAATCAGCTAGGATATTATGGAGTATAATGCAAGTCATGATCCAATGATTTTCAGTTTTGATCTCCACTTTTTTTTGAAATTGGATTCTGAGCTCCCGAAGACTAGAAAATTGTCCATTTACAATACCTATAGCATGTTCAATTCATACTCTTGATTGGGCAAGGTGATAATTAAATTTATTTTTGTGGTAATTTTCTAAGGTTGCACCACAGAAAGCAGGTATAATGTACTTCCCACTTGCATATGCTGAGTCTTCAAGGAGGTACTGAGATTTGTCAAAGTATGAGTCAGGGGTTTGAGAAATCCTCATTCTTTGGAAGAGGGAAGAGTCATGACATGAGCCAGGGCAGCCACTATGAAAAGCAATAAATTTTTTATTGACTTCCCATACAAGTTGAACGGCAATAGGGTATCTAGAAAGAAGAAAAAAAGTTAGTTTATGAAGGATGAGAAATTGGAGAAGATTTTAAAGAAACCTTTTTTTGCAATTAAAATAATGGTTGCTATCATGAGCAGGCTTTTGACTCAAAGGTATAGTTGTTCCATCAAAAAATCCTACACAGCCAGGTAAACCTTCAGCTTGCATTACTTGAGAGGATTCAAGTTGCTGTTCTGGAGTTGGCCAAGAAAGTTTTTGAGACTTGAGGGAAAGGATAGCAATCATACAGCGCTTGGTGTATAATATTCCAGTACCATATCCTATGTTAAAGAGATTATCCAAACGTCTTACAGCAGAACTGTTTCCATTTGAGCCAAAGCAACATGGTGCAACAGCAAGTTGGATGGCAGGATTACACTTTTTGTTATGGGAATTGTTATGAAAGATAGGATGATTGGAGATGAGTTGATAAAGTTTGAAGAAAGAATTGGGAGAAGGTCTAAAAAGTTGGGTGAAGTTTAAATGAGGAATGTTGAGAATGGAGGCCAGATCATATTGGGGATCATGATAAAGATTTGGCCCCCTGGTGATGATGTAACACTTTTTGGAAAGAAAACACATATAAGCTAAAGCATCTTCCAAATCAGAGTCAGATTTATAGTAAAGAACTAAAAGAAAAATAATAGCATTCATTGTTGAGTGATGTAGCTTCCTAGTAGAGAGGTGTTTCATTGTTGCCAGTGTAAGGGTTATGTGATGAGGGAAGTGGGAATTCACCACCAAAAATGCAGTTGGGCTGTGTAGATAGAAAAAAAACTTAAGTGTTTTCCACCAAAATTAAGTAGCATATAGTGAGGAAAGACTTAAGGATGGCATCAGCAATTATGAGTCATGTGACTTTCTTGCAAATCCATCATGGATGAGTTGAGTTTGGGATCAGGAATTAGGAATGGAAATTGGGGTATAAGAGGCTGGATAATGCATTATCGAGGATTCCTTATCCACTAGCCCTGGGGCTAGTGGATAATAATATTCTGCAATTAATAATGTCTGATCCCGAAAAAAAAATTCCTGATCCTTAATTGCAGATCCCTGAACATTGATACCCCCTAATAACTTCCCCAATGAACCCCTTGATTTATCAGCTCTATAAACCTTTAATGATACCTCAATCCAACTAATAGACATTTACATTATCATAAAGAGTGACCATTAACATAATTAGAATGATAACACCCACAAAAATCTTGTAGTAATAGGGATAAACCATCAAAAATAAAGATTAAGCAGAAAAGAGAGTATATGCCTGTAATACATTAAAATGAAAGACTAAAAAGCAAAATTAAGACCAATTATTACTCAATATTAAGCGGGATTAACAGTATAAATTATGGGGATATTCATGACATTAAACAACATGAAATCCCCATTCAAAAAAAACCAAAATTGACTGAGAAACCACTCAAAATCCTAAAAAAGGGTGTGAGATGTGGGGTAACTACATGAAGTCCTTAGCAGGAACTTTCACGGGTAAATACTTGAGTAATTTAGGCAAATGTAAGTGTGGTAGTGAATTAAAGTGCCAATCTTGAGTTTATTAATGAAATTAGTGCATATAATAAGGGTCAATGCACCTATAATTAAATTTAGACACTAAATAAGTGCCTGTCATCTATTTTAGTGTGTTTCCCTACAGTGGGTATAGAATGTAGGGTAATTATAGTGTGAAAAAGTTAATTTTTCTAAAAATGAAGCTATTCACACAGGAAAAATTCAGGCAGTAGGTGGCCAGTACACAGAAGCCATTTCTGGCATAAAAACACCAAAATTGAAAAGTGATATTTTTATTCATTTGAATGGCCAAATAAATATTTCTAATTAAGAAAAATTGATCTGTCAAAGCGCATTTTTAATATTATTAAATTTATAGTGCATACATTCAACTTTTAAGTGATTTAAATCACATTTATTGATTTTTACATATAATAATGAAAACAACAGCCTTAAGTCTACTTAAAAATTATGTAGGCTTATATTTAAGGTTCTTAAGATTACCCTAACATATTCTAACTTAATATTAAGTACATAAGACTTATAAAATGTGGATATATGCATGTATATAAGGTGTTGTAATGGCATATATTGTATTTTATCATAATTTTTACTTTTGTATACAACTTCTGTACTTTAATTTAATGTTCCCATGTATAGTCCATGTGTTTAACATAACTTATAAGTACTTCTAACTCAGTCCTTGGGATATCGAGGCTGACAGAACCAAATTCATATCTGTTTATGTGAAACAAAAGGTAGTCTTCAGGAGAATCTTAAATTTAAAGGAAAAAGAGATTCAAATAAACCTGACCCTAATTTTAAGTCTTATTTTCAAACTTTTACAAAAACTTGAAACATGCTAAAGGAGATGAGAACAAGGAGAGTTTAATAAATCTACTGTTATCTAGATAAGAGTCATTCATGTATTTAAGTATGAAATTTTCATAGAAGGAAAGAGATATCATTTGGGCATGAAAAAAAGGACCTGAAACTTACCTTGATTGAAAAGCAGGAAAAATAGAGTGAGAAAGATTGATGTTGGGATTTGGGAGAAATTGAATATTGAGTAAGTGAAATGCATAAAGAATTCTCAATGTATGTGTTTTAATGACATGGAGCCAAAAAAAAGTGAAATAAGGGAAAGGGGGATAATGACCATGCCAAGGAGGGATGTAGGGTAGGGTGATATAGCTAAAAAAGAAAGTAAAGAGGGAGAGAAAAAAAAGGTTAATTTTACCATAAAAAACAAAAATAACCATTTTCAAAAAAAATTTAGATACAAAAAAGAAAAAAAACATAAAAAAAATATAAAAAATATAATTAGCAGTTAAAAAATCAAAAAAATGAATAAAATGAATTAACTGGAGAGATGAGATGAGAAAATAAATAAAACCAAATTGTTTGAGGGATGTTTTAGGAGAGGAGGAAAGGATATGAGGGATGAATGAAAAAAAGAAACAGTGATAAATTAGGCAATTTCAGAAAATATGCATTTCATTTTGAGCTGGTGAATGAAAACAAATGAGAAATCCAAAAAAGAGACATTCAATGTAAATTAAAAATAAATGAATATGCAAAAAACAAAAAAACCAAACCAAGTGAATAAAGCACACAAGCTGAAAATCTGGAGAGTATGAAAAAAAACCAAAAGGGATGTCTTTCAAAATGTTGGAGGGTGATTGGAATAATGACAGAGACTATGCTGGTGGAAAAAATGTTTTATGATTCAAGGGAGGGGAGAGCTGGTGCAGTATTCGGATCCTCTTCTTCATGAAGATCATTGAAAAGACATAAGCTAAAGTGTCTTCCAAACCCAATTCAGAATCAGTGTCAGCGGCTAAAGTTAAAGTGATAGCATTCATAGCTGATTGAAGTTGCTTCCTAGTAGAGAGATTCTTTATTATTGTTGGTAGAAGGTTCAGATTATAAGTGGAAAATGAGAATTTGCCCCTAAATGAGCATGTGGGGTGTGTAAATAGAGAAAAATGTTATGTGTTTGCCACCAAAATTAAGGAGCATAGAATTAAGAGACTCATAAGGATGAGAAAAAATGTTAATTGATCTCCACCAAAATTAATTAGCATAGAGTGAGAAAAGACTTAAGGATGGAATCAGAAATTATAAGTCATGTGAATTTCTTAAAAAAGCATCATGGATGTGATGAGTTTGGGATCAGGCATTAGGAATGGAAATTGGGGTATAAGAGGCGGGATAAAGAATTATTGTGGATTCCTTATCCACTAGCCCTGGGGCTAGTGGATAAAAATATTCTTCAATTAATAATGTCTGATCCCAGGAAAAAAAGTTCCTGATTCCTAATTGTGGATCTCTCTGCTTTAATACCCACTAATATAAATCATATTAGATGTGAATATCCAAATTGATATTGAAAAAAATATTTGTATTCTAATTTAGTATTACTTTTTTTACATATTCTATAATTTGATTTGATTCAATATATTTTATTTTACTTGCTATGTCAGCTTATTTTCTAGGATGATGAAGATGAGGAAGTGGAGGTAGTTGAGCCCACCTAGCCAAGTTTGTTTGTCAAAGCAGATCCTGAGCTCTTGGTTGATAATTTAAAAATTTTAAATTTTGTTTTTCTTTAATAGCTAATTGATTCTTACTTTTTTGGCCGCAGTAATAAATGAAGAATTACTTATTGAGCCAGAGGTGGATACAAATGTCAAACCTTGAATTGAATTTGAACAACCAGTCAAAGTAGCTCCCTCATGTTTTACACTCACTGAACCCACAACTAATTCTTTGAATGGAAAGGTTTAATTGGACCAGATGTGGTTCAAGAAGCCTGGAGAGGCTCTTTGAACCAAGTCTGTTGCAACAATTTTCAATGTAGTTAACAGGATTGTCAATGTGGCTTCATATGATGTATCCAAGGATTTACTGGACATTGGAGAGGTGATTCCAGTTAGGGAGTAAGAAGTTTTTGAGAAGGGTAGGAAGTTGATTTGAAAAGAGGTAAAGAAAATGAAGGATTTAATATGAAAGGAAATAAAAGAGAAAATATTGAATTAGAGAACAGAAAAAGAGAAGAGAAAAAATGTGTATAGTATATCTTGAATATCTGTTGAATTCTGTTGTTTTAATTTTATTAAAATTTATTTATCTAAAAAGACAAAGATAGTTGAAAATTTTTTATTTTGAAAGAAAAAAGAAAATTTTAGTTTTATTTAATTTAATTTAATTTGAATTTATTTTATTTCAAAGTATTATTTTAAATTTTAGTAGTTCAATAGAAAGAAGAGAAAAAGAAAAATTTTGCTTTGAAAAAATTTTAAAAAAAAGAAATGTGTTTAAGAAATAAAATTTTATAGAATAAAAAGAAATGATTTAAATAAGGAAAGATTTCAGGTTTGAAGAGGATTGAAATGTTTTTGATTGGTTTTGTGAATATGTTTAAGAGATTAGAGTTTTTAAGGTAGTATAAAAAAGAATCAAAATAAAATAAAAGGAAAAAAGTTTTAATTTTAAAATGGAGGTTGTAGATTTTTAAGAAATTGAGTTGAGATTGATAAGAATAAAGAAAAATTTGAAAATAAATGGAAAGTTAATTGGTGTAATAAAATTTAGAAGAGAGAAAAGGAAAGTTTTGATTTGTTTTAATTTAATTTTAATAATTTCAATTTATGTTGATTTTATTTTTTTTTTGATTTGATTATTTTGGAATTGAGAAAGAGAAAGAAAAAGAAGTAAACATATAAGAAAATTTAAATTTATGTTTAAAGGAAAAAAGGAAAAATTTAATGAAGAATGTTTAGATTTAAGGCTTAGGCTTCTTAGGATATTTTAAATGAAAAGAATTTTAAAGATCAGGAGCATTTGAAACATTAATGGCTGTTTTCCAAGACATTTTATTTGAGTCATTGAGGTAGCCTTCCCATTACGCAAGGTATTGAAATTTCCCCTTGAACCTTCTTGAATCAAGAATCCAGCTTACTTCCCACTCTAGATGACCTTTTACTTTTACCAGTTCAAGAAAGGGCTGGCTCTTTCCCTGGTATATTTTTCAAGAAATTTCCAGAGAATATATGTTAAAGACAGGATGATTTGATTTACATTTTAAAGGTAAGTTAAGTCAAAATGCATTTTTAGAGACTTCAGTGTCAATTTTGAATGTAACTAAGTTCTTTTCAGATAGTTTCTTTGATGGTAAAGTTTTTTGAATATTTTTAGAGTTGATCCATACTTTATTGCCTTGTTTTAAAAGTGGAGCAGGTTTTCAATGTTTGTTGACCTGTTCCTTATATCTTCAATTTGTTGCCTTGAGGTTAGATTGGAGCTTGCCTTGATGTTGTGAAATTGTTTGAAGATAGTGCCAAGCAGAATTATTGATTACTACATGAACTGGATTTAATTGAGGATGTTGTCCATAGATTTTTTTAAAAGAAGATATTCTTGTCAAATAATGTTTTGATTTGTTATAAGAATATTTTGCCAATGGTAACCATGTGGTCCAATTTTCTTGTTAATAATTGACATACATTCAAAGATATTTTTTGAGGATTTGGTTGATTCTTTCTGTTTGTCCATCATTTTTAGGATGATAGGCTTTAGAAAGATTCCTTGTAATATTTACTTGTTGAAAAATTTGAGTCCAGGAAGTAGAAACAAACAGGGATCTTCTATCTGAAATAATATCAGTGGGTAAGCCATGTTAAGAAAATAAAAATCCTATAAATAATTTAACTAAACCTTCTGCAGTTTCACTAGTATTAGTTTTAATAAAAATATATATTTTAGAAAATCTATCAACTATGACTAACATAGAATTGAATTTATCTGATAGAGGTAATGGAGAGATGAAATACATTGAAATTGATTCCCATAGTATAGAGGGAATTGGAAGTGGTTGAAGCAACCCATACTTCCTGTGTTGATGGACCTTGATCCTATTACATTTATAACAGCCTTTAATACAGGCCTTGATTTCCTTGGTAATTCCTGGCCAGAAGAAAGCCCTATCTATTAAATGGTAAGTTTTATCAACACCAAAATGACAATCTAATGTAGAATCACATCTACTATTGAAAATCCATAACTTTATGTCCTTATTTTTGGGTATGACTACTTTACCTGGGAAGACTAACAGACTTGATTCTATACTGAATCTCTTGGCCCCTTTCTTCAAGAGTATTTTGTCTTTAACTCTCAAACAATAATCATCCTTTGATTGAGCTTCTCAAATGTTGGATAGTGGATTTTGAAATGATTGTGTTGTCATTAATTTAAGTTGATGATTCTTTAAAATTACTTTGTTGAAAATTGATTTCACATTTTCTGGATTTTTTTCAAAATTTTTCACCCCTGCTGTAGAAAGACTCTTACAGTTGTCTGGCTGGAAGCAGAATCCAAGGGTGTTGGATAAAAAGAAGAAAACCCTGTCCCTTTAAGTAAATAAAGAGTTCATAATTAACTAAGCTAAATCCTCTACTTAATAAGAAATTACCAATAAACTATTGTTGGTTAAAAGTGTTGAGATGTAGAATCAGTTTTTATTCTAATGAGGTTGAGAAACACAACAGTGAAGGTATATTCAGAAAAGTTATATAAATGATTGAAAAATATGATTTTATAAAGCTTTTATTTTTATAAGATTTAGTTTTTAAAATCTGATCCCTGATGATAAGAACTTTAAAATGGTACCCTTTATGTTAATATATATGATGATTAGTGAAATTAATAAATTGATATGTAAAAGTGTTATATTTATAAGGGAATTACCATTTATAATTTGTTATGAAAAATAATAATAAATGTTATATATGCTTTGTTGTGGTTGGTTGTTAAGTTGTCTGTTACTGTCTCTTCAAACTCTGTCCCCAATTCAGGACCTCCATCTACTGTTAAAAACTTCATCACTCCATAACTATATACCCAATTTTTCATCAAAAAATCTGCCACATTCCCAGAATTCAAATTAATAAGAGGCACTGCCTCTACCCAACCAGATAAATAATCTCTGGCTACAATCAAATATTTATATCTCTCCTCCCTAATATGAACAGCATCCAAACTAACCCAACCAAAAATAGTATTATTACCAGTTGCATGACCAGGTTCCTTTGGCCTTAAATAACTTCTCCTTTGATATTCTTCACATTACTGAACCCATTTTTTAGAGCCAACTTCATTCCTGGCCATCAAAACCTATTAGCAATTCATCTATAAGTTTCACCAACTTCTCTATGCCCAAGATCCTTATACAGTGATTTCATAACTATTTCTTGCCCTTTCTTTTGATTAATAACTACTTGAGGATTTGGATGTCTCCTCCTCATTAATCTTCTACTGGATAGACAAAATGCTTATGACTTCCTTTTGATAGCCACCCATTCATCATTATCACAATTATCTGGCCTTTTCAACATTAATAAATATTTAAGAATTTTGAAAAAAATCCTGTCTGTCCCTAGACATCATCTTGAAAATCCATTAATACTATTTAAATGGGCACTTCCCTATCTCCTAGATCACCAGAACATGAATGAGCCAAAAATTTTAGTCCTAGACTTTGCCTTTTTTTCATGAAAAATTTTGAATTTTCACTCTTTGAACCTTCCAACCTTTTATCAACCACATTTTCTTATTTTTCCCTTTTACCCTTCTCAGCATAATCATCTTCATCTTTGTCCAACCTTCCTTTAACCAAATTTTTATATACCCCCAAGCTTCTCTTTAACCAAATTTTCTAAAACTCCAACATATACACCATTCAAAAAATTTTTACTATCCCACAATATTTCACCATCCTCATCCATTTACACAAAATCTCTAATCTCTTTTTAACCTAACTTATCTACACCATCATCAAACTCCGCAAGCAAATAATTCATCATATTTTTATTATTTTCCAGTTTATCCCCATGGCGGAGGTATTCATCATATATATCCACAAATATTTATCCTAACAGTTTAACCTCATTGGGGAGGTAAGGAAAATCTTCACACCTTTTGTGCTGGATTTAATCACAGGTATATCTTCATAGAATTCCTCTGAGTCAGAATCCTCTTCAGTAGGTGGTCTTCTTGATAATCCATCTGGCATAGTAAACATCTTTCCAGGCTTGTGAACTTATTCAAAATAAAATGCTAAATAAAATCTACCCATGTAGTCATGGGTACATTCAGTAAAATTGGGGAATTGATCATTGATGTAAAGATTTAGCATCAACTTGAAATTCAAAGTGTTGTCCCCATAAGATATTTTCAAGTTTCTTTAAGATTTTTTCCACACCACAAAGTTCCAATTTAGGTTTAGAATATCTTGATTCTATCTCAATAAAAAACACAGACTCATACCTGACTAGTCTCATACAACCAGCTTTAATCATTTGAGACGGAACCGTCCCAGAAGCAATCTGACTTGAATCAACTGCTAAATAAATACGGCCTGCATCTTTCCCATAATCTAACTTGTGCAGGATAATATCTTCTTCAACTACTTTCTTTAACCTAATAAATTCCTCTTCACACTCTTCATCTCACTCCCAGCCAGCATTCTTCCTAGTCAACCGTCTCAAAGGAATAGCCAATGAAGAAAATTACTTAATAAAAATTCTAACATAAACACACATGCCTAAAAGCCCTTTGACTTTGGTTGTATTCTCGGGTCTTGGCCAGGACTGAATTTTATTTACTTTCTTCTTCAACATAATCCTACCCTCTATACATACCACATGACCTAGGTTTCTAAATCTGGCACACAACAAGAAAATTTTGAATCTGAAATTGTCAAACCAGCCTCTTCTATCCTAAACAAAGTCCTCTCTATTATAACAGCATATTCCCAGATAAATTTTTGTATCCCTGGATTCTCCTTCAGTACTTTATCACCATAATCTGTTGAAGGTCCTTATGTTCCACCATCATCAATAGATATACCAGAATATTGTGGAATTTTAACTTGTTGAATCCAAGCCATCTGAGCTTGATGTACAGCAACTGAATTTGTTTCTACTTGAGGTAATCTTGTTAATTGTAGTTGTCCAAGTGGTGTATCAACAGTTGTAAGAGGTAAAGGTTACATATGCATCTCTCTTTCATCATATCCCCCAATTATATCTTCCAAACCATAACACACTCTCCCTGAAAAAAGTTCTACAAATTCTTCCTCACTAGGTGGTATTCCTGCATCATTTATTGTAACCCTATTTAGCTCCCTTAAGTCATGAACTATCGTAAGTTTGCCAGTAGGTTTTTTAATAAAGAAAATCGGACTTGAATAAATTTATTATGATTGCTTGTATAAAACAATTTGAATTCTTTATCTAATGACTGCAATATAATATTCTTTTAAAGTGGAGGGTATCGGAATTGACTTCTGTTGCTATGGTTTATGGAAAACAACTGGAATCTTGTAGGGCTCCCCATAAGAATACTTTAACACACCTCTCTCCATCTCTAAAAATGCAATGGTCTTCTCCCTCTTAACCATTACATCCAACAACAACCATTTTTCTTCACCTGACAGACATCCTTCAGGTCCAAAATTAACAACCTCTAATATCTTGACAGTTATACTAGAAGTTTCAGAAAATTCAGGCAGGTTCTTGACTAAAGGATAGTCATATGGATCTCTTGATTAATTTGGTATTCTCAAAGGTGAATTTAATTCAGCTGGAAGAGGTTCTTTAATTGGCCTAATTTTATTTTCTACCTTTTTATATTATGCCACGCCAACATCCACTTTTACTTGAGATACTTTATCCATTATAGTTTTGCCATTATATAATTTTTCATATTAAATTTCTTCAGATTCAAAACCAGAATCAGAAATATAGTAAGTTGAAACATAACTTTTATTTTTAATACTTTCATATTTATCACTACCATCCCCTTTTCCTTCATCTAATTTATCATATAATTTTTCAACACCTTTTTCCTTTTCATCTTCCATCATAAAATAACCAGTAGATAAGGTTGGAAGTTTAAAATTTTTCTGGAGGAAGGAAATATAATCCTCACAAATATTATTTTTTTGTGATTTAATTATACTAATAATTTTTGTTGATTTTGGTGTTATAATTACAGTTTATCCTATTTCTGGAGGCCATAAAATAATCCACCACTAATATCCCCAAAATTAACCAAATTCTCTTTCCAATTTTTATACAACATAGTAAATACCATCTTTCCCTTTGAAAATTTTTTAAATTTTATGGAATAGTTAGATAAAGATAATAAACATATAGAAAAATCCAGAACATAATAACATTCCAATGAAATATTAACAGAAAATAATTTATAATACACTTGAATTATATCCAAGTGAGATGACCTATTGTGATCCAGGATCTCTTTTTTAGGAGAGATTGAAACATTAAAGAAATCAGCCCTTTCTACCCCAATATATGAGGGTAACCATACTTATCTTTAATAAATTCACTAGAAGATGAACTTTTAATTTGCCTCTTATTTTTGCACATACAACACTTGCACATTGTGGTAAGACCAGGCCTTGTTTCCCAGCCATCATCTCCTGGAGTTTCTAATTGTAAATGAAGCCTTCTCATATTGTCACCAGTAATCTCTAAACTAATTCCCATTCCACTCTGATAACCTATCCTTGCTTCAAATTCTATCAAATAGGGCACACCAAGAACCATTTTTACTGATCCTCTGGCCACATAAAAATGCACTCTTCCAACAGATCCACCAATACATAACTTGACATGCTCTGCTGTACCCATAAGTTCAGTAGCATGACCACCTATGCCTCTTAAATTACCAAAAATACTAGTTTTAATTAGAAATACTGTTATAGCTTCTTTCTCTAAAGAAATTAAATTAATTTGTGACCCCAAATCCACCAGGGCCTTTACCTCTTTACCATTTAAAATCACCATTAAATACCCTAGAGGAGAAGAAAAATGAGTTTCCACTTCCTCTCCAAACTTTTCCTCATTTACACATATATATTTGACCTCTCCAACAGATATCCTTCTTGTCAGATGCTTCTTCTGCCTTTCTGCAAGGGCCCGACTAATTTTAAATAATTTCCCCAAAGATAAAAGAATCTGGAGTTGATTCACTCTACACAAAACCATCTCCATACGATTTTCCTAACTAGATACTACTGGCCTTTTATATTGAACTTTTAATTTAATACCCTTGGCCCTGGGAACCTCTTGAGGAGCCACATTTCAATCTTCACCCCCCATAGTAACATCTTCATCCACAATAACCCTAGCTCCATCAACAGCTTCCTTCACCAATCCAGATACATAAATGGTTCTCCTTACCCCTTCTGTAGGAGTAGAACCAGCAAAACTTGGCCTGGGAAGAGACAATATTGTTACATCTTCCTCAGAATCAGATTCTTATTCCACAGGGATAGGCTCACTGTTTAAATAAAATTTTCCATAACTGGGAGGCCCCATATCCACCATTCCCTTCTGGATTTTATAAATTTTGTCCTTAGTGTAAGTTTTCTTCTCAATATTTTTATTTTAAGCCTTGCCTGGTTTAGCCCTAAGTTGGCTCTGAATGCTAATTTTCACTTTAGTGGGAGCTGCTATTCTAGAAGCATCAACATCATATTCACCAATCATACAGTTGCCATCCACCCTAGCAACCGTTCACAACTCTAATCAACCAAATGAAGTTGTAAAAGTGACCTTACTGACTTCCTTTTCTTTACCCTTATCTAATTTTCCACCATCAGTACCATCATTATTTTCACCACCTTTAGTATTTTCATCATTATCACCAGTTAATTCTTCAAATATTTCTCTCCTTTCAGAGATTGAATTCCTCCTAACTAAATCCAAAGGTTCTTTCCCGTAACTAGGTTAGATGAAAGATCCATCAGGGAATTTGTAAAACTTTCCATCTAATTTTACTCTACCAACCTGCAAGTTCTTATCAAAAAAAATAACAGTCTGCCGCCTTGTGCCCCCTCTTATTACAACAGGAGCACACCCTAGGCTTGCCATAACCATCTCTAAAACCATTTCCACCATTAACATTACCATTACTACCACCATTTCCATTTACATGCCCATTAAACCGGTTTCCATTACCATTAAAGCCATAGTTTCTCCTCTCATAACCTATAGATTGATAAGAAGAAGAAGAAGAAGCTACAGAAATTCTTATGGCCCTATGAGTTGCTTGAAAAATATTATGAGCTGCTTAGCTAAGTCATCTAAATGATCCACCATTTTATTTTCAACATCCCCCTAAACTTTAGCAACAGGCTGACCCAACTTATCCTTCTTTACCTCTTGAGACTTTACCATAATATAATTATTTCTGGCCAGAACCTCACTAAACTTGCTAACATATTGAGTGCAGGACTCCTGATACTTTTCTAAAGCAATTAATTTTAAATATGCCTTAATTATTTCTTTGATGACCTCCAGAGCAGGCAGTTTCTGTTCTTTATTCATTAAGTCCTTCATCAAGTTTTTTCTAGAAAGATCCTTTAACACATCCATTCTGATGTCCCTCCTGAATGATGACCAAAATAAATCCTTAGCCTGATTTTTCATGGCCTATTTCCTCCACCAGAATCAGATATTCCACCACTTTATCAAACTGCCTGCATAACCCATTGAAGCCCACCATATTTGAAACTCCACCCTTTTCTTTTTAATCACTGAAAATCTTGTCAAGGTCCACCATAGTATACCTGACTCCCCATCTATAAACCATCTCTTCTGACAATTTCAACCAGTCCCATCTTTTATAACAATCCATAGCAATGACCTCCATTTCCACCTCTATGTAAAAAATAAAGAAGCTAATCTGCTTCACCATTTCCAAATTTTAAGCCCCATAGACAGAAGCAGCAGTAGCTTCATAGAAATTTAAGAACCATTTTACTTTTTCCCCATTAAACTTGGGCCCATCCCAAGAAACAATCCTACTGAAGCACTTACAGGAGGAGGAACACCAGATCCAGCAGAAGAAGACATCCCAAAAGTATATGATAAGAATTTGTTTAATAAGCCTCTTTAAGGTTAAGAAAGTTGATATACCAAGTAAGATTGATTAAAATTTAGAGACTTTGAACCTAAAATTGGGAACCACAAATGTAGAAAGACTCTTACAGTCACCTTGCTGTAAGCAGAATCCAAGGGAGTTGGATAAACTGAAGAAAACCTTGTCCCTTTAAGTAAAAAAGACTTCAAAATTAACTAAGCTAAGTCCTCTACTTGATAATAAATGACCCATAAACTATTTGTTTTTAACAGTGTTGAGATGTAGAATCAGTCTTTTTATAATGAGGTTGAGAAACACAACAGTGAAGCTGTATTCAGAAAATTTATATAAATGATTGAAAAAAAAAATTTATGAAGCTTTTATTTTTATGATTTTGTTGTTAAATCAGATCCCAGGTTATGAGACCTTTATAATGGTACCTTATAAGTTAATATATATGATGATGAGTGAAATTAATAAATTGATATGTAAAATGGTTATTTTTATAAGGATATTACAATTCTATAATTTGTTATGTAAAATATTAATGATTGTTATAATATCTGTTTTAGAGGTTTTTTTTTAAGTTTTCTGTTAATTTCTCTATTTGTATATAATTTTGAGTCTACAGGCTTTTTGTGCAAAGTATGTCATGTGACCTACTTTCCCTAACCGGAGCATTCCAGAGATTGTACAGACTTCCAGACTCAATTAGAACCTTTAAAATATTAATAAAAAATCTAGAAAAATTATAGTTGATAGAGCTACTTTGCCTTTATAATAAATTCTAATTTTATAATCTGAGAATCCCTATTTACCTATTAAAAATTATTAAACTTAAGTAAATTATGAAAAATCAAAAATAACTAAAAAAACTTTATAAAATTATTAAAAATAGTAGAAAAATATTAAAAATTCAACAGAGATTCCAAAAGGTTCTTGATACTCCTTTATTTAATTTATATGCACTTTAAAACCTATACTTTCATTTCCTGTCCAATAACTATTCATTAAATCTTGACTTGTAAAATTAACGACTTTTAAACACTTTGAATACTCATTCTTATAAATATAACCATTTTAAAATTAGATTGGCCTGTCCAATCTCAATAATCATCCCCCAAAAATCTAATTATAATAAAATTAAGCTCCCTACTAACCTTTTGACTACCACACCAGTGTGGATAAATATTTTCCCAACATGATAAAATATCTGGTACTACACAATTTTTCCTGGTAAGTAGGTAATAGTAAAATAAAATTCAGATAAAAACTCAGCTCACCTAGCATGACGTCTAGTTATTACTTTCAAAGAAATGAAGTATTTCAAAGCATTATGACCAGTTAGGATTTGAAAATAACTACTTAGACTGAGAATAAAAGAATACCATTATTTAAGACAATGAATAATAGCTAATAACTCTTTATCATGAATTTAATAATTTAGTTCCTCTTCAATTAGTTTACGTCATTCAAACGCAACAGGATGAAAAAAATTTGTTTCAGAGTTTAATTGGGATATTACCCCTTCAATAGTATAGTCACTAGAATCTGTATTGATTATTTTTGAGGCTGTAGTATCAAAGTGTCAAAGAATTGGAGCTGTAGTGAATTCAGTTTTCAATGCTTCAAATTATTTCTGTGCTATATCTGTGAAGACAAAGGAAATATCTTTTCTAAGAAGAGAAATAAGATTTGTTGTAGTTTTAGAGTAATCTTTTATAAATCTTCTATAGAAATTTTCAAAACCCCAAAATACCTGTAAGGATTTTAGGTTGGTAGGCTCTGGACATTCCAAAAACTTTTTGAAACTTTTTATCATCCATGACTAAACCCTCATTTGACAATGTAAACCACAAAAAGTCAATATATTTTAGGTGGAATACACATTTAGTGTGCTTGGCATATGTTCTCAAAGTTGAGTAAGAACCATTTTGACATGTTGGATATGTTCTTTGAGGGACTTCAAGAAGATTAAACTGTCATATAGGTAGACAAAAACAAATTGTTTGAAAATATCTTGGAAGACATCATTTACAAAAGTTTGAAAATTTGATGGTGTTTTACACAATCCAAAGGGCATTACTAAATATTAAAACAACCAAATCTGGTACACATTGCAGTTAAAGGTTCATGACCCTTTGCAATACATATAAGTTTGTAAGCACCTCTGAGATCAATTTTAAAAAATAATTTAGCACCATCAAACAAAGTAAGAAGTAATGACATAGGATAAACTGGATAAGTGTACTTCTTACTCACTTCATTGAGTTTTCTATAATTAACACATAACCTAAGACTTCCATCATTTTTCTTAACAAAAAGAACTGAAGAGTCAGTGTGGCAGCCTAAATAATAGTATGGCACTAAGGTTTATTAAATAGGGGGTATCAAAGTTAGAAATCCTCCATTTCAAAATACCTTTTTTTCCCACAAAATCAACCATTATCATTTTTCAAAATATGCCATATCATTCTCCCAAAACATCTTTTTACTAAGAATTTATGTCAATTTTGTGGCTTTCTTCTTGTGTTGTGAAACAACTTTTAAATAATTAAAAATTTGTAACTTGATAAACCCTAATAAGAGTTTATTGGAGTTGATTATTAAGATTTGAAAATCCAATCTAATTTTGTAATGTTTTATATTAAAAGGAATGAGTATTTAAAATGGATAAAATGGGCTAATTATACAAGTCAAGATTAAAAAATTAATTAATGGTCATAAAATGCAAGTAAAAGTCTAAAAGTGTATGGAAATTTAGATCAGGAGACTCAAGAACTTTTAGGAATTTTTGTGAATTTTTACTATATTTATTTTATTTTTTATAATTTTATAAAGTATTTTTAGTTATTTTTGATTTTTTATAATTTATTTAAATTTGATGATTTTCTACTAGATGAATAGGGCTGCACAGACTACAAAAATTGGATGGGGAAATAAGGGAGAGGTAGCCCTATCATCTGCTATTTCTTTGGATTTTCTATGAGTGTTTTAAATGTTCTAATTGAGTCTGGAAGTCTATACAAGCTCTGGAATGCTCCAGATGAGCTTCATATAAACTCAAGCAACATCCAGATGAGCTCTGGGATGCTCTGGAAGGGAAAAAAGTAGCACATAACAGACTATGCATATAAATCAGAGGAGATATCATCAGAAAATCATACAAAAATCCTTATTATTTTACATAACAATTTATAAATTATAATACCCTTATAAATATAACACTTCTACATAACATTATAAAAATTTCACTCAACAACTCATAATATATAGCTTATATGGTACTATTGTAAAGGTCTCTACATCAGGGACTTGATTATAAAATCCATTTTCAATAAAAAAAGCTTCATAAAAACAAAATTTTCAATCATTTAAATAATTTTTCTGAATACAGCTTCACTGTTGTATTTCTTTCCCTCATTAAAAATAACACAGACTCTACATCTCAAACCTTTTAATAACAAATAGATTATTAGTCAATATATATCAAGTAGAGGTCCTAGCTTAGTTAATTTTGAACTCATTAATTACTGAAAGTGACAGGGGTTTCTTTGGTTTATCCAACTTCCTTGGATTCTGCTTACAGAAAGGAGACTGTAATAGTCTTTCTACAACAGTTTAAGATTAAATGACTTTAATAAAACCTTGTGCTGAATTATTTGAAATGTAGTCTTGAAGAACTTGAGATTTGTCTTTGACAAAGAATAGATAGCACCTGCCAATGTTACTGGACCTATTAAATCTATTTGATGGTTGTAGGATTTATGAGGTGGTAGTTTTTATCCATTACATATTGAAAAAACATCAATGAAGTTATGGTAAGCTTCAGGTAGAGTTAATTTAATGGCTTCAATATTGATTTGGTCATCCTCTTTATCTTTGAGGAGTCTGTCAAGTGTGGAACTGTATTTAGAGAGAAAATTATATTACTTTGAGGCTATTGAAATTCTCTTCAAGTAAAGTGGTTGAGCTTGAATGGTTAGCTAAGTGCTCATTCAAAGAAAGAACAGATGCTTGCAATACATCCAGAAGAGAAGTGTCCTCTAGCAGGACTTGGTCAGACAGGTTTTTTAACTCCCTATTTACCTACATTGATGAATCAGAAATATACTTAGAATGATGGGTGATCAGTCCCTGTGACTAATCAATTTCTAGATTCCAATTCTGTAAGAGGTCATGGCCAAGAATGGCATTTTCCATCCTTGGGGCATCCAAGACTCTCAATCCCCACTTGAAGGAGGGAAAATTCAAAAATTTAAAAACCCACAAAACTTTGGAACTAACCATTATTTGGGCTCCTCTGATTTGACCAGAAAAATTGGAATTCAGTCAATTTCTACAAATGTCAGCTTAGGTTTTTTGGAAAAAAATAGACTTATAAATGAAATTAAAGTACCAGGGTCAATAAGACAACTGAAGAGAATATCCTCCTTAAAAAGAATTAATCCCAAGTGGTTAAGGGAAACTTCAGTCCTTAGGAAATTGAGGTTCTGTGCACTGGGAGAGATAAAAAAGTTTACTTTGCACAAAAGTGAGCTATTCACTAGTTTTTGGACTTGGAACTGTTACCTTATATATCCTTTAATTTTGAAGATTCATCCAAATTGTGTTTACTCCCACAATACATACACAACCCATTATCTGCTCTTCTTTTCTTCTCAGCTTCCTTTAATTCCCCTTTTGGATCCAATACCTTATTGATATTTCCTGGGGTCAAGATTTTGGATCAAGATTTGTTTGAGACAATGATTGAGTAGATCAAGGGTGATTTGAAGAAGTGCCATATATGAAGTTCAAACAGGGAGATTTTTTGGCATGAAGCCTTTGATGAAGATGGCCCTGGTTAATTTCATTGAGTTTAAGAGTCCTATCTATTAGGTCTTTTAAAGTTTTCATTTTTTGACAATGAAGATTTATTTGGTCAAGATTCCTCAAGGGAAGTCCCTTTTTACAATGATATACTAAGTCTGAATCATTCCAGACTACTTGAGTTTGTAGAGCTCTGAAATTCAAGGTATACTCAGAAGCTTTCCCATTATTTTTTATGCAAATGAAATCTAATTCAATTTCTGTGTTATTGGTTTTTTTAGGTTCAAAAAATAATTTAAAGAGTTTATCTTCAAATTTTTCTTAATTATTGATGAAAATGTGTGTTTCCGTTGAAGAAAGTATGTGAAAATATGGTTTAAGACATCTTGATGCTTTTCCAGATAAAAATGATGAGGCATCAATTACCTTGGAGTGATCTGTGATGAAGGCTTGAGGGCCATTGTGGAACATCAATTTTCAGGCTTGAAAAAAAGGATTCAATTTTTAAGGATGTTCTCCATCAAATTTATCCAGGGATTTTATTGAGGGAGTTTTAAATTTAGAGCTCTCCAAGGGAGAAGGATTATAAATTGATTTCACTAATAATTTCATGAAATCTTCCAATGAAAGAGCTTGAAAAGGTTCAGATTTGTGGCCAGAAGTGTTGGTAGCTGGGGCTGATGGTGCCTTGTTCATTGTATCCTTGCCTTCTTCTTCCTCACTAAAATCTTCAAAATCCTGAGGAATATCCTCTAAAGATTGAATTAAATGTTCCATTTCCCTTAATTTGAGAGGTTCAAGAGAGTGACTACAGGAAATATTTTGCAATGTTGGTGGCCTATCCCTTGCCCTAGCTCTAGTAGTAGAACCCAAAAGAGGAGTGAATTGAATGGGTGCCATTTAGTCTTAGACCCCAAATTATGTAATTGTACAGATAATAAATAAATGAGAACTACAGGGAATAAAATTATACTGTCACTGGTGGGGTTGAAATCTCATGGTAATGCAAAAAATGGCTCAGTTAGCCACAATCGTAACAATGGGATTGCTGGAAGGAAGGCTACGAAAGTGCAACAAAGGGGTCTTCAAAAGCACAGAGAAGGTAGACTTTCCACTCACAGGTTTTTGTGTGCTATGGATATATGGGACAAAGAGATAAAAGGATATAGGAAAGTGCATACAGGACTATAAGACAAGAAGTATATGGTATGTGATTGAGAAAGACATGGCTAGAACTAGAGGCATAGTATTGATTTAAGATGCAGCATCAAGAGAGGGTATGAGTTTCACATTTAGATAGATGAAAAAGCTCTTAAAATGTAAGCCACAAACACCCATCACCAATAGAAACATGTTGGAGAAGGAAAGTAGTGCTAGAAGAAACATCCAGACATTAGGCAGTGCTCAATAAGAGAAAAGTAAAAACTCAAGATAAGGAAGGGTACTTACTTAGTGAAAAGGGTTTAAAAATTAGTGGATACTCACTTTAATAAGTATTGAAGGTGGTACAGTAACTATTATGTAGTTGGAAATCTCAAGAATTATAGGTTAGGTACAGAGAGGTAAAGCCTCAGGTGTTAATAGCTATTCTTGCATAAATGTGTCAGGCACTATTAGGACCAAGACTTATGCTAATAATTTTACATGGATTATTGAGATGCTTAGTTACTGTTTTATATTCTAATATAAGCGCTAAAATTGTGTAGGAAAACTAGTAGGGAAAGGAAGAATCTGGGAGGGGGGCTGAACATACAAGGTATAAAAGAAAACTCACTTTTAAAAGGGAATGTGTGTGAAGAGAGAGTTAAGTAGAAAAATTAACAAATAATACATGTGTTTAATTAGATTATTATTACATTAGTGTTAAAACCTAAGAAGGTGGACCACCACTAGTTCTAACACTAGCCTAAGACAGGACTGAATATGCTAAATACAGCAGTGAGACTAACTAAGACTTACTATGTTGGGGTTTTTAACAGTGAGGGAAGATGGGACTGACTATTCCAATTGAAACTGAGACTAGAGAGTAACTGGATTACTAGATAGGTTTTCCAATGAGGAGCACTCCACATCTCTGGCCCCATATAGCCCCCTTATGCTATATCCACTCTTCTACCTCTTTAAAATGCATAGCCCTCATAGCGCCCCTCCTCCCCACCTCTCAACCAAATCCTAACATTACCCCCTCTTTTACACCTCCTTGCCCCTGCACTCCTTCTCAAACTCCTTCAACTTCCCTTAGCATTCACCAAATTTTCTACCAGTTCACAAGAACTATCCCCAACCCCATAACCATTTCAATGCACTAAGTACTAAAACTTTCCCCTGTAAACCCTCTTAGAAACAAACTTTTCCACCTCAAATTCCTCTTCATTTCCCACCTGAATTGGTGCTGGTGGTTCTTCTGGTTGTCCCAGAATTGTATCTTCTTTATGCATTGTGAGAAATGAAATTTTGAAAACTGGGTGTACTTTCCTCCTTGAGATTTGTAGTTCCAGTTCATAAGCTGAGTCAGATACCTTGAATTTGACTTTGAAGGGCCCCACTTTCTTGTGATTAAATTTAGTTCTGGGGAGCAATGTGGAAAGGAAACATGAGCTTAACCAAAACTTTTCACCTACCTTTAGCCCACAATGATGGGTCTTCCCTTTATTGTTGATATAAATTGAGAGCTGCTTCTAGTTCTTGACATATACTCAATATTCTTTGGACCTTCTCTTCTGCTTCTGGGACTTGTAACGTATATGGGGTACCAATTTAGAATGTTTGGTGGTATTCATAGTTGGTGTAGAAGGGTTACATGCCTGTTGCAGCATGTTCCAGGTTATTGTATGAGAATTCAGCCAATGGTAACATCTGTACCCAATCATTTTTTGGATTGTTAATGATATGGCCCAAATATTTTTCAATTGCTTTATTCACTATCTCAGATTTCTTGTCAGTTTAGGGATGCCATTCTGTTGATAATATGTGCTTAATTTTCAGTTGCTCATACATTAATTATAAAAGTCTTGAGTTAAAATTACTTCCCCAATCTGATATCATACCTTCAAGCAATCCATGTAATTTCCAGATATGTGCCACAATTAAATCTGAAGTTCCCTCTGATGTAACCTTGGTAGTGGTGGGAACAAAGTTTTCCATCTTGGTGCAGCAGTCAACTACTAAGAAAATAGAATTCTTTCCTTGTGACTTGGGTAACTCCACTATAAGATCCTAAGAGAGTTCCTTCCATGGCTGCTTGGATATGATTAATTGGGTTAGTGGTGTGATTGCTGGGCTGATATCGTTCCTCTGGAAAGAGTAACATGCTTCTAAAACGTGCTGGACATATGCCTTCATGGACTTCCAGCAAAATTTGAAATTTACCAGCTCCACGGTATTCAGTGGTCCTGGGTGCCCTGCCATGGGGGAGTCATGCCTTGATTTGACCACCTGCCTCTTGAGCTCTTAATCATTTGTAACCACTATCCTCTCATTCTAATATATTTCTTCCCCTTCTAGGTGATACTCCTCCAATCCTTTCCTTACCAATCCCTTTTTTGATAACAGCGCCTTCACCAACTCCTAAACCCCCTCATCCTTCTCCAGCTCCCTCTTTACCCATTCCATCAAATCTTCATCCCCCAATTCCACCTCATCTAGGATCACCCCCTCTTTAAGGTCCCTCTTCGATAAAATAGTACAAAACTTATGTAGGTAGTCCAGCACTGGGCACAAGTAGGGACCTTGTGATAGCACATCAGGTTTTCCACTTTCCTTCCCTTGTTGAAATGTGACAATAAAATTACTGCTACTTAGCAGTTCTTCCAAGTGTGCTTGCTAGCGACTCAACTTATTTTTTGTCAGCAAGGTTTTCAAGTATTTATGATCCATGTAAATAATAACTTGTAGTCTGTGAGGCCCTCTTTCCAAATAGTGGCTCTAGGTGTGTACCATTTCAACTAGTGCCAATAAATACTTATCATATAGTTCATAGCTCAATTTGGCACTTAGCGGTGTTTGTGGAAAATATTATACTTGTTTTGGGACATTTTAAGCATTGTATTGGGATAATACTGCACCTTGTGCAAAATTTGAGCAGTTGCATTCTAAAACAAATGGCTTCAATAAGTCAGGGATTGCGAGAATAGGGGCTTTCACAAATTTTATTTTCAGGTATTCAGACGCATCTTGTTGGCTACTTGTCCAGATAAACTTGACTTCCTTCTATTTGAGGTTGTGCAATGGTTGGAAAATGTGGAATTAATTTCTAATAAGCTGGAAGTAAAAAATTTCAAAGCCTAGAAATGACTGGAGCTCCTTTACTGATGTTGGTGTCCGCCATTCTGCTACTTCCTTTAATTTCTCCTGGTCCATTTGCACCCTATTCTTTGAAATGATCATACCCAGATAGAGGATTTCACCTACTGGAAAGACACATTTCTCCAATTTTAACCATACTTGGGCCTCCCTCAAGCGCTGAAAACAGTCTTTCAGACATATCTGGTGTTCCTCAATTTATCTGGAGTATATCAAGATTTCATCTAGGTACACTTCCACATCTATCCCTATTCAATCTCTGAAGATGCTATTGGTGAAGTGTTGAAAAGTGGAAGGTGCATTAAATGGGCCAAATGGCATTAAAAACTATTCAAAATGAAAAAATTTAGTGCAGAATGAGAGTTTATGTTCATCTCTTTCTTTCACACATATGTTGTGGTAACCTTCCTTGGGATCTAGAGATGTGAAAGTTTCTGCGCCCTGTAGACTGTCAATTAACTCACTAGTCAGTGGAAGGGGATATCTGTCTTTAACTTTCAGTGAATTTAATTTTCTGAAATCCATACATGGTCTCAGTGACCCTTCTTTTTTACCTTAAAAGATCACAGGGGATTCCCAGGGAGATTTCAATTCTCTGATGAAACCATTCTTTAAATTCTCATAAATCATTTCTTTTAGTGCTGTTGAATCCAAGGTTGACAATGGGATTATTTGGATAAATTGAGGAGTTGAGCCTGGAATCAGATAAATGGTAAAGTTGTATTGTCAGTGAGGTTGCAGGGTTTTGACTTTTCCATCTTCAAAAAGTGATACAAATTTCAAATAGGCTTCAGGGACCATTTCCTTGAAGCCTCTTCTTGGCTTTGAGGACTGGACCTTGGCTGAATTCTTGGTGGATATGTTCCAAGCTGTTGTGTTGAAATCCAGTTCCCCTCAAAGTCCTGAAACTTAGCATCAAGAGAAAATGTCAGCTCTTGAAAAAAGTCTAGTGATGATAATTAAACACCAGGAAATTTGCCGTGAGGGGCCCCTTACCCCTTCAGAGGCCAAAGGACAAATTATTTCTCTGCACCATCCACCTTTCCCTTTTCTTGGTTGTGCCTTCTCCTCTTCTTGGTGAGCTTTACCTTCTTTCTACTCCTACCTGGTGCTTCCCATTGGTTCCCAATCCCCAGCCTTCTGCTTAAAATAAAAAGGAAGAATCAGTTCTGGTGGAAAGTCAACTGATTATGAAAACACATCAGAAGAATTGCTGAGATAGACCCCTGACCCCTGAGGGGGCCAGGGGGCCAATGTTTTAGCACCAGCCTTTCCTTTCGTTCAAACCAATCTTGGGGTTATATTGGTGTAGCCATGTCATCCCCAGTAACATTTTGTACTGCTCTTTCAGGTTTGTCACACATTCCCTAAACTGTGACTCCCTTGTGTCACACCAAAACCTGAAAAAAACCTTTTTTCTTACTTCTCCTCCCTCACCTGGGAATCTATCAAACATAATTAGATGACTAGGGTGGTCCAATTTATCTTTTCTTATTCTATTTCTCTGTAAAAACTTGTTAGAAATAAAACATTCTTTGTCCTCACAGTCCAGTAGAGGTTGTAAATTTGTTGTGGTGTAAAGGGTCATTAAAGGCAAGTTTAGTATAATGTAATTATCATTTATTTCAAGTGGCTTACAAACTTATAATTTTTCTACTAAGTCCCCCTTATCATTTCCCTCTAATCTGCTTGAGGAGGGCGCAACCTTCACTCCTGAGCACGTTCTTTTACCTGCAACTTACCTGTTCTATCCTACACCTCACTAACCCTGATTTTCTCCCTACAGTCCCTTTCTACATGAACACCACTCCCATATCAGAGACACATCCCATTGCTCATAACCCTTTGGTATTCCACATAAGATAGTATTTTCTTCCAACTAGCTCCACATGAATTAACTGCATCAATTTACATGGTGCTTTGGTCCCTGGCCCTTGCCCCACTTGAAGGGGCATAGTTGCACCACTGACAAGTGCCACTCGAAACATCCATTTTCTGATGCGTGAACTTGTTATCAATTTGGATGGATAGTTCCATAAGCGCTTAGAGGAAGTTTTTACAAGGGTGACTGATTTGGGAGCTCCTAATTTTCTGTGAAAGCCCATTTCTAAAGTGAAACATGAGGTCTCCTTCTTTCCATGTTCTAACATAGCTGGTGTGGCCCTGGAATTCAGACACATACTCAGAAACAGAGTGTTTCTGTTGCAACTGATTGAGAGTATGTTCTGAGGCTTTGTTCACATTGGGGTCACCAAACACTAATTCAAATTCTTCCATGAACTGATAGAAATCTGTTTCCAAATTGCCATTTCAAAGGAGTTCCTTTGTATATGGCCTAGCCCATTGAGCTGCCTTGTCTGTGAGGTACAAGATTTCAAATCCAATTATTGATCACTCATCTGGGAACTGATGGAAGCTAAGCAGGAAAAAAGCTTTACCTGAAATGTGTACTGATCCACCTGGGGACCATGGTTTCTATTGAAGATTTCTGGGAAAGTAATCTTCGGGCCTCTAACACAAAGTTCTGGTGTTGTGGGCCATGCCTGTGCATCAGCTTCAGAAGTGTCTAGTTCTGCCTCCATGGGGACACGGTATGAGGGCCTTTCCTCTGCTAGACATTCTATGAGTCTACTTTTTTGTTCTTGCAAGGCTGCCATTTGCTCTTGCATTGCAGAAAGGGTTTCTGCATCAGGTTGAACTGAGGGGTTCATTGTTTTTTTGTAGTGCGCCAATTAAGATCAGACAAAATGTTAAGACCTATGAAGGCAGAAAACCACTAGCTCTAATACTAACCTAAGACAGGGCTGACTATTTCAATTGGAAGTGAGCCTAGAGAGTAACTGGATTACTAGATATGTTTTCCAATAAGGAGTACTCCATAGGGCTGGCTCTATATAACCCCCTTATGCAATATCCACTCTTCCCCCCCTTTACAATTCATAGCCCCCATAGCGCTCCTCTTCCCCACCTCTCAACCAAATCCTAGCAATTAGATATTAGATACTTAAAAAGTGGATATATAGTGATAAAGAAACATAAATATATTTTAATTTTCTGTCCATAATAGGTGTACTTACCAGAAATAGTGCTGTAGAGTTATTTTATTACTACAGTAAGGATAGTATTAGATAGAGCGTTTCAAGTGGGAGTGACTGAGAATAGATCTAGCCAACAGATAGATTACTTATATTAAAATATATTACCCTTTTTCTTTAAAGATTTCTAAAATTCATTCTAATTTTCTTTTCTTTAAATAAATATATATAACCACACTTACAATATATGCTTTCAATGTCTTTTGAAATTAGAGTGGTAGGCCCTTCTTTTTAAAATAGGTTTGGAAAGGAGAACCAACCCATCTTGGATTTTGTCTATAGCTTAGTATTAAAGAACTCTCTTTCTACACTGGACAGCCTAGGCGTAAGGTCAAGGGTGTTCCTGAGTAGGTGAGATTTGAAAAGATGATTGAAGACTACTTTGAAGCACAGATGAATACTTTGAGGTAGTGGTTTTAAGATAAGTCAAAGATAAATTAATACTGCTTCAAGATAAGATTGAGGAAAATAATCATGTAATTTAAAGTAACACTAAATATTCAGGTTGTTATCACAAAGGGTTGAAACTAAATAATCAAAAGGGATTCAGGAGTTTAATAATTTGAAGTGAATTTGATTATTAAGAAATTTAGGAAAAAATAATATCTTTATATAAATTTAACTACTATCACAATGATATTATAATTTAACTCTAACGAATGTTGAACCAAATCCACCCAATTATATAGACAACTCCACCTTGTGTTGACCCCTTTAATAAACTGCGCTTAATTTATCACTGAACCTCCAATATAGCCCACAGATCATTTAAACTTTCTCCTATTCCTACTCACAGAGCTTTAATTACCCTCAGACACACAATAGTCCAAAATTGAGAATCTATCATTTAACATATAGCTATTACATTGCACATTAGCTTAAGATTGAAAAGTATAAGCATATGACTGACTAATTTAGATTTAAGGTTTTAGATAGCATTGCTGAGTTGAGACACACAAAGGAAAAAGCAGTTGCTATGTAGATGTTTCTTTCTGCACCTTGAGTATGGATTTTTGTACTGATTTATGGATTAAAAGATTGAATTTTTCTTTGAGTGTCATGTGTTGCATGATAGTCACAAAGCACTACATGATTTTCTCATGCTTTTTATGAATGTTACAATTTTTTATGATGATTTTTATTAGAGGAAGAATAGTTAAAAAGGGACTATTTAAAAGTGCTGCAGTAACAATGCTTATCAGAAGGTAATGAAGGAAGATAATGATTAATCAGAATCACCATTGAAACTGGAAAGGAATCATTTCCATTCTTCTGGAATGATGAAGTTAGTGAGATATGTGGGAAAACCAGGGATTGATGTGGAGCTGATTTTGTTTGTTAGTTGACCAATTATTTCAATATGATGATAGGGGGTATTTAATTTGTTTTTCAAGAACGCAGGAGCAAAATTGTATGAAAAATAAATGGTGTCATAGATAAGGTGGAGGCACAAAAATATTCACATAAAGTGAAAAAATTGGAGAGATTGGAGAACTCATCAGAAGGAAATTGATTCATTAAAAAATTCAAAGTAACATATAAAAAGAGGATTGAAGTTGATATATAAGAATATAGAAATAATGAACTTACTTGTGAGAAAATTTTTGGGATGTTCAGAGGAGAAAGTACTCTCATGGTGTTTAGTGTGTTTGAGGAATATAATTTAAGGGCAATATATAATTCAATTTATGAAGGGGATTTGTCCTTAGGTTGGATAGAAATTTCTTGATGAGTATGATCAGGAAGAGACACACTATTGACAGGTTAAGTCTCAGATTATGGAAGAGTAGTGCTGGTTGGACTATCTATTACAGTAGGAGTTCTAGATGTATCTCCAGGGGGGGACTGAAAATAACCATTAGAGGATAAAGGAATAAGAAAAAAGTGCAAGATATGCACCTGATTTTATAGCGCCTGGGGAAAGTCACAAGTAGAGGGAGACTGTGGTACACATCTTGCAGGAACACAGAAATTTTTTAATTTGCATCAAGTTTAACATGGGGGTTTCTATGAAGGATGGTTAGGAGAGCACAAAAAAGGGTTTTCAGAAGCACAGAGAAATTTTACTCTCCATGCACAGTTTTTTAGTGCATTATGGAAATATAGACCATGTAAAGCAAAAACTTAGAAGGAAGTGTATACTAGACTATAGGACAAGAGTATGGTATGTACTTGAAGAACATAAGGCTAGGGCTAAAGACATAATATAGATTTATGAGGAAGTGTCAGTAAAGGGTATAGGTTTCAAACCTAGATAAACACAACAGAAATTATATGTGGGATACAAAATACACATTTCTATTAGGAACTTGTAGGGATTCTTAAATGAAGTGCTAGAAGAACAGGTGATTAACAGTCAAGTTGAAAAAGCAGCACTTGATGATAAAGGAAATACAAGTAAGACTCAAATTAAGGGAGAGTAATTACTTAGTGCAGATGGTTTTACAGCTAGTGGATACTCATATGGCAGCATAGATTGCCATAATATGTATGAAAGATGGTGCAGTACTCAGTATGAAGCTAAGGATCTCAGGAAGTGTAGGGTATGTAAAGATAGGTGTAGTGTAAGACTCTAAAAGTTTCTTATTGTCTTGATAATCCAAATGCTATTAGAATGGTTTCATCCTGACACTTTAATTAGATTACTTAGATAGATAGATTAAAATTTGATAAACTTTGATTAGAATTGAAATTTTGTATGAAAACCAGTAGGGGAAGATGACATAGGGAAAGGGAGCTATACATACAGTGTATATATAAAAGAAGACTCACAATTTAAAAAAGTGTGTGGAATATTTACAATAGAAAAGAT
Organism: Hemileia vastatrix; assembly: GCA_030280995.1. Taxonomy (NCBI): domain Eukaryota; kingdom Fungi; phylum Basidiomycota; class Pucciniomycetes; order Pucciniales; family Zaghouaniaceae; genus Hemileia; species Hemileia vastatrix. The sequence continues at coordinate 4,428,559 of JASXTE010000011.1, forward strand.
TCATGTAAATATAAGAGTATTATATTAAAATAAAAGAAATGTAGATATACTATATATTTGTGTACATAGCAGGTGTACATAGCCAGAAGTAGAGCTGTAGAGTTATTTTATGGCTACAGTGAGGATAGTATTAGAGGGAGAATTTCAAATTGGGAGTGATTGAGAATACTAGAACTTACTGAGAATAGATCTATCCATCAGTAGATTACTTACATTTTAAATATACTATTTCTTTTCTTTTAAAGGTCTCTTATAGTAAATTCTTTCCTCTCTTTTCTTCTCCACCACTACAATTACAAGTGTATTTACACTGTCTTTAAAATTAGAGTGACAGGCACTTCTTTCATAAATTAGCTTTGATGTGAGAAACAACGCATCTAGAAACTTTTTCAATAGATTAGCATTATAGAACTCTTTCATTTTCTACAGTGTTTGGATCAGCAATGGAAATGGTGGTGGAGATTGTAAGAGGATCATTGAGGCTGCATTTCTTCTTGCAAGATTTGCATAAATTGCACAACTAGATAAAGAAAAGTAAGTCATTAAATAAGAACAAAGAAGGAAAGGAAATAAAAACTTACAGTGAAGAAAATTTTAACACTGGGAGCTTTAAAAAATTTACATGGAGTAACTCTATTATCAATGCAGTGCTATCAAAGTTTGACTCCAGTGAGGGTAGTTTTAAAAGTGGGAGTTGTAGCAGATACAGATTTTTTCATATTAAAGAACTGGTGAATAGTTTTGAAAATATTATTGGGGTTCATGATAATAGAAGAAGGGAATAGAAGAAAGAAACTAGTTGATAAGAAGCTAGAAAGGAAGCTAGTAGAGTAGATAGACAAGAAGAGAAGAAGATTGAGGAATGAGAAAGAACTGTAAGATATGGACCTGTTTTTATAGCACCTAGGGACAGTCACAAGTAGAGGGAGACTGTGGTACACATCTTGAAGCAGCCCATAAAATGTCTCAGATTTAAGCAAGCACAATAAGGGGCTTCTATTAAGGAGGGCTATGAAAGTGCAAAAAAGGTGTCTTCAAAAGCACAGTAAAGATAGACTCTCCTGGCACAGTTTTTTTAGTGAAATATGGGTATACATCTCACTTCAAGTAGAAGCTAGAGAAAATTGGATGCTAGACTATGGGACAAGAAAAGTGTATGTACTTGAGGAACACATGGCTAGAGCTAAAGGCATATTATAGGTTTAGGAAGCAGAATCAAGGGATGGTACAGGCTTCACCCTAATATAGGTGCAATGGTACGTAAACATAGTACATAGGTATCTATTTTAGGTAGTCTAGAAACAGGCAAGAATTATCAAATATTGCACTAGGATAATAAGGGAACTGACAAACAAGAAAATATGCAGCACTTGATGATAAGAAAACAAATATAAAAATATAAATAGGGAAGGGTACTTACTCAGTGCTGAGGGCTTCATAATTAGTGGATACTCACATGATAAGCACATGTTTTCAATAACACTATAAGAAAAGGAAGCACATGTTTTCCATAATGCTATTGGAAAAGCAAGCACATGTTTTCCATAAAGCTATTAGAAAAGAACTACACAAATTCTGTATCTATATTACTGAGATAATTAATTTACAATTTGAAATACTTAGACCAGTGCTGAGCTTATTCAGGAGATCCAGTAGGAGATGAGAGAATTGGAGAAGGGTGCTGACCATATAGGGTATATCAAAAGAGAACCCACTCTTTGATAAAAGAGATGAAAAAAAGAATAGAGTAAAATACTAACACAAGTATAGAAGTAGGATAGGCATTTTAGAACAATACACTATATATATATATATATATTTCATGTGCATAAAAAGGTTTACAGAGCTAGAAGTAGCACTGTAGAACTATTTTATTACCACAGTAAGGATAGTATTAGAGAAAAAATATTCAAAGTGGGAGTGAATGAGAATACTAGTGCTTACTGAGAATATATCTAGCCTTCAGAAAGATTAAATTTATTAAGATATATTTAAATATTTTAAATATTATTATTTAAGTGTCTTTCTACTCTTCTTTCTCTAACCAAAACTTACCTACCTGTTTTTCACTGTCTTTAAATACATCAGAGTGGAAGGAACTTCTTTTTAAAAAATTAGTTTTAGAAAGAAGAAACAACCCATCTCAGATTGTGTCTATAGCTTAGATTTATAGAAATCTCTTTCTACACCAAAATTTTGTTTTCAAAAGTTTTTCTGTTTCTAGTTTGAACCTGGATCTGTCCTTGTTATATAGGTAGTCTTCTAGGACTATAAACTAGAAAATTAAAGTGTCAACCCAATATGCACTTTTTAATCAGGATTCAAGATGAATTTATATATATATATATAATTTTTTTTTATGTTTTAAATTTTATGATGTTCCATTTTTAATATTTACCTTTGAATTTTTTTTTGATTCATTTATTCAAGGATAACGCTCACTGGTGGTCTCCAATCATTTTTACAAATTGGCAGAAGCCCGCCCAGTAATCATTTCTCTATTTTGTTATTTTATGTGTTTCAAGATTTTATAAAAAAATTATGTTAATTTTTCAAAATTATTTCTTATGTATCCCACATCAAGGTGCACTTGGCTGTGGGTAAGATTTCAGGGGTTCATTTCATCACAAAGCTGGAGTGACATCTTCTAAATAAATTTTATTTCCCAAAGTTTTAAATTTTGTTTTCATGTTTAATTTTCTTAATTCATATTTATAGAAAATCATATAAAAATAACATAAAATAAGTATAATAATATAAAATAAAATAAAATGATAAATATAAAATAGAATAAGTTAAATAGTAATAAAATAAAATAAAATTAATAATATAAAATAAAAAAAATGATAAATATAAAATATAATAAAATAAATATTAATAAAATAATTAGTTTTTTGGTGGTTTAGTTTACTTAGTTAAAATTTCTTTTTTCAAGATTATTTATCCAGTCCAGCTAGCCAAATAAGGAGAATTCAAGAGAAGAAAAAGAAGAAAGAAAAATTATGGAAGTTTATCCAATGAAGAGGATTCTTTTTTGAAGATCTTCTTGCATTTATTTTTAAAAGGCTTCATCAAAATTGATTTTAAACACAAGTTGGAGTTTCATCTAAGCAGAAATTTAATTTTTATCTCTCAGAAAATTTCTCTTGTGGCCACTTTACCCTTATCTCTAGGAAGAAATGACCCAAAATATGATAAGATGATGTTGAATGAAGTGAAGTTATGGGTAAAATATGATGGCAAGTGATAACTAGTTGTTAAGGAGCCATCTCTAGTAATATATGAGTGAATTTAGGAATCTCAGAAAGTGAATTACCTGAAGAAAGAGAATAAATAATTGATTAAAATAAAGTAATGATGGATGAATTTACCTGATTAAAATTGTCAAGATCTGATTCAATAAGTTGACTGGTGATGAATCTTTTTTGTAGAAGATCTGGTCCTATAAGAATAATAATGATAAGAAGCCTTGATTTGTATGAAAGACTGGAATGGCTTCTGTGAATAGAAATAGGTGGGGATGGTTGGAAAAAAGGGCTGGGAGAGCAAATAGAAGGCAAAGGTGAAGGTTCTACTTTAGGATGAATAAAAGGTAACCTTATCAAGGATTTAGGAGTGGTAGAAATATTAGATGAAAGAGTAGATTATTACATGCCAATATAGATTGGAGTGAAGGAAAAGCCAGATTTGAAGTGGAATGTCTAGGGTCCAGTACATCAGAATCAGAGGGGATATATAAGTAGGTAGATGTTTTTACAGGAGAAGGATTGTAGGGAAAAGAAGGATTAGGAGGTTTAACTGGTAGCTAGGATTGTAAAGATCCATTTTTTAGTGCAGTACACTTTCACTTATTTGCAGAAAAAATGGAGCAGGCCTTGTTGTAGGCATGTCTTCTTATTATTAAGTTGAACACACATTCACTATGGGTGAAAGAGAATTAATGAAAAGCTTTATCAGGAGAAAAAAAAATTGGGTGGTGACATGTTGAAAAGTTGAAAAATTAGTATGGATAGGGTCCTTGATGAAAAATAAAATTGGAAAAAAGAATTGTGGTAAAATCTTGGCCACAAGGAAAACTCCAAAAAAAAAATAGATTGATAATATTTTTGGTCCACTATAACCTTAAACTGTTAAATTAAAAAAATACTGGTCTCCCATGACATCTAAACTGGAATATTATATGCATTTGATCCACAAAGACATTAAACTGGAATATCAATATTTATTTGGTCAATTAAACTAGCAAAATCAATTTAATTTTTTTTTTAATTATCACTGTCCACAAATACTCTAAACTGGATACTCAATCATTATGGTTACTCAGTCATTTGGAAAATTCAGTTATTTTTGGATAATGGTGGATGCTAAACCTTAGGATGGGAATTAACTCTAATTTTTGTGATGAAATTATGTTAAATGGGACATTAGGGGGTATCAAAATAAGAAATCTTCAATTTCAAAATACCTTTCTTTTCCCACCAAATTAGCTATGATTATTATTAAATATATTCCATATTTCGCCTCAAAAATATCTTTTTACTGAGAATCAATGTCAACTTTGTGGCTTTCTTTTTGTTTTGTGAAGTACCTTTCAAATCATTACAAATTTATAACTTTGATACCCCCTTTTAAAAAGAGATTGTATGATGAAATTAAGGTTCTAAAAAAATTCTGGATAAAATCAAAATATCTGACAGTTATTCTATTTAAAAGAGTTGAAAATGATTGAATGTTTTGTTTGAAAATTGTGATGAAGGATCTTTTTGAAGGTGGATTAGGTAGTTGGAATTGTATTGTTCCTAAATTTAGGATATATTGAACAAAGGTTGGATGAATTAATGGTGGGAATTTGAACATGTTATTCATCTCAGTAGGCATGGATCTTACTCTCTCATACTGTGCCATAAATAGAATGTTAGAGTCTTGAGGGATTCAAGTCTCATTATGAGTAGTGGGAAGCATCACAAAATCAAAAATGGTTTAATTCAGTTGGATTATTATAGTTTCAGAGAAGAAAAAACTAGGATCAACCAGAGAACATGTTTTTATGCACTAAAAGAAACAAAATTTAAATGAATAGAAGAACAATTAAACTAGATAATTACTTTGAAAATGTTCTAAATCATAGTCAAAAACTTGCATTGACATTCTTCTCTTTGTAATATCTTCATGGTTATTAGAAAGAGTTTCCTGAAGATAAGTTAAAATTTCTCTCTTTATGTCATTTTCAATTTCAAAAAAGAAGTATCTATGGAACTTAGGGTAGTGATTAATGTAATCATTCTTCAGTTGACCAAAATCATCAGTTTTGGTAATTTTTACAGCTTACCAGTAAAGAATAAATGAATCAGTATGGTGGATTATTGATATAAAATGAAGAGAAAACTTTTGGAGCCAGGGAAGAGTGATTCATAAAAACTGAAAAAGGAACTGGCATGATAAGAATGGGATCTTGAGAAGGATGTGGAAGCTCAAGGACATTTTTTTTACAACACAAAGTTTTATCCTTGATTCTTTTGAAGAAGACTGTACTTTTTGATAATATTTTTTTAAGAATGATAAAATCTGGCAGATCTTCTGGACATGTATAAACATTGGCTATAGACCGAATGGTGGGAATGATGCATTTGATTTTATTTAGCCTGAAAAAATCACATTTAGTTCCTCCAGGGAGGCCAGGATTAAACATTAGAAAATGGACCAGGTATCTGGAGCATAGTTTTCATGGGACAGAAAAATCCTTCATAGAAATAATGAGGATGAAAAGTTTTAAATTTTATTTGTTGAAAAGGAATCTTTGATGGCTCAAGAGGTTGAAGATGATAGTTGAATTAGGTGAAGATGGAGATGAATATGTGAATAATCAAATATACAAAATTTGATGAATGGGGACATTTATCATTGGAGGGAGGAGGTGGTATTCTTAAATTTAGTATGCCACTCAAATGGTTTCTCAAATTTTAGGAGGCTTTAATTTATTAATCTCCTGAGCTTAATTGGACTTTATTTGAACTTTATTATGAAGAAAATTAGTTATAAATGGAATATAAGGGGGTTATAAAAATGTTCATATTAAAAAATTTATTTTATGGTAAGAAATATTTTTATAAGGTTGATTGCTTATCGAAAATAAATGAAGGATACTCATGAAACTTTTGGAATTTTTCTGGATTTTTCCTTATTTTTCTTATAATTTTAAAAATTTTCTTAAGTGGTTTAAAGAATTTTTGATTTACAAATCATACTCAACATTGATTATTTTTAGATCAGTGAATAGGACTGCACAGGCTAAAAAAAAGTTCTGAAATTTTTTAAGAAGGGTTGTAGCTATCTTCTGGATTTTTACAGAGATTTTATAGCATATTTTAGATTTTAATTGAGTCAGGAAGTCTGTACAAGCTCCATAGAGATCCATGGATATGCAGACAAGCTCAGGAATGCATCTAGGAGGGAAAAGGTGGTCATGTGCCTATTAAATGCGTAAATTTGACTGTAGAGTTGAATTTAGACAAAAGAACTTCATCATAACTAGAAAACTAACTACCAAGAATGAATATTACATATATGACAGTACCTTTATACTTTCAACATTCTAGTAATGATAACACATATTTTACCTAACACTTTTCAAAGATATTCATATAGGGTACCATTAGAAGGTTCTAAACTTCAGGGACTCAAAAATGAATTTTTTTTAATAAAATCAAAACCTAGAAAAAACATATATTTACAGTCATTTAAATAACTTTTAACTGGCAAAACATTTTGTTGTATTTCTTTAAATTTCTCAAACAGCTCAGATTCTAACTTCTCAAAGCATCAAAAAAAACTAGCAAATAAGTATGTTTCATATAAAGTAGAAATTTTAGCTTAGATTATTAAGAACTCTAATTTTACTCAAAGGGACAGGGGTTTCTTAGTTTTATCCAACTTTGTTGAATTCTTCTTAAAGCAAGGTGATTGCAAGAGTCTTTTTGCACTATTACATCTTGTTACTTTTTTTGCTTCTTATATCACATGCACATATATATATTATTATCAAGGCTATATTGAAGGGCAAGTAAAATATTATGTTAAATTAAAATAAGAAAAATTGGATTTAAATATATACAAATTAACTATTATATTAAAATAAAAATTATATAAAAATATGTTTTAAATAAATTGTTATATAGATTTTATTATTATATATAATGTATATACATTTAAATAAAAAATAAAATTATCAACTTTAAAAAAATTAGTATTTTTTTATGTATTTAATGATTATAAATTTATAATTAATTGATTACAAAATATTATAAGTAAAAACATCAACTTATAATTTAATTAGTTCACTATTTAATTATATAAATTAAATATTAACAATAAAAATACTTTAAAAATTTATTGGGAACTCCATTTTTCTAACAGTTGGACCAATAAAATAAAATAAAATAAAAAAATTAATTAATTAATTAAACAAATACATTAAACAAGTGAAACCTTTATTTTAAAATATAAGTGTTTTATTTTAATAAAACTTATTTTATTAAAATTCTTGTTTAAATTAGTATCCTATTTCATCTCTTACGTGGTTACAGGGTTTAAAGCGATGGATACATTGAGGTTTTTTGTTGTGTTTTTGTAAATAGTTATGTAGAGCCCTTATTTTTCTGTAACACTTTATTTTATTTGTTTTTTTTCTTTTTTACCCTTAGTAACATCTCAGAGGCTCTCATTTTCCTATTTAAAGGCTTTGTTTTCTCACTTTGTAGTAACCATTATTTAAATTATCTTACAATTTATAAAATGACAATTTTGTTGCAATTTTTAGACTTTTTTCTATTGATTTCATTACTGTGTTGCAATTACATAAATTGAGAAATTAAACTATATACAAGGTTTCTTTAAGAGAGTTTAGCTGTTTTATTTTTTTTAGATATAGTAGAGATAAATAAAAAAAATTAATTGATTCATATAAATCTGTTACATCAAATAGTTGATTTTGGTTCACTTCTTACCTTCTTGTTTAGTTGTAGTTAGTTCCTTGATTTCTTTTTGTTTTTCGTTGATTCTTTTCCTTATCATGTTTATTTAGTATTATTCCTCTTTCTTCTAGATGACTCTCTGAAAATTGGGGACCTTTCCTAAATATTGATGTTTTCAACTTTTGGATGAACAACTTAGTGCACAGACCACCCTTGTGCAAAAATACAAAATTTCTCTACAGACATTTTTCAAACCGGGGTTTTAGACAAACAGTTCATATATACTTAGAATAGTGTATACTTTGGTGTGATTTTTTGATCGCTTTTGTAAGTTTAACTTTGCTCCTAACAAAATTTACCTAAAAATTATACTGCAATAACAGTTTCATTGGCTATTTTTATGAGTCACTGTGTGTAAGTAATAAATCTTTTTAATTTTTTCCTAGTTGACAATCATAGAGTAATTCTCTTAGTCCTAGATGATCAGTATTTTTTGATTAATTATTAAATTAATTATTCATTAATACTTGATAATTTGGTTGACAATAATAACACTTAGTGTTTAGTCACAAATAATTATTTTGGTTATTATTTTAATTAATATAATCAAATTTAATAAATTGAAATAAAATATTCCTTTTATTATTGTTATATAACATAAATAATAATCATTGTAAATTTTAATTTTTTCCTAATATTTTTGACTTAAAATATTAATTACATATTTTATCTTTTAAATTTAAATTTAAAAGAATTGTAAATTGACTTTGATTTTTTTTGAGGATAAAAATTTTATTTCTAGAAATTTAATTGATAGCATGAATAATTTACATGTCGATGAAATAGAGTTAGATGTTGATGTTGAATCTGTAGGTTCTTCAAAATTAACTTACAAAGACTTTTCAACTGAAAGAAAACAATCAAATTCTTCAGGACATAGAAATGTTAGGAGAAGTGATAAAATTTCCTCCTCCAAAAATTTAGAGAGAAGTAAAACCTCTAACAAATCTGGATAATCCCTTAAAAATATAGAATTAAAAAGGATCCCTTTGTAACAGCAGGTAAACAACCTATCAGGTCATATAAAAGAAACAAAAGTGGAGAGTATGAGGTACAAAGCCAGACTGGATACACTTTGGGATCAGATGCAAGAGCTGTTAAAGGGAAGCCATAGTCAGCATCAAATTATACAACAAAATCCACATCTTCCTCAACAAACCCCAAAGACTATGGAGTTATAACAGTGGAAATGTTATTATCTCATGAATCATTACCAGAGGAATGTGCAAACTGCTCTAGATCATCAAACTGGCTCATCAAAGACACATAATTGCCATCCTCCACCTGTACATCCTTACCAGGGAAGCAGAAAAAAGAAGGCTCAGGCCAAGGGGAAGTCTCCTACTCTGCCATGGTAATCAATCTTTTCTATAAAAATGTTAGTATGTATATTATTAAACTCTCTCTATTTCAGTTAATGTTGTTGAAAGTAGTGATATAACTGTAAAAACTCTTAAGAAACAAATTCCTTTTATCAGTAGTCCAAATCATGTATTCAGTAAATTTTCATTTTATGAACCTTTACATTTAACTTCAACTTCATTAGTAAATCCTTCTCTTGCAATAAAAATTATTCTGTTGCACCTGAGATTTATGTCTTACTTGAACAAACTTCTAATGAGATTTTAAAAGATTCTCCTGATTTTAGTGTAAAAAATAATAAAGTTTAAAAGCTTTATTAAAGCATAAAAATTAAAGATTAAATAGTTTGCATTTACATTGAAAAGTGAGGTCTTCTGTAAAAGATACAGATTTTTTTAAATTATAAGACACTTTAAATAATTTACTGTCTCAAGAAAAATTTATAAAAAAAGATAAAAAATCATTTTCAGATAAAAATCATCATCTTTGTAAAGTTATTAGTGAATTAAACCCCTCATAGATGAAAAAACTTCATTAAAAAATGATAATAAAACCTTACACAATGAATTGAAAAAATTGAAAATTTATTTCAATATTTGAGTAAAAAATGCTCAGTAGAGGATTACAGAAATGTTCTATCTCTTGCAAATATTAATGATCAACTTTCTTATATTCCTATGTTAAGAAATAAATTATCAAATATTGAGGAAAAACTTTTTACATTACCAGCTCTTCCTGATGGACATTATAATGTAGTAAAAAATTCTACTATTAAAAATAAAGGTAAACAGCCTGAACAAATAATGTCATCTTTTAATGTAGCCACAAATCAATCTGAAAATGAGTCTATGAAATCTTTTGTGACCAATGAAAAATTTAATACTCATAATGAACCAGCTGTTTCTTCAATTAATGAAATTTATGGACACCTTTCTAAGCTTCAAGAAGTGATTAGTAAAAATAGTCCCAATCTTAAAGTTAACAATCCTAGTAACAATAAGAATTGGCCTAAAATTGATCAATATCCTACATTTGATGGTGATTCTTCATCTGATTGGCAACATTTTATTCAAAGAATAAATAATATAAAGAGTTCCTATGAATTTCCAGATAAATAAATTGTTTCTAAATTAATCTCTTTATTTTTCAATGTAGCATTGATGTGGTACAAGTCTTTTTTATTGGATAACAATAAATATACATGGAATGAGTGGAAGATATTGGTTGAAAATCAATTTGGTGGTTCAAAATTAAGGTTTGAAAAACAAAGATTATATGAGAATTCTAAGTATATTTCTTCCTCAGCTGATAAACCTATTTTTTTCCTTATGAAAATAACAAAAATTCTTAGAGCTATAGATCCAAAAATGGATTATGATATTTGGAGAGACAAAATTCTGTAGAAATTTATTAATTCTCTTAAAGATTTGATTGTAGCTAGAGCTGAGCATTTAATAAAACATTCTTCTTTTATTAATATCTGTAATGAATTATTACTCAACCATAGATATGAACCAATGAATTATCCCTTAAAATCTTACAATGATCATCAAAGACCTTCATCAAAACTCTCAGAAAAACCTGGAAAATATTCTTCCCCAGTTGCACCTAAGAAATATGCAACAAACACTTGTTTTAAATGTAACAAAGCATGTCAGAAAGGACATGTTTTTGACAATAAAATTCACCTTGTTGAAAAATGTGAGGAAAAAGATAATCCTGAAGCTGATATTAATAATTTCTCTAGTGAATGTGATAGTAATATCTCTGGTGACAATGATTCTTTAAATGAAACTCTACTTCTGGAAAAATATGTCCAATATTTAGATAATTTATCTGAAGTTTGTAACTTGGATTTATATTCAGTTGAAAATAATGAAATTATAAAAGATATTACCAACAACTCTATATTAATATCTCCCTCGAGAGAACCTGTTATCATAAATGGAAAAGATTTTGAGGTTATTCTTGACACTGGTTCTGGATGAAGTGCAGTGTTTGAGAAAGCACTATCTTCTTTAGATGAAGATTATCATAGTAAATTATTAACTATGACATCTGAAAAATGGAGAGTTTATGGTTCTGTTTTATGTCCCATTGGAAAATACAAAACCTCTGTGTTCTTTTAGTATAATGGTGGTTTTGTCAAGGCTGTCTTTGATTTTGTTGTGATGAAAAATGACCACTTGAGCAATTGTTTTATTGTGGGAAATAACATTTTAACCATGTTTTGTATCAAATTAGATCCTAAAAACAATTTTTTCACATTGAGAAATAATGGAAAAAGAAAATTTAAAATTTCTTCCTCTAAATAACCTTCTGTGCACCTTTTAAAATCTTGAAATTCATTAATTCAATGTAAATGTAGATCAACAGAAAAAATGGATAATAAACAATTATACATTTGGTGATCATTTAAGTGGTGATAAAAAAGATTCTATAATTTCCTTGATTATATCTTTTCCTAAGGATTTTACTTGTGGATCTCATGAATTAGGAGTTTTTAAGGAAGAAATGAAAATTTCTTTATCCTGTAACTTGAATGAAATCCCTTTCAGCCTTAAGAAAAAACCATATCCTGCTTCTCCAACATAGAGAAAATACATTGAGGATAATATAACTACCCTCTTGAAAATGAGCATCATTGAGAAGGTTGATGTTAACCCAAAATATTTTGTCATCGCCCCTGTCTTAATATTTTATGAAAAAAAAAGCGAGATTTTGGGGGGATTATAGAGCATTGAATACTTATTCAGTGGATGATATTTATCCTTTACCCAGAATAAACTCAATACATGCTACCTTGAAAGGTGCAAAATTTATTAGTAGTCTAGATGGTAATAATGGTTATAATCAAATTCTTGTTGAAAAGAGCTCTCATAATTTTCTTCTAATTTCTACACACATGGGAATATTCAAGTATGTTAGAGTGACATTTGGCCCTAAAAATTCCATTTCAGTTTTTCAAAAAGTAATGGATAGTACATTTTATCAAGAAATAATTGAATGATGGTTAATGGTCTAAATTTATGACATAATACTTTTTTCTGAAACCTTTGATGAGCACATGAATCATTTGAATAGAGTTTTTCAAAATACAGATGATATTAAAATGACTTTATCTTTGAAGAAGTGTAAATTTGGCTTTGAATCCTTGAAAGTTCTTGGTCAAGTTTTTTCAGGTTTAAAAATTTGTGTAGATCAAAATAAAGTTTCTGAAATTCAAAATGTGAAAGCACCAAATTCTGTAAGAGAAATTTAAATTTTATAAGGAATGTGTGGCTATGATATAAACTATATAAAAATATTATCAAGTCATAGCCTCACCTCTTACTAAATTACACAGAAAAGATGTTGCTTTTATCTGGAATGATGAATCACAGAGAGAATTTAGTACATTAACAAAAATGTTTAATGTCTGCTACAATTATTGCTCCCCCAGATTTCAATAAACCATTTGAACTGTAAAATGAATCAAGATTTATTGGACTAGGAGCTTCTCTTCACAAAAAACAAATTTTAAATGATAAAAACTCAGAAGTTTTTTTTTGTTATATTTCAAGAACCTTAAGAAATAGTGAATTGAAATATGGTTCCACTCAATTAGAGTGTTTAGCAGTTGAATAGGCTTTGTAAAAACTTCATTATTACTTAGATGACAAAAAATTTGAGCTGTTTACTGATTGTAGTGCAGTTAAATCCCTATAAAACCTAAAAATAAAAAACACACATATGTTTAGGTGGCAACTAGCTGTTCAAAAATACAGGGGTAGAATGAAAATTATACACAGAGCTGGAAATGTTCATTCCAATATAGATATGCTGTCTAGATTACCTCTACTAAATGATGACTCCAACCCAGCTCATGTACCTGAAGATGACACTATTCATATACAAGGTATATATATAGTTGATATGGAAGAGGATGTGTTGAAATTAATTCTGGATTCATATGAAAATGATTTTGATTTAAATAAATTAGTTACAATCTTAAATTACACATAGAATGCTTCAATTCAAGCATTAATAAAAACTCATACCCTAAAGTACCAAAATGCTTTGAATAAAGGAAAGATTTCAATTGATGATGGTTACATTTATTACAGGAGAAAACTTACTTATGTTATTTTTAATTCCTCCTTCTGTGAAAGAAACCATCTTAAAACTTTGTCATGACAATATATTGGCAGTTAATTTCAATCTAGAAAAAACCATGGTCAGAATAAAAAATACTGCATGGTGGGCTAATATGTCTGAAGACATAAAATTTTATGTTGAATATTTTGATTCTTTCCAAAAATCTAAAAAATTAATAGACAAAAGAGCAGGATTAATACAGCTTATTGAAGCACCTGATGATCCATGGTAAATCATTAATATGGATTTTGTCACTGGTTGTCAGCCAGGCTGTACCATAAGTACAATAAAATGTTATAATACTTTATTGAACTTCAAAATGAGAAAATTTTTATTTTATTTATGTATTTAAATTAATATTATATTGAGTAATAAAATTACATAACTAAATTATAATAATATGAGTTATATGAATTTTATTACTATATAAATTGTAAATACAATTAAATAAATGAATAATACGGTATATTCTATAAAATATGAGTGCTTTTTAATGTATCTAATAATTATATATTATTAATTAATTAATAAAATATTATATTATTATTAAATATTATAATTTTATATATAAACTAATTAATTAATTAATTATATATAATTATATTTGACATACCTTATAAATCATAATTATTGGGTGCTTTTTTGAACCTTGATTGTGTCAGAAAACTCTTAAATAAGGTAAAAAACATAATCAAATAAAAAAATATTAAATTTTTACTTTAAATTAGTTATTTCATTAAAATAATTAATTGTTATAATTTAAAATAGTTATTACAATATTAAAATAGTTGAAAAACTTTAATTTATGTTTTATATTAACTAAATTAATTATATTTCTAAAGTAGAATAATTCTTAATGTTTCAGGTAATTGTTTTACCATTTTCATCATATTATATTAATTGTTTTATCTCAAAATGGTCTAATCGTATGTTTCAATTTATCTTTCTGTTTCAATTGAGATTAAAAACCTTTTTGGGATTTAATTGGTGGTAAATTTTGACTCTTACTAGTATGTGTTACGTGTTAAATTTATTCTTGCCTTATCTTATTGTTATAGTTACTTTGTTAATGTTTTACTTCATTTTTGCTCATGTATCTGTTTTTGTGGAGCTTCAGGGAATCCCTTACCTATATAAAGGCATTGGTTAGTTCTGTGGATGCTCATCACTTACATTATTTTATATTATACTAAAATTTATTACTATAAATCAAATAAAAGACTTATATTACAATTTATAAATTATACTGTGGCGAAATTACCTTTAAATAATTAATAAGATTATTATACATTTATAGGTTGCATTAAGATAGTATTTTTAATATTATTTAGTTGTGTTGATTAAGCAGAGAAAAGACAGCACTTACAAACTTATATATCACTCCAACCCACTACAAGTCCCTTAGTAAATTTCTAAAATTGTCATTATTTTTATTTCCTTCTTCTCCTTCTTGTTCATTTTCTTTTACCTGTGTTTCCTACTACTTCTAGATGACTGGCTGACAATTGAGGGCCTTTCTGAACAAGAACAATTTTTAGCAATTGGACAAACAACTAACGCACAGACCACCTTGCACATGCAAAACCAACTTTTTTCACGACTGTGATATGAGCTGGGGTCTTCCTAATACAGGTTATATAGTACTAATATTCATATATTTTGTAGTGATTTTTCAATCACTTTAGTAAGTCTCACTTTGCACCTTGCAATTATAATATTAAATTTTTATTGCAATAACAGTGCCTTAGCTTTTTTGCTGAGACAGTGAGTGTAAGTGATAAATTTTTAAATATTTACTTTCCTAGTTGACAATAATAGAGCTACCCTCTTAGTCCTAGAATATCATTATTTTTTGATTAAATTATTAAATTAATTATTCATTAAATTTTGATAATATTGGTTGACAATAATAGTACCCTGTTCTTAGTCCCAATTATTGCCATTTAATTTTGGTATTATTATTATTTGTTGACATTTATACTTTTGTATTTTTCCCAATTTAATAATTAGTGGTTTTTTTTTGATATTATAAATAAAATTACATTAATTGATTAATATTAAATTTTTTGATTGTTATTTTTTATTTTTTAATAATCTTAATAAATTTTCATCAACTTTATTTTAACTCAAGTAATATATCAATATTTATATTTTTATTGTTTTAAAATATTGAACACCACTTTTGAAAAATTCTTTTCATTCTTGTTGAAAAAATCTTGATTTTTTAGATATCATGTCTATTAACTTGACTGAAAGCATGGATAACTCAAATGTGGATGAAATTGAGGTAGAATGTGAATTTGACACTGTAAGTTCCTCTAAATTGACTTACAAGAATTCTTCTACTGAAAAATATAAATCAAAGTCTTCAGGACATGGAAGTTTCAGGAGGAGTGGTAAACCCCTCTCCCCAATCAACTTTAAAAGAAGTTAAGCCTCTAATAAATCTGGAAAATCCTTTAAAGGGAATAAATATAAAAAAGATTCCACTGTCACAGCAGGTAAAAAATTTATCAGGTCTCATAAAGGCACCAAAGGTAGACAATATGACCTACAAGACAAAGGGGGACACCCTCTGAGGCTAAATGCAGTAGCTCTTGACTCAAAGGCAGGAACATTTTCCTCCCTTACAGACCAACCAGACTCAGCTTAAGTCCCATCAAACTCCCAGTACTTCCCAACAAAATCAAAATAATCTGGAGGTGGAGCAGTGGAAGTGGGACTATCTCATGAGCCACTACAAGAAGAATGTACAGCATCAACAATCTCATCAACCTGGCTCATCCAGGACACAAAATTACCATCAACCATTTCAGGCTCATCCTTATCAGGGAGGAAGAAAAAAGAAATCACAGGGGAAATTTCCTCCCTTGCCATGGTGAGTAATTTGTTTGATAAACATTTTGGTATTTATAATAATAAATTTTCTTCTACAGGTAATATTGTTGATCATGCTGATAGAACTGTTAAACCTATTAAGAGACAAATTTTTGTTATAAGTAGCCCAAATCATGTAATTAGTAAATTTTCATTTGATGAACATTTACACTGAACTTAAACTTCTTTAACTAATCCTTCTCTTGCAATTAAAAATGATTCTGTTTCCCCTGAGGTTTATGCATTTCTTGAGAAAACTTCTGAGGAAATTTTAAAGGATTCTCCTGATTTTGTTAACATCAAATATAGACTACTGAGAGATTTATTGAAGCATGAGAATGACAGATTAAATAATCTGTACCTACATTTTAAAGTGAGTTCTTCTGCTCAAGATACTGCTTATTTTAAGTAGGAAGACATGTTGAATACTGTTCTTGCTCATCAAAAACAATTGAAAAATGATCACAAGGGACTTTAGGATAAGATTTCTAATTTACATAACATTATTCATAATATAAAACCCCTTGTATATGAAAATGCTTCATTAAAAATGACAATTCATTCTTACATAAGGAATTGAAAACATTGAAAATGAATTTTCAAGCTTTGACAAATAAGTTCTCAATTTAAGAAGACAGAAATGTTTTATCTCTTACAAAAATGGATGATCAAATATCTGAAATTCCTTGGTTGAGAAATTCTTTGTCTAATCTTGAGAGGAAATTCTCTACCTAACCTCTTATTCATGATGAAAATGATAGTCAAATTGAAAATACTTCTCATAAGTCCATCAAGAATAAGGGTAAACAACCTGAGAAAAGCAGTTCATACCCTCCTTTAAATTTGTCTCTTAAACAGCCTGACAATGTATCTATTGCTTCTTCTGTGGAGCTTAAAAAGTTTTTCAATACTCATCATGAGCCAGCTGTTTCTGTGAATAATGAAATTTCTCAACACCTGTCCAGTTTTCAGGAATTAACTACCATGAATAATTCTAAAGTTGATCAGCCAAGTAGCCATCAAAATTGGCCTAAACTTGATCAATATCCCACCTTTGATGGTGATTTTTCATCTGACTGGAAGCATTTTATCCAAAGAATTGAAAATTTAAAAAATTCTTATAAAATTCCAGATGAAGAAATAGTCTCTAAGCTGATTTCTATATTCTCCAATGTTGCCCTGATGTGGTATGAGTCTGTCCTGCTAGACAATCATCACTATACTTGGGATGAGTGGAAAACATTGATTGAGAATCAATTTGGTGGTTCAAAAATAAGACTGGCATAGCAAAGATTATATGAGAATGCTAAATATACATCCTCTGATGCTAAGAGACCTATTAGTTTCCTCATGAAAATAACAAAAATTCTTAGAGCTATGGATCCAAAAATGGATTATGATATTTGGAGTGAAAAAATACTCTATAAATTGCCAAACTCACTGAGAGATTTGATTATAGATAGGAATGAGCATGTAAGGGAAAATTCTTCTTTTATTAATATCTTTAATTAGGTATTACTCAACCACAGATATAAACCATGGAATTATCCTTTAAGGCCTTCCCATGACCAAATCAAACTTTCACCCAAAATTCCAGAAAAGCCTGGTAAGCCCTCTGCTCCAGTTGCACCAAAGAAATATGCAACTAATACTTGTTTCAAATGTAACAGATCATGGCAAAAAGGACATTTTTGTGATAAGAAAATTCATCTTGTTGAACAAACTGAAGATCCTGATGAAGCTACAGTTGACCTTGATGAATCTTCAAGTGACTGTGATAGTAATATCTCTTATGAGAATGATTCCCTCAATGATGTTTTAATGTTAGAACAAGATGTAAAAGATTTGGATAATTTATTTGAAACTTGTAACTTGTATTTATCTTCAGTAGAAAATGCTAAAATTATAAAGGATATTACTGACAGTTCCATTTTAATCTCCCCTTTGAGAGCACCAGTTATCATTAATGGTAAAAAGTTTGAAGTTGTTCTTGATTCTGGTGCTGGTGGTGGTATAATGTCTGAAAAAGCACTTGCTTCAAGTGATAATAATTATCATTGTAAATTATTACATTTAAAATCTGAAAAATGGAGAGGTTATGGTTATTTTTTATTTCCCATTGGCAAGTACAAAACTACTGTATTCTTTAAATATAATGTTGACTTTGTCTGATTTGTGTGTGAATTTTTTGTGATAATAAATGATAACTCAAGAAAATGGTTTATTATGGGTAATGACATTTTAACCATGTTTGGTATCAAATTGGATCCAGAAAACAATTGTTTCACATTGGGCTGGAATGGAAAAAGAAAATTTAAAATTTCTCCTCCTAAAAAACATTCTGTACACCTGTTGAAATCTCTAATTCATTGATTCAGTTTAAAGGAATACCAACAGAGGAAATAGAAAATTTATTGTCTGAAATAAATATTGCTTCATTTAGTGATCAATTATCTGGTGAAAAGAAATATTCTATAATTTCCTTAGTTACTTCTTTTCCTATGGCTTTTGCTCAGGGATTCCATGAATTGGGAGTTGTCAAATAATAAATGAAAATATCTTTATCATGTAATTGGAATTATAATACCCCTATTCTGAAGAAAAACCTTACCCTTCTTCCCCCACTAATATGAAATACATTGAGGATAATATTTCTATCTTACTAAAAATGAATATTATTTAAAAATTGGATGTTACCCCAAAATATTATGTCATCTCTACATTCTTTATCTCTTATGAGAAAGACAAAGCTAGATATGTTAAGATTATAGAGCCTTAAATACTTACACAGTAGATGATACTTTCCCTTTATCCAGGATAAACTCCATACATAAAATCTTACAAGGTGCAAAGCTTATTAGTTTCCTAGATGGTAATAAGGGTTAATTTCAAATCCCTAGTGAAAAGAACTCCCAGGATTTCTTGCTTATTGCAACTCTTATGGGAATTTATAAGTATGTGAGAATGCCATTTGGCCCTAAGAATACGCCATCAGTCTTTCAGAAAGTAATGGATAAAACATTTTATCAGGAAATTATTGAAGGATGGTTAATGGTATATATTTATGACATTATAATTTTTTCCAAGACTTTTGATGAAAACATCACCCACTTAGATGGAGTCTTCTAAAAAATGGATGACATTAACATGAAACTATCTTTGAAGAAGTGTGAATTTGGGTTTCAATCCTTGAAAGTGCTGGGTCATGTTTTTTCAGGCTTACAGATTTGTGTAGACCAAAACAAAGTTTCTGAAATCTAAAATGTGAAGGCACCAACATCTGTGAAAGAGATCCAAAGTTTTTTTGGGAATGTGTGGCTATTATAGACAATATATCAAAAATTATCAAGTCATAGCCTTACCTCTTACAAAATTGACCAGAAAAGATGTAGCTTTTATCTGGAATGAGGAAACACAAAAAGACTTTAATAAATTGAAGAAATTTTTAATGACTGCCCCAATCCTGGCTCTCCCAAATTTCAATAAACCTTTTTTCCTATACACAGATGCCAGTTTCGTTGGACTAGGAGCTGCCCTCCACCAGAAACAAATTACAAATAATAAATGTTCAGAAGTATTTTTTTGTTATATCTCAAGAACCTTAAGAAACTATGAGTTGAAATATGGTGCCACCCAATTGGAGTGTTTGGCAGTTGTATACACCCTAGAAAAACTTCATTACTACCTGTATGACCATAAATTTGAATTGGTTTCTGATTGTAGTGCAGTGAAACCCTTCTTATATCTGAAAGACCAAACATACATATGTTTAGGTGGCAATTAGCTGTTCAAGAGTATAGGGGTAGAATGACAATTATTCACAGAGCTGGTAATGTTCATTCAAATGTGGATATGTTTTCAAAATTTCCTTTACCAAATAATGATTCAAATCCTGCCTATGTACCAGAAGATTATAAAGTTCATATACATGGTATATATATTGTTGATATGGAAGAAGAATTATTGCAATTTATCTTGGACTCATATGAGAAGGATTCTAATCTCAAAAAATTAGTTACAATCTTGAATGATCCTAAGAATTCTTCAATACAAGCATTGATAAAAACTCTCCCCCCAAAGTATTAAAATGCTTTGAATAAGGGAAAACTCTCTATTGAGAATGGCTATATTTATTACAGGAGAAAAGTTACTAATATCCTTGTAATTCTTCCTTCGATGAATTAAATTATCTTAAAACTTCTTCATGATGACATATTAGCTGGACATTTTTATCTAGAAAAAACCATTTTCAGGATTAAAAACACTGCATGGTAGGCTAGTATGTCTGAGGACACAAAATTATATGTTGAATCCTGTGATTCTTACTAAAAATCTAAAAGAATAAAAGGTAAAAGAGCAGAATTAAGACAACACATTGAAGCACGTGATGCTCCTAGGAAAATAATTAATATGTATTTTGTCATTGGTCTTCCTGTAGCAAGGAAGGACAGTTATAATTCATGTTGGGTACTAGTGGATAGATTCACCAAAATGTGTAAATTTACTCCCACCCATAAAGATGTCTCCACCAAAGATTTAGCTTTCTTATGATGGTCACATATGTTTAATATTGCTGTATTTCCCAAAGGCCATCATCTCTGAAAGAGACCCTACATTTACCTCTGAATTTTGGTTGTCATTGATGGATATATGTGGCTGTGAGTTGAAATTGTCTACATCTCACCATCCCCAAAATTATAGTTTAGCTGAAAGAATGATTCAAACTCTAGAAGATATGATTAGAAGGTATTGTGCCTTTTGATTAGAGTATAAAGACAATGAGATACTCACTCATGACTGGGTTACTTTATTACCAGGTCTTAAATTTGCTTATAATAGCACAGTTCCCTCTGTCACTGAGAAGAAGCCCTTTGAGCTCTGGCTAGATTATGTCCCAAATACTCCTGCCCAAATTCTCAATAATATATTACCAAAGTTGGAATTACATCCTGGTGTAAAAGCTTTTATGCAAATGCAACAACTATGTAGAAAACATCCTCAAGATTGTATTGATAAGGAATTTTAATATGAGAAAAAAAATGGGATAAATCCTATAAATATTATACATTTACAAAAGTTGATGAAGTACTAATATTTACAGTACACTTCAATTTACAAGGAAATAAAAAAATAAAGGATCCTTTTGTGTAAAAATTTGTTGTTAAAAGAATGGTTGGTGACAATGCAGTAGAAAAAGTATTTTATTCTCCATATGATAGAAAACATCTTGTTTTCCCCATTTCCCTCCTAAAGCCTTATACTTCCAAACTTGACTTTTTTCCTAAAAGGAAAGGAAGACCTAAGAAAAATCCTCAAGAAGTCATAGAAACTGCAGATATTGATAAGATTCTCCATAATAGAACTATCACTCCTGAAAAGGGTGCTGAACATTTATTGAGATATAAGAATAAAACATCTGAGCATGATGCATGGATACCTGCAAAAGAAATTTCTAACCTTATCAATCTCTTAAAAAAGTATAAAAAGAAAAAATCTTAGCATTTTTTTTATTGTTTTTTTTGGAGTGAGTGATTGTCAACCAGGCTGTACCAGGAGTCCAGTAAAATTTTATAAAATTTTATTGAACTTCAAAATAGGAAAATTTTTATTTTATTTATGTATTTAAATTAATATTATATTGAGCAATAAAATTAAATAAATAAATTATATAAATATGAGTTATATGAATTTTATTACTATATAAATTGTAAATAAAATTAAATAAATGAATAATAAAGTATATTCTAAAAAATATGAGTGCTTTTTAATGTGTCTAATAATTATAAATTATTAATTAATTAATAAGATATTATATTATGATTAAATATTATAATTTTAAATATAAACTAATTAATTAATATATTATACATAATTATATTTTACATACCTTATAAATCATTATTATTGGGCCCTTTTTTAACCCTTAATTGTGTCAGAAAACTCTTATATAAGTTAAAACACTTTCATAAATATAATAATATTAAATTTTTACTTTAAATTAGTTATTTCATTGAAATAATTAATTTTTTTAATTTAAATAGTTATTACAATATTATAATAATTGAAAAAACTTTAATTTATGTTTTATAGTAACTAAATAATCATATTTCTGAAGTAGAATAATTATAAATGTTTCACGTAATTGGTTTACCATTTTCATCATATTATATTACTTTTTTTATCTCAAATGGTTTAATCTTATGTTTCAATTGAGATTAAAAATCTTTTTGGGATTTAATTGGTGGGAAATTTGGGCTCTTACTAGTATATATTATGTGTTCTATTTTTTTCCTTAAATTATTGTATAGTTACTTTTTTAATTTTCTACTTCATTTTTTATCATGTATCTGTTTTTGTGGAGCTTCAGGGAATCCCTTGCTTATATAAAGGCATTGGTTAGTGCCATGAATTCTCATCACTTACATTATTTTATATTATACTACAATTTATTATTATAAAATAAATCAAAAATTTATATCACAATTTATAAATTATACTGTGGCAAAATTCGCTTTAAATAATTAATAAGTGTATTATACAGTTATAGGTTGCATTAAGAGAGTATTTTTAATAATATTTAATTGCACTGATTAAGCAGAGAAAAGACAGCACTTACAAACTTATATATAGCTCTAACTCATTACAAGTCTCTTAATAAATCCCTAAAATAGTCATTAGTCTTATTTCCTCCTTCTCCTCCTTCTCCTTCTTCTTCTTCCTGTGTTTCCTACTACTTCTACAAAACTGCCCAACACTTCTCTACCTGTAGCAGGGAAAGACAGTTATAATTATTGTTGGGTAATATTGGATAGATTCACTAAAATGTGGAAATTCATTTACACCCATAAAGATGTTTCCACCAAAGATTTAGCTATCTTATGGTGGTCACACATGTTTAACATTATTGGTTTCCCAGAAGCTATTATCTCTGACAGAGACGCAGAATTTACCTCTGAATTTCTGATGTCTATAATGGATATATGTGGCTTTAAGTTAATATTATCTACTGCTCACCATCCTCAAACTGATGGTTTAACTGAGAGAATGATTCAAACTCTAGAAGATATGATTAGAAGGTATTGTGCTTTTGGATTAGAATATAAAGACAATGACAGATTTACACATGACTGGGTTACTTTATTACCAGGGCTTGAATTTTCTTATAATAGAACTGCACATTCTGTCACTGAAAGAAAACCTTTTAAGCTGTGGATACGTTATGTCCTGAAAACTGCTGCTTAAATTCTCAATAATAGATTACCAAAGTTTGAACTTCACCCTGTTGTTAAATTGGCTATGCATATTTAACAACTATGCAGGAAATATGCTCAAAGTTGTATTTATAATGCATTTGAATATGAAAAGAAAATATGGTATAAATCCTATAATGAATACACATTTAAAAAGGGTGATGAAGTACTTATATATACAGTCCACTTCAATTTACAAGGAGATAACAAACTAATGGATCCTTTTGTGCGACAATTTGTTGTTAAAAGAATGGTTGTTTATAATGCAGTAGAAGTAGTATATGTCACACTCCACGTGACACTCGAGGCAAAAGCAGCTCATTAAATCAATAATACAGAGGTCTAAATCCATACTTGAAGCGCAGAAAGCAATTCTCCATAGCAACTGCGACTTTCCTTTGTGTAATCACTATTCAACCGCGCTAGTCTAAACTCTAAATCTAAATTAGTCAATATCTCAATAGTGTGTCTCAGTCTTTTCTTCAATAAGCAATGCACAGCGCAATAGTCAATGTAATGGTGCACTAAAGGGTTTATTAAATGTGTGTGAATTATTAAAAGGGGTAGTGAGCATGGACGGAATGGATAGTGGAGGATTAAAGGGTTAACGGATGTTAGTGAGGAGGGTCCAGGTGTAATGGATGTATTTTTAATGGTCTATGGTGTGCGGAATAGTGGATGGGTATGAGGTCAATGCGAGGAGGAGTAAAGGATATAAAAGGGTTGATATTTTTGGTTCAACATTCTTTAGAATTAAATTATAAAACGTGTTTATAGTTAATAGTGGTAAAAGCTTTAAGTTAAATCATTATTATTGTGTCTTTTTTTATTTTCTCAATAATCATTTCTAAATCCTAAATCTTTGATTCTTGAGTTTCCAACCCTTTGTGAGATCTTAAGAATTTTAATATTACCTTTAAATTATATTAGAATCCTTCTCAAACATAACTCAAAGCAGTAGTTCTTCCTTCAAGTCATCTTCCAATCACTTCCTTGAATCATTCCTCTGTGTTTCGAAGAAGTCTCTTAACTCTTCATCTCACTTACAGGAACATCCTTGACCTTGTGTGTAGGTAGTCCGGTGACTGTATAGTTTAATTCTCCGTATTTCTCATTCTTTGCACTACTACGTCCCTTTTCAGGTGTTTTCTCTAAATTCTTAAAATGGCACCTGTTCAATGCACTCCTCCTACGGGCACTACTACTAGAGCTCGCGCCAGAGGCAGGCCAACAGCCACATGGCCTGTTTCCTGCACTCACTCCCTGGAACCTCTCAACCTTAGTGAACGGCAAAATTCAGTCCAATCTGTAGAAGACATTCCACAAGATTTTGATGATTCTAGTGATGATGAAGAAGGTGAGGATACAATGCATGAGGCACCATCTGCCCCTACTACACACCCTTCTGGTCAACCTTCAGAACCTGGACCATCTAATTCTAATTCTCTGGAAGACTTCATGAGACTTTTCATGAAGACCCTTTCAAATCCAACATCTTTGGAGGGATCAAAATACAAAACTCCTTCCATGAAATCTCCTGATAAATTTGATGGAGAACATCCAGACAGATTGCGACCCTTCTTGAAAACATGCAAACTGCTGTTCAATAATGACCCTCAAACCTTTAATAACGACTAATCAAAGGTTGTTTATGCTTCTTCATTCCTAGCCAGAAAGGCAGAAAGGTGGTTCGAACCTTATCTTCTCATGCTCTCTTTGACAGAGACCCACATACTTATCAATAACTGGGAAAAGTTCTAAGACCAACTCTTTACGTTGTTTGGCAACCCTAACAAAACTGACAACACAGAAATTGAACTGGACTTCCTTCGCATGAGTGATAATGGTAAAGCCTCTGAATCTATCTCAAATTTCAGGGCACCTCAAACTCGAGTAGGTTGGAATGATGCTGCCCTCAAGTATCATTTCAAAAAGGGACTTCCTTCGAGGATTCTGGATCAGTTAAATCTTCATGGTCAGAAGATGACTACTTTAACGGATTTAATGGATCAAACCCTCAAACTCAACGGTGTTTACCAAGGACGACTTGAACATTTTCAATACGCCAACAAATCTCAAGGCCTAAATTTTAAATCGGGACCTTCTTCACACCCACGGACAACTCAATCCTCCTCGACTCAATCCAAACCTAATAAGGGAAAGGACAAACCTCGACCAAAAAGCTTGACCCCAGGAAATATCAGTAAAGTACTGGATCCTAAAGGGGAACTTAAAGAAGCTGAGAGGAAGAGGCAAGCAGATAATGGGTTATGTATTTATTGTGGTGGTAAGCACAAGCTGGAAGACTGTGTAAAATTGAAGGAAAGAGAAGGTACTAGTTTGAAGTCAAAAAACTAGTAGATAGTTTACTTGTGTGCAAAGAAAACTATCTTATCTCTCCTAGTGCACAGAACCTCCATGTCTTAAGGACTGGAGTTGCCTTAAATTGCTTGAGATTCATTCTTTTTAAGTAGGATATCCCCTTCAGTTGTCTTATAGACTCTGGAGCTTCAATTTCTTTTGTCAGTTTATTTTTTGCCGAGAAGTTACAGCTGAAATTTACAAATATTGATCGAAATCCAATTTATTTGTTTGAATCAGAGGAACCCAAATATTGGGTCAGTAAGAAAGTTTTATGGGTTTTCAACTTTCCGAACTTTCCCCCCTTTGAGTGGGAATTACCAGTCTTGGACGCCCCTAGGATGGACAATACCATTCTTGGCCATGTCTATTTAACGCATTGGAATTCTGAAATTTATTGTACACGGGAATTGATCACCCCACGTACTAAGTATATTTCTAATTCTTCAATGCAGGTCGATAGGGAGTTAAACAACCTGCCTGACAATGTCCTGCTAGAGGACAAATCTCTGCCAGATGACTTGCAAGAATCTGATCTTTCTTTAAATGAGCAATTGGCTAACCCTTCTAGCTCAATAACTTCACTTGAAGAGGACTTAAATTGCCTCAAAGCAATCGAATAATGCTCTCTCAATTCTGGTCTTCCCTTGACAGATTCCCTTGAAGGTGATGAGGACAACCAAATCGACGTTGAAGCCATTAAATCAATCTACCAGAAATCTATCATGATTTCCTCGATGTTTTTTCAATCCGCAAGGCCGATAATTTACCACCTCATTGACCCTACGACCATCAGATAGAGTTAATAGGTCCAGTACCTCCGGCAGGTCCTGTCTATTCTTTGTTGAAGGACAAATATCAAGTTCTTTGAGACTAAATTGCAGAAAATGTAGTTAAAGGTTTCATCTGAGCCAGTAAATCTCCAACCGGCTCCCCTGTTCTCTTTGTAAAAAAGAAGGATGGTAGTCTTAGGTTGTGTGTTGACTATAGAAAGCTCAACACAGTCACTAAGAAGAATGCATATCCTGTTCCCCCTATGTCATTGCTTCTTACCCTTTTCAATGGTGCTAATTTCTTTTCAAAAATTGATCTTAGGGGCACTTACAATCTTATTTGCATTGCGGAAGGTCATGAACCACTGACTGCAATGTGCACTAGATTTGGGAGTTTTGAATATTTAGTTATGCCTTTTGGATTGTGTAATGCACCATCTACTTTTCAAAATTTTGTCAATGACATCTTTCAAGATGTTGTTGAACAATTTGTTGTCGTCTATTTAGATGATATTTTAATTTTCTTGAAGAAACTAGATGAACATATTCATCATGTTTGAGAGGTTCTAAATTGACTTCGAGATCACGGTCTCTACGCCAAGCATAATAAATGCGAATTCCACCTTAAATCTATTGATATTTTGGGTTTTACGTTATCCACTGGTGGATTATTCATGGACGACAAAAAAGTCCAAAAGGTCCTGGAATGGCCTGAGCCCAAATCCGTAAAATCCCTCCAGAGATTTTTGGGTTTCTCAAATTTCTATAGAAGATTTATTAAAGATTACTCTAAAACTATTTCCAATCTTACTCCTATTCTTAGAAAAGATATTCCTTTTGTTTTTACTTCCACAGCACGAAAGGAATTTGAAGCATTGAAGACGGCGTTCACCACAGCTCCAATTCTTTGACACTTTGATCCTTCTGCTTTGACAATAGTCAAGACAGATGCAAGCGATTATGCTATCGCAGGGGTCATTTCTCAATTAAATCCTGAAACAAAATTGTTTCATCCTGTTTCTTTTGAGTCACGCAAAGTCATTGCAGCAGAATTAAATTATGAAATTCATGACAAAGAGCTTTTAGCTATTATTCATTGTCTTAAAAAATGGCGCTCTTTTCTTCTCAGCTTAGATAGTCCTTTTCAAATTTTAACAGACCATAATGCTTTGAAATACTTTATGTCTTCCAAAGTGTTAACCAGGCATCAAGCCAGGTGGGCTGAATTTCTGTCGGATTTTTTTTTCTATTTCCTATTGCCTAGGTAAGAACTGCATTGTCCCAGATATCTTGTCACGTCGGGTCGATGTTTACCCACAGCGGGGGGACGCATTTGCTGACAAGAACCCAGCAAATTTGAAATCGATCTTCAACAAATCAATGTTAACGACTCATCAACTTAATTAGGTGACAATTCAATCTTTTCAAAATCCACTATCCAACATCCTTGAAGCTCAGTCGAAGGACAATTATTGTTTAAGGTTAAAAGACAAAATACTCTCAAAGCAAGGGACCAAAAGATTTAGTATTTAATCAGGTCTATTAGTTTTCGAGGGAAGAGTAGTCATACCTGACAACATTGAAATAAAATTATGGATTTTCAACAGTCGACATGATTCTCCATTAGCTGGTCATTTTGGGGTTGATAAAACCTACCAGTTAACAGCAAGGGATTTCTTCTGGCCAGGTATGACCAGGGAAATCAAGGCCTATATAATAGCTTGTTACGAATGTAATAGGAATAAGGCTCCCCGTCACCGGAAGTATGGGTTGCTTCAACCACTTTCTATTCCCTCTAAACCTTGGTAATCTTTATCGATAAATTTTATATCTCAACTTCATCTTTCTAATAATTTTGATGCTATATTAGTAATAGTAGATAGATTTTCAAAAATGTCTATTTTTATTAAAACCACTACTACTGCTACAGCAGAAGATTTTTCAAATTTGTTTCTAGAATATGTACTTTCCAAACATGGCTTACCTAATGATATTATTTCAGATAGAGGCTCATTGTTTGTATCCACATTCTGGACTCAACTGTGTCAACAACTCAATATCACGAGGAACCTCTCCACAGCCTATCATCCTGAAACTGAAGGGCAAACAGAAAGGGTCAACCAAATCCTCGAACAATACCTTCGAATGTATGTCAGTTACCAACAAGACAATTGGACCACATGGTTACCATTGGCCAAATTTGCTTATAATAACTCGACTCATTCTTTGACACAACAATCTCCTTTTGAAACTGTTTATGGAAGACATCCTCGATTCAACTCAATCCATGTAGGAACTAATCATCCTGAGGAACATTATCTTCGAACCATATCACGACTCCAAGAGGAACTTAAATCAAATTTGGAATTAGCGGTTCAAAGGTACAAGGAACAGGCCGACAAACATCAACAAACTGCTCCTTCTTTTAAACCAGGCGACAAAGTATGGCTCGACGCACGAAACATTTGAACAACTCGACCATCAAAGAAACTGGCTGAAAAACGCTTGGGACCATTCAAAATCGACTCTGAAGTCTCTAAAACTGCATTTTGACTCAAGCTACCTCCTAAATGGCAGGCTACTCACCCTGTTTTTCACGTATCTCTCCTGGAACTGGCTCAAGAAACATACCCGGGCAAGAACCAACCTCCTCCAGAACCGGTCGAAGTAGAAGACCATCTAGAGTGGGAAGTAAGCCGCATCCTTGATTCAAGAATGCACAAGGGGAAACTTCAATACCTCGTGGAATGGGAAGGCTTCCTTGATGACTCAGACAAAACATCCTGGGAACCAGCCATCAATGTTTCTAATGCCGCTGAACTCCTAAAATCTTTTCATCTTAAATATCCTTTAAAACCAAAACCTTAAAACTCTCTTTTATTTTTTCTTTCTCTTTTTTTTCTTTCTTCTCTTTTCTTTTCTTCTTTTTAAAATCTAAAACATCTTTACTTCTAAAAAATTCATTAATTTTGTTTTCTTCTTTATTCTTTTTCTTTTCAATTTTTTTTTCAACCTTCTTTAAAATAAACAAAATAAAATTAAAAAAATAAAATAAAATAAATAAATAAAAAATCAAATTTAATTAAAATAAATTAAATTAAATTAAATTAAATAAAACCAGATTAAAATAAAATAAAATAAAACAAATAAAATTAAAATCTTTTTCTTTAAAAATTTTACTTCTTTTTTTTTCCTTCTCAATTTTCTATATACATTTTTTCTTTAAAAATTTCTTTTCCTTGAACTATCAAAATTTTTTTACAAACGCAACACGACCATCTTCTCGAACTTCACTTCAACCTTTAAATCTCTCTTTTAAATCCTTCGAACAAATTACTTCTTTTCTTTCAAAACTCTTTTAAAAATTTATTTCTTCTCTTCTTTCCTTTCTTTTCTTTTTTCAAATAACTAAATTACTCAAAATCTTCTATTAACTAAATTTCATAAATATCAAATTGTTTCTTTTCATTAAATTCTATTTTACAAAAAAATTATTTCAATCAATTATTTCTTTTTTCTTTCTTTCATCTTACTTAATTCTTTTTCTTTTCAAACTTTAAAACTAAAACTCCTTCAATCATATATTCTTTCTTTTCCTCTCTCGTTTAAACTTCTTCTTTCAAAATTTTAAAACAAAATTCTATTTAAATCTTTTTTCTGTCTTTTCCTTTTTCTCTCAAAATCTTATAAAAAATAAAATATTAAAATTTTCATAAAACAACAAAATAAAATAACTAAATACAAATTTTTTTTATTTTTCTTTTCTTTCTTTTCTTTTCTCTTTCCATTTTAAATTCTCTCTTTTATTTTACCCCAAACCAATCCCTTCATCTTCTCCAAAATCTCCCTTATTTCCTTCCTACACTTCTCAAAGACTTCCCCCTCTCCTACCGGAATCACTTCTCCAATTTCCAGTAGCTCCTCAGCCACATCGAAGGAGGCAGCATCGAAAATATTATTGATTTCATTGCTTAAGTCTTTAATAAACCTCACTCGCCGAACCTGGAAAGGCTTTTTTGACCATACTTGATCGAGGGTTTCTTCATTCTCCTCACTCAAGGCAACCACCGGTAATCTATCTTTGGTCGAGATTGACACCGTCACTTCCACAGAAGTGGGTTCCAAAATGGTCACTTCTACATTCAAAGCTTCAGCCATAGGGACTTCTGCGATGACGTCTGAATTCTAAAACAAAACCATCAGTAACTTAATTTATAAAATATCAGGAGAATGGACTTACTTCAATGGTGGGATCTGCTTCTAAGAACAATCTCAGAGTGACCTCCACTTCCACTTCCTTTTCCTCTTTTTCATCCTCGATGACCACCCGTCGCTTTTTGGGGGTCCGTCTCGAAATGGAGATTTCCTCTTCCTCCTCAACTAACTCGTCGACTTCTTCTTCGACCACTTGTTTCTTGCTTGCAGCCCGAGTCACCCAGGTTGCTACATCGTCTTCAGCCTTCTCCTCATTTTCTCCCACCGATTGATCATCCCAAATATCTTTGACTACCTCTTTTGTCTTGGGAATCACCCAATATTTAGTCTTCGTGAAACGACTCTCGATGTCGGCATTCTTTGACAAGGCTTCACACACCACCCATCTCCAGCGGCAAAACTTGCACTTCTGGCGAGGACCTCGTGTCGCTGTACTCTCCATGCAAAAGTACTCCATTGACTTGCAAGCTGTGCAAGCCTTGGAATATTGCCGTGTGACGATTCCCCCATCCGCTTTAGGGTGTGGAGGCGTGGGATTTGGAGTAGGGAAATCCATCATAGTAAATTATAAGAGTAATTAAAAAATAAAAAGGGAAACTAGTGTGGGAAGTATGTCTTACGCTCAACGGAGCTCGCTTTCTTATACCCGGGCATCTGTCATGCGCCAGGTGACACTCGAGGCAAAACAGCTCATTAAATCAATAATACAGAGGTCTAAATCCATACTTGAAGCGCAGAAAGCAATTCTCCATAGCAACTGCGACTTTCCTTTGTGTAATCGCTACTTAACCGCGCTAGTCTAAACTCTAAATCTAAATTATTCAATATCTCAATAGTGTGTCTCAGTCTTTTCTTCAATAAGCGATGCACAGCACAATAGTCAATGTAATGGTGCACTAAAGGGTTTATTAAATGTGTGTTAATTATTAAAAGGGGTAGTGAGCATGGATGGAATGGATAGTGGAGGATTAAAGGGTTAACGGATGTTAGTGAGGAGGGTCCAGGTGTAATGGATGTATTTTTAATGGTCTGTGGTGTGCGGAATAGTGGATGGGTATGAGGTCAATGCGAGGAGGATAAAGGATATAAAAGGGGTTGGGATTTTTGGTTTGACATTCTTTAGAATTAAATTATAAAATGTGTTTATAGTTAATAGTGGTAAAAGCTTTAAGTTAAATCATTATTATTGTATCTTTTTTTATTTTCTCAATAATCATTTCTAAATCCTAAATCTTTGATTCTTGAGTTTCCAACCCTTCGTGAGATCTTAAGAATTTCAATATTACCTTTAAATTATATTAGAATTTTTCTCGAACATAACTTGAAGCAGTAGTTCTTCTTTCAAGTCATCTTCGAATCACTTCCTCAAATCATTCCTCTGTGCTTCGAAGAAGTCTCTCAACTCCTCATCTCACTTACAGGAACATCCTCGACCTTGTGCATAGGTCGTCCGGTGACTGTATTGTATTCTCCCTATGATATAAAAAATCCTGTTTTCCCCATATCCTTACTTAAATCTTATTTTTCCAACAGTGAATTATTTCCTGAAAGAAAAGGTAGACCAAAGAAAAATCCACAAGAAGTCACAGAAAGTGCAGAAATTAATGAAATTCTCAATGATAGAATTATCACTTCTGAGAAATGTGCTGAATATTTATTGAGATATAAAAATAAATCATCTGTTGAAGATACTTGGATACCTGGAAAAGAAATTTCTAACCTCTCTACTCTTTTGAAGAAATATAAAAAGACAAAATCTTAGCATTTTTATTGTTGTTTTAGAGTGAGGTAGTGTCATACAGGCTATATTTAAGGGCAAGTAAAATCTTATGTTAAATTACAATAAGAAAAATTGGATTTAAATATATAAAAATTAAATATTATATTAAAATAAAATTTTATAATAATATGTTTTAAATAAATTCTTATATTAATTTTATTATTATATATAATGTATTTAAATTTAAATAAAAAATAAAATTTTATTCTTTAAAAAGATTAGCACTTTTTTATGTACTTTATGATTGTAAATTTATAGTTAATTAATTACAAAATATTATAAGTAGAAAAATCTACTTATAATGTAATTATTTTATTTATTAATTATATAAATTAAATCATAAGAATAAAAATACATTAAAAATTTATTTAAAACCCCATTTTTTTCACAATTCGATAAATAAAATAATATATAAAAATTAATTAATTAATTAAACAATTGAAACCTTTATATAAAAATATAAGTGTTTTATTTTAATAAAACTAATTTTATTAAAATTTTTGTTTAATTAAAATATTTATTATACTAGTAGAACTGATTGATTTTTTTACTCAATATTTTTTAAGAAATATTAGCTAGATATAAAAAAATATATAGGCCAAATAGTATAAAATATATATTTTTTATTAAAAATTTAGTTTTTTTTACAATACAACAAATATAACATTTTTGTAACAACTATAGTTAAATTTCTTCTGTTGTAAATTAAATTAGTATCATATTTCATCTCTTACATGGCTACAGCGTCTAAGGAGATGGATACATTAAGGTCTTTTGTTTTTTTTGTAAATAGTTATGTAGAACCCTTATTTTTTTGTAACACTTCATTTTATTTTCTTTTTTCTTTTTTACCCTTAGTAAATCTCAGTGGTCCTCATTTTCCTATTTAATGGATTTGGTTTATCATTTTGTAGTCACCATTACTTACATTATCTTACAATTTAAAAAATAAAAATTTCATTATAATTATTAGTCTTTTTTCTATTAATTTTATTACGGTGTTGCAATTACATAAATTGAGAAATTAAACGATATAAAAGTTTTCTTTAAAAGGGAGTGATTTTTTTATTTTGTTTAGATATAGTAGAGATAAATAAAATTATTCACTTGATTAATATAAACCTGTTACATCAAATAGCAGATTTTGGTTTACTTCTTACCATCTTATTTAGTTGTAGCTATACCACGCAATATGGGGGGCAGACTTTCTAGAAAGTCCGTAACCTTGAACCCTAATTCAAATTATTTTGAGCCCACATTGAATTAGTGATAAAACCACCAAGAAAAAATATTGAAATTCTGGGGAACTCAATATGAATACAACTTGAACATTTAATGAAGCATAGGTAATAATACTTTGAACAAATCTTGAGATATGAAGAATGAAATTTTTTTATAGAAATTTTAATACAGTGCAGACCACACTCAAAAAAATCTGAAAAATACATATTTTAAACTATTTAAGCAGTTTCTTTGCAATTTTTAAAAAAAGAACACCAATGTATAGATCCAGCAAGATACCATCTGGCATTATTATATAAGTTTCTTTGGTTAGAAATACATGGAGAAACTACAATTTGAAATATGTCAATTAGTTCATGAAAGGTTATTTTGTGTATTTATGTTATTTATTGTATTATTTTCAAGAATTGAAAAAAATATATACTTATTTTATGACTAGATAATATTGAATATTATAAATCATTAAAATATCTCTTGAAGGTGCAAAAATCTTAAAAATGATGTTACAAAGACTTTACTTAGACATATAATTTTCAAATTCAATTTACATACTATATTTCACTATTAAATAAAAAAAATTCATACTAATATTTATTAAAATTAATTTCCTCTCTTCTTCAAAATTTTCAAAATATTAAAATGTAGATTTTTATTTGATTTAAGTAAATGAAGAAAATAAAAGTATAGGAGTTGTGTATTTTTAGGATTCAAGGAATTTCTGTGCCCACTCTTTGTAAAATATTTTATATATTTTATATTTTTTGTATATTTATTTTGTATTACTATCTTCATTTATAGTCTTTTTTTACTCCCTCACAAGAAAACCTCACTCTTTTCCCTTAGAAATGTTTCTTTATCCTCACCTCATCTTTCTCCCCAACCTTTTCACTCCCTTCTACATCATTTTCAACCCCTATCAACATTTTCCTCTCCCTCTCCATTCCTCTCTACCCCTCTCCACTCCTCTCCTTCCATTTTGCTTACCTCCCCATTTCTCCCTGACACTTTATTTTTATATACAGAAATAGGGACTGAGTTGAAAGTGATAAAATTGGGGTTCAAGGATTGTTGAGGAAAGTTAAAGGGGAGGAATGGCGCTACAATGGTTGGGGAGGGTGGAGAGAGGGGTGAGGAAGGGTATATGGGGTAGCGAAAAGGTTGGGAAAGAGTTGGAAGGGAAGATTAAGGGTTCCGAGGTGTTTTATATGAAGAAAAGGGTTGGGTAGAGGTTGAGAGGGGTGAAATGGGGATCAAAAGAGGATGGCATACAATGGGGCTGGGAGTATAGCAAAAGGGGTGGGGAGGGAAGACAAGCATGTGTTGATAATATTGAAAGGGATGGGGATTGGTGAAAACAGAGTGTGAAAATAGGAGGATGAACTCTGTTCTTTGGGCAAAGAACAGAGTTCACTTCGGTAAAATATTAGCTGAAAAATAGTTTTAAATTCTGTAAAAACAGTTGAAGGTAATAGAAAAAGTCACTGATTTTTTTATATGTAATCTGAAAGTTTTTAATAAAATTATTATATTTAAGAATTGTGTTATTTTCAATCAATTTTTATTGATCAATTTAATTTAATAAAGTATTATTTAAATAAGTTGTTTCAAAAAATACTGTGCATTGATTAGACTCATAGAACGATTTTTTCTGGCTTTTATTCAGTTATCCTCACACTTTCACTATGTTTTCAATATATATCCATTATTATTTGAGTTGTACTTCAAGTGTAAGTTCAGTATTACTTCAGTCTGAGTTCCATCTGATTTCCATCTGACTTCAAGTTGAGGACTTGCTAGAAAGTCCCCCCCCCAAATATTGTGTGGTGTTAGCTCCTTGATTTATTTTTATTTTTCCTTGCTTCTTTCCTTCTTTAGTTTCTTTAGTATTTCTCTTCTTTCTTCTAGATGAATTGCTAACATATATCCTGCTCTCCACCTCACTTTAATTGCCTATCCTCTTGTTTCTACTGTTTTAATTCTTGCACATTAGTTTTTAATTCTCTCTTTCTTCCCATATTTTCAATATCCACCAAATCAAAAAATGAAGTAATTATAAAACATAGCTTGAGGTTTAATTCAATTATAATTAAACTAAACTAATAAGAAAAGGAAAAAATTAGGAAAATAAATATGAGAAATTCTAAAATTTTAATTGATTATGTTGATAAAACTGATCAAAATTGAAAAAGGAACCCAAAAAATATAAAGAAGAGAATTAAACTAAAAAAAAGAAAAAAATATAGAGAAGGTTAAGCAGCCAGTGTAAAATTTTGTAACATTTATAAAATAAAATTATAGCAAAAGTATCTGCAGTAGTTAAAATTACCATGTTTTTAATAGAAAAAAATCAAAGGATAAAAAAATTTAAAAAATTTAAAAAAAATTTAAAAAGATCTAGTTTAATCTAAATTTCCAATTTATTTCATTAAAATTATACAAATAAAAAAAACTAAAAGAAGAAAAACAATGAAAATATCTATATAAGTTAAAACTGCCCATTTTTTTTTGGAGCTTGTATTTGGAAAGGATAGTCACAGTGCATTGGTTGATAGTTAAACATGTGAGCATAATTAGATTGATAAGAGAGGGTTTCAGCCAAGATAATGATTGTAAAGAGTTGGAATATTTATTTAATAAGAAAACAAGAGTAATCATTTAATCTTTCAGTAGTGAATTTAAGTGATTGGATTTAAGACAATGGTCCTACCCTTGACTTGAACACAATAATTAGGTCAAATACTGGTAAGTTCTTTTTTCCATTGTGTCTAAATAAATATTGAGATTTATTTAAGTGACTCTCAAAATCCTTGTGGAAATACTTAAGTTACTACATTAGTTACTCTTGGGGTAGTCTGATGGACAAAAAAATGAGTTTCTTAAAGTTTTTTTTACCCTGTGAACACACTTCTTGACTTCTTAACAAGTCAATACAGTAGCCCAGATGACTACAAACAAAAAAGAACCTGAAATGCAGAGAAAATCTACACCAGAACAAGAGACACAGTGCACTTTTTGCACAGAAATAGCCATAATACTTGATGTAGGCTGAAAATCTACACCAGAGAAAACAGTTGCAAGATTTGAGATTAAATGAAGAACTAACCTTGCAACCAACACAGCCAATTTTGGAAAAATTACAATCGAAGCAGAGTAAGAAAGCTGTACCATTAACCAGCTGATTGTATTATAAATAAAGTTTCTCAAACTGTCTTATTCAGTATGTACACTATAACACTACTAATATGATTAGTTCTACCCTTTCCACCTTTAGAAATACATAAACTACCATGTCCTAGTGTCTTTCACATTTTTAAATGCATGAAACACCCAATCCAAGTGCTTCCACCCTTCTAAATACATATTTCAGCTTCTATGTGGAAATCTGCACCAATGCGGATTCACAGAATGAAGCAGAAACCTGAATATGAGTCAAAATACTCCAATTTTACCACTGAAAACTAAAATACACCCAAAAAACCCTTAAAACCAATAATTAAAATAAAAAACCATTTTAACATAAAATATAGATAAAAATTAGCTCTATCAAATCTTACTAAGAACTTAATTCTAAGACTTAAGGCCATCCCAAAAAGTACAAAAAACAAAAAAACAGTTATAGTGAAAAGTGAAAAATGAACAGTTGAGCCCTTAAAACTTAGAATATGAAAAATATCAAAAAACATAAAATATAGAAAAAGACTAGGGTTATCAAATAATGATAGCCACAAACCCAAGGCCCAAAAATTATGTCCATGAGCCCAGAAAAAACAGAAATCAAGAAAACAGTGTCTCTTAAGACATCACAAAATTTCACCAAACATCACAACAAAGGTTCATCCAGATGTTGGAAGACCACAACAGATTTCAGGCTCTAGTGGTGATTGAGAAGCAATGAAGATAGATTTCAAAGCTTAAAAATAATGAGTGTAACAAATCTTATAGACATTTCTATGAATAATAACTTAACATTGTGGTGATTGAAAAGCAAAAAAACAGAAATAAGAATAATATTGCTATCTTTGAATACTCTCCAATTATCACCAGGATTTAGTTGATGAAAACTAGGGCAAGATGTTCAAATTAAAGTATTTTAGAGTTTGCATATGTATCAATGTATTTATATATGTATATGTCTATTACATGGCTGGATTTTCATGGCATGAAATTTAGTAATGAGTTTAATAGAAATTTTATATAAAGATAAAAAAAATAAGTTAAGTGAGTGCAGGAGACCAACAGACTACAAAAGCTAACAATTGATAATTTCAAAAAAAATCACAACGGACTAGCATAAAAAAAAATTAAAAATATAAAGTTTATATAACTAAATGTAAAAAAAAAATGAGTAAGTAAGTAATGATGAGAATGGGGAGATTCTAAGGCTCTTATATAGACAAGAAACCCTGTGTACACAATAAAAGAATATATACAAATTTTTAATGAATGAAAACACAATGATAAAAAAAGACCTCTGACAACAATTAAAAAGGGAAATGTAAGGGTCCAAAAAACCCTTTTTAATCTAAGTAACTAGTTACATATTGGTAAGATATCAAAAAAGAAAGAAAGAAAAGCAAAAATATGTAATGCGAGGAAAACAGTGGGACTCTTAATTGAAAGTGAACCAGGGATTGTTTCAAATCTTCTAGTGTTATGACACATTTAAGGGTCAAAGAAGTGTCCTCTTAATATTTCTATTTTACTTACAGGTCTTACATAATAATTAATGGGGTATTAGTAAATCCTGGCTGACAGAATGAAAAAAAAATATACCATGGAGGAGAATGGAAACTGAATTGTAAAATTATAGTTTGAGAGCCAAATTAAGCTGAATGCGGGGTGTGGTGGAAGGGGAAAAAAGTAGAGCTATGTGTAAAAAGTAGCATTTTTTTTTTGCAATAACCACCAACCTTTTGTGACATAGCTGTAATTGTTCTTAAATTTTGATTTCATCATTTATTGGTGCTGGGTGGCCTTTTATTTCATTCAGTTGTGCTTCTCTGATAATTAAATTTCTCCCTTCCAATTTCCTTAGCCTTTCAATCTCAACAGAACCTACAATAACTCAATAATACAGCTTGATCAACACAACTTCATATTCTCTCTCTTTTTTTTTTTTTTTTTTTTTTTTCTTTTCTTTCTTGTAAATTCTTCTTTTAAAAGAATATTCTGGTAATACTGAATTACCAGACTGATAATTTGAAAAGATTTCTGATAAACCGAGCTACATCTATATTTAATGAATATTTATGGTTATGCCCCACCCGATCAAAATAAAGTAAGAACTTTTTACACAAAGGAATCGATAGATATAGTTGTGTAAGTGCTCAGCTCAGCTGTGCTATTATAAAATATATATTCATGTGTTCATAATTGGATGTAGAATATGAAAAAAAAAACACCGGAGATAGACCCATGGCCTGAAATTCAATAATTTCATATTTGGCAGGACTTGTCTTTAGGGTTCCAATTTTTTACTTCAGCACTTTGAAATATCAACTTGAAGTTAGTGATTAAACGTACTAGGCACATTCTTAGAGACTTGAGTAGGTTCTCTTCCTGGAGGGGAAGAAATGTAAGCTGAACAAGTACTTTCAGTCTAAAAATGGATAAATTTTGCAACGTCAATTAAGGTTAATATAATTCAACACTATTGTAAATTTTAGCTAGAAATATATCTTACTGGGTGACCCACAACGTCAGAAACAGTGCAAACATCATCTCTGTTAATATTTACTCCACAGAGAGTTTTAACAGAGTCGATTTGAATGTTTTCTATTACAATTTTTCTATCATTTTTTTGTTCATTAAGTGGGCAGTTACCACAGCTACAAAAGATCAATTTGAAAAATTAGGGAGATCAGTGAAATTATTCATAAAGGAGAATACTAGAATTCTTACCTTTTTGCAAGTATGTGCTTTTAAAAAATTAAGAAACACTTTGAGTATTTTCTAGTATTTTACTTGAACATATGTTATCTTACCACATTCGAAGCGCATGAGTCTCGTATTGTTAGCTGTCCACTTCCATCAAGCTGAACTAAAAAAATTATGTTGAAATATTAGTTAAATGCTTCGCAAAAATTCATCCACTTTACTCACAGACTTTATTCTGTGCATTCGAAAAACTGCCTATAAAAACGTAAAATGATGTTATTAAGGGAAAGCAAAAATTAAAATTAAAATATGCTCTAACACTTTGTCGCGATAACACTTGAAGAGTCTTCAAGTGTAACTGCATCATCTCCAACACCTAAGATGTGAACGTTCTCTAAGTGGTATAGCCCATTTCCTTTAAGAAATTTCCTCATCATTTTGGTTGCTGGTTTAGCGACAAAAAAAAAATCTGACCTTCCGTGTGTATTATATCGTTGGTCGATGATGCTGACAAAAAACAATTCAATAATGAAGCCCCTTGTTGAAGTCTAAATACCGAATTTTTAGGCCCATTGTCATACTCATAGCGCTTTCGAAGGGAAGATTTAGCTAGAATATAACGACAAGAAATAAAAAACAAAAAATTAAATAAATATAAAAGCTTTCTTTCAAAAGCTAAAATCTAAGTTACATCGCGTATACAAATTCCCTTCACAGTCAAAAGTCTTGTTGATAATCATTGGCTCATTCAACGGAAT
Organism: Hemileia vastatrix; assembly: GCA_030280995.1. NCBI lineage: Eukaryota > Fungi > Basidiomycota > Pucciniomycetes > Pucciniales > Zaghouaniaceae > Hemileia > Hemileia vastatrix. Next base: position 4,469,221 of record JASXTE010000011.1, read on the forward strand.
TGTTTTTCCAACCGGTGGCGTACTACAAGTGGAATGAACATAAGGAAAAAATAAACAGTAACTTATGAAGAGTAAAATACAGCTAAATAATCTAGGGAGTAAAGTGATACACATTTTGAGTGCACCAATGAAAATACTTTAGAGAAGAAAAAAACTCCAATTCCAAATTCAGTTAAGAAGAATATGTCCTCTTCAGTGAACGATTAGAGTCTTTATAAGTTGCTCATTGCCTAATGAAAGGTCCCTATTCTCCGTTCAATTGCAATGAGCCAGCACGTGTTTTTGGTGTCTGGCATTTTGCAAAAATTTCATAGAAATAAATTCAGGAACACAAATGTCATCCTCCAAATCTATGCTTAACAAATCACAGAACGTCATTTACTAGTAAGAAACTTCTCAAAGATAAAAGAAAAATCGGGAACCATTTCAAGATACAGTAAGTAACAATGTCCTTCCATCATAATGAAAGAGAAAGCATATGCGAAATTTGAAGGTAATTTACGCTAACTATGATCCTATTCAGTTGATATCTTGATTGAAATACAGCTTTCTTGAAAAAACTTGCAGTTTTTTTGCCTATCATCCTCAGCCAAAAGCCCAGTCAGCTGACCTAAACTCATCTTTTTGCTGGGGAATGAAAGGTAAGAAAACCGCAAGCTTTTTTAAAATAGTATTATGTTAATCCCAGGTTGAAAGTTTCTGCAAAGCCTGCGGATCTCATCATTCACGACTTACCCCATACTTATCCAATCTTTGTATCACGAAGGTCCAGCAATTAATTTTGGAGATGAATTACAACTTTTTGAAAAAAGTTCAAAGCTCTTCAGATTTTTTCTTATAATTTCCCATGATGCGAGTTTAATAGAAATTGCGACACTTGATTGAAGAGAGGTTAATTTTAGGCCATTTCATTTTTTTTTTTCATAATCTTCATCTCCTTATAACATACATTTTTATTGGCGCCAAATACATCACACAACTCAGGAGCTTAGATAAGAGTTAAAGCGGTTGGATAAATAAGGCTTTTATAAGAAAATGTATAATTTTAACTGTCTTCACAAACATGGGTTAGGTTTACATTATTGGCGCAGCGATAATGTTTTAGTTGGAACAGTAACAAAAAGGATTTTTTCATTACTATTGTGGTCACGCAGACTATATACACTACTGCGGCGTAGTCGAGACCTAACACCCGCCCCTCCGACAAGACGCTCATTCTAGTATATATGAAACTATTTACAATTTATATGATGTTATTATGGTAGCTATTAGGAATATAACAGAAAATAGACAAAACGATGATAAAGTAGTTATAATTTTGTTATTTGATACCTAAGTTTCCACATCCCTTGTCATGTAACTGTTTGCTTAGTGGTTTCGTCATTATATCCGCTAGTTGTTCAGATGTAGGTACCCATGATATTGTAGCTTTTCTTTTATGTAGTTGTTCATTGACAAAAAAGAATTCCCTGTCGCTGTGCCTGGTCCTCTTGTTTGAGCTTTCATCGTTTGATACCTTTATAGATGCTTGATTATCACATTTTAAGTGAAACGGGCCTGTGAAATTAATCAAATCATTGAGTAAATTTTGAATCCACAAGCCCATTCTAGTGGCACCCCCAAGGGCCATGTATTCTGCATGGCATGTTGAGGAAGCAACAGATGGCATGCGTTTTGAGGACCAGAATATTAAGGAACCTTGCATGTTGATAATCATGCCTCCAGTTGATCTTGAAAATTCCCCGCCCCAGTTTGCATCTGAGTAGACGTCTAGGTTGATAGTATGTGAGGTTGATTGTGGATATAAGTGTAGTTTCTTTGTGGCTGTATATTGTAAATAACCAAGTAAGTGTCTCAACGCTCTCCAGTGTTCGTTAGTGGGGTTTTTTGAGTGTCTAGCCAATTGATTTACAGAGAAACTGAGGTCAGGACGAGTTGCTGTGGTTAGATAAGTCAAGGAACCAATAATTGACAGATAATCTCCTGGATTAATAGCTGGGTGGTTTGGTGGGGGTGTGGAAAGGTCTATATTGGTCGGCAGTGGTTGATGGTGACATACTCCTGTTATATGATGAGTTGTTAAAATTCTGTCTATCAAATTTTCTTGACTAAGTCGAAATCCTTTTTCATTCCTTTCTATCTTGATACCTACTATTGCATCCAGTCTATCTTGCCATTTGATGATGAGAGTTTGGCTTAAATCTCTTTCAAGTTGTTTCAAAACCTCATTGTTGTTGCCAGTTACAATTCCATCGTCAACATGAACCCAAAGCATAGCCTTTGTGTTGTTATTCTTCAGAAAATAAACGCTATTGTCGTAGGATGACATTTCATAGCCCAGGTTTTTTAGCTGCTGTCCAAAGTGTTGCCACCAGCAACGTGCTGCCTGACATGTTCCATAAAGAGCTTTGAGCAATTTGAAAACTTTTCCATCTTTTTTCTCAAAGCCAGGAGGGTCCTTTACCCATACTTCTTCATCTATTGGACTATGAAGGTATGCTGCTGTGACATCAAAAGCATGGACTGGCCAGTTATACATAGCTGCAATGGTGAGGATGATTCTTTGGGCTGTAAATGAGGCAGTTGGAGCAAAAGTGGAAGAATAATCTATACCCTTTACTTGTTTAAAACCTTTTGCCACGTATCGAGCCTTCAGCTTTGTGTTTCCTGTTGATGCATCTTTCTTTTCTGCAAAAACCCATCTAGCATCTAGTATTCTGGCCCCTTCAGGTGGTTCTTTTCTCTCCCAGACCTTCATGTTTGTTAAGTTATCTATTTCTTGTTGACAAGCTTTTCTCCATTCATCACCCTTCTCGGACCGTAAGGCTTCTTTGAATGTTTTAGGTAACTGAGTTGCAAAGTATTCACAATTAATTTGGATGTCTTCTACCAGACGATCTTGCTCAATCATTTGTTCTTCCAGATCAAAATTTCCTAGTATAAGATTGCTGCAGGTTAGAGTGTTTGCACTGTTCATTACAAAATCGAGGGACATCTTATTTTCACTTTTTGTTTCACATTCTTTGAAGCTGGCCCACGCAGATGTTAAGAATTTCTTTTCTATCGGATCCCAAAAAATCCAGCCTTTCATACCAGCTGGGAAACCTACAGTGTAGCATCTTCTTGCTCGGACATCTAGCTTTTTTCTCTTCTCTTCAGGTATGTGTACATAAGCTACTTCACCAAATTTCCTAAGAATATCTAATTGCGGTTTAGTGTTGAAGAGTGCTTCATAAGGTGTAATTGAGTTGCAAATAGTGTTGGGTATTCTGTTTAGGAGATATGAAGCCCATTTGAAAGCAAAAGACCAGAAGGTTTTTCCAAGACGACTGTCAAATAGTATAGTTCTTCCCATTTCTGTAAGAGTACGATTAAATCTTTCAATATTTCCATTTTGTTGATGAAAATATGGTAGAGATTTTTCATGAATTATTCCGTTTTTTGTTGTGAACATGTCCATTAGTTTATTGTTGAATTCTCCTCCATTGTCTGATCTAATTATTTTGACCTTCTGATTTGTCTGTTTCTCCAATCTTGTTATGATGTTGATGACCGTATTTGTTGATTCAGATTTGTTTTTGATGACATGACACTCACTGTATGTTGTAGCTAAATCTCTGAAGGTTAAAGCATATAAACCACCGTCAACTGATTCCTCTTCTATTGGGCCGATTAAGTCCATAGTTACTATTTCAAGTTTGTCAACTTTTCTACCAGTTGACTCAAGAAAACATTGTCTTCTACTTTTGCACATTTGACAAGAATCACATATAATATTTCCATTAGGCAGTTTGTCAGGTAATCCATGAACCATTTTCTCTTTGCACATCTTTCTTATTTGTCTCAGACTTGCATGGCCAAGTAAGCAGTGCCAAGTATAGAGGATTTCTTCATCTTTGTTTCTTTTTCTTAATTCAGGATACTTAGTTGGGATCTCAAGACTAAATATTGCTGGTTGTATAGGTAGAACATTTGATTCATTTCTAGTAAGATCAGAATGTGATAATATAGTAGTTACATCAGAAGATACATTTAAATTATTATGATGCATTGGACTGTTAAATGTCCATTTCCTGTTGATGAACATGGCTGACAGAATTGGAAAGCCGTGATAGCTGATTAGAAAGTCATTGAAGTTAACGCATGAAAAGTTAGCACCACTCTTGATTAGGGATGCTGGTGAGATTAGCGTACCTCTAGCATCTTTACAGTAGTATACTGGTCTAATATTGATGATTTCCCCATTGAGACCATGGAAGCGTATCGTCCCTTTGCCTGTGATGAGAGGAGAGGAACCATTAGTGGCCACTTTCAAAGCAATGGGATTTTTTAGAGGGAGGAAATCAACCAACTCATTCAGATTTCCAGAAAGATGATGAGTTGCACCTGTGTCAAAAATAGGGTTCGCCGAATATGCTTCGTTGTCTGATAGTTGCATTCTAGCAAAAGCAGCTGCAGATGCTTCTGGGGAGTCATCAGTGAGTTCTACAATTTGTGCCGAAGCAGATTTCGCTTGAGGTGGTTGTGAGGTGTTGTGACGGTTTGTTTGTCTTTGAGGATAAATTGGGCGGTAAGAATCCATTTTTTGTTGTATAGGCCTCTGGTGGATGGGTAGATTTGGTTTGGGTGGAGGATTGTTATTAGGGACAATTGTTGGTTGTATGATAGAGGGCGGTACCACCATTGGATAGTGTGTGCTGTAGCCCGCTTGCCTGTTTTGTAAAAAGGAATTGTAATTGGTGCGGTTGTTGAGAGTTCTTTTAGGACAGTTGGCTTGCAGATGACCTGATGAGTTACAGATATAGCAGTTTCCTGAAGATCTTTGAGTAGCAGCATTAGATTCATAGACATTCTGATTAGTAGTATTAGATTCATAGACATTAACAGAACCAGAACCAGAATCAGAGAGAGGTAGCTTAGTAGAAACAGAAGCAGAAGATTCATTTGCAGTGACAGTAGTGTTAGTAGTGGTGGTATTCAGAAGTTTATCATCGTGTTTAAGTCTTTCCCAAGTGGTACAAAAAATTTTGTTGAGAACTGCAACAGTGATTGATTTATCAGATTTGCATAGTTGTTCTGTTTCTTTGAGAACTTCTGAGCTAAACCGTGGATTGTCTTGAATGATGCGTTGACAGAGGCAGCCTAAGATGTCCTTTTCACTGAGTCCTTGAGCCCATAAGCAAGCACACGCATCTCGAAATTCATTCATTAACTCTATGGGATTGTCGCATTCTTTAGAACGAAGATCGATTACTCTTTCTATGGCATTCAGTTGAGCCGCTCTGGAAACTGTGTTGAAGACACTTTTGATATGGCGAAAAGCAGTCGTGCTTGGTGTAACATCGATAATTTGAGATTTCATCTCTGGTCCAACAGAATTGATCAGTATTGCTCTACCTATTCGCTCTTTGATGGAAGTTTTTGAGGCCCCTTTACGCTCTAGAAAGTTGGTTTCTCCAGTGAAGTCGCTGATGACGCCTCGTAGTTCTCTATGCCACTCGCGGAAATTTGAACCATCGTCTTTTAGAGTATGTCGCCAGTCTTTCAATAGCATCCTTGCCTTAACAATGCTGTCTCGAATGTATGAGTCTTCTTGAATTCGGAGTAGTACACGTGGATTGGGCGCATCATCCATATCAGACGTCGCATCTTCTTCATGGATTTGAGTTTCATTTTCGTTTGTGGTATAGTCTTGAGGTGGTCGTTGTGGATAACTGGGTGTTGGTCGAGAGGTTGGTGTATCATATTCTTGAGGAGTCGGTTGTTGGTTGGATGGCATCATCGAAGTGTCAAGTATTAAAGTAGTAATGAGATGAAAAGAGAATGAAGAGAAAAAGGAGGAAGAAAAAGAAGAAAAGAAATTTAAGAGAGAGAAAAAAAAGAAAAAAGGAGAAAAAAAAAGATAACGAGAATATTTATTATAATAAGAAGAGAAGAAAGAAAAGAAGAATAGAAAAAAGAAAAGGAAAAAGAAGATAGGGAACGAGTACTGGGTGAAAGGGCGGGTTTATATGTATTTTTTTTTTTTTTTTTTTTTTTTTTTTTTTTTTTTTTTTTTTTTTTTTTTTTTTATTAGTCGATTATATTTCACTTTCGGAGAGATAGGGCCACTATCTCGCTTTGATGCTTGGCGAGAGCAACAACCTAATCGCTTATAGGATCGAGGTAAATATTAGTGTTTTTTTTTTTTTTTTTTTTTTTTTTTTTTTTTTTTTTTTAAAGTTTTTAGAGAAAGGAAAAGGAGGTAAAAGAAGCGATAAGAGAGAAAAGAAAAGCGAGAAGAGAGAGAGGAACAAAGAAGCTTGTAAAAGAGAACAATTGGCGAGGTGCGAACGGAAAAGAAGAAAAAGAAAAGAAGAAAAAAAATAAAGGAAACGATTGCCGAGGGGAGGAAAGAACGATTGCCGAGAAGACGATTGTCGAGAAAACGATTGCCGAGAGGAGGAAAAAAAAATCCAAAGAGGAGAAAAAGGGGTTGACGAGACCGTTATTTAGTCGTTTTTAAGAAAAAAGGAGACTAGGCAAGATAGGAGAAGAAAGGAATAAAGGAAAAAAGGCGAGACTAGGCACAAGAGCCCATAACCTATTGGCGCAGCGATAATGTTTTAGTTGGAACAGTAACAAAAAGGATTTTTTCATTACTATTGTGGTCACGCAGACTATATACACTACTGCGGCGTAGTCGAGACCTAACATACATCTGAGAAAAAAATGTACAGCTATTTGTAAAAAGCTTACAGGTTTCTAGTCTTCTCTCCCGGCCAAAAACAAGAGTTTAGGTAAGCTGACCTACGCTTTTGGCGAGGGAGGGTAGGCAAGAAAATCTCAAGCTTTTTACAAACAGCTGTAAGTTTATGACTGCTAGTGACACTTCAAAAAAATGCTTGACACAAGAATGTGATATCCTCACCATTTGTTACTTGGATGATACCTGCGTCCAGCTTGCTTTACAATATTTTTCTGTTTTTGCTCAGTTATGTTAGCAGTACCTCTGGCTCGTGGCGACTGTCCCTTGATGCCAGAGTTAAATTTAACTTGCACTTCTTTCTATAAAGGCTTATGTTAGGTTTCTATCACTATGTCTTTCTTCAGACACCAGTGAAAAAATTTCGGCACCTGCTAGCAGGTGTCTCTCCCAATTGAACTACCAAAGTTCAGTCGGGGATGGGCACCTCCTAGCAGGTGTCAGCTTTTTTTTTATCTGGTGAAAGGTTAACTGAAACTAAAAACAAAATATGACAAAGTCACATACTTGCGTAAGGTGATGCTTCATGTGTCAGTGAATTTTCCCTCACCCTAAAAAAAAAGAAAATAATGCCTGGCATCTGTAGCATGTGCCGATCCCTAGGTTCATTTGCCACGCAAAGCAAACTCAGATTTGATAGCGTGCAAACTGGTGTGCTCATTGTTCAATATGAGGACTTCGCGAAATCTTTACGGCTGAGCTAAAGCTGAGTTAAATCAAAGACAGCGAATGGTAATTACCATCAGGTGCCCACATTTATTTTCTGGTACATGCATTACTTAGAAAAAAGATTCATAATAGCTACGAGCTCAAGTTTTGACATTCAAACTTGCGGCTCTTTTGAGGAAGCTGTATTTCATCGCGTTAAACAGATCCTTACTTACCAAGAAGTTTTTATTTTATTTTTTTTGTCTAAAGTTTATTAATCCAATTCTTAATCGCAAGAAATTTTCTATTGCATCTTCAAGGAGCGATTCAAGCAATCATGTTATTCTGGCATCTCTATATAGTGATGGATGGATAAAAGCCTGGAAAGCTAGATAGCAATGAAATTATTCCGCCAATTTGTTATTTTTCAAGTACTCTGGTGTGGTTGGAACGTCACAGATGGATTTTTTTACTTGCGCATTTTTTCTAAATTTTGTAGCTGGTTGATTCTTTGCGTACAATTCAGCCTGAGGGTTGCTCATCCATATAAACCCTTCATTTATTTTGAGCAACAGCTACAGGCAAACTTGTGTGTTCGATACTTGTTATTATTAGCATATCAGCGCGTCAAGATTCAGATAAACGATCTGAGAGTATATGCCCAACTGCAATGTGTTTCCCAACTGTGTGTCTATCATCACGACACGAAAAATTCAAAATAGATACATAATTCGAATCGAATGTGATATTCACGCCTTGCACGTGGGCTACACTTTAAAAATGAGTGCAAAGGTGGCCGTGAAAATGTCACTTACATCCATTCTTTTCCCCTCTGCTGTCTCAATCAAAACCCATCTGAAATCACGAGCACGTTCTCACCTCCTCACCAATCCCGATTCAGATATCCGTGGAAAACTACGGGGTAGACATGCCCCTCTCCTAAGGTTTAACCAACTATCTCAGCTCCCCCCTGCGCAAACCACGGTCATTGCTTGCGCAATGTCACTCCGGCCACCCCCCTCTCCATCACTACCCCTTCCGGTTAAAAGCGGTGGTCTCCCCTGTTTGCTTCCATCGCGACACCAATAGAAAGGACACCCCTGAACACACTACGACACATTTTTTTTTCGCCATGGAACGCAACAATTACGCAACAGTTGTGCAAAAAGTTACAAAACAATTGTTTTTTGCACTTAAGACCCACTTAAGACCTGTATATACTAAAAACAATTGTTACATAACTTTTGCGTAATCTTTGCGCCATTGTTGCGCTCCAAGACGAAACGAACATTCGTTGCAGAGACACTTACTATTATTTTGGAATTGTACTCAAAAAAGCCGCTGAAAAACATGATATCCCTTTTCACACTTTTGCTTTACTCTCTCCCTCAGCTATACTCCACGGAGTTGCTATTTTTCTTGAAGCTCTTAAAGATTCACTAACAAAATCACTTACACCTCTAAGTTTCACGAAATTTCTGGCACCTGATAGCAGGTGCCAATGCCTATCTTTGATTTAATTCAGCTTTTTTTCAGCTGTAAAATTTCTTAGAAGCCCACACATTGAATACTGAGCACACCAGTTTGCACGACATGAAGTCTGAGTTTGTTTTGAAACATGAACGGGTTTAGGGAATGGCCCAACTAGGTATCAGAATTTCAGCCTTACTGTTAGTTGCCTATCATTTGCATAATTTTCATTTCCAGTCAATACAGATTCACGCATAATTTTTTCTACTCAAATTACACTCATTAGCCAATACAATGACAGATAAATGTAAGATAAATACATACACATATGTATAATTATAAATATAATGATTCTGTTCTTTCGAACCCTAGAGTAGAGTAACTTATTCTAATTATAATAGAGAGTATACATCAATTGCGACACTCACTCTTTGCGTCATCTTTATTTTACTCCATATTGTCATCAGAGCCTGAGATCTGTTGCATTGTTGCGTCGTCAACTTCCATAAAGTGAAGTAGAGACTTCCTTGCACTTCCTAGCCGGATAGAGTGTCGTCCCTGGATTACAAGCCTAGTAGACCGTGAGCCTCTTATCATCATAAGTCGGGTAGAGCGTCTTTCCCACATTGCAAGCTGAGTAGACCGTGCGCCTCGCATCTTCATCATACGGGTTGAGTGGTCTCCTCACCGTCGTCTCTTGTCCGGGTTGATTATTCCCCGTGATCCTTTTTTCCTACCGGGTTGAATCTTCCCCTTCCAAATTACTATTTTCTCATTCAAATAAATTATATATTTAATTTCAACTCTCAAAAGTTTAAAATAGGGAGTTTCAGGTGTTTCTTTGTGGTGATGCCCCTTGCTGGGTGAAATTGTATGCAAATAAAATTAATATAAACCATTCTTCTTATCATTCTGTAAACGTTTCAAGGCTAGGGCAATTGAAACAGGCAGCGATTTCCTTTTAAAAGGAAAATTACCAATTGAAGTAAAGGTCACTCGGGACCAACAAATGAAGTGATTGAAGATCATAACAATAAGCTAAAAGAGCAGTTATATCATAATAATCTAGTTGTACAACTTTTGGCCTATATTCATGTGAAAAGACTATTATGAGATAGTATATAAGTGACCAGATCATATCTTGTCAATATAGATTAAACAATATAGTGTTCAGATAATAATGTTGAAGTCATACAGCTAAATTGAAGAAGGTTGGTGCAGCTTTTCAAGATTTTTCCCGACTTACCCTGCAATTTTGGCGGGCAAAAAAGTTAGCAGGATGAAGTAATGAGAGAAAATGCTGGGTAAGTTGGGTAAAACTGTGGAAACTTGCACCAACCATTGTCAACGTAGCTGGATAAATTGTGAGAACAGGATCTATGAAGCACAAACTATCGAGAAAACTATCGAGAACAAGGTTTAATCTTAAAACCTTCTGCCTTCTCTCCTCTTCAACCCTCCCATCAGTCAGTCGCCGCTTTCATTGTAAACTCTAAAAGTTTCCTAATAACATAACTTTTACTCCTTAGTTACGCAAAACTCCTTTTGTTAAATTTCACACTTACCCTCCTCATTCCATTCTTATCCGCTTCTCTATTTACCGTTTATCTTTCCGAATCTTCATGTCCCTTTCTGGGCGAGAATCTGAAATAATAATAATAATAATAATAATAATAATAATAATAATAATAATAATAATAATAATAATAATAATAATAATAATAATAATAATAATAATAATAATAATAATAATAATAATAATAATAATAATAATAATAATAATAATAATAATAATAATAATAATAATAATAATAATAATAATAATAATAATAACGATAATAGGGGGTATCAAAGTGAGAAATTTGTAATTATTTAAAAGATATTTCACAACACAAAAAGAAAGCCACAAACTTGGCATTAACTCTCAATAAAAAGGTGGTTTTGGGGCACAATATGGCATATTTTAAAAAATAGTCATGGTTGATTTGGTGGAGAAAAGAAGTATCTTGAAATGAAATTATTTTAACTTTGATACCCCCTAATAATAACAATAATAACAATAGCCATTTTTCCGACGTATAATGCTTACTAATGCTAAAAACTCTTGAGGCTTTCAGTGTTTTTTTTCTGTATTTTTTCATTGTTCTATTATGCCGTCTTTGTTTCTTCTCTTTTTTTTCTTGAATATTTCATGCATATATAATGAAAATATATATATAGCTACCTGCAAAAAGGCGTGCGGCTTTCTGATGACGTTTTATTTTCCTACCTCTTCCAGAATGTGAGTTTTGCTCAGCTATTCTTGTGAAAGAAGGGATGGAGCTATATTCGAACCCGTAAACATTGAGACAAAAATGAATTTTTTTGAAAATTTATTGACAGTCCAAAAGTTGATCTGCAGTATTTTTTTGACATCTTCAATTCATTTTGTGGAAATCGGGTTGATTTCTCATTTGTTTTGCCCCTCTACTGTCACAAAATGAATTGAAGAAGTAAAAAAATATTTCAGCTTATCTTTTGGGCTGTCAATGAATGTTTGAAAATTTTCATTTATGTCTCAGTATTTCCGGGTCTGACTGTATCCGATGAGCCAGACGCACAACGTGAAATAACCTAAACTCACGTTCTGGAGGAGGTAGAAGAAGAAACGCTTTCAGAAAGCTGCAAGCTTTTTGTAAGTAGCTGTATCTACGCGTATTGCGAGAAAATCTTCGAACCACTTCACGAAAGATGAAAAAATTCTGAACAATTTTTATATTATATATATATATATATATATATATATTTGTGGTATGCATGCTGAGAAGAATTCCAGTAGAGTCATAAAAAAAGTCTTGTTAAACTTTTTTATTTTTCGTGAAAAAATGTCTAAGAATTGTAGCTTTAGCTGTAAATCTCGCACTTTAAGAGAAACACAAAGTCAAAGGCTCACGTTTGAAACCGACTTAGAAAATCATGGAGTTGTTGTGCAGGTATCTTGCATTTTCACTTGCCTTATACAGAGCAGTCCTGATTAAGCCTCTGCATGCTCTCCCTATATTGAGAAATGCACAACAGGGATAGGTTCTCTTGATAATTCTCCTATGAAAAAATTTAAAAAACTTTTGGGGAAAAAAAGCAATTTACAGCTAATCCTGGAAAGCTTGCGGTTATTTTGCATCCCATCCCTAGCCAAAATCATGTATTTGGGTCAGCTGACCTATGCTTTTGGCAGAGATGAGAGGCAAGACGACCTCAAGCTTTCCAGGATTAGCTGTACTAGTTGATTGGCAAGCCCTTTTCCCCCTCAATTCCAAGGGTGACTTGCGCTTGCATCATACTTCCAACCACCCAAATTGATTATTCAATTACAGCTACTTGAGAAAAACGTGCGGATTTCTAATATTTGTTTTGCATCCACCATGCATAGAACGTGAGTTCTGGTTAGCCGACCAACCGCTTTGGGCCTCTCGGATAGTTCCAACCCTATTTCCTGTAGCTTAGCTGATCTATACTCACATTCTGAAGCAAGTTGAATTTTTTTTTTTCCTCAAAAAGCGGCAATCTTTTTCAAGTAGGTGTTCTTTTTTGGAAAGGTTTTTTATTCTTGAAAAATATTCCTTTTTTCCAGTGAAATATTATCTAGAGATTCTGTCATTGTTTTAAAACCTGCACTTTTATTATTATTATTTTGATTATCCTTCATCTCTTTGTAATATCAATTTATGTAACTTTAAATTACTCCTTTTTATCAGTTTATATTTGAATGAATTTAAACTTATTCTCTGTATATAAGTTGCTTGCGTTGGTATATTAATCCATTGACATAAATTGTTCAAGTTTCTTAATGGACAATGAAATCGGGTAGAGATACAACTTTGAAGTAGTATTCACCTGTTAAATGGATAGGTGCAGGCAATGGAGCATGCACACTTGTACAGAAATTTTAGCAAACAACACACAAATAAAATGACACGTTTTCCATTTAACTCACCAAAATCTACATACTCTTTGCCAAACCCCAAAAATTAGGGCCATTTGCTTAGGGTGAAAATTCTATACCACAGATACTTTGTCAATACTCATCTCTTTTTCAACTTTCTCAGGCTGGGTAATTTTTTAAATAGTTTTTGATTGAGTTTCCCTACTTGCCATTCGTAATCAATTTCACTAACTTTGAAACAAGAAAAAAGAGTAAGTACAATCATTTTATTCAAATTCATGCGCTATTTAAAAAGAAAAGAAAAAGAATGGAAAAAGAAAAGGAAAAGAAAACCTGCAGTTAGATGTTTCACTAGATTATTTAGATACCAAGCAAAAAAAACTTCTTTTTATTCAATTTATGGTTAATATAAGGGGGCCTCAATTATTAGAATACACGCCATTCAAGCACGCCACAAATTTGGTACCAAATAAAGAATTTTTATTTTAAGTACACTTTCTCATGAAAGGTGCACTTGAAGGGCGTGCTTGTACCTCAGCACGCCCTTTTTTGGGTCCATCTATGGCATTCACACTCCATCCCCTTATCGGAATTAGTCAACACCAACCTGGCAAAAACATGCACATATCTTAGCACAAAAGTATAGAGTGTTTGACCTCATGTTTGTGACCCCTAACCCCGATTAATCCATTTATCATGGCTTCTTGGAATGGAGTTTTAAGGCTGAAGTCTTCCAGGCGTGTACGATAATTTTTGAGAACCCTTAACACCAGAAAAAAAAAGATAGCACCTGCTAGAAAGTTCACATCCCTGAATGAACTATGGTAGGTCAATTGGGAGGAGAAACCTCTGGTAGGTTCGAATTTTTTTTTCCTGGTGTACTGTATAATTTATTTTGATGTAATAAAAATTTTCCAATTTTACTTGGTTCATGTTGTCAGCTTTTAAGCTGTTCTCTTAGTTGTCTCCATCGAAAAAATTGTCTATTTTATCATCATTATTATATTTTCAATACAGCATCTAAAAAAGTTATTATGTGTCACTTTTTCAGATACATTTATACACATGGCTACATACAATTACATCTTCCTGTGAACATAATTACATTAAATTTACTGAAACTTACATTAATGATTAACCTATATTTATGATATTTTAGAGTATACATAAATTGTGACACTCAAAATTTTTACCATATCAGTTTGCTCCTAATTATCATCAGGTAATATTACATTCTGATTCATATTTTTATTTTATGTTACATTCTTATTATTTAAATAACATGAAATATATTTGCTAAATCTCTTTTTGCTCCTAATTATCATCAGCCCTGAAATCTGTTGCACATTTTCCCCCTTTTCCAAACCATCCAAGTCTGGCCAATGCTCTGAGCATCACCATTAAGTTGGGCTATCACTCTCCACATTATCATTAAGAATGGCCATTGTACCAACACCATCACATTAATTTGGACATTTTCATCTGCATAATTATGAAGACTGGATGTTGTCCCAGAACCATCATATTAAGTCAAATGCTTTTCTCTGCATCATCATCAAGACCATCCATCAACCTGGGCTCAACACCAATTCCAGCCATTGTTTGCAGATCATCACCAAGTCAGGCATTATTCCTGTCACCATCAATTAAGTTTTGCTATCAGACCATTACCACTGGCTCACTTTCACCTTCCATTGGACATTCTTTCCTATATTAACCTCATTTTTACATTATTTAAATTATTTTATATTTATTATTGTTCATTGGTCCATTATCCCAACATTGGTTTTTCATTACAAATAAATTATTAAAGTTAAAATTTAACTCATCTATGTGACCAAAGTAACCTAGAAAATTCTCTGTGGTTATTGAAGCTGTGAATCATTGTTGTACACCCAACCAATCACATCTTCTATGAATTCAGAATAGCAAAAACTTTTAAGCTGTCCCAAAGGAGCCTGAAAGAAAAATGCATTAAATAATATTTATAATAAGGTTTATAAAAGTACTCACTTCCACCATTAGGTATCAGCTCTTTTTTTGCTTGGATTAGGCATTATTAGTTTTAGAAGATTATTATCCAATAGCCTGGGAGCTAGTGGATAAGAAAAATTTAAATAACCTACTTATTTTATTCTAACCCCAATTTTTAAGTCATTATAGCAGATCCAATACAAAAAAATAAATGTCCGATAAAACTCAAACTTTGACACGTTCCACACTAAGTAACACATTTACCATAAAAAATGACAGAAAATAAGGGGGGTATTTTATTTTTACTCACGATTAATTTATTAGTGAATTATACTAATTTTATACCTCCTATTGTGATAAATTATTCATCTAATTAAACAATGATGTGTCTAAAAATCAAAAACTAAAACTATAAACTATATGAAATATTTTTCATATTTATTTCCTTCATTTTTAACTGTTGTGACACATCTATTATTGGATAATTTTTATTTCAATTGATGATTTTAGGGAAAAATCAGAGTATTACTTACAACAATTATTAGATTGATCACCATAAATTATTAGAATTTTGATTATTCTTAAATTTAACAAAACTTAAAAATCATAGTTTATTTCTTTACATGGATAGGATATAAACGATTTCACATAAATTTAAGTTAATAAAGGGCTTATATTGAAATATGAAAAAAATGTTGGAGTAAGAACCCTTCTTTTTTTAAAAAATATAATAGGGGGTATCATTGTTTACTGACCTGCAATTAAATTAATTGTGGATAAAAATCATTATACCCCAATTATTTTCTGCAATTATTTTTGCTAATAATTGGGTTATTAGACCTTTTAGGTGTCAATGTTCACCTATATCTGACATTTTTATCCTCAATTTTTCATAACCACATCTTGGACAACTTTCCGGATGTGCAAGCCTCACTACCTTGCTGCACACTCCCATCCTGTCTATTCATTCTATCCATTCAAAACACCTCCCCATCTCATCTATTTATTTCTTCTCCTTCTCATCTTCAAATATCTCAACACGCCTCGTCATGATAGTTCTTCTCAAAGACAGCCTTTCCCCAGTTTTTCTTCAAATCACATTACTCCCTCTTTCCCCTTCTCATATGAGAAATCAAACACTGTTCAACTAAAAAAAGATGATCATCTCATACTTATCAACTGGCTAAAAATAAAAACTAATTATGATTTTTTTTTGTACTGAGAATGCAACTAAAGTAGGAGAGCCCCCTGCATCAAAAATAAATGGCTATCTTCTAATGGCCAATGAATTACAAAATATGATAAAGGAAATAATTTGTCTTTTGCCTAAACAGATGTCTGAATGTTTCAAGCATTACCGAGCCAAATACAAGAAGGCAAAGACTCTTTCATTTTCTACTGGTTTTGTTATTACCAACATTGATATCAGTAAGGGCATTAAATACATATATGATAAACTTGAATCTCTATGTCCATACTTTAAAGAGATGGATGCTATATTTGGAGAGCAAGCTGATGTTAATCCTGCCAACATGTTAAATTGTGAAGATTCTATCCCCAAACATTATGTCAAAAGAAATCTTTTACCATCCTCTTCCTCCACTCAAGCCTCCCTTGTTCTAAATTCATTAAATCTAGATAGCTTTCCAATAGATCCTTATTTTCAGCCAGGCTATACCAGGAGCCCAGTAAATTTTACGTCAAATTACTGGAACTAAAAGAGGACATAAAAATATGCTTATTATGTATATAAATTAATCTTATATTGCATAATGAAATGATATAATTATTTTATTAAAAATATTTAATAAGTATTATTGTCAGCCAGGCTGCTAGACTTACCCAGTAAAACAATTAATTATTTACTGGATGAAGCCACACCTTATTATTTTAATTATTTAATTATAAATTAGTTACATTAAAATTACTTATAATAAATTAACTAATTACAGAATGATAAAATTAAATGAATAATTAAAATTAAATATAAAATTGTCCCTTATATTTTTATTCTCTAACACCGTGCTCATTTGACAGGTTGGAAGAAATAAAGATTTATATTAAAAAATAGATTTTAAATTAAATTTAAATTTTAATATTCAAATAAAAATAAATATATACAAAAAATTCAAATTTCTTATTTAGAATTGACTTCTACAGTAAATATTAAATAAATTGATGTATTTCAGACATACTCTGTAAATACATCTTTTTGGCGCCTTCTTTTTAGAATAACTTTATTATTTGAAAATACTCATTCTGTAATATTCTTTTTCTCTCTCTCTCATACTACTGTTTTTAGAATTTCATTGCTGGGCTTTGTCCCTCCTTTGCCTATAAAAGGCCTCTCTTTTAATTGTTTTTGTCACCGGACAACCTACGCACAAAGGTCGAGGGTGTTCCTGGAAGTGAGATGGAGGGAGGAGTTTAGAAAATTCTTTGATGCACAGAGGAAATGTTCGAGGAAGTGATTTGAAGATGAATCAAAGGAAGAGCTACTGCTTTGAGATACGTTCAAGAAGGATCCTAATATGATTTAAAGGTAATATTAAAATTCTTAAAAATCTCACCAAGGGTTGGAAACTCAATAATCAAATGATTTAGGATTTATAAATGATTATTTGAGGAAATAAGGAAAGATACAATAATAATGATTTAACCTAGAGTTTTTACCACTATTAACTATATATACGTTCTATAATTTAATTCTAAAGAATGTCGAACCAAAAACCCAACCCCTTTTATATCCTTTACTCCTCCTCGCATTGAACTCATACCCATCCACTATTCCACACACCCGTTACACCTGGATCCTCCTCACTAACATCCGTTAACCCTCTAATCCTCCGCTATCCATTCCGTCCATGCTAACTACCCCTTTTAATAATTCACAGACATTTAATAAACCTTTTAGTGCACCATTACATTGAATATTGCGCTGTGCGTTGCTTATTAGAGAAAAGACTGAGACACACTATTGAGAGATTGACTAATTTGGATTTAGAGTTTAGACTAGCGCGGTTGAATAGCGAGTACACAAAGGAAGTTTCAGTTGCTATGGAGAATTGCTTTCTGCTCTTTGAGTATGGATTTAGACCTCTGTATTATTGATTTAATGAGCTGCTTTTGCCTCGAGTGTCACGTGGCGCATGACAGATGCCCGGGTACAAAAAACGCGAGCTCCGTTGAGCCTGAGACATACTTTCCACACTAATTTTCCCTCCCCTTTTATTTTAATTCCTTTATACTTTACTATGATGAATCGTCCTACCCCAACTCCCACGCCTCCACACCCTAAAGCGGATGGGGGAATCATTACCCAGCAATATTCCCAGGCCTGCACCGCCTGCGAATCGATGGAGTACTTTTGCGTTGAAAGTACAGCAACACCAGGTCCTTGCCAGAAGTGCAAGTTTTGCCGCTGGAGACGGGTGGCATGTGATGCTTTGTCAAAAAATGTGGACATCCAGAATCAATTCACAAAGAACAAATATTGGGTGATACCAAAAACAAAAGAGGTAGTCCAGGATATTTGGGATGTTTCAATTGGGGATGACCAATTTGTGGGAGAGAATGAGGAGGAAGTTGAAGATGATTTAGCAACCTGGGTAACCCAGGCCACTGGTAAAAAACGAAGGGTAGAGGAGGAGGTGGATGAGTTGGTGGAGGAAGATGAGGAAGAAGTTCTCATTTCAAGGCGAACTCCAAAAAAACAATGGGTGGTCATCAAGGATGATGAAGAGGAGAAAGAAGTGGCGGTGGAGGTTACTCCAAAATTGTTCTTAGATTCTGACCCCATATTCGAAGTAAGTCCATTCTTCTGTTGTTTTCGATATTATGTTACTGATGATCTTGTTTTAGAATCCAGATATCATCGCAGAAGTTCCAATTGTGGAAGCTGCCCCATTTCCGCCAGTAGAGGCAAATCAACCTGTGGTTGATTTGAGGGAGGATATCGAAGAGACTCTTGACCAGGTATGGTCAAAGAAACCTCGACAAGGTTGACGGACCAGGTTTATTGAAGATTTAAGCGGTGAAGTTGATAAGATTGTCGATGCCTCTTCCTTTGACGTGGCCAAAGAACTTCTTGAAATTGGGGAAGTGGTACCAGTAGGAGAGGAGGAAGTTTTTGAAAAATGTAGGAAGGAGATAAGGGTGATTTTGGAGAAGATGAAGGGATTGGTTCTAGAGAAAATAAGAGAGAAAATTTAAAATGGAAGGAGAAAGGAAAAGAAAGAAAGAGGAAAAGAAAAGTAGAAACAATTTGTATTTATTTATTTTATTTTGTTGTTTTAATTTTAAAATTCTAATATTTATTTTATAAGATTTTGAGAGAAAAAAGAAAAAGAAAGAAAAAGATTTAAATAAAATTTTGTTTTAAATTTTGAAAGAAGAAAAGAAAAAATATTTAATTGAAGGAATTTCAGTTTAAAATTTGAAAAGATAAATTTAAGTAAGAAGAAAAGAAATAGTTGATTGAAACAATTTTGTTTAAAATAAAAATTTAACTAAAGAAAAAATTGTTATTTGTGAAAGTTTGTTTATTGAAGTTTTGAGGGATTTTGGTTATTTGAAAAGAAAAAAGAAGAGAAGAAATAAATTTTAAAAGAATTTAAAAGAAAGAAGTAATTGTTCGAATTTTTTTTTCTTTTTTTTTAAAAAAGATATTTAGAGGTTGAAGCGAAATTCAAGAAAGATTGTCGTGTTGCGTTTGTGAAAATTTTTTGATAGTTTGAGGAAAAGAATTTTTTAAGGAAAGAATGTATGTAGAAAGTTGAAAAGAAAAAAAAGAAATTTTAAAGAAATTTTAGAAGGTTTTATTTTATTTGTTTTGTTCTATTTTTATTTTATTTTATTTTATTATTATTATTTTTTTTAATTTAATTTAATTTAATTTTATTTTACTTTAATTTTTAATTTTAATTTATTTTATTTTAACTTAATTTTTTATTTATTTTATAAAGAAGGTTGAAAAACTTATGAAAAAAGAAAATAAGAAAGAATAAGGAAATTTCAAAGGTAAAGATGTTTTAGATTTTAAAGAGAAGAAGGAAAAAAGAAAGAAAAGAAAAGAGAAAAAAAAGAGAGTTTTAAGGTTTTGGTTTTAAAGGATATTTAAGATGAAAAGATTTTAGAAGTTTGGGGGTGTTAGAAACATTGATGGCTGGTTCCCAGGATGTTTTGTCTGAATCATCCAGGAAGCCTTCCCATTCCACGAGGTATTGAAGTTCCCCCTTGTGCATTCTTGAATCAAGGATACGACTTACTTCCACTCTAGATGGTCTTCTACTTCGACCGGTTCCAGAGGAGGTTGGTTCTTGCCCGGGTATGTTCCTTGAGCCAGTTCCAGGAGAGATACGTGGGAAACAGGGTGAATAGCCTGCCATTTAGGAGGTAGTTTGAGTTGAAATGCAGTTTTAGAGACTTCAGAGTTGATTTCGAATGGTCCCAAGCGTTTTTCAGCCAGTTTCTTTGATGGTTGAGTCGTTCAAATTTTTCATGCGTCGAGCCATACTTTGTCACCTGGTTTAAAGAAGGAGCAGATTGTCGATGTTTGTCGGCCTGTTCCTTGTACCTTTGAATTGCTAATTCCAAATTTGATTAAAGTTCCTCTTGGAGTCGTGATATGGTTCGAAGATAATGTTCAGCAGGATGACTAGTTCCTATGTGGATTGAGTTGAATTGAGGATGTCTTCCATAAACAGTTTCGAAAGGAGATTTTTGTGTCGAAGAATGAGTCGAGTTATTATAAGCGAATTCAGCCAATGGTAGCCATGAGGTCCAATTGTCTTGTTGGTAACTGAAATCCATTCAAAGGTATTGTTCGAGGATTTGGTTGACCTTTCCGTTTGCCCATCGGTTTCAGGGTGATAGGCCGTGGAGAGGTTCCTTGTAATATTGAGTTGTTGACACAGTTGGGTCCAGAATGTGGATACAAACAATGAGCCTCTATCTGAAATAATATCATTAGGTAAGCCATGTTTGGAAAATACATATTCTAGAAACAAATTTGACAAATCTTCTGCTGTAGCAGTAGTAGTGGTTTTAATAAAAATAGACATATTTGAAAATCTACCTACTATTACTAATATAGCATCAAAATTATTAGAAAGAGGAAGTTGAGAAATAAAATCCATCAATAAAGATTCCCAAGTTTTAGAGGGAACAGGAAGCGGTTGAAGAAACCCATGCTTCCAAGTGACGGGGGGTCTTATTCTTATTACATTAGTAACAAGCTTTTATATAGGCCTTGATTTCTCTAGTCATTCCTGGCCAGAATAAATCCCTCGCTATTAACTGGTAGGTTTTATCAACCCCAAAATGACCAACTAATGGAGAATCATGTCGACTATTGAAAATCCATAATTTTATTTCATTGTTGTTGGGTATGACTACTCTACCTTCAAAAACTAATAGACCTGATTCAATACTAAATCTTTTGGCCCCTTTCTTTGAGAGTATTTTGTCTTTTAACCCTAAACAATAGTTGTCCTTTGACTGAGCTTCGAGGATGTTGGATAATGGATTTTGAAACAATTGAATTGTCATTGAATTAAGTTGATGAGTCATTAACATTGATTCATTGAAAATTGATTCCACATTTTCTGGGTTCTTGTCAGCAAATGCGTCCCCCCGCTGTGGGTAAATGTCGTCCTGACGTGACAAGATATCTGGGACAATGCAGTTCTTACCTGGGCTATAGGAAATAGAAAAAGGAAATTCAGACAGAAATTCAGCCCACCTGGCTTGACGCCTGGTTAACACTTTGGAAGACATGAAGTATTTCAAAGCATTATGGTCAGTTAAAATTTGAAAAGGACTATCTAGGCTGAGAAGAAAAGAGCACCATATTTTAAGACAATGAATAATATCTAAAAGCTCTTTGTCATGAATTTCATAATTTAATTCTGCTGCAATTAGTTTGTGTGACTCAAAAGCAACAGGGTGAAACAACTTTGTTTCAGGATTTAATTAAGAAATGACCCCTGCGATAGTATAATCGCTGGCATCTGTCTCAATGATTGTCGAAGAAGAAGGATCAAAGTGTTGAAGAATTGGAGCTGTGGTAAATGCAGTCTTCAATGCTTCAAATTCCTTTCGTGCTGTAGAAGTAAAAACAAAAGGAATATCTTTTCTAAGAGGAGAAGTAAGATTGGAAATTGTTTTAGAGTAATCTTTAATAAATCTTCTATAGAAATTTGCAAAACCCAAAATCTTTGAAGGGATTTAACAGTTTTGGGCTCAGGCCATTCCAGGACTTTTTGGACCTTTTTGTCATCCATGACTAAACCATCAGTGGACAACGTAAAACCCAAAAAATTGATTGATTTAAGATGGAATTCGCATTTATTGTGCTTGGCCTAGAGACCATGATCTCAAAGTTGATTTAGAACCTGTCAAACATGATGAATATGTTCATCCAGTGTCTTCAAGAAAATTAAAATATCATCTAAATAGACAACAACAAATTGTTTGATAAAATCTTGGAAGATGTCATTAACAAAAGTTTGAAAAGTTGATGGTGCGTTACACAATCCAAAAGGCATAACTAAATATTCAAAACTACTAAATCTAGTGCGCATTGCAGTCAGTGGTTCATGGCCTTCCGCAATGCATATAAGATTACAAGTGCCTCTAAGATCAATTTTAGAAAAGAAATTATCACCATGAAAAAGGGTAAGAAGCAATGACATAGGAGGAACAGGATATGCATTCTTCTTAGTGACTGTGTTGAGCTTTCTATAGTTAACACACAACCTAAGACTACTGTCCTTTTTCTTTACAAAAAGGACAGGGGAGCCGGTTGGAAATTTACTGGCTCTGATGAAACCTTTGGCTAAATTCTCTGCAATGTAGTCTTGAAGAACTTGAGATTTGTCTTTCAACAAAGAATAGACAGGACCTTCCGGAGGTACTGGACCTATTAACTCTATCTGATGGTCGTAGGGTCAATGAGGTGGTAAATTATCGGCCTTGCGGATTGAAAAAACATCGAGGAAATCATGATAGATTTCTGGTAGATTGATTTAATGGCTTCAACGTCGATTTGGTTGTCCTCATCACCTTCAAGGGAATCTGTCAAGGGAATACCAGAATTGAGAGAGAATTATTCAATTGCTTTGAGGCAATTTAAGTCCTCTTCAAGTGAAGTCATTGAGCTAGAAGGGTTAGCCAATTGCTCATTTAAAGAAAGATCAGATGCTTGCAAGTCATCTGGCAGAGATTTTTCCTCTAGCAGGACGTTGTCAGGAGGGTTGTTTAACTCCCTATTGACCTGCATTGAAGAATTAGAAATATACTTAGTGCGTGATGTGATCAATACCCATGTCCAATCAATTTCAGGATTCCAATGCGTTAAAAAGTCATGGCCAAGAATGGTATCGTCTATCCTTG
This sequence comes from Hemileia vastatrix, assembly GCA_030280995.1. Taxonomy (NCBI): domain Eukaryota; kingdom Fungi; phylum Basidiomycota; class Pucciniomycetes; order Pucciniales; family Zaghouaniaceae; genus Hemileia; species Hemileia vastatrix. Next base: position 4,492,374 of record JASXTE010000011.1, read on the forward strand.
GGGCATTCAAGACTGATAATTCCCACTCGAAGGGGGGTAAATTTGGAAAGTTGAAAACCCATAAAAATTTCTTACTTACCCAATATTTGGGTTCCTCTGATTCGACCAAGTAGATTGGAGTTCAATCAATATCTGTAAATTTCAGTTGTAACTTTTCGGCAAAAGATAAACTGACAAAAAAAATTGAAGCTCCAGAGTCTATAAGACAACTGAAGGGATATCCTCCTTTAGAAGAATGAATCTCTAGCGATTTAAGGCAACTCCAGTCCTTAAGACATGGAGGTTCTGTGCACTGGGAGGGATAAGATAGTTTGATTTGCACACAAGTAAACTATCTACTAGTTTTTTGACCTTGAACTAGTACCTTCTCTTCCCTTCAATTTTACACAATCTTCCAGCTTGTGCTTTCCCCCACAATACATACATAACCCATTATCTGCTCTTCTCTTCCTCTCAGCTTCTTTAAGTTCCCCTTTAGGATCCAGTATTTTGCTGATATCACCTGGGGTCAAGCTTTTAGGTCGAGGTTTGTCTTTTCCCTTATTGGGTTTGGATTGAGCTGTTCGTGGGTAAGAAGAAGGTCCTGATTTAAAATTTAGGCTTTGAGATTTGTTGGCGTATCAAAAATGTTGAATTTGTTCTTGGTAAAGGCCATCGAGTTCGAGGGTTTGATCCATTAATTCCGTTAAAGTAGTCATCTTCTGACCGTGAAGATTTAACTGATCCAGAATCCTTGAAGGAAGTCCTTTTTTGAAATGATACTTGAGGACATCATCATTCCAACCTACTTGAGTTTGAAGTGCTCTGAAGTTCGAGATATATTCAGAGGCTTTTCCATTGTCACTCATGCAAAGGAAGTCAAGTTCAATTTCTGCATTGTCAGTTTTGTTAGGGTCACCAAACAACGTGAAGAGTCGATCTTTGAACTTTTCCCAGTTATTAATAAGTAAGTGGGTTTTGGTCAATGAGAGCATGAGAAGATAAGGTTCAAACCATCTTACTGATTTTCTGGCTAGGAATGAAGAAGCGTACACAACCTTCGATTGGTCGTTATTGAAGGTTTGAGGGTCATTATGGAACAGGAGCTTGCAGGTTTGCAAGAAGGGCCGCAATCTGTCTGGATGTTCTCCATCAAATTTATTAGGTGATTTCATAGAAGGAGTTTTGAATTTAGATCCCTCTGAAGACGTTGAATTTGAAAAGGTCTTCATGAAAAGTCTCATGAAATCTTCCAGAGAGTTAGATGGTCCAGGTTCTGAAGGTTGACCAGAAGGGGGATTAGCAGGAGCGGATGGTGCCTTGTGCATTATACCCTCTCCTTCTTCATAATCACTAGAGTCATCAAAATCTTGTGGGATATCTTCTACAGATTGGACTGAATGTTGCCGTTCCATTAGGTCGAGTGGCTCCAAGGAGTGAGTGTGGAAAACAGGCCTGGTGGCTGTTGGCCTGCCTCTGGCGCGAGCTCTAGTAGTAGCGCCCGTAGGAGGAGTGCGTTAAACAGGTGCCATTTTAAGAGTTTAGAGAAAAACACCTGAAAAAGAGACGTAGTAGTACAAAGAATGAGAATTATGGAGAAATAAATTATACTGTCACTGGAAGACCTACACAGAAAGGTCAAGGGTGTTCATGGGAGTGAGATGGAGGGAGGAGTTTAGAAACTTCTTCAATGCACAGAGGAAATGTTCGAGGAAGTGATTCAAAGATGACGCAAAGGAAGAGCTACTGCTTCGAGATATGTTTGAGAAGGATCCTAATATAAGTTAAAGGTAATATTAAAATTCTTAAAAATCTCACCAAGGGTTGGAAACTCAATAATCAAATGATTTAGGATTTAGAAATGATTATTTGAGGAAATAAGGAAAGATACAATAATAATGATTTAACCTAGAGTTTTTACCACTATTAACTATATATACGTTCCATAATTTAATTCTAAAGAATGTCGAACCAAAAACCCAACCCCTTTTATATCCTTTACTCCTCCTTGCATTGACCTCATAACCATCCACTATTCTGCACACCACAGACCATTAAAATACATCTATTACACCTGGATCCTCCTCACTAACATCCGTTAACCCTCTAATCCTCCGCTATCCATTCCATCCATGCTCACTACCCCTTTTAATAATTCACAGACATTTAATAAACCTTTTAGTGCACCATTACATTGACTATTGCGCTGTGCGTTGCTTATTAGAGAAAAGACTGAGACACACTATTGAGAGATTGACTAATTTGGATTTAGAGTTTAGACTAGCGCGGTTGAATAGCGAGTACACAAAGGAAGTTGCAGTTACTATGGAGAATTGCTTTCTGCGCTTCAAGTATTGATTTAGACCTCTGTATTATTGATTTACTGAGCTGCTTTTGCCTCAAGTGTCATGTGGAGTGTGACAGTTTTTTATGCATTCATTACTTACTTACTTAATTACAACTATTTACAAATCCCTTTATTACTATCTATTACTGCTTTAGTTTTTACATTAAACATAATTCTAATCCAACTCTTTACCTCTTATTATTGAGTAAATAATCTTTAAGATAGGAAAATACATACCTAAGTTTGAATCCCTTAAAACCCATTGTTACCACCATTGGACCTCCCTGTAAAACCTTCTAGACCTTCTAGATCCCTTGACAGTTGGGAACCTTTCCAAATTTTCGACAGCATATTGTTATCTTGAGGACCGGAGACTGTGGGACCATTGCCATTGAGGTACCTATAAGGACGAGTGGACAACGAAAACAACAAATGTCATATATCACATGACTTATTTTTTGCTGCAAACAGGAATTGAACTGCACTCCAAAATTTAGGCTTATATACTAACTAATAGTTATATATTTTGTGGTAATTATTGATTACTATTGGTGGGTCACTTTGCACTCTTCATACTCTATGTATTTCCTTTTACTCAGCACTATGTAAGTGGCATTAATTTGCTCATTTTACAGGGGGAGGTGTCTGGTAAATTGAAATTTATTTATTATTTATTTTTTTTCCTAGTTGACAAGGATAGAGTAATTGTGTTCTTAGTCATTGAAGTAATAAATTTTTATTTTTTAAAATAATTGTAATTTTCAGTTGACTTTGTCCTGATAAATTAAAATATTTTTTTTTGTTCCAGTTGACAAATTGTCCTGACAATAAAAATTTTAATAATTAATAAAAAATAAAACTATATTAAATTATTTTGGTTGACATTGAGTCCTGGTAACTAAATATCCTTCATTTGATTTAAATCCTGATAATTATCATAAATTAATTTGTTAAATTAAAATTTATTTTTATTTCTTCAGTTGATTTCTTGTAAATCCTGGTTATAAGATTATTTTGAATTAATAAATAATTGATTATAATTTTCAGTTGATTTTTGTCCTGAAGAATTTTATATTCTTTTTATTATTAATTTTCTTTTAAAAAGCAAAAATAAAACTGATTCATCTTATTGTTTCTTTCCCTCACTTCAGGTTAGATTTAAAACAATGACTGACCAATGTTTTTCTGCTGCACGTGAAGATGAGCTGGATCTGATTGATTATTATGAGGCTACTTCTGTGAGTTCTCCTTTAACTACAAAATTAGCTTAAATTAATAAATCATTGAACCAATCAGGATGTGGAAATGGAGGAAGTGGAGATTCTGGTATAGACAAATGCCCAGGAACAAAAACCTTCAATAAACCCCCCAGAAGAGCTTCTCAAAGGCTTCAAGATAAAAAAGGTGCCCTCAAACCAGCAGGTAAAAAATCTCTCTACTCACATCAAGGAGTTGAGGACAGAAAACCTAATGCTGAGGTCAAGAATAGACTGTCTAGAATAAAAGGTAAGAAACATAAAGTATTTTTGTCAAGAGAAGAAGAAACATCCTCCTCAAAAAGCCCTTCCACAAATGGCCCCCCAGCAACAAGAAAAGTTGGAAGTCTCAAAGTGGAAGTGGGATTGGCTGAACACCCAGTGGGATTATCTGTCCCAACAGCAATAGCAACAAGCACCACAGGCAGATCCTTCAAGAAAAAATCAGTTCAATCCAACACCTCCTCATCCCTATCAAGGAGGAAGAAGGAGAAAGAACAACCACATCCAAGTCTTTCCCAAGCCATGGTAAGCCTCTCTATTGAATATCAAGTACCATTTCTTGTAACTGATTCAGTTCCTTCAGGTAATTCTGGAAGAGGAGATGAGACTGTGAGACCTGTAGAGGCTGAGAAAAGTAGACAAATTTCTCAAATTTCAAGTGTATCTAATCCTTTAGATCTAATTGCTACTTCAATGATAAATCCTGATATGGCTATTATTGATGAAACACTTGAGCCTGAGTCTTATGAGAATCTGGAAAGTTTCTCTGTTTCCTTATTGAGAAACACTCCAGATGTAGCTAACATAAATGATGAATATTTGAGGGATATTATTTCTAAACAAAGTCATATAATGAACAACATGCAATTGACTCAGAAACATAATAGTTTGTTAACTGAAAAGGGTTATCAAGCATTGAGGAGTGAGTTACAGAGAGTTTCTGATGATTTGTTTCATTACAAACCAACCCATGAAAAGAAAGTTGCTTTATGGCAAAATATCAAAAATGATTTGTCTAAGCTGCAAGATACTGTATATGCCTGTTGCCTGGAGCTAGAGGTAGATAAAATGAACCTGAAAAGATTGAGTGATCATTATTCATCTTTTCAAAATAAAACCCAGTTATCTTTTGCAACAATCAATGAGAGTTTATCTAGTCTTTCAAGAGTGAAAACCAGACTAACAATCATTGATGAAAAATTGAATTCATTGTTTAATGCTCAAAGATATTCTGAAACTTCTTTGAAGGAACATATGGTACAGGATGCTCCAAGTTTACCTGTTGCTAGTTCATCTAAAGTAAAGATAGATTCAGAAATGCATGTTGATACCATTGAGTTTCCATCAAAAATTTATGATGCACCAGGATCTTCAACAGAAGTATTAAACAATGAGATTATTGCAAAATTGGAGAAGTTACATGTCAGTATATTATAGTATATAAGTATGATATAATAGTATCTATTTATAGTCCTACTACTTATTGATAAATGATTTAGTGATTAAACCTCAGGGGAAGAGTAATAAAATAGTTATACTCAAATAAAACTCACAATACTTGGATTTAAATGCGTGCTAGTGGTGGAAAATAGATAAATAGAATATAGTTATAGCTTATATAATGATAATATCAACTAATAAAAGGCTTTATAATATATTTCTAAATGTTAATAATTGTAATGAAGTGTTTTATTGAATTGAAGTAAGTAATTGATGATAGATAACCATCAAAATCCCTCCTTACTTATACCCAAATCCCCTGGAGTGCACAGACCTTCAATCCAGATGATGTCACTGCTATCCCCAGAAATTACAGCACTGTGAGGGACCATCACCTCCCCATGGCGTCCACTTCAAGCAGATTCAACACCCAGACCTCCAGTAAGGACCCTCCATCACAATTAATGATAACACATATCTATACCACAAATAGAAAATCCAGATAAAAGCGGATACCATAAAGAAACAGGTAAAATAGGCAATCAAAAAGAGATTTAATGAAACCCAAAGAATATAAAGGAAACAATTGAAATTTTCAAGCCCCCAATAACATCCCCAAGCATCCATATTAACCCAGCAATGACCTCCCAACCCATAAATCCGTGAATATCCATCCAAGGAAGCAGATTAAGTTAACCAGACTGAGTGTATGTGCCTAAAATAGATTTTTATACTTCTGTAGGAGTTGTGATTACACTGGATACGTCCATATGACCTAAAATAAGCAGAAAAACAAAGGTTATAGGCTATTAAGGGGCTAAAACCCACTTATATACCTAAATATACATAATATACTGCATATTTCACGGAATATGATATTTATGTATACATATAAGCTTATGTGTGTCAATAATTACTTGGTATCACTTAAGATAAGTATATTATGACTCCATTAACACCTTAATAAGTATTATTAGGCTATGGATAAGCTATTTAAACTACTATAATTTATATAAAAGAGTAATAATTCTATATATATGTAATATAAACATATATATTATTATTTTAACCTTATTATTAAGATATAAGCTTAATTTTCTTAAGGTTATCTTATTTTAAGTATAAGAAATACTCAGTCTTATGGATGTCTAGGCTGACACTCCCCCACCCAAAAAAGCAATAAAAAAATGTTAAGACATTTTAATTAAAAGTAAGGGGTGAATAGAATTTTTTTTAAATTTCTATAATACATATACTGAATAAACAGTATTATTTTGATTTAAATTCTCTCAAGAGATTTTTAAGATCAGAGATTTCATTTTCTGGAATCCACTGGTCATATTCACTTGATTTATTTTTAAATCTTAATAGATACTCAACTCCCTTTTCTTTTGTAAGGTGTCTCCTTTTAAGTATCTTTTCAATTTCTGCCTTTTAACTATCTCTTCAGGTTGCTGTTTATGCCTCCCTGATCTTCTTGGAAATAGAGCAGTATCATTGTAATGGTATGGTTTTATAAGAGAAATAGGAAATACTGGATGTTTTCTATCATAGGGTGCATATAGAATAACCTCAACAGAATTATTACCAACCATCTTTTTAACTAAAAATGGTCCAATGAATGTATCCTTCAATTTAACATTACCATTTAAATTGAAATTTAGTGTTGAAATAAGGACTTCATCACCCTCTTTGAACATTTGTTCTTTATGGGCTTTATTCCATCTTTTCTTTTCATACTCAAACGCCTTATTTATACATTCTTGAGTATGTTTTCTGCATAATTCTTGCATCTGAAGAAAAGATTTAGTACATGGATGGATATCCAATCTAGGTAATTTATTAAGAGTTTAGCAGGGGTATTAGGTACATAACCCAACCATAACTCAAATGGCTTTTTGCCAGTGACAAAATGTACTGTACTATTGTATGCAAATTCTAAACCTGGGATAAGGGTTACCCAATCATGCGTGAATTTGTCATTTTCTTTAAAATTAAGACCAAAAGCACAATATCTTCTTATCATATTGTCTAAAGTTTGTATCATTCTTTCTGCTAGCCCATCAGTTTGTGGGTGGTGTGCTGTAGAAACTTTTAATTGACACCCTGAAACATCCATAAGTGATGTCCAGAACTCAGAAGTAAAGTTAGGATCTCTGTCAGAAACTATTGCTTTAGGGTAGGAATAAATTTACACATCTTTGTAAATCTATCTACAATTACCCAGCAGGAGTTATAACTCTTATGCCCTGCTATTGGAAAACCTGTTACAAAGTCCATGTTAATTATTTCCCATGGAGCTTTTAGTTGCTCAATTTGTTGTAATAAACCAGCTCTTTTGTCTGTTAATCTTTTAGATTTTTGACAAGAATCACATGTCTCAACATATTTCGTGAAAATCTTCAGACATATTAATCCACCAAGCTGTGTTTTTTACTCTGGTTAATGTTTTATGGTAGTCAAAATGACCTGCTAATCTATAATCATGACATATACTTAACATTAACTCCTTCATCGAAGGGGGAATTACAATTACATTACTTAATTTTTTCCTGTAATATATAAAACCATCCTCAATGGAAAATTTTCCTTTTTCTAATGCCTCTTTATACTTATTTGGTAATGTTTTTATTAAAAATTCATTGAAGCATTAGATGGATCATTTAATATTGTAGTGAGTTTACTCAAGTCAGGATCTGAAGCATACATATCAATAATTGATTTCATAAATTCATCCTCAAGATCTACAATATAAATGCCATAAATGTTAATAATCTCTGATTCAGGAACATAAGCAGGATTATCATCATTATTAGGCAGAGGTACTCTAGATAACAGATCCACATTAGAGTGGAAGGTTCCTGCTCTATGTGTAATAGTCATCCGTCCTCTGTATTCTTGTAGAGCTAATTGCCATCTAAACATGTGTCTATTAGGAGTTTTCATGTTTAAGAGTGACTTAGCTGCACTACAGTCAGTTATTAACTCAAATTTTTGGTCTTGAATGTAACAATGTAGCTTCTCAAGAGCCCATACTACTGCCAAACATTCAAGTTGAGTAGCACCATATTTCAATTCACTACTTCTTAGAGTACGTGAAATATAGAAAATTACTACTTCTGACATTTTTCCTTCAATAAGTTGTTTTTGATGCAAAGCAGCACACAGACCAAATAAAATTGAATCTGTATATAATACAAAAGGCAATTCGAAATCTGGTAATCCCAAGATAGGAGCTGTCATTAAACATTCTTTCAACTTATCAAAAGCCTGTTGTCTTTCATTATTCCAAATGAAAGCTTCTGATTTCTTTATCAGTGTGGTCAATGGTGCAGCAATTAATTGGTAGTTTTTTATATATTGTCTATAATAACCACACATACCAAGAAAAGATTGTACATCCTTTACATTTTAAGGAATGCCAATATTCTTTATCGCAGCCACCTTATTTTGGTCTACACATATTTGTAAGCCAGATACAATATGACCAAGCACTTTTAAAGATTCAAACCCAAATTTACATTTTTTAAATGCAAGGGTCATTTTTATTTCATCCATTTTTTGAAATACCTTCTTTAAATGAATTAAGTGTTCATCATAGGTTTTAGAGAACACTATGATGTCATCAATGTATACCATTAACCATCCTTCAATCATTTCATTATGGAATGTTATATCCATTAACTTCTGAAATACTGATGGAGCATTTTTTGGTCCAAATGGCATTCTGACATATTTATAAATTCCCATATGTGTTGTTATCAACAAAATGTTCTGTGGATTATTTTCAACAGGAATTTGATGGTACCCTTTATTTCCATCTAAGCAACTTATATACTTAGCACCTTTGAGGGTAGCATGTATAGAGGCAGTCCTTGGCAAAGGATAAATATCATCTACTTTAAATGTATTTAATGCTCTATAATCACCGCACAGTCTTGCTTTATCTTGTTCATAAGAAATTAGCACTGGCGATATTACACAATATTTTGGTGTAGTTTCAACCTTCTCAAGAATGTTCATTTTTAATAACATCTTAATATTATCCTCTATGTATTTCCTCTTCATTGGTGAAAAAGGGTATGGTTTCTTTTTAAGACTAGCAGGAATATTATCCATATCACAAGTTAAACTAATTTCATTTCATGATCTTTTACAAGGCTAAGTTCATTTTTACCATGTGCAAAAGCCATTGGAAATGCTTTAATTAAGTCCAAAATTTTATTTTTCTCAGCTTTACTTATCTGAGTGCCAAATGATGCTTTAGAAATTTCTGTTTCCAGAAGTTCCATCTCATTGGATTCTCTTCCTTTCCACGGAATATTTGTTACTGACTCAATGTGTAAGACTGTGTTAAAAGAATTTATTATAAATTTCCTTTTACCATTCATGCCAATTGTAAAATTGTTATTAGCAGGGTCTAATTTAACACCAAACTTAGTCAGAATACCATTTCCAATGATAAAACAGTTACTAAAGTTAGTATTATCCATTACTACAAAGTCACAAGTTATTCTTACATAACCATGTTGGTGTTAAAGAAAAAAGCAGTTTTGTATCTACCAATGGGATGTATTACTGATCCAAAACCTCTCCAATTTTTACTCTGAAGTGGTTCAAGCTTAGACTTATATTCACTATCAATTTTCTGTAATGTATTAGTAGAAACAACAGAACCAGCAGCTCTTGTGTCCAATACTATATTAACATTTTCACCAGAAATGATAGCTGGAACCGTGATAGGTGTCATTCTAAAGTTATCAGCTTGTATATCTTTAACAATTTCAGCATCCTCAAGATTCATTAAAGATTCATTTGATTCCATATTTAATATTGGATTTTCAAAGATGGACAAATCATCTTCCAACATACAGACTTCATTTTCATCACTATATGAGATATTGCTGTCATAATCACTTGATTCTTTACTTTTTTCAGTTTCAGTTTCAGATTCACATTGATTTTCAACAATATTTATATTTTTCTCACATTTGTGACCTTTAACCCAAGGTTTGTTACACTTATAACAAGTATTTGTTTCATAATTTTTAGGTACTACAGGTGCAGTAGGTTTTTTTTGCTTCTCCTGAAGTGTTTTTGAATTCTGATTTTTTACAGGTTCAACATTTTGTTTATAAGCGGAATACCTTGCTTCATACTTATGGTTTAGTAATATTTCATTGATAATATTAATAAAGTCAGAATATTCAGTAATATTAATTGTTCTAGCTACAACAATGTCTCTTACAGATATAGATAATTTATATATTATCTTATCTTTCCATAAGTTAAAATCCATATTAGGCTCAATGGCTTTTAATATTTTATTTAAATTCATTAAAAATACCATAGATTTGTCACCATTTAACAGATTATACCTAGTTTTCTCATAAAGTCTCTGCTGAGTTAGTCTGAATTCAGAACCTCCAAACTGTTTTTCAATTAGTTGTTTCCATTGAGACCAAGAGTAATCTTTAACCTCACTCAAGACAGCTTCAAACCATAATAAAGCAACATCCTTAAATAAAGAAATTAATTTAGATGCTATTTCTTCATCTGGTAACTTATATGATAATTTCAAGTTGTCAATTCTTTGAATAAAATGTTGCCAATCAGAACTGGCTTCCCCATCATAAGTTGGGTACTGATCTATCTTAGGCCAGCTCTTCTGATTGGATTTTTTTCACTAATATTTAGTAAATTCAACAACTCATTCACTCTTGATAAATGGTCTTGTATTTCCTCCTGTACAGAAATGTGACTTACATTTTCAGATTTGACACTACTACCAGATGGTTTAAGTTGTGGTGGTATAGGGAAGGAATGAGATTCACTTTTGCCAATAAAAGGATTATTATTATATTGATTATACTTATGATTATCCTGGTTCATTAGTAGATTGGCAGTTTCAATCTCAACTTTAGTTAATCTTTGTAGCAACTAAGAGACACTTTGATTTGTCTGGGAAAAAGATAACTTAGATCTTGATTCAGTTTTCAATAAATGTGTTTCATACAATTTTTCTAACTCACAGAATTTTTTTGAAAGTTCATTATATTTACTACTCAATGAAACATATTTAAGAGTTAGAGACAAATGTCCATTCTCTAATTCTTTATTACATGTTGCCAGTTGAGAAATATTTAATGTCAAGGATGAAATTGTATCACTAGTGAGCTTAACTGTCTGTTCCTCACAATCATTCATTCTATTCCAAAATTCTGAAACAATTCTATGGACAGTTGGATTATTGTTAAAATATTCCATGTCTTCCTTTTCAATTCTCTCACTCTCCTGTGAACTTCTCATCTCACTAGTAGGTGGTGGCAACTGAGGATTAACTGTATTATCATTATAAATAGTACTGTTATTGTGGACAAAAGACAAGTCAGGTGTATCTACTCTAAAACCTAAATTTCTTAAGTCCTCCTCTATTTTCTGCACAGATTTAACATCAATAGGATTACCTCTATTGTAATTATCAGTATTGTGTTCAATCTAAGAGGGTAATATAATTACCATGGGATAGATGCCAGTCCTGATTTTTGGCACTTTTTTCTTTGTAAGGGTGAACTGAGGAAGTCTGATGAGGTGGTGGATCCCTGTTGCAGCTGTGGCTGGTCCATTGTTGATGGAACCAGTCCCACTTCCATTTGTCTATCAGGATTTTCTCCTGGGAGTAAGTTGACCCTCCTGGAATAGGGGTTGCTGACTTGGTTGACTTGGTTGGCCTCTCTTTAGCTCTGCTAGTGTCTGATTCATTTGTTGAAACCCCACCTTGCAATTGTTCTGTAATTGCTCTACCTCTTTGAACATGAGTGCCTAGGATTCTTCTAACTTCAAAAATTATTTAGCTAAGTGGGATAGTTGATCCTGAAGAGGAAAAGACATCTTTTTATGGTTATCTTTTTTAAAAGGGCTTCTTTTTCCTCTATGCTCATGTTCTCTGCCTGGGGGTATTGCTGACCCTCCATGGTTATGTCCTGGATAGTTTTTGTTAGATTTAGACCTGGTATTATGAGAAGGCTTGTCACTAACACTGTCCTGAGGAGCACTCATATTGTTAATAATGACAATATATCACGTCTACAGAAAGGAAAAACTCTATGGAATTAGTAGACAAAAGTTATTAGCAATGTTATTACTAATAAAAAAGCACTGGAGCTTACCCTGAATTTATATCTTTATTTATTTAAATAAAATATAAGAAAAATTCAAAAAAATCTGTTAAAAATAAAACAATAAGTTTAACTAGACCTTTTTAAGGGTGAATAAATAGCTTACCAAGCTTTAACCAAATACTAGTTTAATTGGTTTTTATATTGGTGACCAAATACCAAGTGAAATTGGGTTTATATTGGGTACAGTTACTACTGTAAATACCTAATTTTTATTATAAAAAAATTAGTACAATTATTATAAGGGTTCTTTTACGCAATCACTGAGCTATGATGACCCACAAATATGCAGCAGACCCAAATATTTGGTTATTTTTGAGCTATACTAAAGTGAAAATCACGTCCCAAGGCTTATACTAAATAATAAGTAAAAATTAAGGATAGACCCCCAATTGTCAGTATAGTCTAGTATATAAGTATGATATAATATTATTTATTTATATTCCTACTACTTATTAATAAATGATTTAGTGATTAAACCTCAGGGGAAGACTAATAAAATAGTTATACTCAAATAAAACTCACAATACTTGGATTTAAATGTGTGCTAGTGGTGGAAAATAGATAAATAGAATATAGTTATAGCTTATATAATGATAATATCAACTTATAAAAGGCTTTATAATATATTTCTAAATGTTAATGATTGTATTGAAGTGTTTTATTGAATTTTAGTAAGTAATTGATGATAAATAACTGTCAAAATCCCTCCTTACTTATACCCAAATCCCCTGGAGGGCACAGACCTTCAATCCAGATGATGTCACTGCTATACCCAGCAATTACAGCACTGTGAGGGCCCATAACCTCCCCGTGGCGTTCACTTCAAGCAGATTCAACACCCACACCTCCAGAAAGGACCCTCCATCACAATTAATGATAACACATATCTATACCACAAATAGAAAATCCAGATAAAAGCGGATACCATAAAGAAGCAGGTAAAATAAGCAATCAAAAAGAGATTTAATGAAACCCAAAGCATATAAAGGAAACAATTGAAAAGTCCAAGCCCCCAGTAACATTCCTAAGCATCCATATTGACCCAGAAATGACCTCCCAACCCATAAATCCATGAATATCCATCCAAGGAAGCAGATTAAGTTGTCCAGACTGAGTGTATGCGCCTGAAATAGATTTTTATGCTTCTGTAGGCATTGTGAGTCCACTGGATACGTCCATATGACCTATAATAAGCAGAAAAACAAATTTTATAGGCTATTAAGGGGCTAAAACCCACTTATTTACCTAAATATACATAATATACTGCATATTTCACTGAATATGAGATTTATGTATACATATAAGCTTATTTATGTCAATAATTACTTCATATCACTTAAGATAAGTATATTATGACTCCATTGACACCTTAATAAGTATTATTAGGCTATGGATAAGCTATTTAAACCACTATAATTTATATAATAGAGTCATAATTATATATATATGTAATATAAACATATATATTATTATTTTAACCTTATTATTAAGATATAAGCTTAATTTACTTAAGGTTATCTTATTTTAAGTATAAGAAATACTCAGTCCTAGGGATATCTAGGCTGAAAATATGCCTTATTGTTCTCTAAAAGCACCTTTTTACTGAAAATTAATGTCAAGTTTTTGGCTTTCTTTTTGTGTTGTGAAATAACTTTTAAATAATTACAAATTTATCACTTTGATAACCCCTGATAAGATGAGATAAATTTAAAATAAATAAATAAGATTTTAATACATTAGAAATAATTAAATAAATAAGAAAATTTCCTGAAAATCAATAATAAAAAATAAATGTGTATGAAATAAGAAACATAATGAGGAATAATACTATATTAAAAAATAAAAAAGAAATAAATTTAGAGTAACTCAATAAATTAAATCAAGTTAAATAAAATTTAAATCAAAAATTATATTATAATTTAGCATGTAATCAAATATAATATTTTTAGCAAGGCTGTAGCAGGAGTCCAGTAAATGTTATATTAATTTCTTGGACCTGAAAGAGGGCATGAAGTCATGCATATTATGAATATAAATTAATTTTATAATGAATAATAACATTATATAACAAACTTATTTTAATCTAATTAAAATAAGGATTATATAAATTTTATTACTAAAGTATATTCTAAAAATTATATTGAGCTTTTATATGTATTTAATAATTATAAAATTATTATTAATTAATTTTCATTTTATATTATAATTAAAAGTAATAGAATTATTTTATAATGTAATTAATTAATAAATTATACACAGGAAGAAAAAGTGTGAACTAGAAGTCAAGTTTAGTTTTGGCACCTTTTTCATTCATGGGCCCATTTCTGCAACAAAAAATAAAATGAACCTGTTTGAGCTCTTTAATTGATTTTGAAAACAGACATTGGCATACCCCTTTCAGACCCTATCTACCCAATGCTCACCTCATATACTTCACTACTCACACCATGTTCCTATGGTACACTAATTCACTGATTGTACTAAACCTTTCAAGGGGTGCTTTTGGTATAGAAGATTTTTTGGAAGTCCAACAGCAATGAAAGGTGAGGAAAACTCAAGATTTCAAAAAGAGGTACATTTTTTTATTTTATTTTAATACTCAATGAAAAGGAAAAATTATTATTATTATTACTTTCAAATATAGGAAGTACACAGATGTAAGTAGTATGGTATTAAAAGTATTATATATATGATTTGTATATATATCATAAATTTGCGAAGAAAGAATGGAATGAAGGAAAACAGCCAGATTGAGATGCCCTATGTCAAGGTGGACTTTAATGTCTAGAAGATTTTCAAGGTATTCCAAGGATGGCAACAATGGTTTTAAAGGACTCAAAAATAATGTAAGTATTTCTCTTATAAGTTTTAAGATTTATTACTCAATGATTAGAGGTAAGATTTTTAATTATTATTATAATTATTGATTTAGAATTACAAGATGTAAGTACTAAGTCAGTAATAAATAGTAATAAATTTTAATAGTTGTATTGGTTTGTAAAAATTGTAAGTAAAAGGAATGTCCTGAACAGTACAAAAAGAGAGGGCCTTTATAGGCAAAGATGTGAGGAATAAAAATACGGAGTTAACACCACCTAATGCAAGGGTGTGAGAGAAAAGAAGCTAAATCAGGAGTCTATGTGAAATAATAGGGGGTATCAATGTTGACCGATCCGCAATTAAATTAATTGCGGAAAATAATCCTTATACCCCAATTATCTTCCGCAATTATTTTTGCTAATAATTGGGTTATTAGACACTTTACGTGTCAATGTTCACCTCTTATCCAACATTTATTTACTCAATTTTCCATAACCACATCTTGGACAACTTTCTGGATATCCCAGCCTTCTACCTTGCTGCGCACTTCCATTCTCATCCCATCCTGTTCATTCTATCCGCTCAGAATTTCTCCCCATTTCATCTATTTGATTCTTCTCCTTTTCATCTCGCTATCTCATCTGCTTGTTTCTGCTCCTTTTCATCTTCATTTATAATAACATGCCTCGTCATCCTAGATCTTCTCAAAGGCAGCTATCACCCAGTTGTTCTTCAATTCCCACTACTTCCTCTTTTCCCCGCTCAGCCAAGAAATCAAAGACTGTTCAATTAAAAAAAGATGATCATCTCATTCTTATCAGCTGGCTGAAAACCAAATCTAACTATGATTCTTGTTTTGGTACTGAGTATGCCACTAAAGTAGGACGGCCCCCCACATCAAAAGTTAATGGCTATCTTCTAATGGCAAATGAATTACGCAATAAGACCAAGGGAAGTATTGATCTTTTGCCTAAACAGATGTCTGAACGCTTCAAGCATTATCGAGCAAAATACAAGAAGGCAAAGGCTCTTTCATCTTCCACTGGTTTTGGGGTTACTGACATTGATATAACTAAGGGTATAAAATCCATAGACAATAAACTTGATTCTTTATGTCCTTACTTTAAAGAGATGGAAGCAAATTTTTGGAGAGCGAGCCGATGTTAATCCTGTAAACATGTTGGATGGAGAAGATCCTATCTCCGAACATGATGTCGAAGCAAATCTTTTCCCATCCTCTTCCTCCACTCAAGCCTCCCCTCTTCTAAATTCTACGAATCTAGATAGCTTTGCTATTGATCCTATTGGCGATTTAACCCAACCCAATCTAACTCAGGTGTGTTTCTTTTATCTTATCAATTCTATTTTTTTATTTACTTATAATTTTCTTATTTCTTAAAAGGCTGATGAACAAACCCAGGATCCTCAATCAACTGAGTCTGAAGCTAGTGACAATGATGAGGAGGAAAATGCTACGTTGAACAAAAAGAGAAGGGCTTCAACTAGTCTAAATTTCCTCTCCCAAAGAAGACGAAAAAGTGATACTTCATCACAAACACCTTTTTCTTCGATGGAACAGTTTTTAGAGAAACGTGATGCTGGTAAGTGATATCATACCTCTTATTACTTTACTCTGCTTTTCTTCTACTTTATGTTAATTTTTATTCTCACTCTAGAACAAGTGGAAATTGCTAAAGAGACACTGAGCTTTGAAAAGAAGAAATACGAGCTCTCTTTAAGGAGGGATGACAGAGTACAAGATTTGGAAGAGAGGAAGTATGAGCTCTCCTTACGGAAGGATGATCGGATCCAAGATTTGGAGGAGAAGAAGTTTGAGCTCTCTTTACAGAAGGATCGTAGGGCCCAAGATTTGGAGGAGAAGAAGTTTGAGTTAACTCTTAGTATTGAAAAATCCAAAAATAAGGAAAAAACACTTGAGCATCAAAACTTAATGGAACAGATGAAGTATAAGCATGATCTCCAAGAAAGTTCTAAAAAGAAAGATTTCTTGATCGAATGCATTAAAGCAAACAAATCTGTTGAAGAAATAGAACGTTTAATGAAATTTTTTGTTGACTAGTTTCTTTTATTTCTTTCACACTTCATGTGTTCATATTTATTTGTACATAAATTTTACAATTATTTTCTGTATTTCTTGAAATATCGTATTTTAATGATAAATATTCTTTTTTTAAATAAAATTTTCAAGTCTCCTTTGAAAATTTGACAATCCCCCACCCCTGGATTTTTTTGAAGTAAGGGGTGGGTATCACAAAAATTCTTTCATGTCATGAATCTTGAAAGTTTTATATGAAAATTTGGCTTTACTACCCCCTGCATTTTACCGGTATCCTAAAAATTCTTACATGTCAAGAATTTCACAAGTCTTATAAAAAATTTTGGCACAACCCCCCATGGATTACTAAATAGTGCATAAATAAAAAGTATTATTTTATTTGAAATAAAAATCTGAATCCCTTGGTCCATCACATTTAGTGCAAGAACATTTGATTTGAATTTTGATTCAACAAAATCTAAAAAAAGGAATTTGAAAAGATTTCTTCTTTTTATATTTTTATATTTTTTAATACTAATTTTATTCCCTCTCATCTGTATTATTGAGCATGTTGTTTGGGAGTAAAAAATGTATGTGACAGTTACTTATTTCTCATTAATTTTTTACATTACTTATTGTACTTAGCTAGTTAGTTGTAAGTAATACATAAGTAGTTTGTAAATTATTAATTATTAATAGGGATTAAAAGGCCTGGCTCATCTCAGTAAGATAATTAATTATTTTACTGGGTAAGTCTAGAAGCCTGTCTGAAACTCCCTCACTCTAAAAAACAATAAAAAATTGCTAAGATTTTTTCTTTTTATATTTCTTTAGTAGAGTAGAAAGATTAGATATTTACTTCCCAGGTATCCAAGAATCCTTTTCAGAAGATTTCTTCTTGAATCTCAATAAGTATTCTGTACCCTTTTCAGCAGTAAGTATTCTGTCATTTAGAATTTTATTCATTTCTGCTGTCTCAGTGATTTCATTAGGGGTCTTTTTTGGTCTTCCCCTCCTTTTGGGAAACAAATCACTATTGGATGTATAAGGCTTTAAGAGAGATATTGGAAAACAGGATGTTTTCTGTCATATGGAGAATAAAAAAAAACTTCAACTGAATTATCACCAACCATTCCTCTTTCAACAAAAGGACCAACAAATGGGTCTTTCAATTTGTTATTACCTTGTAGATTGAAGTGGACTGTAGAAATAAACACCTCTTCACCCTTCTTAAAAGTGTATTCTTTATGGGATTTGTCCCATCTCTTCTTCTCATATTCAAATGATTTTTCAATACATTTTGAGCATGACTTCTGCAAAGTTGTTGCATTTGAAGAAAAGATTTTACACCAGGATGTAAATCCCATTTAGGTATTTTATTATTGAGAATTTGGGCAGGAGTATTTGGAACATATCCAAGCCAGAGTTCAAAAGGCTTTCTTTGAGTAACAGAATGAACAGTGCTATTATAAGCAAGTTCCAACCCAGGTAGTAAGGTAACCCAATCATGAGTGAATCTGTCATTTTCTTTATACTCAAGGCCAAAAGCACAGTACCTTCTTATCATGTCCTCTAGAGTCTGAATCATTCTTTCAGCTAATCCATCAGTCTGAGGGTGATGGGCAGTAGATAGTTTCAGATCACAACCACAAACATCCATCAGAGACATCCAAAATTCAGAAGTAAATTTAGGGTCTCTGTCAGAGATTATGGCTTTAGGAAAACCAGCAGTATTAAACATATGAGACCACCATAAGAAAGCTAATTCCTTGGTGGAAACATCCTTGTGAGTAGTGATAAATTTACACATTTTGCTGAATCTGTCCACAATAACCCAACAAGAGTTATAACTGTCTTTTTCAGCAATAGGTAATCCTGTTACAAAATCCATGTTTATTATCTGCCATGGTGCATCAGGATGTTCAATATGTTGCATTAATCCAGCTCTCTTACCAGTCAATCTTTTTGATTTTTGGAAAGCATCACAAGATTCAACATATAATTTGATGTCATCAGACATATTAACCCACCAAGAAGTGTTTTTAATTCTGATCATTGTTTTTTCAAGATCAAAATGTCCAGCTAATATGTCATCATGACAAATTTTCAAGATGATTTCTATCATAGAAGGAGTAATAACAATGAAATTACTTAACTTTCTTCTATAATATAGATATCCTTCATTAATTGAAAATTTACCTTTCTCCAAGGCCTTCTGGTACTTTGTTGGAAGGGTTTTAATTAATGCTTGTATTGAAGCATTCTTTGGATCATTTAATATGGTGCATAACTTTTTTAAGTCAGTGTCCTTATCATATGAATCCAGAATAAGCTGTAGTAGCTCTTCCTCCATATCAGCCACATACATCCCATAAATATGAATAATTTCATCCTCAGGATCATAAGCAGGATTTGAGTCATAATTTGGTAAAGGAAACCTTGATAACATATCCACATTTGAGTGAACAATACCAGCCCTATGAATAATTTTCATTCTCCCTCTGTATTCCTGAACAGCTAACTGCCATCTGAACATATGTCTGTTAGGTGTTTTCAAGTTTAAAAGGGATTTAACTGAACTGCAGTCAGTGACAAGTTCAAATTTCTGGTCATCTAGGTAATAATGTAGCTTTTCTAGAGCCCACACTATGGCTAAACATTCAAGCTGAGTGGCACCATATTTCAATTCACTATTTCTTAAGGTTCTTGAAATATAAAAAATTACTACTTCTGATACTTTATCATTCATCACTTGTTTTTGATTGAGGGCAGCAGCAAGACCAATAAAACTGGCATCAGTGTACAAAACAAATGGTTGATTAAAGTCAGGAAAAGCAAGAATTGGTGCTGACATCAAACAGTGTTTCATAGTGTCAAAAGCTCTCTGTCATTCACTATTCCAGACAAAAGCAACATCTTTTCTAGTCAGTTGGGCAAGGGGTAAAGCTATGACTTGGTAATTTTTAATATAGTCTATAGTATCCACACATTTCCAAAAAACTCTGTAGCTCTCTAACTGTATTAGGAGCCTTCACCTGTTGTATGGCTGCCACTTTATTTTGGTCAACACATATCTGTAAGCCTGAAAAAACATGACCAAGAACTTTTAAAGAATGGAAACCAAATTTTCATTTCTTCAAAGCAAGTTTCATATTTATCTCATCCATTTTTTGAACACTTTACACAGGTGGTTGAGATGGTCCTCAAATTTTGTCGAGAATATAATGATATCATCAATATAAAACATCAGCCATCCTTCAATTATCTCCTGATGGAATGTGTTATCCATGACTTTTTGAAAAACTGAAGGGGAATTTTTAGGGCCAAATTGCATCCTACCATACTTATAAATACCCATATGAGTAGCAATCATCAGAAAATTCTGAGAATTTTTCTCAACAGGTACCTGGTGATATCCCTTATTACCATCCAAACAGCTGATATATTTAGCACCCTGTAAGGTAGCATGTATAGAGCTAATTCTAGGCAAAGGATAGATATCATCAACAGTATAAGTATTTAGTGCTCTATAATCACCACATAACCTGGCTTTATCTTTCTCATGAGAAATTAGGACAGGTGATATACCACAGTATTTAGGTGTTTCAACTACCTTTTCAATAATATTCATTTTTAAAAGGGTAGAGATATTGTCTTCAATATCTTTTCTCTTTGTGGGAAAAGCAGGAGAAGGCTTCTTCTTTAAACTAGGTGGAATATCAGCTAATGGACAAGACAATGAAAGTTTCATTTCTTTATTAACTAATCCCAGCTCATGTGACCCATGAGCAAATGCCATAGGAAAAGAATTTATCAAGTTAATGATGGAATCTTTATTGTCAGCCTAAATATTCTCAGGACTGAGTAAAATTACTAACAAATTATGTTAAACATATGTAGCATACATGGGAACAATAAATAATTGTATAAAAAATTAATTTAATACAAATATATGCCATTATAAAGCATTATATACACGCATATATCCACCTTATTTAAGTCTTATGTACTTAATATTAATTTAGAATATGTTAGGGTAACCTTAAGAGCCTTAGCCATAAGCCTACATAATTTTTAAGTACACATAAAGCTAATTTTTCTATTATTTTATTGAAATAATTGATAAATGCGCTTATTATCACTAAAAGCTGGATATATGCGCTATAAATGTTAAGATAATAAAAATGCGCCTTGACAGATCAATTTGCCTTATTTGGAAAAATTTATCTGGCTATTTAAAAGTGTAAAAATAACACTTTTCAAATTTGGTGTTTTTTATGCCAGAAATGGCCTCTGTGCAGTGGCTACATACTGCCTGCATTTTTCCCATGTGAATAGCTTCATTTTTAGCAAAGTTAGTATTTTTCACGCTAAAATTAACCCACATACATGAACTATATGTGGAAACACACTAAAATAGGCAAGGGACGCTTATTTAGTGTCTTAATTTAGTTTCAATGTGAATTAACCTTACTAAATGCACTAATTACATTAGTTACATCAGTCTTGGCACCCAATTATGCTACCACGCTTAAAAATAGCCTATTTAGTCAAGGATTTACCCGTGACTACGCCTTCCAAGAGTCTGCATACAGGGATCAGCCCTTACACGCATTAAATTGGGTTTTTCAGTGGTTTCTCAGTCAATAATGCTTATTTTTGGACAGGGATTTCACGTATAAATTTGTAATAATTAACTCTAACATTTCTACTGTTAATGCCCCTTAATACTGTATTATATTTAGTACGTTTTCTTTATTTTTAGTCTATTAAAAATAGATATTACACGCATATACACTCTTTTTTGGGTTATTCTTTATTTGTGATGGATTATCCCTATTATTTCAGGATTTTGGCGTGTGATATTATTCTTTGGTTGTCATTGGTCATTCCTTATGTTGTTGGACAGGTCTATTCGTTAGTTTGAGGCGCATTTGGCCTTGTATAGGATTGGAATCATCAAGGGGCATCATTGGGAAATTATTGGGTATAAAAGGAGGGGGTTTTTAGTCATATTTTCTACATTCAATTTATCATTTAAACAATTACAATTACAATATAACCAATACAATTTATCTTACATTTCATTAGTACTTTAGAGAGTCTTTGAATAGTATTTTAAATATATTACATCTATTTTTCTGCACAACAATAAGCCTTGTAATACCAAATTATAATAACTGAGAGTAAATTACTGAGCCTTGTAATTGATTTTATTCTACTACTTGCTTGTTTTATACCATTGTATTCATTTGGGACCTTTTGTAAATCTTCTAGACACTAGACCCGGCAAGCTATTCACGTCTCTGGACTTGGACTTAGCCTGACATTTATCCTCACCAGAAAGTTGTTCTCCAAAAGAGGCATTGTCAATTTCAGACATAAGGGCATGCATTTCTTTTGTAGATCTTTCTTTATATTGAACCACAGAATTACATGTGTTCAATTCTGGTTTTAATAATTTTTTGGGGGAGGAAAAATTAAATTTTCTCTTCCCATTTATCCCCAGTGTGAAGCATTGGTTTGAAGGATCTAATTTTATGCCATATTTGGTTAAAATGTCATTTCCTATGATAAACCAACTGCTTAAATTATCATTTTTTATGACAACAAAATCACAAATAGCTCTTAAAAACCCATGGTTATATTTAAAAAATACTATGGCCTTTTATTTACCAATAGGGGACAAAACAGAGCCATAACCTCTCCAGTTTTCAGAAGTGATAGGCATCAGTTTTGATTTATAGTCTTGATCCACTGAAGCAAGTGATTTTTCAGATACTACACTTCCTCCAGCTCTAGAATCCAGAACAACTTCCATTCTGGTTCCGTTGATCAAGACTGGTGCTTTGAGAGGGGAAATTACAATTGAGCTATCCTCAATGTTCCTTACAATCTCATCATCCTCAACTGTAGATAAATAATTATTATCAATATCAATAGTATTTAAATAATGAATATCTTCTTGCAGCATCAATATTTCTTGCTGAGATTCATATGAAATATTGCTGGCACAATCACTTGAAGTATCATCCAGTTCTATTGTGTCATCAGCCTTCTCCTCAGCTTGTTCAACAAGATTTATCCTCTTGTCACAAACATTGCCTTTCTGCCAAGGCTTGTTGCACTTGAAGCAAGTGATTGTTGGATACTTTTTTGGTGCGACAGGGGCAGAAGGTTTACCAACCTTTTCCAGTGGATTTTGTTGGTAAGTGGAGGGTTTCTCCAAAGGGGTCCTAGGAATGAATCTTCTGGCATCATACTTGTTCTTTAGAAGTATCTCATTTCAAGTATTAATGAAGGAAGAGGGCTCTCTGGAGAACTCAGTCCTAGCCACTATCAAGTCTCCCAGAGACATTGGTAATTTATAAAGGATCCTGTCCTTCAATAACTCAAACTCCATATTTGGGTCCATTGCCCTCAATATTTTTACAAGTTTCATTAAGAACTCAATAGGTTTATCAGTGGAAGAGCTATATCTAATTTCCTCATACTGCCTTTGTTGAGCCATTCTGAACTTGGAGCCACCAAATTGTTCTTTAATCAATTTTTTTCAATCTTCCCATGAGTAGTCATTCCTGTCCAGGAGAACAGATTCATACCACATTATGGAAAAATTAGTAACCAAAGAAATTAACTTGGACACAATTTCCTCATCTGGGAGTTTGTAAGAATTTTTTAGTTATCAATTCTGCAAATAAATTTCTGCCAATCAGAAGAAGAATCACCATCAAATGTTGGGTACTGGTCAAGTTTTTGCCAATTCTTTTGATTTGGAGGAGTCTCTTTAGTACCAGCTTGTTTCTGAGTAAGGAGCATCTGTAACTTCTCTAGTTGTACAGTAATCTCATTGTGTAATCCCTCTGTTGAAGATCCTGGTGCATCATCAATTTTTGATGGAAACTCAGTAGTATCAACAGGCATTTATGAATCTAATTTTACTTTAGATGAACTAGTAACAGGTAAGCTTGGAGCATCCTGTACCCTATTTTCCTTCAAGGAAGTTTCAGAATATTTTTGATCATTAAACAATGAATTCAATTTTTCTTCAATGGTTGTTAGTCTGGTTTTCACTTTTGGAAGACTAGATAAATTCTCATTGATTGTTGAAAAAGATAACTGGGTTTTATTTTGAAAAGATAAATAATGATCACTTAATCTTTTCAGGTTCATCTTATCTTCCTCTAGCTCCAGGCAACAGGTAGATACAGTATTTTTCAGTCTAGACAAATCATTTTTGATATTCTTCCATAAAACAACTTTCTTTTCATGGGTTGCTTTTTAATGAAACAAATCATCAGAAACTCTCTGTAACTCACTCCTCAATGCTTGATAACCCTTTTCAGTTAACAAAAAATTATATTTCTGAGTCAATTGCATGTTGTTCATTATATGATTTTGTTTAGCAATAATATCCCTCAAATATTCATCATTTATGTTAGCTACATCTGGAGTGTTTCTCAGTAAGGAAACAGAGAAACTTTCCAGATTCTCATAAAACTCAGGTTCCAGTGTTTCATCAATAATAGCCATATCAGGATTTATCATTGAAGTAGCAATTAGAACTAAAGGATTAGATACATTTGAAATTTGAGTAATTTGTCTACTGTTCTCAGCCTCTACAGGTCTCACAGTTTCATCTCCTCTTCCAGAATTACCTGAGGGAACTGAAGTAGTTACAAGAAATGGTACTTGTGAATCAATAGAGGGGCTTACCAAGGTTTTCTGGGCAAGATAATATTGTTTTTTCTTCTTCTTCCTCCTTGATAGAAGTAAGGAGGTGTGGGGTTGACTTGGCTGTTGGGTCTTGATGGACCTGCTTGGGGTAATTGATTCTGTTGATTTTGAGACAGGTAATCACACTGAGTGTTTAGCCAACCCCACTTCCACTTGGATACTTCCACTTTATCTGGCTGCTGGGGAGCCAATAGATGAAGATCCTTTGGGGGAGGAGGTTTCCTCTTCTCTTGATGAAAAGCATCTATTTTTCTTACCTTTTCCTCTAGAGAATCTACTCTTGACCTCAATCTCAAGTTTTCTGTCCTTAATTTCTTTATGTGTGTTGACAGGTTCTTTACTTGTTGAGGTAGTGGAATCTTTTTTATTTTGAAGCCTTTTGGAAGTTCTTCTGGGGGGTTTATTACAGGTTTTGTTCATGAGTTGTTTCTACCAGAATTTCAATTTCCTCCATTTCTACATTCTGATTGGTGAATTAATTGATTAATTTGAGATAATTTACTAGTTAAATGAGAACTCACAGAAGTAGCCTCATCATAATCAATTAAATCCAATTCCTCTTCACGTGCAGCAGAGACACCTTGATCAGTTATTTCTAATTTTTACTGCAATGATAGAAGGAGATAATAAGATGAATTAGTTTGTATTTTTACTTTTATTTAAAAGAAAAATAATAAAATAAAATTTTTTCAGGATAAAAATCAACTAAAATAATAATCAATTTATTAATTCAAAACAATTTAAAACCAGGATATAATGATCAACTAAAGAATTAAATTTAAATTTCTAATTAGTAATTTTATGATAATTATTATCAGGATTTTATATCATCTGAGAATTTAATAATTAACAGGACTTAATGTATACTGAATTATTAAATATTAATTTTAAAAATTTTTATTGTCAGGACAATTTGTCAACTGGAACAATTAATATTTAAATATATCAGGAAAAGAGTCAACTGAAAATTATAAAAAAAATTTTTTTTAATATATAGTTTATTACTTCTAGGACTAAGAACACAATTGCTCTATCTTTGTCAACTAGGAAAAATAAAATAAATAAAAAATTTAATTCCAATTTACTAGACACCTCCCCCTGTTAAATGAGAAAATTAATGTCACTTACAGAGTTCTGAGTAAAAAGAAATACGTATAGTATGAAGAGTGCAAAGTGACCCACGAATAGTAATCAATAATTACCATGAGATATATAACCATCGGATATTATATAAGCTTAAGTTTTGGAGTGCGGTTCGATTCCTGTTTGCAGCAAAAAATAAGTCATGTGATTTATGACGTTTGTCGTTTTCGTTGTCCAATTGTCCTTATAGGTAACTCTATGGCGATGGTCCCAAGGTCTCCGGTCCCCAAAATAATGATACGCTGTCGACAATTCAGGAAGGCCTCCAATTGTCAAGGTGGACTTTAATGTCTAGAAGATTTTTAAGGCATTCCAAGGATGGCAAAAATGGTTTTAAAGGACTCAAAAATAATGTAAGTATTTCTCTTATAAGTTTTAAGATTTATTACTCAATGATTAGAGGTAAGATTTTTAATTATTTTTATAATTATTGATTTATTATTACGAGATGTAATTACTAATTCAGTAATTAATAGTAATAAATTTTAATAGTTGTATTAGTTTGTAAAAATTGTAAGTAAAAGGAATGTCCTGAACAGTACAAAAAGAGAGGGCCTTTATAGGCAAAGATGTGAGGAATAAAAATACGGAGTTAACACCACCTAATACAAGGCTGTGAGAAAAAAGAAGCTAAATAAGTAGTGTATGTGAAATAATAAGAGTTATACTAAATAGTGCGTAAATAAAAATTATTTTTTTATTTGAAATAAAAATCTGAGTCCCTTGGTCCATCACATTTAGTGCATGAACATTTGATTTAAAATATTGATTCAACAAAATCTAAATAAAGAAATTTGAAAAGGTTTCTTAATTTTATATTTTTTATTTTTTTTAATACTAATTTTATTCCCTCTCATCTGTATTATTGAGCACGGTGTTTGGGAGTAAAAAATGTATGTGAAAGTTACGTATTTCTTATTAATTTTTAACATTACTTATTGTACTTAGCTAGTTAGTTGTAAGTAATACATAAGTAGTTTGTAAATAATCAATTATTAATAAGGATTAAAAGGTGTGGCTCATCTCAGTAAGATAAATAATTATTT
Organism: Hemileia vastatrix; assembly: GCA_030280995.1. NCBI lineage: Eukaryota > Fungi > Basidiomycota > Pucciniomycetes > Pucciniales > Zaghouaniaceae > Hemileia > Hemileia vastatrix. Next base: position 4,519,382 of record JASXTE010000011.1, read on the forward strand.
TAATGGGTAAGTCTAGTAGCCTGTCTGACACCCTCTATAGGCAAAATGGAGAGAAATTACAGAACCAAAGTTTTATATACATTAGTTGCAGAGAAAGAAAAATTCCACAAATAGAAATTTCAAATATTTAAATTTGTTCTATAAAAATGTAACCATATACATTATTTATATGTATATATTCATTTTATTTGATTTATATTAAGTTGCTGTAAATTTCAAAGTAAAAAATAATAATATTTTACTGAATATTTAGTATTTTTAGTTTTCTTTTTAGCTCTCATGAGGACTCTGTCAAAAAATAAAAAATATGAGGAAAAAATAGAATCATATCTTTACTTAATTTTACTTATTAATAGTTAAAATTGTATAAATAATTTATAAAGTAAGTATAACTAATAAAATGAGAGGTAAAGGTGTATCTCTAATCTAGTAAATTTTTAATTATTTACTGTGCAAGTCTAGTAGCCTGGCTGACACTCCCTCATTCTAAAATAATAATAATAATAAATGCTATGATTCTCTCTTTTTATATTTCTTTAGTAGAGCAGGAAGGTTAGATATCTCTTTCCCAGGAATCTAAGAATCATATTCATAAGATTTATTATTGAATCTCAATAAGTTTTCAGTACTTTTTTAGCAGTGAAAACTTTTTTCATTTATAATTTTTTTAATTTCTGCTGTTTCAGTGATTTCATAAGGGGTTTTCTTTGGTCTTCCCCTCCTTTTGGGAAATAAATCCCTAGTGGATGTTTAAGGTTTAAAAAGAGATATTGGAAAAACAGGATTTTTCCTGTCATATGGAGAATACAGGATAACTTCAACTGCATTATTACCAACCATTCTTCTGAAAACAAATGGACCTTAAAATGGGTCTTTTAATTTGCTATTACCTTGTAAATTAAAGTTGACTGTAGAATTAAGTACTTCATAACCCTTCATAAAAGTGTAATCTTTATGGGAATTTTTCCACCTCTTCTAATCTTATTCTAAAGATTTTTCAATACATTTTTGAGAATGACTTCTGCAAAGTTTTTGCATTTGAAGAAAAGATTTTATACCAGGATTTAAATCCAAATCAGGTGTTTTATTTTTTAGAATTTGGGCAGGAGTATTTGGAACATAAATAATCCAGAACTCAAAAGGCTTTCTCTGAGTAACAGAATGAACAGTGCTATTATAAGAAAATTTCAAACCAGGAAGTAAGGTTACCCAATCATGAGTGAACCTATAATTGTCTTTATACTCAAGGCCAACAGCATAATAACTTCTTATCATTTCCTCTTAAGGATGAATCATTCTTTCAGAAAATCTATTGGTAGGGGGGTGATGGGCAGTAGAAAGCTTCAGATCACAACCAAAAACATCCATCAAAGACATTCAAAATTCAGAAATAAATTTAGGGTCTATGTCAGAGATTATGGCCTTTGAGAAACCAGCAGTATTAAACATATGAGATCACCAAAAATACGCTAATTCTTTGGTGGAAATATACTTGTGAGTAGGGATGAATTTACACATTTTTGTAAATCTGTCCACAATAACCCAACAAGAGTTAAAACTGTCTTTCTCAGAAATAGGTTATCCTTTGGCAAAATACATTTTTATAATTTTACATAATGAAGCAGGAGATTAAATAGGTTGCATCAATCCAGCACTTTTCCCAGTTAATCTTTTTGATTTCTGGAAAGAATCACAAGATTCAGCATAAGGTTTGGTGTCTTCAAACATATTAGCCCAACAAGCAGTGTTCTTTTTCTAATGATAGATTTTTCAAGATCAAAATGTCCTGCCAATATGTCATAATGAAAAATTTTCAACATAATTTCTTTCATAGTGGGAGGAATAAAAAAACATTACTCAACTTTCTTCTATAATAGAGGTAGCCTTCATCAATTGAAAATTTAACTTTTTTGAAAGCAATCTGGTACTTTAGTGGGAGAGTTTTATTTAATTATTGTATTGAAGCATTCTTTTGATCATTTAATATAGTACACAGCTTTTTTAGGCCAGTGTCTTTATCATATGAATCCAGAATAGCTGTAATATCTCTTCCTCCATATCAACCACATATATCCCATGAATGTGAAATATTTATTCCTCAGGATTATATGCAGGATTAGAGTCATCATTTGGAAACAATAACTTGATAAAATATCCGAATTTGAGTGAAAAATACCAGCCCTATGAATTATTGTCATTCTTTGTCTGTATTCCTGAATAGCCAAATGCCTTCTGAAAATGTTTCTGTTAGGTTTTTTTAAGTTTAAGAGTAATTTCACTGCACTGCAGTAAGTGAAAAGTTAAGTTTCTGGTCAACCAGATAATAATTTAGTTTCTCCAGAGCCCACACAACTGCCCAGCACTCAAGTTGAATTGCACCATATTTCAATTCACTATTTCTCAAGTTTTTTGAAATATAACAAATTAATACTTCTGATACTTTGTCATTCATAGCTTGTTTCTGGTGGAGAGCAAAACCAAGGCCAATAAAGCTTGCATCAGTGTACAAAACCAATGTTTAAGTAAAGTCAGGAAAGGTAAGAATGGGTTCTGGAATCAAAAATTATTTTATAGTGTTAAAAGCTCTTTGTCTTTTGCTGTTCCAGAAAAAAGCAACATCTTTACTAGATAATTGGGTGAGGGATAATAATATGACTTGATAATTTTTTAATATATTTTCTATAGTATCCACACATTCCCAAAAAACTTTGGAGATCTCTAACTGTAGTAGGAGCTTTTTACTTTCGTATGGCTTCCACTTTTTTCTGGTAAACACATATCTTTAATTGTGAGAAAACATGACCAAGCACTTTCAAAGAATGAAAACAAAATTTTCACTTTTTCAAAGAAAGTTTAATTTTTATCTCATCAATCTTATGGTACACTTTACCTATGTGGTTAAGGTGGTCCTCAAAAGTCTTGGAGAATATGATGATATCATCAATTCAAAGCATTAGCCATCCTTCAATTATTTATTGATGGAATGTGTTATCCATAAATTTTTGAGAAACTGAAGGGGCATTCTTGAGGCAAAATTTCATCCTAATATACTTATAAATACCCATATTAGTAGCAATCATTAGAAAATTCTTTGAATTCTTCTCAACAGGTACCTGGTTATATCCCTTATTACCATCTAAAAAGAAGGTATATTTAGCACCTTGTAAGGTAGCATGGATAGAGCTAATTCTGGGTAAAGAATATATATCATCTACAGTATAAGTATCTAATGCCTTATAATCACCACATAACCTGGCTTTGTCATTCCAATAAGAAATCAGGACAGGTGAGATAACACAATGTCTAGGTGTTTCAACTGAAACAGCAGAAATTGATAAAATTCTAAATGACAGAATATTCACTTCTGAAAAGGGTACTGAATACTTATTGAGATTTAAGAATAAAACTTCTGAATATGATTCTTGGATACCTAGGAAAGAGATATCTAAACTTCCTGCTCTGCTAAAGAAATATAAAAATATAAAAATATAGCATTTTTTTATATTTTTAGAGTGAGGAAGTGTCAGCCAGGATACTAGACTTACACAGTAAACAATTAATGATTTACTAGAGTAGAGATATGCCTTTACCTCTCATTTAATAATTATATTTACTTTATAAATTACTTATACATTTTTAACTAATTAATAAGTAAAAATAAGTAAAGATATAATTCTTTTTTTTCCTCATATTTTTTATTACTTGATAGTTTCATCAAGACAGCTGAAAAGAAAACTAAAAGTACTAAATATTAAATGAAATATTTTTATTACTACTTTGATATTTTCAGAAATTTAAAACAAATCAAATAAAATGAAAAAATACAGATAAATACTTTAAATGGGTACATTTTTTAATGAACAACTTTAAATATTTGAAATATCTACCTGTGGAATTTTTACTTTCTCTGATACTCATGTATATTGAATTTTGGTTCCATAATTTATCTACTTTTTGACTATATAAGGCCTCTTAAGCTGGCTGTTTTCATTCATTCCATTCTTACATTAAAAATTTATTATATATACAAAAATCACATCTATTAGTACTGTTACTACCTTAGTACTTACATTTTTGTACTTCTGAGCTTTTAAAGTAATAATAAAAATAATTTTTTATTTTTTAATTGAGTTTTAAAATACAAATGAAAAAAATATGTACCTCTTTTTGAGATCTTGAGTTTCCGCACCTTTCATTGCCATTATACTGCCACAAACTCTTTTAGAACAAAAGTGCCCCTTGAAAACTGAGGGCCTTTCCAAATAGTTGTCAACCCATTTTTATCTTGACACTGATGAAAGAGGGACCATCCACTCCAACACCTATAGAATTTTTTGGGCAAACATCAAGCAACAAATGTCAAAGGCATGTGACAACATTTTTTGTTGCGACTGGGATTTGAACCTCTCCCCAAATTTAACATTTATATAATCTATATTTTCCTATATATTTGTAGTGAATATAGCAGTTATTACCCATAGGTCTCACTCTGCATATTCTGTTATATACATATATCTTTTTACTCAGCACTCTGTATTTGGCATTAAATTTCTCAAATTACAGGCAGACGTTTCAAGTATATAATATTTTTTTCTGAGTTGACCAAGATAGAGAAACATTTTTCTTAGTCCTAGAAGTAATATAATTATATTTATTTAATTAAAAAATTATATTATTTAATTTTTTCAGTTGAAAAATTGTCCTGATATTATAATATTATTTTATTATTTCAGTTGACAATTAGTCCTTGTAACTAAAATAAGAACAATATATAAATTAATCATTTAGTTAAAAAGTTATATTAATAAATTATTTCAGTTGACATTTAGTCCTGGTAATTAATAAACATACATTATATAAATTGTTTATTTTGTTAAGAAACTTTATTAATTATCTCAGTTATTTTTTTATAAACCTGATAATAAATTATATAAATATCTTGGTAAGTTAATTGATTAAAATTGTATTAATTAATTATCTCAGTTGATTTTTAGTCCTGATAATTGATATATTATTATTATTTCAGTTGATTGGTAGTCCTGGAAATTGATAATAAACTGTTTGTTTCAGTTGATTATTGTACTGATAATTGATATATTTTCATTATATCAGTTGATTAGTAGTCCTGGAAATTGATAATAAACTTGAAATATTTTCATTTTATCTCTTGTTTTTTTTAACAAAAAAGAATAATAACTGACAAAATACTAATATTTTTTCTTTCTCTCAGCTCAAGTTATACAAACAATGGCTGAATTAAATCTTTCTACTGCCCTTTATGAGGAATTATATCTTATTGATTATGATGCAAGTTCTCTAAGCTCTCCTTTGACTACAAAATATTATCAAATTAATCAATTAGTAAACCAAACAGAAGGAAGAAATGTAGGAGGTGGAAACCAAGAAGGTAAATCCTCCCCTGGTCTCCAAGTCCCAGGTATCCCCCTAGAAAAGCTTTTAAAAGTATTCAAAATAAAAAAGATTCCAGTTCAGGAACAGGTAAACAACCTGTAAACTCACATCAAGGAGTTGAAGTCAGAGAACCTCAAAATAAGGGCAAAGGTAGAGTTTTAGAAGAAAAAATAAGAAGAATGGAAACTTTTCTTCAAGAGAAGAAGAAACATAAACAGGAGCAAAACCCCTACCCCAGTTGGCTCCTCAACAACAAGAAAAATTGTAAGTGTCAAAATGGAAATGGGAATGGCTGAACACCCAATGGGAGTCCCTCCAGGCTCAGCAAATGGAGCAGGCTTCTCAAGCTAACCCTCCAGGCGCCAACATTTCAATCTCACCCCTCCTCACCCTTACCAAGGAGGAAGAAGAAAGAAAAAAATCATCTTTAAATTATTCCAAAACCATGATGAGGCCTTCCATTAAATCTTAAGTTCCTTTCCTTGTTACTGATTCAGTTCCTTCAGGCAAATAAGGGATGATCGATAAAACCTTGAGACCAGGAGAAGCTGGTTCTAGAAGAAAAAGTAATCAATGATCTAATCTTGTAAATACTCCTTTAGTGTTAATTTCTACTTCAAAAATAAATCCATGGATGACTGTTATAGATGAATCAATTGATCCTGAAGTTTATGTGACACTTGAAAATTACTCTATCTCTCTCCTCAAAGACTCTCCTGATGTAACTACTATTAATGATCAATATTTGAGAGACATCATCACAAAACAAAATCATATAATGAATAGCTTAAAATTGACCCAAAAGCTTACTATCTTGTTAACTGAAAATTTTTACTAAGCATTGAAAGGTGAATTGAATAGGGTGTCTGATGAACTGTTTAGGTACAAAGTAAATTATTAAAAGAAATTTATTTTGTGGCAAAATATTAGGAATGATCTATCCAAAGTGCAAGAGACTTTTTATATCTGTTTCTAAGAACCAGAAGGTCAGAAATTAAATTTGAAAAAAATTAAATGACCATTATTCATTTTTGAAAAATAAGAATCAATTATCTTTTGAAACCATCAACAAAACATTAACTAGTATTCCAAGGGTGAGAACTAGATTAAAAAACATTGAGGAACAATTTAATTCATTGTTATTTGACCAAAAATTCTCTCTCACTTCTGAGAAGGAAATTTTTTCACAGGCTACTCCATATTAACCTGAGTCAAGCTGCTCTAGAGAAGAATTAGTACAAGAGAAGCCTGTAGATATTTCTGAGTTTCCATCGAAAATTGATTATGCACCCTGTTCATCCAAAAATGTGTTTAAGAATGAGATTACAGCTCAATTGGAGAAATTTCAACTTCTTCATACACAGAAATAAGTAAATCAGAAGGAAACTACCTCAAATCATAAAAATTGGCTCAAACTTGACCAATATCAAAAATTTGATGGTGATTCTTCCTCTGACTGGAAGAAATTCATCTTTAAGATTGACAATCTTAAAAATTCTTTTAAACTAACAGATGAGGAAATTGTGTCTAAATTAATTTTTTTTCCAATGTTTCCCTCATGTGGTATGAATCTGTCCTGTTGGATAAGAACTATTACTCTTGGGAGGATTGGAAAAAATTAATTAAAGTACAATTTGGTGATTCAAAATTTAGGTTAGCCCAACAAAGGCAGTATAAGGAGTCTGGATATAGCTCATCCTCCACAGAAAAATCTATTAAGTTCCTGATAAAACTAGTAAAAATCTTAAGAGCAATGGATCCAAAGATAGATTATGAACTTTTGAAGGAGAGGATCCTTTATAAATTTCAAATGTCTTTGAGAGACTTAATTGTTGCAAGAACTGAATTTTCCAAGGAGCTTTCTTCCTTTATTAATACTTGTAATGAAGTTCTTTTATATAAAAAGTATGAATTTAGGAAGTTCATCTCAAGACCTTCAGTGGAGAAATACTCCAACTACCAAAAAAAACTACCTGAGAAAGTTGGTAAACCCTCTGCCTATGTTTCACCTAATAAATATTCACCAAACTCTTGCTTTAAATGCAGAAACCCTTGGAAGAAAGGCCATCTTTTTCACAAGAAAATGAACCTTGTTGAACAAAAAGAGGAGCCTGATGATGACACAGTTTCACTAGATGAAAATTCTAGTGATTAGGCCAGCAACATCTCTTATGAGTCTAGCCAGGAAATCTTAACGCTGGAGGAAGATATTCATTATTTAAATAATATTTATATTGATAAAAATGATTTTTCCACAGTTGAATATTCTGAAATCATAAGAAATCTTAATGAAATTTCAATTATTATTACCCCTCTCAAGGCACCAGTCTTGATTAATGGAAATAACACTGAGGTTGTTTTGGATTTGGGCGCTGGTGGAAGTGTTGTATCTGATAAAGCACTTGCTTCAGTTGATCAGGATTATAAATCAAAACTTATGCCTATCACTTCTGAGAATTGGAGAGGTTATGGCTCTGATTTGTCTCCCATTGGTGAATACAAAGCTAAAGTATATTTCAAATATAAGCTTGGCTTTGTAAGAGCTATGTGTGACTTTGTAGTTATGAAAATGATAAATTAAGCAATTGGTTTATTTTGGGAAATGATATATTAACCAAATATGGCATTAAGCTTGATCCCTTAAACTAATGCTTCACAATGGGGTTGAATGGGAAGACAAAAATTAAAACTTCCTCCCCCAAAAAATTATTAACATCAAGATTGAACCCATGTCACTCTGAAGCTCAATATAAAAGAAGATCTACAAAAGAAATGTTAGCCCTTCTATCTGGAATTGACACAGCTTCTTTTTGAAAACAAATTTCTGGTGAGGATAAAGATTCCATCAGTCAGTTGATAAAATATTTTCATATGAACTTTTCTCATGGGTCTCATGAGCTAGGATTGATAAAAGAAGAAATGAAGCTTTCATTATATTTCCTATTAAATTAAATAATACCTTGTTTAAGAAAGAAGCTTCATCCTGCTTCCCCCACAAAGTGAAAATATATTGAAGAAAATATCTCTACCCTTTTAATAGTGAGTATTATTGAAAAGCAAGTTGAAATACCTAAATATTGTGTTATCTCACCTGTCCTAATTTCTTATTTGAAAGAAAAAGCCAGGTTATTTGGTGCTTATAGAGCATTGAATACTTATACTGTAGATGATATCTATCCCTTACCCAGAATTAGCTCTATCCATGCTACCTTACAAGGTGCTAAATATATCTGCTGTTTAGATGGTAATAAGGGATATTACCAGATACCTAATGATTTCTATTCATATGGGTATTTATAAGTATCTCAGGATGCCACTTGGCTTCAAAAATTCTCCTTCAGTTTTTCAAAAAGCTATGGATAACACATTACATCAAGAAATATTTTAAGGATGGCTAATGGTTTACATTGATGATATCATAATATTCTCCAAGACATTTGAGGACCACCTTTAGAACCTATGTAAAGTGTTCTATAAGATGGATAAGATAAACATGACACTTGCTTTCAAAAAATGAAAATTTGGTTTTCATTCTTTGAAAGTGCTTGGTCATGTTGTCTCAGGATTACAGATATGTGCTGACCAGAACAAAGCGGAAGCCATACAACAGGTAAAAGCTCCTACTACAGTTGGAGAGCTCCAAAGCTTTTTGTGCATGTGTGGACACTATAGAAAATATATTTAAAATTATCAATTCATAGAATTTCTACTCAGGCAATTAGCTAGGAAAGATGTTGCTTTTTTCTGGAACAGTGAAAGACAAAGAGCTTTTGAAACTATAAAACTTTGTTTTATGTCAGAACCCATTCTAACCTTTTTTGACTTTACTCAACTATTTTTTTTGTACACTGATTCAAGCTTTATTGGTCTTGGTTCTTCTCTCCACCAGAAACAAGCTATGAATGTCAAATTTTAAGAAGTAGTAATTTGTTATATTTCAAGAACCTTGAGAAGTAGATTAAGTAACATTTGGAAAAAAAGTAGCCTTTTTTTCAAATTTTACTTAATTTATTTTGTATTTTTATATTGCATAATTAGAGAAAAATGCTTTTGAAACTCTTATCTGATGATTATCTAGGCATATATCTCCATCTTTTTGGAATTTTCATCATCAATTTTCAAATTTTTGTGCAATTTTGAAAATTAGAGTCAACTTTAGGGTTAGGTTTTTTAAACTCTTTTTTTCTTTTTTCTGAAGATTCTTCTGATGTCTATCTTTCATTTCCCATAAATGGATTTGAATTTTGTTCAGTGGTTGCTGAGATATTGACCTTTAAAGTTGAGCCCTTTTTCAAAATTTCATTTCATTTTTTTCATGTTTAGACCAGGATCTGTTAAAGGCTATTCTCTTGGTATGTCTGATAATATATGTTTCATTCTTAAAATCATGTCAGTAATTTATTTCCTTAGTATTCTATTCTTTACTTAAAAAAAATCTCTCAAGTTTATCAACAAATGACCAAAGCTCTACCTGGTTTGGAATCTTGTCAAGAGTTCACACAATTTGGATGTTCATTTCAAATCAGTCAAAAATTAATCCACAGAATTAAAAAGGTAAAAAAAGAAGGTAAATTTAAAAAATTTAAAAAAACATTAAAAATCCTGTGAAGAATTTACTCACTTTGGCTGTTCTTTTCAAATCAATAGAGAGCTGGTCAATAGGATTGATAAGGTATGAGAAAAAAGTGAGGTAAAGCAAAAAACAATAAAAAGAAAGAGAAAGTTTGGGATGTAATATAAGTTGTCAACTTTTATTTTTATTTCACAAATTAACATTTTACAAGTCATGTATGATACTCTTCTTACCTAAATTATTGAGCTATTGGCTGTGTGTTGTATAACAGTAATAATGAGGAAATTTGTTTTTCTCATGAGGTTCATGTATACATTTGTGTTTAATCTCATTGACTTTGGTTACAGACAGTTTACACTCACATTTTTACTTCAATTTTCAATAACTTAGGTTTTAAAATTATCTTATAAGACTTTTTTACATGCTAATTTATGCAATGAACCTAGATTTTGGCAATCTATGCTCATACTTGAATAAAACACATGGGAGGGTATTGCCATTTTTTTTGTCATAAATTTTTTTCTGACTTGGAAAAAAAAAGGTTATCCCCACCCCCTGTTATGGTAAATAGAAGGGGAGGGTATTTCCAAAAAAAATTTTTTTGACTTAAATCCTTTTTAATTCATTGGCTTGTAACAGAATTTTGGCGTTTTCCAATGGAAATTGATTATTTTTGAATTTTTCATTATTCTCTCTTTAAATTCTAACCTTCTCCTTCTCTAAATCTAAAAGATCTTTCTTGATTCCTAAAATTTTTTCTTCCTTTGATTATGAATGAAACCACTTATTTTTCCTCAAAAAGTAGTTGACGTTCTGCAGTTTTTTCATCAGACTCCAACTTGATGATTTCATTTTGGGCTTGTTCTTTTTCTGCAACAAGTTTAACTTTTAAGAGTAAGAGAAATAAATTAAGAAAAATTCTATGGTCAAAAAAAATAAAAAATATAGCCTTTTTTGTGTTTATTAACAATCTCCCCATAAGCAGAAAAAACAGCCTTTGAGGGTTGACATCAGGCCTTTGTCCAAAGAGTTCATCCAGTTGATTACAAAGAGGAAACATAGAGTTGAGTTTTTCTTAAACAGATGTGATTCCATGCTTTTCATCATATTTAGTAATTCCAAACCCAGTTGAAGAAAAATCTATCTTTTCTTTCTTGTATTTTGTTTGATAGTTTTTGAATCTATCCCACATTTTCTTTGTTGTTAAATTCATCTTACCTTTAGTTTTTGATATTAACTTTAATGCAATTTGATTAAAGCCACTAAATTTTAATTTGGGTGAAAAAAAAATTTATTTAACCAAACAAATAGGTGATCTATAATGTTTCAATAAAATTTTACACATCTCAGTGAGGAGTATGTTCCAAGGATTGATTATTAGCTTTAATGCATTCTATCAAGAAAACTTTCTAAAAAAAATAAAAAAAACTAGTTATCAAACATTTTTATTAAGCATTAAATTTCCTAAATAGATTTATTGGCTTTAACACATTCTCTACAAAAATCTTTCTTTTTTTGAAACATCTTCAAGTTGATACTTGAGTTTCATTTTATCCAATAGGAAATTGTACTGAAGAGCCTTCTCCTCTTTCTTTATCTCAAATTTCTTCTCCTCCAATTCATGTGCCCTCTCATCCCTCTTTAAAGAAAGATTTATTTTCTTCTCCTCCAAGTCTTGTACCCTTTCATTCCTCTTTAAAGAAATCTTGAATTTCTTCTCCTCCAAGTCTGTGCCCTATCATCCCTTTTTAAAGAGCGCTTGTTTTGTTTCTTTTGAAAGATGAGAGTATCTCTTGCAACTTCAATTTTACCTAGAGTGAAAAGAAATATTAAAAAAAGAAAATAAAGGCACATATAATTATTAAGAGGTATGCTATCACTTACCAGATTCAAATTTCTCTAGAAAATCATCAATGGAAGAAAAAGGGGTTTGTGAAAAACTATCTCTTTTTCTCTTTCTTTTACTGTTGAAATTCAAAGTAGCTTATGGTCTTTGATTTTTTGGAGGTAAAATTTTCCTCTTCAATATTGATTCTAGCTTCAAATTCACTTGATTAAGGATCCTGGATTTGTTCATTAGCCTTTTAAGAAATAAAAAAATAAAACAAATAGACAAGAAATAAAAACTTACTGTAGTGGGATCACATTTGTTAATATCACCATAAGGATCTATTGGAAAGCTATCTAGATTTATTGAGTTTAGAACAGGGGAGGCTTCAATGAAGGAAGAGGATGGGAAAAGATTTTCTTTGACATCATGTTCATAGGTAGCATCTTCACCATCCAACATGTTTGCAGGATTAACATCAGATTGCTCTTTAAAAATATCATCCATCTCTTTAAGGTATGGACATAGAGATTCAAGTTTATCATCTATGGAATTGATGCCCTTACTGATATCAATGTCAGTAGTACCAAAACCAGTAGAAAACTAAAGTGTCTTTATCTTCTTGTATTGGGCTTGGTAATGCTTGAAATGTTCAGACATCTGTTTGGACAAAAGATCAATCCTTCCCTTTGTCTTATTTCATAATTCATTTTCCATTAGAAGATAGCCATTGACTTTTGATGCAGGGTGCTGTCCTAATTTAGTTGAATTCTCAGCAAAAAAACAAGAATCAAATAAGTTTTTATTTTTAGCCAGTTGGTAAGTATGAGATTATCATCTTTTTTTATTTGAACAGTCTTTTATTTCTCAGCTGAGCAGGGGAAAGAGGAAGTAATGGGATTTGATGAACAACTGGAGGAATCCTGCCTTTAAAAAGATATATGACAAAGAGGCATGTTGAGATATTTGAAGATTAAAAGGAGAAGAAAAAAACAGATTATATGGGGAGTGGTTCTGAGCAGATAGAATGAATAGACAGGATGGAAGTGCACAGAAAGGTAGGCATGCAAGCACATCCAGAAGGTTGTGCAAGATGTGGTTATGAAAAATTGAGGATAAAAATTTCAGATAGAGGTGAAAATTGACACATAAAAGGTCTAATAACTCAAAGACTAGAAAAAATAATTGCGGAAGATAATTGGGGTATAATGGTTTTTATCCAAAATTAATTTAATTGCAGATTGGTCAACATTGATACCCCCTATTGTTTCCTCATATTTTTCATTCTTTGACAGCGTCCTCATGACAGCTGTAAAGAAAACTAAAAATACTAAATATTAAATCAAATATTTTTATTTTTACTTTTAAATTCACAAGAAATCAAATAATTTATAATTAAAATGGACATATACAGATAAATACTGTATATGGGTACATTTTTTAAAAAAACTTTAAATATTTGAAAGGTCTTTATATGGAATTGTTCTTTCTATGATACTCATGTATATAGAATTGTGGCTCCATAGTTTCTCTCCTTTTTGCCTATATAAGGCTTCTCAATCTGACTGTTTTCTTTCATTCCATTCTAACTTTAAAAATTTATTATATATGCACACACCAAATCTATTACTACTCTTACCACCTTAGTATTTTCATCTGCATATTTATAAGTCTTTAAAGTAATAATAAAAATAATATTTTTACCTTTTTATGGATTATTAAAGTATATAAAGAAATAAATACATTGTAGAAAATCCTATAGTACTAGCTATAGGCCTTGATTAAGGGAGTTGGAGTAAAACTGGAGATAAAAACCCCAGTCCCTTTGAGAAAATACCAGGTTAGATTCATTTGCTACAGAAAAATAGAGACTTTTACTATACCCCTTCCAACACATTTCTTGACTGCTTAACAAGTCAAGACAGTAGCCAATAGCAGACCACTGAGAACCAAAGAACCAGAAACCAGAAATGCAGAAAGATCCACACCAGAAAAACAAAACACTGTGCACTTGTTGCACAGAAAAAAGCAATAATACTTGATTCAGGTTGCAAAGCTACACCAGAGAAACCAGTTGCCAAAGTTAAGTTAAATGAAGAACTAACCTTGCGACAAACACAGCCAATTGTGGCCAAAAAACAGTAAAAAATGAGTGAGAAAAATGATATCACCTCCAGATGGTTGTATGATAATTAGAGTTGCCCCAAACTGCCTTATTCAGTATGTACACACAGACCGCCATCTAAAAAATCCATGTACAGCAATGAATTTGGCGCTTTTGGCAGCCAAATTGAATAAAAACCCTCTAGAGACGCTCCCCAGCCTTCCATAACTGAGGTGGGCAGCCCGCCTAGAAGTGGCCAGACCTACCTGAAGTCAGAAAACCACCAAAAACCTCCAATAAAGCCCAAAATACTTAGAAAAATCCACCACAACTACTAAAACCCTTAAAACACAGAATTAAGCTGTGACAACATTTTGACATAAAACATAGAACCAAATTACTTCTACTTAATGGTACTAAGCGCTTGACCCTAAGACTTAAAGTTAGCCTGTTAAACACAAAAAACAAAATTAAATAGCTATTTTTTAGAAATGAAAAAGGAGGAAATGACCTTTAAATCTTTGAATATGAGAAATGTCAACAAGACATAAAATATAGAGAAAAACTGGGGCTATCCAGTTGTAGTACCCACATACCCATAGTCCCAATATTCACAGAATAAAACCTGAAAAACACACAATTATTCAACCAATGTCAATTAAGACATACCAAAACAGCTCCAAACAGACCAACAAAGGCCTCTTCCAATTTTGGAAAACCACAACGTACCCCTTTTAAAATCTTGATATTTCCTCACCTTTGTTTGAAGTCGGACTACCGTAAAATCTTCTAGAACAAAAGCACCCCTTGAAAAATCCTGTCAGGCTAAGTTCAAGTACAAAGATGTGAAAACTTGATTAGTAAGTTTTATAGATAATCTTAACGGTCTTATAAGAATACTGCAGTACAAACTTAATAAGTATTAAAACATAACTCAATATAAGGGTCTCAGTAATTTATACTCACAAATAATAAATGGTTTACAGCTTATAGTTGGTAGAAACAGAGAAATAATAATTCAAAAATTACTCAAAGACTTTAAACAGTACTAATAAAATTTGTCTTAATTGTAATGGTTAAATAATTTAATTTTAACTATAAAGAATTTAGAATAAAATCCCAAAAACCTCCTCCTTTCATACCCATGAAGTCACCAAGGTTTCCCCTTGATTTACTAATCCTCTACACACCAAATTATGCCTCAATCTGTCAGTTAGACATTCAAATAAACATAAGGATCAGCCAGTAAAAAAATAATAATCATATCACACATCAAAATACATAAAGAGCAAGTATTAACCCATCAAAACTAGGGTAATGTGCAAAATGAGAGTATATGTGTGTAATCCTTAAAATGAAAGACTAAATAAAAAAGAGAAAGTACTAAATAAAATATCTAATTAAGGTGGTTTGAAAGTATAAATGAGGGTCTTAAATATTACAAATTTAAATGTGAACTCCCCATCAAAATATGACCAATATTGACTGAGAATCTATTGAGAAACCCCAAATAAGACGTGCAATGTGGTGTAGCTGAATTCAGTCTCTTTTCAGGCACTTGAAAGGGTGAATCCTTTTCTAAATAGACAATTTTGAGCATTTTAGTGAATTATGGGCGCAAATCTTGAGGTTGTTAATGAAATTATTGCATATAGTGAGGTCAATGCACTAATAATGAAATTGGGAAACTAAATATGCACCTGTCACTTATTTTAGGGTGTTTCCCCATAGTGGGCATATAATGTGGGGTAATAATAGTTTGAAGTTACTAACTTTGCTCAAAATGAAGCTATTTTCTTGGGTAAAATGCAGGCAGTATGTGGAACGTACACAGAAGACATTTATGGCATAAAAAACATCAAATTTGAAAAGGGTTATTATTATGCATTTGATAAGCCAAATCAATATTTCTAGTTAATACAAATTGATCTGTCAAAAGCCATATTCAAGATTATCAAATTTATAGTGCATATACTCAAATTATAAGTTATTTAAAGCGCATTACTTTTTTTCCATAAAATATTTTAAAAAAAAATTTTAAGTCCACTTCAAAATTATTTAGCCTTATGTGTAAGGCTTTCAAGATTAACCAAACATATTCCAACTTAATATTAAAAAGATAAGACTTATAAAAGGTTAATATATGTTTGTGTATACGGTATTATGATGGGATAAATTGTATTTAATTATTAATTTTACTTATGTCTACATCTTGTATACCTTTATTTATTGTTCCCATGTGTACTAAATGTGTTTAACATAATTTATGAGCAGCTTTTACTCAGTCCTGGGAATGTCCAGGCTGAAAAATACTCTAAAAAGTGACTCTTTCTCCTTTCTCCTTTTTAATTTTTTGGGCTATATATATATATATATTCTTTCTCTTCATACCCCATCTTACTTTTCATAATAGTGCATATCCTTGATTTTTCCCTATCCCATTTTTTTCCTTTTTTGAACCTTTCCTCCCCTACAACTTTTATTGGGTCACTTCCCTCTTCTTTCTATTTCAATCCTCTAACTTCCCCTTCCTCTCTATCCTCTTCCTCTCCTCTTCTTCCCTCCCTCTCCACTTCCCATTCAGTTTCTTTTCTCCCCTCTGCATACACCCTCTTTTTTTCCATCCCCCCCCTCTCCCTCTCTAATCACTTCACTTCCCTCTCTCTAATTTCTCTTTTCTCTATCCCCTCCACATTCAATGGCCTCCCTTCCCTTCTCTCCCTCTCACCTCCCAATCCACTTTCTTCCTTTCCCTTCCCTCACTCTCCCCTTCCTCTCCACTCCCCAGCCACTTGCTTACCTCTCATCTCTCTCCCCCCCTATCCATTTGCTCCCACCCTCTCCTTCTCTAATCTCCTCCCATTACTTTTATCTATTTCTTCAAAAACTAATATCCAGTTCAAAAAACTCCTGAAACTAAATAAAAAAAATTAAGAAAGTGATGACCAAAGAGGTAAAAAATCAAAATCCTTAACAAATTATTAAAAAAATAACTATATAAAAACAAAAAAAATACCAATGAATTAAACTGAAAACCCAATCAAAAGATTTATAACTAAAAATAAAGACCAAATATAACCAAATTGAGCCAAAAATATAATCACCACTGTTATAGTTTTCTGAAGAAACTATCAAACACTCTAGAATTATATTAAAAAGCTTATTTTTAATACATTAATGGATTGATTACTTGAACTATTAGCTAGCTCATGTCCCTACTAATAAAATAAGCAGTGATAATGTATCATAAAAAACAATCAACTTCCATAAAACAAAACTTATTAGCTTATTGGGAAAAAAACTAAAAGTCAAACTTTTAATAATATCAATCACTCCCAAATAAAAAAACTAATTACTCACTAGCTAAGTATACATCAAAAATTTTATTGACAGACAAGCTAAAAATGCTAATTTAGAGAAAATAATCATCTAAAAAATTCAGAAAAATGGTTTAAAAATATAAAAATAACTAGCTTGGTGTCTGAGAAATCATAAGTTGAACTGAAATAATCTTTTTAATTATTTTCTTGTATTTTATTTTTCAAATTCCTGTTTTTATTTTTCATCTTTTTTGTATCATTATTTCCTTTTCTGTTACTCTTTGTTATGATTCCTTATGTCTTATTTATAAAATTTTTTATTCAGTCAATTAAAAAATTTGTCATCAAAAATCTAGGGGAGCGACTACTGTTATCATAATTTTGCTTATATCTTTCTAGCCATGGCATGGGTTATTGAAATAAGACTTTTTGAAGACTTCTCATAGGAAAATTAAAAATGTACCAGCCCAATAAAATGAAACTTTAAATTAAAATTAAAGTTATTAAAAATAATATAAAACTAAATTATATAATGATTAATTGTTTTAATAATAAACTTTTATATTTGTATTAATAAACCATCCCAGAAAGATAACTGGACCCTGTTAGCAGGTCTCAATATTTCAATTTACTTTCAACTCAAGAATAACTAAGATTTAATCCTGAAATAGTTGTAATTATTAGTGTACAGTTTAAAGTATTTACACATAAATTTTAGCTGAGCTAAACACAAGTTAAATTCAAAATAGGGGTTGGAACCTGATATAAGGTGACCATATTTTTGGGAATGACCTATAGAAGCCAATCAATTTCAAACAAATAAAAAAGAAACTTACTTTTTTTGATTACATTGGGGAACTTTAGCTGAAAATTTATCCAGTTTTGACTAAAGCTGGATTTAAGTATCATAAAAAAATTGTTATTTGATACATTAAGTAAATTTCTTTTGTTTTATTTATTATAAAAAGATTAGTATGCTTACAAAGATACCCAAGTATCATTATTCTTTTTAATTTAAAAGAAAAAATCACTGTTATATGTAGGAATTCTAAAAAAAGAATTCATTAATCAATGTTAATGTTGCTGAATATTGATGAAAAATTAGTAACTTTAAATTTTCAAGGTATTTTAAAGTGATTCATGCATTTTAATTCAGATTTGAATCTACTGAAACATATCTTTTTATAAATTACTAAATATTAATTGATGTTTATTAAATAAGGTACTGTGGGGATAATTAAAAGTGTTAAGCTTTTATTTCTTGATAAAAGCTAGAAAATAGTCTTTAACACCTATTATTCTAAAATTTATACCTGGCTACCATACATTAAATTCTCTTTTTAAGAAAAATTTCTTAAGACTGAATTGATAAATGCAACACTATGTACACAAGAGCTTCTTTTCTATAGGTATTATACCTTTCAATATTGAATTTGATGACTAAGAGACACCACCAAATGTGAGTAGTTGAATTTCTAGAAAATGAAAAAAATTTAACCTTAAATCACAGAAAAATGAACAAAAACCACAGGATATTTGGGTTTTAGCTGCTAGAAGTTCTCAATGTTTGAACTCCATGGGGACCCTAATTTATGCCATGTATCAGACCTACCATAAACGTGAAATTGAGAACAAATTGGAGTCAGATTTTGTCTGAGATTTTTCCTTGATTAAGTCCTTGTGTTCCCTACATTCAGCACAAGTTGATTCAAAAAAACTGTACTTTGATCCTTAGTTAAGCACCAATTGAGCACACATTGATCTAACATAAAGATTAGGGGGTATCAAAGTTGACTGATCCGCAATTAAATTAATTGCGGATAGAAATCCTTATACCTCAATTATGTTCTGCAATTATTTTTGCTAATATTTGGGTTATTAGACATTTTAAGTGTCAAAGTTGACCTCTTTTCAGACATTTTTCTACTCAATATTTCATAACCACATATTGGACAACTTTCTGCCATAACCACATCTTGGGCCACTTTCATTCATAACCCCATCTTTGATTAATCTCTGGATATGCCTTCTTTCATGCTGCGCACCCACATTCTTAACTCATCCTGTCTTTTCTCTCCATTCAGAACACCTCACTATCTAATCTACTTGTTCTTGCTCCTTTTCATCTTCATTTATCTTAACATGCCCCATCATCATAGATCTTCTCAAAGGCATCCTTCCCCCAGTTATTCTTCAAATTGCACTACTACCTCTTTTCCCCGCTCAGCTGAGAAATCAAAGACCATTCAATTAAAAAAAGATGATTATCCCATTCTTATCAACTTCCTGAAAACTAAATCTAACTATGGTTCTTGTTTTGGTACCAAAAATGCAACTAAAGTAGGATGGCCCACAGCATAAAAATTTAATGATTATATTCTAATGGCCAATGAATTATGGAATGAGACCAAGGGAATGATAGATCTTTTGTCTAAACAGATGTCTGAATGCTTCAAGAATTATCAAACCAAATACAAGAAGGCAAAGACTCTTTCATCTTCTACTGGTTTTGGTATTACTGACCTCAATATCAGCAAGGGCATCAAATCCATCGACAATAAACTTGATTCTTTATGTCCCAACTTTAAAGAGATGGATGCTATTTTCAGAGAGCAAGCTGATTTTAATCCTACAAAAATGTTGGATGGTGAAGATTCTATCTCTGAACATGACTTTGAAAAAAATATTTTTCCTTCTTCTTCTACTCAAGCCTCCCCTCATTTAAATTCTACAAATAAAGTTATCTTTTCAAAAGATTCTTATGGCGGTATAACCAACCTAATCTAACTCAAGTATGGCTTTTTTTCTTTTATCTTACCGATTTCTTTTTTTATTTACATTTTCTTATTTCTAAAAAGGCAGAAGAACAAACACAGGAGCCACAATCAACTGAGTCAGAAGCCAGTGAAAATGATGAGGAGGAAAATGTGACCTTGAACAAAAAGCAAAGGGCTTCAAGTAGTCTAAATTTCCACTCTCAAAGAAGAAGAAAAGGTAATACTTCATCTCAAAACCCTTTTTCTTCTATCAAGGAGCTTTTGGAGAAACGTTATTCTGGTTAGTGATACCAAACCTCTTAATATTTTACTCTTCTTTTCTTCTACTTTTTGTTAATATTTATTATCACTCTAGAACAAGTGGAATTTTCTAAAAAGACTCTAAATTTTGAAAATTAAATATACAAGCTCTCTTTAAGGAGGGATGAAAGGATGCATGATTTGGAAGAGAAGAAGTTTGAACTCTATTTACAGAAGGATGATAGGATACAAGTTTTGGAGTAGAGGAAGTATGAAGTCTCTTTACGGAAGGATAATAGGGCACAAGACTTAGAGGAGAAAAAATTTGAGTTATCTCTAAGTATTGAAAAATCAAAGAAAGAGGAGTAACACTCAAGCATCAAAACCTCATGAAACAGATAAAATATAAGATTGATTGTGAAGAAAATTCCAAAAAGAAAGATTTCTTGATAGTATATGTTAAAGCTAATAAATCTGTTGAGGAAATCAAATGTTTATAGAAATTTTTTGATGACTAGTTTGTTTTATTTCTCTCACACTTCAACAGTTCATAATTAACTGTACATAAAACTGTATCTTAATTTCTTGTATTTATTTACTCTATCCATCATAGTTGAATTTTCATATTTTAATGTTATAAATTCTTTTTTAAATAAAATTTAAAATTCTTTTTTAGTTAAAATTTTCAGGTCAAAATTTGCAAAATTCCCACTCCCACTCCTGCATTTTATTGAAATAAGGGGTGGTTATCAACGAAATTCTTTCAAGTAAAGATTTTTGCAAGTCTTATATGAAATTTTGAAAATACTCACCCCTGCATTTTATTGAAGTAAGGGATGGGTATCACCAAAATTTCAAGTCAATTTTTTTTTTTGCAAGTCTCCTATGAAAATTTGGCAATACCCCCCTCACCTGTATTTTATTGAATACATGGAAGGTTATCACCAAATTTTCAAGTCAAAATGTTTTTTAAAGTCTGATATGAAAATTTAGAAATATCCCCCCATTCAATTTATTAAACCAAAGAAATCAAATGGAAAAAAAATAAAAAATGAAAATTTCATCAACCAATTATTTTTACCATTCCAAATCAAGTTTTCCTATTTTATATAATAGCCAGTAGAACAACCTAAGGCCTGATGCACCATCATATAAAACTAGTAATCTATCTTGAGGTAACTTTAAAAAATAATTGGAAGAGACAAATCCAAAATTAAATGAAAAAAATTAAAAATGAAAATTTCATCAAATAATTATTTTCACCAGCCCAAATCAAGTTTTCAAATTTTATACAATAGCCAGTAAAACAACCTAATGCCAGATGCACCATCATATAAAACTATTAATCTATCTTGAGGTAACTTTAAAAAATAATTGGAAGAGACAAATCCAAAATTACAAGAAAAAAATTTAAAATGAAAATTTCATCAAATAATTATTTTCACCAGTCCAAATCAAGTTTTCCTATTTTATATAATAGCCATTAGAACAACCTAAGGCCAGATGCAACATCATATAAAACCATTAATCTATCTTGATATAAATTTAAAAAATAATTGGAAGAGACAAATCCAAATTAAAATGCAAAAAAAAATTAATAGGAAAAATAAAATTGAAAAAAGGGAAATAAAAAGGAAAATTTAAAAAAAATTAAAAAGATAAAAAATTTAATAAATGAGAAAAAAAAAGAAACAAAATTTGGATGAAAATATTTAATGATAGAAAAATTTCTATAATATTTTAGTTACCATACTTCACAGATCTACAGAGAACAAATTTTTTATCCAAAATTTTTTTTGATTATTAATATGATTAATAAGACCTTTATTTATTTGGAATTAACAGCCACAATGGGTAAATTCTTGACAAGAAACTAAAGCTGGAAGTGCTTTAGTTGTTTGATGCCAATGTTGAGAAGAATTCTATATAGCCAGAACTATTCAATGGCACTACCAAAATCAATAATATATTTATGGTCAGGAAAATAAATTCCATGTTCCTCATCGGAAGAGGGTGATAGAACAGGAAGACTAGTCTCTGGATTAATATAAGAGAAAATTCCAAATGTTAGACGATTCTCATCATTTTTATCCAGATGATAATTATTTTAGAATCCTTTATAAGTGATGATAAAATTAAAACAAAAAACATAAGCATTTATTTCTTCTTCCCATTCAGGATCAGACCAATTGGTAAACCATATTTTAAAGCAAGTTGATGGTTTTTTTGAAAAGCTTGAATACATAATTTTTTAAATTTATTTGCCAAAAAAATATTAAATTATCCTAAAGAATTCCATTGGTTCAATTCTTCTTCCATTTTCTCCAGATTCAAATTTTTCAATAAAAAATAAATTCCTGGAATATATGATAAAATTAAAAATTACTTATAATAAAAAAAATTTACACACCAAAAGAAAATCTTTGATCATATCCTGGTTTCCAACCAAAACCTTTCATGACACCAGAAATCAAATTTTTATTTGATAAGGGTTGTAAAACCAAAGCCATTTGATAGAGAGTAGAAATTAAATAAGAAAGCTAGAAAAAAACTCCATCCTTTTTCCCATTAAATGAATAAACTTCTAAGAAGAATTAAGGTTTGTATCTGTTATTGAAAACTGCAATAATGAGATCTATACTGCCTTCTGTAAGGATTTTGATGTTTTTGTAAAAAAAAAATTCTTAAGATTTTATATTGATGTCTTATAAAATTTAAGATCATCCAAATTTCCAAAGAATTTTTTGCAGAATATCTTTATCTTAATCAGATTTCTATTTTGATAAAGTTTTGTTTTTGAATTGCTTGATTCTTTAGCTGGTTGCATGATTTTCTGCTTTTTATATTCTGGTAAGGAAAGCTCAGATTGATTGGGAGAAGGAATTGAATTAAAGAGCATTGAAGAGATTGAAGAAATAAAAGATAAAGAATAAGAAGTTGAGTATATTGAAGGAATAGAACTGAAGGGCATTTAACAGATAGAAGAAATTAAAGATAAAGAAGAAGAAGTTGAATATACTTGATGGTTATTCTTGGAGCTTTCAAGATTTAATGACAAGGAAGAAAGAGAGGATAAAGATTATTCAGAAGAAATTGATGATAATGAAGATGAGTGAGTTAAATTTTCCATAGTAACATCCTGGAAAAAAATTTTTTTAAAACAAAAAAAATAAAAAAATAAAAAAATATATTAAAAAAACCCCAACAATAAAGAATTATTTGTAAAATAAATGAAAAGAAACCCTTTTTTTGGTTAAAAAAAGAAAAAAAATCCAAAAAAATCAGTAAAAAATTTTGAAAAAATAAAAATTCAAAATAAAAAATCTAAATTATGATTGAAATACCAGGTAATTTCCTTGAAAAAAATTCCTAAAAAAAAAAAAAAAAAAATTGCAAAAAAATCAGTAAAAAATTATAAAAAAATAAAAATTCAAAATAAAAAACCTGAATTATAATTGAAATACCAGGTAATATCCTAGAAAAGAATTTCTAAAAGAAAAAAAAAGCTAAAAAAATTGCAAAAACAAAAAAATCAAAATAAAATCCTGAATGGTTTTTGAAATACCAGATAAAGTTCTTGAAAAAACAAACAAAATCACCAAAAAAAATAGTAAATCAAAAAAAATTAAAATTAAAATAAATTCAGTAAATTAAATTTCAAAAAAATAAATTGCTTACCTGCTATTGGAAATATCACTTGATGTCCTTCAATACAATTTATTGAAATATTAAAAAATAATAAAAATTTGAATTCAGTAAATTTCAGAATAATTACTTATGTGGAAAAACAAACACAAATAAAAAAAAATACCTGATTTATTTTGGAAACAGGGGGAAATGTCCAGAAACTAAGGGAAGGAAAAAAAATTCTGTAAAAAAAAATTAAAAAGTAGAGATTAGTCTTTTTTTTTCTTGCTTCAAAATGCCCCCCAAGAAGTCCCCCCCTTTACCCCCTCAATCCCCCCTTAACCACTTCAAACCCCCCTTTACCCCCTCAATCCCCCTTTAACCCCTCAACACCCCCCTTTACACCCCCTTTAACACCTCCTTACCTGCCTCAAACCCCCCTTTACCCCCCTTTACCACCCCCCTTTAACCCATAATTATGCTGATCAAAGCTGCTTTTAAAATGTGAGGAATGATTGTTGACACTTTTGCACTTTTTAATTTTTTCAGAGTAGTGCGTAGAAGAGGGTTCTCTGGTCATCTGATAAGTTGAAGCACTTACTTCATGTGCTACTTTCAAAGTGTCTTGAGATGCAGGAGTTTGTAAATGTGGCCAAAATGGCTTATTATGGTGAGCAAGGCTACTTTTTAGCTTTGGTGGGGTATTTTTGATAATTTCCAACTGTTTGCTTTTATCATTGCTATGCATTGAAATTTTAATGCTACTATGTTGGTAAGATGGAACCTGCATTTGAGATGCTATGCATGAAGTGCTCTGGGATGGAGTAGCTTGTAGATAAGGCCAGTACTGATGATTATAGTCATGCAAACCACTTTATAAATTAGATTGAGAATTTTGAATATTTTTGAGCTTCTCATCTTTGTTATGATGATACATATTAGAGCTTGTGCTGGTGTGTAGATATGATGGAAACCCCGCTTTGAATGCTAAGCTGGCTGTTTTCTGAGATTGATAAAATCATGGGTGCAGTTATTATCAGGCTCCCTTGGTTAAAGTTACAGTTTACTTTTGACTTTAAAATATTTAAATAACAACCAAAAGATTGAGTATCTTTTTTCTCATGATTCATTTCTCCTAGATGGGACTGTATACCTGCTTCATGACTCAAAGACATGGAAAGTTGAAAATTTGATAACTCTTGATTGTTTATGTCTAAATTGTTCCTATCAGTGATAATAGAACCCCACTAAAATGATAGAAAGATCATATATGAGCTGATAATTGATCATTTCCCTATAATTCCTGTTGAGATAACACACTACATCTCATATTAGTGGGTAGTTTTGTGTTCCTGTTGATTCTATGCTGGGATTAGCTGCAGCCAACTGGTTAATCATGGATTTATTTTCTCTAAAAATAGAAGTTCATGTGTGGTATTCCCTAGATTATTTTTTAATTTACCAAGTTAAAATTCCAGAATCACACTTCTGTAGGATGGAGTTATGTTCTCTCAGTTTGAGTTTACTAAGTGAAAAGGATTTACTTGGAGTGAAGGTGAAATTAGAAGAAAGAGTAACATCCTCAAGATGATGTGTTCTACATGCAGTGACACAGCAGCTAGAACTATTTTTAGCTCAAATTTATTTGATGGATACATGATAATTGGGTTTGGAGAGCAAAAAAAAAAGTGGTAGAAGCGGATGCCTATTAAATGGCATATACAAATTACTTTAAGCTGTGATGTACTCACCCTCTGGTATCACCACAGAAAATTTGGGGGGGTATTGCTAGCAATAAACTCACATAAAAATGTTGGGAAGTGGCTTGAAAGCTGTTGGAAAGCTGTTGGGAATTCATTGTGAAACCAGATTTAAATCAATTGGAAAAAGATTTGGTAATCAATTAGACCTAGGTTCAACCCAACTCAATCACAGTTCTCTTGGAGCTTGGTGATTACTTTGAACTTCAGCTGAGCACAGATTGAGAAAAGCTTGAACATATTACTTAACATATCATAATATTCACTTTCCCATCTTGTGGAAAGAAAAATTTGATATTTGGTCTAAAAAAATATACAGATATTTTCTTGCCAAGTTGGTAACAGAAGGTAAAACTGTAGTATCTCAATTATTACATTAGAACACATAGATATTTGATAAAACATACAATTCAAATCAATTATAATATTATTGAGATCACCATAAGTGTCTTTCCTAAGACTTACAAAAAGTATGTTAGTATCAAGACATTTTTCTAGGTAGTAGTTTCAATTTGGATTTTGAACTTCCATTTAAAGAATTTTACTATTAGACAGAAACACAAATAAGTGTAATAAGAGTGAAATTATTGTATTTTGTGATTATAATGTAACAATAAAGCACATTTTTATTAGGATAATTTTTCTTCTTCCACAAACCCAAATTTACTCTATAGGCTCAAGATTTATTTTTAAGCCATATTATTTATTTCAGTTATCATTGATTAACTTCAAATAGTTTTTAAAAAGATAATAGCAATACATGTGAAAGAATTATTAGCTTAGCCAAGCATATGCTAAAAAGTTATTTTGTTGTTTTATTCAAAACTGATTATTCATTTTTTGCTTCAATTCATCTTTTAACAACCACTATCTTCAGATACTATTCTTACTTAATATGTCAAGTCTCAGATGTTTTGGACAGTTCTCAATAACAATTGATCAAATTTATATGAATGTAATTTCAAGATTTCAAAACTCACCAACCCTGTTGGTCAGTCGTCTAGAAGAAATAAGAAAAGAGGGAAGAAAAGAGAGGAAGACAAAAAAGGTAATAGTGATTGAGAAATAAAAGAAATAAAATCAAATGAAATTATTTAATCTATTGAAGAGAAAGCAGTGACAAGTGATTTGAGAGGTGACACAAAATTGGTTTTATTAATATTAATATTATTTCAAGTAAGGGTTCTGCACGGCAAACACTTTAATTACTATCAGACTTAAGGCAACCTTTTAATTGTTATATAGAATTTTTAATTAGATTGTAATACCAATAAAAAATAATAATAAACGTAATAAAATTTTATTTAAATTGTTGAGTGTATAGTAAGTGATGATCTACAGGGATTATCCAAGGCCTTTTTATAGGCAATGTGTCCTCTGAAGTGCTACTATATTTGTAAATACAAGAATTATAATAGAATGAAACAAGAATATAAAAGAATAAGTAAAACATAACAATGTAGAGAAAAATATGAAACAAATAATTAAAAACCCCAATTTTCCCACCATTAATTCCCAAATCAGTAAGTAAAAATAGTGAATAACTAAACAAGCCTGTGACATAGGGACTATGAGAAAAATAATTCAAAACAGATTGTACAATCTGATTTAAGGATTTTTAAGTGAAACAAAGAATATTTTTACGCAACAAAATATGTAATTAATCTCAATTTAGTATAAATTAATTAATTTTTTTCCTGACACAATTAAGGGTCAAAAGAAGCGTCATTAATTATTTTTTAATATTATATGAAAGGTGTAATTTAATATATAAATTTAAATAATTAATTTAATTATATTATAAGTCAATTTTACACTTATAATTATAATATATGTTTTTAATTAATTAAATATAAATTTATAATTATTAAATACATAAAAATGCGCGATTATTTGCAGAATATAAAATATATCATAATTTAAATGTATAAAAATTTATATAAACAATAAAATTAATATAACACTTAGATGTAATAAGATACTTATATAATTTTATTATGTAATAAAATATTAATTTATATACATTAAATACAGTTCTTACGCACTCTTTCAGGTCTTATAAGTTAACATATCACTTACTGGACTCCTGGAATAGCCTGGCTGACACTCCCTCACTCTAAAAAAAAGAATAAAAAAAAATGCTAAGATTTTTTCTTTTTGTACTTTTTCAACAGAGTAGGCAGATTTGAAATCTCCTTTCCAGGTATCCATGCATCATGTTCAGATGATTTGTTCTTATATATCAATAAATATTCAGTACCTCTCTCAGACGTGATAATTCTATCATTGAGAATTTTATCAATTTCTGCTGTTTATGTAACTTCCTGAGGGTTTTTCTTAGGTCTTCCCCTTCTTTTGGGAAATAAGTCACTGTTGGAAGTATAAGGTTTAAGCAAAGAAATGGGAAAAACAGTATGTTTCCTATCATATGGAGAATACAATACAACTTCTACTGCATTATCACCAACCATTCTTTCAACAACAAATGGTCCTACAAAAGGATATTTTAATTTGTGGTTAACTTGTAAATTAAAATGGACAGTAGAGATCAACACTTCATCACCCTTGTTAAATGTGTATTCTTTATGGTATTTATCCCATCTTTTCTTTTCATATTCAAATGCTTTATCAATACAGCTCTGAGCATGTTTTCTGCATAACTGTTGCATTTGCATGAAATATTTTACACCAGGGTGTAGTTCCAACTTATTTAATTTATTATTGAGAATCTGAGCAGGAGTGTTTCGGACATAACCAAACCAAAGCTCAAAAGGCTTTTTCTCAGTGACAGAATGAACAGTGCTATTATATGCAAATTCAAGACCAGGCAATAAAGTGACCCAATCATGAGTAAATCTGTCATTGTCTTTATATTCTAAACCAAAGGCACAATACCTTCTAATCATATCTTCCAGAGTTTGAATCATTCTCTCAGCTAGACCATCAGTCTGAGGATGGTGAGCTGTAGACAATTTTAACTCACAGCCACAAATATCCATCAAAGAGGTCCAAAACTCAGAAGTGAATTTTGGATCCCTATCAGAGATAATGGCTTTTGGAAAACCAATAATATTAAACATGTAAGACCACCATAAGAAAGCTAATTCTTTGGTGGATACATCTTTGTGGGTTGGAATAAATTTGCACATCTTTGTGAATCTATCCACTATTACCCAACAAGAGTTAAAGCTGTCTTTACCTGCAACAGGAAGACCAGTGACAAAATCCATATTAATGATTTGCCAGGGAGCATTAGGTGCTTCAATATGTTGTAATAACCCTGCTCTCTTACCTGTTAACCTTTTAGATTTTTGGCAGGAATCACAAGATTCAACATATAATTTTGTGTCTTCAGACATATTAGCCCACCATGCAGTGTTTTTGATTCTAATCAATGTTTTTTCAAGATCAAAATGACCAGCTAATATGTCATCATGACAAAGTTTGAGGATAGTTTCTTTCATAGAAGGAGGAATTATAATTACATTAGTAAGCTTTCTTCTATAATATATATAACCATCTTCAATAGAAAACTTTCCTTTATTCAAAGCATTTTGATACTTTGCAGGAAGAGTTTTTATTAATGCTTGAATTGAAGCATTCTTAGGATCATTTAAGATAGTAACCAATTTATTTAAATCAGAATCCTTATCATATGAATCCAGTATTAATTGTAATAACTCTTCTTCCATATCAACTATAAATATACCATGCATATGAACAGTATCATCTTCAGGTACATAAGCAGGATTTGAGTCATTATTTGGCAGAGGAAATCTGGAGAGCGTATCAACATTGGAATGAACATTTCCAGCCCTATGAATAATTGTCATCCGTCCTCTGTATTCTTGAACAGCAAGTTTCCATCTGAACATATGTCTGTTAGGTGTCTTTAGGTTTAAGAGGGACTTCACAGCACTACAGTCAGTTACCAACTCAAATTTTTGGTCATCCAAATAGTAATGAAGCTTCTCAAGGGCCCAAACAACTGCCAAGCACTCCAATTGAGTGGCACAATATTTCAATTCACTATTTCTTAAGGTTCTTGAAATATAACAAATTACAACTTTTGAGGATTTATCATTAATAATTTGCTTCTGGTGAAGGGCAGCACCCAGACCAATAAAGTTAGCATCTGTATATAGGACAAATGGCTTGTTAAAATCTGGAAGAGCCAATATAGGGGCTGTCATTAAGCAACTTTTTAATGCATTAAAAGCTTTTTGACAGGCATTATTCCAGAGAAAGGCAACATCTTTCCTGGTCAGTTTTGTAAGAGGTAAGGCTATGACCTGATAATTCTTAATATATTGTCTATAATAGCCACACATCCCCAAAAAACTTTGGATTTCTCTTACAGAAGTTGGTGCTTTCACATTTTGGATGGCAGCAACTTTTTTGTGGTTTACACAAATTTGTAAGCCTGACACAACATGGCCAAGGACTTTCAAAGATTGGAAACCAAATTTACACTTTTATAAAGATAAGGTCATATTGATTTCATCCATTTTTTGGAAAACTCTATTCAAGTGAATCATATGTTCATCAAAGGTTTTAGAAAAAACAATAATATCATCAATATAAACCATGAGCCAACCTTCAATAATTTCTTGATGGAAAGTGTTATCCATAACTTTCTGGAAAACTGAAGGAGCATTTTTAGGGCCAAATGGCATCCTAACATACTTATATATTCCCATATGAGTAGCAATAAGCAAAAAATTTTGAGAATTTTTCTCAACTGGAACTTGATGATAACCTTTATTACCATCCAGACAACTAATAAATTTTGCACCTTGCAAGGTAGCATGTATTGAATTAATTATGGGTAAAGGATAAATATCATCAACAGTATAAGTTTTTAAAGCTCTGTAATCTCCACATAATCTAGCTTTATCTTTTTCATAAGAAATCAAGACTGGGGAGATGACACAATATTTGGGGGTGACATCCACTTTCTCAATGATATTCATTTTTAATAATGTTTCAATATTATCTTCAATATCATTTCTTTTTGTTGGAGAAGCAGGATATGGTTTTTTCTTAAGACTAGGAGGAATATCACTCAAGTTACAGGATAAGGTAATTTTCATCTCTTCCTGAACAATTCCCAAGACATGAGAACCATGAGCAAAAGCCATAGGGAAAGAGGCAATAGAGGCAACAATAGAATCTTTTTGTTCACTAGTCAATTGATCACCAAAAGAAGCAGTATTTATTTCATGTAATAAAACATCCATTTCAGTAGTTGTTCTACCTTTACACTGAATCAGTGAGTTACAAGATTTCAAAAAATGCCCAGAAGTTCTAGGAGAGGAAATTTTGAATTTCCTTTTCCCATTCATTCCTAAGTTAAAGCAATTATTTTCTGGGTCCAGTTTCACACCAAACATGGTTAAAATATCATTTCCCATAATAAACCAATTGCTTAAATTATCATTTTTCATGACAACAAACTCACAAATAGCTCTGACAAAACCCCCATTATATTTGAAGAATACAGAGGTTTTGTATTTGCCAATAGGAATTAAGGTAGAACCATACCCTCTCCATTTTTCAGAAGTTATAGGTAATAATTTACTCAAATATTCCTTATCCACTGAAGCTAAAGCTTTTTCAGACACTACACTTCCTCCAGCATCAGAATCAAGAACTACATCAACATCTTTACCATTAATGATAACAGGTGCCTTCAAAGGGGATATAGGTATAGAATTGTTAGTAATATCTTTAATTATCTCAGCATTTTCTACTGAAGATAAATCTAATACACATTCTTCAGATATATTATTCAAATAATGGACATCTTGTTCCAACATTAAAACATCTTTAACAGAATCATTGTCATAGGAGATATTACTTTCACAGTCACTGGAAGAATTATTGACATCAAGTTCAACTTCATCAGTGTCTTCATTTTGTTCAACAAGATGAATTTTCTTGTCACAAACATGACCCTTCTGCCATGGTTTGCTACATTTATAACAAGTATTTGTTGCATATTTTTAAGGTGCAACTGGGGCAGAGGGTTTACCAGATTTTTCTGGGAGTTTTGTAGAAGGTTTATTCTGATCATTATAAGATTTACCAAGGTAATTCTTTGGTTCATATCTATGGTTGAGTAGTACCTCATTACAGATATTAATGAAAGAAGAATTTTCCCTAACATCCTCAGTTCTAGCCACAATCAAATCTCTAAGAGAATTTGGTAATTTAAACAATATTTTATCTCTCCAAATATCATAATCCATCTTTGGATCAATTGCCCTTAGGATCTTTGTCACTTTCATAAGAAAAACAATGGGCTTTTCAACAGAGGAGGATACATATCTAGTATTCTCATAAAGTCTTTGCTGAGCTAACCTGAATTTTGAACCACCAAACTGATTCTCAATCAAGGATTTCCAATCATTCCATGTATAATGATTGTTATCTAAAAGAACAGATTCATACCACATCAAGGCTACATTGGAAAATAAAGAAATTAGCTTAGAAAGAATTTCCTCATCAGGTAGTTTATAAGATCTCTTTAAATTATCAATTCTTTGGATAAAGTGTTGCCAATCAGAGGAAGAATCACCATCAAAGGTAGGATATTGGTCTAACTTAGGCCAATTTTTCTGACTACTGGGATGGTCCACTTTTTGGTTTGAATTATTCATTATTAATAATTCCTGAAGTTCAGCCAGGTCTTCAGAAATTTCATTATTTACAGAAACAGCTGGTGCATGACCATCACAAGATTTTTTGCTAGTAGCAAAAGATTTTACAGACTCATTTTCAGTTTGTTTAATGGTTGAAATATGAGGAAGAAAGGATGAACTTTTCTCAGGTTTTTTTCCTTTATTTTTATGCAGCTTATTGACAGCATTCTCATTTAATTCATTATTGATGGTTAAGGTTGAGAATTTTTCCTGCAGGTCAGACACATAGTTTCTTATTCTTGGAATTTCAGACATCTGGTCATTTACTTTTGCAAGAGATAGAACATTTCTGTCCTCAGAAACTGAGTGTTTGGCACTTAGTGCATGGAAATCATTTCTTAGCTTTTTAAACTCATTTTGCAGAGATTTTATTTCATTTTTTAATGAATAATTTTCTTCAATAAGGGGTTTCAATTCACTCAAGGTCTTATGTAGACTGATATTTCTATCTGAGATAGCTCTATGGTCACTTCTTATTTGTTTTTGTTGACTAAGAATAATATTCAAGGTTTCTTTGATTTTTAAATAAGCTGTATCTTGTACAGAAGAGCTCACTTTACATTGCAAGTGTAAATTATTTAATCTATCATTTTCATGGATTAACACATTTCTCAAATGTTTGTCTTTCACAACATTAAAATCAAGGGTATCTTTCAATATTTCCTCAGAAGTTCTTTCAATTAAGGTATAAATTTCAGGGGGAACAGAATCATTTTTAATTGCAAGAGAAGGATTAATTAAAGAAGTAGAAGTTAAATGTAAAGGTTCATCAAATGACAATTTGCTAATTACATCAATAGGGCTACTAGTTATAGGAAGCTGTCTTTTAACAGGTTTAAGTGTTCTTTCACCATGTTCAATAATATTACCTGCAGAAGAAGTTTTATTAGAAAACATACCCAAGTGACTATCAACCAAATTACTTACCATGGAAGAGGAGGAAACTTCCCCTGAGACTGGGTTTGGGATTGTGCTTGGGCCTTCTTTCTCCTGCCTTGTTGGTAGGGATGAGGAGGTGGATGGAAATTGGGTGTTCTGGATGGGCCAGGCTGATGATGAGGAGGGTGTTGCACATTCTGTTGGTAGTGACTCATTAGATAATCCCATTTCCATTGCTCTACTTCCATAGTATTTGGATTTCGGATGGTTGAGCTGGGTGGCTGTGAAGGTTGAGCCTGAAACTGAGGCTGATTGGGAGGCAACTGAGGAGGGGCCTGGGCCTGATTCTGGTTCCTGAGTTCTTGAACCTGATCCCACAAGGTGTCTACTTTTGCTTTGTACCTCATATTTTCTGTCTTCAACTCTTTTATATGACTGGACAGGTTGCTTATTTGTTGTGGCAGAGGAAGCTTTTTTATTTTGAATCCTTTTGGAAGACCTTCTTGAGGTACTAGAGGCTTTACTTCCTTCTGTTGTGCTGGGGGAAGGGGGTTTGGTTTGTTTACATCTCCATTCATTTCCACATCCTGAATTATGTGAATTTTTTGTGTTAGCATAAGATTTTTTATGTCCAACTTTAGAAGAACTCACAGTATCAGCATCATAGTCAATTTCAATTTCATCCACTTGCATGTTATCCATTTTTTCAGCCAAATTGTTGGACATAATAGTGGGAAGATTAATTAACTTTTTTTTTTAAAAAAATAATAAAATTTAGTTAATAATTGCTCCAAAAATAAAAATAATTTTTATTAATTAAATTATAAAAAAAATTTTTTTAATATAAAGTAATAATTATAAAAAATTAATTAATAAAATGGATTGCAAAGTTAAATTGGGAATAAACAATCAAGTTAATTCAACCAATTAATTACCAATATTAAATGTGGCAATATATCTGGGACTAAGCACAAAGTACCTTTAAGTCAACCAAAATTAACAATAATTAATAATAATAAAAAATTAATTTAATAATTCAATTTGTATTAATAATAATGTCAATTCTTCTAGGACTAAGAGTATTTAACACTCTATAATGGTCAACTAGGAAAAAAGAAATTTTTAATTGAACACTTACACTCAGTGAATCAGCAGTAAAGCCACAATCACTGTTATTGCAATAAATATATAGTAATAAGAGTGAGAGGTGCAAAGGAGAACTTACTATAGTGATTGAAAATCACTTCAAAATAATATAAAAATTAAAATAATATAAACCTAAGTAATCGAACCCAAGTTCGAAACATGGTCGCGGCAAAAGTTTTGTTTTTGCTAGGTGGTCCGTGCGTTTGTCCTTTGTCGCCAGGCTTGATCGTCGTCGTTGTTTGGAAAGGCCCTCAGTTGTCGGTCAGTCGTCTAGAAGAAATAAGAAAAGAGGGAAGAAAAGAGAGGAAGACAAAAAAGGTAATAGTGATTGAGAAATAAAAGAAATAAAATCAAATGAAATTATTTAATCTATTGAAGAGAAAGCAACGACGAGTGATTTGAGAGGTGACACAAAATTGGTTTTATTAATATTAATATTATTTCAAGTAAGGGTTCTGCGCGGCAAACACTTTAATTACTATCAGACTTAAGGCAACCTTTCAATTGTTATATAGAATTTTTAATTAGATTGTAATACCAATAAAAAATAATAATAAATGTAATAAAATTTTATTTAAATTGTTGAGTGTATAGTAAGTGATGATCTACAGGGGATTATCCAAGGCCTTTTTATAGGCAATGGGTCCTCTGAAGCGCTACTATATTTGTAAATACAAGAATTATAATAGAATGAAACAAGAATATAAAAGAATAAGTAAAACATAACAATGTAGAGAAAAATATGAAACATATAATTAAAAACCCCAATTAAGAATTCAATTTTCGCACAATTAGTTCCCAAATCAGTAAGTACAAATAGTAAATAACTAAACAAGACTGGGACATATGGACTATTAGAAAAATAATTCAAAACAGATTGTACAGTCTGATTTAAGGATTTTTAAGTGAAACAAAGGATATTGTTACGCAACAAAATATGTAATTAATCTCAATTCAGTATAAATTAATTAATTTTTTTTCCTGACACACTTAAGGGTCAAAAGAAGCGTCATTAATTATTTTTTAATATTATATGAAAGGTGTTATTTAATATATAAATTTAAATAATTAATTTAATTATATTATAAGTCAATTTTACACTTATAATTATAATATATATTTTTAATTAATTAAATATAAATTTATAATTATTAAATACATAAAAATGTGCGATTATTTGTAGAATATAAAATATATCATAATGTAAATGTATAAAAATTTATATAAACAATAAAATTAATATAACACTTATATGTAATAAGATACTTATATAATTTTATTATGCAATAAAATATTAATTTATATACATTAAATACAATTCTTACGCCCTCTTTCAGGTCTTATAAGTTAACATATCATTTACTGGACTCCTGGAATAGCCTGTCTGACAAACCCCCACTATTTTACAGCAAGGCCATTTGAATGTTCATGTTTTTAGACTATTTGAAGAAAGAAAACCAACCCTTGTCGGTAATATTTCTCAAGTGCAGAGTCAGTACATTGGACCACTATTGGGTGACATTGGGTCTGGATATCACAATCAAAACCAAAGAAGTGCCTTGAATCCTATGAAGCCATTCTATTCTCATGCTTACTTGGTTCCATTTTTTTGTAATCAGTATCAACTTTGGGGATGCCTCTTTTCTTCAAGTACACTAATCAATCTTGCTAAAGAAGCATTTTCTTCTGCTCAAATCGATTTATGTCAGATCTTGAAATACAACTCCTCTATCTTTTTTAATATCCTGTATGTAATTTTTGAAGGCTCTTTCGAAATATCTCAGAGTACTCAAGATTGGAAAGCTTATCAACTTATCCGATGAATCAAAAGAGTTCTCAAAACACATCAACTTCAAGCAATAAATTTTATGATTGACAATCAACGAATGTTAAAGGAAAAGTTGGATATCATGTGGAGGCACCAGGAAAACCATTGGCTTAGAACTGTATTTGATGACTATAAAGATCAGTTTCCTAGCAATCAATTAACCCCTGAAGGAAATGGGTCAATACTCGCTGATGATATGGGTTTGGGAAAGACACTGTCAACTCTTTCTCTTATAAGTGCAACTCAAAGTGAAGCAAGACAATTCCAGGTATCAGAAAATCAAGAAGTTATTAATTGGAGTTCAGCCACACTGATTATATGCCCACTGGCAAAACTATTGAATTGGATCAATGAAATAAGTGTGCACTTTGAAGATAATGCACTTACTTTCAAAGTTCTTTATGAGAAGGATTGTCAAAATACTAACCTCAATGAGATACAGGACACTTCTATTGTTTTAACAACCTATGAAACAGTTAGCCTAACAATGTCAAAAAATCAAAGCCAAAAAAAGATACTGGTGACTCAAAAGCTCTTTTGGTATAGAGTTGTTTTAGATGAAGCTCAGTTAGTGCCCATTTCTATATCTAAAACTTAAAACTTAATTTTTATAATCAATTTTTATACATGTTCTTTTAGTTACATTAAAAATCCTTACTCACAGAGGGCTCTAAAAATATTTGACTTGGAATCCCAAAACTGACTATGATTGACTGGAACTCCACTTCAGAACAGGCCCACTGACCTTCAAAGTGTCATATTTTTTCTTAGAATCAAAAAGTGGCAAGAAGACTGGTTATGGAAGAATTTCCTTTTTCTAGGTTTGCAAAAAGGAAAGGCTAACTCTATTAAATCAATCAATCACTTAATGAAAGTCATAAGCCTACGTAGAACAAAGGATGCAATTTTGTCTCTTCCAAAAAAGATTCAAAGGGAGATATTGGTTTGATTAGCAGATCCATGGAGGTCTAAACTTGATGTGCTTTAAGAAGGATTCACTGAGTAATATGTGCCCTCCAGAAGCACTGACCTCCTTTGGGACTCATCTGAGTTGCTTAGAGAGCTAATGATTTTAAGAAATTTCTGCAACCATCCAATCTACAAAAATCTGGATGAAACTCCAACTTTTAATTTCACCTGGAAGCATTCTGCAAAGATTTGTCATCTTATAGGCCACTTGAAAAACTTTTTGTGTGGTGAAAGGGGTATAAATTTTTTGAAAGCTGTTATATTATCCAAATTTGCATACTTTTTGCAGATGTAAGTGACTCTATAATGAATTGTTTTACAAAATTGTGTTGGCTTATTAAAAAAAATTTTGTAATATTTCAAAATAGAATAAAAGTGGCTCTAGATGAACACAATATTAGGTATACACAGCTTATGGGTGAACTCAGCAGGACAAAGCAAGACAAAAATATTCATGAATTCCATTTTAATAAAAATTGCCAAGTTTTAGTTGGAACAATTCAGGCTGCAGGAGTGGGTATAGATCTCAGGTGTGCTCAAAATGTATATATAATGGTGAGCTCAATGTCTTAAATTTCATATAAAGAACCAAAATATTAAATTTTTTATATGTTCAATGTTGAAATAGGAGCCAAATTGGAATCCAGCAGTTGATCAGCAGGCTGTTGATCAGCTGTATAGAGTCGGGAAGCAAAATAAAGTAAATGTTTTGAACTATTTTGTGAATGGAAGTATAGAATTCAGCATGTATAAGATTAAAAGGAAAAAAATGGAGCTAACAATGTAAGCCAAATTTAAATTCTATAAATTTTAATGATAATAGTAATTGTTAAAAATATTTTTTTGTTTTCAAGGCTAAGTGTCCCAAACAGTAAAAATGAGGAGTATGAGTGTGCAAACCTATTATTAAGGGAGTTTGTCAATAACTTACATTAGAGGAAACAAGAATTTCAAGGACAGCAGGTAAATTTATGGTATTTTGAGGATTTAAAAGTCTGAGTTGTTGAGGATTTAGAGATGCATGATATAAGGGAGAATAACAGTCATTTGGCAAACCCCGGGGGACAAGAGAAGGATTAAGGTTAGGTGATAATTTTGAAACCAAACTGATTCTTTTGTACAAGGCCAAGTCCTTTAGCACACTTCCAGAGTAGGTCGAAGTATCTTGAATATCAAAGTGTTGTTGGTCAAGATATTTTTCACCTTTAAAAAAATCTCCAGACCTCCATTGCATTAAGTTATGTCTTAACAATCCATCATTATCAATTTTGGTGTCTGAACAACACTTGATGTTTGTGAAAAGGTTGTGATAATTTTCACTATGTGGAAGTTGTTTAAGAAGTTTAGTTTGGTTAACTGAATTCTAAGAATCTTTGTTATTTGAAATAATCTTCTTAAATAAAAATGGTTGAAAAAAAGGGGATTTTCTTACTTTTTTTTTATTCTATATTTATGCTTTCTCACTTTGATTATTTCTTGAGAGCTATCAGAATCCTTCCCAAGTCTTAATTTATCAGAATTTCCTAAAAACCAATGGTGAATAACAATAAATTTTATTTGAGAAGCTAATTTGAGTTGAGTCAATTGGATATGCAATCAAATCATTGGTTTTTAAGGCATTGTACCAGTGTTAAATGAGAATATAAGCCAAGAACTTGCTCTATTTGTCAAACAAATCAAGATTCCAAGCAGAAGTTGACCCTAAGAAACCACACATGCCAAGGTGGTCAATAAAAGATTCACAGAAAATTGGTGGAAACTTTTCCAAAACTGCTGAATTTGATTCTGGATGAGGTAGTTCAAAGATGATGTTGCAAGAATTCATGTCAAATGATGAAAATCTGTCAAATTGCTCTTCAGTAGGGTTTTAATTCCATCCATTTGATTATGGTGACATATCCAAAAGTTAACAAGAAAAATTATGTATAGATCTACAAAAGTGAGAATTGAATGGAGGCAAAGTCTCATTTAAAATTCTATTAAGTGTTTGTGTGTTTTTTGGCGGGCTTCCATGAGGAAAGTAAGAGCTACTAGGGCTCAAAAACAATTAGATTAAGAAAGTGTTCAATAAAATTAAACAAAGAGGGAGGATAAATTTTGGAGCTCCAAAACTTTATGATCAAAGTTGATTTAAGAAGAAATATCACAAAAATTAAGAATAAGAAATATTTCAACTTTATGGCATTATAATATGCATAAATTATAATTTTAAATGCAATTTGAACTCAAAAGGAATGGTAAAAAAGGAAGAGAATGATTATGTGATAAAAGCGGACTCATTTGAGAAAAGGATTTTTTTTTTCAAAAAATGTTTCCTCAAAAATAATTTGATAAATGTGAGGCTATGTTTATTTTTTGATTACTGAAAAATTATTTTTGGTCCAATATGATATTAAAACATATTCAATTGAGTAATTTTTGTTCAAACTGAATGAATAGACTAGAGTGTCACTATATCACATTTATGTATGAAAATTTATACAAGGTTTAAGCTTTTTTGTAATGCTTTAAGGTTGACACTTTTGTAGCATCTATTATTTGAGTAATTTTTATTATTTCTTTATGGAAAATTCTACCTAGTACAGACCAATTTTCAAAGTGAAAGAAATATGTTTGTGATTGTTTCTGACAAAATATTAAACTTATTTTTGGGTTTAACATTGATTTTTGGGGTAATTTTTTAAATAATCATGCTAAAAATATGGATCACTTTTCTTATAGTCCATAACTAAGATTCTTTATTAAAATCAAATAATTATGGCGTAGTTAGATATAACTCAGAAGGCATTTTATTGAAAATAATTAGGATGCTTGTGTGTACAGTAGAATTTTTTCTATGATAGAAAATATTCTGATAAACATGCATGTATTGTTTTAAAAATGCAGAGAGAATACAGAATACAAATAAAGTAGACTGCACAGCTTTTGATTAATATATGATTTATCTAATTTAAAAGTAAACATTTAAACATAAATAATTTCAACACATATTCCATCATATTCTTTTGATAAAAAAATGTAGCTTATATTAGCTAGTGCCTTGCAAAAAAAGGATTACCTTAAATTTGTAACTTCCAACAACTATCTATTCCTACATTTATCACAATTACAATTCCTCCATTTTTTCATGTATTTCAATGTCAAGAGCTTGGATGTGCCAATAGAAAGTATCAAACTTCTTCTGGGTCCTTTTAAGTTGGTATGGCTTTCAAAAGATCTAATTCTTATGCAAAACATTTAGAGGAATGAAATAGGAAGGCCCAGATGGTTATTTCTTCCAACGATCCACTTGAAATTAGAAGTTCCAGCTCCACAGAAACAGTAAGCTGTATATCTATAGTTCAAAGTGAGAATAAAAGTCTTTATGATGTTTCGATGATTTATTACATAGGGGCAGTCACTATTGGGGGCAGAAGTATCTTCAGCACTCTCTAGAAACTCAAATCTTGGGGAACGGTATAGCCAAATAATTATGTGGCAGTCAGCAAAGCTTTCTCTGATTCATCATTTGAGAAAAGAAGGTTGTACTAAATTTTTGGGTGAAGAAATTAAGAAGCTCAAACTTCTAGGTGTTAGTGGAAGACTGAATTCTGATAGAATTGTCAACCTGATCCCACGCTCAATAGATACGGTTTTTAGTCAATTAAAGCTCAATCAATCATTTTTCACTAAAACATGCTGTCCTAAATGCTTTTCTCTTTATGAGTATAACTCTGAATATCAACCATCTATACTATGTTGCAATAAACCGTTTTTTTATCATCAAAGCGCTATTTAAAAATTTTTGGAGCAGGAAAAAATTTATTTAAATGTGATGAAAGGCTGTATTTGATGGAGGAAGATCAAGAACATGTAAAATACTTATTTCTTAAAACATTTTATCACCATTCTTTTATAAACTGGCTAAAGGAGAAGATCAAAATGTTCAAATTTGAGCTCCTGATTGAGAAGAAAAAGCCTGTGGAAGACAATATAGAGTGTGATTTGATGAAGGATGTTTGTGATGGTTCAATTTGGAAAAACTTTCCCATTACCACTCCAGCTCTGGGTGGCAATGATGATGAATATATGATAACTTCAGGCCACTTAATTTTTAATTTATATGTTGATTGGTTTAAGCCTGGTGGTAATAGGATTGGAGGTCATCAGAAGTCTGTATGAAATATTATGATGTTGTGTATGAACCTACCTCAAGAAGATAGATACAAAATGGAAAATCTTTTTTTGTATGCTATTATACCAGGACCAACAGAACCCACAAGTGAAAAGCTTAATCACCTTTTGAAACCGTTGGTTAATGATCGACAAGCTCTATGGGATGGTATATTGATTGAAAAGACGCATCTTTATCCGCAAGGCCGGAAATTAAGAGTTGCATTGTTCTCTTTGATAGGTGACATTCCTGCAATACAAAAATTGGCTGGCTTTTCAAGTCACTCTGTGAGAATGATCTGATTTTTCTGTAATATCTCTAAATATGAAATTAGTGAAAAGAATTTGGAAAATTTTTCATTACGCAATCATGAGGATCATATGTGCTGGGCAACAAATTGGAAAAAGTCTAAGTCACATTGGGAGCATGTATCAGTTTTTCAGAATCATGGGGTACAATGGAGTGAGCTGAATAACCTTGAATATTGTTTCAACTGAATATTTCTCAATTGATGTTTTGCATTCACATATGCTTGGCAACCTAAAAGATC
The DNA here is from genome assembly GCA_030280995.1 of Hemileia vastatrix. Classification (NCBI taxonomy): domain Eukaryota; kingdom Fungi; phylum Basidiomycota; class Pucciniomycetes; order Pucciniales; family Zaghouaniaceae; genus Hemileia; species Hemileia vastatrix. Next base: position 4,561,252 of record JASXTE010000011.1, read on the forward strand.
ACAGTCTAAGCTATTTTCAAATACAAAATGCAGCAAAAGATCTAGAAAGAAAGCTGGAAAAGGATAAAAATTGACATGTAAGATAAGAAGATTATGAATTCTTTTCTGATACTTCACTGCACAAACATTCTAAAAAACATAGAAGTACCTTCAGCACCAAAAATAATGATGATGATGAAACAGGACACACAAGACAGCACAAGCAGCAAAGACTTACAAGTTCAAGACAGTCATCAAGTCATCATGGACTAGATAGTGAAGGATTGGGAACAAATCAAACAAGAAGCCAGAGTAGGTCATCCAGCTCAAAATTTATTCCTCCATTTGGCAATTTGGCCTCATTAAAGTCTCACAGCAGTGGCAGTAGGAATTCATTGTATAACTTAAGACAACGGAGAATTAGCATATCACAGAGTGAAGGATCCCACTCATCAAATGAGACAGCTAGAGATGATGAAAAAAAAGGAAAGTAAGGAGAAAGAAAATAAAAGTAGTAGTAATCCACAAATCACAGCAGCAGAGCTACAAGCTGTATGGAAGATGATTGATCAAGTAAGAAGACCTTCCTGGCTAACACGAGTTCCAAAATCATTGATATCTAAAAAGGCAGAATTCCTCAAGGCAGAAGAATGGCACATGCTCTATAGTCTTGACTTCCCTTTGTCACTTATACCCCTTTGGTTTGAAAAATTTAAAGAATCTGAATCTGAATCTTCCTCAGCTGAAAAACCAAGAGAATGTTATCTTCTCAAGTCACTTGTAACATTATTCTTGATCACCAATTTTTTGATGTTTAAAAATATACAGACTAATGAGCTTAAAGATCTAGATAAATTTCTGTTAGAGTATCGTGAGTGCCTGGAAGAGGGTTGGAAGAATATTAACGCAAATCCAAAACTGCATATAACTCAACATTATCCTGAAAAGATAAAGTATCTTGGTCCACCATCAGATACAGCTACTTGGTCTGGAGAGCAGGTGAATCATATATTATCTGAAATTCCAAAAAATTACCATCCACGTTGTAGGTAGACACTTACAGTTGCCTTGCTGTAAGCGGAATCCAAAGGAGTTGGATAAACCTAAGAAAACCCTGTCCTTCTAAGTAAAATAAGGGTTGTTCAAATAACTAAGCTCTCTAGTCTACTTGAATTGATTAAAATATATATATGAAACTCTGATTTATATAAACGCTTATTGAGATTTAGAAGTAGCAGCTGTTGGAAAAGAAATACTGATGACAACAATTAAGGTGTACCAGTGAAAGACTTGAAAAGATAGACTTATATATTTTTATAAAAATTTTATTTTAATGAGTTAACAATAAAAACAAGTCCCTGAGATGGAGACCTTTCCAATGATACCCTATATGTGATGAAAATATAATTGTTGTGTTGTATTTCAAAAGTTTTATAAAATATAAATGTTATAAGGGTATTATAATTTATTTAAATTTGTTGTTATATGTTAAAAATTGTTAATAATCCAAAAAGACTCTCAATCTCTGTTCTCCTTTCTGAACAATTTTGAGTCTACAGCCTTATATGCATATCAACCAGTCATGTGCCCCTTTTCCCTCTGAAGCGCGGCCAGAGCTCATCCGGAGCTCGTCCACAGCTCGTACAGAGTTTGTCCGGAGATCATACAGAGATTGTCCGGACCTACGGACTAAATTTAGAACCTTAAATATAAAATAAAAAAACCAAGAAAAATTACACATGATAGAAATACTTCTCCTTAACATTCCGAACTATTTTTCGCAGCCTGCGCAGCTCTATTCACCTCGTGAAAAATTATCAAAGTTGAGTAATTCTTGAAAAACATAAATATTTAAAAATCAATTAAAAATATAAGAAAAATAGCAAAAATTCAGAGAAAATTCCCAAAGGTTCTTGAGCCTCTTGACTTTCATTAAATTAAATTTTGAGGCCGTAAAAAATCATATGACCCGTGAAATTAATAAATCTGACCAAACATTCATATCTTGACTTTTTCAACTTCATTTTTCGTTTAATAATAAAATATTTAAAATTAATCCAGCTTCTCAGATAACCGTCCTATTCCCAATAAATATTATAAATAGAATTTTAGAGCCATACTATGATTTTGAATGCCACATCCTCCCTCCAATGAAGAATGCCCTCTTTCTTTGAATTTTGCATGTTTGATCAATATATAACCATACTATTATCTTCTCCATATTCATCACTTCATCTTTTCATCAACATCCCACTCCAACTACATAAGCTTATTTCTAATTTTATAAGTACCATCATCAGTATTAGAGATCTTGCGGTACCATGCAACTTCTGGAAGAAATATGAAGTCCCTTGCTTGATGTCCTTTCCAAATCCTCCTGGAAGAACCGCTTGTGATCTCTGTTGCTCCAAAAAGGTTAAATGCGTCCAGAAAACTTCTAAACCATCTTTCAATCCTATTTCTGGCCCATCTACTGCTTCAGCTTCTAACTTATCTAAGAAAGGATTAGCAAAGGTACCTGTATTCTGGAAATAGATCAAGGCTAAAACTAAACCACCATCTCCAACTTCATCTCTAATCCCTCCTTCTCAAGATCCTTCACCCATACTTCCAGTTTCTCCTTTTTCATTTAATCAGACTTTATTTCTTGGGTCCCAAAGTAAGCCTATTAATAATTATTTTTCTATTCCATGCTAATACCAACAATGACTTTTCCATCTTTTAGCTATTAACATCACCAACTCTGATGATGTAGGCTGAGTCCAAATAGACTATATAAATCATTATCCTAAATTTCATAGATATCTATTTCTTGACTTTACTGATGATATAAAGAGAAATGTTTTATCCTACTTCCAAGACACTCCTTCCAATAATCATGAAGATTTAATGATGAGAAGATTGTTGATGCAGAGTTTTGATGATGATGTAGAAAAATTTCAGTGAAATTATTTGTTTCAATCTTATAGTTAGTGCTTTAGTAAACATGAATCCTTATCTTTTCTTCCTATTAAATTGTTTTAAATTGTTTTCTTCATAAATTTTCATTTTGAAATAAAATCTATTTGCCTTGTGATGCTTCCAACTACTGAGAGCAAGGTTTGAATCCCTTCAGACTCCCCTATACCAGTCTCTACTCATATGCATTAAGAGAGTAGGATCAACACCTACTGAGGTGAATACTTGATTCCATTCTCATCAAATGAGCCAAATACTCCTGATTCCATTCTCTTTGATTGAGCCAAATACTTCATCCAATTCTTTCCATAAGGTCCTCCAAGCTTCATACCATTTAGCCTATTCAAGGCACACTACTTTTCAAACTACCATATTCTCCCTCAAAAATTTCATCATCACAAAATTCAAATAGACCACCTTTTAATAACTCATCTTTTAAATAATAATAATCGCCATATTTTCACCATGTTTAGCATCATAATTATCATTCTTCATCCATCACCTCCACAATATTAACCACTACATTTTCCAAATCAAACATATGCCCTTTTCAAATTTTAAGTACCAGTGATAAATTAAATAATTTGTTGATTGTTAATTAAATTGCCTTCATAAAAAATTTTGCATCACCAGTTTAGATGTCTTCGTGGACAGTGATAAATTAAAATGAGTGCATAGGGTTGCATAGAATATTCCAGTTTAAGGTGATGGGGGAACCATCTTGTAAATCTCTTTCAAGTTGTCCAAATAATGATTTAATTGCCATTTTAATGTCATAGAGGACAAATAATGAGTGATTTTGCAGTTTAGGGTCATAGTGGACCAAATTTTTGATTGATTCCAACTCCCACTTCTATCCTAAACCTTTCTCCAAAAATATTTATAAAATTATGAATGTCCTTGAAAATTAGCCAGTTTAAAGTCTTGGAGGACTAACAGCATATCTGGAAATAAAATCATAAACAGCCAGTTTAAAGTCTTAGAGGACTAAAGATCCAATGAGGAACAAAATTCTTGAAATAAATATGTAAAAACTTAAAGAAAGTCTTGAAAATTAGCCAGTTTAAAGTCTTGGAGGACTAACAGATCCAATGAGGAACCAAATTCTTGAAAAAAAATTGTAAAAAAAACTTAAAGAAAGTCTTGAAAATTAGCCAGTTTATAGTCTTGGAGGACTAAAAAATCCCAAAATTCAAATAAAACCTGAAATAAAGTCATGAAAGTTAGCCAGTTTAAAGTCTTGGACGACTAAAATTTTGAAGTAGGATCCAATTTTGCTCAAGCTCCTCTTGACCTTTTTTCCTATATAAAATATACTATAAAAAATAAACCAAAAGAAAATTGAAAATTAAATATAACAATATTTTTAAAAAATAATTTTATGTTTATATATTTATTTTATTTTTATTTTTATTTTTATTTTTATTTTTATTTTTATTTTTATTTTTATTTTTATTTTTATTTTTATTTTTATTTTTATTTTTATTTTTATTTTTATTTTTATTTTTATTTTTATTTTTATTTTTATTTTTATTTTTATTTTTATTTTTATTTTTATTTTTATTTTTATTTTTATTTTTATTTTTATTTTTATTTTTATTTTTATTTTTATTTTTATTTTTATTTTTATTTTTATTTTTATTTTTATTTTTATTTTTATTTTTATTTTTATTTTTATTTTTATTTTTATTTTTATTTTTATTTTTATTTTTATTTTTATTTTTATTTTTATTTTTATTTTTATTTTTATTTTTATTTTTATTTTTATTTTTATTTTTATTTTTATTTTTATTTTTATTTTTATTTTTATTTTTATTTTTATTTTTATTTTTATTTTTATTTTTATTTTTATTTTTATTTTTATTTTTATTTTTATTTTTATTTTTATTTTTATTTTTATTTTTATTTTTATTTTTATTTTTATTTTTATTTTTATTTTTATTTTTATTTTTATTTTTATTTTTATTTTTATTTTTATTTTTATTTTTATTTTTATTTTTATTTTTATTTTTATTTTTATTTTTATTTTTATTTTTATTTTTATTTTTATTTTTATTTTTATTTTTATCTTTATTTTTATTTTTATCTTTATTTTTATTTTTATTTTTATTTTTATTTTTATTTTTATTTTTATTTTTATTTTTATTTTTATTTTTATTTTAATTTTTATTTTTATTTTTATTTTTATTTTTATTTTTATTTTTATTTTTATTTTTATTTTTATTTTTATTTTTATTTTTATTTTTATTTTTATTTTTATTTTTATTTTTATTTTTATTTTTATTTTTATTTTTATTTTTATTTTTATTTTTATTTTTATTTTAATTTTTATTTTTATTTTTATTTTTATTTTTATTTTTATTTTTATTTTTATTTTTATTTTTATTTTTATTCTTATTTTTATTTTTATTTTTATTTTTATTTTTATTTTTATTTTTATTTTTATTTTTATTTTTATTTTTATTTTTATTTTTATTTTTATTTTTATTTTTATTTTTATTTTAAATTTAATTTTTATTTTTATTTTTATTTTTATTTTTATTTTTTATTAATTTTTTTATTTTTATTTTTATTTTACTTTTTTGATTTTTTGATTTTTTTTCATGATGAAGATAATAAAAGGTTATAAAAGATTGTTATGAAATAAAATTGAAAATTTAATTTTTTTTATTTAAAAAAAAATGATAAACAAATTTGAAATATAAAATTTATGAAATGTAAAATAAAATTTAAAACATGCCCCCCGGCCAATTGATGAGCCATACCCTTGAAATCATACCCACATTTAAGTGCAACCTTATGTGGTTACCCAATTATGAGAAATTAAAAATACAAAATTAATAAAGGAAAGTTTAGGAAAATAAAATTTTATGATAATGATCACTGGGTGGGCTCCCTCCAATTTGTAAAAATGATTAGAGACCACCAGTGATCATCACCCTAAATTTTATATTATTATAAAAATTAAAATGAACAAAACACGTATATTGTTTAAAAAAAATCTGACATAAAAGAAATAAAAAAAACAAAAACAATAAGAAGATCTTGAATACGGCATTAAGAGCAGTGTCTTCTCGTTTGTTCCAGCTTATAGTCTTAGTGGACTTCCTATAGATCAAAAACAAAGCCAGGATTCAACTAGATACAGGGAAAATTGGTAACGAACATTGTGGGGTAATTGTGTATAGAGCAGCCAGCCCATCAATTACCCCTAAACTTGCCAATATATAATTCAGAAGGTTCCCCTGTGAACACTTCTACCAATAAAAAATTTATCATTCCAACATATATCTTCTCCATAATATTTTTTTGTTGCTTTTAAGAGTTTTAAGTATTTTCAAACCAATGTCTTCATAAATGTTGTAAGATTTTGTTAATGGTTTTGTCTCCCATAGCATAGTAAAACAACAGTAATATTATTAATAAGAAAGTAGTTTATCCTCATTACGGAATTAAACTTGATAATGAATGTTTTTTTTCTTTTTTTTGTTTGTTTAGTTTATCCTCATTATGGAGTTAAGCTTTGACAAAATTTTATTTAATAAATTATGTAGTTTATCCTTGTTTCGGAGTTTCACCTTCAAACAATTGTAGAAATAGTTTACCCTCATTTCAGAGTTAACTTTCAGCACTCCTGGTGCCCCTAGGATAGAACCATTTGACTTGATTGTCCACTACCCTCCTCTTTAAAACTAATCCATCCAATTCTTCCAAAACATATGAACCGCCAGACACCTGTTCTGTGACTTTATTAGGTCCATTCCACCTATCTAAAAACATCTTCTCCCACTGGCTTTCCAAACTCCTATTATACAACAAAACCATATCTGCAGTCTTCAAAGGTTTCCTGAGCCTGTGTGCTAATCTTTCATCCCAATACCTTACTGACTGATTTCTGATTTTAATCATTCTAGAATATGCCTTTTCTAAGTATTCTTCTTTCTTCTCCAGCTGCATCATTCTTGCACATAACAATTCTTCAGTAGTGTTAAAAGTATCCCAATCTACTCCAAGATATGATTCAGCCTCTAAATCAACTGGTAAAATTGCTTTTTTTCCAAAAACTAGTTCATAGGGTGAATATCCAGTTGTCCTTTTGGCAGTTATTCTGTCAGCAAATAATAATAAGGTTAAATAGTGCCTCCATTTTTCAGCACTTGTTCCACACATTTTAACTAATTCATCTTTAATAACTTGATGTCCTCTTTCAAACATTTCTTCAGCTTCAGTATAATAAGGGGTTGCTACCCTAACCTTTTATCCAACCTTTGATATAGCTTCCCTAAATTCTGCCCCAAATTCAGGTCCTCCATCAACTTTTACCAATTTCATAACCCCATATCTATACACCCAATCCTTCAACAAGAAATATGCCACATTTTTGGCTTTTAGATTAATAAGAGGCTCTGCCTCTACCCAACCAGATAAATCATCTCTGGCTACAATTAAATATTTATATCTCCCCTCTTTTATATGAGCAGCATCCAAACTAACCCTACCAAAAAGAGTGTTTTCACCAGTTGCATTTCAAGGTTCTTTTGGCCTTAGATAACTTCTTCTTTGACATTCTTCACATGACTGAAACCATTTCTTATCAGCAATCTTCATACCAGGCCACCAAAATCTGTCAGTAATTTGTCTATATTTCTTGCCCATTCCCCTATGACCAAGATCTTCATGCAGTGCTTTCATAACCAACTCTTGCCCTTTCTTTTGAGAAACTACTACTTGAGGATTTGGATACTTCCTTTTAATTAATCTTCGTCCAGATATATAGAATGCTGGGGTCTTTCTTTTGATAGCCATTCAGTCATCATCATCAAACTCCTCTGGCCTTTCTGGAGCCAACAAATATTTTACCAAAACATAATAAAACCCAGTCTGTCCCCAGATCTCATTTTTAAAATCCAATAAATTAACATCCAAGGACACTTTGCTATAACCTATATCACCCGCACTTGCATGAGCCATAAGCTTCTTTGATTGAGTTTTATTGATAAACAAATAAAAATATTCATCATTAAATTTTGAAACTTCAAATCTCTTTTGAACCAAATTTTTGTCAACCTCTTTACCACCCTTTTTAGTGTCTACTTCTTAATCATCATTGTCCAACCTCCGCTTTACCAAATTTTCTAAACTTCCAACATGTACACTATTAACCAATCTATTACCATCCCATACTACCACATCATTCTTGTCTACATATCCACTTTCATCTTCTTTTACCTGTTATTTACCAAATTTATTCAAACCAATTTCATCAATTCTATCAACATAAAAATAATTTTCCAGTTTATCCTCTTGGTGGAGGTCATCATCACAATCATCTAAACACAATAGTCCTGCCAGTTTAACCCCATTGGGGAGGTATGGAAAGTCTTCAGCTCCTTTAGTTCTGGCTTTAATCATTGGTATATCTTCATCAAACTCTTCTGAGTCTGAATAATCTTCATTAGGTGGTCTTCTTGACAAACCATCTGGAATAGTAAAAGTTTTGTCAGGCTTATGAACTAAGTCAAAAGAGAAATGTTGAATGAATTCTATCCATCTAGTCATAGGTTCATTTGGTAAACTTGGGGAATTAATCATTTGAATTGAAGATTTTGCATCCACTTGCAATTCAAAGTGTTGGCCCCACAAAACATTTTGCAGTTTCTTTAAAATTTTTGCCACTCCACACAGCTCCAATTTTAGCTGAGAATATCTTGATTTGACTTTGGTGAATACCACAGATTCATAGCTAACTGGCCTAATGTAACCAGCTTTATCCATTTGAGACAAAACTTCCCCAGCAGAAACCTGACTTGAGTCAACTGCTAAATAAATTCTACCGGCATCTTTTCCATAATCTAACTTGTGCAGGACTATATCTTTTCCCACAACCTTCTTCAATATCTCAAACGCCCTTTCACACTCTTCATCCCACTCTCAGTCTGCATCCTTTCTTGTCAACCTTCTCAACGGAGCTGCCAATGAAGAAAATTCCTTGATAAACATTCCAACATAAACACATATGCCTAAAAACCCCCTAACTTTGGTCGTATTCTTGGGTCTTGGGCATGACTGAATTTTATTCACTTTCTTCTTGGACATAATCCTACCCTCTCTACATACCGCATGACCTAAAATCTCTAAAGCTGGCACAAAACATGAAAATTTTGAACCCAAAATAGTTAAACCAGCTTCTTCAGTTCTAAAAAAGATCCTCTCTAAAGTGATTGCATAATCCCAGATGAATTTTTGTATCCCTGGGTTCTCCTCCAACACTTCATTATTGTAATCTGTTGAAGGTCCTTTAATTCCTCCATTGTCAATAAAGATTCAAGCATATTGAGGAATTTCATCTTGAAGAATCCAAGCCATCTGACCTTGATAAATAGCATTTAAATTTGTTGCTCCTTGAGGTAATCTTGTCAATTGTAATTGTCCTAGCAGTGTATAAAAAGTAGTGAGAGGCCTAGAGTCTAGATGCAACTATCTCTCATCATATCCCCCCATAATATCACCTAAACCATAACACACTCTCCCAGAAAACGCTTCCACAAACTCCTCAGCAATAGGTGGTATACCAGCATCCTTTATTGTAACCCTATTAGATTCCCTGAGATGATGAACTACTCTAAGTTTGCCATTTGGTTTCTTGATACAAAATACCAGACTAGAATACCTTGATGATAATTGCTCATACAGTCCAGTGCAAATCCCTTATCTGACAACTTTGATATTAGCTTCTTTTAATGCAGCCAGAATTGGGATTGGTTTTTTCTGCCACGGTTCATGTTGTACTACAGGAATCTTGTAAGGCTCCCCATAGGAATGTTTCAACACACCCCTCTCCTTTTCTGCTAAAGCAATGGCCTTCTCTTGCTTGACCATCCCATCCAAAACAATTTCTTCTTTTCTCCAGACATCCAACCATCAGGTTTAAAATTAAAAACACCTATTCTATCAAAAGTGATTCTTGACATTTCAGAAAATTCAGGCAGATTCTTCACCAAGGGACATTCATAAGGATCTTTTGATAGCGTTGGTCTTCTCAAAGGTGGATTTAATTCAGCGGGTAGCGGTTCATTAATTGGTCGTATTTTATTTTCTACCTTCTTATATTTTGCTGCCTCCACATCTACATAAACTTAATGTAAAATTTTTATTTTTGTATTGCCATTTGAAATTTCATCAAAGTAATTCATTTCATGGTCAGAATCAGTATCAATATAAGTAGATAAATATTTTATTTCATTTTTAAATTTAACCCTTTTCTCTTTTCCATCATCTAATTTATCAACAATCTTTCCAACACCTTTAAATCCCTTATCCATCTTAAAATCACCAGTAAAAAAAGTTGGCAGTTTATCCTCTTGCTGGAGGACTGGAATCAAATTATCAAAAAATTATTTTTTTGTGTTTTGATTATACTAAGATGATTTATAGAATTTTGATGAAATAATTGAAGTTTACCCTCTTGCTGGAGGTCCAGAATTGAATTATCACAAAAATTATTTTTTTGTTTCAATTATACTAAGATTTTTTATAGAATTTTGATAAAATAATTTCAGTTTACCCTCTTTCTGGAGGTCAGAAAATAAACCATTCCAATTTTTATTCAACATATTATTTCCCATCTTCCCTCTTGATCCATTCTTGAATGTGATTGAAAATCTTGACAGAGAAGTGAGACAAACCAAAAATTTGAAAACATAATAACAATTTAACATATTATTAACAGAAAATAATTGAGAATCCACTTGAATTATCTCCAAGTGAACTGACCTATTGCAATCCAGGATCTCATCCTGGGGAGAGATTGCAACATTAGAGTGATCAGCCCCAGCTACCCCAGAAAATGAGGGTCTCCAAAATTTCTCTCTAAACATAATTCACCAGAAGCGGTCCGTTTAATACACCGCTTCTTGATGCAAGTACAACACTGACACAGAGTATTGATCCCTGGCTGTGTCTCCCAAACTTCATCTTCAGGAGGTGCTGACCGCATATGTAGCCTCCTCATATCCTCAGCAGTTATCTCCAACCTAATACCCATGCCAGACTGATAGCCAATCCGGGCCTCAAAATCCATCAAAAAAGGACCACCAAGAACAGTTTTAACTGCCCCTCTGGCCACATAAAAGTGAACCTTACCAATAGATCCACCAATACCTAATTTGACATGCTCAGCCATACCCATCAGCTCTGTTGCATGCCCTCCAATACCTCTGAGGTTTCCCCCAGTACCAGCTTTAATTGGAAAGCCTATAATTTTTGCTTGCTCTAAAGAAATCAAATTAATTTGAGACCCAGAATCTACCAGGGCCTTAACCATCAAATAACCTAAAGGTGCAGAAAAATGAGTTTCCACCTCACCAAACTTCTCAGCATTTTCACATATATATTCCACCTCTCCTGTGGACACTCTTCTCCTTGTCAGATGCTTCTTCTGCTTTTCTGCAAGGGCTGGACTAATCTTAAATAATTCACCTAAGGGTAAAGGAATTTGAAGTTGATTCAATTTTCCTAAAACTGTTTCCATTTCATTCTCTTGTTCAGAAACAATGGGCCTCTCATATTGAGCCCTAGATTTTATTACCTTGGCCCTGGGCACCTCTTGGGGACCCACATTGCCATCTTCACCCCCCATAATAACATCTTCACTACTAATAACTGTAACTCCATCACAGTCTACTTTCACTAATCCAGATCCATCACTGGTCTTCCTTACCCCTTCCATAGGTGTAGGACCACTAAAATTTGGTCTGGGGAGAGATTACAAAGGTACATCCTCCTCAGAATCTGAATCTTTGTCCACAGGCATAGGCTCACCATTTAAATTCAACTTTCCAAAACTAGGAAGCCCCATATCAGCCATCCCCTTCTGCGTATTATAAACTTTGTCCTTAGAGTAAGGTTTCTTTTCCAACTTTTTAATCTCTTCCTTTCCCTGTTTAGTCTTTAATTGGCTCTTTATGCTACTCTTAGCTTTAGTAGAAGCTGCTCTTTTAGCAGAATCGACATTTTATTCACCCGCCATACAACTTTCCTCTGCCCTAACTACAGAGGATAACTCCAAACCACCAAATGAAGTTGAGAATTTGGCCTTATTGACCTCTTTACTTTTTCCACTTCTTTACCATAATCAACTTTACCACCTTTATCCTTTTCTTCATCATCACCAGGTAACTCTTCAAACCTGGTCCTTTTCCCCAAATACATATTCCTTTTAACCAAATCCGAGGGAGCTTGAACTTCACTGGGCTTGATGAAAGATCCATCAGGGAATTTATAAACCTTTCCATCAAATTTAACTCTACCAGCATCCAAGTCCCTATCCAAAAAATAACATTTTCAAGCCTTGTGTCCCCTCCTATTACAATAAGAGCACACCCTGGACTCGCCATATCCACCTCTAAATCCATTCCCACCATTACCATTGCCATTCCTACCACAATTACCATTTCCAGAGAACCGGTTACCATTACCATTGAATCCATAATTCCTCCTCTCATGACCTCTAGATTGGTAAGAAGAGGAATTTGAAGTCAAAGCCACAGGTGATCTATTGGCTTTTTGAGTCTCTTTAACAAATATCTTTAATTGTTTAGTCAAATCGGCCAAGTGATCAACCATCTTGTTGTCTACATTTCCCTCAACTTTAGCAACATGCTGTCCTATCTGAGCCTTCTTGGCTTCTTGAGCTTGAATCATAATATCATTATTTTCAGCCAATACTTCACTAACCTTGCTAACATATTGAGGACAAGATTCTTGATATTTGTCCAGTGCCATGAGTTTTAAGTAGCCTTGAATATTCTCCTTGATTATCTCCAAGGCCGGCAGTTTCTGTTGATCATTAGGCAGATCCTTCATCAAATTTTTCCTAGACAGTTATTTTAACACATCCATCCTAATATCCCTACTAAAAGAGGACCAGAATAGATCCTTGGCCTGATTTTCATGGCCCAATTCCTTCACCAAAATCAGATATTCCACCACTTCATCAAACTGTCCACATAACTTTTTGAAGTCCACCATATTAGAAACACCACCTTTAGCTTTCCAATCACTGACAATGTTATTGAGATCCACCATAGTATACCTGACACCCCATCTATCAACCATCTCTTTTGACAACCTTATCCAATCAAACCTTTTATAACCCTCCATAGCAATGACCTCCTTTTCCACCTCTCTGTCAACAATAAAAAACCTGATCTGCTTTACCATATCCAGGTTAGTAGCACCATCCACCAAAGAAGCAGCCTCATATCTGCTCAAAAACCATTAAACTTCTTCCCCATTAAACTTGGGCCCATCCAAAGAAATAATCCTAACTGATGGTGTCATAGGAAGAGACACACAAGGTTCAGAAGCAGAAGACATCCTAATAGATTAGATTAAAGATAAAGCATTCCAATAAGTGAGCCTCTTGCTGGCTAAGTTAAATAAATCAATAAGAGTTTCAGAAAAACAAGCCTCTTGCAGGCTAAAAGTCCAAGTATCAAGTAAGTTCTTTTAAAAGCTAGAGAAATCAATACCACACATTGGGCGCCAAATATGTAGGTATACTCTTACAATCCCCTTGCTGTAAGCAGAATCTGAAGGAGTTGGATAAACCAAAGAAAACCCTGTCCTTCTAAGTAAAATAAGGGTTGTTCAAATAACTAAGCTCTCTAGTCTACTTGAATTGATTGAAATATATATATGAAACTCTGATTTATATAAACGCTTATTGAGATTTAGAAGTAGCAGCTGTTGGAAAAGAAATACTGATGACAACAATTAAGGTGTACCAGTGAAAGACTTGAAAAGATAGACTTATATATTTTTATAAAGATTTTATTTTAATGAGTTAACAATAAAAACAAGTCCCTAAGATGGAGACCTTTCCAATGATACCCTATATGTGATGAAAATATAATTTTTGTGTTGTATTTCAAAATTTTTATAAAATATAAATGTTATAAGGGTATTATAATTTATTTAAATTTGTTGTTATATGTTAAAAATTGTTAATAATTTAAAAAGACTCTCAATCTCTGTTCTCCTTTCTGAATAATTTTGAGTCTAAAGCCTTATATGCATATCAACAAGTCATGTTCCCCTTTTCCCTCTGAAGCTTGGCCAGAGCTCATCCGGAGCTCGTCCACAGCTTGTACAGAGTTTGTCCAGAGCTTGTACAGAGCTTGTCCGGACCTCTGGACTCAATTTAGAATCTTATATCTTTAATAAAAAATCTAGAAAAACTACACATGATAAAGCTACTTCTCTTTAACATTTCTAATTATTTTTTGTAGCCTGCGCAGCTCTATTCACCTCATGAAAAATCATCAAAGTTAAGTAATTTTTGAAAAACGTAAATAATTTAATTAATATTTAAAAATCAATTAAAAATATAAGAAAAATAGTGAAAATTCAGAGAAAATTTCCAAAGGTTCTTGAGCTTCCTTACTTTCATTAAATTTTAATTTCGCAGCCGTAAAAAATCATATGACCGGTGAAATTAATAAATCTGACCAAATATTTATATCTTGACTTTTTTCAACTTCATTTTTCATTTAATAATAAAATATTTAAAATTAATCCAGTTTCTCCAATCACCGTTCTATTCCCAATAGTTATTCTAAATAGACTTTTAGAGCTGTACTAAGATCTGGAATGCCAAAATGTATGTAATGTTTGTAAGAAATGATTTAAAAACTCAGCTGTGTTAATTTATTAATATTGACCACAGGAGAGATACCACTAACAATGCTCAAACATTGGTATCAGAAGTCTAGGGTATTAGATCTTGGTGAAGCTGAAGATAATTATCAATTTGAGACTAAAAAAATCCATATTGACCTCTATAAACAAAACAAATGGATCCATCTAAGTATGGAATTATTTAATAAATGGGTAAGGGCACAAATGGGAAAAGAAACTTCAAGACGGGCTTTGACACCATTGGAGAAAAGTGGGGATCAGGTAGTTGAAAATGTAGCAAGAATATTGATACATGGAAAGAGGTTTACTAGTTACCATCAACACATTTATAATTCAACAATTGAACTCTACTATGAAAAAGATAGCCAGTTTGGGAAACTTGATGATCTTTTAAGGTAAAAGGAAGAGAATGATCAAATCTATTTAATAGTAAGTCCTTTCAAGAAGCTCCCTCCAGAAGAAATATCAAAGGATACCTATGAGCTATTCCCACAAGTTCATTGTCGGTTAGTAAGAGTAGCCAAAGCAACTCAAGTTGTGATTTAGAGAAATGAAATAATTGGACATGCAGCTACTTTTGAGCACAAAAAAAGAATGTTTGGAATAAAAGACAAGGTTGTCACTGCCATTGGACTGCAGACAGTAGTGAGTGAAAAAATCAATCAAATTTATTTTCTGTTGACTAACATCTTTGTGTTAATTTTGGATTGGTGATGTTTTTAAATGGTAAAAGAAATATTTAAATGGTTGATTAAAAATGCAATGCATCCAACTTACCTTATCTTAAAACAGTGAACAATTACATTGGTTGCTTTTATTGCAAGAGAACCCATGCTTTCAATGAGTCATTTTTATCTTAAATGTAAGAATGAAAGACAGAAAATCATTATAATGTGAAATATGAGAAAATTGTTACTTAATGAATTATCTTCTTGCTCATTCATCTACTATAAATAGTTTGACCTTCCCACTTTAGCTGATAGCTATATATTATTCACTTTATTTCTCCCAAGAGAACATACATGTTAATAAGACTATAAAAATAGTATCTTTTTTTACTTTAAATTTGACAGGTATAAATTTTAACAACTGATTATTTTTATAGCTATGCATATGGAAAAATGCATGCAGCATGAGACCAGTACACAGAAGTAATTTCTAGCATAAAAATATCAATTATGAATATTGTTATTTTTATACATTGAAGTAGCCAAATTAATAGTCCTAAATAAGACAGATTTATCTTTCCAGGAGAAATTTTAATATTCTAAAACTTATATTTTATAAATTCAAATTTAAGTGATTTAAAGCACATTTATTCATTATTTCACCATAATAATGAAAATAATAGCTCTAAGTCCACTTAAAAATTATATAACCTTATTTTTAATGTTATTTAAGATTACCTTAATATATTCCAGCCTAATATTAAGTACATTAGACATATAAAAGGTGGATATAGGCATCCATCTAAAGTATTATAATGGCATATATTGTAATAACTGACTTATTTCACTTATGTATACATATAGTATACTTTCACTTATTGTCCCTATGTGTAATACATGTGTCTAGATTGTTTAATATGCATGTTTCACTCAGTCCTGGGGATATCCAGGCTGATATAGCTAATATTTTAAGTAACCTAGCCAGTAAGGTCTTAATAATTAGCTTTTTAGTATAATTCCAGCTTATTTAATAGTTTCTTAAGCAAAAAATTAAATTAGTGAATATATTTCTGGTTCAATTTTGTTAAATTTGGTCTTTATTATTTAGTTATGAGTATTTCAATTGTTTTTTCAGTTTAATTTATGGGTATTTATTACTTTTTCGTTAGTTATGTCTTAAATAATCTTTTTACAATTTCAATTTTTTACTTATTTGGACATCACTTTCTTAATTTGTTTTTTATTCAGATTCAAGAAGTTTGTGAACTGGATATTACTTTTTAAGTAAATAGATGAAAGTAATGGGAGGAGACCAGAGAAGGAGGGGAAGGAAGCTAGTGGATAGGGACAGGAGAGGGAGAGGATGTAAGCAAGTATCTGGGGAGTGGGAAGGAAGGGGAGAGGAAGGGAAGGGAAGCAATCAGATAGGGAGGGGAGAGAGAGGGAAGAAATTGGCATTGAGTGGATTAAGGTGAAAGAGGAAGGGAAGGAAAGGGAGGCTATTAGATGGGAAAGGGAAGAGAGACAATTTGATACAGAGGGGGGAAGGAGGTAAGAGAAGCAATGGGGTATCGATGGGAGAGGGGGGAAGAGGAAGGAAGAAATTTTATGTGGAGGGAAGAGGGAAGTAAGGAGCAGGGGAAATTGGATGGGGAGGGGAAGGAAGAAAGTATCACCACACAATATGGGGGGCAGACTTGCTTGCAAGTCCGTAACCTTGGACCCAAACTCACCACAGATTGAACACACATTGAGCTATTGATAAAGGAACCATACAATCAGGGATAATCACCACTCAGCAGAATAGTTTTAGGTGGGTGTTCATTTAGAGTTAAGTATGGGTTTAGTATGAGTTCAGTCTGAGTTCCATTTGAGTTCCATCTGAGTTCAGGTTGAGGACTTGCTAGCAAGTTCACCCCCTATATTGCATAGTGTATATAGGAAGGGGGGAGAGAGGGAAGGAAGGAGATGGAGATGATTGAATGAGGAGAGGAGAGATAGGGAGGGGAGGGGGAGGGTTGAAATAGAAAGGAGAGGGAAGTGACCCAATGGGAGTTTTAGGGGAAGAAAGATTAGATAAAGGAAAAAATGGGATAGAGAAAAATCAAGGATACACACCATAATGAAAATCAGAATGGGGTTTTTAGAGAAAGAAAATATAAAAATAAAAAGAGAAAAAGAAAAAGAAAAAGAAAAAGAAAGAGAGAGGAAAAAGATGCACTTGTTACAGGATTTCTACAACCAGTGGTTGAGTGTGCCACAGGAACATGGGGTGAGAGGTGGGTGACTTGAGGTAAGAGAGGGGGAGATGGGGTCTGAATTGGGGATTCTGGTTTCTGCTTTTAAAAAATAATTAAGACCTCAAAAATTGTCACTCTGTAAATCAGACCCAGAAGTGTACCCTGTGGCTAAAAACTGAACTCAATGTCTAGTTCTACATTTTTTCACTCTGTGATATATATATATATTATATAATACCATTTATATATCATGATACATAATTATTGCGCACTTTTTTGACTCATAATTGGATCATTAAAAGTATCAAAAAGTTTAAACAATTTATTAAACATTACTTATATTATTTACTATACCTTTAACCACACAATATTAGGGGCTTTTAGGACCTAAGGGAGCAGACTACTACTAGCACCTATGCTAGCCTAACATAAGACTAACTATGCTACTTGAGCAGTGAGACTAACTAGACTAGATATGTTGGGACTACAAAAAGTGAGATGGAACTGAATATGCTGATACAGCAGTGAGACTAAGAAGTAACTGGATTACTATATATGTTTTCAAATGAGGAGTGCCCCATAGTGCTTTCCCCTTAAGACTCCCCTATTCAATATGCCCTTCCCCACCTATTATAATGCATATCATCCATAGTGATTCTCCTCCTTGCTTCTTAACTCAAATTCTAACATTAAACCCTCTTTTACCCTTCCTGCCCCCTGCACTCCTTCTCAAAATCTTTCACCTTCTTCTAAGCATTATCTAAGTTCCCTACTGGCTCCCAAGATCTATCTCCTACTTCATATACTTTCCAGTGCACTAGATTCCTAACCTTTTCCTGTACACCCACTTAGCAATAACCCTTTCTACTTCAAACTCTTCCTTACTTCCAATGTAGACTGGAACCTGTGGTTCTTCTGGGTGTCCTGAAATTGTATCCACTTGGAACTTTGTAATCAGTAACATGTTGAATACTGGATGCACTTTTCTCATAGAATAAGGTATTTCCAACTCATATGCTGAGTCAGATATCTTGCACTTGATCTTAAATGGTCCCACTTTTCTGTAATCTATTTCGGTGCTTTGGCCCAATGTAGAAAGAAATAATGAGCTTAGCCACACCTTGGCACCTACCTCTAGTACCTGATGTTGAGTCTTCGCCTGATCATGGTGGTTCTTTATTGACTTTGGGGATAGATTGAGGACTGCTCCTAATTCCTGATAGATACTCAGTATTTTCTCAATATGCTCTTCAGCCTCTGGAACTTATAGCATTGATGGGGTACTTATTGAGAATGTTTGGTGATATCTATATTTGACATTGAAGGGTGACATTCTAGTTGTGGAATGTGTCTGGTTGTTGTATGAGAATTCAGCTAATGGTAGAAGCTTCACACAATTTTCTTGCTGATAACTTATGAAATAGTGTAGTTATTTTTCAATTTCCTTATTCACTACTTCTGACTGCCCATCAGTCTGCAGATGCCATGCTGTTGATAAAATGGGCTTAATTTTCAGTTTCTCATTCATTTCCTTCAAAAACTTATAATTTAAATTACTTCCCCTGTATGATACTACACTTTCAGGTAATCTATTTAGATTCAAGAAATGTGCCACCATTAATTTTGCAATACCCTCTGGTTTAACCTTTTTAGTGGTGGGGACAAAGTGCTGCATCTTGGTGCAGCAGACAACTACTGTAAGGATAGCATTCTTTCTTTGAGACTTGTGTAGCTCCACTATAATATCATAAGACAGTTCCTTCCATGGATACTTTTGTATTCTTAACAGGGTTAGTGGCATGAATTTTGTGCTAAATTTGTTCCTCTGGAATGAGTCACATTCTGCTTAATAGCACTGAGAATATGCCTTCATAGACTTTCAGTAAAAGCTATGACTTAGAAGCTCCATCATCTTCAGTGGTCCTGGGTGTCCTTCCATCTGGGAGTCCTTCCTTGGTTTGACTACCTGTCTCTTGAGCTATTCATCATTTGGCACCAATATTCTTCCATAACAATATAGTGCTTCTCCTTCCATTTAATACTCTTCCAATCCTTTCTTTACCAATACTTCCTTACATAATAGCTCTTTAACCAACCCCTGCACTCCCTCATCTTTTTCCTGCACCTGCCTTACCCATTCCATCAAATCTTCATCCACAAACTCCACCTCATCTAGGATTACTCCCTCTTCAAGATCTCCCTTCAACAAGGTTTCTCCAACAGTATGCAGATGGTTTAGCACTGGGCACAAGTTAGGGATGCTTGATAGTGCATCATGATTTCCACTTTTCTTCCCTGGTCAAAATTGAGCAGTAAATTTAATACTTCCTAACAGCTCTTCACAGAATGCTTTCCATCAAGTAAGCTTTTTAGTGGTCAGGAAGGTTTCCAATTTTTTTTGATCTGTGTATATAATAACTTGTAAACAGTGTGATTCTCTTTCTGAATAGTGGCACCAGGTGCATACAGCCTCTACTAGTGCCAATAGCTCTTTATCCTAAATTTCTTAGATTAATTCAGCACCTAAATAGGTACATTACAAATATGCTACTGGTTGTAAGACACTTTCAGAATCATATTGGGACAGTACTGCACCTAGGAAAAAATCTGAGCAGTCACATTCTAGGATAAATGGCATTAGTAAGTCTGGGATTTCAAGAAAAGGGGCTTTCACAGATTTTGTTATCAGGTATTCAAAAGAATTTTGTTGACTACCTTTTGAATTGAATTTGGCTTCTATCTATCTGAGGTCATGAAGTGGGAATCAAATGTGGGAATAGTTTATAATAAAGTAAAGGTAAAAATTTTCAAAGCCTAAGAATGACTGAAGCTCCTTTCCATACACCAGTTTTGGCCACTCTGTTACTGAATTTACCTTTTCCTGGTCCATCTTTACCCAATATTGTGAAATTATCATGCCTAGGTAGGGGATATCACTTACAGAAAGACACATTTTTCTAGTTTCAACCATACTTGTACATCCCTCAAGCATTGCAAAATATCTTTAACCCATAACTTATGTTCCACTATTGATCTGGAGTAAGTCAAGATGTTTTCTAGATACACTGCCACATCTGTTCCTATCCTATCTCTAAAGATACTATTGGGAAAGTGTTGGAAGTTGGAAGGTGTGTTACATGGGTCAAATTGTGTTACCAAACATTCAAAATAACCAAATTTAGTGCAAAAGGCTAGTTTTCATCATATCCTTCTTTCTCACAAATTCTATGGTAACCTTCCCTTAGATCAAGGGATGTGATGATCTCTGCATTCTGAAGACTATCAATAAGCTCACATGTAAGTGGGAGGAGATATCTGTTTTAAATTTTCAGTGAATTTAACCTCGTGAAGTCCATGCAAGGTCTAAATGAACCATCCTTTTTACCTGCAAAGATAACAGGCACCTCCCAGGGAGACTCTTATTATCTGATAAAACCATTTTTTAATTTTTCATCAAACATCTTTTTTAGTGCTGTTAACTCCAAGATTGAAAATTGGATTATGCAGCTGAATTGAGGAGTTGCACCTAAAATGAGATCAATAGCAAAGTGGTAATGTCTATGAGGTGGTAGGCTCTTGACTCCTCCATCTTCAAATAACAGTTATAATTCCCAATAAGCTTTGGGGACCACTTCCTTGGGACTTTTTTTGGTTTTGGGGACTGGATCTTGGCTGAAATCTTGGTGAATATGTTTCATGCTGTTGTGTTGCACTCCAGTTTCTCCTCTTCCTCTAGCACCCCCTCCAAGTACTGAAACATAGCATAAATAGAATATTTCAGCTCTTTCTGCAGGTATACTAATGATAATAAAACACAAGGATACTTTCCAGGAGGGTCCAGGGGGCTGATTCTTTATCTTGACCATCCACCTTTCCCTTTTCTTGTTGCGCCTCTTCCCCCCTCTGGTTCTTACAGGTGCTTCCTATTTCCACCCCATCCCCAGTCTGCTGCTTAAAATTGAGAAAGCATAAGTTCTGGCAGAAAGTCAACTGATGCACCATGGGAAATCTGGGGGTGATCTGCTAGCAGTTCCCTCTATTTGAAACTATCAGGAATTTGTCAGGAAACTGTTGTGAAACCATCCTGAAACTGTCAGAAATATGTTTTTAAATCTGATGAAAAAACATTGAAAAAATAAACTGTCACAGATTGAATCCAGAACAAACCCTCCTTGAGCAGAGCTTAGGAACCACATTGAACATCAGTTAATCTCAGGTTTGGAAAAAGTTTGAACAACATCACTTAGCATACCTTAATATTCAAATATTAAACTTGAATATATGTTGCGTGTATGATATAGATGCATATGCATTTGAATTTGCATGGTGGATACTTATTGCATGTTAAAAATTGATGTGAAATGCCTATCTAAAGTGTATGCATAATAACTATGAAGAATAAATATGCATAAAAAATATGCATAAAAATATGCATAAAAAATATGCATATTGAATATGCATAAAATATGCATATTGAATATGCATAAAATATGCATATTTAATATGCATAAAAATATGCATATTGAATATGCATTAAAAAAATGCATATTTAATATGCAAAAAAAAGGTGCATATATGTATATGAATAAAATATATTAATATGCATATAAATCTGTATAATGAATATGCATATGCATATCCATAAATATGCATAATGATTGAAAAATGCAAAAAAATGATGCTTAATGAGTATATTTTATGCATAAATAGAAATATGCAATATGAATTCATATTGCATACAAATAACACTGGCGAACCAACTTGACCAAAACTCATACTAAATTTTCATTCTGGACTAAAGGTGTGAGGGAAGGAAGAACAACAGTCCAATGTTAGAAAAATGCTACATGCACTCATTTTGTAGCAGAGCAAATGAGAAGTGCTGAACTATGGTTGGTGCCCATAATTTAGTATGATATCATAATTTTATTTAATTGTTTTCAATATTGAAAAGACTTTAGGTCGGTTGGTATGGATCT
This sequence comes from Hemileia vastatrix, assembly GCA_030280995.1. Taxonomy (NCBI): domain Eukaryota; kingdom Fungi; phylum Basidiomycota; class Pucciniomycetes; order Pucciniales; family Zaghouaniaceae; genus Hemileia; species Hemileia vastatrix. The sequence continues at coordinate 4,583,776 of JASXTE010000011.1, forward strand.
AGCTGTGCCAGGGTCTAATCTAATTATTTTAACAATTTCTTAATAATTAATGGGTTTTAATACAAAAACAGGTTGTATTTTTTGTGGGATATTTGATATTATAAGGTCTTTTGTAAAAAAAACTTATATTGTTCAAAAATATTCCTGAATCAGATGTGGGATAATCACTACAAAAAATTGTAGTACTGTGGACAATAAAATATATGCACAAGCAGTAAAGAAAGGACTGAGTGAACCCTTTTTGTGCAGTGGGAATCAATAGAGTGGAATTGTGTATGAAAAATATAATTCATTATTACCATTTTATTTAATCAAAAAATTTATAATATTAAAAAGAACTATTGATTAATTGGTATTTGACCTTTGTGCCTCACTCATATTTATCACTTGATTGATTTTTTGTCACCATTAAGTTATTAATATTATAAGTATAGCAAAAACTCATGTGCCCAACGCATACCGGGTGATGTTACACCTTTTATAATATTATTAAATAAAGGTAAAAAAATATAAAAATGATTTGTTTTACAAAAAATAAATTGATATCCAAAAGCAATATGAGGGATAAAAAGGTAAATTAAAGGGATCAATTATGAAATAAAAAATTAAAGTAAAATTCCTGCCATCAAGAGCAAGTAGACATGATGGGGTGAACGCCCACCAGTGGCACTAAAATTGGACTATAATTTCTTTTTTGTAAAAATAAAAAAAAATCCACTTGAGCTTTACCAAAACTTCAGGATGACAATTTTGTCATATCAAACAACTTCTAGTGCAATTATTGAAGAAAAATTCATTTTCATTGCAATAGAGAGAATTGATCACATCAGACTGCATGTGACAAAAAGTGTCCAGCACAAGTTCAGCCAAACTTGTGCTGGACACTTTTATGATGGAGAGTAGCTAGGGTGGAATTTTTCTTCAGTTCATCAGGTATTTCTTATAAACATGTCCACTGGTATTTGATCTTTGTGCCTCACTCATGTTTATCATTTGAATGATTTTTTGTCACCATTATGTTATTAATATTATAAGTATAGCAAAAACTCGTGTGCCCAATGCATACTGGGTGATGTTACACCTTTTTTAATATTATTAAATAAAGGTAAAAAAATATGAAAATGATTTGTTTTACAAAAAATAAATTGATATACAAAAGCAATATGAGGGATAAAAAGGTAAAATTAAAGGAAGAAAATATGAAATAAAAAATTAAAATAAAATTACTGCCATCAAGAGCAAGTAGATATGTTGGGGTGAACACTCACCAGTGGCACTAAACTTGGACTATAATTGCTTTTTTGAAAAACAAAAAAGTGCTAATCTGAGGTTTAACAAAACTTCAGCAGAACCATTTAGCCATATCAAACAACTTCTAGTGCAATGATTGAGAGAGAATCAATCACACCAGACTGCATGTGACCAAAAGTGTCAAGCACAAGTTCAGCTGAACCTGTGCTGGACACATTTATGACGGAGAGTAGCTAGGGTAGAATTTTTCTTCAGTTAATCTGGTATTTCTTATAAAAATGTCCATTGGTACTTGATCTTTGTGCCTCACTCATATATATCATTTGATTAATTTATTGTCACCAATATATTATTAATATTATAAGTATAGAAAAAACTCATGTGCCAAATGCATACCAGGTGTTGTTACACCTTCTACAATATTATGAAATAAAAGTAGAAAAATATGAAAATGATTAGCTTTACAATAATTTAAATAGATATTAAAAAAAAGAGAAATGAAAAAGTAAAATCAATCTCAAAGAGATCAATTATGAAATACAAAATACCAGTAAAATTCTTGCTCTCAAGATCCAGTAGAAGTGTTGAAACAAATGGGAGCCATCAGTGCTAAATTTTAATAAGTGACCTTTTTTTATAAAGATAAAAAATTGTACACCTGAGGTTGGGAAGAACGACAGGTGGATGATTCAGCTAAACAAAACTACTTGTAGTGAAGTTTAATAAAAAAAAGTTTTTTGTTGCCATAGAGAGAATTGATCCCATCTGACTGCACGTGACCAAACATGTCCAGCACAAGCTTGGCCAAACTTGTGCTGGACACTTTTATGATGAAGAGTATCTTGGGTGGAAATTTTCTTCAGTTCCTTCATCTTGTATTTCTCATAAACATGTCTACTGGTATTTGATCAGTCTGTATCTTTCATATTTATCATCCGATAAATATTTTATCACCATTATATTATTAATGTTATTAGTATAGCAAAAACTTGTGTGCCAAATGCATACCATGTGAAGTTATACCTTCAATAATTTTTCAAAATAGATGTAAATAAATATGGAAAGGATTAGTTTCACAAAAATTAAATAGAAATTTTAAAGTAAAAAGAAGAATAAAAGAGTAAAATAAAAATCAAAGAGCTCAAATATGAAAAAAATACTAGTAAAATTCCTGCTATCAAGAGCCAGTAGAGGTGTTAAAGCAAATTGGAGCCTTCAGGGCTTAATTTTTATAAGTGACCTTTTCTTTAAAGATAAAAAATTATACACCTGATATTGGGCAGAACAGCAGGTGGATGATTCAGCTAAACCAAACTACTTCTAGTGAAATTTGATAACAATTTTTTTTTGTTGCCATACAGAGAATTGATCCCATCTGACTGCACATGACCAAAAGTGTCCAGCACAAGTTCAGCCGAACTTGTGCTGGACACTTCTATGATGGAGAGTAGCTGGGTTAGAATTTTTCTTCAGTTCATCTGGTATTTCTTACAAACATGTCTACTGGTATTTTATCTTTGTGCCTCACTCATACATATTGTTTGATTAATTTTTTTTCTTAATTATATTATTAATTATATAAGTATAGCAAAAAATTGTGTGCCAAATGCATACTGAGTGATTTTACACCTTTTATAATATTATTAAATAAATGTATAAAAATATTAAAATAATTTATTTTCAAAATTATTAATTGATATCCAAAAGCAATATGAGGAATAAAAAATTAAGTTAAAGGGATCAAATATGAAAAAAGAAATCCAAGTATTATTCCTAATATCAAAGGCCAGTAGAGATGTTGAAGCAAATAAGAGCCATCAGGGATAAATTGTACTAAATTGACTGTTTTTTAAAGATAAAAAATTGTGTACCTGTGGTTTGGATGAACTCTAGGTGGATAATTAAGCTATATTAAACTACATCTAGTGAATTTTCTTATCAAATAATTTTTTTCATTGCCATAGAGAGAATTGATCCCATCTGACTGCACCTAACCAAAAGTGTCCAGCACAAGTTTGGCCAAACTTGTGCTGCAAACTTTTATGATGGAGAGTAGCTAGGGTGCAGGTCTTCTTCAGTGCAACTGTTATTTTTTTAAAACATGTCAACTGGTATTTGATCTTTCTGTGTTATTCATATTTTATTATCTGATTAATTTTTTGTCATTAGAATATTATTAATTTTATTAGTATAGAAAAAACTTGTGCGCCAAATGCATGCCATGTTATATTACCCCTTTTATAATATTATTAAAAAATGTTAAAAAAATATGAAAATGATATTTTTTCCAAAATTATAAATTAATATCCAAATGTAACATGAGTGATAAAAAAGTAAATTAAAAGAGATCAAATATGAAAAAGAAAATTCAAGGAAAATTCCTGCCTTCAAGATCCAGTAGAGGTGTTGAAACAAATGAATGCCATCAGGGCTAAATTTGATAAAATTTAATTTTTTTTAAAGATAAAAAAAATTTTAACCTGAGGTTTGGAAAAACTCAAGGTGGATAATTCAGACATACCAAACTACTTCTAATGTAATTATTTAGCATTTTTTTAATTTAATTTCCACAGAGAGAATTGATCCCATCTGACTGCACCTTAACAAAAGTGTCCGGCACAAGTTTGGCCAAACTTGTGCTGGACACTTTTATGATGGAGAGTAGCTAGGGTGGAGGTGTTTCTCAGTACATCAGTTTTTTGTTTTTCACATTTCTATTGGTTTTTTAACTTTTTTTTATCATTCATATTTATCTTAGAATTAATTTTTTGTCACCATATATATTATTAATGTTTCTAGTATAGCAAAAACCTGCACACCAAATGCAAAATTGGTGATGTTACACCTTTAATAATATTATTATATAAAGTTAAAAAAATATGATTATGTTTAGCTTTTAAAAAAATAAATTGATATTTAAAATTGAAAAGAGTAATAGAAAAGTAAAATAAAAATAAATGGGATCAAATACAAAATAAAAAATACAAGTAAAATTTTACTATCAAGAGCCAGAAGTGGTTTTGGGACAGTTGGGGACCCCTAGGTCAAGACTTGGTCTAAACTTACTTTTATGTATAGCTAACAAATTTTGAGCTGAGGTTTGGACAGACTTCCAGGGGACAATTTTACAATATTAATCATTCTTTACTTCAATAATTGAGTGAAATATCATTTTCATTTCCATAGAGAGAATTTATATCATATGACTTCATGCAACCAAAAGTGTCCAGCACAAGTTTGGCTGAACTTGTGCTGGATAATTTTATAATTGAGAGTAGGCATACAGAAAATCTTCTTAAACTCAAAAAGGATTTCTTATAAACATTTCCACTGGTATTTGATCTTTCTGTGTCATTTAAATTTACCATTTGATTAATTTTTTGTCATCATTATATTATTAACGTTATTACTATAGTAATAACTTGTGTGAAAAATGCATACCAGTTGGTGTTCCACCTTTAATCATATATTATTAAATAAAGGTATAAGAGTATGAAAATTATTTATTTTAAAAATTAAAAATTGATATCCAAAGCAATATGATCAATAAAAAAGTAAAATAAAAGGGATAAAGTAAGAAAAAAAAATCTAAGGAAAATTCCCACTATCAATAACAAGTAGAGGTGTTAGATCAAATGTGCACCACCAGGGCTAAACTTGGACTATATTTTCTTTTTTGTTAAACCAAAGAAAGTGTCCTGATGAGTTTTGAAAAATCATAAGGAGGACATTTTTTCAATATCAAACTACTTATTGTGCAATGATTGAGCAAAATGTCATTTTCATTTCCATAGAGTAAATTTATCCCATCTGACTGCATGCAACCAAAAGTGTCCAGCACAAGTTTGGCCAAACTTATGCTGGACACTTTTATGATGGTGAGTATCTAGGGTGCAGGTCTTCTTCAGTTCATCAGGTATTCCTTATAACCAAATCCACTTGTATATGATCTTTCTGTGTCATTCATATTTATCATTTGATTCATTGTTTTTCACCATTATACTATTAATTTTATTAGTATTGAAAAAAATTATATGCCAAATGCATACTGGGAGACGCTACATCTTCAATAATCTTATTAAATAAAAGTAAAAAAAATATGAAAAGTATTAGTTTTACAATAAATAATTTGATATTTGAAAGGAAAAAGAGGAATAAAAAATTAAAATAAAAGTGATTAAATATGAAATCAAACATTCAAATAAAATTTCTTCCATCAAAGAAAATTTAAGTTTTCAGACCAAATTTGCACCACCAGTTCTAGATTTGGAATATATTTTCATTTTTTTTAATTAATAAAAGTGTACACCTGAGGTTTTCCAAAAAATCAGGAGGATAGTATAGCAGTATAAAACTACTTCTTGTGCAATGATTGAGCAAAAATTCATTTTAACTTCCATTGACTAAATTTATCCCATCTGACTGCATGCAACCAAAAGTCTCCAGCACAAGTTTGGCCAAACTTATGCTGGACACTTTTATGATGGTGAGTATCTAGGGTGCAGGTCTTCTTCAGTTCATCAGGTATTCCTTATAACCAAATCCACTTGTATATGATCTTTCTGTGTCATTCATATTTATCATTTGATTCATTGTTTTTCACCATTATACTATTAATGTTATTAGTATTGAAAAAAATTATATGCCAAATGCATACTGGGAGATGCTACATCTTCAATAATCTTATTAAATAAAAGTAAAAAAAATATGAAAAGTATTAGTTTTACAATAAATAATTTGATATTTGAAAGGAAAAAGAGGAATAAAAAATTAAAATAAAAGTGATTAAATATGAAATCAAACATTCAAATAAAATTTCTTCCATCAAAGAAAATTTAAGTTTTCAGACCAAATTTGCACCACCAGTTCTAGATTTGGAATATATTTTCATTTTTTTAATTAATAAAAGTGTACACCTGAGGTTTTACAAAAAATCAGGAGGATAGTATAGCAGTATAAAACTACTTCTTGTGCAATGATTGAGCAAAAATTCATTTTAACTTCCATTGACTAAATTTATCCCATCTGACTGCATGCAACCAAAAGTGTCCAGCACAAGCTCAGCTGAACTTGTGCTGGACATTTTTATGATGGAGAGTAGCTAGGGTGCAAGTCTTCTTCAGTTAATCTTATATTCATTTTAAAAATTTCTATGGGTATTTGATCTTTCTGTGTCATCCATATTTATTATCTGATTATTTTTAGTCACCATTATATTATTAATGTTTTTAGTACAGAAAAAACATGGGTACTGAATGTACACTGTGTGATTTTACAACTTTAATAATATTATATAATAAATGTAAAAAAATGTGAAAGTAATCAGTTTTACCAAAATAAAATTGATATTTAAAAGCTAAAGGATAAATAAAAGGGTAAAATTAAAATTAAAGAGATCAAACATGAAATAAAGATATTAATTATACTTTCTTCTATAATGAGCCAGTAGAGGATTCAGAAAAAATGGGCACCATCATAGATTAACATGGATCAAATTTACTTTTTACCGAAGTAAAAAATTGTCTACCTTAGGTTTGGACAAACTTCAGGGGGACGATTTGTCCATATAGAACTACTTTCAGTGCAATGATGGAGTGATCATTCAGTCTCATTTCCATAAAAAGAATTGATTTCATCTGACGGCATGCAACCAAAAGTGTCCAGCACAAGTTTGGCCAAACTTGTGCTGGACACTTTTATCATGGAGATTAGCCAGGGTGCAAGTCATTTTAAATCATCTGGAATTTCTTATAAACATGTCCACTGTTATTAAATCTTTGTGACTCACTCATATTTATCAATTGATTAATTTTTTGTCACCATTATATTATTAATATTATCAGTATAGAAAAAACATGTGTGCCAAATGAATACTGGGTGATGCTAAACCTTTTATAATGTTATTAAATAAAGGTAAAAAAATATGAAAATTATTTATTTTACAAAAAAGAAACTTCTATCCGAATCAATATGAGAGGAATAAAGTAAAATAAAAGAAATAAAAGATGAAAATTAAAATCCAAGTTAAATTCCTGCCATAAACAGAAAAAAGAGATGTTGAATCAAATTAGCACAATCAGGGATAAACTTGCACTAAATTTTATTTTTTGTAAAAATAAAAAAAAATCCACTTGAGCTTTACCAAAACTCCAGCATGAAAATTTTTCCATATCAAACTACTTCTAGTGTAATTTTTTATAAAAAATTTATCTTCATTTCCATAGAGAGAATTGCTCCCATCTGACTGCACCTGACCATAAGTGTCCAGCACAAGTTTGGCCAAAATTGTGCTGGACACTTTTATGATGGAGAGTAGCTAGGGTAGAATTTTTCTTCATTTCATCTAGTATTTCTTATAAACATGTCTACTAGTATTTTATCTTTTTTCCTCACTCATAAATATCATTTGATTAATTTTTGGTTGCCATTATATTATTAATTTTATAAGTATAGAAAAAACTCATGTGTCAAATGCATACCAGGTGATGTTATGCCATTTATAATATTATTAAATAAATGTATAAAAATATGATAATAGTTTATTTTAAAAATTATTAATTGATATCCAAAAGAAATATTAGGAATAAAAAATTAAGTTAAAGGGATCAAATATGAAAAAAGAAATCCAATTAATATTCCTACTATCAAAGGCCAGTAGAGGTGTTGAAGCAAATGAGAGCCATCAGGGATAAATTGTACTAAATTGACTTTTTTTTAAAGATAAAAAATTGTGCACCTGTGGTTTGGATGAACTCTAGGTAGAAAATTTGGGTATGTAAAACTACTTCTAGTGAAGTTTTTTATCAAATAATTTTTTTAATTGCCATAGCAAGAATTGATCTCATATGACTGCACCTGACCAAAGGTGTCCAGCACAAGTTCGGCCGAACTTGTGCTGGACACTTTTATGATGGAGAGTAGCTTGGGTGGAAATTTTCTTCAGTTCCTTCATCTTGTATTTCTCATAAACATGTCTACTGGTATTTGATCAGTCTGTGTCTTTCATATTTATCATTCAATTAATATTTTATTGCTATTATATTATTAATGTTATTAGTTTAGCAAAAACTTGTGTGCCAAATGCATACCATGTGAAGTTATACCTTCAATAATTTTTTAAAATAGATGTAAATAAATATGGAAAGGATTAGTTTTACAAAAATTAAATAGAAATTTAAAAGTATTAAAGGGATAAAAAGAAATAGGTTGAATAAAAGGGATTTTATATGAAATTAAAAATTCAAGCTAAATGCCTACTTTCAAGGCTCAGAAGAGGTGTTGGATAAAATGGGCATCATCAGGAATAAAATTGTACTTAATTTGATTTTTTTCCAATATTTAGTTGGAAACATTGTCTATATCAAATTACTTCTAGTACCATGATTGACCAAATTAAATCCTCATTTCCATATGCAGAATTGATCCTATATGGCTGGACCAGGCCAAAGGTGTCAACCACAAGTTTGAGAATTCTTCTGGTGGACAGTTTTATGATGGACAGTAGTAGGGTACAAGTCTTCTCTAGTTTATCTCGTATTCCTCATAAACATTTTCAACTTATTTATGGCCAAAAATCAGGCGGAAAGTTTGTCCATATCAAATTACTTTTAATGCCATGATTGACTAAAAATTGATTCTCATTGCCATATAGAGAGTTGATCCCATATGACTAGATCTGGCAAAATTGTCACCACAATTTTTGATAAACTTAAGCTTGAAAATTTTATGATGGAAAGTAATTGCAAGTCTTCTTCATTTCATCAAGTAATCCTCATAAAAATTTCCACCTGTATTTTGGCCAAACTTCAGGTGGAAACTTTGGCCATATTAAATTAATTCTAGTTCCATGTTTATAAAAAACTGATACTTATTGCCATATATAGATATTAAACCCATCAGAATGTGCCTTTCCGAAAGTCTCTACCTGAATTATGGCTAAACCTCAGTTAGACACTATTGTGATGCAGAGTAGCTAGGGCAAAAGTATTCTTCAGTTAATTTGGTATTCATAATAAATTTATCCTCCTGAAGTTTAGCCTAACTTCAGGTGGAAAATTTCGGAAAGCACCAGTTAGTCACTATCCATCAAAAAAGTGTTCACCAAAATTTTGGCTAAACTTGTGGTGGACCCCTTTGATCAGCCACAGTCAGATGAGATCAACTCTTTAGATGGAAATGAGGATGATGTTTTGGTCAATCATGGAAATAGAAGTAGTTTGATGTGGCCAAATTACCCCCCTGAAGGTCAGACAAACCTCACAATGACACTTTTTAGCAGGGAGTAACTGAGAAAAATTTATTTATCAGAAGTAAAATCTTTTATTGGATAGATGTAAAGGTTTCATACTTGTGTATTATGGTCAGTATTAATTTTGAAAGTGTCTGTCCAAGAAATTTCATTGCCCATCATGACACATTTTTTTTAAATGTTTCCAACTGTGTAATACAGTATTAAGGTGTCACATAATATAATTAAGTTCTATTAAGCTCCCTCCTATGATGCCTAAATTTATAATTTAATATCTTACATAATAATTTTTTTTATATAAATTCATCAATATTTTATTTTATTATCAAATTTAATAGAGAAAGTATCCTGAATTATTATATATGCATAAGATTAGGTTAGATCAATTTGTGCTCAACAGAGGACCAAAATCAAGTTCTGGAGGATCAACTTGTGCATAATTTGGAATCAGTTGATATTCTGTCTATAATCAATCTGAGAATAAATGTAAATCTAACTCTAATTGACTTATGTTTATAAAGTATTCATATACCTGTCATAATTAAGGGACACTCTAAATTTCAAGAGAGGGGATTGCTAGCAATTCACCCCTAGATTTCCTGTGGTGATGATAACAAAAAATCAGAAGACTTTCTGGGATGGCCCCCTGACCCTTCAAAGGGCAAGAGGCCAATACTTTAGGGCCTGCATTCTGATATCTTCTTATCTGAATAATTTTTCCTTCCATTCAATGTGCAGGTTATATTGTTCCATCCATGTCATCCCCAGTACCATGTCATAATGGTACTTCAGGTTTGTCATACATGCCTTGAATTGAGACTCCCTTATTTTGCAAAAAATTTGCAAAAAGCCTTCTCTCTTGCTTATCCTTTCCCACCTGGGAGTCCATCAAACATAATTAGATGCCTAAGTCAGTCCAATTTTTATTTTTTTATGATTTCTTTGTAAATTTTTTTTGAAAATAAAGCAGTCTGTGACCCCACAGTCCATCAGGGCTTGTAAATTTTTTGTGGCGTCAAGGGTTATTAAAGGAAAATTTAGTATAATACAATTATCATTTACTTCAATTGGCTTACATTCTGATAATTCTTCTACTAAATCTGTTATAACCTTTCCCTCTAATATACTTAAGGATGGCCCAGTCTTCACTGCCAAGTGCTGTTTTTTACCTGCACCTTTCTGGTGCTACCCTCCACTCCACTAAACCTTATTTTCCCCCTACACTCTCTTGCCAGATGAAAACTACTTCTACATTGGAGGCACAGCCCTTAGTTCATATGCATCTGGAATTACTCATCAGATAGCCTTGTTCTCCCACTAGCTCTGCATCAATATCCATGGCATTTGGGTCCCTGGAGCTGGCCCTGCTTGATGATGCATAGTTTTGCCACTGATGAGCACCATTCCAACCATCCATTTTCTGATGTTTAAACTTTTTATCAGTTTAGATAGCCAGCTCCACAAGCATTTGGAGAGATATTTGGAAAGGATGAGTGATTAAGGAATTTCTGATTCTTGTTGAGAGCCCATTCCTGGCGTGAAACATGAGCACCCCTTCTCCTCATTTTGTGATGTAGCTGGTGCAGCCCTGGAATTCTGACATGTACTTGGGCACTGAATGTTTTTGGAATAATTCTTTTTATAAATCTTCTGATTTTGTGGCCACATCAGTATCACCAAAAGCTAGCTCAAATGCTTCCATGAGTTGGCAGAAAGCTGTTTTGGTATTGGCACCTTCAAGAAGTTCTTTTGTATATGGCCTTTTCCAGCATGCTGCCATGTCTGTGAGGTTAAATATTTCAAATTCAATTTTTATTGCTTATCTGGTAACTGATGGCCATCAAGCAGGAAATGGAGGCTTACCTGCAAAGCATACTTATCTGCCCAGGGGCCTCATTTTCTATTGAAGGTTTCTGGAGCTGCATTATTTGGGCCTTTGATGAGTGGAGCTAGTGTGGTTGACAGTGCCTGTGATTCAGCTTCAGAAGCATCCAAACTGGCCTCTTTGGGGCCACTATATGAGGGTTTTTCTTCTGCTAGATGTTCCATGTGTCTAGAATTCTGTTCTTGCAAGCATTCCATCTGCTCTTGAATTGCAGCAAGGAGAGCTGCATTGGATTGACCTGGGGGGTTCATGATTCTTTTGTAGTGCTCCAGTTATAGATTGGAAAAAAGGTTAGAACCTAAGAGGGAAGAATACTACTAGCACTGATGCTAGCCTAATATGGACTGAATATGCTACTTGAGCAGTGAGACTAACCAGACTGACTATTCTGGGAATACCAAAAGTGAGAGGGGAATGACTATTCCAATACAGAAGTTAGACTAAGAAGTAACTGGATTACTATATAAGTTGTCCAATGAGTAGTAACCCATAGCACTTACCCCTTAAGACCCCCTTATTCAATATTCCCTTCCCCACCTTTTAGGGGTTATCAATGTTCAGTTATCCGCAATTAAATTAATTGTGGATAAAAATCCTTATACCCAAATTATCTTCCGCAATTATTTTTGCTAATAATTGGGTTATCAGACACTTTATGTGTCAATGTTCACCTCTTATCCGACATTTTTCTACTCAATTTTTCATACTCACATCTTGGACAAATATCTGTCATAACTAAATGTTGCACAATTTTCTGCCATAACCACATCTTGGACTACTCTCTTGATATGGCTTCTACCTTGCTGCGCACTCCTATTCTCATTCTATCCTGTTCATTCTATCTGCTCAGAATTTCTCCCCATTTCATCTATTTTATTATGCTCCTTTTCATCTCACTCTCTCATCTTCTTGTTTCTGCTCCTTTTCATCTTGCTATCTCATCTGCTTGTTTCTGCTTCTTTTCATCTTTAATTATCTTAACATGCCTTGTCGTCATAGATCTTCTCAATGGCAGCCATCACCCAGTTGCTCTTCAAATCCCACTACTCCCTCTTTCTCCCTCTCTGATGAGGAATCCTAACCGTTCAACTAAAAAAAGATGATCATCTCATTATTATCAACTAACTAAAAATAAAAACTAATTATTATTCTTGTTTTGGTACTGATAATGCAACTAAAGTAGGAAGGTCCCCTGCATCAAAAGTCAATGTCTATCTTCTAATGTAAAATGAATTAAGAAATAAGACTAAGGGAAGAATAGATATTTTACCAAAACAGATGTCTGAATGCTTCAAGAATTATTGAGCCAAATACAAGAAGGAAAAGACTCTTTCATATTCTACTGTTTTTGGTATTACTGACCTTGATATCAGTAAGGGCATCAAATCCATAGACAATAAACATAATTCTTTATGTCCTTACTTTAAAGAGATGGATGCTATTTTTGGAGAGCAAGCTGATGTCAATCCTTCAAACATGTTTGATGGTGAAGTTTCTATCTCCAAAACATGATGTCAAAAGAAATCTTTTTCCTTCTTCTTCTACTCAATCCTCCCCTCATTTGACTTACACAAATCAAGATATCTTTTCAATAAATCCTTATGGCAATATAAACCAACCTGATCTAACTAAAGTATATTTTTTCTTCTATCTTACCGATTATTTTTTCTATTTACATTTTCTTATTTCTAAATAGGCTGAAGATCAAAAGCAGTAGCCACAATCAACTGAGTCAGAAGCCAGCAACAATGATGATGAGGAAAATGTGAACTTGAAAAAAAAGTGAAGGGCTTCAAGTAGTCTAATTTTCCACTCTCAAAGAAGAAGAAAAAGTGATACTTCATCTCAAACCCCTTTTTCTTCTGTCAAAGAATTTTTGGAGAAAAATGATGTTGGTAAGTGATACCAAACCTCTTAATATTCTACTCTGCTTTTCTTCTACTTTATGTTAATATTTCTTATTACTGTAGAACAAGTTGAAATTGCTAAAGAGACTCTAAATTTTGAAAAGAAAAAATACAAGCTCTCTTTAAGGAGGGATGACAGAGCACATGATTTGGAAGAGATGAAGTTTGGACTCTCTTTACGGAAGGATGATAAGACACAAGTCTTTGAGAAGAGGAAGTATGAACTCTTTTTATGGAAGGATTATAGGGCACAAGACTTGGAGGAGAAGAAATTAGAGTTATATCTAAGTATTGAAAAATCAAAGAAAGAGGAGAAATCACTTGAGCATCAAAACCTCATGTAAAAGATGAAATATAAGCTTGATTGTAAAGAAGATTCCAAAAAGAAAGATTTCTTGATAGAATGTGTCAAAGCTAATATATCTGTTGAGGAAATTTAAAGTTTAAAGAAATTGTTCAATGACTAGTTTGTTTTATTTCTCTCACACTTCAACTGTTCATAATTAATTGTACATAAATATTTTCTTAATTTCCTGTATTTCTTTACTCTATCCATTTTTAGTTGAATTTTCATATCTTAATATTATAAATTCTCTTTCAAATAAATTTTTCAAGAATTTTTAATTTTAAAAATTCTTTTTTAGTTAAAATTTTCAAGTCACATTTGAATTTTTTCCAATCCCACACCTGCATTTTATTGAACCAAGGGGCTGGTATCACCAAAATTCTTTCAAGTAAAGAAGTTTGCAAGTCTTACATATAATTTTGGCAATACCTCCCCCTAAATTTTATTGATGTAAGGGATGGGTATCACCAAAATTTCAAGTCAATTTTTTTTTGTAAGTCTCATATGAAAACTTGGCAATACCCTCCCCTGCATTTTATTGAAGCAAGGGGTGGGTATCACTAAAATTTTTCAAAGTCATCAATTTCACATGTCAGATTTGAAAATTAGGCAATACCCCCCTCCTGTATTTTATTGAATTAAGGGAATGGTATCACCAAGTTTTCAAGTCAAAACTTTTTTTAAAGTCTGATATGAAAATTTGGCAATGCTCCCCCCTGTATTTTATTGAATTAAGGAAAGGGTATCATCAAATTTTCAAGTCAAGTTTTTTTTAAAGTTTGATATGAAAATTTGGGAATACCACCCCCCTGCAATTTATTGAATCAAAGAAATCAAATGGAAAAAAAAATTAAAATTGAAAATTTCTACAACCAATTATTTTCACCAGTCCCAATCAAGTTTTCCTATTTTTTATAATAGCAATTAGAATGACCTAAGGCCAGATGCACCATTATATAAAAACAGTAATCTATCTTGATGTAACTTTAACATATAATTGTAAGAGACAAATCCAAAATTAAATGAAAAAAATTTAAATTTAAAATTTCTACAACCAGTTATTTTCACCAGTCCCAATCAAGTTTTACTATTATATAAAATATCCATTAGAACAACCTAAGGCCAGATGAACCATTATATAAAAACAATAAACTATCTTGATGTAACTTTAAAAAATAATTGGAAGAGACAAATCCAAAATTGAATGAAAAAATATTAAAATTGAAAATTTCTACAACCAGTTATTTTCACCAGCCCCAATCAAGTTTTCCTATTTTATATAATAGCCATTAGAACAACCTAAGGCCAGATGCACCATTATATAAAAACAGTAATCTATCTTGATGTAACTTTAAAATATAATTGGAAGAGAAAATCCAAAATTAAATGAAAAAAAAATTGAAGTTTAAAATTTCTACAACCAGTTATTTTCACCAGTCCCAACCAAGTTTTCCTATTTTATATAATATCCATAAGAACAACCTCAGGCTAGATGCAACATTATATAAAAATAGTAATCTATCTTGATGTAAATTTAAAATATAATTGGAAGAGACAAATCCAAAATTAAATGAAAAAAAAAATTAAAATTGAAAATTTCTACAACCAATTATTTTCACCAGTCCCAATCAAGTTTTCCTATTTTATATAATAGCCATTAGAATAACCTAAGGCCAGATGCACCATTATATAAAAAAAGTATTCTATCTTGATGTAACTTTAAATAATAATTGGGAGAGAAAAATCCAAAATTAAATGAAAAAAAATTAAAATGGATAAATAAAATTGAAAAAAAGGAAAATAAAAAGTGAAATTTAAAAAAAAAAAACATAAAATTTAAAAAAAAAATTAATAAAAGAGAAAAAAAAAGAAAAAAATATTTGAAAAAAATAGACCAATTTGGTAAACCAGATTCTAAAGCAAGTTGATGGTTTTTTCAAAAAGTTTGAATACATAATTTTTTAAATCAATTTGCCAAGAAAATATTAAATGATACTAAAGAATTCCATTGTTTCAGATCTTCTTCCATTTGCTCCAGTTTCAAATTTCTCAATAAAGAATATATTCCTGAAATATATGGAAAAAGAAGAAAAATAAATATTATTTAACACTTTCAATTTAAAAAATTTAATCTAAAACTAAACAGCATACACAGCTGAGGTCCAGTATAACTCTTTTGAATTTAGTTTACAAGTATGGCTTTGGAAGAAAAAATATTTGCCTGTAAGATATAGATATAATTATCATTATTATGGTGTATAGATTTCATAGTGCGGACACATAGAATGACATAAATGCTGACCTACAAAAAACCAAGCAAGAGCAAGAAAAGTAAGTCAATCTGGGAGAAGCCAGATTTTGTGGTCCCAGGTTCTGGATCCAATGAGTCAAGTGGCATCTTTGATATGAGCTTTTTTGGCAGGGCTAGACTCCAGCTCATTGATAGATTCACTGAGTTAGAATAAGGGAAAATATATTCAAGTATCTAAGCATGAAGAAGATAAAAAAATCAAAACTTAATGCATAAATTACAGACCAGGTTGGAATGAGAGCCAAATAAAATGAACAGGGAAATGAAATCAAAACATGGATAATATGTACAATGATAAAAATCAACTAAAGTCATTTTATGGCTCAATAATTGCAAGAGAGAATGTCAATTCTACTATTTAGAGATTATTTCAAGGTTGTGAAAAGTTGGAGGTAGCCAAAAGCTGGTAGTGCTAGTGGAGGTGGTGGTGGAAAAGAGGAGGTGGGAGTGGTGGTGGCAAAAAGGAGGAGGAGGTGGAGGTGGTGGTGGAAAAGTGGAGTAGGAGGTGGTGGTGGTGGTGGCAAGGAGGAGGTGGTGGTGGTGGTTGGGAGGAAGAGGTGGTGGTGGTGGTGGTGGTGGTGGTGGTGGTGGAAAGTAGGGGGAGGAGGTGGTGGTGGTGGCAAGGAGGAGGTGGTGGTGGTGGTGGCAAGGAGGTGGAGGTGGCGGGGAGGAAGAGTTGGAGGTGGTGGTGGTGGTGAGGAGGTGGAGGTGGTGGTGGTGGTGGCGAGGAGGAGGGGGTGGTGGTGGTGGTGGTGGTGGTGGCAAGATGGTGTTAGTGGTGGTAGTGGTGGTGGTGTTGGCAAGGAGGAGGAGGAAGAGGTGGTGGTGGTGGTGGAAAGGAGGAGGGGGAGGTGGTGGTGGTGGTGGAGGTGGTGGCAAGGAGTAGGTGGTGGTAGTAGTGAATAAAATAGCATAAATGCACTAAACAGAGGGGCAAAAAATGATAAAAAATGAGCAAGAAAACATGAAAGGCATGTTCAGAGACACTTAGCACTGTTTCAGGACACATGTGGCTGTAGAAGAAAATTTTCATCTGTGCTTTGTGATTTTCAAGGCCAATTTTTGACTTGCAATTGGTTGTTGCAGGACAGCCTGAAACAGCACTTTTACACGTAGTGTAACACTGCTTATCTGAATTGGAAGCATTTTACTTTTTTGAAGATGATCCCAAAGGTAGAGTCTGTCAGGTAAGGTTAGTTTTTTTCCACATATGAATCCAATGGAGTATGAACTAGGTTTTCCTAGATTAAAAGATAACTTGTGCAGATGTAGTGTTGTGTCTTGAAGTTTACCAAATGGGTTAGGAGAAGATACTTCTATATAAGTTGGTAAGTGGATACTGGTCCATTCTTATCCATATGCATGAATGTTTTCAAACCCATTGAGAACTGTTATGAAAGATAGGATGTTTGGAGATGAGTTGATAAAGTTTGAAGAAAGAATTTGGAGATGTCTGAAATACTTGAGTGAAGTTTAGTTGAGGAATGTTGAGAATGGAGCGGAGATCATATCTGATATCATGATGAAGATTTTGCCCCCTTGGGTTTATGTAACACTTTTTGGAAAGAAAAGAAATATAGGCTAAAGAATCTTCCAAATCAGAGTCTATTTTTTAGTAAAGAACTAAAAGTAAAGCAATAGAATTCATAGTTGAGTGAAGTAGCTGCCTAGTAGAGAGGTGTTTCATAGTTGTTGTTGAATGAGGGAATTGGGAATTCACTGCCAAATTTGCAGTTGGGGTGTGTAGATAGAAAAAAACTTCAAGTGTTTGCCACAAAAATTAAGTAGCATAGACTGAGGAAAGACTTAAGGATGGCATCAGAAATTCTACGTCATGTGACTTTTTTAAAAATACATCATGGATGTGATGAGTTTGGGATCAGGGATTAGGAATGGAAATTGGGATATGAGAGGTGGGATTATGCATTATCGTGGATTCCTTATCCACTAGCCCTGGGGCTAGTGGAAAAGAATCTTCTGCAATTAATAATGTCTGATCCGGTGAAAAAAATTCCTGATCTCTAATTGCAGATCCCTGAACATTGATACCCCCTAATATATGCACAGCACCCATAGAACTCCTCCTCCTTGCTTCTCAACTCAAATCCTAACAGTATATAGCTTATTTCACTTATGTATACATATTTTAACACTCACTTATTGTCCCTATGTCTAATACATTTATCTAGCATTTTTTATATGCTTGTTTTAGTGATTCCTGGAATATGCAGGCTGAATATAAATAATGATAATAATGAAGGTAATGCCTTTTTAATTGTTGACAACTTATTTCTCTTTATTCTTATTATAATCATTATTGTTATTTTCATTATTCTTTAGTCTTTTTATAACCAATTTTATGGTGATTATTGATATCAATATTATTTTCACTCTAAAAAGAGGTTAGATCCTTCAAGTAAATCATGGCTTAGATTTATTTTCAGGAGGTACTTTTTGGTAAATGCAAGTTTGTTTTTCTGGAGATTGATGTCATGGAAATCATTATCTTTTTTTCTTTTATTTTTCTCTATCTTAAATTCATATTTTACATGTTTCAAAATGATGGAGAACTTCCCCCAGAAGCATGATGGAAACTGGATCATTAGGATTCATTATTGAATCTATAATCAAGTTTTTGAAAATCCTAATCAATAAGGCTAATGTACAATATATTCTGATTTCATTATATAAAGGTCAAATGACTACTGGTTAAAGTTGGCTCTTGTGCTATAATTATTATCTAATAGTTTTTAATTACAGTGTCCCTGTGTTTCATTCTTCAAAAAAAAATTCAAGTTAAACCTATTGTCAGTGTATCTAGTATATAAGTATGATTTAATAGTATTTATTAATGGTCTTACTACTTATTTATAAATGATTTAGTGAATAAACCTCTTGGGAAGACTAATAAAACAGCTATACTCAAATAAAGCTCACAATACTTGGATTTAATGCATGCTAGTGGTGGAAAATAGATAAATAGAATATAGTTATAGCTTATATAATGATAATACTAATTTATAAAGGCTTTATAATATATTTCTAAATGATAATAGATGTGTTTAAATTTTTTATTGAATTTTAGTAAGTAAGTGATGATCAATAACACATCAAATCCCTCCTTACTTGTACCAAAATCCACTGGAGTGCACAGACCTTCAATCCAGATGATGTCACTGCTTTTCCCGGCAATTACAGCACTGTGAGGGCCCATATCCTCCCCATGGTGTCCACTTCAAGCATATTCAACACACAGACCTCCATTAAGGACCCTTTATCACAATTAATGATAACACAGACCCATACCATAAATAAAAAATCCAGATAAAAGCGGATACCATAAAGAAACAGGTAAAATAACTAATCCAAAAGAATAAAATGAAAACCAAAGCATATAAAGGAAACAAATTTAATTTCCAAGCCCCCAATAAAATCCCCAAGCATCCATATTAACCCAGCAATGACCTCCCAACCCATAAATCCGTGAATATCCATTCAAGGAAACAGATTAAGTTGTCCAAACTGAGTGCATGCACATGAAATAGATGTATATGCTTCTGTAGGCGTTGTGAATCCACTGAATACGTCCATAGGACCTAAAATAAGTAAAAAAAACAAAGGTTATATTCTATTAAGAGGCTAAAACCTACTTATAGACCTAAACATACATAATATACTGCATATTTCACTGAATATGAGATTTATGTATACATATAAGCTTATGTATGTCAATAATTACTTAATATCACTTAAGATAAATATATTATGACTCCATTAACACCTTAATAAGTATTATTAAGCAATGGATAAGCTATTTAAACTACTATAAGTTATATAATAGTGTAATAATTATATATATATGTATTATAACATATATATAAGTGTTTTAACCTTATTTTTAAGATATAAGCTTAATGTATTTAAGATTATCTTATTTTAGACATACGAATTACTCATTCCTGGAGATACCTAGGCTGACACTCTCTTACCCAAAAAAAACAATAAAAAAAATGTTAAGACATTTTAATTAATAAGTAAGGAGTGAATAGAAAAATAATTTTTAAAACTTTTATGTTACATATACTGAATAAAACAGTATTATTTTGATTTAAATTTTTTCAAGAGATTTTGAAGATCAGATATTTCATTTTCTGGAATCCACTGGTCATATTCACTTGATTTATTTTTAAATCTTAATAGATACTCAACTCCCTTTTCTTAAGTAAGGTGTCTCTTTTTAAGTATCTTTTTAATTTCTGCCTTTTCAACTATTTATTCAGGTTGCTGTTTATGCCTTCCTGATCTTCTTAGAAATAGAGCAGTATCATTAGAATGGTATGGTTTTATAAGAGAAATGGGAAACTTTGGATGTTTCTATCATATGGTGAATTTTGATTAACCTCAACAGCATTGTTACCAACCATCTTTTTAACTACAAATGGTCCAATGAATTGATCCTTCAATTTAACATTACCATTTAGATTGAAATTTAGTGTAGAAATAAGGACTTCATCTCCCTCTTTTAAAATTTGTTCTTTATTGGCTTTATCTTATCTTTTCTTCTCATACTCAAATGCCTTATTTATACATTCTTGAGCATGTTTTCTGCATAATTCTTGCATCTGAAGAAAAGACTTAGTACCTAGATGGATATTCAATCTAGGTAATTTATTAAGAGTTTTAGCAGGGGTATTAGGTACATAACCCAACCATAACTCAAATGGCTTTTTGCCTGTGACAGAATGTTCTGTACTGTTGTATGAAATTCTAAATCTGGGATAAGGGTTACCCAATCATGCATGAATTTTTCATCGTCTATAAAGTTTAGACCATAAGCACAATATCTTCTCATCATATCTTCTGAATTTTGTATCATTCTTTCTGCTAGCCCATCAGTTTGTGGATGGTGTGCTGTAGAAAGTTATAATTGACACCCTGAAACATCCATAAGTGATGTCCAGAGCTCAGAAGTAAATTTAGGATCTCCGTCTGAGCCCATTGCTTTGGGAAAACCTCTATATTTAACATTTGTGTCCACCATAAAAAACTATGTCCTTTGCAGAAACCTCTTTGTGGGTAGGAATGAACTTACACATTATTGTAAATCTATATACAATTAACCAGCAGGAGTTATAACTCTTATGCACTGCTATTGGAAAAACTTTTAAAAATTTCATGTTAATTATTTCCCATGGAGATTTTCGTTGCTCAATTTTTTGTAATAAGCCAGCTCTTTTTTCTGTTAATCTTTTAGATTTTTGACAAGAATCACACGTCTCAACATATTTTTGAACATCCTAAGACATGTTTATCTACCAAGCTGTGTTTTTTACTCTGGTTAATGTTTTATGGTAGTCAAAATGACCTTCTAAGATATCATCATGACATATACTTAACATTAACTCCTTCATTGAAGGGGAAATTACAATTACATTACTTAATTTTTTCCTGTAATATATAAAACCATCCTCAATAGAAAATTTTCCTTTTTCTAATGCCTCTTTATACTCATTTGGTAATGTTTTTATTAAAACATTCATTGAAGCATTAGACAGATAATTTAATATTGTAGTGAGTTTACTCAAGTCAGGATCTGAAGCATACATGTCAATAATTGATTTCATAAATTCATCCTCAAGATCTACAATATAAATGCCATAAATGTTAACAATCTCTGACTTAAGAACATAAGCAGGATTATCATCATTTTTAGGCAGAGGGACTCTAGATAACAAATCTACATTAGAGCATAAGGTTTGTGCTCTATGTGTAATAGTCATCCATCCTCTGTATTCTTGTACAGCTAATTGCCATCTAAACATGTGTCTATTAGGAGTTTTCATGTTTAAGAGTGACTTAACTGCACTACAGTCAGTTATTAACTCAAATTTTTGGTCTTCAAGGTAATAATATAGTTTCTCAAGAGCCCATACTACTGCCAAACATTCAAGCTGAGTAGCACCATATTTCAATTCACTACTTCTTAGAGTACGTGAAATATAGCAAATAACTACTTCTGACATTTTTCCTTCAATAAGTTGTTTTTGATGCAAAGCAGCACCCAGACCAATAAAACTTGCATCTGTATATAATACAAAAGGCAATTGGAAATCTGGTAATCCCAAGATAGGAGCTGTCATCAAACATTCTTTCAAATTATCAAAAGCATGTTATCTTTCATTATTACAAATGAAAGCTTCTAATTTCTTTATCAGTGTGGTCAATGATGCAGCAATTAATTGGTAGTTTTTTATATATTGTCTATAATAACCACACATACCAAGAAAATATTGTACATCTTTTACATTTAGATGAATGCCAATATTCTTGATTTTCGCCACCTTATTTCGGTCTACACATATTTGTAAGCCAGATACAATATGACCAAACAATTTTAAATAATCAAACCCAAAATTACATTTTTTCAATGCAAGGGTCATTTTTATTTCATCCATTTTCTGAAATACCTTCCTTAAATGGATTAAGTGTTCATCATAAGTTTTAGAGAACACTATGATGTCATCATTGTATACCATTAACCATCCTTCAATCATTTCATTATGGAATTTTATATCCATTAACTTCTGAAATACTTAAGGAGCATTTTTTGGTCCAAATGGCATCCTGACATATTTATAAATTCACATGTGTGTTTTTATCAACAAAAATTTCTGTGAACTCATTTCAACAGGAATTTGATGGTACCCTTTATTTCCATCTAAGAAACTTATATACTTAGCACCTTTAAGGGTAGCATGTATATAGGCAATCCTTGGCAAGGGATAAATATCATCTACTGTAAATGTATTTAATGCTATATAATCACCGCACAGTCTTGCTTTATCTTGTTCATAAGAAATTAGCACTGGTGATATTACACAATATTTTGGTGTAGTTTCAACCTTCTCAAGAATGTTCATTTTTAATAACATCTTAATATTATCCTCTATGTCTTTCCTCTTCATTGGTGAAGCAGGATATGGTTCATTTTTTAGACTAGCAGGAATATTATCCATATCACAGGTTAAACTAATTTTCATCTCATGATCTTTTACAAGGAAAAGTTCATTTGTACCATGTGCAAAAGCCATTGGAAATGCTTTAATTAAGTCCAAAATATTATTTTTCTCAGCTTCACTTATCTGAGTGCTAAATGATTCTTTAGAAATTCCTGTTTCCAGAATTTCCATCTCATTGGATTCTCTTCCTTTGCAGGGAATATTTGTTACTGACTCAATGTGTAAGACTGTGTCAAAAGAGTTTATTTTAAATTTTCTTTTACCATTCATGCCAATTGTAAAATTATTATTAGCAAGGTCTAATTTCACACCAAACTTAGTCAGAATATCATTTCCAATGATAAAACAGTTACTACAGTTAGTATTATCCATTACTACAAAGTCACAAGTTACTCTTACATAACCATGTTGATGTTTAAATAAAACAGCAGCTTTGTATCTACAAATGGGGTGTAGTACTGATCCAAAACCTCTCCAATTTTTACTTTGAAGGGGTTCAACTTAGACTCATATTCACTATCAATTTTTTGTAATGTATTAGTAGAAACAACAGAACCAGCAGCTCCTGTGTCCAATACTATATTAACAATTTCACCAGAAATGATAGCTGGAACCGTGATAGGTGTCATTCTTAAGTTATCAGCTTGTATACCTTTAATGATTTCAGCATCCTCAAAATTCATTAAAGATTCATTTGAGTCCATATTTAATATTGGATTTTCAAAGATGGACAAATAATCTTCCTACATACAGACTTCATTTTCATCACTATATGAGATATTACTGTCATAATCACTTGAATATTTACTGTTCTCTGTTTCAATTTCAGATTCATGTTGATTTTCAACAATATTTATATTCTTCTCACATTTGTGACCTTTCACCCAAGATTTGTTACACTTATAACAAGTATTAGTTTCATACTTTTTAGGTACTACAGGTGCAGTAGAACTTTTCTGCTTCTCCTGAAGTGTTTTTGAATTCTGATTTTTAACTGGTTCAATATTTTTTTATAAGTGGAATACCTTTCTTCATACTTATGGTTTAACAATATTTCATTACAAATATTAATAAAGTCAGAATATTCAGTAGCATTAATTGTTCTAGCTACAACAATGTCTCTGACAGATATAGGTAATTTATATATTATCTTATCTTTCCATAAGTAAAAATCCATTTTAGGCTCAATGGCTTTTAATATTTTATTTAAATTTATTAAAAATACCATAGGTTTGTCACCATTCAACGGATTATACCTAGTTTTCTCAAATAATCTTTGCTGAGTGAGCCTGAATTTAGAACCTCCAAATTGTTTTTCAATTAGTTGTTTCCATACAGCCCAAGAGAAATCTTTACCCTCATTCAAAACAGCCTAAAACCATAAAAAAGCAACATCCTTAAATAAAGAAATTAATTTTGATGTCATTTCTTCATCTGGTAACTTATATGAGAATTTCAAGTTGTCAATTCTTTGAATAAAATGTTTCCAATCAGAGATGGCTTCCCCATCATAAGTTGGGTACTGATCTATCTTAGGCCAGTTCTTCTGATTGGGTTTTATTTCACTAATCTTAGGTAAATTCAATAAATTATTTACTCTTGATAAATGGTCTTGTATTTCCTCCTGTATGGATTTGTGACTTACATTTTCAGATTTGACACTACCACCAGATGGTTTTAGTTGTGGTGGTATAGGGAAGGAATGATATTCACTTTTACCAATGAAAGGGTTATTATTATACTGAGTATACTTATGATTATCCTGGTTTATTAGTAGATTGGCAGTTTCAATCTCAACTTTAGTCAATCTTTGTAGCAGCTCAGAGACACTTTGATTTTTCTGGGCAAAAGATAACTTATTTCTTGATTCACTTTTCAATAAGTGTGCTTCATACAACTTTTCTAACTCACAAAACTTGTTTGAAAGTTCACTATATTTATTACTGAATTAATAATACTTAATAGTAAGAGACAGATGTTCATTCTCTAATTCTTTATTTTGTGTTTCCAGTTAAGAAATGTTTAAAGTTAAGGATGAAATTGTATCACTTGTGAGCTTAACTGTCTGTTCCTCACAATCAGTCATTCTATTCCACAATTCTGAAACAATTCTATGGACAGTTCAATTATTGTTTAAATACTCCAAGTCTTCCTTCTCAATTCTCTCACTATCTTGTGAACTTCTCATCTCACTAGTAAGTGGTGGCAACTGAGGATTAACTGTATTATTATTGTAAATAGTACTGTTGTTATTGACAAAAGACAGGTCAGGTGTATCTACATCAAAACCTAATTTTCTTAAGTCCTCCTCAATTCTCTGTACAGATTTGACATCAATAATATTACCTATATTGTATTTATTAGTATTGTGCTCAATCTGAGAGGGTAATCTACTTACCACGGGATTTGTGACAGTCCTGATTTTTGGTGCTTTTGTTTTCCTTTGTAGAGGTGAACTGAGGAAGTCTGATGAGGAGGAGGATCCCTGTTGCAGCTGTGACTGGACCATTGTTGATTGAACCCATCCCACTTCCATTTGTCTACCAGGATTTTCTGCTGGGAGTGATGTGACCCTCCTTGGGTAGGGGTTTGCTGACTTGGCTGGCCTCCCTTTATCTCTGCCAAGGTTTGATTCATTTGTTGGAATCCTACCTTGCAATTGTTCTGCAATTGCTCTACTTCCTTCAGCATGAGAGACTTTGATTTTTTCAACTTCAGGACCTGTTTTGCAAGATTGGACAGTTGATCCTTCAGAGGAGGAGATGTCTTTTTTATTTATTTTTTAAGAGGGTGTCTTTTTCCTCTATACTCATTTGCTCTGGCTGAAGGTATGATTGACCCTCCATGGTTATGTTCTGGAGCAATGTTTTTATTAGCTTTAGACCTAGTATTATAAGCAGGCTTTTCACTTACATTGTCCTGGGGAGCACTCATATTGATAAGAATAACAACATTTTACATCTACAAAAGAGAAAACCTATATGGTAATTAGTAGAAAAGAATTATTAGCAATACAATTACTTATAAAAGCTCTGGAGCTTACCCTGAATTTATATCTTTATTTATTTAAATAAAATATAAGAAAAAATCGAAAAAATCTGTTAAAAATAAAATAATAAGTTTAACGAGACCTTTATAATGGTGAATAAATATCTTACCAAGCTTTAACCAAATACCAATTTAATTGGGTGTTATATTGGTGACCAAATACCAAGTGAAATTGGGTTTATATTGGGTACAGTTACTACTGTAAATACCTAATTTTTATTATTAAAAATTAGTACAATTATTATAAGGATTCTTTTCTGCAATCACTGAGTTATGATGACCCACTAATCTGCAGCAGACCCAAATATTTGGTTTTTTTGAGCTATACTAAAGTAAAAATCACAGCCCAAGGCTTATATCTAATAATCTATAATAATCAAGGAAAGACCCCCAATTGTCAGTGTATCTAGTATATAAGTATGATTTGATAGTATTTATTAATGGTCCTACTACTTATTTATAAATGATTTAGTGAATAAACCTAAGGGGAAGACTAATAAAATAGTTATACTCAAATAAAACTCACAATACTTGGATTAAATGTGTGCTAGTGGTGGAAAATAGATAAATAGAATATAGTTATAGCTTATATAATGATAATATAAATTTATAAAGGCTTTATAATATATTTTTAAATGATAATAATTGTGTTTAAATGTTTAATTGAATTGTAGTAAGTAAGTGATGATCAATAACCCATAAAATCCCTCCTTACTTATACCAAAATCCACTGGAGTGCACAGACCTTCAATCCAGATGATGTCACTGCTATCCCCGGCAATTAAAGAACTGTGAGGGCCCATCACCTCCCCATGGTGTCCACTTCAAGCAGATTCAACACCCAGACCTCCAGTAAGGACCCTCCATCACAATTAATGATAACACAGACCCATACCATAAATAGAAAATCCAGATAAAAGCAGATACTGTAAAGAAACAGGTAAAATAACTAATCCAAAAGGAATAAAATGAAACCCAAAGCATATAAAGGAAACAAATTAAATGTCCAAGCCCCCAATAACATCCCCAAACAGCCATATTAACCCATAAATCCGTGAATATCCATTCAAGGAAACAGATTAAGTTGTCCAAACTGAGTGCATGCACCTGAAATAGATGTATATGCTTCTGTAGGCATTGTGAATCCACTGAATACGTCCATAGGACTTAAAATAAGCAGAAAAACAAAGGTTATAGGCTAGTAAGAGGCTAAAACCTACTTATAGACCTAAATATACATAATATACTGCATATTTCACTGAATATGAGATTTATGTATACATATAAGCTTATGTATGTCAATAATTACTTAATATCACTTAAGATAAATATATTATGACTCCATTAACACCTTAATAAGTATTATTAGGCTATAGATAATCTATTTAAACTACTATAAGTTATATAATAGTGTAATAATTATATATATATGTATTATAACATATATATAAGTGTTTTAACCTTATTTTTAAGATATAAGCTTAATGTATTTAAGTTTATCTTATTTTAAACATAAGAATTACTCAGTCCTGGAGATACCTAGGCTGACATCTATATTGAAAAGTCATTCTAAAAGTCAGTGATTTACGATTTTCACAAGTTGGTGCGTGGTGCACAATCCGCATCTGCAATATAATTGTTATTGGATGAAACTCCTATTTTTTATTAAAAAATTTGTCCAAAATACAATTTAAAAGTTGGTGATAACCATAAAATTATTCTGCGGGAAAAAAAATCAACTCTTATTATTGATATTTTTTTTCTTCAAAGTATCACCTATTATTTATTTCTCATATTTAGTCTGGTGCTCTTATATAAATCAAATTTAAAAATCAAAAAAATTCTATCATTTCCCCCACATATTGTCCTATGTTAATCGATTGGATTTTTTTTTCGAATTTTAAAGTTTCAAACGCTAAACAAGATTATCTATCGATTTATTGGTTTCAGCTTTGGTTTCGATATGTATTCTTTGCGCAGAATGAAAGGAGACGTAATATGATATATTGAACAATCAGAAAAATTAGATAGAAAGAGAACGAAAAAATGAAATATGAGAGAAATAGGTGAATTTTAGGACGCGCCGATAGTTTGTTAAAAACTAGATGTGTTAAAGTCACACAGTAAAACAGACTATATACTCGTTACCGCCACAATACCGTAGACGTGACGCAAACATTGTTTCAAATTAATCATTATGCGAAATCTTGGTCTACAATTCAATTTTCTAGTTTAAAACTGATAAGCGAAATTTGAAAAAGATTCGAATTTGTGATAGCTCCTATGACTAATGATATGATCAGCGATACAAGTGCGAAAATCAATTGCGGCAAATGAATGAAGTTCTTTTTTCTTCAATCATTTAAGAATTATATTTGAATAAAAATTATACAAATAAAGGAGATCTTCGAAAAATATGAGATGTTACATGAACCATTTGATTTTATAAATTAATTCATGCACTTGATACTATGAGGTAAAGACGAAGGACATCAATCTTTACACATTCCACCTTTGTTATCATTGACGCTTTGGAAGTAGGGGAAAGTATTGATATTTTTCGGTCCTTTATTTTGTCTTCCTATTCAAAAGACTGCCTTCTTATTAGCTAGAAACAGCTTACACTAAAAAATTGCCAGATTTTTTTATTTTATTTCATACAATCTCACCCAGCGATGGGGCATGAAGGAGTGAGACAGATAAGTAACTAATTACATTGGGATTGGGAATCAGTAAAGAGACAACAGGGCAATTGGCAGGAGACAAGATGGGATTAGGCGGAGAGAGGGAGGTTGTTGAGGAATCTTCCAGTGAGGACAAAAATTGCCAGATGTTGACAGGAAAAATAAAAAACAATGTTGGTCCTGTTACTATTCTTCATGATAACTTAGTTTGTTTTTTCTCCGCTCTATATCCACTAGAATGAAAGTACGGATGATCCGTCATGATAAAAAACCTTAAGAAAGTTTCATGTGTAACCTATCGTTATGCACTTAACCGCAGCACATTCGCCAGTTTAAAGATTTATTTCCGATCTTTAATTTGGAATGTGTTTCTTTCAACCTAGATGAACAATGAAGCTTGGGAGATATAAAGCTAACATGACTTATCCTATTCAAGTTTTCTGTATGTGGTTTTGAGAGTTTTGAGAGCG
Organism: Hemileia vastatrix; assembly: GCA_030280995.1. NCBI lineage: Eukaryota > Fungi > Basidiomycota > Pucciniomycetes > Pucciniales > Zaghouaniaceae > Hemileia > Hemileia vastatrix. Next base: position 4,612,945 of record JASXTE010000011.1, read on the forward strand.
ACAAAAAGGTAGATGAGGTTTCAACTGGTGTAAAAAAAGCAACACCGATAGTAAAAACTAGGAAAGAAAAAATAACGTGTAAGAAAAATGAAGGTTTTCCTGTTTTCACTTACCAGCCCTGTTTAACATTACTACCCATGTCCGTTACGCGACTTGGCGTATTGATGGCGCAACGACTCTGTAGCAGTTGCGTAACAGTTAAATGACAAATATTTCTTGCACCTAAGCATGGGAATTTGGTGAAATAATTGTTACTTGACTGTGACGGACTTATTACGGATTTTTTACGCCATTGCTATTCCTAGTGGCGTAAAGGACATGGGCAGTAGTGGGATAAGGTTGGTTAATGGATATGTGAGTCTAACGGGCTGAACTCATAAGTGATTTTTTAAAAATTGAATGGTAAGTAAAGAGTTACAAAAAAGGGTAGAGCAGAGTGAGGAGTACACAATACTTGCCCGATAAAACGTTTTGAACTTCACTACAACACATCACAAGAGAATCAATGACGTTTTGTGCTTTTCGCCACCTGTTCGTTTGACCTGTCAGTCAAGAAATCTATCATTTATTGAATTGAGACATTTCAAACAACTTTTATTTTGCCTACGATAAGTCAAAAGTCTTTTCCATCAATAAAAGTTGTTTGAAATGTCTCAAGCCAATAAATGATAGATTTCTTGACTGACAGGTTGAACAATCGGGTGGCGAACAGCGCAAAACGTCATCGATTCTCTTGTGGTGACAGGTCCCCTTTCATGAGGGGAAAAAACCTCAGATACACATAAAGTATAGAAACCAGGGTGAGATGGTCTATGAGGTTAGATCATCACCTGGATGGCCACCAGTCACTCACCTTGACTTTTGTGTTGCAGGTTTGAATCCTTGCCGCCTCACCCCTTTTAGCCACTCCCTCTTCATCCATGGTTGGCACACTCGTTTTCATGCTGCCCATTATCTGGACAATTGTGCTTGGTCATTCACCTTGGGTCAGCTGTGGGATTCCACTCCCCTTACATTCTTGAAAACCCTGCCCATCAAACCACAACCCCTTGAGGATTATCCTCCACCCTTCACTATATGGCAACCCCATCTGTGTCCTCAAAGGAACCTAGCTCCCCCTGTTATCCTGTTAATTGCCCAGATAACATACCAACTATGTTCATTACTCCTCACATGTACCTAGCCTATTAGTTTACAATGCCTTCATACCCCTAGCTGGGTGAGATTGTAAGAAATAAAAAAAATAAAAAAAAGTATAGAAACCTCAGAAGAATTCATGTCAGTTTTAATTTGATGATACAAGTTATGATTTTGGCATTTCAAATTTATAATTCATAAGTGTTACACAGACTGAATAAGTGTGAGAATATATAATAATTGTAATATGCAAAACTATTTGCAAAATAAGATGAAATAAAAGTGCTATTTATTCTCATGGTTACTTTTTCTTAAATTCTTGGATGTCAATAATATGGAAATAAATTTCGATATTTATTTCAATCCTCTTATAGTCACAACCTTGGCCAAAAGAAATAGTTTCTTCCCCATCAACCACATTGAGGGATTGATTTAAAATTCAAAAGATATCAAAATTTCTTGAAAAAAAAAATAATACCCCTCACATAACTGACAGTGCAAATCAACAAAAATTACCAAAGTTCCACCCTGTTTCCTTTCTATACTAAGCAATTGTGTGTTTTAATTTTCACTCAAGTCTAAACTTTTACATTGAAATTTTTTTAAGTATTTTGAAGGAACATGATCTTGTAAGCATCATAAATATTTCTATATGGGTTTTTTTCTTTTTCTTTTTTTTAAAAAAACCAGAATGCAGCTGTCCTGCTGCAGGCACAAACTTTTTTTGTTCTTTGTACTATTCCTGTCAGCCAGGCTATACCAGGAGCCCAGTAAATGATATGTTAACTTATTGGATCTGAAAGAGGGCATAAATAATTTCATTTGATGTATATAAATTAATATTTTATTGCATAATAAAATTATATAAGTATCTTATTAAATACAAGTGTTATATTAATTTTATTGTTATATAAATTATTTATACATTTAAATTAAGCATAATATATTTTATATTCTACAAATAATGGCGCATTTTTATGTATTTAATAATTATAAATTTATAATTAATTAATTACTAACATATATTATAATTATATATGTAAAATTAACTTATAATTTAATTACATTAATTATTTAAATTTATATATTAAATAAAACTTCATATGTTATTAAACAATCAAATTGGGCGCTTCTTTTGACCCTTAATTGTGTCGGGAAAAAATTAAATAAATTATAGTACTTATTTTATAAAATAGTATTATAAATTCTCAATTTGAATTAATTAATTGTTTCATTTAAATTAGTTATTTAATTACATAATGAAAACAATTAAATCATTTTAATTTACACTGAATTAAATTGATTACATACCTTGTTACGTCAAAACATGTTATTTTTTTCATTTAAAATTGCTGAAAACATATTGTAATACTTGTTTTGAATTGTTTTTCCCATAGTTCTTATGTCACAGGGTTGTTTAGTTACTCATTATTTTATATTAACTGATTTGGGAATTTGGGATGGGAAATTTATTTTCTTAATTGGGATTCTTATTATTTTCTTATATTTTTCTCTCAATTACTATGTTACAAATATCTTCTTTAATCTTCTTGTTTTACTTCATTACTATTTTGTATATAGTCAGTTGTAGTGCTTCAGAGGACCCATTGCCTATAAAAAGGCCTTGGATAATCCCCTGTAGCAGGATCACTTATTATACACTCAACAACTTGAACATATTTTTATATTACGTTTATATTATTTTTTATTAGTATCAAATTTCTAATTTAAATTCTATATAACTATTCAAAGGTTGCCTTAAGTCTGATAGTAGTTATAAGTGTGAACCGCGCAGAACCCTTACATCAAATAATATTGTTATTAAATAAATCCTCATTGTTGTGTCATCTCTCAAGTAAACTCGTCATTTTCTCACTTTAAATAAATTAAATCTTTATTTCTTTTGTTCCCTATAAACCTTTATTTCCTTTTACCCTTTCCTCCTTTGTTCCTGTTCCCTTTTTCTTACCTTCTTCTAGACAACTGACCAACAATTCCCCTCTTATGCTTCTGAAAAAAATAAAATAAAATTTATATAATTCTCCATCTGTGTCATATTTTCTTTAAAAATAAAAAACATGTGTGAAAATCTTTTCATTCCAAGCCATCTCTTTGAGCATGTTTTACCTTTTTTGAAACCATTTTCATACTGTGATAAAAAATTAAAAAATCTGCATAACAATGAAGTAGTGAAAAAAGGACAGTTATATGGGGTCAAGGAGTAACTTTATAAAACAATTTAATCTAGGAACACATTGCCTCTTGGACACAGAATTATAATTTATAGCAAAATATATGTGATACAGATATTAAGGCGCAGACCAGGTGGACATTGTACATGTACTTTCACTGAAAAGAATGCTTGTTTCATCTTGGGGTGCAACAATGGTGCAATAATTATGCAACAGTTAAGTAACAGTAATTTTTGGCACTTAAAGGCCTTAGGTGGGTCTTAAGTTTAAAAAACAATTGTTTAATAACTGTTTGACAGCTGTTGCATAATTTTTGCGCCCTGTGGAGAGACAAACATGTTCTGTAGTGTTTGGAGCGCAACATTATTTAGCTAACTGGTGTTGTAAACAAAAAAAACCAGCTACCAAAACTATAATTTTAACCTCCAGGCACTACAACAAATTTTCATTAATTTTATATAAATAATGGATAGTACTTAGTGATTAGATCTTATGTACATAGCCTTAAAATATATAAACCTGTGGTACAGCAGATGTGTTAACTCTGGTTCACTCCAGACAAAGACACTGATACTGCCACCATAGTTTTGCCTTGGGGCGCAACAATGGCACATCAATTACACAACAGATAAGTAACAATTGGTTTTGGAACTTAAAGGTATTAGGTGGGTCTTAAGTGCAAAAAAAAATTGTTTTGTAAGAGCATCTGCAGCTGTGTCAGTAAAGTGGCTTGATATGCATATTTTAGCAACTTATTCCCCAATTGTTGCTTGATTAGACTCTAGTAACTAATTTATTCTGTAGTCATATAATCAAATTAGCAAAGTTGCTTGAGTAGCTTCTTTAATTTCCAAAACCTTCTTGCACTTTTTTTGACTCAACCATTATCTACTGAAGCCAGATGTGACTCATTAATTACTTATCTGTTTTTTCATCCTCACTTCACACAACAATGGCCACTACTATTCATTAAATTACTACTTATATTTGTATTACTCACTTCAGCCACTTCTTCTGAACTATCATAGCTAAATAAAAAGTTATTTATGTTGACTGAATCTAAGAAGAAAAGGTTTCATAATTGGAACCCCCATGAAGAAGAACAACTTGCTTTGTCATGGATAAGCATCAGCAAGCAACCTGAGTGCTACACATACCAAGCTGGAGAGAAATTTTACAAAAAGATAGAGGTTCACTTTAATCAATTCAGAAAACTACACTATTGTGATTGGGAACAGATTCAAATTTGGTGAATTGTTTGTATTTACAAAAAAATAAGAATTAAACTAATAAAATATTTTATAACATTGTACTCTAGATGGCAAGAAGTAAACACAGGAACTATTAAAATTAGTGCAATATACAATTAAATTGAACAAAATCTGCTTAGTGGCTCTTCACCAACCAACTGGTTAAGAACAGAACTCTCAGGTTTTCATGATCACAACAAAACTTCTTTTAAATGTCTAGTTGAATGGGAGAAATCAAGATGTGCACCAAAGTGGAGAATTGATACCACCAAATCCACCCCTGCCAACTCAGTTAATCTCACCTCTAGAAATACAAATGGAATTGAGGACCTGAAAGTGAGCCTGATAGTCCTTAAAAATCTTTTTCTTATTCTACACATCCAATTGAAATAAAGTCTTCTAATATAAAAATATTAAGTGAAAGCACCTCAGAAGATTCAATATCTCTATTTTCAGAAAAATACTGTAATCTTTCTGAAAGATGTGCCTCAATCATGGACAACACAAATGGTTTATTTGAAAAGACAGATTATCTTACCAAGGAAAGAATTTTTATAGAGAAAAAGAACCTTTATAATGATATGAGATCATATAATATGAAGGTACTTATCTTGACATAAAAGGACTGTAAAACCCCTGGAGATTAGGCTGTTTCAAAAAAGAGGAAGGCTGATTTAATGAAATGATGGATAGGTGATTAACAGTTTTGAGAAAAATTTAAAATTTAGTAACTAAATTATGATATATAATAAAATTTAAAAAAAATTATTGAATGGAAAAAATTAAAATTTTCAAATATGATTAGGACTTTTTAATAAAATTAAAATTTAATAAGTCAGTCACTAATTATCACATTTTAATATTGAGCCAAAATGATATGTGGATCAGTTTGAAGAGTTATAGGAAGAGTGGGTTATGATAATAGATAATACATTTTGTTATAATTAATTCTTATTATTGAGAGATGGAAATTATAACACTTTTTATTTAATATAAATTATTTATTATAAATATAAAATTCTATTATTAAAAAATAATATTAGACTAACTAATTATTACTTTTTGATATTTAGAGAGGATGATAGATGGATCTGTTTGAGGGGCTATAGGAAAATTGAGATATCTCAATATATTATGCATTTTAAAGTTAGTGGGACAAAAAAAGCTGGAGAATAGGTCACCTTATATATGCCCTGAAAGCCATGATCAGCAAGAAAAGAAAGAGTCAGTGAGGCATTATTGCCTCACCCAAGAAATTAGGAGTTGTCTCCTAAACTAAAATAATAATAAAAAAGCAAGGAAAAAAATAGGGGGAGGAAGTATTTGAAAATCCTACTCCTCCAATTAGAAAATCTTAATAAATAATAAAACAAAGCAAGAAAAAAAATAGGGGGGGAAGGATCTAAAAATCCTAAACCTCCAATTAGAAAATCTTAAAAAATCCTAAAACAAAGCAAGCATAAAAAAATTAGGAGGAAGGATTTGAAAATACTACATAGTTCCTTTCTTGCTTGAATATTCATACACATGAATCATTTCTCCCTAAAAGTTTTCCCACTTTTTATAGGGGGAAACTATGAGTAGGATTTTCAAATCCTTCTGCATATTTTAATTTCTCACATTTTTATTATTATTTTCATGGATTTTCAAATCTTTCCTCCCCCTATTTTTTTTTCTTTGCTTTGTTTTATTATTCTTTTGGATTTTTTTAATTGGAGGAGTAGAATTTTCAAGTCCTTCCTCCCCCCTTTTTTTTCCTTTCTTTTTTATTATTTTTTTGGATTTTAATATTGGTGGGGTAGGATTTTAAAATCCTTCCTCCCCCTATTTTTTTTTCTTAATTTATTATTATTACTTTAGTTTAGGAGAAACCTCTTAATTATTTGGGTGACAGAATAATGTGTCACTGACTCTTTCTTTTCTTGCTGATCATGGCTTTCAAGGCATATATAAGGTGATCCATTCTCCAGCTTTTTTATTCCCACTAATTTTGAAATATATAATATATTAACATATCCCAATTTCCCTATAGCCCCTCAAAAAGATCCTTATATCATCTTCTCTAAATATCAAAATGTACTAAATAGTTATTCTAATAATAATTTTTAATAATAAAATTTTATTTTAAATAAAAAGTGTTATAATTTTCATCTTTCAATATCAAATTTTAATGTAAATAAGTTGTAATTAAAATAATTAAAATAATAAGGTGTGGCTTCATCCAGAAATTAATTAATTATTTTACTGGGTAAGTGTAGCAGCCTGGCTGACACTGTTTGCTGAGATATATTTTCTGCATAACTCTTGCATCTGAAGAAAAGACTTGTAAAAATTTACTAATTATTTTTGATTCCATTGGATTTTCTTTTAGCAAATATTAAATTTCAAATCTTACGCCAAAAATCTCACCAAATAAAAAATTTTAAATCTTGTGTGCGATGGGGGAGGAGAATTTGTAAATAAAAAATTTGAGGAACTTTCATCACTCAAAAGTTAATCCAACAAATAAACAAGTTAAAAAAAGAATAAAAAGGTAATAAATTTAAAAATTCTTTAAGTAGATCTAAAAAGTATGGGGATTCGTAGAGTCACCAAACATTTAATATTCTTCCATAAATTTTTAATAAAATTATGCATTGCAAAGAATGATTCAGAGAATGCAAAACAAACATCAAATTAAATAATTGAAAACATGTAAAGTAATAATAACAATTTACTCAAATCAACTTGAAACTATAAACCTTGACATAACAAAAAAAATAAGATCCCTCTTTGAAAAAAGCTTGAATTTCTTCTCCTCCAAGTCTTGTGCCCTACCAAATTTCTTGGACTCAAAGTAAAAGCAGAATAGCCATTCTATGAAGCATTTGGGTATTCAGGAAAATTTTTCAAACCTTGTCTTTCCAGATTTCATCCATAAAATTGCAATTATTACTATATAAATTGTAAATACAATTAAATAAATAACTAATACATTATATACCATAAAAATGAGCGCTTTAAATGTATTTAATAATTATAATTTATTTTTTAATTCATGTAATATCATATTATAATTATATGTTATAATTTTAAATTATAAACTAATTAATTATATATAATTATTAAGTAATATTATATATACTACTTCACTCTCATCTTCTTTAACTTCATTATCATATTCAAATTAAACTTCTTTTCAATCATCATCTAAAAAATTGATGAAAAATTAAGAGTATCGAAATAAAAGATATTCGAAAAAAATTCACTTGGAATATTTTAATTTTCTCAAATATACTAGATGAACATAGCTCATTGAAGTTTTGGCTTTACACTTTAGTTTAGAGTTTGAGCTAGAGGGTTCAGGAAGTTTATCTGAAGAAGCTACAAAAGCAGGATTCTCATTGTCAGAACTGTTAATATTTTTTAAAGCATCTGTCTTGACTATTGTCGAAGCAGAAGGATCAAAGTGTCAAAGAATTGGAGCTGTGGTAAATGCAGTCTTCAATGCTTCAAATTCCTTTTGTGCTGTAGTATTATTTTTTTCAAAATTTGCCTTCTTTCCCATCACTGCACTAACAATAACATCCTTATCTTCATCATCTTATTTTTTGAAGCACATGCCTTTCTCCCATCCAGGAAGTAACAGGCTATGAGGAAAACAAGGTTGCTCTATTTTACATACTTGGTTTTATGAATTTAAAAAAAAATTCAATTATATAAATAGAAATATCATCATATAGTTCAGCTTTTGGAATTCTGCACCTTAATTAAAGATAGACAATAAAGGCTAAGTCAAGATATACAAAGAAATTTAAATTCATATTAATGGGCTCTAGAAAAGCTACATTATTACCTAGATGACCAGAAATTTGAATTTGTCACTGACTGCAGTGCAGTGAAATCCCTTTTAAACTTGAAAACACCTAACAGACATATGTTCAGATGGCTGAGAGGCATTATGTAACTAGTATGTCACAAGAAAAGAGATTAATAGGTTGAAAAGATAAATGAAAACCCAGAGATTAATTCTTGATTAAAATTTTGAAATACCATCTTTTCTGTTTTTTTCTTATTATTTTTTTAAATTTTTCAAAAATCATTTATTTTTATTTTCAAATTCTTTTCTTGTGTATCCCACATCAAGGTGCACTTTGATGTCACTATATTTCTTTATTTTTTTTCTAAATAAAGAATTTCAGGAAAAAATCAATTACAGAAGAGAATCAAGGGGTGTGTTCTTTTCCCTAGAACTGACCTGCCCATGCACTAAAATACTTTTTCTACTCCCAGTGCATACCATCTATTTCCCCCAGGAACCCAGGAAAACCAAAATCCTCATTCTCCTTCAGAATTTATTTCCTCTTGTTGGTGTTAGGTTCACATAAGTATTCAGGCTAATACAATGTGATTATGTCCTTGATGAAGTTTTTAGACATTCTAGGGCACTACTTTCTCCAATTTGGCCATAATCATCTGCTCCAATTGCAGTTAATCCATAGGAAAGTTGACACAGAAAAGAAGTGATTTTTTTCTCAGGTAACAAACCAACTTGGCCACAACAATCCTGTCATATACTAAATTGAGTCAAAGAATTACATACAATACAATTTTTTTGACTTACAGTCCTCTGTGTCTAATACACATTATGTAGCTGTAGATCATTAGAAATTTAAAGAAATAGAGCTTTACCAATGCAAAAATGGTGGTAAAACATAGTTGAGTTGAATTTACCATTAGTATTAAAGTAGTCTTTCATAAGCTGGTGATGTCCATCAATGTGCTTGCAATTAATAAATATTTTTTGTAAGCTTTATTACTTGAATTAGTTGACTCTAAAGGCTCTCTAAATATGATTTCTTCTTCAATGGATTGTAGTTCATCTATAATGTGGATGAATTGTTTTTCCATGTTATTGGGAATGTGTTTGTTTGAGTTGAAGTGTGAAATAGATGTGCAAGTATTTATTGAATGAGCTACACAAATGATGAATATTTTTTAACACCTGTTTAGTTAAAAAATTTACATAAACTCATTAATATTGTAATTAATTATTGAAGGGCTCTAGTAAAATTCATATAAATACTGAATATTTGCTGAAATGGCTGTGAATGCTCTAACTGTTGCACAACTGTTTTATAATTGTTGCATTCCATAGCAAAACAAACATGTGCTGTAGTGAAGCTTACCTCTGACCATAACTCTAACTGCTAGCCTAACTTCCAATGTCTTCATTATGAGAATGATAGAATCCAACTCTAACCCATATAGCAGGTTAGTGCAAGAGAAATCTAACATAAAAATTAGTGGAAAGCAGCCATCAGTAAGTGATACTGCTAAATTAAAACTGCAGCCAAATTTTATTTTGTCTTGGGGAGCCAAAATAGCACAAAAATTACACAGCAGTTAAGTAAAAATTATTTTTAAAACTTAAAGGCCTTAAGTAGGTCTTAAGTGAAAAAAACAATTATTTAAAAACTTTTGCATAATTTTTGTGCCCCATGGCTAAACAAACATGTGCTGTAGCGTAAAGTCTAAAAAAATAAAACATTGCTTATGAACTATATCTTTAAGGGGATTATTGGAGCATTAATTTTAAAAAAGGGGCTTTCACAGCCAGTTTCAGAAAAATTGAAAGGGGTTTGGGTATTACTTGCTAGAAATTTCCTCTAATTTGAAGAAGTGTATGTAGTATTACATAATTTTATTCAAATATACAGAAACATCTACTGGGTCTTGTCACAGTTGGCCAAAAAATACCATTTACAAAATGTAAGAATTTGAGAGTTATTGGGCTGCTTTTCTAATTTTTCTTTCTGCCTATTTTTTTATATTTTTAATTATTCTCTCATATCACCACAAAAAATCAAGGGAAACCTACTTGCAGGTGTCTATCACTATATTTAGTTATGATTTAAAAAGTAAATTTGATTTTATTTTTCACAAGCTAGTATGCTTATTGTTCAGTGTGCAGTCTTTCCAGAAGAATTACAACTGAGTTGAAATTGAGTTAAATAAAAGATAGGGATTGGCACCTACTATAAGGTTCCTATGTTTTTTTCTAATGTATCTTACTAGTTAACTCAATATACTGAACTTTTTATAACACTTTTTTATTGCTTTTTTTCCTGCAACATAAATTTACACAAAATTATACATAATATATATATACATATATATTTCTATTCAGATCTACTAAATTTTCATTTATGCACCACATTAATATCTTAATCCAAACCCTAGTTAGTTTCCCCATAATCTGGTGATAGATATTGAGCTTATAAGGATAGTTACATCTTTCAATTTTTTATATCACTGTTTTCTCCATATTTTTTACAAGTTAATGTCTAATCTCTCAAATTTTTTTATGAACTCCTTATTGTTTACATTAGGGGTTATCAAAGTGGGAAATCTACCATTTCAAAATCTCTTTTCTCCCTATAAAATCAGCTATGATTTTTTTTATATATGCCAAATCTTATTTCCAAAAAATCATTTTACTGATTATGAATGTCAAATTTATGGCTTATTTTTTTTTGCTGTGAAATTCATTTTAAAGAAATATAGATCTTTTACTTTGATACCCCCTATTATTATTATTAGAGGGTTTCAAACATGGAAAATTTTGAAGTAAATTATATCAAGCATTTAACTTTGATACCCCCTATTGAAATTTATCGCTGTTTGCTCCATCTCTGTTTCCAGACTGTTAGAGATTGAGTTCCTTTGAATCATTGTTCACATCATACTTGAAGTCAGGCCATTTTCCCTTATCCCCCTTGTGTTGAGACTTTTTCCTCCAACATGAGCATCAAGCTAAAAAATTAGTCTGTAATTTCTATTGCTCTGGGCCATTGTCCCTGGTGCATCTTTAAGTCAGGCTTTTGTCCCCATGTCATCGTCAAGTTGAGCTGTTGTAATCACATCCTCAAGTTTGGGCTGTTGTCCCCATCCACATCCAAACATTGGAATTGGACCTTTTTCACCTCTAGCCATCACTTTCACATGTGACACACTGACCTCCCATTCCTCATCAATCCTTGGAACACACCCCTCACAGAGATTCACCACATCTTATTGCATCATTTTAAAGAGGCATTTTTCCATTCTTCTTCATTTATTTTTTAAAACTCTTAATAAAATTTCTTGTAACATACCACTTTCATAATTCCTCTTAGAAAAATCTAACACTAAAAAGGTAACACAAAAATATTCTTCATCACAAATGTCTCCTCATAGAGCAAGCTTCTCAAATTAAAAATCAAATTATGGACAGCTGAAAAAGGAAGGTTATCTCATAATCATTTACTTCCTAAAAATTATATCAAATTAAAATTCAGGTTTTGCATGTGAGAATTCCACTTGTATAAGATTTCCAACTTCATCAAAGTTCAATGCCTTCTTGTTGATGTAAAATGAAGTAAAAAAGATATTGAAGAAAAGAATCAGCATCAATCCTAAGCAAATGAAGGAGAGTTTAAAAATCTATTAATAAAAATATGAAAAGGTTCATTTTTCAACCACTTCCACTGGCTTTTATATTGATTATGATGAGCTGGAAATAGGAATTACTAATCTCTGTGAAAATCATAATTTCATGTGGACTTTCTATGAGAAAATGGATACTATTTTTAGTTCCCAAGTCAATTTCAACCCTTTGCTTCTACAAGATACTACTAAGGATATACCCTCTGAATCTCAACCATGCAATAGTCTTTCCAACACACTTTCAGTTCAAGGAAATCAATCTCCTGCAGATTCTAGCCATAGTTCAGCTGAAAATGATCCCAACTTTTAAGAAGAACAATCATTTCAGAGCAGATCTGAGTCCTAAAAGCCTTAATTGTTTGATGTATGTTATCTTTTTCATTTTTCATTAATTCTTTTCTAAATTTAACTTTCTTTCTTTTCTAATCTACTACTAAAACTTAAATTTTAAAAAAATATTGACAATTATGGAAATGAGAATCTTGCTTTGGATGCTGCTTAAGATGAAATTCCTGAAGCCTGAAGCTCAAGCTCCTAACTTAAGAGTTGAGCCTCAACTTCAATGAGCTTGAAGCATCTTTTAAAATGTGATGATATTTCAACCAGCTCTTTGGGCTCCCTTGGAAAATTTTTTTAGAAAAAAGATATAAGTAAAAATTATTCACTATATATCTTTTTCTATAACACTTTTTAGTATTCAATTTTCTCTTAGAAAACTCTTCTATTGCAAGAAATTCCCTTAAATTTTAAAAGATGAAGTCTGATCATATGCTAGTGAAGGATAAGCAGGCTTTTCAAGGGGTCCTAATGGTCTAGAATAGTTTACGGTGTTCCAAACGGGGGTGAAGGTGGATAACTCAAAGATTTCAAAACAAATATGCATTTTTTATCTTTTATGATGGTAAGAAAAATATCAATAACTTTTTTATGTATTTTATAGAGGCATAAAATATGAGATCTCTCAGAAAAACACAAATAACTAATTTAGAAAGTTATCAAACTATTAAGATTGATGATGAAGAATTAAGTGATTATCACAGAAAAGAATGTGGGCACCTGATAACAGGTGCCAAACCCTATCTTTGATTTGATTCAGTTTTAGCTCAGCTGTAATTCTTCTGAGAATAATTTCCACTGAACACTGAGAATGCCAGCTTGTGAAGTATAAAATCTGAGTTATTCTTGAATCACAAATGGATTGAGGGGTTGTCACCTGCTAGCAGGTGCTGGCTGGTTTTTGTGGTGTATGATATCTCAAGTATAGAGCCTTGTGAGCTTGATTTTTTCTGATAAAATATAAAAGTCATACTGATCAACAAAAATAAATTAATATCCAGGAAACAATCACAACTTATATGTGATTCTAGTATTGGAGGATAACTATCACAAAAAAGACAAATTATTCAATTTTCTAGTACAGGATCAGTTGGAGAAAAGAAAAAACAAATGAAAATCAAAAATTCAAGAAGATGAAGAATCTATTTGAGAATAGACAAAAGTATAGGAAATAAGAGCTAGAAAAATATCTTGGGAAAGTAGTTAATAAAAAGGTTGAAGGTATGATATCAGGAGTAGAAATGAAGTCATTAAATATAAGTGAATTATTGAGTGATGATTATATTGAAAAGATTGATTATTTAAAAAAAATAGATATGGTTAATTTTAAAATAATTTCTAAAAAATTTCAAAAAATAAATTCAGAAGGAATTATTTATAGTTGCAGTATTAGTAGATAAAAAAAGAATTTCTAAATAATTAAATATTGAATTAAAACTAAATATCCCAATGTGCCAGTAGGATTGGAAGAATTTTTTCCTTCATGCCAGTGGTTTGAGAAATAGTAGTGTTGGATATAGTGGAAGATGTTTCAACTTCTTCATCTACATACAACTATAACCATTTATCTTGGAGGTCAGCAAGAATGTTATTAATTATAGTGCAACAAAGTGTCCAGTTGATCACTGCCTCCATTTTGGATTTATTTCTAAGTGGAACTATTAATTCCCTTAGACAAGCAAAAAAACCTTTCAAGATTCTAATAGAATTTTCAATACAGACTCTTAAATTTTACAAATGATTTTTGAGCTTGGTATTTTGGCTGTCTTCAAAATCTTTTCCCTGAAAAGTGGAAAGTACTTACTTTCAATTCACATAAGTGGAATCTTTGAGAATATACTGATATTTATTAAATAAATTATCAGGTTCTTTTGAAATTTGTATTCTTTGTAAGATTTAGGAATCATGAAATGATCCAGGATAGCCAAAAAAGAAAGTCATGAGCTTTTTGTTGATGTCACATATAAGCTGAATAGAAATTAAATATCTATGAGTAAGATATATTAATTTATGTTAGTATTAAAAAGAATGAATGGAATTAAAAAATAAGATACATCATATTTTGGTCAAAGTAAATGTTCCCATGTTGAGCATTTTTCTGACTCAAAGAAACAGTAGTAACATCAACAAAACCATTACATACTGGGATAATCTCTACTTGAAAAACCTAAGACAATTCAAGTTTCTCTTCTTTTTTGGCCTGGTGAGAGTTTGAGATTCCAAGGAGTTGATAGAAGTGATGCATCATTTTGTATAAGTTTTAACAGAAGCATACCCTAAATAAAAGACATTTTTCAAGGCAACTCCATTAACATTAGAACCCAAAAAACATAGTGTGATGGAAAGTTGAATTGAAGGATCAAATTGTTGTTTTTGAGAATTATTGTAGAACATGTGGTGATCCTTAATAAGCTCAAGAAATTTAAGGGAAAATTTCTGAGAGGTCCTGAAAAACTGTATAAAACTGGGAACAGATAGCTTAAGAAGTATTTGGAGTATGTACTTGGGTGTATGAAGTACTTGAGGCTTTCCTTGGACTTAGTAACATTTATTGGCCATTTTGATAAAAAGAAAAATCTTCTTCAAGATCAGAATTAAAATCAAAATCAGTTTCCAAGAAAAAATCAAAAGGTATGTAAGTCATTTCTTGATGTAGTTTATCACAATTTGAGAGTGAGGAGGCATGACTCTTATATGGTATCAAAATTTAAATGATGTACAATGTTTGAGTTTTGGAGTGTTATTCTGCAGAGTGCTGAATATGAATGTAATGATTCTGACAAATCATAAAAATTGGACCTTATGGTTAATCAGACCTTTTGGTTGAAAAGGTGTAGATTTGAGTGAAATAAGTGACTTATTTCACTTTCTAAATCCACTAGTGTTGGTGCCAGTGTGTTTCAAAAATCCGCACTTAGATAAGTGCAGATTTTCCAGAACTAACACCACCTAATATATCAATAAAGATGTGTATTTTGATTCACTTATGAAGAAAATTGTAAAAAAGAAATAAATGGATTTCATGAGGTAGGAAATGAGAGTGAGAAATACACACACATATGTATATGAGTTTGTATCTGTAAATTTTGGAAATGAAAACTAAGCTAGTGATCTGAAGAGACAACAAATAGTAAAACTAAAATTCTGAAAATAAAAATTCACCCATTGGTGAAGCCAGGTTTTTTAATTTTTTTTCCCAAATATTTTTTTCTTTTATGTTGTTCATTGGGAACATGGGAAGATTCATCTGCTTGTTATTTTCCTCTTACAAAAATTATTTATTTTTTAAAAAATTATAAATTTATAAAAAATATATGATATATAATGTTTTTAACTGAAAGAATTAGAATCTAGTTGGTTTCAAGTGAGAAAATGCTAAGTCATGTGTATGTGGAGTGGATATTTTGTGAGATATGATGAAATGAAAACAGGTGAAAATTTTTGGCTAGGAACTGTCATTTCAACAAATGTTTGTTTTGTCTTGCAATGCAACAATGGTGCAATAATTACACAACAATTATGTTACAATTATTTTTAGCACTTATAGGTTTTAAATGGGTCTTAAGTGAAAAAAAACTTGTAAATTTTGCACAACTGTTGTGCCTCATGGTAAAACAAAAATAATTTGTAGTGTAACTGAATCAAAAGTGGTGAAAAAGTCTGTGCCTGGAATAAAATGCAAAAAAAGACCTGTGTCCTTACTCCTTCCCTTTTTCTTCAGATTCTTGTTTTTTTGAACTGAAAATCCTGGGGAAAAATGAATGAAAAAAAGTAATAGAATTGATGCAGCTGGACTGTCATTAAAATAAATTTTTGTTTTGTCCTGTGGCACAGAAAGGTGCAATAACTATGCAACAGCTATGTAGAAGCTATTTATAAAACTTAAAGGTATTAAGTGAGTCTTAAGTGTAAAAAATAATTTTTTTGTAGCTTTTGCACAACTTTTGCTTAATTTCTGCACTTCATGGCAAAAAAAAGATGTGTTGTAGTGTGTTGGCAGCTGGCTTTCACTATACACCAAGTAAGATATCCCCAATGGGGATATTTTAAGGAGTGGAATAAGGTCAGAAAAATATGTGTGAAAAATATAAGTGTAAGAAAAATATGTGCAAAAACTATGTGGGAGAAAAACAAATGTAAGAAAATAATCTTTCAACCATTGGAAATTTTATTATTTTATTTTTTTTTGCTAAAAAAAATGATTTTTTATTTATTTATTATTTTTTTGGGAGAAAAAAATTCAAGAGCATGTACAATCATCCATAAATTTAGCCCAATTATGCAATTTTTTTGAATTAATTTGCCATTTTTTCTCCAATACTCACTTGTGCTAATGTTCATCAATAAATTATCTTTATGAAGACAAATTTCATAATTGACAATAATTGAGGATAATTGAGTACCATATGATCTTAAAACCACAGGTCATAAGACTCTTATGTATTTAATTGTCAATTTTTCTAATTTATGTCATTTTGTATCTATTTTTGAAGATTCAACATCCACCCTTCAACATGACATGTTTCACTACTTTTCATCCACCCCAAACATGATTTCTCTCCACTTTTATTCACCCCACATATTATTTCTTCTTCTTCTTCTTCCCTGAATTATTTTTTGATCCCCACACTATTTCCCACTTTTATCTTTTGAAATGATTCCAGACACCTGTATTGAGTTATCTCCTCTCACACAACCATCACCATCACCCAGTAACCCGGAAAAATCCTGAAATCCTAGATCAGCCAACTTGTCACCCCTTGAAGGCAAGAAACTTACTAAATATTGGCTTCATGTCAGCCAAAAGCCTCTTTTTGGTACACATAAGACTTATGAAATGTTCTACCAGTAATTTATGGAAGACTTAAATTATTTTACTGTAGGAGTCACAAGGAATATGGATCAAATATGCAAGTGGTATGTTAATTCAGGCCTCTATTTATTTGATCTTATTATACTTATTTTTAATCAAATTTGGAGTATAATCAACACTGAAACTCTAAAATTCTCAGTAATTTATAACTATCTTGAAAAAAATCCACTCAATGGTTCCAATCCAATGATGTTACTTCCAGCTGCAAAAGGGGAATATTGAAACCAATCAAAGGATGCTTCTTTTAAAGTGGAGGATGCCTGTGAGGTTTTATATCTTGCACTAAAGTGGAACCATGATCTTACTAGTCACCAAGAAGCTTTTCACACTCCAAATTCTGAGATTGAAGATGGAAACTCTGAAAAGTCTTCTCCTTCTCTTCTTCCACCTCTTCTTTTTCTCATGTTACCAAGCCAATGGGTACAAACCAAGAAAAACAATTGAAAAAAGCTGGTCCCGATTTTAAAGAGGAAAAGTTAAAGGTGGTTCAGGAAAGTAATAGGATTGCCAAATCTTCTTCAGAAAGAGAAAATATGGAAAAAGAAATTGAAATTTTATTATTGTCTGAGGAAGATTGCCATGATGAGCTGTCTATGTTTGAAATGGGGCTTGTGAAAAAGAATATTCTTAAGCGCTTGAGAAAAGAGGATAAGGATGAGGATGAGGAATAGAATGAAATATGACTAGATTTAGATAGGATTTTAGCTTTATCTCTTGTGGTTTATTACATCATACAGAAACTTGCAATATATAGTCATGAACATTTATCAGTTATGATAGAAAATATGATTGTTTTGAAATAAAAATAATGATTTATCCAATGTGGAGCATTTTGAAAAAAAATTATTGAATATGAAATCTCATATTTTTGAAAGATAATGTGAGAATTATCTCCCCATTAAATTTAATTCTCTTGATGCAAAATGATGACAAAATTTTCTACTTTCCATTAGAAAATGGTATGACAGTAAGGCAAATCACATTAACTCAAAATAAGTTGCATAATGCTCCAGATAATTTTTATGATTATACATGCAGTTGTTTATTTAATATTACTAGAAAATTAATTTGGAAACTTGAGAATTAGAGCTCCTTGTATTAATTTTATCAAATCAATTAAAATTAAAAAATATAATTTATCATGTAAGTTTAATAGCCTACTCCAATTAAAAGTTCTCAGCCATCTCCCCTTCTTCTAGCACTTTATGTTCCAGTTATTTGAAGTAGTTGCAGAATAATCTGAAATCATCTAGCTTTGAAAGAGTGTTTATGTCAGCCAGACTATGCTAACAGTCTAGTAAAAAATTATGTTAAATTACTTGCAATTAAGCATGAGAAAAATGAATTTATATTATATATAGAAATTAAATATTATATTAAATATAATTATATAACAATATTTTTAATATAATTAAAATTAGTGTTATATTAACTTTATTATTATATGAATTGTATATACAGCTAAAAAAACATAAAAATATTATATTCTATATAAAATTGGACCATTTTTATGTTTTTAATGGTTATAAAATTAATAATTAATTAATTACACATTCATATTATAATTATAAGTAATAAATTCAACTTATAATTTAATAAATTAGTTATATATATTAGGGGGTGTCAAAAATTACCATATATGACATTCAAACAAGCCTCAAAAAAAGTACCAAGTAAGTCATTTTAATTCAAATTACATACCCCATTAACTGGTATACTTCAACAGCATGCAGTTCCCTACACATGCCATCTTTTAAGTACATCCAAGTCCCTCAAGAACTTCTTCCCAATAAATTGATTAGTCAGCATTAGGTACACAAACACCCATACCTTAAAATTTTCTTCACCTAATCCTTATGAGCTTATTTATATACACACAGTACATTGTGTATCAAGTCTTAGTCCCCCCTAAGATCATACTCCAACTGTTACTTACTCCCACCCTTGATTACTATTGCTCTTATTTTTTCTTCCAAACACTAACATGAATCCTTTGCTTTGTCAGCAGCTTCAAAAAACTACTGGTGCTCTAGCCCTTGATCTTTTGGTTGAGTCTGATCCAGATTCTGATGCTGAGTTTTATTTTTTTATATGAGTCACATGTTAGAGAACCACTACCTTACTTCTCAAAACCCATCCATTTACCATCAACCACAATATACACTTCACAAACTTTCTGAAATACCTGAACCCAGTTTTCAGCAAATTTTACAAACTGCTTATCATGGCTTTAAATACCTAAATGATTTTATTCATGATCATTCTATATATCACAACAATTCTCATTGCCCACAGAGCAGCCCTGTAATACATATCTCTGTGACACTTTTACAATTTGGTTCAAATGGGAATGGTGCTTCCATAACTTGTTTTGAGAACCTCTTCAGTATAAGTCATGGAACAGTATATTTATACACTAAGAGAACCATAAAAGCCATTTTTTCACCTCAATCACAATTCCGCACATGGCTAATTAAGAAGATTAGACTGGAAAAGGCACAGGTCATGAAAAATGAAGGATTCTCTGGATGTATTGGTATTGTTGATGGCACAGCCATCCCTTTGAGTAAAAAGCCTGCAAAGGATGGAAATAACTATTTTGATCAGAAAAAGAGGTCAGTTCATATTTATATCTTACATATTCTTACATATAATACTAATCCTCTCTTACTATTTCTTCTTTCAGGTATTATATTGATTTTCAATTGGTTTGAAATATAAATAAGAAGTTTATTGCATTTCATGCTGGCTTTCCTGGTGCTCACCATGACTCTTTGGTTTTTCAACAAATGATGATTTCTCAAAAATCTGAGAATTAATATTATGAACATCAATATCTTCTTGACTACTCTGCTTACACCAGTGGTACATTGTGGGGCTGGTGATGAAAATATTGAAAAATCACAATTAAAAACTCATCCTTCCAAGTCTTGAGTAAGGATTGAAAATGCAATTGTAATTTTGAAAGGTATATTTGCTTCACTAAGGGAAATTAGGAGTCCTCTTTGTAATAAAAAATAAATGAAGTTTATTATTTATTGGATCATGTCATGCTTGATACTACATAATCTCCTTGCACACTTAAAAGATGAATGGAGAAATCTTTATGAAGAGAAAATTCCTGAACCTCCCCCAACTATTGAATCATCCTCCAGCTCTTCATCCCAACCTTGTGGAATGTTTGATAAGATTCTTACTATCACTCTTTCTCACTTTGAAAATAAAGATTTATTATCTTCTAGTACTAAAGTTATTTCTTTATTTCTTCTTTAATATCATTATGAAAGTCTATTAAAATATCTCATATATTTTTTCAAAAATCATGAAAACTTTCTATATGTTTTTCACTTACTAACCTACTAATTTCTAATCAATGTTTTACTAATTCTTATTTTAATCCTTCAACATTCTTATCAATTACCTCCATGCTAGCTTCTTCTTGCTTACTATCCTCATATTCCAATCTCTGATGCCAAATAATATCTTCATCCTCTGAATCTTTACTATGAATCAGTGACTGTTTTTTATCTAATTAAGTTCAATTCTTTAGATATATGTTTCATTCTTCAAAATAATACCTTAAACTCACTTGGAATATTTATCTTTATCATTTTTTGACTATATTCTTCTGTTTAATCATCATCATCATCAATAACCACTTGTTCAGTATGAATAGTTTTATCTAATGGCCTAGAAGAATAGATGATGATGATGGTAGAGATGTCATATTGAGAAGCTATAAAGGACTAGGTAAGATTTTTGAAAGTCTCTAGAAATGACAAGATGAAATCTTTAAATTTTTCTAGAAAGCTACTATGATTTTTTTGGGGAAGGAACTATATATTCCACACTCATATTTCTTTTAATCTTCTTATTTTGAAATTTTTTCTTTGTTTGCAAAATCTTGAGGATCAAGACTTACTTTGTTGGATATTTTTTGGATTATGCACTTTCTACTTAACATGCAAGTAGATTCATGTTTCACGCATTTTTAATCTTCAAAGGGAGATTTTTTGTCTTTTAATTGTGTATATACATTTAAAAAAACTCCAACCAAATCACACAAAGAAAAAAAATGGCAATACCCACCCCTGCAATTTACTCTGGGAGGGGGTCAGGATTGCCAAATTTTTCATTTTTATTTCATAAATGAATAAATAAATCATTCAAAAAAAGTTAAACAACCAAGTAATAGTAATGGCATTCAGAATACTACTAGACAATGAGTTCAAATGTGACCAAAGCTAAATAAATACATTGACATGGAATTGTATTGTGAACTCATTCAATAAATTAATTGTTTGAATGACTACCTTTATACAGCAGCAAGGCCCAATGGCCCATTACTTAAAGTTAATGATTATCTTTAATGAATGATTAATTATAAATTTAAGAAATAAAAATGAATATTTGGAGATCCTTTATTTACCAGACTTAGCCTCCCTCCCTGCAGCTTTAATTTTTATCAAACCTTCTTGCCTCACTTTACTTACCCTCTTTATCAAATTTTGGTTGAAAAGAAATGAGCAACCAAAACAAGTAAACTTTTCACAAGATTCTAACCCTGGAGGAGCTTGATTTGTTTGAT
The DNA here is from genome assembly GCA_030280995.1 of Hemileia vastatrix. NCBI lineage: Eukaryota > Fungi > Basidiomycota > Pucciniomycetes > Pucciniales > Zaghouaniaceae > Hemileia > Hemileia vastatrix. Next base: position 4,634,788 of record JASXTE010000011.1, read on the forward strand.
GTTTATCTTGTGAAGAGTTCCAAATTTCTTCCACCAGACCATAAAAAAGCAAAAAAAAATTAGTAGAAATGGTTGAAAATGTGTTGGGCATGCTGACAGCACATTTCTGAGGCAAAAAAAAACTTACCAAAAATTCTCGGAAACAGCCTAAAGTTCTTCTGGGACTGCTTCTGAAGTGATTTGGAGTAAAAAAAAAAAAAAAAAAAAGTTAGTAAAACACTTGGAAATGTGCTGGGCATGCTGCCAGCCTATTTTTAAGGCAAAAAAAAAATTACTAAAAATCCTCGGAAAAAAGTATAGAGTTCTTCTGGGACTGTTTCCAAAGTGATTTGGAGTAAAAAAATAAAAAAATAAAAAAAACATCAAAAAATGTTAGTAAAACACTAGGAAATGTGCTGGGCATGCTTCCAGCAGGTTTCCATGGCAAAAAAAAAACTTACCAAAAACGCTTGGAAACAGTCTAAAGTTCTTCTTGGACTGTTTCCAAAGTGATTTGGAGTAAAAAAACCCAATTTTTTTTTTAGTAAAACACTTGGAAATGTGCTGGGCATGCTTCTAGAAGGTTTCCCTGACCAAAAAAACTTAGAAAAAATGCTTGGAAAAAGTCTGGAATTGTTCCGGGATTTTTTTCAAAGTGATTTGAAGTAAAAAAAAATGTTAGTAAAACACTTTGAAATGCAGTGGGAATGCCTCTGGCACGTTTACCAGGAAAAAAAACTTATCAAAAACGCTTGGAAACAGTCTAGAATTGTTCTGGGAATGTTTCCAAAGTGATTTGGAGTAAAAAAATGTCAGTAAATCACTTGGAAATGTGCTGGGCATGCTGCCAGCACGTTTCCGAGGAAAAAAAACCTACCTAAAACACTTGGAAACAGTCTAGAATAGTTCTGGGACTGTTTCCAATGCAAATGAGGCACAAAAGAACTCAAAAAAGTAAAAAAATTTTAAAAAAGTCAGTAAAAGAAAAAGCATGATAAGGTAGCACTCATTTAGGTAAGTGTTGGAAGAGGCTTAAAGAGAAATATGAGGAAAATTTGAAGCTGTGAAAAAATCATACCTTGATGAAAGGGCAGAAAAAGATGTAAAAAGAAGAGAGTTAGGGGAATCTGGAAGGAGAATTTCATGATGATTAGGATATGCATTATGAAATTCATTCAAAAATGTGGTTTGAAATGTTTTCTGAAATGGATGAATATATTAATTTGAGGGGGAGTCTAGGATAATGTGGGGTTGGGGGAAAAGGGGTCTGATGCACAGTGGATTGCAGCAATGTGTGTATTGGTGGGCTGAATTGTTGTCAGGTTTATTGTGCAAGAATAGAAAGTATTTGATGAAGTATTTTACCAAATGTTTGAAATTTCTAACCCCATGTCTGCCATTTATGATGGTGTCTTGGAATGGTGTTTTGAGACTGAAGTCCACCAGGCACATATGGTATTCTTTGGCACCCCCTATTAAATAATAAAAATGTTATCTTACAACCAATAATTATTGGGTACTATTTTTACTCACAATTGGGTCAACAATAAATTTAACAAGTAAACACATTATTTAAAATATAAATGTTTTATTTTAATAACTTAGTGATTTTATTAGAATACTTACTTGTTTAATTTCAATAACTATTATACTAGTATAATTAGTTTAACTTACTTAATAGATATTTTTTTACACTATATTAATTAAATATATTAAGTTTGTACATTACAAATAAAATAATCTTTATATTTTACTAAAACCAATTTTTTAATAAAGTAAATAATAATGTAATATGATTTGATATTGCCATAGTTACAAATTCCATTTTTTATATTTAATTAGTATCCCATATAATATATTAAACTGTTACAGGGCTCAAGGGGTGGATACATTGTGTTTTTTATTTCTGTTTTAGTAACTAGTTACATGGAAACCTTATTTTCTTTGTTAAACTTAAATTTTCATTTATTTTTTATCTTTTACTCTGTATATATATTTAGTGATGTCTTAGAGGGCCTCATTTGGCTATTAAGAGGCTTTATTTTCTCATCTTGTAGTCTGAATTACCTTCATTATCTTAAATTTCACAATTAACATCTTTGTTACAAATATAAGTATTCTTCTATCATTTTATTAAATTTTTTAGAATAAAAAAATTGATAGATATAACTATATAGAAGTTTTCTTTGATAGAAGTTCAACTTTTTTATTTTTTTTTATAACATAGAGAATTAAAAATAATTACTTGATTTATATAAAACCTTTATTTCCAATAGTTGTGTTTGAGTTCTTACTTTCGTGATTAGTTTTGTTGTATTCCTTTTATTTCTTCTTCTTCTTTTTTTTCTACTTTACTTTCCTTTCACCTTCTAGATTACCCACCAAAAAATTAGTTCTTCAAGATTATATGATTTAAAAATTACTGGTAGCATTGATTCTTTTCTCAGATAAGAAATTCTGTCCCCTGTTTGAAAACATTATAAATCCCATTATTGAGGTACTGTTTCTGAGTCTGAGTATTTAATAGTTTAGGGTTATTGAAAGGTCTACTTCTAAATCTTGCTCCTCTCAAAAATTTCATTCACCAATAATACATCTGTCCAGATTTGCAACCTATATCTGCACAAACAGCCTCAACATTTTTGATAGACTCTGAATAGTTATTCCTTATCCCATTTTTCTTCTTTCTAGTTTTCCTGGGAGTTATAGGAACTTAAAATTACAGACAATAATATAAATTTATTTTTCTAATATTTAAACTTAATATAAATTTATAAACCTTTCCATGGTGTAGGAGCTATAGAAAATTCAAATTAATAAAAAAATAATTTAATAAAAATAAATGTATTATAATTTCAATAAATATTTAAATAAAATAGCAAGAAAATTTTTTTATTGTAAATAAAGCTGGAAAAGAGATTTGGATGCTTCAAGAACTAACCTGGATATTTTAATTCCCCTTTCCTTTCTGGATTCCTACAGTGTTTAAAAGGTATTTTCTTAGTCACTATCATTATTAAGAGGAAAAAAACAATATGATCAAAAATGAAATAAGTCAGGGCTAGCTTTTGCCAATCTGCTACCTGGTCTAATCAGAGAAACAGGTTGATTTGAAAAATAATAATGATTAAAAGAAGATTTTGCTCTAGAAGATGGAAAATAAGGAGTAAAGTGAGGAGTCATCCTTTATTTTAATATTATTTGATCTGAACCCCCTAAGCTCCTCTTCCAATTCTGATATCCCAACATCAGACCTCCAAACAAATCTTCCATCCTCCTCCATACACTGAGTCTACAATAGCTCACATCACCAGAATCAATAAATTCTCCACCCTGTGAAACATATTGAACCTCCACATCTTTAAAATCAACCTCCATACCAGTGACATCCAAAACATCACAATTTTCCTCTTCCCTATAGGAATCTTGATTTGAATCTGCAAAATCCTCCAGAATAACATCCATAATATCAAAATAAAAATCCTCCTCCAAGCAGAGACCTTCTGATCTTGAGGGAAACACGTGAAAATAATCTTCCTCTATTAGAAAAAGATCCAAGACAGAATCTTTCTGTCCATCCAAAAATTCAACTGATACATCCTCCTCCAATAAGACATTATCTGAACTTGAGGAAGAAAAATAATCATCCCTCAACAACCATTCATCCACAACAGATTCCTTCTAAATATCCAAAAATCCTTCATCATGACCAGAAGAATCCTCCTTCCCACATAACTCATCCAAACATAAGGAAATACACTTATCCTCTAGTGCATACATCTCCAAAACATCCAGTGAGACACATTCCTGAGTTCCCATGGTATCCTCTGGAAAAGAAAAATAAGCTTCACAAACATCATCAGAATCACCATCTTCTAAATTTGATGGCTTCAACACCTCCCCAGAAGCTGAAATTTCCACCACAGTCTTCTGAGCCTCTCTGTCCAAAAGTATTTCCTCTCCAGATTCCACATCCCTATCCTTCATACGATCCAAATATACCAAAATAACCTCCTTCAAAACAGCCATAGCAGGAATCCTATTTTCCCCATTTGGAAGAGTATTCATCAAGTCAGCCTTGAAATGAATCTCCATAACCTCCACCTTTACATCCCTACCCATGGCACTCCAAAATACATACTTGGCCCCATCTTCATGTGGTAATATATCATTACATACCAGATAATCCAGAGCCTCCCCAAACTCCTCCATAAATTCCCAATACTGAGAAAGAGAAGTTACACCTCATTTCAATTCCCTCTTCCTAGAAATCCCATGAAGATCCACCATTGAGAAAGTAGTAAGCCCCCTTTTAATCATTTCAATCTTCAACTTTCCCCAGTCCTGACTCCTATATCCTGCCATACAAGAAAATTCTTCTCCACCTCCCTATTACCAATGGAAAAGATTACTTGCCTACCCATGTCCAAAAGTGATGCCGCATCAATCTCAGAAGCAACCTCAAACCTAGCCAAAAACCCCTTTGCATCCTCCCCCAAAAACCTTGAACCATCCCAAGACTGAATCCTAACCATCCTAGAAAATCCAAGTTACAGCCTCTGATCTCCACCAAAGATAGCCAAAGTCACCCCCAATAGCCTTAAAGACCTAGGAGGGACCAATTTCAAAAGAAAAGAAGACCCCTAGACAAACCACAAAGAGATATAGCACCAAATTCAAAATCTACCAAAGGAGATCCACCGAAGAGAGAAGCCTAGATCAAAAGAGATTCCAAAAAGCCAAAAGATTTGACCCTATGTTGGGCGCCATAAATGTAGACAATCCTATAGTACTAGCTATAGGCCTTTACCAAGGGAGTTGGAGATAAACCAGAGATAAAATCCCCTGTCCCTTTAGAAAAATATAAGAGAGATTTACCTGCTACAGTAAATTGGTTCCTGTTGTTTAAAGCCCTTTTTCCAATACACTTGACTTCCTGATAAGCTAAGAAATTAGTCTCCAGACAGACTAACAAACCAAAGAGATGAAATGTAGACTAATTTCCACACCATAGAAAGCAATGATACTTGATTTAGATTTCAAATCCACACCAGAGACAGCAATAATACTTGATATAGCTTGCAAGACTACACCAGAGAAACCAGTTGCCAAGTTAAGTTAAATGAAGAACTCACCTTGCAACAAACACAGCCAATTGTGGCCATAAAAAAGTGAAAACTGAGTGAGGAACAAGGATATCACCTCCAGATGGTTTTATGATGATTAAGGTTTCCCCAAACTGTCTTATTCACTATGTACACACAGCCCACTATCTAAGAGCCCATGCACACCAACAAATTTGGCATTTCTGAGTGCCAAATTGCATAAAACCCCTCTAAAAACGCTTCCCAGCCTTCTTGCACTGAGGCGGGAAGTCCACCCAACGTCGGGAGGCCCTCCTGAGGTGGCTGGACCACCCTGAAGCCAGAAAACCACCAAAAACCTCCAAAAATACCCAAAATACTTAGAAAAATTTACTACACCTACTAAAACCTTTAAAACACATAATTAAGCTATAACAACATTGAGACATGAAATGTAGAGAAAAATTAGCCCATTCTAATGGTACTAAGCACTTAACCCTAAGACTTAAGGTTAGCCCGTAAAACATGAAAAATAAAGTTAAACAGCTATCCTTTAAAATGAAAAATGAGAAATAATCCCTTAAATACTTAGAATATGAAAAATGTCATCAAGACATAAAATATAGAGAAAAACCGGGGCTATCCAATGTAAATACCCATATCCCCGTAATCCCAATATTTGCCAAATAATTTCATAAAAACACCCAATTATTAAACAATGACTTTTAAGATATATATAAACAATGCCAAATAGACTAACAAAGGGCTCCACCAATGTTGGAAGACCACAGTGGTAGATATTAATATATATAAGGTTTTTAATACATATTTAAAATTAGATAAAACCCAAAAAAAGATGTCTTTACTATTTAAATATAACAAGATGTTTTAAAAAATTAGTTAAAACTGCTTTCCAATTAACAAAAATGATTAAAATGAATGATTACCTTGAAATACTTTGTTGAGAGCCCATTATTGTGCAATTTATTTGCAACAGAGATATGGAAATTAATAATTTAATAATTCATAGGTGGAAATGGGACATTGGCACACATAATATTATAAGTACTTGGAAATTTGGTTGTTGTTATAATAATAAACTAATAGTCATAGTAGCATATATTAATTTGATAATTCATAGGAAGAAATGAGAAATTGGCATCAATAGTGATGTAAGGATTTTTCATTTGGGTTTTTGTGATAGTATAAGATAATCGTTTAATTACATGGTATGAGTAGTGAATTTTCAACAGAGAAACCATCCTTATATATTGCAAGGCAACCCTCTATGTTCAGTAGATTTTCCACTGTCCAGTTGTGTTTAGAGGGGACACCAGATGCAAATTTTGTCTTTTACAAGAAAAAAACCACTTACACTGACCATAAAATCCATGGTTTACTCCTGGAAAATTCAGAAATTAAAATTATACAGAATAAATAATATGGGAGAGTCAAATAAATAAAAAAAGTAGTAATAAAAACAAATTAAAAATAGAAGATAAAAAATTACCTATGAAAAAAGAAAGGAGAGCCAAAGGAAAAGGAAACAGTAAGAAAAACAAATTAAAATTGCCTACTAAAAAAGAAGGGAGAAACAAAGAAATTGGAAATATTAAGAAAAACAAATTAAATCTACTAGAAAAAGGAGACATGAAGGACAAAAAACTTTAAAAAATAATACAGAGAAGAGAAAAAAAGATTTATCTACTAAAATAAAGAGAGCCAATGGAAACCAAAAAAAAAATTATTAAGTAGAGAAAAAAAATTTGCCTGATGAAAAATGTCAGCCAGGCTATTCCAGGAGCCGAGTAAATGATGTGTTACCTTATAGAACCTGAAAGAGGGAGTATGAATTATATTTAATGTATATAAATTAATATTTTATTGCATAATAAAATTATATAAATATCTTATTACATATAAGTGTTATATTGATTTTATTGTTTATATAAATTTTATACATTTAAATTAAACATAATATATTTTATATTCTACAAATAAATGGCGCATTTTTATGTATTTAATAATTATAAATTAATATTTAATTAATTGAAAATATATATTATAATTATAAGTGTAAAATTGACTTATAATATAATTAAATTAATTATTTACATTTATATATTAAATTAAATCTTTCATATAGTATTAAACAATAAGTAATGGCACTTCTTTTGACCCTTAATTGTGTCAGGAAGAAAATTAAATAAATTATAATACTTATTTTATAAAATAGTATTATAATTTCTCAAATTAATTTAATTAATTGTTTCAGTTAACTAGTATTTAACTACATAAGTGAAAACAATTAAATTATATAAACTTATGCTGAATTAAATTGATTGCATACCTTGTTGCGTCAAAACATGTCAATTGTTTCACTTAGAAATACTGAAAACAGATTGTATTACTTGTTTTGATTTGTTTTTCCCATATTTAGTAGATCACATGGTTGTTTAGTTACTTATTAATCTATAGAAACTAATTTGGGGAATTTGGGATGGGAATTTTACAGTCTTAATTGGGATACTTGTTATTTTTTGTATATTTTTCTCTTAGTTACTATGTTACAAATGTCTACTCTTATCTTTTTGTTTTACTTCATTACTCTTTTGTATATAGTCATTTGTAGCGCTTCAGGGGACCATTGCCTATAAAAGGGCCTTGGATAATCCCCTGTAGAGGCATCACTTACTATACACTCAATAACTTAAATATAATTTTATCACATTTATTATTACTTTTATTAGTATTACAATCTAATTAAAAATTCTATATAACAATTAAAAGGTTGCCTTAAGTCTGATAGTGATCAAAGTGTTTGCCACGCAGAAACCTTACTTTAAATAATATTATTATTAATAAAGCCTCAATTTTTGTCATCTCTCAAGTTACTCGTCGTTGCTTTTCTTTTAAATAAATTAAATAATCTATTATATTTGATTTCTTTTACTTTTCTCCTTGTCCTCCTCCATTTCTCCCCTTTTCCTTACCTTCTTCTAGACGATTGACCGACAACTGGGGACCTTTCCAAACGACGACAACAATCGAGCCTGGCGACAAATGACAAACACACGGACCACCTAGCAAAAAAGAAACTTTTGCCGCGACCGTGTTTTGAACTTGGGTTCAATTTCTTAGGTTTATATTATTTTAATTCTTATATTATTTTGAAGTGATTTTTTGATCACTATAGTAAGTTCACCTTTGAACCTCTCACTCATATTACTATATTTTTACTGCAATAACAGTGATTGTGGCTTAATTGCTGATTCACTGAGTGTAAGTGTTCAATTATAAATTTTTTTTTTCCTAGTTGACCATTATAGAGTGTTAAATCCTTATAGTCCTAGAAGAATTAACATTATTATTAATACAAATTGAATTATTAAATTAATTTTTTTTTATTAATTATTGTTAATTTTGGTTGACTTAAAATTACTTTGTGCTTAGTCCCAAATATATTGCCATATTTAATATTGGTAATTAATTGGTTGAATTAACTTGATTGTTTATTCCCAATTTAACCTTGCAATCCATTTTATTAATTAATTTTTTATAATTATTACTTTATATTAAAAAATTTTTTTTATAATTTAATTAATTAAAATTTTTTTATTTTTGGAGCAATTATTAACTAACTTTTATTAATTTTTTTAAAATTTAATTAATCTTCCCACTATTATGTCCAACAATTTGGCTGAAAAAATGGATAACATGCAAGTGGATGAAATTGAAATTGACTATGATGCTGATACTGTGAGTTCTTATAAAGTTGAACATAAAAAATCTTATGCTAACACAAAAAATTCACATACTTCAGGATGTGGAAATGACAGGAGAAGTAAACAAACCAAACCCCCTTCCCCCAGCACAACAGAAGGAAGTAAAGCCTCTAGTACCTCAAGAAGGTCTTCCAAAAGGATTCAAAATAAAAAAGCTTCCTCTACCACAACAAATCAGCAACCTGTCCAGTCATATAAAAGAGCTGAAGACAGAAAATATGAGGTACAAAGCAAAAGTAGACACCTTGTGGGATCAGGTTCAAGAACTCAGGAACCAAAATCAGGCCCAGGCCCCTCCTCAGTTGCCTCCCAATCAGCCTCAGTTTCAGGCTCAACCTTCACAGCCACCCAGCTCAACCATCCAAAATCCAAATACTATGGAAGTAGAGCAATGGAAATGGGATTATCTAATGAGTCACTACCAACAGAATGTGCAACACCCTCCTCATCATCAGCCTGGCCCATCCAAAACACCCAATTTCCATCCACCTCCTCATCCCTACCAACAAAGCAGGAGAAAGAAGGCCCAAGCACAATCCCAAACTCAGTCTCAGGGGAAGTTTCCTCCTCTGCCATGGTAACTAATTTGGTTGATAGTCACTTGGGTATGTTTTCTAATAAAACTTCTTCTGCAGGTAATATTATTGAACATGGTGAAAGAACAGTTAAACCTGTTAAAAGACAGCTTCCTGTAACTAGTAGCCCTATTGATGTAATTAGCAAATTGTCATTTGATGAACCTTTACATTTAACTTCTACTTCTTTAATTGATCCTTCTCTTGCAATTAAAAATGATTCTGTTCCCCCTGAAATCTATACCTTAATTGAAAGAACTTCTGAGGAAATATTGAAAGATACCCTTGATTTTAATGTTGTGAAAGACAAACATTTGAGAGATGTGCTAATCCATGAAAATGATATATTAAATAATTTACACTTGCAATGTAAAGTGAGTTCTTCTGTACAAGATACAGCTTATTTAAAAATCAAAGAAACCTTGAATATTGTTCTTAGTCAACAAAAACAAATAAGAAGTGACCATAGAGCTATCTCAGATAGAAATATCAGTCTACATAAGAACTTGAGTGAATTGAAACCCCTTATTGAAGAAAATTATTCATTAAAAAATGAAATAAAATCTCTGCAAAATGAGTTTAAAAAGCTAATTAATGATTTCCATGCACTAAGTGCCAAACACTCAGTCTCTGAGGACAGAAATGTTCTATCTCTTGCAAAAGTAAATGACCAGATGTCTGAAATTCCAAGAATAAGAAACTATGTGTCTGACCTGCAGGAAAAATTCTCAACCTTAACCATCAATAATGAGTTGAATGAGAATGCTGTCAATAAGCTGCATAAAAATAAAGAAAAAAACCTGAGCAAAGTTCAACCTTTCTTCCTCATATTTCAACCATTAAACAAACTAAAAATGAGTCTGTAAAATCTTTTGCTACTAGAAAAAAATATTGTGATGGTCATGCACCAGCTGTTTCAGTAAATAATGAAATTTCTGAACACCTGGCTAAATTTCAGGAATTATTAATAATGAATAATTCAAACCAAAAAGTGGACCATCCCATTAGTCAGAAAAATTGGCCCAAGTTAGACCAATATCCTACCTTTGATGGTGATTCTTCCTCTGATTGGCAACACTTTATCCAAAGAATTGATAATTTAAAGAGATCTTATAAACTACCTGATGAGGAAATTGTTTCTAAGCTAATTTCTTTATTTTCCAATGTAGCCTTGATGTGGTATGAATCTGTTCTTTTAGATAACAATCATTATACATGGAATGATTGGAAATCCTTGATTGAGAATCAGTTTGGTGGTTCAAAATTCAGGTTAGCTCGGCAAAGACTGTATGAGAATACTAGATATTTACCCTCCTCTGTTGAAAAGCCCATTGTTTTTCTTATGAAACTGACAAAAATCCTAAGAGCAATTGATCCAAAGATGGATTATGATATTTGGAGAGATAAAATCTTGTATAAATTACCAAATTCTCTTAGAGATTTGATTGTGGCTAGAACTGAGCATGTAAGGGAAAATTCTTCTTTCATTAATATCTGTAATGAGGTACTACTCAACCATAGATATGAACCAAAGAATTACCTTGGTAAATCTTATAATGATCGGAATAAACCTTCTACAAAGCTCCCAGAAAAATCTGGCAAACCCTCTGCCCCAGTTGCACCTAAAAAATATGCAACAAATACTTGTTATAAATGTAACAAACCGTGGCAGAAGGGTCATGTTTGTGACAAGAAAATTCATCTTGTTGAACAATATGAAGACACTGATGAAGTTGAACTTGATGTCAATAACTCTTCCAGTTACTGTGAAAGTAATATCTCCTATGACAATGATTCTGTTAAAGATGTTTTAATGTTGGAACAAGATGTCCATTATTTGAATAATATATCTGAAGAATGTGTATTAGATTTATCTTCAGTAGAAAATTCTGAGATAATTAAAGATATTACTAACAATTCTATACCTATATCCCCTTTGAAGGCACCTGTTATCATTAATGGTAAAGATGTTGATGTAGTTCTTGATTCTGGTGCTGGAGGAAGTGTAGTGTCTGAAAAAGCTTTAGCTTCAGTGGATAAGGAATATTTGAGTAAATTATTACCTATAACTTCTGAAAAATGGAGAGGGTATGGTTCTACCTTAATTCCTATTGGCAAATACAAAACCTCTGTATTCTTCAAATATAATGGGGGTTTTGTCAGAGCTATTTGTGAGTTTTTTGTCATGAAAAATGATAATTTAAGCAATTGGTTTATTATGGGAAATGATATTTTAACCATGTTTGGTGTGAAACTGGACCCAGCAAATAATTGCTTTACCTTAGGAATGAATGGCAAAAGGAAATTCAAAATTTCCTCTCCTAGAACTTCTGGGCATCTGTTTAAATCTTGTAACTCCCTAATCCAGTGTCAAGGCAGAACAACAACTGAAATGGATGATTTATTAAATGAAATAAATACTGCTTCTTTTGGTAATCAGTTGACTAGTGAACAAAAGGATTCTATTATTGCCTCTATTACCTCTTTCCCTATGGCTTTTGCTCATGGTTCTCATGTCTTGGGAATTGTTCAGGAAGAAATGAAAATTACCTTATCCTGTAATTTGAGTGATATTCCTCCTACTCTTAAGAAAAAACTATATCCTGCTTCTCCATCAAAAAGAAAAGATATTGAAGATAATATTGCAACATTATTAAAAATGAATATCATTTAGAAAGTAGATGTCACCCCCAAATATTGTGTCATCTCCCCAGTCTTGATTTCTTATAAAAAAGATAAAGCTAGATTATGTGGAGATTACAGAGCTTTGAACACTTATACTGTTGATGATATCTATCCTTTACCCAGAATTAATTCAATACATGCTACCTTGCAAGGTGCAAAATTTATTAGTTGTCTGGATGGTAATAAAGGTTATCATCAAGTTCCAGTTGAGAAAAATTCTCAAACATTTTTGCTTATTGCTACTCATATGGGAATATATAAGTATTTTAGGATGCCATTTGGCCCTAAAAATGCTCCTTCAGTTTTCCAGAAAGTCATAGATAACACTTTCCATCAAGAAATTACTGAAGGATGGCTCGTGGTTTATATTGATGACATTATTGTTTTTTCTAAAACTTTTGATGAACATATGATTCACTTGAATAGAGTTTTCCAATAAATGGATGAAATCAATATGACGTTATCCTTAAAAAAGTGTAAATTTGGTTTTCAATCTTTAAAGGTCCTTGGCCATGTTGTGTCAGGCTTAAAAATTTGTGTAGACCAAAATAAAATTGCTACCATCCAAAATGTGAAAGCACCAACTTCTGTAAGAGAAATCCAAAGTTTTTTGGGGATGTGTGGCTATTATAGACAATATATTAAAAATTATCAGGTCATAGCCTTGCCTCTTACAAAACTAACCAGAAAAGATGTTGCCTTTCTCTGGAATAATGACTGTCAAAAAGCTTTTAATACATTAAAAAGTTGCTTAATGACAGCCCCTATATTGGATCTTTCAGATTTCAACAAGCCATTTGTCCTGTATACAGATGCTAGCTTTATTGGTCTGGGTGCTGCATTTCACCAGAAACAAATTATTAATGATAAATCCTCAGAGGTTGTAATTTGTTATATTTCAAGAACCTTAAGAAATAGTGAATTGAAATATGGTACCACTCAATTAGAGTTCTTAGCAGTTTTTTGGGCTCTTGAGAAGATTCATTACTATCTAGATGACCAAAAATTTGAGTTAGTAACTGACTGTAGTGCTGTGAACTCCCTCTTAAACCTGAAGACACCTAACAGACATATGTTCAGGTGGCAACTTGCTGTTCAAGAATACAGAGGACGGATGACAATTATCCATAGGGCTGGTAATGTTCACTCCAATGTTGATATGCTCTCCAGATTGCCTCTGCCAAATAATGACTCAAATCCTGCTTATGTACCTGAAGATGATACTGTTAATATCCATGGTATATTTGTATTAGATATGGAAGAGGAGTTATTGCAATTAATACTGGATTCATATGAAAAGGATTCTGATTTAAATAAATTGGTTACTATCTTAAATGATCCTTAGAATGCTTCAATTCAAGCATTAATAAAAACTCTTCCTGCAAAGTATCAAAATGCTTTGAGTAAAGGAAAGTTTTCTATTGAAGATGGTTATATATATTATAGAAGAAAGCTTACTAATGTAATTGTAATTCCTCCTTCTATGAAAGAAACTATCCTCAAAATTTGTCATGATGACATATTAGCTGGTCATTTTGATCTTGAAAAAACATTAATTAGAATCAAAAACACTTCATGGTGGGCTAATATGTCTGAAGACACAAAATTATATGTTGAATCTTATGATTCCTGCCAAAAATCTAAAAGTTTGACAGGTAAGAGAGAAGGGTTATTACAACATATTAAAGCACCTAATGCTCCCTGGAAAATCATTAACATGGATTTTGTCACTTGTCTTCCTGTTGCAGGTAAAGACAGCTTTAACTCTTGTTGGGTAATAGTAGATAGATTCACAAAAACGTGCAAATTTATTCCAACCCACAAAGATGTATCCACCAAAGAATTAGCTTTCTCATGGTGGTCTTACATGTTTAATATTATTGGTTTTCCAAAAGCCATTATTGCTGATAGAGATCCAAAATTTACTTCTGAGTTTTGGACCTCTTTGATGGATATTTGTGGCTGTGAGTTGAAATTGTCTACAGCTCACCATCCTCAGACTGATGGTCTAGCTGAGAGAATGATTCAAACTCTGGAAGATATGATTAGAAGGTATTGTGCCTTTGGTTTAGAATATAAAGACAATGACAGATTTACTCATGATTGGTTCACTCAATTGCCTGGTCTTGAATTTGCATATAATAGCACTGTTCATTCTGTCACTGAGAAAAAGCCTTTTGAGCTTTGGTTAGGTTATGTCCCACATACTCCTGCTCAGATTCTCAATAATTAGTTACCTAAGTTGGAACTACACCCTGGTGTAAAATCTTTCATGCAAATGCAACAGGTATGCAGAAAACATGCTCAGAGCTGTATTGATAAAGCATTTGAATATGAAAAGAAAAGACAGGATAAATCCCATAAAGAATACACATTTAACAAGGGTGATGAAGTGTTGATCTCTACTGTCCATTTCAATTTACAAGGTAACCACAGATTAAAAGATCCTTTTGTAGGGCCATTTGTTGTTAAAAGAATGGTTGGTGATAATGCAGTGGAAGTTGTATTGTATTCTCCATATGATAGGAAACATCCTGTTTTTCCCATTTCTTTGCTTAAACCTTATACTTCCAACAGTGACTTATTTCCCAAAAGAAGGGGAAGACCTAAGAAAAACCCTCAGGAAGTCACAGAACCTGCAGAAATTGATAAAATTCTCAATGATAGAACTATCACTTCTGAAAGAGGTATTGAATATTTATTGAGATATAAGAACCAATAATCTGAACATTATGCATGGATACCTGGCAAGGAGATTTCAAATCTGCCTACTCTGTTAAAAAATTGAAAAAGAAAAAATCTTAGCATTTTTTTTTATTGTTTTTTTTAGAGTGAGGGAGTGTCACCCAGGCTATTCCAGGAGCCCAGTAAATGATGTGTTTTCTTATAGAGCCTGAAAGAGGGCGTATGAATTATATTTAATGTATATAAATTAATATTTTATTGCATAATAAAATTATATAAATATCTTATTACATATAAGTGTTATATTGATTTTATTGTTTATATAAATTTTATACATTTAAATTAAACATAATATATTTTATATTCTACAAATAAATGGCGCATTTTTATGTATTTAATAACTATAAATTAATATTTAATTAATTGAAAATATATATTATAATTATAAGTGTAAAATTGACTTATAATATAATTAAATTAATTATTTACATTTATATATTAAATTAAATCTTTCATATAGTATTAAACAATAAGTAATGGCGCTTCTTTTGACCCTTAATTGTGTCAGGAAGAAAATTAAATAAATTATAATACTTATTTTATAAAATAGTATTATAATTTCTCAAATTAATTTAATTAATTGTTTCAGTTAACTAGTATTTAACTACATAAGTGAAAACAATTAAATTATATAAACTTATGCTGAATTAAATTGATTGCATACCTTGTTGCGTCAAAACATGTCAATTGTTTCACTTAGAAATACTGAAAACAGATTGTATTACTTGTTTTGATTTGTTTTTCCCATATTTAGTAGATCACATGGTTGTTTAGTTACTTATTAATCTATAGAAACTAATTTGGGGAATTTGGGATGGGAATTTTACAGTCTTAATTGGGATACTTGTTATTTTTTGTATATTTTTCTCTTAGTTACTATGTTACAAATGTCTACTCTTATCTTTTTGTTTTACTTCATTACTCTTTTGTATATAGTCATTTGTAGCGCTTCAGGGGACCATTGCCTATAAAAGGGCCTTGGATAATCCCCTGTAGAGGCATCACTTAATATACACTCAATAACTTAAATATAATTTTATCACATTTATTATTATTTTTATTAGTATTACAATCTAATTAAAAATTCTATATAACAATTAAAAGGTTGCCTTAAGTCTGATAGTGATCAAAGTGTTTGCCACACAGAACCCTTACTTTAAATAATATTATTATTAATAAAGCCTCAATTTTTGTCATCTCTCAAGTTACTCGTCGTTGCTTTTCTTTTAAATAAATTAAATAATCTATTATATTTGATTTCTTTTACTTTTCTCCTTGTCCTACTCCATTTCTCCCCTTTTCCTTACCTTCTTCTAGACAATTGACCGAAAAAAAAGATGAGAGAGCCAATGGAAACCAAAAAAAATAAAAAATAAAAAAATCAAATTAAAAATAAGAGAAAAAAAAATTTTCCTAATAAAAAAAATAGGAGAGAAAAAGGAGAGCAAAAGGAAAAGGAAATAGTAACAAAAAAAATAAAGTTTTCTTGATAATATTTTCTACATTTGCTTACTTTTCCTTTTTCTTTGGCCCTCCCTTCTTTTTTATCAGGAAAATCTTTTTTTTTCTTCCTTATAATTTTTTTTTTGGTTCCCATTGGCTCTCCTTTTTTTTGTAGGTAAATCTTTTTTTTCTCTTCCCTGTAATTTTTTTTCTTAATTTTTTTTGTCCTTCAGCTCTCTTTTTTTTTTAGTAGATTTAATTTGCTTTTCTTACTATTTCCATTTCCATTGGATCTCCCTTCTTTTTTTGTAGGTAATTTTAATTTTTTTTCTTACTATTTCCTTTTTCTTTGGCTCTCCTTTCTTTTTCAGTGGGTAATTTTTTCCCTTATTTTTAATTTATTTCTATTACTCATTCTTTTATTTCTTTAGATCTACCATCTTATTTATTCAGTAAAAAGTTAACTTCCACATTTTTCAGGAGTAACCCACTGAGTTTTTGGTCAAAGTAAGTGTCTGCCAGGCTGTTCCAGGAGTCCAGTAAATTTTATAATTTTTATTGGGCCTCAAAATGGGAAAATCCTAATTTATATTATGCATGTAAATTAAGATTATATTTAACAATAAAATTACATAACTAACTCATGATAATAAATTAAAATAAGATTTATATGAATTTTATTACTATATAAATGGTATATGCAATTAAATAAATAAATAATACATTATATTCTATTAAGTATAAGTAATTTTTTATGTATTTAATTATTAATAAATATTAATTAATTAATATAATATTACATTATAATTATAAGCTATAAATTAAAGTTATAAATTTATAAATTAACTAATTATATATAATTATTAAATAATTATATACATATCTTATAATCCATAAATATTGGTCGCTTTTTTGACCCTTAATTGTATCTGAAAAATTATTAATAATTTGAAACACTTACTTAATAAAAAATATTAAAATTCTTACTTTAAATTAGTAATCTCATTAAATTAGTTTTTTTGACTCCAAATAGCTATTACAATAATGAAATAGTTTATAACAATAATTTATTCATGTTTTATATTAACTTAATTAATCATACTTCTAAAATAGTATATTTTTTGATGTTTCACATAAATTGCTTACCATTTTAATTATATTATAAAACATGTCTTGTCTTAAATGGTTAAATCCTGTGTTTCAGACCACTTTGATGTTTCACTTAATTTTTATACAATGTTTGGGTTTAAATTGGTGGATAAATGGGCTCTTAATCATGTTTTTTACTTGTTTTATATTTTTTCCCTTACATCATTGTTACATTTTAATCTCATTACTGTTTTGTTTTATTTTTTTTTTAAATATAATTTTTTGTGGCACTTCAGAGGGCCCTTTGCCTATATAAAGGCCTTTGGAAGCTTTATGTAGCCCCATCACTTACTTTATTACTCTTACATTACACTTTATTTTTATAATACATATGAAAATTTTACTACACATATAAATTTTATTGCAATAACTACCTTTTTAATAATCAAAAGTATTATATAGTTAATAGGTTTCTTTAAGAGTGTCTTTAATATTATCTAGTTGTTGTGTTTAAGAAGAGAGGAAAAAGAAAGTACTTACAAAAATCATAATAATACCAGTAACCATTAGAAGTCCCTTAAAACTCCTATTGTCTTCCTTCCTTTTATTACCCCTTTTAAATCTTCTTCTTCCTCTTCTGCTTCTTCTGCTTCTTCTGCTTCTTCTCCTTCTTCTGATTCTTCTGCCTCTTCTGCTTCTTTTGCTTCTTCTGCTTCTTCTCCTTCTTCTCCTTCTTCTCCTTCTTCTCCTTCTTCTGCTTCTTCTCCTTCTTCTCCTTCTTCTCCTTCTTCTCCTTCTTCTCCTTCTTCTCCTTCTTCTCCTTCTTCTCCTTCTTCTCCTTCTTCTCCTTCTTCTCCTTCTTCTCCTTCTTCTCCTTCTTCTCCTTCTTCTCCTTCTTCTCCTTCTTCTCCTTCTTCTCCTTCTTCTCCTTCTTCTCCTTCTTCTCCTTCTTCTCCTTCTTCTCCTTCTTCTCCTTCTTCTCCTTCTTCTCCTTCTTCTCCTTCTGCCTCTCCTTCTTCTCCTTTTCCTATTTCTTTGAGATGACTGTCTGATAGTAGGTGGTTTTTTTTGCAGCAAAGACAATATTTGCATCTAGTGGACCCTATAAACACAACTGGACAGTGGAAATACCACTGTCCATAGAGGCTTGCCTTGCAAGATATAAGGAGGGTTGTTTTGTGGAACATTCCCCACTCATACCATGTAATTAAAACATTATCTTATATTATAACAACAACCCAATTGTGAAATCCTTACATTACTTTCATTGACAATGTCCAATTTCTACCTATTAATAATCAAATTTTTAATTTCCACGCCTCTGTTGCAAGTAAATTGCACAAAAATGGGTTCTCAGCAAAATATTTAAAATTAAGCATTAATTTTTATTATTTTTTTAATTGAAAAGCAGTTTTAACTAAGTTTTTAAATGTTTATGTTTTTGTCACCAGATGACCTACGCACAAGGTCAAGGGTGTTTTTGAAAGTGAGACGGAGGGAGTAGTTTAGAAACTCCTTCGAAGCACAGAGGAAATGTTCGAGGAAGTGATTTGAAGTTTACTTGAAGGAAGAGCTACTGCTTTGAGATATGTTCGATAAGAATTCTAATACAATTTAAAGGTAATATTAATATTCTTAAGGTCTCAAAAAGGGTTGGAAACTCAATAATCAAAGATTTAAGTTTTAGAAATGATTACTGAGAATGATAAGGAAAGATACAATAATAATGATTTAATCTGAAGTTTTACCACTATTAACTAAATATACGTTTTTATAATTTAATTCCAAAGGAATATCGAACCACAATCCAACCCCTTTTATATCCATTACCCATCCTTGCATTGACCTCATACCCATCCATCATTCCGCACACCACAGACCACCAAAAATACACCCGTTACACCTGGACCCTCCTCACTAACATCCGTTAACCCTTTAATCCTCCACTAACCATCCTGTCCATGCTCACTACCCCTTTTAGTAACCCACAGATACTTAATAAACCTTTTAGCGGAATATTACATTAACTATTGCGCTCTGCATTGCTTATTGAAGAAAAGACTAAACACACTATTGAGAGATTGACTAATTTAGATTTAAAGTTTAGGCTAGTGCGGTTGAATAGTGAGTACACAAAGGAAAGTCGCAGTTGCTATGTAGAATTGTTTTCTGCGCTTCAAGTATGGATTTAGACCTCTGTATTATTGATTTAATGAGCTTCTTTTGCCTCGAGTGTCACGTGGCGTGTGAAAGTTTTACTTATATATATATAATTTTTTTGGGTTTTGTTAACATTAAAATTTATTAAATGGAAGAAAACATAGTACTTAATAAAAATAAAGGTACCATTTAATTTTAACTAGGCATAGTCTGTGGTTTTTTTATTTAATGAAAATTATTTTTAATTAATCTTTATTTACAGTACCCCTAATTGCCTAGTTATTAATTTTTTAATCTTCTCATAGTTGGAAGTAGATGTTTGAGTTGTGTAGATTTTGACTCCTCTGTGTATAATGAGATATACTGTTGAACAAGGCAGGGTCATGATTAATTTCAACTACTTGAATTGATATATTGTGTATGTTAGATAGGAATTGATCTGTTGTAGATTTTGAGTCAATGATCATGTTGTGTAATATTATACAACATGTCATTATTAGACTGAATATTTCTCTCCTCCATAGATGGCATGGCTGTTTAATGATTCCCCATTGTGCACATAATACTCCAAAGGTACCCTCAATGTCTTTTTTTGAAGCTTCTTGTAGTTTGGAAAAGTATTGACTTGCTTCATCTTGCGGGTGGGGTATAGTCTTGACAAGCATCCTTCAAGGAGGATAGGTTCCATCTTCCAGGTAATACACATTATTATATCTATGATTATTTATCTTAGAATGCACCTCATCTTGAGTACCAGCCAATAATCTTTCAAATATGTTTCTTCAATGGAGAACATTGATATCATTGAGTGCTCCAGAATTTCCGAAAAAGAAATTCCAAAAACCCAGGTTCTTTCTAGCCACAGCTTCAAGTATCATTGTAGGTGTGCCTTCTTTTCCTTAAAATTGACCTGCACAAGCTTCTGAAAAATTTTTCCACACCCAGTGCATCCCACCTATCAAACTAAGAGATCCTGGGAATCCTCGTTGTTTGTACTCTCTCAATATAGTTTTTTTTCAGAGGCATTAGGTTCACCTCAGTATTCCTTTCCATATTAACTAATTATATCTTTTATGAAGTGGTTTAGTGCTCTTAGGGAAGTATATTTGCCAATACAGAAATGCTCATCAGTGCTATCAGCTGAAATACCAAACACTAGTTTTTGTAGAACAGCTGTCATTTTCTGTTCTGGTTCAAAAACCACATGGCAGCAGCAATCCTAAATAAATGTAAGAGAATTAAACTATGACTAGTATTTTGAAATATTTCACAACTTACATTTTTCAATAATCAAAAATGGTTGTGATTTTTTAGGTCCTCACATATACTGTTAAATAAATCCTTGCTCATCCAGAAAAATTGCTCAAACAAGATATTGTTGTATGTAAAATTGGGGATAAAGTAGTCACTCATTAGTTGTTGATGGTGTTCCATACATTTTCAATTCAATTTTTTTTTCTTTGTATGTTTAGTTTTGGAGTTTTGAATAAATAGAAAATAATATAGTTTTCTTCTTCCATATCAACTAATTCATCAAGAACATTGAAAGGCATGTGAGATACTAAATTTTTACTGAATGAGCACAAGGGATGAATAGTAATTTTAATAAGTGATTAGCATAAGATACCACATAGGGCAGTTGAATATTAAAATTAATTATGTAATGACCAAGTAAAATGCAATTATACACTTATTTTTTACCAACAAGGAGGTAGATTCCCTAAGTAAAATATGTGCAAAAAAAAACAATGTGTGAAAAATAAGTGTAAGAAAAATATGATTCAACCATGGGAAATTTTGTTTTTTTTATTTTTTCTCAAAAAAATGATTTTTTTGTCTACAATTTTTTATTTAATATTTTATTTTATGTTTTTTTACCTTTTTTTTATTTTTTTTGAAAAAAAAAAGTCATGGTTTCAAATGATTTTTCTTACACTTACTTTTCTTGCATGTATATCTCTTGCAATTACTTTTCTTCCATTTATTTTTCTGATCTTATGTCCCTTTCTAAAATATCCTCAACTCAGACTAGATATTCCCATCAGGAATATCTTACTTGGTGCATAGTTATAAGGTAAGAAAAGTAAGTGCAAGAAAAATAAGTGGAAGAAAAATCATTTGTGAGAATTTTTTTTTTTCAAAAAAAAAAAATTGTAAAAAAAAACAGAAAAAATAAAAAATGAAATATATAATCATTTTTTTGCAGAATAAAAAAATTTAAAAAAAACTTCCCATGGTTGCAATATATTTTTATTACACTTTTTTTTCTCACATATTTTTTTGCACATATTTTCTTACACATATTATTCTTGCACATATTTTTCTATCCTTATGTTCCTCACTAAAGTATCCCCAACTTGTTCTGGATATCCCCATCATGGATATCATACTAGGTGTGTTGTGTGATGATGAATTGGGGGTGTTCCACCAAGTCAGGGGATGAAACTGATGGTGATAATAAACTGGGTGTGTTCCAGCAATGTTTAAAAATTGGGGGATGCACTTGATGATGATGATTAATTGGGGGATGGAGCCAGTGAATATAGTAAACCAGGAGATGGACCTGGTGATAATAAAGCTGGGGGGATGTAGCCCAATTCTCAATATATGATAATGCAATAATACCTCAACTTAAATGTATGGAGCAGAGTGGAAGCAACAGATCTGAGTCTCTGGTGATTGATGAGAAACAACAAAGATGGCAGAATGGAGGGAAATATTGCAATCCTTGTATACTCTCTTTACATCACCAGGATTTGGGTAAGGAAAAATAGGGCTAGATAATCAAATAATAGAATGAAGGTTTTAAATATATGTCAATGTATTTCTAAGTGTCAGCCAGGCTGCTAGACTTACCCAGTGAAATAATTAATTATTTACTGGATGAAGCCATGCCTTATTATTTTAATTATTTAATTATAAATTAGTTACATTAAAATTACTTATAATTAATTAACTTATTACAGAATGATAAAATTAAATAAAAAATTAAAATTAAATATAAAATTGTCCCTTATATTTTTATTCTCTAAACACCGTGCTCATTTGACAGGTTGGAAGAAATAAAGATTATATTAAAAAATAGATTTTAAATTAAAATAAAAATTTATTATTCAAATAAACATAAATATATACAAGAAATTCAAATTTCTTATTTATAATTGACTTCTACAGTAAATATTAAATAAATTGATGTATTTCTGACATACTCTGAAAATACATCTTTTTGACACCTTCTTTTTAGAACAACTTTATTATTTGAAAATACTCCTTCTGGAATATTCTTTTTCTATCTCTCATACTACTGTTTTTAGAATTTTATTGCAGTGTTTTGTCCCTCCTTTGCCTATATAAGGCCTCTCTTTTTGTTTTTTTTATTCATTCCTTACTTACTTACATTATTAAAACAATTACTACAATTAAATATTTATTACTATTTATTATTGTTTTTAGTACCTACAATTACGTAGTTCTAACTCATTAATTATAATAATAATTAAAGCTTTACCTCTTATTATTGAGTAAATAATATTTAAGATAGGAAATTATGTACCTGATTTTGAATCCCTTAAAAATTGTTGTTACTGCCATTGGGCCTCCCTATAAAACCTTCTAGACTTGAAAGAGACCTTGAATGTTGGAGGCCTTTCTGAATTGTCAACAGTGCACTGTTATCTTGAGGACCGGAGACTATGGGACCATTGCCATTGAGGTACCTATAAGGACAAGTGAACGACGAAAACGAGGAACGTCATACATCATGTGACTTATTTTTTTCTGTGAACGGGAATCGAACCGCACTCCAAAACTTAGGCTTATATACTAACTAATAGTTATATATTTCATGGTAATTATTGATTACTATTCATGGGTCACTTTGTACTCTTCATACTCTATGTATTTCCTTTTACTCAGCACTCTGTAAGTGGCATTAATTTGCTCATTTTACAGGGGGAGGTGTCTGGTAAATTGAAATTATTTTATTTATTTATTTTCTTAGTTGACAAAGATAGAGCAATTGTGTTCTAAGTCCTAGAATTAATAAATTTTTTATTTTTTTAAAAAATTAATTGTAATTTTTAGTTGACTTTTTCCTGATAAATTAAGATATTTTTTTTTGTTCCAGTTAACAAATTGTCCTGACAATAAAAATATTTTTTAATTGATAAAAAATAAAACTATACTAAATTATTTCAGTTTACATTGAGTCCTGGTAATTAAATATCTTTCAGTTGATTTAAATCCTGATAATCATCATAAATTTATTTGTTAAATTAAAAATTATTTTTATTTCTTCAGTTGATTTCTTGTAAATCCTGGCTATAAGATTAGTTTGAAGTGATAAAAAATTGATTATTATTTTCAGTTGATTTTTATCCTGAAGAGTTTTATATTCCTTTTTTTTATTTATTTTTCTTTTATAAAGCAAAAAATAAAACTGATTCATCTTATTGTTTCTTTCCCTCACTTCAGGTTAGATTTAAAACAATGACTGACTAAGGGTTTTCTGCTGCGCGTGAAGATGAACTGGATCTGATTAATTATGATGAGGCTATTTCTGTGAGCTCTCCTTTAACTACACAATTAGCTCAAATTAATAAATCATTGAACCAATCAGGATGTGGAATTGGAGGAAGTGGAGATTCTGGTAGAAACAAATTCCCAGGAACAAAAACCTTCAATAAGCCCCCCAGAAGAGCTTCCCAAAGGCTTCAAGATAAAAAAGATGCCCTTAAACCAGCAGGTAAAAAATCTTTCTACTCACATCAAGGAGTTGAGGACAGAAAAACTCAAGCTGAGGTCAAGGATAGACTGTCTAGAACACAAGGTAAGAAAAATAGAGTTTTTTCTTCAAGAGAAGAAGAAACCTCCTCCTCCAAAAGCCCTTCCACAACTGGCCCCCCAGCAACAAGAAAAGGTGGAAGTCTCAAAGTGACAGTGGGATTGGCTGAACACCCAGTGGGATTATCTGTCCCAACAGCAACAGCAACAAGCACCTCAGGCAGGTCCTTCAAGAACAAATCAGTTCAATCCAACACTTCCTCATCCCTATCAAGGAGGAAGAAGGAGAAAGAACAACCACATCCAATTCTTTCCCAAGTCATGGTAAGCCCCTCTATTGAATCTCAAGTACCATTTCTTGTAACTGATTCAGTTCCTTCAGGTAATTCTGAAAGAGGAGATGAGACTGTGAGACCTGTATAGGCTGAGAACAGTAGACAAATTGCTCAAATTTCAAATGTATCTAATCCTTTAGTTCTAATTGCTAATTCAATTATAAATCCTGATATGGCTATTATTGATGAAACACTTGAGACTGAGTTTTATGAGAATCTGGAAAGTTACTCTGTTTCCTTATTGAGAAACACTCCAGATGTAGCTAACATTAATGGTGAATATTTGAGGGATATTATTGCTAAACAAAATCATACAATGAACAACATGCAATTGCCTCAGAAATATAATAGTTTGTTAACTGAACAGAGTTATCAAGCATTGAAGAGTGATTTACAGAGAGTTTCTGATGATTTGTTTCATTACAAAGCAAGCCATGAAAAGAAAGTTGCTTAATGGCAAAATATCAAAAATTATTTGTCTAAACTGAAAGATACTGTATCTACCTGTTTCCTGGAGCTAGAGGTAGATAAGATGAACCTGAAAAGATTGAGTGATCATTATTTATCTTTTCAAAATAAAACCCAGTTATCTTTTGCAACAGTCAATGAGGGTTTTTCTAGTCTTCAAAGAGTGAAAACCAGACTAACAACCATTGAAGAAAAATTGAATTCATTGTTTAATAATTAAAAATATTCTGAAACTTCTTTGAAGGAACAGATGGTACAGGATGCTCCAAGTTTACCTGTTTCTAGTTCATCTAAAATAAAATTAGATTCAGAAATTCCTGTTGATACCACTGAGTTTCCATAAAAAATTGATGATGCACCAGGATCTTCAACAGAAGTATTAAACAATGAGATTACTGCAAAATTTCAGAAGTTACAGCTGCTTCTTACTCAGAAATAAGCTATCACTAGGGAGGCTACTTCAAATCAAAAGAATTGGCCAAAACTTGACCAGTACCCAACATTTGATGGTGATTCTTCTTCTGATTGGCAGAGATTCATTTGCATAATTGATAAATTAAAAAATTCTTACAAACTCCCAGATGAGGAAATTGTGTCTAAGTTAATTTCTTTGTTTACCAATGTTGCCCTAATGTGGTATGAATCTGTTCTCCTGGACAGGAATGACTACTCATGGGAAGATTGGAAAAAATTGATTAAAGCACAATTTGGTGGCTCCAAGTTCAGGATGCCTCAACAAAGGCAGTATGAGGAAACTAGATATAGCTCTTCCACTTATAAATCTATTGAGTTCTTAATGAAACTTGTAAAAAACTTGAGGGAAATGGACCCAAATATGGAGTTTGAGTTATGGAAGGACAGGATCCTTTATAAATTGCCAATGTCTTTGAGAGACTTGATAGTGGCTAGGACTGAGTTCTCCAGAGAACCTTATTCTTTTATTAATACTTGTAATGAGATCCTTCTAAAAAACAAGTATGATGCCAGAAGATTCATTCCTAGGACCCCTTTGGAGAAATCCTCCGCTTACCAACAGAAACCTCTGGAAAAGGTTGGTAAACCTTCTGCCCCTGTTGCACCAAAAAAGTATGCAACAAAAACTTGCTTCAAGTGCAACAAGCTTTGGAAGAAAGGCCATTTTTGTGACAAGAGGATAAATCTTGTTGAACAAACTGAGGAGCAGGCTGATGACACAATAGAACTGGATGATACTTCAAGTTATTGTGCCAGCAATATTTCATATGAATCTCAACAAGAAATCTTGATGCTAGAAGAAGATATTCATTATTTAAATACTATTGACATTGATAATAATGAATTATCTACAGTTGAAGATGCTGAGATCATAAAGAACATTGAGGATAGCTCAATTGTTATTGCCCCTCTCAAAGCACCAGTATAGATCAATGGAACCAGCATTGAAGTTGTTCTGGATTCTGGAGCTTGAGGAAGTGTAGTATCTGAAAAAGCACTTGCTTCAGTGGATCAAGACTGTAAATCAAAACTGATGCCTATCATTTCTGAAAATTGGAGAGATTATGGCTCTGTTTTGTCCCCCATTGGTAAATACAAAGCCACAGTGTTTTTTAAATATAACCATGGTTTTTTAAGAGCTATTTGTGATTTTGTCATCATTAAAAATGATAATTTAAGCAGTTGGTTTATCATAGGAAATGAAATTTTAACCAAATATGGCATAAAATTAGATCCTTCAAATCAATGCTTCACAATGGGGATAAATGGGAAGAGAAAATTTAAGATTTCCTCCACCAAAAAATTGTTAAAACCAGAATTTAACACATTTAATTCTGTGATTCAATATAAAGGAAGGTCTACAAAGGAAATGTATGCTCTTATGTCTGAAATTGACAATGCTTTTTTTGGAGAACAATTTTCTGGTGAGGATAAAGATTCCATCATTAAATTGATTAAATCTTTTCCTATGGCCTTTGCTCATGGGTCACATGAACTAGGATTAGTAAAGGAAGAAATGAAACTTACATTATCTTTTACATTAACAGACATACCACCTAGTTTGAAGAAGAAGCCTTACCCTGATTCTCCCACAAACAGAAAAGATATTGATCATAATATCTCTATCCTTTTAAAAATGAATATTATTGAAAAGGTAGTTGAAACACCTAAATATTGTGTTATCTCACCTGTCCTAATTTCTTACGAGAAAGAAAAAGCCAAGTTATGTGGTGATTATAGAGCATTGAATACTTATACTGTTGATGATATCTACCCTTTACCTAGAATTAGCTCTATACATGCTACCTTACAAGGTGCTAAATATATAAGCTGCTTGGATGGTAACAAGGGATATCACCAGGTACCTGTTGAGAAGAATTCCCAGAATTTTCTGATTATTGCTACTCATATGGGTAATTATAAGTATATTAGGATGCCATTTGGTCCTAAAAATGCCCCTTCAGTTTTTCAAAAAGTTATGGATAACACATTCCATCAGGAGATGATTGAAGGATGGCTGATGGTTTATATTGATGATATCATTATATTCTCAAAAACATTGGAGGACCATCTCAACCACCTGTGTAAAGTGTTCCACAAAATGGATGAAATAAATATGACACTTGCTTTGAAGAAATGTAAATTTGGTTTTCATTCCTTAAAAGTGCTGGGTCATGTTGTTTCAGGGTTACAGATATGTGCTGACCAAAATAAAGTGGCAGCTATACAGCAGGTGAAGGCTCCTACCACGGTTAGAGAGCTCCAGAGTTTTTTGGGAATGTGTGGATACTATAGACAGTATATTAAAAATTACCAAGTCATAGCTTTACCCCTTACTCAACTGACTAGAAAGGATGTTGCTTTTGTCTGGAATAGTAAAAGACAGAGAGCTTTTGACACTATGAAACACTGTTTGATGTCAGCACCAATTCTTGCTTTACCTGACTTTAATCAACCATTTGTTTTGTACACTGATGCCAGTTTTATTGGTCTTGGTGCTGCCCTCCATCAAAAACAAGTGATGAATGATAAAGTATCAGAAGTAGTAATTTGTTATATTTCAAGAACCTTAAGAAATAATGAATTGAAATATGATGCCACTCAGCTTGAATGTTTAGCCGTAGTGTGGGCTCTAGAAAAGCTACATTATTACCTAGATGACCAGAAATTTAAACTTGTTACTGACTGCAGTGCAGTTAAATCCCTTTTAAACTTGAAAACACCTAACAGACATATGTTCAGATGGCAATTAGCTGTTCAGGAATACAGAGGGAGAATGAAAATTATTCATAGGGCTGGTATTGTTCACTCAAATGTGGAAATTTTATCAAGGTTTCCTTTACCAAATGATGACTCATATCCTGCTTATAATCCTGAGGATGAAATCATTCCTATTTATGGGATATATGTGGTTGATATGGAGGAAGAGCTATTACAGCTTATTCTGGATTCATATGATAAGGACACTGACTTAAAAAAGTTATGCACCATATTAAATGATCCAAAGAATGCTTTAATACAAGCATTAATTAAAACCCTTCCAAAAAAGTACCAGAAGTCTTTGGAGAAAGGTAAATTTTCAATTAATGAAGGAATTCTATATTATAGAAGAAAGTTGAGTAATGTCATTGTTATTACTCCTTCTATGAAAGAAATCATCTTGAAAATTTGTCATGATGACATATTAGCTGGACATTTTGATCTTGAAAAAACAATGATCAGAATTAAAAACACTGCTTGGTGGGTTAATATGTCTGAAGACACCAAATTATATGTTGAATCTTGTGATTCTTGCGAAAAATCAAAAAGATTGACTGGTAAGAGAGCTGGATTAATGCAACATATTGAATCTCCTGATGCACCATGGCAGATAATAAATGTGGATTTTGTAACAGGATTACCTATTGCTAGAATAGACAGTTATAACTCTTGTTGGGTTATTATGGACAGATTCACTAAAATAAGTAAATTTATCCCTACCCACAAGGATGTTTCCACTATAGAATTAGCTTTCTTATGGTGGTCCCATATGTTTAATACTGCTGGTTTTCCTAAAGCCATAATCTCTGACAGAGACCCTAAATTTACTTCTGAATTTTGGATGTCTCTGATGGATGTTTGTGGTTGTGATCGGAAAATATCTACTGCCCATCACCCTCAGACTGATGGATTAGCTGAAAGAATGATTCAGACTCTAGAGGACATGATAAGAAGGTACTGTGCCTTTGGCCTTGAGTATAAATACAATGACAGATTCACTCATGATTGGGCTACCTTACCGCCTGGGTTGGAATTTGCTTATAATAGCACTGTTCATTCTGTTACTCAAAGAAAGCCTTTTGAGCTCTGGCTTGGATATTTTCCAAATACTCCTGCCCAAATTCTTAATAATAAAATACCTAAATTGGATTTACATCCTGGTGTAAAATCCTTTCTTCAAATGCAACAACTTTTCAGAAGTTGTGCTCAAAAATGTATTGAAAGATCATTTGAATATGAGAAGATGAGATGGGACAAATCCCATAAAGAATACACTTTTAAAAAGGGTGATGAGGTGTTGATTTCTACAGTCCACTTCAATTTACAAGGTAATAAAAAATTGAAAGACCCATTTGTTGGTCCATTTGTTGTAAGAAGAATGGTTGGTGACAATGCAGTTGAAGTTATTTTGTATTCTCCATATGACAGAAAGCATCCTGTTTTTCCGATATCTCTTTTAAAACCTTATACATCCAATAGTGATTTATTTCCCAAAAGGAGGGGAAGACCAAAAAAGACCCCTAGTGAAATCACTGAGACAGCAGAAATTGATAAGATTCTAAATGACAGAATAGTTACTGCTGAAAAAGGTACAGAATACTTATTGAGATTCAAGAATAAATCTTCTGAATATGATTCTTGGATACCTGGGAAGGAAATATCTAATCTTTCTACTCTGCTAAAGAAATATAAAAAGTAAAAATCATAGCATTTTTTTATTGTTTTTTTAGAGTGAGGGAGTGTCAGCCAGGCTTCTAGACTTACCCAGTGAAATAATTATTTATTTACTGGATGAAGCCAGGCCTTATTATTTTAATTATTTAATTATAAATTAGTTACATTAAAATTACTTATAATTAATTAACTAATTACAGAATGATAAAATTAAATAAATAATTAAAATTAAATATAAAATTGTCCCTTAAATTTATATTCTCTAAACACCGTGCTCATTTGACAGGTTGGAAGAAATAAAGATTATATTAAAAAATAGATTTTAAATTAAAATAAAAATTTATTATTCAAATAAACATAAATATATACAAGAAATTCAAGTTTCTTATTTATAATTGACTTCTACAGTAAATATTAAATAAATTGATGTATTTCTGACATACTCTGCAAATACATCTTTTTGAAACCTTCTTTTTAGAACAACTTTATTATTTGAAAATACTCCTTCTGGAATATTCTTTTTATCTCTCTCATACTACTGTTTTTAGAATTTCATTGCAGTGTTTTGTCCCTCCTTTTCCTATATAAGGCCTCTCTTTTTTTTGTTTTTTATTCATTCCTTACTTACTTAAATTATTAAAACAATTACTACACTTAAATATTTATTACTATTTATTATTGTTTTTAGTACTTACAATTATGTAGTTCTAACTCATTAATTATAATTTTAATTTAAGCTTTACCTCTTATTATTGAGTAAATAATCTTTAAGATAGGAAAATACGTACCTGAGTTTGAATCCCTTAAAAATCGTTTTTACTTCCATTGGACCTCCCTATAAAACCTTCTAGACTTGAAAGAGACCTTTACAATAAGTATATATGTCATATTTCTGACATCTCATGGAGTAACATTAAGTAAAAAGTGTAAAAGATTTAAGTGGATATGGCATAAGATAAGTCAAGTGACTGCAGGAAGCCAGTAGTCCCTTAAAAGCTAACATTTGGGACCTAATATTATCTTTTGATGTTAACAAGTTCAGAATCAAAGAAATATTATTTTCTTAATTATAAATGAAGGTTAATTGTTTAATTTTTTTTTACAAGTATAAATATTAAAATTTATTAAAAGAATGAGAAAAGTCCATAGTTCAATCATTTTTTTCCAGGCAGTATAAATTAAAAAACTTAAAAGTGGATATAGGAGCGGAGAAAAAACAATGTTTAGAAAGAAAAATATAAGATTGAAATATGCTAGAAGTATAATTTTTAATGAAGACATCATATAGTGATTGATCTGATATTCAGAATTATACTTCTTGACTTATAACACCTATAAAAAGTGTCAATCCTATTTTCCATCAAAATGACCCTACTTGTCAGTGTATGCTAGTATCTAAGTATGTTTAAATAGTAAATATTAATGGACCAATTGCTTATTTAGAAATAATTTAGTGATTAAACGTCAGGGGAAGACTAATAAAATAGTTATTCTCAATATAAACTCACAATACTTGAATTTTTATGTGTGTTAGTGGTGGAAAATAGGTTAATAAAATATAGTTATAGCTAATAAAAAGATAATATCAATTTATAAATGCTTTAAAATATATTTATATATGATATTAATTGTGTTGTAATGTTTATTTGAATTGTAGCAAGTAATTGATGTCCAATAACCCATCAAATCCTCCCTTACTTATACCAAAATCCACTGGAGTGCACAGACCTTCAATCCAGATGGTGTCACTGCTCTCCTAGCAATTATAGCACTGTGAGGTCCCTTCACCTCCCCATGGTGTCCACTTCAAGCAGTTTAAACACCCAGACATCCAGTAAGGACCCTCCATCACAATTAATGATATCATAAACCCATATCATAAATAGAGAAAACAGATAAATGCGGATACCATAAAGAAACAGGTAAAATAACTCATCCAAAGAGTAGATAATGAAACTCAAAGCATGTAAAGCAACCAAATCAACTGTCCAAGCCCCCAATAACATCCCCAAGAATCCATATTAACCCAGTAATCTTATCCCAACCCATAACTACATGAAAATACATCAAAGAAGCAGATTAAGTTGTCCTAACTGGATTATGTGCCTGAAAAATGTGTATATGCTTGTGTAGGCATTGCGAGTCCATTGAATATGTCCATATGGCCTAAAAAAAGCAGAAAAATAAAGCTTATAGGCTATTTATAGGTTTAAACCTGCTCATAGACCTATATATACATAATATAACTACATATTTCATTGAATATGAGGTTTATGCATACATATAAGCTTATGTATGTCTATAATTACTTAATATCACTTAAGATAAGTATATTATGACTCCATTAATGCCTTAATAAGTATTATAGGGCTATGGAAATGCTATTTAAACTACTTTAAGTCATATAATAGTGTAATAATTATATATATAATTATTATAACCATATATATAAGTATTATAACCTTAATTTTAACTTAAAGTCTTAATGTAATTAAGTTTATATCTTATTTTAAACATAAAAATTACTCAGTCCTGGGGATACCTAGGCTGACACTACTCAACCATACTTAAAAATACGTTGCCACTATATCTTTATCTTTTTAAATGAATTATTCCATCCAATTACCCTTGCTGATAAGTTTAGAAAATCGATACATAGTTCAGACCTGAATTTTTAGTTTAGATGAGGCCATTCTCAAGAGATACATTTTATATATTTCATTTCACCTCTATCATTTTTACTTAGCATTTAATAATTCTTTTTATCAATCTATGATAAATCGCGTTGAGAGATTCACATGACTATGACGTGCTTAGCTCAATTGTCCAAGAACCAAGTATTTGATATGTAGACACGATTTCGAATCCTATTTTTCAAACTATTATACATTTCATTACAAATTTCCTGCTAAAAGGGAAAAAATACCCTAGAAGCTCCCCCACATCCAGTAAGAACCAACCTGTAAACCCATACAAAGTATGTACAAAATTTTAGTTGATAAATCAAACAAACATAAAAAAAGTGACTTTTTGATATATACGAAATTAGGAAGTGTTTGAGAAGAGTGGGTATTTTAGCTCTGTGTTTACGGAAGTAAACATGAATGAATTGACCCGGGTCTGGACCCATCATTCAAACTAATTCTCAAATCGCTACACATCTCACAGAAAGAAGATGAAGAATTGAAAGTCGATTTCAATGATGCGGAAATTCTATAACATTTTTTTTTAGTGACGACATCATTCAGTCTCCTTGTTCCTGATTACTAAGTAATAAAAGGATTACGTGAGACTGGTTACGCGTAATACTCAATAGTGGATTTATATTAAAAATATTCTATGATTTTATTTATGAAAATATGATCATTATATGGGATATATGCGTATGAGAGACGCTTAAGAAACTTTTTGAATCTGACATAAAAAACTAATAATAATTATTGGTCACATGATGCTACATTAAGCGCTATAGTCTGTTGATGATTATTCAGAAAACAAATTCTTTTACCAACTGCTGTCTAGCGAGACTCTTACTTGGACGGCCGGCATATCTATAAAAATATGTATTGAATAATTTCGTTTGGGATCAATTCAAAATCCACTTTTGACGACAAAAAAAACACGAACTTCGAGTAATACAATACCCCCCCCTCCCCCTCAAAGAATAATAAAGCATTTTGTTTAAAATTAATCTGAAATGATTTCAGTTTACATTTAATATATATATAGTTATATATAAAAATTATATGCACAAAATCAGAAGCAATAGTTTAAATTTCAATTAAAAGGTATGTTGTGGAATTCAATGTAGCTGTAACCTGGCTGAAACTACTAAAACTGATCCGCCAGGGTATACAGATAACAATCATTGAATACCACCAAAATGTGATTGATATTCTGAAGGTTAGTCTATTAAGATGTGTTTGAGCGACACTGATCCTCCAGGTTATATAGATAACAATTATTGAATACTACCAAAATGTGATTGATATTCTAAGGATTAGTCCATTAAGATGTGTTTGAGCGACAAGTTAGTGGCTCAACCCCAGGATTTTTTTTCTTGAAAACTAAGCTTTAGATGAGTCGCACACAACACTAAGATCCCAATACTATAAATAAATGCCTTCAATAAAAAACAAAAGACTTAATTATTTGAAGTTTCGCGTCATAAAATCAGAAAGTTGAAGAATATATATGGAGCTAAAAAAATCTCCACAAAAAAATCGAGAGCAAAGTAAACAAGCGACCAAGTGATTTCAAGTAAAAAATTATGACTATTTACATATAAACTATCAACGCTCAGAAAATAGAAAGAGGGAGGGAGAGAGAGAGAGAGAGAGAGAGAGAGAGAGAGAGAGAGAGAGAGAGAGAGAGAGAGAGAGAGAGAGAGAGAGAGGGAGAGGGAGAGAGAGAGAGAGGGGGAGGGAGAAATCAATTTCAAAGGTGAAACTTGACTAATTCTATTCTTAATAAAAAATAGAGGTATTTATACTATTTAAATCCGCCTCATGGGATTCGCTATCATGTTCAAGTAATTAAAGTTGTATCCAAGGAGGCTTTGAGTGCGCGAAAAGGTAACGCCAAAAATAAACAAATAATTAAACACAATGTTTGAATGGACCAAACTTTGGTGCATAGTCTCATGACCTAGAAGGCGTCTGACCTTATAAAAATGAAAATAAAAGTAAAAATCTTGACCATATTTTTACTCCGAACATGGAGAGAAATCATCCTTTTTAGCTTGAGAACAAATGATTTTCATGAATTGGAGAGATGGATAAAAGTTAAAGATACGATGAACCATTATAGTGGAACAGGCTTGCTCTAGTATCAGCAAAGGATAATATTCTGCATTCGAATAACATTCTGAGAATCCTTTAAAGACACTGACGTCAGTGATGATAAAGCTTTTGTAACACTTTCGCGAAACAAGATTGTTTAGGATTTTTTAAGAAATATAAATTAGAGAACCGAGTACGGTGTTTAAACGTGCTAAACGTGCATTGCGAGGGTTTTGAGTGATGAAGTATGTCTCGAACAGTAAGCAGATAGCATGAATGCGAGTGTGAGAAAAAGTGTATAATGAGGAAGTTCGGCAACTAGAGTTGTATTAAACTGTTTCACGGATTACCGGCTTACACTACAATAAATGTTCGTTTCGTCTTGGGACGCAACAATGGCGCAACGATTACGCAAAAGTTAAGTAACAATTATTTTTGGCACTTAAAGGCCTTAGGTGGGTCTTAAGTTCAAAAAACAATTGTTTCGTAACTGTTGCACAACTGTTGCGTAACTGTTGCGCCCTATGGCGAAACAAACATGCGCTGTAGTGTAGTTACCCCCTGGTGTTTCTCTAAACTAAACTGTTCTATGTGTACCGTTTATATATGTTTAACAGTCACTACTACTGCTATTATTATTATTATTGTTATTAATATTATCTTCTTCTTCGTTACGATCATTATTACGTTCATTGTTGTTGCTATCACTATCAACATTTTTATCAGCCTGAGAAAGACAAGTATTGATTTGTCTCACGATTAAACGATGAACTTGAAGAAGCCCAATGATGGTTATTTTCCAGTTTCTGCTTAAAGAGAGAGTGTTGCATAAAAGAAATATATTTTTAAAACAAGAAAGATTAACTTGACAGTCGACGTAACCATGCTTTTTTTGGATGCATAGGTGTACTGTCTGGTGTGGGTATAGGCGACGGTTTTGTGTAAGTGTTTTACAAGCTTTAATTAATGTCATCGAACCCCGAGTTTTGTCAAGTCAAAGTAGTTTGTATGCTTTTTATATATATGTATATATATTTTTTTGGAGGAAGAGACCATCCATTCAAAAAGCGCGCGAAATCGATGATGAATTGATTAAAAAACAACAGATATTGGTCGACGAAGATTTAAATTCTGATATCCACTTAATAATAAATTATTAGTAACTCATAGTGCGTGCTTTATACTTCATAGTTCATAATAACTCATACCTCATAGTTTATCGTGGGATTGAAATTGCGATTACGATTGTGGATTGTATTGGGTAAGATCGATTGGCCCGAGGAAGTTACGAATAGAACAAGATAGCTTCAATAGCTTGTATACATCATCTAACGCATAGTGCTCCTGAAGAACGTGGTGACAAGCATATAGATAAAGAGGTTTTGAAGTGACCCCAACCCTACGGAAAGATTGAGAGATAAATAAAATCAGATATTAAAGATATTAGAGATATTGTAGTTCCTAGCAGTAAAGCCTTCTTGTTAGTACTTATTCTATTGATACTTGTGCTTCTGGGTCTTTGTTTGTTTTTCTTTGCTTGGTTCTCTTTCTCTCCAACCCATCTGCCTTCTCCTCTTCACTCTACGCCAAACGTCAACGGCACTTTTCCAGTCGTGCGCGTGTTTGCCCCAACGAATCCTAGCTCTCTTTCTCCGCCTCGGTTATTCCAACTTAATCTGCCCCATCGCCCGGCGACTTTTGCGCTTAAATTGATTAAAGTGCACCTTTTTCTCCTTCCCGCGCGTTTTCTTCTTCCTTGTGCCTTATTTCCCATTTCCTTTCCTTAAACCACCATCTTCAGTATTTCTGCATTTTATCTTTTTGAAAATGATCGCTTCCACCGTATCATCTTCTTCTTCTCCAAATCTCTCTCCAATTGATTCTCACCCGTCAGCTAGACGCTCAAAAGCTTGTCATCTGTCTTCTCCTTTATCAGAGTCTTCCACCTCTTCTGTGCGTTCTTTTTCTTATCTTCATCTCTTCATCTTCTCACTCAACGTACATTTGTTTATATTTTTTTATATCTGGTGCAGAGTCTGGACCATGACCGCAAAAAGGAAATTGTAACATCGGTGCAGCCTTCTCAAAAGCGTAAAAAAGCCGCTCGTGCTTGCTCCCGTTGCCAAAAGGCTCATCTCACTTGTGATGATGGTCGTCCCTGTGAACGCTGTAAAAAAAGGGGATTAGCAGACTCTTGCGCTGATGGTGTCCGCAAAAAGGCCAAGTATCTGCGTGATTATGAAGACGCTTTGCTTGTTCGACCTCAAAAATCCTCATCCGCATCACATCAATCTTCGAATCAAAATTTTACTCATCCTGTCCCTCGATACCCTTCATCTAATGGTCATCATAATGCCAATAAAATTTTATCTTCCATGGCTGGTCCTCCCCCTATGCTCCCAAGTCCTTCTGATTCGGTCACTTGCTCTCCTAGCCCAACTCAGTACTTTAAACAACCAGCTGGTTCTGAAAACCAACATAATTCTGCTCCTCAACAGCCACAAATGGCTTGGACAGATCTACCAAATTTTTTGGAATTTTCTTCCACCTTTGAACCTCTTGCCACTCCTTCCTCCTCAGCAGTCAACATCGCCAAAGGGACCGACAACACTTCCTTTCAATTAAAAAACTCTGCTGATTTCGATTCTCCAGGAGTTGGTCTTGATTATTCACTCTTGAGTTCGATGCTTTTGGATTTGGGAAGTCGTCGCGCATCCTCTGCACAAGCCAATCAACCCAACTCGTCTATTCATGAAGTAATGCCTGTATCACTAGATTCCACCTCTGCACTTCCATCACCTACCAGTAGGTTCTTCTTGATTTTTTCTTAAAACCTTCTTTCCACATGTTCTTGTCTTAAGCAAGACACTTTCATGCAGGCGTAGAATGCATTTTATTCATCTTTCTTTTTTCTTCAAAAAAAAAAAAAAAAACAAATCACTGTCCTTCCTACTCTCTAAAGGGAGGCTCTTCATTTAATGTTGTTCTGATTGATTCATGCATCCTGTATCCTGTATTTTCCTTAAGCATTTATTTCACCTTCATGCTCACCTCCTTCTCGTCCGAAAGACACATTATCTCCATTCGCGCCATCTTCGATCTCAACTTCCCCAACCGTAGTTACAGCACTTACACCTCTATGCAACTCCAATCTCCCTAGTAATTGCGATGTCGCTTACTCAAAAGTAACGAAGCCATATCGATATACTGATTCTTATCATTTCTTAATTCAACACTTAAAGAAGAGGTGCGGCTTTCATACAAATAATATATTAGCTCTTCTCTCCAAGATTATTGTCATTTTAAAGCTTAAAATAAATAAACAAATATATACATATATATATATATAATGAAAGACAAAAAGCTGTGTGATAAGCAGATAGTTTATTTTTTCATCAGAAAAAGATAATTTTTTTTGGAATTATAAGGAAACTCACTCTAATTTAAAATAAAAAACTCTTTGGAATTATGCCTAATTTTCTTTCTTTTTATTTGGCATATCATTCTTTCATCTTATTTATAAAAAGATTTGAAAAGGAGGATATTTTAAGGATTATTAAGGCTTTGTCAATCTACCGCCCTAGCCTCATCGCATTACAAATGCCGCTGAGTGAGAAGGATGAACTGTTTCTTGAAAAATGTTTTCAACGCACTTTGTTGGTCAGTTTTTTTTTCTGCTGTAGATTTTATCTCTTGCTTAAAATTAATTCTAAATAAATCCCTTCACTTATACTTAATGTATCGATAATAGGAATTGGAACGACTTATAGCCATGAGTGGAACACCTACCGTAGTTTGGCGAAGAACTGGAGAAATATGCTGCGTGGGCAATGAATTTTGTCTACTGACAGGATGGAACAAGGAAGAGTTGATTGGTAGTAGCTCCCATGATTCTGAGGGAGACTCTCTCTCTGAAAACAGTAAAAGTATAAAGTATATCTATGAGGTTCGCTTAATTTTTTAGCTACCATAACTTACTTCATCTGCATAGATATTCAATGAGCTGATTTAAGTTCATTTCACATTCATCTCAACTTCTAAATAATTAGTTGTTCAATAACTCTAGTACTGTAGAGTATTATGAGTCTTTTGCCGCCCATGCTTTTGAAAACTCGAGTCAGGTGTGTTTGTGCTACCGTTTCATTCATGAGATTTTCCTTTTGCATCTTGCTAATCTTCTGGGTTTGCGTTCTCTCTTGAATTATAGGGAATAATGTCCACTTGTGTGATTTTAACGCCCTCTAGAACCTCAGTGCCATGTACATTTTGCTATACAATCAAAAAAGACTTGTGAGTAGTTTTTTAAAAAAAAAAATTATCTCTTTCTCTATCATATTCGGCGGCTTCCTGATTGACTTGATAATTTTGGCCTTCTCCCAATTTTTCAAATATTTATTTTATGAATTTGGGAAATTCTCAAGGTTTAATTGCCCTTCGATTGTAATAGGAAGTTTTTTACCTATCTTGACCAGTTTAGATGGTTGACCCATTTTCTGGCCCAAATTTATTGGTTTTTCGTCTTTTCGATTGTTAATTTTTTTTTGGAGAAAGGTACCAGCTTAGTTTTATGCATGAGGAAGTACCCTTCACTTGTTCAAACACTTGTAGGGCTTGCTTGATTGATCTGGGAGTGAAATACTTTCTAACATGATCTTTTGCCCTATTGAATTTTTTTATCCTTCTCATCAAAGCAATTCTACCTGTTTTATTTTTTTTATCTTACGTTATATGCTGCTTTTTTCACCCTCGTCTTTACTTTATTTTTCTCTTTTCTACCGATATATATATGCTTGACTTGTAAATATTTTTTGGCAATATATGTGGTTAACTTATAAATATTTTTTTTACCTTTTACGCTTTAAAGATTGCGCATACGATTATAGATCAATCTTTTCTTATAAGTTCCCACCCCCCCCCCCCCCCCCAAAAAAAAAAAAAAAAAAAAAAAAAGAAGTTAAATGTGGAAGGAAAGTAGGTATACCCATTTTCAAACTTCGGCTATAACCGTCTGGATACTTGATGCCATTGATTCTTAGATATTCTTTCAAGTATGTAGGTGGTTGTTATTATTTTTTCATTCCGTTTGATGATAAGGTGTAACGTTTCAGTGGTATTTTAAATATATATCATGGATATAGTCTGTTCTAGCGCTATATTTTTTATATTATGGTATACTTCATTAAATAAATAAATAAAATTAAAAAAAATAGAGAGAGAGAGAGAGAGAGAGAGAGAGAGAGAGAGAGAGAGAGAGAGAGAGAGAGAGAGAGAGAGAGAGAGAGAGAGAGAGAGAGAGAGAGAAATAAAAGAAAAAAAGAAAAGAAAAGAAAAGAAAAGAAAAGAAAAGAAAAGAAAAGAAAAGAAAAGAAAAGAAAAGAAAAGAAAAGAAAAGAAAAGAAAAGAAAAGAAAAGAAAAGAAAAGAAAAGAAAAGAAAAGAAAAGAAAAGAAAAGAAAAGAAAAGAAAAGAAAAGAAAAGAAAAGAAAAGAAAAGAAAAGAAAAGAAAAGAAAAGAAAAGAAAAGAAAAGAAAAGAAAAGAAAAGAAAAGAAAAGAAAAGAAAAGAAAAGAAAAGAAAAGAAAAGAAAAGAAAAGAAAAGAAAAGAAAAGAAAAAACTCAAAAAACCTAAAAAAAAAAAAAAAAAAAAAAATCGAGACGTGGGGTTTTTCTAAATTTTAATCTGAAAGACTTCCAGGGTGTAAATCGGATAGGAAAATTTCAGGTAGAGAGTTTGAGCATGTATGTACAATCATGGATTATAATTACCATTAGCAAATGGAAGATAATGTCGCTAAAGCGGGTTATTTTGGATGTCTCTCTACAATCCTTCAAAATTGCAAGCAATTTGACTTTGGAAATTTCCGCTATAATGAGATTTCTACAATTATGCTCCACTAAATCCTTATGCCTGGCCCCTCACTTGCCATGCCACCTATCAATTCGTCAGTTTTTTTTTGAGAAACCAAGTTTTAGCACAAGAACTCAATAATAGAAGGTGTCAAACATTACAGATCAGCCATTAGAAAATCTCATTTTTTTCAATCAAAAAAAAAGCTTATAAACTTTCAATTTTATTGATTTTATCTGTTAGATATACTTATTTTGATGACCCAATATAGTTGGGATTCCCAGTTTTTTGTGACTAGAAATGAATTTAATGTGTTTTCACATTTGCCATGTTTGACACCCCCTAATGTGTATCAGTCCTTTTACTTGTATCCTCTTGAAGAAGAACGCCCTACCTTCACTCGCAGGACAATACATCATGAACAAAAAGGTGGTTATGATCGCCTGCTATCTGACTATTTAGGAACTGACCCAACATATCCTGATTCAGTTTTCAACTCCCGCTTCAAAATTTCAAACAAAAAATTTTGTGAGATAGCTGATGATTTGCGGCCCACACAACATATATTGGGTTCAAAAAAAAAAAAAAAAGACTGTTGTGGAAAATAGGGACTATCACCAATTCAAAATTTAACACTGCTACACTTTTCCAGATGGCCTATTTAACTTCAGCTGATCTTTCTGATGAATACATTCGAATTGTTTCTAGCACAGCCATCGAATGCTGGTGGGTAAGCAGCTAGGGTTTCTTTAGAGGATGTAGAGGTGATATAAGTTTTTCTTAGTACTGGATCACCTTCCTCAGGGTGAACTTCAAAAGCTAAGGCAACACTGCAGGATGCAAATTCCATGATGGCAAGAATTGAAAAGTTGGAGAAGAAATTGAGTGAAGCGGCTGAACCCAAGTATAGATTTTGTCAGGCTAAGATCAACCAAAAGGACGTGAACTAGCTTGAAAAGTTTTTGTTTAGAAGATTTTTATGGTCCTATATGAATAATGTAGTGTAGATCCAACAAATAGTAAAATATAATTCAAAATAAAGGTCTCAGTAATATAATTCTCACTATTTTTATATATGGCTTACAATCTTTTTAGTTGGTAGAAAAATAGATTTTAATAATTCAGATACTACTCAAAAGACTTATAAAAGTACTAATTGATATGTATTGTAATTTATTTGGTTATATGGTGTAAATTGTATTGATAAAGAATGTAGAAACAAGACCCAAAAACCTCCTCCTTTTATACACAATGAGTTCCCTAATGAATCCCTTGATGTACCACTCCAATACACAGTTAATGACGCCTCAAACCAACTAATAGACATGCCCATCAACATCCCCAGTAACCCATGACATAATTAGAAGAGTAACAACCATCAAAATCCTGTAATAATAAGGAAAATCCATCAAAATTAAAGAATAAGATAAAAAGAGAGTATATGCGTATTAAACAATAATATAAAAGACTAAAGAGGGAATTTTTAAGTTTAATAATAGTTTAATAATAAGGGGGATTCACTGTAGAAATGATGGGGCTAATCCTGAAATTATACTACGTGAAATTCCCATTCAAAAATAACCAATAATGACTGAGAAACCACCCAAAAACTCAAAAAAGAGTGCGAGATGTGGGGTAACTGCATGCAGTCCTTGGCAGGCGCTTGCATGGGTAAATCCTTGACTAAATTTAGGCGAATTTAAGCATGGTAGTGAAATAAGGCGCCAAGAGTGAGGTTATTAATGAAATTAGTGCATATAAAGAAGGTCAATGCATTATTAATTAAGCTAGGACACTAAATAAGCGCCTGTTGCCTATTTTAGTGTGTTTCCCCACAGTGGGAATAGAATGTGGGGTAATTATAGTGTGAAAAAGCTAACTTTGCTAAAAATGAAGCTATTCACACCGGAAAAATGCAGGCAGTATGTGGCCAGTACACGGAAGCCATTTCTGGCATAAAAAACACCAAATTTTAAAAGTGTTATTTTTATGCATTTAAGTAGCCAAATCAATAGTCCTAAATGAGACAAATTGAAATGTCAAAGCGCATTTTTAATATTCTTAAATTTATAGTGCATATAATCAACTTTTAAGTGGAATAAAGCGCATTTCTTGTTTTTTGCATAAAACAATGAAAATAACAGCTTTAAGTATACTTAAAAATTATGTAGCCTTATAATTAAGGTCCTTAAGGTTACCCTAACATATTCCAACTTAATATTAAGTACATAAGACTTATAAAAGGTGGATATATGCATGTATATAAGGTGTTATAATGGCATTTTTTTGTGTATTATTATAATTTTACTTATGTATACTGTTTGTGTACTCTCATTTATTGTTCCCATGTATAATGCATGTGTTTAACATAACTTATAAGTACTTTTTACTCAGTCTTGGGGATATACAGGCTGACAAATTTACTCCTCAAGCGATGTATTTTTCTTCAATGGTATGTTATTACTGTAATTAAGAAGTTCATACAAGAATGAGGTTTAATACGCTTCAAGAAGACTAAGAAGATAAATTTGTTTTTGAAGAGGGTACAGCGCTAATTTTAAAAGACAGCACAAAACTTATTATGGATAAGGATAAAGGGATGAAAGCCATGGTCATTGATCATATTAAAAAAAGCTATGGAGGTTAGGTTTAGTAAGAGCAAAGAGCCTGCAGATAAAAAATCCAATTCAGTAAATTTTGCAGTCACTTGTGCTGTATTGGATTTTAAGGTAAAGGAGGGGGAAGTTTCAGTTCCACTCACTACAGCGTGGTTGGAAATGTGTTCAGAAAAGCATAAGAAGATGGCTCTACCAACTGTTAGTTGGACAAGAAGGGCTGGTGCCAAGTATGAAAATCCAGAAGACATTAAGGAGGTAGGATATACTAAAAGGGAGAATGAACCAGTACTACTTGAAGAAGTGGAATTGGAGGATTAATCTGTGAATAAAATGGATTATGATGTGAATCAGTGTATTGAAAAACAGCCGTTAGAAGAACCAGAAGAAGTGCAACAAAGAGCAATACAAGCAAAAGGAATTTCAGGACCAAAAACTAGTACTCCAAAGAACCTGCCAGATAGGGCCAAAGCCAGAGCGAAGGCAACTCAACCAAAATTGAAGATGTAGTGCCCATTTCATGTTGAATATCCTAATGAATCTGAAGATTTGATTACAGAATGTTGGAAAACCACAGTTTCAGTACCATTGGGGTTGTTAACGGCAGTAGCTCCAGACATAGAAAATGGTATAGTAGATAAATTTAGGAAGCAAAGAGTTGCAAATTTTGTTGAGTATGATTTTGAGGAACATTAATTTAAACTAGTTATGGGAGTACCAAGGGTACCACATTATCCAGGGCCATTAGGGTATTAAATGGTTACGATTAAAGGAATACAAATAAGAGGGCTGGTAGATACTGGTTCTCAGATTAATTTAGTTTAAGCAGAGGAAACTGTGTATTTAAGTTTTCCTGTAAAAGATGGCAATGAAACTATCACAGGTATTGGAGGAGGTAGGTTACAAATTATAGGGGTAGCTGAATATGTAAAGACACAAGTTATGGGAGTGTCAAGAGATCTACACTTTTATGTTCCTATGGGTATAGTGAAACCAGTTTTGTGAAAATCTTTTTTGATGGATTATTCAGCAACAATAGATTATTGTTTAAATGAAACTATAGGAATTAGGATTATGGGTGATGATGGTATTCTAGTAACAGTGGTTTTAGTAGTGCCTTAGGTGCTGGCTGGGGAACCAAGTATGTTGGATCTGCAAGTTTAGAGAAGGAAAGAGAGCTCTATGAGGAAGAGAAGAATAAGCGTCTTCAAAGTGGCACCAATCTTTTTACTAGAGGCTGGACCTCTAGGTAATAATATCTCCCAGAGTAAGAGGAACCTGGATAGTGATCAGTCATTCCAAGAAGGGATATGTAAAGTGAAGCTTCTCAGGTGTCTTGGTAATACTAATATAGAATGCATTGTTCCTAGACTTTATAATTTCTTTTATTATGGATTTTTTTATGCTTATATTTAAAATAAAAGACAAAAAAATGATGTAGGTACAACTTGGAGTTATATTAGAAAAGGTCTAATATTAAGTAATAAAGGCAGCATTTGGGGCTGTCTAGAATCAAAGTATAAACCAGTAGCAGTTAAGGTTAAGCCAGTAAATTTACCAATTCCGGATTTGAGCCCTCTTTTTCAGAGGCTGGCACTATCAAGAAATCCTTATGACACACCTTTGACAAAATTTCC
This sequence comes from Hemileia vastatrix, assembly GCA_030280995.1. Classification (NCBI taxonomy): domain Eukaryota; kingdom Fungi; phylum Basidiomycota; class Pucciniomycetes; order Pucciniales; family Zaghouaniaceae; genus Hemileia; species Hemileia vastatrix. Next base: position 4,679,705 of record JASXTE010000011.1, read on the forward strand.
ACTGGAATTTCAACTTACAAGTAGGATAACTTTAGAAAGAAGTCAGATGGTTAATTTTTGATTGGAGGATTAGTTGTTGCAGAAGGAAAAGAAGATATTATTACATGTTATGGTGCTTAGGGAAAAACTATTGCATTTTCAGAAGAGGAAAGAATTTTTTAAAGCACTCTTATGTGAAACCTTAAATTTTTCCAGTTATAACTCATGTGCCGTGGAAAAAGAAAGCATTTCCTATACTAGCGGCGATGAGAGAGGAATATACAGAATCAATTAGAGAAAGTTTAAGGTCTGGGTTGTATGAAAATTCAATGTCAAGCTCCTCAATTCCAGTTTTTTATGTTTTCAAGCATAATTGAAAGTTAAGAATTGTTCATGATTTGAGAGAGATGAACAAGGTTACAGTTAAGGATGCAGGATTACCACCAATTCCAGAAGAATTTGTGGGATCTTTTGCAGGACAATAATGTTATAGATTAAGAGATATGATGGGATGATACAATGAGTGTGAGTTTGATATGTCATCAAGGCCCATGACTACATTTGAAACTCCATTGGGGCTCTTAAGGTTAAAAAGTTTACTTCAGGGCACTATGAGCTCAGTGGTAGTGTATCAGATGCAGATGATGTGGATATTTCAGGATGAAATTCCAGAATATGTAGGAATTTTCATTGATTACAGCAGTATAGAAGGACACATATCTGATTATGATGGAGATGCTCTAGAGTAGAACCCAAACATTAGGAGGTTTATTTGGGAATATGAGATTACTCTTGAAAGGGTACTTTTTAGGATAGAGGAGGCTGGTTTTACAGTCTCATGGTCAAAAGTTTCTTGTTTCATGCCAGGGCTAGATATTTTTGATCATGTTGTGTGTAGAAAGGAAAGAATCATTTCAGAAAAACAGAAAAACAAGGTACTTACGTGACTAAGACCAAGAAATACTACGGAAATTAGAGGGTTCATAGGTATTTGTACATATGTGAGGATTTTTATCTGTGATTTTGTCTTGTAATCTTCTCCATTAAGGTTCTTGACAAGAAAGGATGTTGTGTTGGATTGGACAGAGGAATGTGAAGAATCCTTCATGTTTTTAAATAGGATTGTAAGAAAAGACATTCTCTTGAAGAAATTGGAATATGGGCCAGGCACTGGAAAGATTACTCTAGCAGTAGATTCAAGTGTGTCAGCAGTAGGTGCAGTTTTAATGCAAGAGGACAAGTAAGGAAATGATAGGCCTCTCCTTTTTGATTCAAAGACTTTTAAAAAGTAAGAATCTAGGTACTCTAAATACAAGTTAGATTTGTGTGGGGATGCAAAGATTTTGAAGAAGTTCCAATGGATGATTTGGGGGGAACATTTTGAGTTGCAGGTTGACACACTAACTTTGGTTCAAATGATCAGTAGTCTAAGTTTACCAGATGCGCCAATGACTAGATGGGTGGTAAAGATTAAATTTTTTTCTTTTTATTTAGTTCATAAACCAGGAAAGTTATTCACGGTACCATATTCCTTGTCTAGGAGGCCATTGTGTAAAGAGGATTCTAAGGCAGAATAATTTGAAGATGATAAAAAATTGATAAAAAAATAGACTATTGTTATCAAAGTTTTAGGAATAAGAATGTCTGCAAAGATTTAAAACTAATGACCAGCGTCTGGGAAGACATTAAACTATAACCAAGTGGTGTCTGCAATGATGTAAAACTAAGAGACTTTAGGCAAGAAATTCATGACAGAGAGTGTCAGCCTAGATATCCCTAGGACTGAGTATCTCTTATAATTAAAATAATATAACCTTAAGTAAATTAAGATTATATCTTAAAAATAAGGTTCAAATAATAATATATATGATTATATTACATATATATATAATTATTACTCTATTATATAAATTATAGTAGTTTAAATAGCTTATCCATAGCCTAATAATACCTATTAAGGTGTTAATGGAGTCATAATATACTTATCTTAAGTGATATGAAGTAATTATTGACATACATAAGCTTATATGTAAACATAAATCTCATATTCAGTGAAATATGCAGTATATTATGTATATTTAGGTATATAAGTAGGTTTTAGCCCCTTAATAGTCTATAACCTTTGTTTTTCTGCTTATTTTAGGTCATATGGACGTATCCAGTGGACTCACAACGCCTACAGAAGCATAAACATCTATATCAGGCGCATACACTCAGTCTGGACAACTTAATCTGCTTCCTTGGATGAATATTCACGGATTTATGGGTTGGGAGGTCATTGCTGGGTTAATATGGATGCTTGGGGATGTTATTGGGGGCTTGGACATTTCAATTGTTTCCTTTATATGCTTTGGGTTTCATTAAATCTCTTTTTGATTGCTTATTTTACCTGTTTCTTTATGGTATCCGCTTTTATCTGGATTTTCTATTTGTGGTATAGATCTGTGTTATCATTAATTGTGATGGAGGGTTCTTACTGGAGGTCTGGGTATTGAATATTCTTGAAGTGGACGCCATGGGGAGGTGATGGGCCCTCACAGTGCTGTAATTGCCAGGGATAGAAGTGACATCATCTGGATTGAAGGTCTGTGCACTCCAGGGGATTTGGGTATAAGTAAGGAGGGATTTTGACGGTTATTTATCATCAATTACTTACTACAATTCAATAAAACACTTCAATACAATTATTAACATTTATAAATATATTATAAAGCCGTTTATAAGTTGATATTATCATTATATAAGCTATAACTATATTCTATTTATCTATTTTCCACCACTAGCACACATTTAAATCCAAGTATTGTGAGTTTTATTTGAGTATAACTATTTTATTAGTCTTCCCCTGAGGTTTAATCACTAAATCATTTATTAATAAGTAGTAGGACCATAAATAAATACTATTATATCATACTTATATACTAGACTATACTGACAGAGATGATCATTAGGAGATTAAAGCGCAAGAATAAGATGTAAAAGATAATGTGATAACAAGAGGAGTGCTAGATGAAGTAATTCTGGATTCAGAGGAAGAGGATGATTTGAGAAGCGGTTGAGAAAGTAATATGCAGCCAGAAGAAGGAGATTTAATTTAGGATTCAGCTGAACAAGTAGACTGGTTGAAAGTATATAATGAAGGTGATAGTCAACCAGAAGACTTTAATGAAGACACCTGGTGCCAGATTAGGAAACAGGCTAAAAATTATTTTATTAAGGATGGAAGGGTATGGAGAAAATTCTCTTCTATGCTCAAATTAGTTATATCAGATAGAGGTTGAAAAGATAAAAATGTTAGAGAATTACATGAAAAATTGGGACATAGGGGACAGGATGAGACTTATAGGGGGTCAAGAAACAATTATGGTGGCCTAATATGAAAGAAGAGGTCAAGGATTGGGTCCAATCCTGTCTGAAATGTCAGTGCAGAAGTTACAGAAAGCCCAAGGAGATACTATTTTTGGCCAGACTAGCTTAGATACAGTTCATATTAAAGAAGACACCTTAAGTATTTAATTATGGCCAAGGATGATCTTTCAGAATGGATTGAAGCAGGGCCTTTTGTAAACTATAAGGAAGGCAATGTAGCTGATTTTTTAAAGAAGGAATGGGTCTATAGATATGGAATAATGAAGATGGTAACATTGGATGGAGGTGCTAAATTTGCTGGAGAATTCCATGAAGTTTTTAAAGGGATTGGCACCAAAATTTGAGTTTCAAAAACATATTATCCATACGTGGAAGGTATGATTGAGAGAGGGAATCAAGTAATTAAGGATGCACTAGTTAAGCTTTGTGGAACTAATGGGGAAAAACAGAAAAGTTATTTACTTTTAGTATTATTTGCAGATATTATTTCAGTGAAAAGGACAATGGGTTTTTCACCTTATGATCTTATTTTTTGTCAGAGGGCAATATTACCTATTAATCTGGAAGCTATATCTTTTCTAGGATGTGATTTGGATATATTGCACTCAACTGAGGACTTAATTCTAGAAAAAGTGGTTCAGCTTGAAAGAGAGGACAAGTTTTTGGAAAAGGCATATGCAAGAATGATGAAGATTAGGTACAAGTCAATGAAAAAATGGGATGAGATTTTAGAGCACAGATTGGGGGATCCATTGAAACCAGGGGACTTGCTATTAGTATACAACAGATTTATTTAAATTCAATCGGGAAAAAAAATTTCAGACAGATTGAATGGACCTTATAGGGTCAAGGAGCAAATAACTGGAGGAAGTTGACTGTAATGAAAGGAAGCAACATGTAGAAGCCAATCAGATTAAAATAATCTACTCAAGAGGGATACCAGTAATATTAGAATTACCTTTGGGATGAGGATAAACTAACAATATTTCTTTAAACTCTGGAAAGAGTATAAACTATCATCAGTGTTTTTTTAAGAAGGCTATGACACAGCTGTGACAGATAGGGTGCTAGAAATGGTGAAACAACTATGGCTGAACAAGCAGTTGGAATATGCGCTTAAGCTGAATTGTGTAGAATTAATTTCCTTAGAGGTGAAATGAAGAAATGTGTAAACTGGATAGAGGAACAGCTGTCTGGGAAAATCGGAAAGCTACATTACACTTAGCAGAAGGCAGGAAACTTAGCTGAAGAAGATTGGCAGATGGAGTGCCCAATTCAGGGACCTGGGTTTGCAAAAAAAAAATCTCAGTAATAACAATTAATTATGGAGGGTAAGAGTTATTTAAAGATAGTAGAGGGAGCACAGGCAGCGCACTCATCTCCTTCTTGTTGTTTTTTTAGGAAAGTCAATTGTGTCACAAAGTGCTACACACTTTGTTTATAATTTTTACTGAATGTTATGATTTATGATAATTGTGAAGGGAAAGCATAATTTAAAAGAAGCTATGTACAAGTGCTAAAGATATAAGGCACTAAAAATTGAGTTTAAAGGAAAGTTATGACTAATCAGAGTCTCCTTTGATACTGGCAGGGAATCCTTTCCATTCTTTGGGCATAATGAAGTAATTGGGGTTGGCAGGAAAGCCAGGAATAGAGGTAGAACTTATTTAATTCATTAAAATACCAATCATTTTAATTTTAAGTTAGTGGGAATTTAGTTTCTTTTCAGAAAATTCACAATCACGGTTTAATGAAGATAAAATGGTCTCATAAATGAGGCAAAGTTGAAAGAAGATTTGCATCAAATGTACAAATGGAAGGGGTTGGGGAACCCATCCTAAGCAAATATATTTTTTAAACTCTTTAAAAAAAGAAGAATTAAGAATGATTATTTGAAAATGAAGATGATAGACTTACTGGCTAGTTAATTTTTATGCCTTGCAGAAGGAGAAAGCACTCTTACAGTGTTAGGCATGAAAGTAGAGGATCATTGCATTGTAAAGTCTGGTTAAGAAGGCATAGGTGATTCAGATTTAGGCTGAATAAAAACTTCTTGGCCAAAGAATGCAGGAAGAGACACACTATCAGTGGGTAAAGCTTTAATAGAAGGAAGGGTACCATTACTGGAGCTAGCTAGAACAGTTGGGGCACTAGACATATTTCCAGAGGGAAATTGTATGAATTCATTGGGGGATAAAGGATAAGTATAAGAGAAGGTTCAATTTTTTTTTGATATTCAAAACAGCTATCACAGGCAGGTCTAAAGGTGGTGTAGTCACAAGTCTTAGAAAAGGTACAGTTAAAATTACGGCAACATAAAAAGCTGCAAACTTAATCTCTGGGTAAATTCCGGTATTGGGTAATAGCTAATTAGACTTATGAAAGCACTGGGTTTGGACAAGGAAAGAGCATAGGCTACCAGGTCTATTTATAGGTGCTGTTAAAATAAAATTGAAGGAAAGTTCTGAATAGCATCTAAGTGGGGATGCCAATCAGCAGAAAAATGAAGTGTAACAAGATTTACAGGAAAGAAGGTTAGCTCTAAGGAGTAGAAGATATTGGGAAGATCTGAACTTACTTCAAGAATATGAGGATAAGGCAGATGAGACTCTAACAAATTATGTTATGTGGTGAAAATTTATATTTTCTCATCATTATTCAGAAGGAAGTCAAAAGAAGAATTTTTCAGATTAAAATTTATTTTCCCTAGAAAATAATAAAATTTTTACTCTCAACGAATAATAATGGGGAAATTTTGGCAACAGAATTTTTTGGGTAATAAAAATTATTATTACAAGAAAAGATAATAAAAATATACTATTTACATGATTTTACAATAAGGTATAAATAAAATTTAAAAGAAAATTTTTCTGAAGAAAGAAAGAAAAGTTAGCATTTTAAATAGTGATTAAGGAAAAAGAGGGGACTTACTTTAACACCTATCAAGAAAGCCATACTCCCATTTGTTGTATATGTTACTTTAATTCAAATTTAGAGTTTCAACTAAGGCAAAGCAGTTTTCAATGTCTTTCTTATTAAGTGAAGGAGTTTTATCATGATAGGAGAATATTGCATCAAATGCAGTATTGACTTGGTCAATTGTTTGATAATAAGGGGTATTGATGACATGATTAAGAACTTTCCAATCTTCAGGGAAAGGGGGATTAAAATGAGGAGCTTCATCCTCAAATGAAGTGGCTGAAATCAGAGGAATTGAGAACTAATTTTCAGGAGGGAAGGGTGGAGGAGTGGCCTCTTGTTGAGGCCAGGTAGCTTCAGTCTCGACAGCGAGAGAGAATGAAGTGCAAGGTGTCACAGCCCAGAAAGATTCTTCTTCTGGATCTGGCTTGATGATTTAAACTTGAGGAATTGTAGGTGTTGCAGTGTAAGGAGTGTTGGGGATGTCCTAAGTAGTAAAAGAAGAAATATTTACTAAGAAGAGAAAATAAAGGGAAGACAAACTTACTGTGCGGATTGACTCTTCAGAGAAGAGTGAATGATGTGTAATATTTGAAGCAGTGCTTGTAGTTGGAAAGCAATGAGTTTGTTTGGCACTCTTAGATGCAGGGTACTTGATGGCCAGATTTCTCATTAGATTTTATGTTGATGCATTCAGATCAATGACGGTAGTAGCAGTGGTGGGAGGACCATTGAGACTGCATTTATTTTTGTGACCTTTGCAGAAGTCACAAGACTATCAAAAAAAGGAAGAAACAGAGATCAGTGCCAAATATTTAGGAAGGAAAAAGAAGAAAAATGAAACTTACAGTGAAGAAGCCATTACCACGGCAAGATTTTGAAAAGCAACATGGAGTTATGCAGTTCTCAATGCAGTGCTGACATTAATTGGCTCAATTTAGAACGGATTTGACAATAGGGGTATTGGCAACGCAAGCTTTTTGTGTGTCAAAAAATTGACTAATGGTGTGGACAATATCATTGTTAGGTTTCATGTTGAGAAATAATAGTTGAAGAAGATGAAGAGAAACTAGTGAGAATAGGAAGAGAATCTAGAAGATGAAGGAAGAGAAGAAGAAGGAATGAGGAAAAAGTGTGAGATATGCACCAGGTTTTATAGTACCTGGGGACAGTCCTGAGTAGAGTAAGACTGTGGTACAAATTTCTCAGTTATGCAGCAAATGTCTCAGGTAGCAGGAAGCGCAACAAAGGGGTTTTCAGGTAGGGTAGTTACTGAAGCACAAAAAAGAGGTTATCAAAAGTGCAGAAAAAGTAGACTCTCCTTGCATTTTTTTGTTAACTATAGATTTAGGAGCCGTGGAAAGAAAAAGGTCATGAGAAAGTACATAATATGGACTATAAGACAAGAAAATATGGTATGTACTTGCAAGAGTTATGGGAAGGGCTAGACACATACTACAGAGTTAAGGAACAGCAACAAGAAATGGCATAAAAAATCATGCCTAGATTAGGATGATGCCTTATAGGTAAATTTGTGTTCACCCATTGAGATGAAAAACTCATTAAAGAAAGAAGGTAGCACTAGAAAAAAAAATAGGTTGCAAGTAGAACTCAAAGAAAGGAGTAGCAAGTAGGATCCAAACTAGGGAAGTCATTTGCTTAGCGCAGACAGTTTCACTATTAGCAGGGACTCATGTGGTGAGCATGGGTTATACGATAAGTACAAAGGCAGTAAAGTATCTTTTATTGAGTCAGGAATCTCAGGAAACATAGCGTATGTACAGGAGAGTGAAGGTTCATGTGCTAATATTAGATCTTCTCCAGATATTTTAGCTGATATTAGAATCAAGACCTACACTAAAAAATGTAAATAGACTAGTGAGATATTTAGATATTGTTTGATATTCTTGTATAGTGCTAAACCTATGTATAAAACCAAGTAGGGGAAAGGAGAATAGGGGTAGGGAACTGAGAATGCAGGTGTAAACAAACAGCACTCATCATTTAGTAAGAAAAGAAAAAAGAAGAGGAGTGTTTTTGAGTAGAAGTGTGTATAGACTACAGAATAGAGTGTTATAGATAAAAGAGAAGATAGATATATTTTATTTTTTTGTACATAACAGGTGTGCATACCAGAATAAGCAATTTAGAGTTATTTTATTGCTACAGTAAGGATAGTATTGAATAGAGAGCTTCAAGAGAGAGTGACTGAGGATACTAGCACTTACTGAGAATATATTTAGCCAACAGATTGATTACTTATATTAAAATATATATTTCCCTTTTTCTTAACAAAAATCTCTACAATTTTACTCTATTTTCTTCTACAACAAAGCTAGATAACAATACTTATAATATTTGCTTTCATTTTCTTTAAAATTAGGGTTTGAAGCTCTTCTTTTTAAATAGTTTTCTTTTTGGAAAGGTGAACCAACCCATCTCAGACTGTTTCTATAGCTTAGTATTATAGAAATGTTTTTTTTCTACAACAGCTACTTTAAACCCATTTAACTTCCCTCTCTACCCTGTTTTTTCAATCCATATTTCCAATTTTAATCATCAAACTTTGCCTTTTTCTATACTTACCCTCTTATCAATCCCTTTTCATTTCCTTCTCAAAAAAATCCTCTTGTTTTCTATGTGCTATAGCAGGCATACATGTCTAGGGGAGTGATAAATAGGGATGGGAAGAAGTGGAAAGGGGTAGGGACTCCATTTAAAGGGTAAGAGTGAATTTTATAGCAGAAGAAAGGGGTTAAAATCATGAAAACAATTGTGTTGAGTGAAAAGAAAAAAAAATTAACAGGGGAATAATATGGAAGAGAATTTTTATGTAAGACAGAATGTAGTAATGGAGAGTTAAGTAATAGTGTTTTACAAAATAAAATAGTAATAAAACATGAGAAATATGTTATATAAAATGGAAGCAGGAATGTAATCAACTCAAAAAACAAATAGAAATCAAACAAACCATTTTTATACAATTTATTCTAAAAAAATCTCATTTTATGTCTTTCTTTTTCTTATTTTGAAGATAAAAGGTTAATATATTGTAAAAAATACTATTACATGCATATCTCTTTTCATTGAATAGAAAACAGAATTGATATTTATATTCAAGCTTAATTTTATCACCAAAGTACTATTCCCTTCATTTTTGTAAAAGACTTACATTTTTCAGATATTAATAATGGTTAATGAAATATTTTTTAATAATTAGAATTATATTTTGGTTTCAAATTCTTACTGGGGAAATTAAACGGAAGATATTGATTCCCATAATATTTTTCTTGAATTATTTGCTATAGTGCCTTATAATTTTCACATATATTAACAATTAATTAGAGTTATTTGAACATATAACAACACTTTTCTTTCAATTTAAATTGGGTTGTGTCTAGTTTTACATGCAACAAAGTATAAAATTGTTTTAAACATTTTGTAGCTTTCCAGACTGGCATAGCTGTGGGTAGGGCTGATTTCAACATACCAATACAAAATTGTGTTTTTAATTCTTGAAAATTGTTTCAAAAAATTTTCAATTGCAATTTAATAAATAATCAAGCTAGCTTCATCAGAGGTTCAATGTATTTTCACACTTTATGCCTTATTTTTTCAGCACTTCTTCAATGTGTGCTCAATTAGATATAAATTTAGGTTCAAGGTTGTAGACTGGCTACAAATTCCACTCCCCATATTTCATGGAGACAGATTTAATAGTATGATATAATGATCAAAATATGTTGTGAAAATTTCAAAATCACAAAAACTGTTCATTCTAAATAATTTAATAATTCTAAAAATTTCACAAAACTTCAAAAGACAACTCTAACAATGGAAAGGAAAGTATATGGACAACTTAGTAGAAGTCCTCCAATTTTCAGGGTGAGTCTAGAGGTAAGAAATCAAATAGAACTCCCTGATATAATTTTTGATAGTCTTCACTAGTTAATGAAGGAGACCAATATCGATTTGAATTTAATTACTACATCAGTGAATTAAAAATAATGATTTTATATTTTTAGAATTGTTATGGTAATTATATAATAATATATTATTCTTAATTAATAAAGGATTTTTTTTAATCAATGAGATATAACATGATTATACTTTCTCCATAAAACTCTCCTTCTTTTATAGAAAAAAAGATCAGTAACTATGTAGAATAGTATGAAAAAAGATCAAATTTACAATAACAGGAAATACAGGAATGAGTGTATTTACAGAGATGAGCTATTAATATTTATTCAAAACATATAGATGTGTCTATTCAGTAAATACAGATCATGTGAGTATAATTTTTTTACACTCCAAGGAATACTACTCTGGTCACTTATACAGTTAAATATTTTACTCTAACTACAGGAAAGTATAACTCAATCAATTATTATATGTGCCAAGGCAAGCTTTGGGTCTAGAAGATTTTATAATGGTCCAACAGCAGTTATAGGGGAATTAAGACTCAAGATTTAAAAACTTGTATGTATTTATTTCTTTATAAGATATTACACAAGGTCGTTGGCCCATTACTTTAATTTCATAAATTGAAATATCATATTTATTCATTAAAAATTTATGCTAGAATATTAAATATTTGGTGACTCTATGAATCCCCATACTTTTTAGATCTACCTAAAGAATTTTTAAATTTATCACCTTTTTCTTCTTTTTTTAACTTGTTTATTTGTTGGATTAACTTTTGACTGATCTGGAAAGAGCAACAGAAATGCGTGAAGTCTTGACGAGATTCCAAACCTGGAGGAGCCTTTGTGGTTTGGTGATTATTGTAAGAAGAATTTGAAACTGCTTTGATGATTCCATTTCCTAATCCAAAATTGATTATACATCTATGATCCGGGAAATATAATCCATGTCCTTTAATTTTTGCAGGTGACAGAATAGGTTGTCCAGTGATAGGATTAATATATGTGAAAATTCCATAAGTGAGGTAATTGGCATCATTTGATTCGGTGTGAATTTGGTTATGAAATCCAGAATGAGTGATTATAACATTTGAAAACATTAGATAATCACTGCTAATATCTTCCCATTCAGAGTCGCACCAATTTGGTATTCCAAGTCTCATAGCAACTTCATGATTTGTTTCAAAAGCTTTATTACAGAATTTTTTAAATCGAAGAGCAAGAAATGAATTAAATGAAGGTAAAGTATTCCATATTTGAAAATCATTATATGATTCAGCTTTAGATAAAGATCTGAGTAAAGAATATATGCCTATTTGAATTAAATTCAGTAAAATGATATTAAAAAATCCAGAAAAATTTTTAAACATACCAAGAGAAAATCCTTTATCAAATCTTGGTCTCCATCCAATACCAATCATGATTCCACCCAACAAATTCTTATTCCTTAAAGGTAAGCAAACCAAAGCCATTTGATAGAGTGTTATGATGAGATTGCAGATTTGATTAAATGATTCATCTTTTAAACCATTAAAAGAATGGTTTTTGTAAATAAATTGAGGTTTGAAAGTATTATTAATAACAGCTTTAACTTCATCACCTCCAGTTTCAGTTAAATAATGTATATTTTCAGGTAACGTTTTTGGATATTGTTTTTTTTTCAACTTTAGTTTTATAGTACTTGATTTTTGAAATATGGCCAAATATTTGATCCAAGAGAATTTTTTTTTTAAATTTCTTTTATTTTGATACTTTTCATTTTTTGTCAATGTTTTAGATGATGATTGAAAAGAAGTTGAATTTGAAGATGATAATGAAGTTAAAGAAGATGAGAGTGAGTTAAGTGGTGAATCTGAATTTAAAGACATGTATTTTTCTACATAAAAATTTGTTACTTTTCAAACACCCAAAATTATACATTAAAAAAAACTCACTTAATTTAAATTAAAAAAATAAAAATCCTCAAAAGACTAATAAGAATTTTTTTTATTTCACTTGAACTTGATGAATATTTTTCTCTAAAATTAAAAAAAACAAAAAAAAACAAAAAAAAAACCGTGAAATTTTTTTTATCACTTCCCCATTCCCCGCTTCAAACCCCTCTCCCACCTCCCCAAAACCCTTGTACAAACCCCCCCTCCAACCTATTCACATCCCCTTTTAAACCCCTCCAAAGCCTCTTCCAAACCCGCCTTCAATCTTCCCCAAACCCCCTTCCAAATCCCCCTCCAATTCCCCCTCCAAATCCCCTCCAAATCCCCCTCCAAATCCCCCTCCAAATCCCCCTCCAATTCCCTCTCCAAGTCCCCCTCCAAACCCCCCTTCAATCCCCCCCAAACCCCCTCCAACCCCCTCCAACCCCCCCCAAACCCCCCTTCAATCCACCTCTATTCTCCCCTCCAAACCCCCTCTAACCCCCTCTAACCTCCCCCTACCCCCCCCCTCCAAACCCCCTCCAAACCCCCCTGCCCCCCCCATCAATGTTACTTAACGATTCGCTAACAAATCGTTAAGGAAACTTTAAGGGGGGGTTAGGGGGGTTTTTAGGGGGGATCGGGGGGGTTGGAGGGGGGTTTGGAGGGGATTTGGAGGGGGGATTCAGGGGATTTGGAGGGGGGTTGGAGAGGAATGAGGGGAGGAAATGAGGACACCAAAAAGGGGGAGAAAGGGAGAGATGAGACAAAAGAGGGAGAAAAGGGAGGTTAGAGTGAGCCAAGGAGGGGGGAATAAGGCAGCCAAAGGGGGGAAAAGGGGGATGTATCCATTCCAAGGAGAGGGTAAAGATGGGAAAAAGCCCAGGCCAAGGGGGGATAAAGAATAGGATAAATGAGAGAAAAGAGGGAGAGAGAGAGAGAGATAGAGAAAAAGGTTAATTTTACCTATAAATTTAAAAAAAACCACTTACAAAAAAAAAAAAAAAAACCAAAAAAAACCAAAAAAAATAGCAAAAAATTAAGTAAAAAAGATAAAATGACTTACCTGGAGAGATGATTTGAGAAAAAAGAAGTATAAGTGAAATTTTTTGAGTGATGTAGGAAGAGAGGAGAAAACGGATATGAGTGAAGAAAAAAAAGAGAGTGACTGAAAAAATATGTGTTTGCTGAAAATATGTGATTTCATGTTGAGTTGATGAAAGAAAACACAGAGAGATAAAAAAAATAAGACTTTAACAGCAAATTCAAAAACCAAAAAAATATGAAAAAAAATTACATTCTCAGTGAATAACACATGCAAATTGATCATTTGAAGAGAATGAAAAAAAAAATTAAATTTGCGTTGAAAAATGTTGGAGTGTTATTGGAAGAATTTTTGCCCTTATACTATTTGATTGAGAAATAGAAGTGTTGGATATAGTCAGAGGTGAATCAACTTGTTCATCTTCATACAGATTTAACCATTGATCTTTGAGGTCAGCAAGTAGGTTATGAAGTATAGTGCAACACAGAATCCAGTTGATCACCGCCTCCATTTCAGATTTATTTCTAAGAGTACTTCTTAACTCCCTTAAACTAGAAAAACGGCCTTTCAAGATTCCAATAGAATTTTCAATACGGACTCTTGACTTTGCCAAATGATTGTTGAACTTGGAATTTCGACTGTCTTCTGAAGATGCTCCCTGAAAAGCAGGAAGTACATACTTTCCATTCACATAAGCAGAATCTACAAGAAGATACTGATCTTCATCAAAGATTTTTTCAGGTTCATTTGAAATTTGCATTCTTTGGAAGACGTAGGAGTCATGACATGAGCCAGGATAGCCAGCAAAGAATGATATAAATTTTTTGTTTACGTCACATATAAGCTGAACCAAAATTGAATATCTATAAAGAAGATATATTTGCTTGTTTTAGTTTCAAAGAGAATGATAGGAGCTAAAAATAATCTACCTCTTTTTACGGTCAAAGTAATTGTTTCCACCTTAAGCAGGTTTCTGGCTCAAAGGAATAGTAGTACCATCAACAAAACCAATACATCCTGGGAAGCCCTCTGCTTGCATAACCTGAGATGATTCAAGTCCCTCTTCTTTTGTTGGCCAGGTGAGAAGTTGAGATTCCAAAGAGTTGATGGCAGTGATACATTGTTTGGTATAAGTGTTAACTGAGCCATACCCTAAATCAAAGACATTTTCTAAACGTTTCAAAGTGGCTCCATTACCATTTGAACCCAAAAGACATAGTGTGATGGCCAATTGAATTGAAGGATGTCCTTGTTCTTTTTGAGAATTATTGTGAAATATGGGATGATACTGAATAAGCTCAAGAAATTTAAGGAAAAATTCCTGAGAAGTATTGAACAGCTGTCTAAAACTGGGTGTAGATAGGTTAAGAAGTGTTTGGATGGTGTACTTGGGGGTATGAAGTACTTGAGGCTTTCTGGGAAGAAGGTAACGTTTTGTGGCCATTTTTTATAAAAAGACAAAATCTTCTTCTAGATCAGAATCAGAATCGGAATCAGAGTCCAAGAGCAGTTCAAGAGCCATGAAAGTCATTTCTTTATGTAATTTATCACAATTTGAAAGTGAGGAAGGCATAACTCTTATATGATATGATATGAAGATGTAAATGATGTACAATGTTTTGAGTTATGAAGTGTTATTCTGCGGAGTGCTGCATATGAATGGGATGATGCTGACAAATCAGTGAAATGGGACTTGATGTTGAAATCAGCACTTTTGGTTGAGAAAGTGCGGATTTGTGTGAAATAAGTGACTTTTTCACTTTTGAAATCCACCAGTATTGGGGCTAGTCTGTTTTGGAAATCCACACTTATTTAAGTGCGGATTTGCCAGAACTGACACCCCCAAATAGATGGATTGTTAAATATGAAATATAATAGTAAGTAAGAATGAGATGAATGAAAACAGCCAGATTGAGAGGCTTATATAGGTAAAAAGGAGAGAAACTACAGAACTAAAATTCTACATACATGAGTATCAAAGAAAGAACAATTCCACTGATAGAAATTTCCAATATTTAAAGTTTTTCTATAAAGAATGCTTTCATATACAGTATTTATCTGTATATGTCAATTTAAATT
This sequence comes from Hemileia vastatrix, assembly GCA_030280995.1. Taxonomy (NCBI): domain Eukaryota; kingdom Fungi; phylum Basidiomycota; class Pucciniomycetes; order Pucciniales; family Zaghouaniaceae; genus Hemileia; species Hemileia vastatrix. Next base: position 4,694,932 of record JASXTE010000011.1, read on the forward strand.
TTAAATTATTTGATTTATTTAAGGTTCTGTATATTTCAAAGAAAAAGAAAAAGAAAAATATTTGATTTTAATATTTAATATTTTTATAGTTTAGTTTACTTTTCAGCTGTCATGAGTATGCTGTCAAGTAATAAAAAATGAGGGAACATTAGAATTATATATTTACTTCATTTTACTTATTAATTTGTGAAAAATATTGTAAGTAATTTATAAAGTAAGTATAACTTATAAAATGAGATTTAAAGGTGTAGCTCTACTGTAGTAAATAATTGATTATTTACTGGGTAATTCTACATTACGCAATATAGGGGGTGGACTTGCTAGCAAGTCCTCAACCTGAACTCAGATGGAACTCAGATGGAACTCAGACTAAACTCATACTAAACCCATACTGAACTCTACTTGAACACCCACCTAAAACTGCTCTGCTGAGTGGTGTTCATCCCTGATTGTATGATTCCTTTATCAATAGCTCAATGTGTGTTCAATCTGTGGTGAGTTTGGGTCCAAGGTTGCGGACTCGCTAGCAAGTCTTCCCCCATATTGTGTGGTGCTAGTAGCCTGGCTGACAATATGTGTCATTTTCCACTTTTTAGGGGTGAGATATAAATAGGTGATATAATAAATCATAATTTATAACAACATAAGTAAAATCCTTATGATTTATTTTCCTTAAGTATTATAGTTGGGTGATGTCATTCACTCGATTTATTTAGCATTATCATTAACTGAGAAAATTATACAGTAGCATTTCCACAAATAAGTTGGAAGTATCCTTCCTGTCAGCCAGAGGGTATGAGTAAGAAACTTTTTAATAGCATTAATAAGTCATTTCTGTATATTCTATATTTTTATTTTCTCCATATTCTACTGTTATTTTTTCTCACTCTATGAGATGGGATATTTTCTACACACCATTGTATTTTCCATGATATAGACTATAGAGGGATGAGCTATATCAGGGAAATGAATCATTTTTTACAATCAATATAAAAATTTTATCATCTTCTTTGTTTTTATCTTATTTCTATAAGTTATAAACTCTTAGTTATTCACAGTAAAATTAACAAATCCTATACCTTATTTTTCTATTACTATTTATATCAACACTACTATTGTTAACTGAATAGTTTAAGTGAAAATCTTACTTATATGCTTATAACCCTATTGACCAACCCTTTGAAACTTACCTTATTCATATTTTTCTGCATAGCTAGGGTTGACAGGTCATCATTTCTGTTGGGAGATTAATTTTTGGAATTTAATTTAGATGTAAGTTAAAATATATATTTTCAATTTAATATAATATAATATAATATAATATAATATAATATAATATAATATAATATAATATAATTAAATTAAATTAAATTAAATTAAGCTAAATTAGTTTAATTTGATTTGATTCAATAAATTTAAGCTTGTAGAATTACTTTTGGGGAAAGAGATACATTCAATTTTATGACATATTTCCAACTTTGAAAATACGTATTGTTTAGCTGCTTTGTTACTTTTGGTTTAATTTTAGAAGATTTACTTAGTAATCTAACTAATAATCACAAAAATTGATAATTATTTTCCCAAAAATAAATATTTTTACCTCTCTCTTTTTAAAATATCACCATATTTCATCATCTATTTTCAGTACTCCAGCTCTAATTTTGCTACCATCAGTGGTTTTTAAGGTAGAATTTTCAACTTTTTATAAAATTTAATGCCAAAAAAAAATTAATTAATAATTTATATATATATGATGATTCTATGAGTCTAGAGCTTTGAATTAATCATATTAGAAAAATATAGGTCATTTGAGCGACAATTTTGAGGTTAATCAATTTTTCGAAAATAATGGAAACTTATTGCTAGGGAATGTAAAACCTGTTCCAAATTAATGGTGGATTCTTGTTTTTAAATTCAAGACATTTGATATCCTCTAATTTGTTCTTTTTTTGCTCTCACTTTACTTTAGAGTGAGAGAACTTTTGATATCTCTTATTCATTTTTCACAACAAAGAGAGCCAATTGGTCCTCTTGTGTGTTTCGTAAAAAAAGTTTAATACAAATGATTTGAAAAAAAAGGGAAATAAAAAAATTCTATTGCATACAGAATTAACATTTTAATAAATAAAATTTCTCTAATAAAAGCTGCAACAAATTTAACCTAAATGAATAGCTCTCACTCTGTAAATACAACAGCTCACCCACACGCACATATGTATATTGATTCACTGCAATAAATTATTTTGACTTTAATTCACCTTTTGTATTGTATTTTTAAGTTGGGAAATATTATATGCAAAATTTTTCAAAACAAAGATCACATTGAACTGTCCTTGATATCCTATTCCTGATTCTTTGTCGTTCAATTAAAGCACAGGCTAAACAAATATTCCATTCAGTTTGAAAACTTGTTCCAGCCCTGTCGAAAATATTCTTCAATGGTTGATCGCGAAGATTGCCATCAAGACCCTGAACTTCTTCCTTCGTAGCAATTGAAAATCCGTTTGAAAAAAAATTGTCTATTTGTTTCCCCTATGAAATTTTTTTCTGTCAATCAGGGGTGGAATCCAAAATCAGAATAATTATGAATATGTGATTACTTACAGTGTAGCTGGCCATACTGGTTGGAAAATCAGAACGGTAAACCTCAAAATGGTTGGGAAGATAAATAATCATAGGAGTAGATTGATTACAACCTAAGAATGAAGGTCGCTGATGAAGATTCCTCCGTGTGAACTCTGTTGTAGAATTTGGTAGTCTTGATAATTCAATATTGATATTGGCAGTCAGCAAAAAATGAAAAATGAAAAACATAGAAGAAAGAAGAAAAAAAAAATAGAGGGGGAGGGGGCTCTGTAACAGTTACTTACGTTGGAAAAGAATAGTCTTTATAGAGTGGGAGTTTAATTTTTTTTGCCGTGGTATAAAGAGCAGTTCCATTTGGATCTAGATTCACACAAGCTCAACCAGAATTCCTTATCTTTTGTACTATAAAAGGAAAAAGACAAGCCTACAAGCAGGGACATTAATTACACCATCAGGTAAACCATCTGCCCTCTTAGAAAGAAGAGAATAAAGAAAGTCGGGGGGGGGCGTGAGTTTTTAGACATGCTGAAATTTGATATTAAAGAGTATATTTACAGCATCAATTGCAATTATGACATCTATCTTTCTAGCAGGCTGAAGGAGAGGCCAGAATGGAATATCCTCGTCCTTTGGAATTGAATACTTTAGGGCTAATTCTTTTTTGAAATCATATCTTTCACTCAACTGCAAATCCTCCATCCGCAAGGTATAGATTTTCAGAATCACACTCTTCATATCTTTTGCTGAGGTCTGCGTTATCCCCTTCACCTTGGAATGGGTTTGGGATCTAATCTTTTCCAATTAATTAGCTGTCAATAGAATCATAGCGCGCCACTTACACTACAAAATGCAAGCGATGGTTTTATTTTGAACACACACATACACACAAAAAGAAAACTCATAATAAACAACTCACATTGCTTCATCTTGTATTCCAAAGGTTAAGGTGTCATAAAAGAATTCAGATACTTTTTTCTGCCAATTTGCCTGAGAATGATTACCTGATCGACTAAGTATGTTACTGCTGGCACCCATAATGAAGCTAAAATAATTATGCTTCAGCATTTCAAAATCTTCTTTTTTTAAAAAAAATGCTTATTTACCCAGCATTGTCAAACCCGTTGACACAGTTTTGAGAGTCGATGGGAGCTCCCTTTTGCATTCTTGTGCCTAGGTAGTCAATAGCTGTAGAGTGATCAGTAACGACATACGACCCCCGACCCCCCCAAAAAAAAGAAAAATTGAAGAGAAGTTAGCCTCATTTTATGCCGAAGAAGGCTGGTAGAAAGGCGTACAAATAAAGCTATTTAGTTTCGGGTGCCAACTTCCAAACTCTTCAGCTGTACACTCATAGATGGGACTGGAAAGATTTATTTCTCCTTTACCCTCATGGCGAGAAGTTGATATGACAATAGGGAATGGTGCGGAGTGATCTTTATAATGGGAAACGTTTCGGATTGAAGACCAAAGAACCTTTGTTAAAAGTTAACTAGAGTCAATTTATACATTTATCTCACCTCGGTCGGGTCAACTTTCAATCTTTTGGGAAATATCTCTTACTGCTTGTTTGAGTTTTTTATCTTTTTTATAACTTTGAGAGACTCAGTACAGTTCATCGAAAGAAAAAAAAATTATGACGCTACATAAAATGTTCTGAAACCAGCTGTGCCCACACACTACTGCGGAATCAGCACTCGTAACATCTTAATGTTAATTAGTTTTTAGCTCACTCTACTAAACTGATTGGAAATCCAGCCTTTTTCTTCTTTGATGCAGTCCGAAAAGCACCTGGAAGTTTCCTCATGGTTTCCCAGTCTGTGGGTTGATTCTTGTCGGTGAAGTTCCAAACAGTGGCATTGAGTTCAGGGAAAGTTGGAAAGTTGCATGTTGCCCAGCTGCCTACCAACCAAGCACCTCTTAAAGTGTAGACGAGGGGCGAGATGGTCTATGTGGTTAGATCATCGCCTGGATGGCCGCTTGTCATGTTGACTTGTTGTGTCGCGGGTTCAAATCCCTGCCGCCTTCCCCCTTTTAACCACACCCTTCGTCCATGGTTGGCACACTCGTTTTCATGCTGGTGTCGATGTCTCGTTATCCCCACGATGTCTCTCTTCTCCCTCAGCAACCTACAGTGGATGGACATGTGCGTCAAGGCTGGAAACCCCCCCCACTTAGTCAACCACCCACTATGTCAAACACCCAATTTGTCAACCTCCCCACTTTGCCAACTCCCCATTTTCTGGACGAACGTGCTTGGTCATTCACCTTGGGTCTGCTGCGGAATTCCACTCCCCAAAAATTCTTTCTAAAAAAAAACCCTGCCCATCAAACCACGACCCCTCGAGGATTACCCTCCCCCCAATGGCAACCCCATCTTTGTTCTCAAGCCACCTGGCTCCCCCCACCCATGTCATCCTGTTAATTGCCCTGTTACCTAACTCACTACATTCATTTACTCCCCACTTGTACCTAGCCCATTAGTTAACCATGCCTTCATGCCCCTAGCTGGGTGAGATTGTAAGAAATTAAAAAAAAAAAAAAAAAAAAAAAAAAGTGTAGACGAGTTGAAATTTAAGAATTTTTAGAACTAGATCTAATGCTAAAGCAACATACCCTGATAAACCAGCTATATAGTTACTTAGCTGCAGAATACCGCCTGTTCGCGCCTTGTTTGTATATTTTTGTTGGATTTCCAAAATTTTCAGCACACTAGAATACGTAGATATTGAAAATAATTAAATCAGTTAATTACCTGTTGCGCTTGTGGATTTCTGTCATCAAATGCGTGCAAAATTGAAGCACTGAGCAAGGTAGCCCTAACTCCTCCTCCAGGAATAGCTAATCCGATATTCGGCAGTGTGTCGGCTGCTAAGCCTCCTTTTCTTTCGGCAGCACTTAAAAAATTCTCTATATCAAATTCTGCCAGACCCACTCGAGATAAATATTGCCTCCACATCGCTGTAGCCTTTAAAGACTTTTGGGATATGTATTTACTTTCCCCAACTGATACAGATCCCTGTTCAAAACATGTTAATGGATTGCAGAAAATACTGACTTTTCAAGAAGTTAGAAAAATGACCGACAAATGTCGTTGTTCGCCTGGTTGTGAAATGAGGAGGGCATTTAACTTCAACAGGCGCATAATTTCCGCTAGGTGAATTAGACAGTGCTTGTTCTGGGGGCTGGGCTTTACTTGAGCACTTTGGCAGAACCCTTGAACCCAGAAGCGCAAACAATAACCAATTAAAATATTTGAGACCCATTCTTCTTCCCTAAAAATTAATTTTTTATTCAATAAAAAAAAGATATATTCGACTGACACCGAAGTAACGTTGGTGGTTTACGTGTAAAAATGACAATGGTATTTTCTGTTGCTTAAAATACAAGACTCGGGAATAAGAATTATGGAAGATTTGATGCACACAAAACTTGGAAGTAACGATAGATTATTGGTAGAAAGTGAACAGGAAGATTTGCTACCAATTCTGAGACAAGTCAATGTCAAGATGTTTGAAACTTCTACACCTTGATACACATATGACAAATACTATCTAATCGAAACATGTTACACATCCTGGTGCAACATAAAAAATACGTAGCTTGATGACACTTTCATAAATGGTGAAAAGCCCCCTAAGAAAAATTTATCTTGGAATCCTATTGATGAAAACTAGCCCTGATTGGAATATTTCAAATGTGCAGTGCAACTAATTTTAAGAAAATGTCAAACAAGATCTTGTTATTGAAAGTTGCTCACTGTCAGCCTCTGGCGAAAAACAATTAGCCGTGTGTTCATTTAGCTAATAGGATCGATTTATCTGTCCGGTCTTTTTGATAACTAAATTTTCATTTGTAGTCGACATGCGCTACGATAGGTAACGCTCTGGGAGTTCTTTCATCTGTATGCTAAAAGCCTGTTCACACACTCGTTTCTCGCACCTCCTCCCCATTTTGAAGACTCTTAGAAATTTAAGGGTGCTAAAGAATCTACTTTAATCATGGAAAATTTGGATCACCCCCAACCCAACACAGGGTTGGCTTTGATTACATGAAATTGAGAATTGAGAAAAGTTCTTTTTACTTATATGCAAGTCTTTTGGCTTCCATCCAAACCAAAAAAATTTATTTTATTTTGTAAATTTTTTATTTTCGCGCAAAAAAACCAAAGCTTTTACTGGTGTTGCCCTCCGCCCCCACATTTCATAAAATTTCCACCAGCTAGGGAAATGAAAATAAAGTTGATTGTATATTCATGACAGTTTCTCGCGTAAGAATTTTAGTACAGCACATTTCATGAAGCTTGGTAGTTTTGCGAAAATAAAGGGACGCCTTAAAGGTGTTGAGACATAGTTAAGACACTAAGAGCATCTCCACTCGTTGCATCAAATAATCAGTAACTATTTGAATATTACTGAGTCTTTGCTTACTGATCTGCATGCAACTCCAGTCGTATCAGGTAAATCTCAATTAACTCAATATTTTCAAAATATTCATCACTCGTGTTTTTTGTTCAGCAACAGTAACTCTTCTGTAAACACAACCCGACCTTCCACACATTCCACATCTCAATTGAAGTTTCACATGAATCTATACAGATACTACATTCTTGAGGAATTCCGTTCATTGGAAGAGGAAGAACTGATTTAATTAATATTACTAGACACTGAAGAGCGAGCTAAAAAAAATCATTCAACGCAACCATATTGAAGGTCACTATAAACTGATGCGAGATTATTTTGAACACAATTGTACATACAAGGATGGAATATTCAAAAGAAGATTTCGTATGAGCAAAAATTTATTCAACAAAATATGTCATGATCTTCAAGAGCACAACAACTATTGGTTTTTTTTTTCATACAATCTCGCCCAACATAGGGGCATGAAAGAAAAGTAGACAGATAGTAGTTACACTAGAGTAGGCTAGATGTTGATGATAAGATTCAGCACCAGGTAAGTAAGACTTTAAGGACACAATTGGATGGCAAGGACACAAGGACAATAGGGGACAAATAAAGGACAGAAGAAAGATTACCTGATAAGATTCAGCACCAGGTAAGTAAGACTTTAAGGACACAATTGGACGGCAAGGACACAAGGACAATAAGGGACAAATAAAGGACAGAAGACTTAAGGGACAGGACAAGAGATCAGTTAATAAATGTAATGATAATTAAAAATAAGTAAGAGAAATGAAACTGGATGAGAAACCATTGCTGTTGTAGAGCATACGTACAAGATTACCTGATAAGATTCAGCACCAGGTAAGTAAGACTTTAAGGACACAATTGGACGGCAAGGACACAAGGACAATAGGGGACAAATAAAGGACAGAAGACTTAAGGGACAGGACAAGAGATCAGTTAATAAATGTAATGATAATTATAAATAAGTAAGAGAAAAGAAACTGGATGAGGAAACGAGTATTAGTTTCCTCACCCATATATGCTCTATACGGTATCATCATGTTAGGTTAGGGAAAGTATATAAGTATATATATATATATATATATATATAGGTATATCAATATGAACGTATAAGTATATAACATCTACTGGATAGTATAATCTTAACACCCTCCCGTGCTCAAGACAGCAATGGCGAGAGGTTCAATAAGTTTAAGAATTCAAGGTGTTTAGGTCTAGGCAAGGATTTGGTTAAAACATCAGCAATCATTTGAGTTGAAGGGGTATAATTAATAGCGAATTCACCATTGTTGACTTGCTCACGCAACCAGCACACTCTGGTGTTAATGTGTCTAGTGCGATGTTGATATAGAGGATTAAGTGCTAAGTTGATGCCGCCTTGATTATCTCCCATGAGAATTGACTTATTGAGAGGAATAGAGAAATCGTTGAACAATTCTTTTGTCCAGAGTAAATCTTGACCACATTCAGTCATGGCATAGTATTCGGATTCAGAGGTTGAAAGAGCAACAGATTGCTGCTTACAAGATCACCAACTAACCAAGCCAAGGTGAAAAACGAGCGTGCCAGATGTAGACTTAGAATCTTCTGACTTATTGTAGTCAGCATCAGCAAATCCAATCATTGATCCTAGTTCAGAGTTAATTACATTTTCAAGAGTCAGATGGAGATTTTTGGTCAACTTGAGGTATCGAAGCACATGGAAAAAGGCCTGGATTTGTTGATCAGAAGGCTGATTTAAGTATTGCGCAAGAGTGGAGGAAGCGTAGGACAGGTCAGGTCGTGTACAAAGTACGAGATAATTAAGAAGACCTATGGCTTGTCTATAATTAAATAGTTGAGTTAGACTGTTTGATGTACAGGTGGTGAATTGTGAGTTAGGAACAAGAGGAGTTGTAACAGTTCAACAGTCTTGAAAGTTGAATTCAGTAAGTAGTTTTGTAATATATAGTTCTTGTGACAGACTGATAGTTTTTTTTGATCGATTTCTGACAACCTTCATACCAAGGACCCAATTGAGTTCCCCCTGATCTTCCATATCAAAGACTTGTGAGATTTTATTTTTAAAGTTTTGAACGGAGGGTCCTGCAATAATCAGATCGTCTACATGAATAAATACATAGCATGGATGAGTGTCGTCATTGTTGATGAAAAGGCAAGGGTCAGCCTTGCTTGGTTTGAATCCAATATCAGTGAAGAATCCAGATAATTTACGGTACCAACATCTGGGACTTTGTTTTAAACCGTATAATGATTTTTTGAGATATAAGCAATAGTCTTTGTTTTTGGGTGTATACCCACTAGGAAATCTGAGATATAGGTCTTCATTGGGCTCCCCATGCAGAAAAGCGGACTTTACGTCCATTTGATGAAGTTCCCAGTCTTTATAAGCTGCAAGACCCAATAGGAAACATAGGGTATTCAATCGTCCAGTTGGAGCATAAGTTTTATTATATTCAATTCCTTCGATTTGAGAGAAACCATGAACGCACAATCTGGCCTTATATTTGATTATATTTCCCTCTGAGTCAGTTTTTTTTTAAGGTCCAGGTAGTTCCTAGTAGATGATTAGTTGATGGTAAAGGAGATTCTTCCCAAAAATTGTGTTTGTCAATGCTAGATAATTCATTATTGATAGCTTTAAGCCATTTGTCACTCTCAGGTGAGTTAATAGCGTCATAAAAATTTTTGGGAGTATCAAAGGGAGTGATAACCATATTAACTTGATTTGATCTTCTTTTTGACGTGAGTATGTTTGATGTGTCAATAGACGAGTTGATTTCCTTTGCAGGTCTAACATCTTTGTCAACATAGGCATAATGTTTTGGAACTGGAGGAACTTCACTGGGAGTCTTGTGAGGGGAATTGGGCTCAGAGGGAATTGTTTCACTTGATGGATCAGAAGGCGTGTTAAGTGATTCATCGTTTAAGGAAGAGTTCTCTGGAGCCTGAGTTTTGAGGGGGGTAAGAGTCGGTGTAGAAATGTATTCAATGTCAGGGAAGACAAGAGTTTCTGCGGCTTGACCTTTAGATATTTGACGGGCTAAAGTTAAGGTATTCAGAAATTTAACATTATGAGTAATTAATATTGTATCAGTACTGGGTGAGTAGATTCTGTAATTAATATGCCCCTCACAATAACCAAGGAAGATCCCCTCTTTGCCGCTGGAATCAAATTTTCCATTACGTTTAAATTTTTGTTGATAGTAAACTACGTCTGACCCAAATGGATAAAGTTTTTGAGGAACTTTGACTTTGTCATTGTGCCAGGCATCCCAAGGTGTTTTATGATTCAGAAGAGCAGAAGTTGGTAGGATATTAAGAAGAAAAGTAGCTGTGTTAACAGCCTTGGCCCACCAGATTGAGTCCAGGCCTGATTCAATTAACAGACACTTAGCCTTTTCGACAATGGATCGGTTACCCCTTTCGGCAATTGGATTCTGTTGAGGTGAGTAGGGGGAAGTTCAAAGGTGCAGTATACCTTTATCTTTGAGAAAACTTTTAATGGAGTTACTAGTGAACTCTCCTCCATTGTCAGTGATTAGGCATTTGATAGAGCGTGAGAGCTGATTTTCTACCAGTGACTGATGTTCTCAAAAGACTTCATAGGTTTCAGATTTCAGACTCAGAAAATATGTATGGCGATAACGAGAATGACCGTTGACAATTTGAAAGAAATAGGATTTTCCTCCTTTAGATTCTGGGGTGATAGGTCCGCATAGGTCCATATGAATGACGTCCAACGGATTTTCGGGAGTTGGGAAAGTACCAGAGTAAGGTAAGACATGAGACTTAGCCAGAGCACATGTTTTGCAACTGAAGTTAGTGAAATTCAAACCTGGATATAGTTTTTCCATAGTTTGGTTACTGGGATGACCATATTTATGATGGAGGAGTTGAAGATTTTTATTGTCATTCAAGGTAATATTATATATTGACGAGTTGATTAGTGGGAAGGTAATAATACGTCCATTTATGGAACATTCAATATGAGTGGAGTTTTTGTCCTTGACTTTAAAAGTACCGTCCTCTTTAGTTAAGCTCCAGCCATCGAGGAGTAAATCAATAGCAGATATTAGATTAGCTTTCACAGAGGGAACGTAGAGAGCGTGTTCTATGTTGAAAACATGACCGGATGATGAAGTGAAAGTTACTTTGCCTTGTCCAAGGGCTAGTAACTCATCTCCATTTGCCATAGATAGACTTAGTTTTGAAGATTTGTAGTCAGAGAAAAATTGTAAAGAGTTAAAAATGGAAAAGGAAGCGCCACTGTCCAGGATGGCGTGATTGAGGGGAATTTTGGAAAATACTGATAAGGCCTTTGCATTGTTGGTGTCCTTGTTCTCCCTTTCCTTTTTTCGTTTTAGAAACTCGTCCCGTTTTTCAGGATGTAGTTGAAAACAAGACGCCTCTGAATGAGGTGCCAGAGGGTTGTGTTTGCCTTTGAAGCAAAAAATTTTAGTTCTAGTGTCCGTAGCTAAAGCCATTCCAGAGGAGGAATTGGTGGAGTTAAGCGCTTTTCGCCTGGTGACTTCAGTTTCAATGTCACTAAAAATACTCTCGATTTTTGCCCGACGATTAGTGATATTGTACTTGCTGAGGATGATGGAAGAAAAGGTTTGATAGGACTCGGGGAGAAGGTTCAGTATGTAATTTTCCATTATATAAGATAGGATGTTCTCTTTGAATAGGTCCGGAGCAACTTCTCGAAGGAGTTTCATAGTGCTCCGGAAGTCATCCATAGCCTCCAGTATATTGCTTTTGGTAAATTTAATCTTGAATAGTTTGTTTACAATATAGGAGCAATTTTGATTTGACTTAGAGGCGTAGTGATCCTTGATACGGGTCCATAAGGCAGCAGGCTCGACAGCATCATCATCTAAAATAAATTTGTGCTGATTGGGGCGATCCATAAACATTTTAATGATGGTGTTTGTTTGACGTTGACGGATATTAAAAATTGAGAGTAGTTCTGGGTTGGTAGGTACTGGACAGTCCTCGTTAAGAAATTGATCCAGATTACGAACAGTGAGGGCATACTTTAGGTCTGTCTTCCATGAGCTATAGTTTTTGTCATTTAACTTCTCTATACCTTTTATTTCTGAGTAGTTAGATGAGTCTTGAAGGTAAGAGAAGTTAGGCGGTGGGGCAGGAGAGGTTTCAGCCATATTGGTATAAGTGGAAGAGGACTCTGGATCAGGGGATTCCCCAAAGGAGAACGGAGTGTTGGGAACTTCCAGTTTTGTTTAAAGATGCAGGGGCTCTGGGCCCATAACCCTGATAAGATTCAGCACCAGGTAAGTAAGACTTTAAGGACACAATTGGACGGCAAGGACACAAGGACAATAGGGGACAAATAAAGGGCAGAAGAAAGATTACCTGATAAGATTCAGCACCAGGTAAGTAAGACTTTAAGGACACAATTGGACGGCAAGGACAAAAGGACAATAGGGGACAAATAAAGGACAGAAGACTTAAGGGACAGGACAAGAGATCAGTTAATAAATGTAATGATAATTAAAAATAAGTAAGAGAAAAGAAACTGGATGAGAAACCATTGCTGTTGTAGAGCATACGTACAAGATTACCTGATAAGATTCAGCACCAAGTAAGTAAGACTTTAAGGACACAATTGGACGGCAAGGACACAAGGACAATAGGGGACAAATAAAGGACATAAGACTTAAGGAACAGGACAAGAGATCAGTTAATAAATGTAATGATAATTAAAAATAAGTAAGAGAAAAGAAACTGGATGAGGAAACGAGTATTAGTTTCCTCACCCATATATGCTCTATACGGTATCATAATGTTAGGTTAGGGAAAGTATATAAGTATATATATATATATATATATATATATAGGTATATCAATATGAACGTTTATGTATATAACATCTACTGGATAGTATAATCTTAACATTTGAGAGGACAGAAAACTAATGGTAATCAACTATTGGTTATGAAAGACTGTAAGTTTCATTACACTAATCAATGTATTTTATAATATTAAAAAGCTTTATTTCTTCTTTTCCACTAATTTTTACTATTCACAAGGATTTTTTTAAGCAGCCAGGTTTAACAGCACACCAAAAGTTAACTTGTTGCCTACGCCAACTTGTGTATGGTATTGCAGCAGATTGCACTGATGAATATATCTGTATAGGAGAATCCATGGCACAATTAACACTTAAAATTTTTATTAATGATATTATAAAGTTGTGCAAATCAGAATACTTACATGAGCCAAAAATGAAAGCAAATTTTTTTTGAACAAATAGGAAGAACATGGCTTTCCTGGCTGTTTAAGATCAATTGATGGTATGCACTTGGAATGGAAAAACTGCCCTTCAGTGTGGGCTGGTCCATTTCAAGGAAAAGAAGGAGCTCCAAATTTGATACTAGAGGGTGTAGCAAGCAAAAACTTACTGTTTTTTCACTTCCTCTTTGGTTCTCCTGGTGCCCTAAATGATATCAACATCCTTCATTGTAGCCACATGTTTGACAAATTACTTGCCAGAACACAAGATGAGGTTAGGTTCAAAGTAAACAAACATAAGTGTCAGCCACTTATCCCCAGGACTGAGTATTTCTTGTGTTTAAAATAAGATAACCTTCATTTCATTAAGTTTATAAGTTAATATTATGGCTATAATTGTCAGTATAGTCTAGTATATAAGTATGATATAATAGTGTTTATTTATGGTCCTACTACTTATTGATAAATGATTTAGTGATTAAACCTCAGGGGAAGACTAATAAAATAGTTATACTCAAATAAAACTCACAATACTTGGATTTAAATGTGTGCTAGTGGTGGAAAATAGATGAATAAAATATAGTTATAGCTTATATAAAGATAATATCAATTTATAATGGCTGTATAATATATTTCTAAATGTTAATAATTGTATAGTAGTGTTTGTTGGAGTTGTAGAAATTGAATTATGATAAATAACTGTCAAAATCCCTTCTTACTTATACCCAAATCCACTGGAGTGCATAGACCTTCAATCCAGATGATGTCACTGCTATCCCCGGCAATTAAAGCACTGTGAGGGCCCATCACCTCCCCATAGCGTCCACTTCAAGCAGTTTCAACACCCAGACCTCCAGTAAGGACCCTCCATCACTATTAATAATAACACAGATCCATACCATAAATAGAAAATCCAGATAAAAGCGGATACCATAAAGAAACAGGTAAAATAAACAATCAAAAAGAGATTTAATGAAACCAAAAGCATATAAAGGAAACAAATAAAATTTACAAGCCCCCAATAACATCCCCAAGCATCCACATTAACCCAGAAATATCCTTCCAACCCATAAATCCGTGAATAACCATCCAAGGAAGTAATTTTAGTTGTCCAAACTGGGTGTATGCGCCTGATATAAGTGTCTATGCTTCTGTAGGCGTTGTGAGTCCACTGATTTCGTCCATATGACCTAAAATAAGCAGAAAAACAAAGGTTATAGGCTATTAAGGGTCTAAAACCCACTTATATACCTAAATATACATAATATACTGCATATTTCACTGAATATGAGATTTATGTATACATATAAGCTTATGTATGTCAATAATTTCTTCATATCACTTAAGATAAGTATATTATGACTCAATTAACACCTTAATAAGTATTATTAGGCTATGGATAAGCTATTTAAACCACTATAAGTTATATAATAGAATAATAATTATATATATATATAATATAATAATAATATATATTATTTTAACCTTATTTTTAAGATATAAGCTTAATTTACTTAAGGTTATCTTATTTTAAGCATAAGAAATACTCAGTCCTAAGGATATTTAGGCTGACACTCCCTCACCCCAAAAAAAACAATAAAAAAAATGTTAAGACATTTTAATTAAAACTAAGGAGTGAAATAATAAAAATAAAAATAAAAAAAATAATTTTTATAATACATATACTGAATAAACAGTATTATTTAGATTTAAATTTTTTCAAGAGATTTTTAAGATCAGAGATTTCATTTTCTGGAATCCACTGGTCATATTCACTTGATTTCTTTTTTAAATCTTAATAGATACTCAACTCCCTTTTCTTTAGTAAGGTGTCTCTTTTTAAGTTTCTTTTCAATTTCTGCCTTTTCAACTATTTCTTCAGGTTGCTGTTTATGCCTTCCTGATCTTCTTGGAAATAGAGCAGTATCATTAGAATGGTATGGTTTTATAAGAGAAGTAGGAAATACTGGATGTTTTCTATCATATGGTGCAAATAGAATAACCTCAACAGCATTATTACCAACCATCTTTTTAACTACAAATGGTCCAATGAATGGATCCTTCAATTTAACATTACCATTTAAATTGAAATATAGTGTTGAAATAAGTACTTCATCACCCTCTTTGAACATTTGTTCTTCATGGGCTTTATCCCATCTTTTCTTTTCATACTCAAATGCCTTCTTTGTACATTCTTGAGCATGTTTTCTGCATAATTCCTGCATCTGAAGAAAAGATTTAGTACCTGGATGGATATCCAATCTAGGTAACTTATTAAGAGTTTTAGCAGGGGTATTAGGTACATAACCCAACCATAACTCAAATGGCTTTTTGCCAGTGACAGAATGTACTGTAATATTGTATGCAAATTCTAAACCTGGGATAAGGGTTATCCAATCATGCGTGAATTTGTCATTGTCTTTAAAATTAAGACCAAAAGCACAGTATCTTCTTATCATATCTTCTAAGGTTTGTATCATTCTTTCTGCTAGCCCATCAGTTTGTGGATGGTGTGCTGTAGAAAGTTTTAATTGACACCCTGAAACATCCATAAGTGATGTCCAGAACTCAGAAGTAAATTTAGGATCTCTGTCAGAAACTATTGCTTTGGGGAAACCTGCTATATTTAACATTTTGTCCACCATAAAAAAGCTAAGTCCTTTGCAGAAACCTCTTTGTGGGTAGGAATAAATTTACACATCTTTGTAAATCTATCTACAATTACCCAGCAGGAGTTATAACTCTTATGCCCTGCTATTGGAAAACCTGTTACAAAGTCCATTTTAATGATTTCCCATGGAGCTTTTGGTTGCTCAATTTGTTGTAATAAACCTGCTCTTTTGCCTGTTAATCTTTTAGATTTTTGACAAGAATCACATGTTTCAACATATTTCTGAACATCCTCAGACATGTTAATCCACCAAGCTGTGTTGTTTACTCTGGTTAATCTTTTATGGTAGTCAAAATGACCTTCCAATATATCATCATGACATATACTTAAAATTAACTCCTTCATTGAAGGGGGAATCACAATTACATTACTTAATTTTTTCCTTTAATATATAAAACCATCCTCAATGGAAAATTTTCCTTTTTATAATGCCTCTTTATTCTTATTTGGTAATGTTTTTATTAAAACATTCATTGAAGCATTAGATGAATCATTTAATATTGTAGTGAGTTTACTCAAGTCAGGATCTGAATTATAATTATCAAGAATTGATTGCATAAATTCATCCTCAAGATCTACAATATAAATGCATTAAATGTTAATAATCTCTGACTCAGGAACATAAGCAGGATTATCATCATTATTAGGCAGAGGTACTCTAGATAACAGATCTACATTAGAGTGCAAGGTTCCTGCTCTATGTGTAATAGTCATCTGTCCTCTGTATTCTTGTACAGCTAATTGCCATCTAAACATGTGTCTATTAGGAGTTTTCATGTTTAAGAGTGACTTAACTGCAATAAAGTCAGTTATTAACTCAAATTTTTGGTCTTCAAGGTAATAATGTAGCTTCTCAAGAGCCCATACTACTGCCAAACATTCAAGTTGAGTAGCACCATATTTCAATTCACCACTTCTCAGAGTACGTGAAATATAGCAGATTACTACTTCTGACATTTTTCCTTAAATAAGTTGTTTTTGATGCAAAGCAGCACCCAGTCCAATAAAACTTGCATCTGTATATAATACAAAAGGTAATTGGAAATCTCGTAATCCCAAGATAGGAGCTGTCATTAAACATTCTTTCAACTTATCAAAGGCTTGTTGTCTTTCATTATTCCAAATGAAAGCTTCTGATTTCTTTATCAGTGTGGTCAGTGGTGCAGCAATTGATTGGTATTTTTTTATATATTGTCTATAATAACCACACATTCCAAGAAAAGATTGTACATCCTTTACATTTTGAGGAATGCAAATATTCTTTATTGCAGCCACTTTATTTTGGTCTACACATATTTTTAAGCCAGATACAATATGACCAAGCACTTTTAAAGATTCAAACCCAAATTTACATTTTTTCAATGCAAGGGTCATTTTTATTTCATCCATTTTTTGAAATACTTTCCTTAAATGGATTAAGTGTTCATCATAAGTTTTTGAGAACACTATGATGTCATCAATGTATACCATTAACCATCCCTCAATCATTTCCTTATGGAATGTTATATCCATTAACTTCTGAAATACTGATGGAGCATTTTTTGGTCCAAATGGCATTCTGACATACTTATAAATTCCCATGTGTGTTGTTATCAACAAAAAGTTCTGTGAATTCTTTTCAACAGGAATTTGATGGTACCCTTTATTTCCATCTAGGCAACTTATATATTTAGCACCTTTAAGGGTAGCATGGATAGAGGCAATCCTTGGCAAGGTATAAATATCATCTACTGTAAATATATTTAATGCTCTATAATCACCGCACAGTCTTGCTTTATATTGTTCATAAGAAATTAGCACTGGTGATATTACACAATATTTTGGTGTAGTTTCAACCTTCTCAAGAATGTTCATTTTTAATAACATCTTAATATTATCCTCTATGTCTTTCCTCTTCATTTGTGAAGCAGGGTATGGTTTCTTTTTAAGACTAGCAGGAATATTATCCATATCACAGGTTAAACTAATCTTCATTTCATGATCTTTTACAAGGCCAAGTTCATTTGTACCATGTGCAAAAGCCATTGGAAAAGCTTTAATTAATTCCAAAATATCATCTTTCTCAGCTTTACTTATCTGAGTGCCAAATGATGCTTTTGAAATTTCTGTTTCCAGAAATTCCATCTCATTGGATTCTCTTCCTTTACACGGGGAATTTGTTACTGACTCAATGTTTAAGACTGTGTTAAAAGAGTTTATTTTAAATTTTCTTTTACCATTCATGCCAATTGTAAAATTGTTATTAGAAGGGTCTAATTTCACACCAAATTTAGTCAGAATATCATTTCCAATGATAAAACAGTTACTACAGTTAGTATTATCCATTACCACAAAGTCACAAGTTACCCTTACATAACCATGTTGGTGTTTAAAGAAAACAGAAGCTTTGTATTTACCAATGGGGTGTATCACTGATCCAAAACCTCTCCAATTTTTACTTTGAAGTGGCTCAAGCTTAGACTTATATTTACTATCAATTTTGTGTAATGTATTAGTGGAAAAACAGAACCAGCAGCTCCTGTGTCCAGTACTATATTAACATTTTCACCAGAAAGGAAAGCTGGAACCCTGATAGGTGTAATTCTAAAGTTATCAGCTTGTATATCCTTAATGATTTCAGCATCCTCAAAATTCATTAAAGATTCATTTGAGTCCATATTTAATATTGGATTTTCAAAGATGGACAAATCATCTTCCAACATACAGACCTCATTTTCATCACTATATGATATATTGCTGTCATAATCACTTGATTCTTTACTTTTTTCAGTTTCAGTTTCAGATTCACGTTGATTTTCAACAATATTTATGTTTTTCTCACATTTGTGACCTTTGACCCAAGGTTTGTTACACTTATAACAAGTATTTGTTTCATACTTTTTAGGTACCACAGGTGCAGTAGGTTTTTTCTGCTTCCCCTGAAGTGTTTTTGAATTCTGAGAATTTACAGGTTCAACATTTTGTTTATAAGTGGAATAACTTGATTCATACTTATGGTTTAATAATATTTCATTGAAAATATTAATAAAGTCAGAATATTCAGTAACATTTAATGTTCTAGCTACAACAATGTCTCTGACAGATATAGGTAATTTATATATTATCTTATCTTTCCACAAGGTAAAATCCATATGAGGCTCAATGGCTTTTAATATTTTATTTAAATTTATTAAAAATACCATAGGTTTGTCACCATTCAACGGATTATACCTAGTCTTCTCATAAAGTCTCTGCTGAGTAAGCCTGAATTTAGAACCTCCAAATTGTTTTTCAATAAGTTGTTTCCATTCAGCCCAAGAGTAATCTTTACCCTCACTCAAGACAGCTTCAAACCATAATAAAGCAACATCCTTAAATAAAGAAATTAATTTTGATGTTATTTCTTCATCTGGTAACTTATATGAGAATTTCAAGATGTCAATTCTTTGAATAAAATGTTGCCAATCAGAGCTGGCTTCCCCATCATAAGTTGGGTACTGATCTATCTTAGGCCAGTTTTTCTGATTGGATTTTATCTCACTAATCTTAGGTATATTCAACAACTCATTCACTTTTGATAAATGGCCTTGTATTTCCTCCTGCACGGATTTGTGACTTACATTTTCAGATTTGACACTACCACCAGATGGTTTTAATTGTGGTGGTATAGGGAAGGAATGAGATTCACTTTTTCCAATGAAAGGATTATTATTATATTGATTATACTTATGATTATTCTGGTTCATTAGTAGACTGGCAGTTTCAATCTCATCTTTATTTAATCTTTGTAGCAACTCAGAGACACTTTGATTTGTCTGGGCAAAAGATATCTTTGTTCTTGATTCAGTTTTTAATAAATGTCTTTCATATAATTTTTCTAACTCACAGAATTTGTTTGAAAGATCATTATATTTATTACTCAATGAATCATATTTAAGAGTTAAAGACAAATGTTCTTTCTCTAATTCTTTATTACGTGTTGCTAATTGAGAAATATTTAATGTCAAGGATGAAATTGTATCACTAGTGAGCTTAACTGTCTGTTCCTCACAATCAGTCATTCTATTCCACAATGCTGAAACAATTCTATGAACAGTTGGATTATTGTTAAAATATTCCATGTCTTCCTTTTCAATTCTCTCACTCTCCTGTGAACTTCACATCTCACTAGTAGGTGGCTGCAACTGAGGGTTAACTGTATTATCATTATAAATAGTACTGTTATTGTGGACAAAAGACAAGTCGGGTGTATCTACTCTAAAACCTAAATTTCTTAAATCCTCATCTATTTTTTGCATAGATTTAACATCAATAGAATTACCTATATTGTAATTATCAGTATTATGTTCAATCTGAGAGGGTAATCTACTTACCATGGGATGGTTGCCAGTCCTTATTTTTGGCGCTTTTTTCCTTTGTAAGGGTGAGCTGAGGAAGTCAGATGAGGTAATGGATCCCTTTTGCAACTGTGGCTTGTCCACTGTTGATGAAACCAGTCCCATTTCCATTTGTCTACCAGGATTTTCTCCTGGGAGTGAGTTGACCCGCCTTGGATAGGGGGTTGCTGATTTGACTGACTGGGCTGGCCTCCCTTTAACTCTGCCAATGCCTGATTCATCTGCTGAAACCCTACCTTGAAATTGTTTTGTAACTTCTCTACCTCTTTGAACATGAGTGATTTTGATTCCACCAATTTCAGAACCTGTTTGTCCAGGTGGGACAGTTGATCCTGAAGAGGAGGAGACGTCTTTTTTATAGTTATCTTTTTTAAGAGGGCGTCCTTTTCCTCTATACTCATGTTTTCTGCCTGGGGGTATTGTTGACCCTCCATGGTGATGTCCTGGAAAGTTTTTGTTAGCTTTAGACCTGGTATTATAAGCAGGATTTTCACTTACACTGTCCTGAGGAGCACTAATATTGTTAAGAATGACAATATTTTACGTCTACAAAAGGAAAAAACTCTATGGAATTAGTAGACAAAAGATATTAGCAATTATATCACTAATAAAAAAGCAATGGAGCTTTGTCAGGCTAAGGTCAAGTACAAGGACGTGAACTAGCTTGAATAGTCAGTTGTCTAGAAGATTTTAATGGTCCTATATGAATACTGTAGTTTTAATCCACTAAGTTGTAAAATATAATCAAATATAAAGGTCTCAGTAATATAATTCTCACTATTCTTATATATGGCTTACAATCTTTATAGTTGGTAGAAAAATAGATTATATAAATTCAGATACTATTCAAAAGTCTTATAAAAGTACTAATTGATATGTATTGTAATTGATTTGGTTATATTGGTTAAATTGTAATGATAAAGAATGAAGAAATACAACCCAAAAACCTCCTCCTTTTATACACACTGAGTTCCCCAATAATTCCCTTGATGTACCACCCAATACACAGTTAATGACGCCTCTAAACAACTAATAGACATGCCCATCAACATTCCTAGTAACCCATGACATAATTAGAAGAGTAACAACCGCCAAAATCCTGTAATAATAAGGGAAATCCATCAAAATTAAAGAAAAAGACAAAAAGAGAGTATATGCGTATAAAAAAATAATATTAAAGACTAAAGGAGACTTTTTAAGGTTAATAATAGCTTAATAATAAGGGGGATTGACTGTAGAAATAATAGGGCTAATCCTGACATTATACTACGTGAAATTCCCATTCAAAAATAACCAAAATTGACTGAGAAACCACCCAAAAACTTAAAAAAGAGCGTGAGATGTGGGGTAACTACATGCAGTTCTTGGCAGGCGCTTGCACGGGTAAATCCTTGACTAAAATTAGGCGAATTTAAGCATGGTTATGAAATAAAGTGCCAAGAGTGAGGTTATTAATGAAATTAGTGCATATAAACAAGGTCAATGCATTATTAATTAAGCTAGGACACTAAATAAGCGCCTGTCGCCTATTTTAGTGTGTTTCCCCACAGTGGGCGTAGAATGTGGGGTAATTATAGTGTGAAAAAGCTAACTTTGCTAAAAATGAAGCTATTCACACGGGAAAAAAGCAGGCAGTATGTGGCCAGTACACAGAAGCCATTTCTGGCATAAAAAACACCAAATTTGAAAAGTGTTATTTTTATGCATTTAAATAGCCAAATCAATAGTTCTAAATGAGCCCAATTGATCTGTCAAAGCGCAATTTTGATATTCTCAATTTTATAGCGCATATAGTCAACTTTTAAGTGAAATAAAGCGCATTTCTTGTTTTTTCCATAAAACAATGAATATAACAGCTTTAAGTGTACTTAAAAATTATGTAGCCTTATACTTAAGGATCTTAAGATTAGCCTAACATATTCCAACTTAATATTAAGTACATAAGACCTATAAAAGGTGGATATATGCATGTATATAAGGTGTTATAATGGCATTTTTTGTGTATTATCATAATTTTACTTATGTATACTATTTGTGTACTCTTATTTATTATTCCCATGTATAGTTCATGTGTTTAACATAACTTATAATTACTTTTTACTCAGTCCTGGAGATATACAGGCTGACACTCGCCCACCCAAAAAAACAATAAAAAAATGATAAGTTATACATTTTATTTTATTAATTTGTAATTTTTCAGGTATTCAGAATAAATCTGTAGCATTAAAGATTCAACTTTAAAGAAATAAAACATAATAAAATATTATGAGTACTGGTTTTTTAACCCCTCAGCTGGTTGAACAGAAATTTATTTTTGTTTAAATTTTTTAAGAAGGGTGGATAAATTAGAAATTTCTTTTTCAGGTATCCATTTATCAAATTCATTTGATTTCCCTTTAAATCTTAGTAAATACTCAGTTCCTTTTTCTTTAGTAAGGATTCTTTTCTTGAGTATTTTTTCAATCTCTGCTTTTTCAACAATTTCTTCAGGTTGCTTTTTAGGCCTTCCCCTTCTTTTTGGAAATAAGTCAGGATCATTTGCATGGTAAGGTTTCAATAATGAGATAGGGAAAACTGGATGTTTCCTATCATATGGAGCATATAATATGACTTCCACTGCATTATTCCCAACCATTTTGTTTACTACAAAAGGTCCTACGAAGGGATCCTTTAATTTAACATTACCTTGTAAGTTAAAATGTAGTGTTGATATGAGGACTTCATCTCCCTTTTTAAATTCAAATTCTTTATGAGATTTGTCCCACCTTTTCTATTCATATTCAAATGCTTTTTGGATGCATTCTTCTGCATGCATTCTACACATTTGTTGCATATGAATAAAGGATTTAGTGCCAGGGTGTATATCCAACCTTGGTAGTTTATTTAAATGATTTACTGGGGTATTTGGTACATATCCCAGCCAGAGTTCAAATGGTTTCTTCTCTGTTACAGAATGAGTTGTGCTGTTATAAGCAAATTCAAGGCCAGGAATTAATGTTACCCAGTCATGTGTGAATTTCTCATTGTCTTTGTATTCTAATCCAAAGGCACAATATCTTCTGATCATGTCTTCTAGAGTTTGTATCATCCTCTCAGCCAGCCCATCAGTTTGTGGATGGTGTGCTGTAGACAATTTTAATTGACAACCTGATACTTCCATCAAAGATGTCCAGAACTCTGAAGTAAATTTAGGATCTCTGTCAGAGATTATGGCTTTGGGGAACCCAGCAGTATTCATCATCTGAGTCCACCATAGTAAGGCCAAGTCTTTTGCAGATACCTCTTTATGGGTAGGGATAAACTTACACATTTTTGTTAATCTATCCACTATTACCCAGCAAGAATTGAAACTTTCTTTTCCTGCTAATGGCAAGCCAGTTACAAAATCCATGTTTATAATTTCCCATGGAGCTTTTGGCTGCTCTATTTGTTGTAACAACCCAGCTCTCTTCCCAGTTAATCTTTTAGATTTCTGACAAGAGTCACATGTTTCAATGTATTTTTGTACATCCTCTTTCATGTTTATCCACCAGGCTGTATTTTTAACTCTGGTTAATGTTTTGTTAAAGTCAAAATGACCAGCTAAGATGTCATCATGACAAGTACTCAACATTAACTCTTTCATAGAAGGTGGTATTACTATTACATTGCTTAACTTTTTCCTGTAATATATATATCCATCTTCAATTGATAGTTTACCTTTTTCCAACGCATTTTTATACTTTGGAGGCAAGGTTTTAATTAATGCACTCATGGAGGCATTTGTTGGATCATTAAGAATGGTAGATAGTTTAGACAAATCTTTATCAGATGAATAATTTTCCAATATAGTTTGCATAAACTCTTCTTCTAAATCCACTATATAAATCCCAAATATATGTATAACCTCATTTTCAGGTACATCAGCTGGGTTGTCAGCATCATTTGGCAAAGGACTTCTGGATAATAAATCCACATTTGAATGCAATGTTCCTGCTCTGTGAGTGATTGTCATTCTTCCTCTGTACTCTTGTACAGCTAGTTGCCATCTAAACATGTGCCTATTGGGTGTTTTCATGTTTAGTAATGATTTTACTGCACTGCAATCTGTTATAAGTTCAAACTTCTGGTCTTCCAGATAGTAATGAAGTTTCTCCAAAGCCCACACCACGGCTAAACATTCTAACTGTGTGGCACCATACCTTAATTCAGTTTTTCTTAAGGTTCTGGATATATAGCAGATAACTACTTCAGATAATTTTCCATTTATTATCTGTTTTTGCTGTAAAGCAGCACCTAAACCTATGAAACTTGCATCAGTGTACAAGATAAAAGGTAGGGTGAAATCTGGCAGTCCCAATATTGGAGCTGACATTAAACATTCCTTTAATTTATTAAAGGCGTGTTGTCTTTCATTATTCCAAATGAAAGCTTCATTCTTCCTGATTAATGTTGTTAAAGCGGCTGCAATGGATTGGTAATTTTTAATATATTGTCTATAATATCCACACATACCCAAAAAACTTTGAACCTCTTTTACATTTTTAGGTATCCCAATGTTTTTAATTGCTGCCACTTTATTCTGGTCAACACAAATTTGTAATCCAGATACAACATGTCCAAGTACTTTCAAGGATTGAAATCCAAACTTACATTTCTTTAATGCAATAGTCATATTAATTTCATCCATTTTTTGAAAAACTCTTTTCAGGTGATTTAAATGTTCATCATATGTCTTTGAAAACACTATGATGTCATCAATATAGACCAATAACTATCCTTCAACCATTTCCTGATGAAAAACACTATCCATCAATTTTTGGAAGACTGAAGGGGCATTCTTTGGGCCAAATGGCATTCTCACATACTTATATATACCCATATGTGTGGTTATTAATAAGTAATTTTGAGAATTTCTTTCCACAGGAATCTGGTGGTAACCCTTGTTTCCATCCAGACAGGAAATATAATTTGCTCCTTTTAAGGTAGCATGGATATAAGCTATCCTTGGTAGAGGGTAAATATCATCTACTGTATATGTATTCAGAGCTCTATAGTCACCGCATAATCTTGCCTTATCTTTTTCATAAGAGATTAATACTGGTGAAATTACACAATACTTAGGTGTTGTGTCCACTTTTTCAACAATACCCATTTCCAACAACAATTTTATATTGTCTTCAATATCTTTCCTTTTTGCGGGAGATGCTGGGTAAGGTTTCTTTTTTAAGCTGCCAGGAATATTATCCAGATCACAGCTTAGAGAGATTTTCATCTCATGGTCTTTGACCAATCCTAGTTCATTTGATCGATGAGCAAATGCCATAGGATATGATTTAATCAATCTCAAAATGTCTTCTTGTTCAATTTTTGAGAGTTGAGGACTTAAAGAGGCCTTTTGGATTTCATTTTCCAATTCACCCACTTCATTGGTGGTTCTTCCACCTTGCAGTTGTTCTTCTCTAGGAGAAATGGCATATACTGAATTTTCAGAACATATTTTGAATTTTCTTTTACCATTCACCCCTATGGTGAAACAACTGTTTGCAGGATCTAGTTTAATACCAAATTTTGTCAATAAATCATTTCCAATAATAAACCAATCACTACAATTATTTTTATCCATTACTACAAATTCACAAACTTCTCTAACATATCCATTATTATATTTAAAGAATACAGCAGTTTTGTATTTGCCAATTGGATTTAATACTGAACCAAAACCCCTCCAGTTCTTTTTCTGAACAGGTTCTAGTTTTTCCTGGTACTTACTATCAAGTTTCATTAATGCATTAAGTGAAACTACACTACCTGCAGCCCCAGTGTCAAGAATGGCATTCATTTCTTTTCCACATATGATAATAGGTGCTCTGATAGGTGTTATTTTGTAAGTGTCATGAGATACATCTTTGATTATTTCAGCTTCCTCTATGGAAGTTAAAGATGTGTCTGTATGAGGTATAGCATCATTCAGGAACATTATATCCTGTTCTAATACAAATATCTCATTTTCATCATCACTGTAATATATGTTACTTTTGCAATCCTCACTGGATTCCACATTCTCATCTTCATGATTACTAGGTTCAGAATTCTGTGAGGTTTCAATAACATTTATTCTTTTCTTACACATGTGACCTTTAACCCAAGGTTCATTACATTTGTAACAAGTGTTATTTTCTTGTCTCTTAGGGACAAGGGGAGCTGAAGGTTTTTTCTTTTCCACTGGTAACTTACTTGTAGTAGGTTTTACCACGTCAACACTTTGTCTGTAATTACTATACTTGGTTTCATACTTGTGGTTTAATAATATCTCATTGCATATATTAATGAATCCAGAGGTGTCTCTGACAGTTTCAGTTCTAGCTACAATAATAGGGGGTATCAATGTTGACCGATCCGCAATTAAATTAATTGCGGAAAATAATCTGCATACCCCAATTATCTTCCGCAATTATTTTTGCTAATAATTGGGTTATTAGACACTTTACGTGTCAATGTTCACCTCTTATCCGACATTTTTTTACTCAATTTTCCATAACCACATCTTGGACAACTTTCTTGATATCTCAGCCTTCTACCTTGCTGCGCACTTCAATTCTCATCCCATCCTGTTCATTCTATCCGCTCAGAATTTCTCCCCATTTCATCTATTTGATTCTTCTCCTTTTCATCTCGCTATCTCATCTGCTTGTTTCTGCTCCTTTTCATCTTCATTTATAATAACATGCCTCGTCATCCTAGATCTTCTCAAAGGCAGCCATCACCCAGTTGTTCTTCAATTCCCACTACTTCCTCTTTCCCCCGCTCAGCCAAGAAATCAAAGACTGTTCAATTAAAAAAAGATGAACATCTCATTCTTATCAACTGGCTGAAAACCAAATCTAACTATGATTCTTGTTTTTGTACTGAGTATGCCACTAAAGTAGGACGGCCCCCCACATCAAAAGTTAATGGCTATCTTCTAATGGCAAATGAATTACGCAATAAGAACAAGGGAAGGATTGATCTTTTGCCTAAACAGATGTCTGAACGCTTCAAGCATTATCGAGCAAAATACAAGAAGGCAAAGGCTCTTTCATCTTCCACTGGTTTTGGGGTTACTGACATTGATATAACTAAGGGTATAAAATCCATAGACAATAAACTTGATTCTTTATGTCCTTACTTTAAAGAGATGGATGCAATTTTTGGAGAGCGAGCCGATGTTAATCCTGTAAACATGTTGGATGGAGAAGATCCTATCTCCGAACATGATGTCGAAGCAAATCTTTTCCCATCCTCTTCCTCCACTCAAGCCTCCCCTCTTCTAAATTCTACGAATCTAGATAGCTTTGCTATTGATCCTATTGGCGATTTAACCCAACCCAATCTAACTCAGGTCTGTTTCTTTTATCTTATCAATTCTATTTTTTTATTTACTTATCTTTTTCTTATTTCTTAAAAGGCTGATGAACAAACCCAGGATCCTCAATCAACTGAGTCTGAAGCTAGTGACAATGATGAGGAGGAAAATGCTACGTTGAACAAAAAGAGAAGGGCTTCAACTAGTCTAAATTTCCTCTCCAAAAGAAGACGAAAAAGTGATACTTCATCACAAACACCTTTTTCTTCGATGGAACAGTTTTTAGAGAAACGTGATGCTGGTAAGTGATATCATACCTCTTATTACTTTACTCTGCTTTTCTTCTACTTTTTGTTAATTTTTATTCTCACTCTAGAACAAGTGGAAATTGCTAAAGAGACACTGAGCTTTGAAAAGAAGAAATACGAGCTCTCTTTAAGGAGGGATGACAGAGTACAAGATTTGGAAGAGAGGAAGTATGAGCTCTCCTTACGGAAGGATGATCGGATCCAAGATTTGGAGGAGAAGAAGTTTGAGCTCTCTTTACAGAAGGATGTTAGGGCCCAAGATTTGGAGGAGAAGAAGTTTGAGTTAACTCTTAGTATTGAAAAATCCAAAAATAAGGAAAAAAAACTCGAGCATCAAAACTTAATGGAACAGATGAAGTATAAGCATGATCTCCAAGAAAGTTCTAAAAAGAAAGATTTCTTGATCAAATGCATTAAAGCAAACAAATATGTTGAAGAAATAGAACGTTTAATGAAATTTTTTGTTGACTAGTTTCTTTTATTTCTTTCACACTTCATGTGTTCATATTTATTTGTACATAAATTTTACAATTATTTTCTGTATTTCTTGAAATATCGTATTTTAATGTTAAATATTCTTTTTTTAAATAAAATTTTTAAGTCTCCTTTGAAAATTTGACAATCCCCCACCCCTGGATTTTTTTGAAGTAAGGGGTGGGTATCACAAAAATTCTTTCATGTCATGAATCTTGAAAGTTTTATATGAGAATTTGGCTTTACTACCCCCTGCATTTTACCGGTATCCTAAAAATTCTTACATGTCAAGAATTTCACAAGTCTTATAAAAAATTTTGGCACAACCCCCCATGGATTTTATTGAAGTAAGGGACGGGTATCACAAAAATATTTACAAGTCAAAAAAATTCTATATCTGTTTAAAAAAATTGGCAATACTCTCCCCTGCATTTTATTGAAGCAAGGGGTGGATATCACCAAAATTTTTCTAAGTCATCAATTTCACATGTCAGATTTGAAAATTTGGCAATACCCCCCCCTGCATTTTATTGAAGTAAGGGGTGGAAGTCATCTAAATTTAATATAATTACATAAATTATTAAATAAATATCTAATATATATCAATTTCCCTAGTTTAAAGTAATGACAATCCCTCAAGCCAAAATGCAGACCAAGTCGAGAAACATAAGTTTGGGACTTTCTACAGGTATAGGAAAGAGGAACCCCATGAAACAAATAAATGTTATCATGATTACCTGTTATACAACACAAGGTCGATGGCCCATCACATTATTTGAGAAAATTGATATATAAAAAATATTTATTAAAAATTTATGAAAAAATATAAAATTTTTGATGACAACTCTAATCCCCATACTTTTTGGATCTAGATAAAGTTTTTTTAAATTGAATAACTTTACCTTCTTTCTTTACCTTATTGATTCTTTGTATCAACTTATTACTGATTTGAAATGAGCAACCGAAATGAGTGAAATCTTGACAGGATTTCAAACCAGGAGGAGCTTTGGTCGTTTGATGATTATCCTTAGAAGAATTCCAAATAGTTTCGATGATACCATTTCCCAAACCAAAATCAATGATGCACCGGTGGTCTGGAAAATATAAACCATGTCCTTTGATTTTAGCTGGAGATGGTATTGGGTGGCCAGTTATCGGATTGATATATGAGAATATTCCAAAAGTAAGAAAATTGGCATCATTCCTATCGATATGAATCCTATTGTGGAATCCAGAATGAGTGATAATAACATTAGAAAATAAAAGATATTCGTGGCTGATATCTTCCCATTCGGAGTCACACCAATTTGGTATTCCAACTTTGGTTGCAAGTTCATGATTTTTTTCAAATGCCTTATTACAGAGCTTTTTGAGTCGAAGAGCAAGAAAAGAATTAAAGTAGGGTAGAGTGTCCCATAAGCGAAAATCTTCATCTTTTTGAGCTTTAGTGATATTCTTGACCAACAAATATATGCCTATATGATTGAAATGCCTAGATAATAATCATATAAGAGTTTCAGAATCCTTATCCTCCAAATATGCAATATAAAAATGTGAAATAAGACAAGTGAAATTTGGAAAAAAGGCTCAACTTCAAAGGTCAAAATCTCAGCAACCACTGAACCTAATTCAAACCTGTTTGTGGGAAATGAAAGATATGCTTTAGTAGAATCTTCAGTTAAAGGACATGTGATTTAAATAAACCTAACCTTAATTTGTTACATAAAAAAATGAAATAAAAATTTAAATTGGGAAAAAAAAGGCTCAACTTTAACGGTCAATATCTCAGCAACCACTGAATCAAATTCAAATCTGTTTGCAGGAAATGAAAGGTAGCCTTCAGGAGAATCTTCAGTAAAAAGAACATTAGATTTGAATAAACCTAACTCTAATTCCGAGTCTGATTTTCAAAATTTTACAAAAACTTGAAAAGTGGTAATGAAGATGAGATCAAAAGGAGTTTTATAAGTTCACTGTTATCCAGATAAGAGTCATACATATATTTAAGTATGAAGTTTTCATAAAAGGAATGAGATATCATATAGGCATGAAAAAAAGGAGATGAAACTTACCTTGATTGAAAAGTAGGAAAAATAGAGTGAGAAAGGTTGATGTTGGAATTGTGGGGAAATTGAATATGGAGTAAGTGAAATGCATAAAGAATGTGCAATGTATGTGTTTCAATGAAATGGAGCCAAAAAAAAGTGAAATAAGGGAAAGGGGGGATAATGACAACGCCAAGGAGGGATGAAGAGTAGGGTGATGGAGCTAAAAAATAAAGCAAAGAGGGAGAGAAAAAAAAGGTTAATTATACCATTGAAATCCAAAATAACCACTTACAAAAAAAATTTAGATAAAAAAAATAAAATAAACAGAAAAAAACAAAAAAAATTATAATTAGTAATCAAAAAATCAAAAAAAAAGAATAAAATGACTTACCTGGAGAGATGAGATGACAAAATGAATGAAACCAAATTGTTTGAGGGATGTTGGAGGAGAATAGGAAAAGGATATGAGGGATGAATGAGAAAAAAAATCACTGACAAAATATGCAATTTCAGAAAATATGCGATTTCATGTTGAGCTGGTGAAAGAAAACCAATGAGCCATCCAAAAAAAAGATATTCACCGTAAATTCAAAAAAAAAAATGAATATGCAACAAACCAAAATACAAAACCAAGTGATTAAAGTACACAAAGAGGACATTTGGAAAGTATGAAAACATAAAAATTAAAAATTAAAAGGGTGAAGAGAAATGTTGGAGAGTAATTGGCATTATAATGGGGCGTATGCCGGTTGATTGAATGATTTGTGAATCAAGGGAGGGGAGTGCCAGTGGTGGTTCAGGATCATCTTCTTCATAAAGATCATTCCACTCATCCTTTAAATCAGCTAGAATATTGTGGAGTATTACGCAAGTCAAGATCCAATGATTTGCAGTTTTGATCTCCAATTTTTTTTGAAATTGGATTCTGAGCTCCCGAAGACTAGAAAATTGTCCCTTTAAAATACCTATAGCATGTTCAATTTGTACTCTTGATTGTGCAAGGTGATAATTAAATTTAGTTTTGGGGTCATTTTCTGAAGTTGCACCACGGAAAGCAGGTATAATGTACTTTCCACTTGCATATGCTGAGTCTGCAAGAAGGTACTGAGATTCGTCAAAGTATGATTCAAGGGATTGAGAAATCCTCATTCTTTGGAAGACGGAAGAGTCATGACATGATCCAGGGCAGCCACTGTGAAAAGCAATAAATTTTTTATTGACATCGCATACAAGTTGAACGGCAATAGAGTATCTAGAAAGAAGATTAAAAGTTAGATTGTGAAAGATGAGAACTTGGAGAAGATTTTGAAGAAACCTTTTTTTGCGATCAAAATAATGGTTTCCATCATGAGCTGGCTTTTGACTCAAAGGGATGGTTGTGCCATCAACAAAATCTATACAGCCAGGGAAACCTTCAGCTTGCATTACTTGAGAGGATTCAAGTCGCTGTTCTGGAGTTGGCCAAGCAAGAGTTTGAGACTTGAGGGAAAGGATAGCAATCATACAGCGCTTGGTGTATAATATCACGGTACCATATCCTATGTTAAAGAGATTATCCAAACGTCTTACGGCAGCACCATTTCCATTTGAGCCAAAGCGACATAGAGCAACAGCAAGTTGGATGGCAGGATTACGCTGTTTGTTATGAGAATTGTTATGGAAGATAGGATGATCGGATATGAGTTGATAAAGTTTGAAGAAAGAATCGGGAGAAGTTCTAAAAAGTTGTGTGAAGTTTAAATGAGGAATTTTGAGAATGGAGGCCAGATCATATCGGGGATCATGATAAAGATTTGGCCCCCTGGTGATGATGTAACGCTTTTTGGAAAGAATACACATATAAGCTAAAGCATCTTCCAAATCAGAGTCAGATTTATAGTAAAGAACTAAAAGAAAAGTAATAGCATTCATTGTTGAGTGAAGTAGCTTCCTAGTAGAGAGGTGTTTCATTGTTGCCAGTGGAAGGGTTATGTGATGAGGGAAGTGGGAATTCACCGCCAAATGTGCAGTTGGGGTGTGTAGATAGAAAAAAAACTTAAGTGTTCGCCACCAAAATTAAGTAGCATAGAGTGAGGAAATACTTAAGGATGGCATCAGCAATTATAAGTCATGTGACTTTCTTAAAAATCCATCATGGATGAGATGAGTTTGGGATCAGGAATTAGGAATGGAAATTGGGGTATAAGAGGCGGGATAATGCATTATCGTGGATTTCTTATCCACTAGCCCTGGGGCTAGTGGATAAGAATCTTCCGCAATTAATAATGTCTGATCCCGGGAAAAAAAATTCCTGATCCCTAATTGCGGATCCCTGAACATTGATACCCCCTAATGTCTCTAACTGATATAGGCAACTTGTATATTATTTTTTCTTTCCACTCTTCATAATCCATTTTTGGATCCATAGCTTTCATGATTTTTATTAAATTCATTAAGAAGACCATGGGTTTATCTCCAGCATTTGGATTATATCTGGCCTTTTCATACAATCTTTGTTGAGTGATTCTAAATTTTGGGCCACCAAATTGCCTTTCAATTAGTGCCTTCCATTCATTCCAGGAGTAATTAATTCCCTCACTCAATACAGATTCAAACCATAATAAGGCCACATCTGTAAATACATATATTAACTTTGAAGTAATTTCTTCATCAGGTAATTTGTATGAAAATTTTAAGTTATCAATTCTTTGTATGAATTGTTGCCAATCAGATTTTGAATCCCCGTCAAAAGAAGGGTACTGATCTAACTTAGGCCAGTTCTTTTGGCTAGTTTTAGCTTCCCTAACCTGAGGAATATTGAGTAATTCACTCACTTTAGAAAGATGATCATTAATCTCATCTTTTACTGATTTTATATTCTCAGAGCCCATGACACTATGTTCATGTTCCATCATTGGTTTATCATCAGAGTGTTTCATAAAAACTGGTACTCTTTCTACATAAGAGGTATTATCCTTTATTGTTTCAGTATTTTTCAAAATGTTAGCTACTTCAATTTCTACTCTTTGTAACCTATCTTTTATTACAGGTACATGAGTTAAAGTATCATTAAAATTTGAAAAAGACAATTTTACACGTCCCTCTATGGTGGCCATAATATTCTGAGAATGTTCTAATTTAATTTCTAAATTTTTAATCTCAGAATTTAATCTTTTGTTTTCATTGATCAATTCATTATATGAATTCTCAATAACTTTTAACTTATTGGCTGTTGTACTCAATGATTGTGTGATGTTTAATAATACACTTTCAGTATTATTGTTGGACTCTCTAGAGAATTCTTCCAATTTTTCAATTCTTAATAATAATTTACTAATTATTTTTGATTCCATTGGATTTTCTTTCAGAAAATATTCAATTTTGTCTGTTTCCAATTCAGAAGATTCATCATCAGGGTCAATTTTTTCTTCATTTGATTCCATTTTTATATTAATAGTATTTTCCTGGTGATCAATAAAACTATGTACATTGTCCTCATGTAATGACAAGTCTAACATTTTATTTTCAAATGAATAATCTTTTAGATCCTTATCAATTATATCCAATAATTCTCTATCAATTTCATTACCTATAAGTAATTCATTGTTAGGATTATATAATTGATCTTGAGAAGATGGATGACTTACCACGCTCTTATTCCATTTCCCCTGCCTCTCCTTGGCTTTCCCCTGTAAGGGTGACTGCTGGATCCTTGTTGAGGAGGACTGTTGTAGTTTTGGGCATACCAATCCCACTTCCATTTGCTTAAAGTTATCTTTTGGTCCTCTTCTGGGACTGGGGGTGTTGCTGTGGTATTTGGTGCCACTGGTTGTTGATGAGACCTTATATCCACTAGAGCCTGGTTGACTTCTATAAAGCCCTGTGCCGCCCTTTTCTCCAGATTGTTGATCTGGTCTAACATATTGTTTACTCTTATTGTTAGTTTATTCAGTAGGGTTGAGAGGGAGTGAATTTGCTCTTGTAAGGTGTTTTTGGACTTCTTTATTGACATTTGTTTTAAGAGCTTTTCCTTTTCCTCCATGGACATTGGTGGGGTGTTGTTTATTGTTACTGGTGATTCTTGACCCTCAATTTGGATGTCCTGTAACAGGTCTTTCAGCTCTAGTTCTTAAGTTATAAGGTTTTGCCTTATTACTTACAATGTCATTGTTGTCACACATTTTTAAGTGGAATTTTAGAGAATTGATAGTTTTAGATTTGAAAAACTTCAAAAAGGAGTTTAATCAGTATTTATTAATACCTCTGAAGACAATTTTATTGCTTACTTATTGGTATTAAGTGAATTTTTAAGTGCCAAAAGTCAAATATGCTTTTATGTGGTCACTTGATTTAACTGGTCTACAATATGTAGCCGTGTATTTATATTTAAAAAAGAAAATTTGTTAGTAAGATTCTTTCTAAATATTAAATGAATTTTATAAACCAATAAAAAGGGATTAAGAGTCCTGTAAAAAGAGAACAATTAATCAGTTTAATTGGTTATTATCTGCAAAGATCACAAATTTAATTGGTCTATTGACAGACTCCCACTAAGAACATTTATATGTTAAATTAGTGGTAAAATTGATGATTCAATATCACAATTTTATTATATAACAGGGCTTCTTTTTCTGAAATCACTATATAAGTGACCCCAACCTGTTGTAATTATCCAAATATTTCTATAGGGATATTATTTACGTGTACCTTCTTTGAAAATGTCACTTACTGGATTATAACAGAATTCTTGAGGAAAGGTCCCCAATTGTCAGGCTAAGGTCAAGTACAAGGACATGAACTAGCTTGAATAGTCAGTTGTCTAGAAGATTTTAATGGTCCTATATGAATACTGTAGTTTTAATCCACTAAGTTGTAAAATATAATCAAATATAAAGGTCTCAGTAATATAATTCTCACTATTCTTATATATGGCTTACAATCTTTATAGTTGGTAGAAAAATAGATTATATAAATTCAGATACTATTCAAAAGTCTTATAAAAGTACTAATTGATATTTATTGTAATTGATTTGGTTATATTGGTTAAATTGTAATGATAAAGAATGAAGAAATACAACCCAAAAACCTCCTCCTTTTATACACACTGAGTTCCCCAAAAATTCCCTTGATGTACCACCCAATACACAGTTAATGACGCCTCTAAACAACTAATAGACATGCCCATCAACATTCCTAGTAACCCATGACATAATTAGAAGAGTAACAACCACCAAAATCCTGTAATAATAAGGGAAATCCATCAAAATTAAAGAAAAAGACAAAAAGAGAGTATATGCGTATAAAACAATCATATTAAAGACTAAAGAAGACTTTTTAAGGTTAATAATAGCTTAATAATAAGAAGGATTTACTGTAGAAATAATGGGGCTAATCCTGACATTATACTACGTGAAATTCCCATTCAAAAATAACCAAAATTGACTGAGAAACCACCCAAAAACTTAAAAAAGAGCGTGAGATGTGGGGTAACTACATGCAGTTCTTGGCAGGCGCTTGCACGGGTAAATCCTTGACTAAAATTAGGCGAATTTAAGCGTGGTGATGAAACAAAGCGCCAAGAGTGAGGTTATTAATGAAATTAGTGCATATAAACAATGTCAATGCATTATTAATTAAGCTAGGACACTTAATAAGCGCCTGTCGCCTATTTTAGTGTGTTTCCCCACAGTGGGCGTAGAATGTGGGGTAATTATAGTGTGAAAAAGCTAACTTTGCTAAAAATGAAGCTATTCACACGGGAAAAAAAGCAGGCAGTATGTGGCCAGTACACAGAAGCCATTTCTGGCATAAAAAACACCAAATTTGAAAAGTGTTATTTTTATGCATTTAAATAGCCAAATCAATAGTTCTAAATGAGCCCAATTGATCTGTCAAAGCGCAATTCTGATATTCTCAATTTTATAGCGCATATAGTCAACTTTTAAGTGAAATAAAGCACATTTCTTGTTTTTTGCATAAAACAATGAATATAACAGCTTTAAGTGTACTTAAAAATTATGTAGCCTTATACTTAAGGTTCTTAAGATTAGCCTAGCATATTCCAATTTAATATTAAGTACATAAGACCTATAAAAGGTGGATATATGCGTGTATATAAGGTGTTATAATGGCATTTTTTTTGTATTATCATAATTTTACTTATGTATACTATTTGTGTACTCTTATTTATTATTCCCATGTATAGTTCATGTGTTTAAAAAACTTATAATTACTTTTTACTCAGTCCTGGAGATATACAGGCTGACAAGCTTACCCTGAATTTATATCTTTATTTATTTAAATAAATTATAAGAAAGATTCGAAAAAATCTGTTAAAAATATAATAATAAGTTTAACTAGACCTCTATAAGGGTGAATAAGTAGCTTACCAAGCTTTAACCAAATACCAATTTAATTGGGTGTTATATTGGTGTCCAAATACCAAGTGAAATTGGGTTTATATTGGATACAGTTACTACTGTAAATACCTAATTTTTATGATAAAAAGTTAGTACAATTATTTTAAGGGTTCTTTTCCGCAATCACTGAGTTATGATGACCCACTAATATTCAGCAGACCCAAATATTTGGTTATTTTGAGCTGTACTAAGGTAAAAATCACGTTCCAAGGCTTATACTAAATTATAAGTAAAATATAAGGAAAGACCCCCAATTGTCAGTATAGTCTAGTATATAAGTATGATATAATAGTGTTTATTTATGGTCCTACTACTTATTGATAAATGATTTAGTGATTAAACCTCAGGGGAAGACTAATAAAATAGTTATACTCAAATAAAACTCACAATACTTGGATTTAAATGCGTGCTAGTGGTGGAAAATAGATGAATAAAATATAGTTATAGCTTATATAAAGATAATATCAATTTATAATGGCTGTATAATATATTTCTAAATGTCAATAATTGTATAGTAGTGTTTTTTGGAGTTGTAGAAATTGAATGATGATAAATAAACGTCAAAATCCCTTCTTACTTATACCCAAATCCACTGGAGTGCACAGACCTTCAATCCAGATGATGTCACTGCTATCCCTGGCAATTACAGCACTGTGAGGGCCCATCACCTCCCCATGGCGTCCACATCAAGCAGTTTCAACACCCAGACCTCCAGTAAGGACCCTCCATCACTATTAATAATAACACAGATCCATACCATAAATAGAAAATCCAGATAAAAGCGGATACCATAAAGAAACAGGTAAAATAAACAATCAAAAAGAGATTTAATGAAACCAAAAGCATATAAAAGAAACAAATAAAATGTCCAATCCCCCAATAACATCTCTAAGTATCCACATTAACCCAGAAATATCCTTCCAACCCATAAATCCGTGAATAACCATCCAAGGAAGTAATTTTAGTTGTCCAAACTGGGTGTATGCGCCTGATATAGGTGTCTATGCTTCTGTAGGCATTGTGAGTCCACTGATTTTCTCCATATGACCTAAAATAAGCAGAAAAACAAAGGTTATAGGCTATTAAGGGGCTAAAACCCACTTATATACCTAAATATACATAATATACTGCATATTTCACTGAATATGAGATTTATGTATACATATAAGCTTATGTATGTCAATAATTACTTCATATCACTTAAGATAAGTATATTATGACTCAATTAACACCTTAATAAGTATTATTAGGCTATGGATAAGCTATTTAAACTATTATAAGTTATATAATAGAATAATAATTATATATATATATAATAAAATAATATATATTATTATTTTAACCTTATTTTTAAGATATAAGCTTAATTTACTTAAGGTTATCTTACTTTAAGCATAAGAAATACTCATTTCTAAGGATATTTAGGCTGACAATAATACTTATATATATGGTTATCATGCTTATATATATAATAATAATTACATTATTATATGACTTATATGAATTTAAATAGCATATTCATAGCCCCATAATACTTATTGAGGTTCTAATAGAGTCATAATATACTTATCTTAAGTAATATTAAGTAATTATAGACATACATTAGCTTATATGTATTCATATACCTCATATTCAGTGAAATATGCAGTTATATTATGTATATATAGGCATATATGCAGGTTTAAACCTCTAAATATCCTATAAGCTTTATTTTTCTGCTCATTGTAGGTCATATGGATGTATTCACACTACAATAAATGTTGGTTTTGTCTTGGGCGCAACAATGGCACAACAATTACGCAACAGTTAAGTAACAATAATTTTTGGAACCTAAAAGTCTTAGGTGGGTCTTAAGTGCAAAAAACAATTGTTTCGTAACTGTTGCACATCTGTTACATAATTGTTGTGCCCCATGGCAAAACAAAAATTTGCTTTAGTGTCAATGGACTCACCATGCCTACACAAGAATATACACCTTTTCCAGGTACATATATTCAGTTTGGACAACTTAATCTGCTTCTTTTAATGGATTTTCACAGATTTATGGGTTGGGATATGATTACTGGGTTAACGTGGATTCTTGGGGATGTTATTGGGGGCTTGGAAAGTTGATTTGGCTCCTTTATATGCTTTGGGTTTCATTTTATTCTCTTTGGATGAGTTATTTTACCTGTTCCTTTATGGTATCCACTTTTATCTGTTCTCTCTATTTATGGTATGGGTGTATGATATCATTAATTGTGATGGAGGGTCCTTACATGAGGTCTGGGTGTTTAAACTGCTTGAAGTGGAAACTATGACAAGGTGATGAGCCCTCACAGTGCTTTAATTGCCAAAGATAACACTGAGATCATCTGGATTGAAGGTTTGTGCACTCCAGTGGATTTTTGTATAAGAAAGGGAGGAAATGAAGGGTTATTGGACATCACTCTCTTACTAAACATCAAATAAACATTATAGAACAATTATTAGCATATAAAAATATATTCAAAAGCCCTTATAGATTGATATTATCTTTATATTAGCTATAACTAGATTTTATTAGCCTATTTTCCACCACTAGTCTGCACCGATCCAAATATTGTGAGCTAAAATTGAGCATAACTATTTTATTAGTTGTTCAATTAGGTTTAATCTATAAATCATTAAATATTAAGTAGTAGTACCATTAATATCTACTATTAAATCATTCTTAAATACTAGAAAACACTGAAAATAATTATAAGTGTGAATATTATCTTGCAGATGGAATTTATCTGTCATGGTAAACACTTGTAAAAACAATTCCCCACCCTCAGGATGAGGCCAACCAGTACTATGCTAAGCTAAAAGAAGCAGCCCTCAAATATATTGAAAGAGCCTTTGGTGTACTAAAATCTTGATGGGGAATTATCAAGTAGTAATTTTGCCTTTGGAATATCAGTGAAGTAAAGAATTTAATAATTTTTTTTGAAATATTTCACAACATGATTGTAGAAGATGAATTGGTTTCCAAACCTTACCTTACTCAAGAATCCCTTTTGAATGAGAATGAAGTATCATCTTCATCACAAATACTATCCAATCATTGTGATCCAGCTCTTTTCAATAGTTTAGTATCTTATATGCAAAGGAAACAACAAATAAATAATTCTTAAGTTGAATTTCAATTGTGTGAAGACCTAAAAACTTATAATTGAAAAATAAAATCCAATAATGAATTATTTAAAGCAAGTAATAGGACATAAATATTAGGGGGTCTCAAACATTACCAAACACCCCTAGTGTGTTTCATTTGAAAAACGCTGTGGAAAATCCTATAGTACTAGCTATAGGCCTTGACCAAGGGATTTGGAGTAAAGCTGGAGAGAAAAACCCCTGTCCCTTTGAGAAAATATCAGGTGAGATTTATTTGCTACAGCAAATTAGAGACTTTTACTATACCCCTTCCAACACACTTCTTGACTGCTTAACAAGTCAAGAGAGTAGCCTAGATAGACCACAGAAAACCAAAGAACCAGAAACCAGAAATGCAGAAAGATCCACACCAGAAAAACAAAACACTCTGCACTTGTTTAACAGAAAACAGCAATAATAATTGATGCAGGTTGCAAAGCTACACCAGAGAAACCAGTTGCCAAAACTGAGTTAAATGAAGAACTAAACTTACAAAAAACACAGCCAATTGTGGCCAAAAAACAGTGAAAACTTAGTGAGAAACAATTTTATCACTTCCGGATGGTTTTATGATAACTAAAGCTACTCCAAACTGTCTTATTCAGCATGTACACACAGACCAGCACCTATAAAATCCATGCAGAGCAACAAATTTGGCGCTTTTGACAGCCAAATTGAATAAAAACCCTCTAGAAACGCTTCCCAGCCTTTTATAACCAAGGCAGGTGGGCTGCCTAGAAGCAGCCAGACCTCCCTGAGGCCAGAAAACCACCAATAACCTCCAATAAAGCCTAAAATACTTGGAAAAATCCACCACCACCACTAAAACCCTTAAAACACAAAATTAAGCTATGACAACATTGAGACATAAAATATAGAGCCAAATTAGCTCTACTTAATGGTACTAAGAGCTTAACCCTAAGACTTAAGGTTAGCCTGTAAAACACAAAAAGCAAAATTTAACAGCTATCTTTTATAAATGAAAAGTGAGCAAATGACCCCTTAAAACTTAGAATATGAAAAATTTCAACAAGCCATAAAAATAGAGAATAACTGGGACTATCCAATGTTAGTACCCACATACCCAGAGTCCCAATATTCACCGAATAAAACCAGAAAAACACCCAATTATTCAACCAATGTCAATTAAGACATACAAAAACAGCGCCAAACAGACCAACAAAGGCCTTTTCCATTGTTGGAAGACCACAACAGTAAAGAATTTTAAGATGATGATAAGGAAGATAACAAAGATAAAGCTGAAGATAGAGGAGTAAGTGTTGATACAGAAGAGACAGAAATTTAAAAAAAAACATTTTTTAAGTGGTCAAAAATTACATGAAAAAATTATTTAAAGCTTGAAAACTCACATATTAGGGGGTATCAAAGTTAGAAATCTTCCAATTCAAAATAACTATTTTTCCCCCATATCAATCATGATTATTATTTAAAACATGCGATATTGTGCCCCAAGAAAACCTTTTTACTAAGAATTAATGTCAAATTTGTGGCTTTCTTTTTTTGTTATGAAATACCTTTTAAATATTTAAAAATTTCTAACATTGATACCCCCTATTTTAAAATAAATAAACTTAGAAATTGGCCTTCTAAAATTGTTTGAAATAATTTTTTTTTCAATTTAATACATGAAATTTTCTTCTAAATTACAGGTAAAAAATTTAATCAATGATATGAAAAATAATTTAGACAAAACTAATTATAAAAAAAATATTGTATAAGCTATCCAGACATCTATCACTAGCTAGACAGCAATTTTTTTGCTTATTTTCTTGGTGATGTAGGTTTAGAGCCCATAAGCCTGTAGTGGTTTCTGCCTGCTTATTTTTATTATGAAATGGGGTTTTTTTCTATGAAAGATCTAGTCAGTCATCCAGACAGCTTCACTGGCTGGCTGTATGTTCATTAAGTGTCTGTCCCATATGCCACCTACAGTGAGATTCTGTAAAATTTAGAAACACACGCTGTGGCATTCCGAATCTTAGTACAGCTCTAAAGGTCTATTTAGAATATTTATTGGGAATAGGATAGTGATCAGAGAAGCCGGATTAATTTAAAATATTTTATTAATAAAAAAATGAAGTTGAAAAAGTCAAGATATAAATGTTTGGTCAGATTTATTAATTTCAAGGGTAATAAGATTTTTTTACAGTGGCAAAATTAATTTTAATGAAAGTCAAGAAGCTCAAGAACCTTTGGGATATTTTCCTGAATTTTTACTATTTTTCTTATATTTTTAATTGATTTTTAAAGATTTATTAAATTATTTACGTTTTTCAAAAATTACTTAACTTTGATGATTTTTTACAGGGTGAATAGACCTGCGCAAACTACAAAAAATAGTTAGGAATGTTAAGGAGAAGTATTTCTATTATGTGTAAGTTATCTAGATTTTCTATTATAGATTTAAGGTTCTAGTTGAGTCCAGAGGTCCAGAGGTGCTCCGTACAAGCTCCGGATGAGCTCTGGCCGCACTCCAGAGGGAAAAAGGACATGTGACTTGTTAATATGCATATAAGGCTGTAGACTCGAAATTATTAAAGGATGAGAGAGAATAGAGATAGAGACTATAACAACCATTATTCATATTTTTCTTTTGTCAACAAAATAATTAATTATTTATAATACCCTTATAAAATAACAATTTTACATATCACTTTCAATATTTTACTCAACAGCTCTTAAACATTAACAAATAGGGTATCATTAGAAAGGTCTCAACTCCAGGGACCCATTTATAGTATCAGTTCTAAAAAATTATTAAAATCTAAAAACATTAAAACTACTTTATTTTAAAATATTGTATCTGGTGTAACTATATTGTTGCATTTCAGTTTTTTTGCACAGAAGAACCTCTAAATCATCCTAACAAGCATTAATAAGACAGTGTTTCATTCTTTATTATTATCAAGTAGGCTTTTAAGCTTATTGATCTAAAAAACTCATAAATTCATTTAGAGGGACAGGGTTTTCTCTGATTATCCAACTCCTTTGAATTCTGCTTACAGCAAGGCCACTTTAAGAGTCTACCTACATATTTGGCGCCCAACGTGGGGTTTGATTTCACTAGCTTTTAAAAGAAATTACTTGATACTTGGACTTTTAGCCTGAAAGAGGCTTGCTTTCTGAAACTCTTATCGATTAATTTATCTTAGCCTGAAAGAGGCTCACTTATTGGGACGCTTTATTTTTAATCTAATCTATTAGGATGTCTTCTGCTTCTGGATCTGGTGTGTCTCTTCCTATGAAACCATTAGTTAGGATCGTTTCTTGGGATGGGTCCAAGTTTAATGGGGAAGAGGTTAAATGGTTTTTGAGCAGATATGAGGCTGCTGCTTTGGTGGATGGAGCTACTAAACTGGATATGGTAAAGCAGATCAGGTTTTTTATTGTTGACAGAGAGGTGGAAAAGGAGTTCATTTCTATGGAGGGTTATGAAAGGTTTGATTGGATAAGTTTGTCAAAAGAGATGGTTGATAGATGGGGTTTCAGGTATACTATGGAGGATCTCATTCAGATTGTCAGTGATTGGAAAGCTAAAGGTGGTGTTTCTAATATGGTGGACTTCAAAAAGTTATGTAGACAGTTTGATGAAGTTTTGGAATATCTGATTTTGGTGAAGGAATTGGGCCATGAAAATCAGGCCAAGGATCAATTCTGGTCTTCTTTTAGTAGGGATATTAGGATAGATGTGTTAAAATAACTGTGTAGGAAAAATTTGATGAAGGATCTGCCTAATGGTGAATAGAAACTGCCAGCTTTGGAGATCATCAA
This sequence comes from Hemileia vastatrix, assembly GCA_030280995.1. Classification (NCBI taxonomy): domain Eukaryota; kingdom Fungi; phylum Basidiomycota; class Pucciniomycetes; order Pucciniales; family Zaghouaniaceae; genus Hemileia; species Hemileia vastatrix. The sequence continues at coordinate 4,738,750 of JASXTE010000011.1, forward strand.
GGAGAATATTCAAGGCTACTTAAAACTCATGGCATTGGACAAATATCAAGAATCTTTTACTCAATATGTTAGCAAGTTTAGTGAAGTATTGACTGAAAATAACGATATTATGATTCAAGCTCAAGAAGCCAAGAAGGCTCAGATGGAACAGCCTGTTGATAAAGTTGAGGGAAATGTAGACAACAAGATGGTCTATCACTTGGCCAATTAAACTAAACAATTAAAGATATTTGTTCAAGAGACTCAAAAAGCCAATAGAGAACCTGTGGCTTCGACTTCAACTTCTTCTTCTTACCAATCTAGAGGTTATGAGAGGAGGAATTATGGATTTAATGGCAATGGTAACCGGTTCTCTGGAGATGGTAATGGTGGTAAGAATGGCAATGGTAATGGTGGGAATGGATTTAGAGGTGGATATGGAGAGTCCAGGGTGTGTTCTTATTGTAATAGGAGGGGACAAAAGGTTGAACAATGTTATTTTTTGGATAGGGACTTGGATTCTGGTAGAGTAAAATTTGATGGAAAGGTTTATAAATTCCCTGACGGATCTTTCATCAAGCCCAGTGAAGGTCAAGCTCCCTTGGATTTGGTTAGGAGGAATATGTATTTGGGGAAAAGGACCAGGTTTGAAGAGTTACCTGGTGATGATGAAGAAAAGTTTAAAGGTGGTAAAGTTGATGATGGTAAAGATGTGGAAAAGGTAGATAAAGGAAAAGGCAAAGAGGTCAATAAGGCCACATTCTCAACTTCATTTGGTGGTTTGGAGTTATCCTCTGTAGTTAGGGCAGAGGAAAGTTGTATGTCAGGGGAACACAATGTCAATGCTGCTAGAAGAGCTGCTGTTACTAAAGCTAAGAATAGCATACAGAGCCAATTAAGGGCTAAACTGGGAAAGGCTAAAAATAAAAAGTTGGAAAAGAAACCTTACTCTAAGGACAAAGTTTATAATATTCAGAAGGGGATGGCTGATATGGGGCTTCCTAGTTTTGGAAAGTTGGATTTAAATGGTGAGCCTATGCCTGTGGACAAAGATTCAGATTCTGAGGAGGATGTACCTTTGGAATCTCTCCCGGACCGAGTTTTACTGGTCCTACTCCTATGGAAGGGGTAAGGAGGACCAGTGATGGATCTGGATTAGTGAAAGTAGCTGGTGATGGAGCTAGGGTTACTAGTAGTAAAGATTTTATTATGGGGGGTGAAGATGGCAATGTGGGTCCCCAAGAGGTGCCCAGGGCCAAGGTAACAGAATCTAGGGCTCAATATGAGAGGCCCATTGTTGCTGAAGAAGAGAATTTGATGGAAACTGTTTTAGGAAGATTGAATCAACTTCAAATTCCTTTATCCTTAGGCAAATTATTTACGATTATTCCAGCACTTGCAGAAAAGCAGAAGAAGCATCTGACAAGGAGAAGAGTGTCCACAGGAGAGATTGAATATATATGTGAAAATGTTGAGAAGTTTGGTGAGGAGGTGGAAACTCATTTTCCTGCACCTTTAGGTTATTTGATGGTTACTCTCAATGGTAGAGAGGTTAAGGCTCTGGTCAATTCAGGGTCTCAAATTAATTTAATTTCTTTAGAGCAAGCGATGATTATAGGCTTGCCAATTAAAACTAGTACTAGGGGAAACCTCAGAGGTATTGGAGGGAATGCAACAGAGCTGATGGGTACAGCTGAGAATGTTAAAATAGGTATTGGTGGATCTATTGTTAAGGTTCACTTTTATTTGGCCAGAGGGGAAATTAAAACTGTTCTTGGTGGTCCTTTTTTGATGGATTTTGAGGCCCAGATTGATTATCAAGCTGGTATGGGCATTATTTTGAAGATTACAGGGGACAATATGAGAAGGCTTCATATGCGTCTAGCACCCCCAGGAGATGAAGGTTGAGAAACTAGGCCTGGGGTGACCACTATGTGTCAGTGTTGTGTATGCACCAAGAAGCAGCGTATTAAACAGACGGCTTCTGGTGAATTATTTTTAGAGGGGAATTTTGGTGACCCTCATTTTTTGGGGTAGCAGGGGCTGATCACTCCAATGTTGCAATCTCTCCCCAGGATGAGATCCCGGATTGAAATAGGTCAGCTCACTTGGAGATAATTCAAGTGGATTCTCAATTATTTTCTGTTAATACGTTAAATTGTTATTATGTTTTCAAATTTTTGGTTTGTCTCACTTCTCTGTCAAGTTTTTCAATCACATTTAAGAATGGATCAAGAGGGAAGATGGGAAATATTATGTTGACTAAAAATTGGAATGGTTAATTTTCAGACCTCCAGCAAGAGGGTAAAATGCAATTATTTCATCAAAATTTTATAAAAATTCTTAGTATAATTAAAACATAAAAAATAATAATAATTTATGTGATAATTTGATTCCGGTCCTCCAGCAAGAGGATAAACTGCCAACTTTTTTTACTGGTTATTTTATGATGGATAAGGGAATTAAAGGTGTTGGAAAATTTGTTGATAAACTAGACAAGGGAAAAGATAAAAAGGTTAAATTTAATAAAATTATAAAATATTATTCTACTTATTTTAATTCTGATTCTGAAAATGAAGAAAAATCTATTGATAAAATTTTTAATGGCAATACAAAAATTAATATTTTACCTCAAGCTTATGTAGATGTGGAAGCAGCAAAATATAAGAAGGTAGCAAATAAAATCTGACCAATTAATGAACCGCTACCCACTGAATTAAATCCACCTTTGAAAAAAACAAGGCTATCAAGAGATCCTTATGAATGTCCCTTAGTGAAGAATCCGCCTGAATTTACTGAAACGTCAAGAATCACTTTTGATAGATTAGGTGTTGTTAATTTTGGACCTGATGGTTGGTTGTCTGGAGAAGAGAAGAAGTTGTTGTTGAATGTGATGTTCAAGCAAGAGAACGCCATTGCTTTTGTAGAAGAGGAGAGGGGTGTGTTGAAGCATGCCTATGGGGAGCCTTACAAGATTACTGTATTATGTCATGAACTGTGGCAGAAAAAACCAATCCCAATTCTGGCTGCATTAAAAGAAGCTTATATCAAGGTTTTCAGAGAACAGATTTTTACTAGACTGTATGAGCTATCATCAAGTTATTCTAGTCCAGTATTTTGTATCAAGAAACCAAATGGAAAACTTAGAGTAATTCATGATCTCAGGGAATTAAATAGGGTCACAATAAAGGATGCTGGTATACCACATAGTGCTGAGGAGTTTGTGGAAGCGTTTTCTGGGAGAGTGTGTTATGGTTTAGGAGATATTATGAGGGGGATATGATGAGAGAGAGTTGAATCCAGAATCTAGGCCTCTCACTACTTTTGATACACTGCTAGGACAATTACAATTGACAAGATTGCCTCAAGGAGCAACAAATTCAGTTGCCATTTATCAAGCTCAGATGGCTTGAATTCTTCAAGATGAAATTCCTCAATATGCTGGAATCTTTATTGACGATGGAGGAATTAAAGGACCTTCAACAGATTATGATAATGAAGTGTTGGAGGAGAACCCAGGGATACAAAAATTAATCTGGGAGTATGCAATAAATTTAGAGAGGATCTTGTTTAGAATTGAAGAAGCTGGTTTAACTATTTCGGGTTCAAAATTATCATGTTGTGTGCCAGCTATAGAGATTTTAGGTCATGTGGTATGTAGAGAGGGTAGGATTATTTCCAAGAAGAAAGTGAATAAAATTCAGTCATGGACAAGACCCAAGAATACAACCAAAGTTAGGGGGTTTTTAGGCGTATGTGTTTATGTTCGAATGTTTATCAAGGAATTTTCTTCATTGGCAGCTCCATTGAGAAGGTTGACAAGAAAGGATGCAGACTGGGAGTGGGATGAAGAGTGTGAAAGGGCGTTTGAGAGATTGAAGAAGGTTTTGGGAAAAGATATAGTCCTGCACAAGTTAGATTATGGAAAATATGCCGGTAGAATTTATTTAGCAGTTGACTCAAGTCAGGTTGTTGCTGGGGCAGTTTTGTCTCAAATGGATAAAGCTGGTTACATTAGGCAAGTTAGGTAGGTATGAATCTGTGGTATTCACCAAAGTCAAATCAAGATATTCTCAGCCGAAATTGGAACTGTGTGGAGTGGCAAAAATTTTAAAGAAACTTCAAAATGTTTTGTGGGGCCAACACTTCGAATTGCAAGTGGATGTGAAATCTTCAATTCAAATGATTAATTCCCCAAGTTGACCAAATGCACCTATGACTAGATTGGTAGCATTCATTCAACATTTTTCTTTTGAATTAGTTCATAAGCCTGGCAAAACTTTTACTATTCCAGATGGTTTTTCAAGAAGGCCACCCACTGAAGATGATTCAGACTCAGAAGAGTTCAATGAAGATATACCAATGATTAAAGCCAGAACCATACCTCCCCCATGGGGTTAAAATGGAAGGAATATTGTGTTTAGATGATTGTGGTGATGACCTCCACCAAGAGGATAAACTGGAAAATTATTTTTATGTTGATAAAATTGATGAAATTGGTGTGAATAAATTCGGTAAAAAACAGGTAGAAGAAGATGAAAGTGGATATGTGGACAAGAATGATGTGGTATTATGGTATGGTAATAGATTTTTTAATAGTGTATATGTTGGAAGTTTAAAAAATTTGGTAAAGCGGAGGTTGGACAATGATGATGAAGAAAGAGACACTAAAAAGGGTGGTAAAGAGGTTGACAAAAATTCAGTTCTAAAGAGATTTGAAGTTTCAAAATTTAAAGATGAAAATTTTTATTTTTTTATCAATAAAACTAAATAAAAGAAGCTTATGGCTCATGCAAGTGCGGGTGATGTAGGTGATAGAAAAGTGTCCTTGGATGTTAATTTATTGGATTTTAAAAATGAGGTCTGGGGACAGACTGGGTTTTATTATGTTTTGGTAAAATATTTGCTGACTCTGGAAAGGCCAGAGGAATTTGATGATGATGAATGGACGACTATCAAAAGAAAGACCCCAGCATTTTATATATCTAGACAAAGATTGATGAAAAGGAGGTATCCAAATCCTCAAGTAGTAGTTTCTCAAAAGAAAGGGCAAGAGTTGGTTATGAAAGCACTGAATGAAGATCTTGGTCATAGGGAAATGGGTGAGAGATATAGACAAATTACTGATATATTTAGGTGGCCTGGTATGAAGATGGCTGTTAAGAAATGGGTTCAGTCATGTGAAGAATGTCAAAGAAGGAGTTATCTAAGGCCAAAAGAACCTGGACATGCAATGGATGAAAACACTCTTTTTGGTAGGGTTAGTTTGGATGCTGTTCATATAAAAGAGGGGAGATATAAATATTTAATTTTAGCCAGAGATCATTTATCTGGTTGGGTAGAGGCAGCTCCTCTTATTAATTTGACTGCCAAAAATGTGGCAGATTTCTTGTTGAAGGATTGGGTGTATAGATATGGAGTTATGAAATTGGTAACGGTAGATGGAGGACCTGAATTTGGGGCAGAATTTAGGGAAGTTATATCAAAGGTTGGATCAAAGGTTAGGGTAGAAACTCCTTATTATCCTGAAGCTGAAGGAATGGTTGAAAGAGGGCATCAAGTTATAAAGGATGCATTAGTTAAAATGTGTGGAACAAGTGCTGAAAAATGGAGTCACTATTTACCCTTAGTTTTATTTGCTGACAGAATCACTGCCAAATGAACAACTGGATATTCACCCTTTGAACTAGTTTTTGGACAAAAAACAGTTTTACAAGTTGATTAAGAGGCTGAATAATATCTTGGAGTAGTTTGGGATACTGTTAACACTACTAAAGAATTGTTATGTGCAAGAATGAAGCAGCTGGAGAAGAAAGAAGAATTCTTAGAAAAGGCATATTCTAGAATGATTAAAATCAGAAACCAGTCAGTAAGGTATTGGGATGAAAGATTAGCACACAGGCTCAGGAAAACTTTGAAGACTGGAGATATGGTTTTGGTGTATAATAGGAGTTTGGAAAGACAGTGGGGGAAGATGTTTACAGATAGGTGGAATGGACCTTATAAAGTCAGATAACAGGTGTCTGGCTGTTCAAATGTTTTTGAAGAATTGGATGGAGTACTTTTAAAGAAGAGGGTAGCAGCTGATCAAGTCAAACAGTTCTATCCTAGGGGTACCAGGAGTGCTGAAATTTAACTCTGAAATGAGTGTAAACTATTTCTACAATTGTTTTAAGGTGAGACTCCAAAACAAGGATAAACTAAATAATAAATTAAATAAAATTTTGTCAAATTTTAACTCCGGAATGAGGATAAACTACTTTCTTATTAAAAATATTACTGTTGTATTACTATGGTATGGGAGACAAAACCGTTAATGAAATCTTATGACATTTAGGAAGACATTTGTTTGAAAATTCTTAAAGCTCTTAAAAGCGATAAAAATTATGGAGAATATATATGTTGGAATGATAAATTTTTATATTGGTAGAAGTGTTCACAGGGGAACCTTCTGAATTAAATATTGGCAAGTTTGGGGGTAATTGATGGGCTGGCTGCTCTATACACAATTACCCCACAATGTTTGTTACAAATTTTTCCCTTTTTTCAGTTGAATCCTGGCTTTGTTTTTTGTCAGGCTAAGTTCAAGTACAAGGACATGAAACTAGCTTGAATGGTCAGTTTTCTAAAAGATTTAAATGGTCCTATATGAATACTGTAATCTAAATCCAATAAGTATTAAAATATAATCAAAATTAAGGTCTCAGTAATATAACTCTCACTATTTCATATGTGGCTTACAATCTTTGTAGTTGGTAGAAAAATAGATTTTATAATTCAGATACTATTCAAAAGTCTTATAAAAGTACTAATTGATATGTATTGTAATTGATTTGGTTATATTGGTAAATTGTAAATGATAAGGAATGCAGAAAACAAGACCAAAACCCCCTCCTTTTATACACACTAAGTTTCCCCAATAACCACCTTGATGTACCACCCAATACAATGTTAATGACACCTTCAAACAAGTAATAGACCTCTTCATCAACGCCCCTAGTGACCAATAACATAATTAAACAAACAACAACCACTAAAATCCTATTAATAATAAGGGAGATCCATCAAAATTAAAGAAAAGACAAAAAGAGAATATATGTGTGGAAAACAATAATATAACAAGGTGAAAGGAGACTTATTAAGGTTAATTATAGCTTAATAATAAGGGGAGTCTACAGTAGAAATGGAGGGGCTAATACTGACATTATACTATGTGAAATTCCCATTCAAAAATAACCAATATTGACTGAGAAACCACCCAAAAACTTAAAAAAGAGCGTGAGATGTGGGGTAACTACATGCAGTCCTTGGCAGGCGCTTGCACGGGTAAATCCTTGACTAAAATTAGGCAAATTTAAGCGTGGTGATGAAATAAAGTGCCAAGAGTAAGGTTATTAATGAAGTTAGTGCATATAAACAAGGTCAATGCATTATTAATTAAGCTAGGACACTAAATAAGTGCCTGTCGCCTATTTTAGTGTGTTTCCCCACAGTGGGCGTAGAATGTGGGGTAAGTATAGTGTGAAAAAGCTAACTTTGCTAAAAATGAAGCTATTCACATGGGAAAAAAGCAGGCAGTATGTAGCCAGTACACAGAAGCCATTTCTGGCATAAAAAACACCAAATTTGAAAAGTGTTATTTTTATGCATTTAAATAGCCAAATCAATAGTTCTAAATGAGCCCAATTGATCTGTCAAAGCGCAATTTTGATATTCTCAATTTTATAGCGCATATAGTCAACTTTTAAGTGAAATAAAGCGCATTTCTTGTTTTTTGTGTAAAACAATGAATATAACAGCTTTAAGTGTACTTAAAAATTATGTAGCCTTATACTTAAGGTTCTTAAGATTACCCTAACATATTCCAACTTAATATTAAGTAAATAAGACTTATAAAAGGAGGATATATGCATGTATATAAGGTGTTATAATGGCATTCTATGTGTATTATCATAATTTTACTTATGTATACTGTTTGTGTACTCTCATTTCTTGTTCCCATGTATAGTTCATGTGTTTAACATAACTTATAAGCACTTTTTACTCAGTCCTGGGGATACTCAGGCTGAAACTCGCCCACCCAAAAAAAACAATAAAAAAATGATAAGTTATACATTTTATTTATTTATTTGTAATTTTCAGGTATTCAGAATAATTCTGTAGCATTAAAGATTAAACTTTAAAGAAATAAAACATAATAAAGTATTATGAGTACTGGTTTTTAACCCCTCAGCTGGTTGAACAGAAATTTATTTCTGTTTAAATTTTTTAAGAAGGGTGGATAGATTAGAAATTTCTTTTTCAGGTATCCATTTATCAAATTCATTTGATTTCCCTTTAAATCTTAGTAAATACTCAGTTCCTTTTTCTTTAGTAAGGATTCTTTTCTTGAGTATTTTTTCAATCTCTGCTTTTTCCACAATTTCTTCAGGTTGCTTTTTAGGCCTTCCCCTTCTTTTTGGAAATAAGTCAGGATCATTTGCGTGGTAAGGTTTTAATAATGAGATAGGGAAAACTGGATGTTTCCTATCATATGGAGCATATAATATGACTTCCACTGCATTATTACCAACTATTTTGTTTACTACAAAAGGTCCTACAAAGTGATCCTTTAATTTAACATTACCTTGTAAGTTAAAATGTAGTGTTGATATGAGGACTTCATCTCCCTTTTTAAATTTAAATTCTTTATGAGATTTGTCCCACCTTTTCTTTTCATATTCAAATGCTTTTTGTATGCATTCTTCAGCATGCTTTCTACACATTTGTTGCATATGAATAAAGGATTTAGTACCAGGGTGTATATCTAACCTTGGTAATTTATTTAAATGATTTACTGGGGTATTTGGTACGTATCCCAGCCAGAGTTCAAATGGTTTCTTCTCTGTTCCAGAATGATTTGTGCTATTATAAGCAAATTCAAGGCCAGGAATTAATGTTACCCAGTCATGTGTGAATTTCTCATTGTCTTTGTATTCTAATCCAAAGGCACAATATCTTCTGATCATGTCTTCTAGAGTTTGTATCATCCTCTCAGCCAGCCCATCAGTTTGTGGATGGTGTGCTGTAGACAATTTTAATTGACAACCTGATACTTCCATCAAGGATGTTTAGAACTCTGAAGTAAATTTAGGATCTCTGTCAGAGATTATGGCTTTGGGGAACCCAGAAGTATTCATCATCTGAGTCTACCATAATAATTCCAAGTCTTTTGCAGATACCTCTTTATGGGTAGGGATAAATTTACACATTTTTGTTAATCTATCCACAATTACCCAGCAAGAATTGAAACTTTCTTTTCCTGCTAATGGAAAGCCAGTTACAAAATCCATGTTTATAATTTCCCATGGAGCTTTTGGCTGCTCTATTTGTTGTAACAACCCAGCTCTCTTACCAGTTAATCTTTTAGATTTCTGACAAGAGTCACATGTTTCAATGTATTTTTGTACATCTTCTTTCATGTTTATCCACCAGGCTGTATTTTTAACTCTGGTTAATGTTTTGTTAAAATCAAAATGACCAGCTAAGATGTCATCATGGCAAGTATTCAACATTAACTCTTTCATAGAAGGTGGTATTACTATAACATTACTTAACTTTTTTCTGTAATATATATATCCATCTTCAATTGATAATTTACCTTTTTCCAATGCATTTTTATACTTTGGAGGCAAGGTTTTAATTAATGCACTCATGGAGGCATTTGTTGGATCATTAAGAATGGTAGATAGTTTAGACAAATCTTTATCAGATGAGTAATTTTCTAATATAGTTTGCATAAATTCTTCTTCTAAATCCACTATATAAATCCCAAATATATGTATAACCTCATTTTCAGGTACATAAGCTGGGTTGTCAGCATCATTTGGCAAAGGACTTCTAGATAAAAAATCCACATTAGAATGCAATGTTCCTGCTCTGTGAGTGATTGTCATTCTTCCTCTGTACTCTTGTACAGCTAGTTGCCATCTAAACATGTGCCTATTGGGTGTTTTCATGTTTAGTAATGATTTTACTGCACTGCAATCTGTTATAAGTTCAAACTTCTGGTCTTCCAGATAGTAATGAAGCTTCTCCAAAGCCCACACCACGGCTAAACATTCTAACTGTGTGGCACCATACCTTAATTCAGTTTTTCTTAAGGTTCTGTATATATAACAGATAACTACTTCAGATAATTTTCCATTTATTATCTGTTTTTGCTGTAAAGCAGCACCTAAACCTATGAAGCTTGCATCAGTGTACAAGATAAAAGGTAAGGTGAAATCTGGCAGTCCCAAAATTGGAGCTGACATTAAACATTCCTTTAATTTATTAAAGGCGTGTTGTATTTCATTATTCCAAATGAAAGCTTCATTTTTCCTGATTAATGTTGTCAAAGGGGCTGCAATAGATTGGTAATTTTTTATATATTGTCTATAATATCCACACATACCTAAAAAACTTTGAATTTCTTTTACATTCTTAGGTATACCAATGTTTTTTATTGCTGCCACCTTGTTCTGGTCAACACAAATTTGTAATCCAGATACAACATGTCCAAGTACTTTCAAAGATTGGAATCCAAATTTACATTTCTTTAATGCAATTGTCATTTTAATTTCATCCATTCTTTGAAAGACTCTTTTCAGGTGACTTAAATGTTCATCATATGTTTTTGAAAACACTATGATGTCATCAATATAGACCAATAGCCATCCTTCAACCATTTCCTGATGAAAAACACTATCCATCAATTTTTGGAAGACTGAAGGAGCATTCTTTGGGCCAAATGGCATTCTCACATACTTATATATACCCATATGTTTGGTTATCAATAAGTAATTTTGAGAAGTTCTTTCCACAGGAATATGGTGGTAACCTTTGTTTCCATCCAGACAGGAAATATATTTTGCTCCTTGTAAATTAGCATGAATAGAAGCTATACTTGGTAGAGGGTAAATATCATCTACTGTGTATGTATTCAGAGCTCTATAATCACCGCATAATCTTGCCTTATCTTTTTCATAAGAGATCAATACTGGTGAGATGACACAATACTTAGGTGTTGTGTCCACTTTTTCAACAATACCCATTTCCAACAACATTTTTATATTGTCTTCAATATCTTTCCTTTTTGCAGGAGATGCTGGGTAGGGTTTCTTTTTTAGGCTGCCAGGAATATTATCCAAATCACAGCTTAGAGAGATTTTCATCTCATGGTCTTTGACCAATCCTAGTTCATTTGAACCATGAGCAAATGCCATAGGATATGATTTAATCAATCTCAAAATATTTTTTTCTTCAATTTTTGAGAGTTGAGGACTGAAAGAGGCCTTTTGGATTTCATTTTGTAATTCACCCATTTCATTGGTGGCTCTTCCACCTTGTAGTTGTTCTTCTCTAGGAGAAATGGCATTCACTGAATTTTCAGAACATATCTTGAATTTTCTCTTACCATTCACTCCTATGGTGAAACAACTGTTTGCAGGATCTAGTTTAATTCCAAATTTCGTCAATAAATCATTGCCAATAATAAACCAATCACTACAATTATTATTATCCATTACTACAAATTCACAAACTGCTCTTACATATCCATTATTATATTTAAAGAATACTGCAGTTTTGTATTTGCCAATTGGATTTAATATTGAACCAAAACCCCTCCAGTTCTTTGTCTGAACAGGTTCTAGTTTTTCCTTATACTTACTGTCAAGTTTCATTAATGTATTAATAGAAACTACACTACCTGCAGCCCCAGTGTCAAGAATGGCATTCATTTCTTTTCCACATATAAAAACAGGTGCTCTGATAGGTGTTATTTTGTAAGTATCATGAGAAACATCTTTAATTATCTCAGCTTCTTCAATGGAATTTTAAGATGTACCTGTATGAGGTATAGCATCATTCAGGAACATTATATCCTGTTCTAATACAAATATCTCATTCTCATCATCACTGTAAGATATGTTACTTTTACAATCCTCACTGGATTCCATATTTTCATCTTCATGATTACTTGGTTCAGAATTCTGGGAGGTTTCAATAACATTTATTCTTTTCTTACACGTGTGACCTTTAACCCAAGGTTCATTACATTTATAACAAGTTTTATTCTCTTGTCTTTTAGGGACAAGGGGAGCTGAAGGTTTTTTCTTCTCCACTGGTAATTTACTTGTTGTAGGTTTTACCACGTCAACACTTTGTCTGTAATTAATATACTTGGTTTCATATTTGTGGTTTAATAATATTTCATTACATATATTAATGAACCCAGAGGTATCTCTTATGGTTTCAGTTCTAGCTACAATAATGTCTCTAACTGATATAGGTAACTTGTATATTATTTTTTCTTTCCACTCTTCATAATCCATTTTTGGATCCATGGCTTTCATGATTTTTATTAAATTCATTAAAAATACCATAGGTTTATCTCCAGCATTTGGATTATATCTGGCCTTTTCATACAATCTTTGTTGAGTGATTCTAAATTTTGGGCCACCAAATTGCCTTTCAATTAGTGCCTTCCATTCATTCCAGGAGTAATTAATTCCCTCACTCAATACAGATTCAAACCATAATAAGGCCACATCTGTAAATACATATATTAACTTTGAAGTAATTTCTTCATCAGGTAATTTGTATGAAAATTTTAAGTTATCAATTCTTTGTATGAATTGTTGCCAATCATATTTTGAATCTCTGTCAAAAGATGGGTACTGATCTAACTTAGGCCAGTTCTTTTGGCTAGTTTTTGCTTCCCTAACCTGAGGAATATTGAGTAATTCACTTACTTTAGAAAGATGATCATGTATTTCATCTTTTACTGATTTATTATTCTCAGAGCCCATGATACTATGTTCATGTTCCATCATTGGTGTTTCATTTGCATGTTTCATGAAAACAGGCATTCTTGTTACATAAGAAGTGTTATCTTTTATTCTTTCAGTATTTTTCAACATGTTTGCTACTTCTATTTCCACTCTTTGTAACCTATCCTGTATTACTGGTACATGAGTTAGGGTGTCATTTACATTTGAAAAAGATAATTTAACACGTCCCTTAATGGTAGCCATAATATTCTGAGAGTGTTCTAATTTATTTAATTTTTAAATCTCTAATCTCATATTTTAAACCTTTATTCTCATTGAATAATTCATTATTTGAATTTTCAATAATTTTTAATCTATTGGCCGTTGCACTCAATGATTGTGTTAGCTGTAATAATACCTTTTCTGTATTATTGTTTGACTCTTTTGAGAACTCTTCCAATTTTTCAATTCTCAATAATAATTTACTTATTATCTTTGATTCAATTGGATTTTCTTTTAAAAAATATTCTATTTTTTCTGTTTCCAACTCAGAAGACTCATCATTTGATTCCATTTTAATATTAATAGCATTATCCTGGTGATCAATAAAACTATCTACATTGTCTTTGTGCAAAGACAAGTTTAACATATTTTTTACAAATGAATACTCCTTTAAATCATTATCAATTATATCCAATATTTCCTTATCAATCTCATTACCTATAAGTAATTCATTGTTAGGTTGATGTAATTGTTCATAAGAATTTGGATGACTCACCAAGGTCTTACTCCATTTCCCCTGCCTCTCTTTGGCTTTCCCCTGTAAGGGTGACTGCTAGATCCTTGTTGAGGAGGATTGTTGTAATTTTGGGCGTACCAATCCCATTTCCATTTGATTACTGTAATTTTTTGGTCCTCCTCTTGGGCTGGAGGTGTTGCTATGGAATTGTTGGATGCCACAGTTGGCGGTTGAGTCTTTATGTCCACTAGAGCTTGGTTGACTTCTATGAAACCTTGAGCTGCTCTCTTTTCCAGATTGTTGATCTGGTTCACTATGTTGTTGACTCTTATTGTCAAGGTGTTCATTAGGGTGGATAGGGAGTGAACTTGTTCTTGTAAAGCATTTTTTGACTTCTTTATTGAAACCTGCTTTAGAAGCTTTTCCCTTTCCTCCAGAGACATTTGTGGAGTGTTGTTTATTATGGGAGAGTCCTGGCCCTCCATTTGAATGTCCTGTAACATTTCTTTCAGCTCTAGGTCTTAAGTTATAAGGTTTTGCCTTATTACTTACAATGTCATTGTTGTCACACATTTTCACGTGGAATTTAAAGAATTTGAGAATTTAGATATAAAAACTTCAAAAAAGAGTTTTATCAGTACTTATCAATACCACTGAAGACAATTTTATTGCTTACTTATTGGTATGAAGTGAATCTTTAAGTGCCAAAAGTCAAATATGCTTTTTATGTGGTCACTTTATTTAACTGGTCTACAATATGTAGCCTTGTTTTTATATTTAAAAGAAAACAACTGTTAGTAAGATTCTCTCTAAATATTTAATGAGTATTACAAACCAATAAAAAGAAAAAATTAAGAGTCCTGTTAAAAGAAAAAAATTAATCAGTTTATTTGGTTTATTATCTGCAATGATCATAAATTTAATTGGTCTATTGACAGACTCCCACTAATAACAATTTTATGTTAAATTAGTGGTAAAATTGTTGATTCAATATCACAATTTTTATTATATAACAGGGCTTCTTTTTCTGAAATCACTATATAAGTGACCCCAACCTGTTTTAATTATCCAAATATTTTTATAGGGATATTATTTACGTGCACCTTCTATTGAAAATTTCAATTACTGGATTATAACAGAATTCTTGAGGAAAGGTCCCCAATTGTCAGGCTAAGGTCAAGTACAAGGACGTGAAACTAGCTTGAATGGTCAGTTGTCTAGAATATTTAAATGGTCCTATATTAATACTGTAATCTAAATCCAATAAGTATTAAAATATAATCAAAATTAAGGTCTCAGTAATATAACTCTCACTATTTTATATGTGGCTTACAATCTTTGTAGTTGGTAGAAAAATAGATTTTATAATTCAGATACTATTCAAAAGTCTTATAAAAGTACTAATTGATATGTATTGTAATTGATTTGGTTATATTGGTAAATTGTAAATGATAAGGAATGCAGAAAACAAGACCAAAACCCCCTCCTTTTATACACACTAAGTTTCCCCAATAACCACCTTGATGTACCACCCAATACAATGTTAATGACGCCTTCAAACAAGTAATAGACCTCTCCATCAACGCCGCTAGTGAACAATAACATAATTAAACATACAACAACCACTAAAATCCTTTTAATAATAAGGGAGATCAATCAAAATTAAAGAAAAGACAAAAAGAGAATATATGCGTGGAAAACAATAATATAACAAGGTGAAAGGAGACTTATTAAGGTTAATCATAGCTTAATAATAAGGGGAGTCTACAGTAGAAATGGAGGGGCTAATACTGACATTATACTATGTGAAATTCCCATTCAAAAATAACCAATATTGACTGAGAAACCACCCAAAAACTTAAAAAAGAGCGTGAGATGTGGGGTAACTACATGCAGTCCTTGGCAGGCGCTTGCACGGGTAAATCCTTGACTAAAATTAGGCAAATTTAAGCGTGGTGATGAAATAAAGTGCCAAGAGTAAGGTTATTAATGAAGTTAGTGCATATAAACAAGGTCAATGCATTATTAATTAAGCTAGGACACTAAATAAGTGCCTGTCGCCTATTTTAGTGTGTTTCCCCACAGTGGGCGTAGAATGTGGGGTAAGTATAGTGTGAAAAAGCTAACTTTGCTAAAAATGAAGCTATTCACATGGGAAAAAAGCAGGCAGTATGTAGCCAGTACACAGAAGCCATTTCTGGCATAAAAAACACCAAATTTGAAAAGTGTTATTTTTATACGTTTAAATAGCCAAATCAATAGTTCTAAATGAGCCCAATTGATCTGTCAAAGCGCAATTTTGATATTCTCAATTTTATAGTGCATATAGTCAACTTTTAAGTGAAATAAAGCGCATTTCTTGTTTTTTGTGTAAAACAATGAATATAACAGCTTTAAGTGTACTTAAAAATTATATAGCCTTATACTTAAGGTTCTTAAGATTACCCTAACATATTCCAACTTAATATTAAGTACATAAGACTTATAAAAGGTGGATATATGCGTGTATATAAGGTGTTATAATGGCATTCTATGTGTATTATCATAGTTTTACTTATGTATACTGTTTGTGTACTCTCATTTCTTGTTCCCATGTATAGTTCATGTGTTTAACATAACTTATAAGCACTTTTTACTCTGTCCTGGGGATATTCAGGCTGACATTTTTGATCTATAGGAAGTCCGCTAAGACTATAAACTGGAATTTACAAAGAGACAATGCTCCCACTGCCGGATTTAAGATTATTTTCCTTTTTTTTTGTTTTTTTTTATGTTAGATTTTTATATAATGAAATATGTTTTTCTTTCATTTTAGTTTTTATAATACTATAAATATTGTTAAGGGTGATGCTCACTGGTGTTCTCTAATCATTTTTACAAATTGGAGGGGGCCCACCCAGTTATCATTATCATAAATTTTAATTTTTCTAAACTTTCATTTATTAAGTTTGTATTTTCAATTTCTCAAAATTGTGTAACCACATCAAGTTGCACTTGGATGTGGGTATGATTTCAAGGGTACGGCTCATCAATTGGCCGGGGGGCATCTCTTAAATTTTATTTTACATTTCATAAATTTTATATTTCAAATTTGTTTATCATTTTTTTAAAAATTAAAATAAAAATTTTATTTCATAAAAATCTTTTATAAACTTTTTATTATTTTCATCATTAAAAAAAATCAAAAAAAAATAAGTAAAAAAATAAATAAAATAATAATAATAATAATAAAAAACTGATAAAAAATAATAATAATAAAAAATAAATAAATAAATAATATAAAAATAAAATAAATATATAAACATTCAGTTATTTTTTAAAAAAATTTTGTTAAATTTTATTTTCAATTTTCTTTTGGTTTATTTTTTATAGTATATTTTATATAGGATAAAGGGTCAAGAGGAGCTTATGTGAAATTGGATCCTACTTCAAAATGTTTAGTCCTCCAAGACTTTAAACTGGCTAATTTTCAAGAATTTCTTTTAGTTTTTACAATTTTATTTGAAGAATTTGGTTCCTCATTGGATCTTTTAGTCCTCCAAGACTTTAAACTGGATAATTTTCAAGACTTTCTTTAAGTTTTTACGATTTTATTTCAAGAATTTGGTTCCTCATTGGATCTGTTAGTCCTCCAAGACATTAAACCGGCTAATTTTCAAGACTTTCTTTAAGTTTATACAATTTTTTTCAAGAATTTGGTTACTCATTGGATCTGTTAGTCCTCCAAGACTTTAAACTGGATAATTTTCAAGGACGTTCAAGATTTTATAGATATTTTTGGAGAAAGGTTTAGGATAGCAGTTGGAGTTGGTATCAATAAAAAGTTTGGTCCACTATGACCCTAAACTGGAAAATCACTAATTCTTTGTCCTCTATGACATTAAACTGGCAATTCAATCGTTATTTGGACACTTTGAAAGAGGTTTACAAGATGGGTCCCCCATGACCTTAAACTGGAATAATCTATGCAACTCTATGCACTCATTTCAATTTATCACCATCCACCAAGACATCTAAACTGGTAATTCAAATTTTTTTTATGAAGGCTATTCAATTAACAATCACCAAATTATTTAATTTATCACTGGTACTCAAATTTTAAAAAGGGTGTATGTTTGATTTGGAAAATGTAGTGGTTAATATTGTGGAGGTGATGGATGATAAATTATGAATGAAGAATGATAATTATGGTGCTAAACATGGTGATTATTATTATTTAAAAGATGAGTTATTAAAAGGTGGTCTATTTGAATGTTGTGATGATGAAATTTTTGAAGGAGGATATGGTAGTTGGAAAAGTAGTGTGCCTTGAATAGGCTAAATGGTATGAAGCTTGGAGGACCTTATGGCGAGAACAGGATCATGTATTTGTCTCAATGAAAGATAATGGAATCAGGAGTATTCGGCTCATTTGATAAGAATTCAATAAAGTATTCAGCTCAGTAGGTGTGGAGCCTACTCACTTAATGCATATGAGTAGAGACTGGTATAGGGGAGTCTGAAGGGATTCAAACCTTGCTCTCAGTAGTTAGAAGCATCACAAGGCAAATAGATTTTATTTCAAAATGAAAATTTATGAAGAAATTGATTTAAAATGATTTAATATGAAGAAAAGATCAGGATTCATGTTTTCTAAAGCACTAACTATAAGATTAAAATAAATAATTTCGCTGAAATTTTTCTACATCATCATAAAAACTCTGCATCAACAATCTTCTCTCATTAAATCTTCATGATTATTGGTGGGAGTGTCTTGAAAGTAAAAATAAGTTTAAGTATTTGGAGTGGGATTTTGAAGAAATGATGAAGAGATTAATATGGAGAAGATAAAAGTAGGATTATATATCAATTGAACATGCAAAATTCAAAGAATGAGGACATTCTTCATTGGAGGGAGGATGTGGCATTCCAAATCTTAGTACGGCTCTAAAAGTCTATTTAAAATATTTATTGTGAATAGGACGGTGATTGGAGAAGCCGGATTAAGTTAAATTATTTTATTAATAAACAAAAATGAAGTTGAAAAAGTCAAGATATGAATTTTTGGTCAGATTTATTGATTTCACAGGTCATAGGAATTTTTTATGGCCGCAAAATTAATTTTAATGAAACTCAAGAAGCTCAAGAACCTATGGGAATTATTCCTGAATTTTCACTATTTTTCTTATATTTTTAATTGATTTTTAAAGATTTATTAAATTATTTACGTTTTTGCAAAAATTACTTAACTTTGATGATTTTTTACAGGGTGAATAGAGCTGCGCAGACTACGAAAAGTAGTTAGGAATGTTCAGAAGAAGTAGTTCTATTATCTGTAAGCTTTTTAGATTTTCTATTATAGATTTAAGGTTCTAGTTGAGTCCGGAGGTTCAGACAAGCTCCGTAAAAGCTCCGGACAAACTCCGTCTGAGCTCCGGATGAGCTCTGGCTGCACTCCAGAGGGAAAAAGGACATGTGACTGGTTAATATGCATATAAAGCTGTAGACTCGAAATTATTCAAGGATGAGAGAGAATAGAGATAGAGATTATAACAACCATTATTCATACTTTTCTTTTGTCAACAAAATAATTAATTATTTATAATACCCTTATAAAATAACAATTTTACATAACACTTTCAATATTTTACTCAACAACTCTTAAACATTAACATATAGGGTATCATTAGAAAGGTCTCAACTCCAGAGACTCATTTATAGTATCAGTTCTCAAAAATTATTAAAATCTAAAAACATTAAAACTACTTTATTTTAAAAAATTGTATCTGGTGTAACTTTATTGTTGCATTTCAGTTTTTTTACACAGAAGAACTGCTCAATCATCCTAACAAGCGTTAATCAGACAGGGTTTCATTCTTTATTATTATCAAGTAGACTTTTAAGCTTATTGATCTAAAAAACTCATAAATTCATCTAGAGGGACAGGGTTTTCTCTGATTATCCAACTCCTTTGGATTCTGCTTACAGCAAGGCGACTGTAAGAGTCTTCCTACAACCCATAGAGTTTTATGTTTTTAAGCAAATGAAATTTTTTTTTACCTTAGAGATTCTTATGAAACACTCAAATTTCATACTTCAAATATCAGGGGCTAGGTTTTTTAAATGTTAATATTCAGGAAGATTTCCTAGCTGGCTGTTATTTCCAAGGGGTAAATAAAGCTGGGTAAGTGTGGTGGAGGTATTAAGTAATTCCAGCCAGATTTTCTTCCTGGCTGTCTTTTCTGAGAAGGGGAGGCTTGTGGGGAGAAGAGATTCCAGCAAGCTAGCAAAGATGGCTGGCTATTGTTTCTGAGAGAGAGGAGGTAAGGTGAGGGGGTTTCAATGCCAGCCAGAGGGAAGAAGGGGTGGTTAAAAAAATTCCAGCCAGCCAGGGAGACTGGCAGGATTTTTTTTCAAGGAGTGAGAGGGGGATTGAAGTAGCCAAGGAGGGGGGAAAGGGGGCTTTAATATCACCAAAGAGGGGGGAAAGGGGTGAAATGACCAGGAAAAGGAGGGATAAAGAGTAGAATAATGGAGGGAAGAAAAAAGTGAGAAAATAGGGAGAGAGGAAAATGATAATTTAACCTTGTAAATAAAAATAAAAACCACTTAAAAAAATAAGATATAAAAAAAACAAAAAAATAAAAAAATAAAAAATAATAATAATTAGCAAATATAAAACTAAGAATGAAAAATATGACTTACCTGTAGAGATGAGTTGAGATGACAATTTAATTTGAATTAAATAAGGAATTCAATTATAGCAGCAAAAATTGATATGAGTGATGAAAGAAAAAAGAATCACTGAAAAATTATGCAATCTCAGAAAATATATAATTTCATGTTGAGTTGAAGGAGGAAAACAAAAAGAGTTGAACAAAATAGTTTTGAAGAGAAAGTTCAAAATCAAATTCAATATGCAAAAGTAAAAAAAAAAGATTCTAAGTGAATCAATCATGCAACTTGATTATTAGAGAGTATTAAATAATTTAAAGGGTTGTTTTGAGAAGTTTTGGAGTGTTATTGGCATAATGATGAAGTGTATCCCAGTTGAAAGTAACTTTTGTCAATCAAGGGGGGGAGAGATGGTGTGGATTTAGGATACTCTTATTCATATAGATAATACCACTCATCCTTGAAATCAGCTAGGATATCATGGAGTATTACTCAATTCAGTATACAATTATTTGCTGTTTTGATGTCCAATATTTTTTGAAATTTTTTTCTAAGCTCCCAGAGACTAGAAAATCTTCCCTTTAAAATGCTAATAGTATGTTCAATTCATACTTTTGATGGTGCATGGTGATATTCAAAGGTTGTTTTTAAGTCATTTTAAATAGTTGCACCTTGGAAAACAGGTATAATGTACTTTCTGCTTGCATATGCTTAGTCTTCAAGGAGGTACTGTGGCTCATTAAAGTATGAGTCACTATTTTGAGAAATCCTCATTTTTTGGAGCCCAGACAAGTCATGAAATGAGCCAGGGCTTCCACTATGAAAACCAATAAATATTTTATTGAAATCAGACACAATTTGAGCTGAAAAAGATTATCTTGAAACAAAATAAAAATTTAGTTCATGTATTATAAGAAATTGGAGAACAGCTTGAGAAAACATTCTTTTATAATAAAAAAAATGCTTTCTATCATGAGCAGGCTTTTGACTCAACAGTTTAGTTTTAGAATCAACCAAAACAAAAAATAGAAGAAAAACTTCAGCTTGCATCACTTAAAAGGATTCAAGTTATTATTGTGGAGTTGGTTAAGCAAGTGTTTGAGAGTTGAGGGAAATAATGGAAATCATAGATCAATTTTCTATGGTACCTCTGTATTATATCCTATGGTAAAAATTTTTTCCAAACATCTTATAGTAGCACCATTTACATCTGATCCAAAGCAAAATAGTGAAACAGAAAATTGAGTGGCAAGACCATGTTGTTTATTACATGAATATTTAAGAAATATAGTGTGATCAGTGATTTTTTGATAATTTTTGAAGGAATCAGGAGAAGTTTTAAATATTTGTGTGAGCTTTAAAGAGGGAGTTTTAGTATTGAGTGGAGACTTTATCTGGGATCATAAAAATGATTTAGCCTTCTTTTGTTGATGTTATGTGTTTTAGAAATTATATTCAGATAAGCTAAAGTTTTTACAAATAAGAGTCAGCAATTTAAATCAAAGAAATGAAATTTATAAGTTTATTCCTTGTATAGAGGTGCTTCATTGTTGTCAGTATAAGTATTATGTGGTGAGGGAAGTGGGAAATATGCCACCAAATGAGTAGAAGGGTGTTTAGATAGAAAAAAAATTAAGTTTTCACCACCAAAATTAAGTGGCCTAGAATGTAGACGGATATAAGGATGGCATCTATAGTTATAAGTCATGTGACTTACTTAAAAATCAATAATGGATGTGATTAGTTTGGTATTAGGAACTAGGAATGAATATTGGGGTATAAGAGGCAGGATAATGCATTTTAATTCATTCCTTATCCACCAACCTAATGTCTAGTGAAAAATAATTTTCTTAAATTAATAATTTTGGGTCCAGGGATAAAAAACCCTGGTCCCTAATTTTAGATCTGCTAACATTGATACCCCCAAATGTATTATTATGCATACATTATTTGCTAGCCCAAGGGCTAGTGGATGAGAATCTTCTACAACTAATAAGTTAAGATCAGGGTGAAAAAATTCCTCATCCCCAATTGTGGATCCCTTAATGTTGATACCCCCTTATATGAAAATTTATTATATATTCAAAAATTAATTAGCTTATAATTAGAGTAAATAAAGCCCTAATGAATAATCTGGGTGGATAAATGGTTGGATCCTTAAAGGCACTGCAAGTAATTTTTATTTTCAGACATTTACTTATTAGAGGGTATCAATGTTAAGGGATCTGAAATTAATTTAAGTGTGGTTAAAAATTACTATACTCCAATTATATTCTGCAATTATTTTTGCCAATAATTGGGTGATTAGAACTTTTATGTGTCAATGTTCCCCTCTTATCTGACATTTTTATCCTTAATTTATCATAACTACATCTTAGATAACTTTCTATATGTGCCAGCCTCCCTAAATTTCTGCGCACTTTCATCCATTAAGATCCCTCCCCATTTCATCTGCTTACTTCTGATCTTTTTTGTAATCCTCATCAAATATCCTAGCATGCCTCATTGTCATAGATTTTCTCAAAGGATGCCTTCTCCCAGTTATTTTTGGATCCCACTACTCCCTCTTTCCCCTTCTCAGCCAAGAAATTAAGGACCATTCAATTAAAAAAAGATTATCTTCTCATTCTTATAAACTGGCTGAAAACTAAATCTAATTATCATTCTTTTTTTGGTAATGGGAATGCAACTAAAAAAGAAAATCCACCTGCATCATAAGTCAATGGATATCTTCTAATGGCCAATGAATATCAAAATAAGACAAAGGGAAGGATTGATCTTTTTCATAAACATGTTTCTAAATGATTCAAGCACTATTGAGCCAAATACAAGAAGGCTAATAATATTTCATCTTCTAATGGTTTTGGTATTACTTACCTTGATATCAGTAAGGGCATCAAATCTATAGACAATAAACTTGATTCTTTATGCACTTACTATTGAGAGATATATTCCATATTTGGAGAATGAGCCAAATTTAATCCTTCAAACATGTTTGATAGAGAAAATGCTATCTCCAAACATGATTTAAAAAGAAAGATTTTTCTTTCCTCTTCCTTCACTCCAGCCTCTCAAAAATTTGGCTTCCACCAATCAAGATATCTTTTCATTAGATCCTTATGTAAATACAAAGCAAACTGATCTCACTCAAGTGAGATTTTACTTTCTTTTATTTCTAAATACGCTTATGAAAAAATCCAGGATCCTGAAGTAAATAAGTCTGAAGCTAGCATCAATTATGGAGAGGTAAATTGTAGCACCAAAAAAAAAGCAAAGACCATCAACTACTCTGAATTTCAACAGTCAAAGAAAGCAAAACACAGATAGTTTTTCTCAAACCCCTTTTTCATCCTTTGATGATTTTTTGGTGAAATTTGATGCTGGTAAGTAATAGAATAATTCTTAATAATTTAGTCAGATTTTTTTTCATTTGTTAATATTCCTTTTCACTCTTTGTAAAGATGAAGTTTCAAAAGATACTCTTAACTTCAAAAGAATTGATACAAAATCTCTTTATGCAGGGATAATAGGACGCAAAATTTGAAGAAAAAAAAATTTGAGCTCTCATTGCAGAGGGAAGAGAAGGAAAAAGACTTTTAGGAGAAGAAATTTAAGCTTTCTTTCCAGAGGGATGAGAGGGCGCATCACTTGGAGGAGAAGATATTTGAGATAAAGAAAGAGGAGAAGGCTCTCAAGAACAATTTCCTATTGAGTCATATGAAACTCAATTATCAACTTGAAGATGGTTCAGAAAAGAAAGCTTTCTTGATTAAATTTGTTAAAGCTAAAAACTTGGTTGAGGAAATTGAACACTTAATGAAAATATTTGATGACCAGTTTTTTTATTTCATTCATATTACATTTTTTCATAATTTCTTCCATATAATTACTCTATCCATCATTAGTTGAATATTTGTATTTTAATTTAGAAAATTCTTTTTTAAAGAAAATTCTTGACCTGAAAGATTTTTGCAACTCTGATTTGAAAATTTTGTAAAACCCCACACCTGAAATTTATTGAGGTAAAGGGTGGGTATCACCAAAATTTTTTATAGTAAAAATTTATACACATCTTATTTGAAATTTTGTAAATACTCCTCCCCCCTGCAATTAACTTTGGGGGGGGGTGATGATTACCAAATTTTCATTTTAATTTCATTAATAATTAATTAAATCAATCCAAAATATAATAGACCAAGTAAAAGTAATGAAATCCCAAATACTACTTGCCAATGATTTCAGATGTGACCAAATTCAAAGAAAACATATGACATGAATGAAATTATGAACTCACTCATACAATACAATCACCATGGGAAATTGGGGGGTGAACTTCTAGATATTCTTTCCCTTTGAAATGGTTAGGAAATGTTTGGGAAGTGGTTGGAAGTAGGTTGGTAAACTTTTGGAAAATCTAATTAAAAAAATTGAAAAAATTGGTCAATGATTGAAACCAGATTCAGCCGTACTTGAAGTCATCTTGATAAGAGCAATGAAGTTACATTGAAAATAATTTTAACCCAGGTTTATCAAAGGTCAAGCACTGAGTTTAATGTGCCATATTATTCAAGCTGCTAATTTACATATATAGTTAAATTTTAGAGTAGTATTCATTATAGAAATTCCTTCATTAGTAACAAACACATTCAATGATGATACATCATGTCATATTTAGGGGCCCCAATGAAAGGATGACTTGAATTCAGTGATAAGTTGAATTTAAAGAACTCATGAGATCTATCTGATAATGGCAAAAAGTTTACTGAAAAAAGATTTTTCATTGGTAAGGAGGATAATTTTAGAATAAATGTTTGTTGGATGTATATCTGTGAAAAAAAGCTTGTATCAATTATAGAAGTTCCCTTCAAGTAGAAACTCTATGTACTGTGTATGAAATGATCTCTTTTACTAGCCATGGTACTACTATATTTTCTAATCATAAATTAATGGCATCACAGAATTGGTCAAAAGTGTCCTTCTAAAGAAAAGTCTGTATCTGTGAAGGAAACTTTTTTAATTCATAAAAGATAGATAGGTATGCATAAAATACCTATAAGATATGCGTTATAAAAATTTCCTTCTCAGAAATGGACCATCCTTCAGAAGGACACATTTGGAAAAGTCAGTAACACCTTCACCTTTAGGGTTAGTCAACTTTTCAGTAACAAGAAAAGTAAAAGTGCTCAGCTTATACACTGTACCTAAATTTTTCACTTGAAATATGGTCTACCACTGAGAAGGACACTTTTCTAAAGCACAATAGTAGCACTGACTATTTATAATACCTATACAATAGGTTATAAAAAATTTTCCTTCTCAGAAACAGACTATCCTTTAAGTGAACAATTTTAAACAATTCTAATTCACCTTCAATTTTATATTTAAAAAATAAAAAAAATACCATGGCCTTTAGAAAACTTCATTCCATCTATGTACACTTTGCCAAAAGTGTCCTCCTGAACAATGGTCCATTACTGAAAAGGACACTTTAATATTGCATAAAAGATACATGTGTATACTTATGATACCTAGTTGATATTATTTAGAAAAGTTTCCTTCCCAGCAATGGAAAATTTTTCAGGGAGACACTCTAGGAAATGTGTAAGTAGATGGAATAAGGTTTTCTAAAGGCCACAGTATTTGATTATTGTTTAAACATAAAATTTAAGTTGCACCATACTTTTTCAAAATTACACACTTGAAGTATGGTCTGCTGCTGTGATTATCACTTTTCTTATGCATATCATCTAGGTATTATATATAACCATTATATCTATCAAAATTAATAAAAGTGTCTTTCTCAGTGATGGACTGTTGTTCAGGTGAAAACTCTAGGTACTGTAAGTTATATGAGCTCTTTTAATAGTGTTGATACTTGAACATTGGTTCAACATTAAATTGAAGGTGTTACAGACTTGGACAAATGTGTCCTTTAGAAGGAGACTTTTATAATGCATAAAATATTTATATTTATACATATAATACCTAGATTATACACATTATATAAGTGTCCTTCTGAGTCTTGGAGCATCCTTCAGAAGGACACTTTTGAACAAGTCTGTGAATCCTTCAATTTTATGGTTAGTAAAGAATCAAATATCATTTACATTAGAAAATACCTTGCAGTCTTCTTGCACAAAACCTAAAGTGTTCACCTGAGAAATGGAGTGTTTCTGAGAAGGACACTCTTACAATTCTAAAAACCCATGTTTCATAGACTTGTAAACTTATTGATATTCTTTATAAAAGTGTCTTCCTCAGCATCAGCCAATGCTCAGAAATACACTTGGTACCATTTAATTCTAGATAACACAATTTCTTTTTAATTTTGTTTAAATTATTTATCCTATATTTTAAAAATGCATTTTGTTAAATTATTATTATTTAAGGTAAATAAATATGTCCAATTCATTTGGAACAAAAACTAATACTACCTCAAAAATTAATAATATAATGGAAAGAATATTGCACACACACAATTATTATTGAAAGCATAGCATTAAGCCATAAGAATGTATAAAAAGCTAGAATAAAAATTTCTTAAAATATAATGAATATATTGAACTACCCAACATCCTTTTATTATTATAATAAAAGTATAGAATTCTTCCAGATGCATTTGGCTCACAAGATTCAACAAAACCCCAATCATAGATAATAAACTGAAAAGAACAAGCTTATTAAATTATTTTTATGAAAAGAAAATTATTTTCCAATACATATGTGGAAACTATGATATCTGAATTTTCTTCACTTAGGCCATTAACATGAATATGATTTAGGAAACTCTATGAAGTTGTAAAATAATAATGCTCAAAATTTCTTCACATTTTTAATTTAAATAACTTTTCCCAAGTAACAGGTTGATTGATTAATAAATACATACTCTAGCACAAATATAGGTGGTAAAAAAATTAATACCCTTGCTTTTCAAAGGTTAAAAAACTTATTAATGTATGAATTGGACCTGTCACAGCCTTTTTTCTGTTTTATGTCACCCAGTTGCACAAACATGTTTCTGAATATCATTCAAGTACTTTATGGAAGCCAATAATCTATAATTAAAGTGTTAAAAAACCATCTTGTTAACAAGTACACACAATATTTGATATGGTGAGAAATTATTGTTAATAATGCATGAATGATGATAACGTATACACATAATACCAAGAAAATATGCATTTTTAAAGTGTCCTTCTCAGCAACAGACTTTTTTTCAGGAAGACACTATAGGAAATGTGTAAGTATATGGCATGAAATTTTTTAAAGGCACTGGTATTTAATTATTTATTAAACAAAATTTGAAGGTGCACAATACTTGTTCTAAATTATACACTTGATGAATGGTCTGTATCTAAGAATGAAACCTTTGTGATGCACATCATCTAGGTATTATATATAACTAGTTTATCTTTAAAATTTATAAAACTGTCTTTCTCAGTGATGGACCATTTTTAAGGAGGACAGTTTAGGTACTTTGAATGAAATGATAACTTTTAATAGCCTTGGTACTTGAAAATTGGTTAAACATTAAATTGAAGGTGCTAAAGACATTTTCAAAAGTGTCCTTCTGAAGGCTGATTCAACACTCAGAAGGAAACTTTATAATGCATAAAAAACAGACATGTATACATATTATACCTAGATGATATAAATTATAAAAATGTCCCTCTGAGTGTCAGACCCTCTTTCAGAAGGACACTTTTGACCAAGTCTGGAACACCTTCACTTATATGGTTAGCCAACACTCAGATACCATGGAAATTAGCAAAACCCTTTCCATCCTATTGCACAGAACCTAAAGTGTTCACCTGAGCAATAGTTAATTTTTGAGAATGACAGTTTAATAATTACAAA
This sequence comes from Hemileia vastatrix, assembly GCA_030280995.1. NCBI lineage: Eukaryota > Fungi > Basidiomycota > Pucciniomycetes > Pucciniales > Zaghouaniaceae > Hemileia > Hemileia vastatrix. The sequence continues at coordinate 4,766,773 of JASXTE010000011.1, forward strand.
TATCCAACTTTCACAGACTTATACCCTTACTGATAGGCTTTATAAAAGTGTCTTCCTCAGCATCAGCCAACGCTCAGAAGGACACTGGATGCCATGTAAATCCAGAGACCACTTTTTTTTTAATTTTATTTAAAAAATTAATCTCATATTTAAAAAACCATTTTATTGAATTATCATTCTTCAAGGTAGAGCATTCTGGCCAATGCCTTTGGATGTCAAAAGAATACTACCTCAAAAAATAATAATAAAATTGAAAAAATATTTCAACACACAATTATTGTTAAAAACAAAGCATTAAGCCATTGAAATATATAAAAACCAAGAATAATATTTTATTAACATATAATAGATATATTGAACTGCCAAATATCCTTTATTATTATGATAAAAGTATAGCATTCTGCCAGTTGCATTTAGCGCACTAGATTCAAAAATACCCCAATTATAGATAATAAACTGGTAATGACAAGCTCATTATATTATTATTATGAAAAGAGAAATATTATCCCATACATTTGTGTAAAGTGTGATATCTGAATTTTCTTCACTGAGGCCATTAATGTGAATATGATTTAGGAAAATCAAAAAATTTGAAAAATAATAATGCTCCAAATTTCATCAAATTTCTATTTAAAATAATTCTTCCCAAGAAACAAATTGGTTGATTAATCAATACATACACAAGCACAAATATATGTGGGAAAAAATATTATTGCCCTTGCTTTTCAATGGGTGAAAAACCTATTAATGTACAAATTGAAACTTTCACAGCCTTGTTGATGCTTCATGTCCTAAACTGGCACAAATAATTTTCTGACCATCAGTCAAGTACTTTTTGCAAGCCAATAATCTAAAATTGAAGGGGTTAAACAAGCATCTTATTAAACAGTCCACACAATATTTATGTGGTTTAAAATGATTTTTTATAATGCATATAAGATACACATATATACATATAATACCAAGATGATATACCTTTTAAAATTGTGCTTCAAAGGAAAGGACCATTTCCCAAGTGGAAAATTTAGGTTCTTTGAAATAGGATGGTAAGAATTTTTATAATGAAAATGGTATTTGATTGTTGGCTTATCATTAAAGTGAAGGTGTTTCAGACTTTGTTATAAGTGTCCTTCTGAAGGATGGTCTGACAGGCAAAAGGACACTTTTATATTGCATATCATATAGGTATTATATATAACCATTTTATCATTAAATTTTATAAAATTTTCTTTCTTATTTATGGACAAATGTTCAGGTGAACAAATTAAGTACTGTAAATGACATGAGCTCTTTTTATAGCCTTGGTACATGAAAATTAGTTAAGCATTAAATTTAAGGTGTTAGAGACTTGGTCAAAAATGTCCTTCTGAAGGCCTGTAAAACGCTCAGAAGGAGACTTTTATAATGCATAAAAGACAGATATGTATAAATATAAAACCTAGACAATATGGATTATAAACATGTCCTTCTGAGCGTCTGACCGCCATTCAGAAGGAAAATTTTGACTCAGTCTGTAACACCTTCACTTTTATGGTTAGCCAACAATCAAATACCATAGACATTAGCAAATCACCTTCCATCCTATTGAACAGAAGCTTTAGTGTCCACCTGAGAAAGGGTCCATTTCTGAAAAGAACACTTTGATATTTTGAGCTACCCATGCTCTGCAGACTTATACACTTACTGATATGCTTTATAAGATGTCTTCCTCAGAATCAGCCAATGCTCAGAAGGGTAATTGTTGCCTTGTAAAGCCAGATACCACTATTTTTTTAATTTTATTCAAAAAATTAATCTCATATTTGAAAAATGCATATTTTTGATTTATTATCATTCATGGTAAAAAAATCAGTCCTATTCCTTTGGTACACAAATTAATACTACCTTAAAAAAATAATATAATGGAAAGCATATTTAAACCCACAATTATTATGAAAAAAAAACATCAAGTCATTTAGTATATGAAAAGCAAAGAGTAATATTTTCTGAAAATATAATAAATCTAATGAAATTCCAAATATCCTTTTATTATTACAAACAAAGTAGAGCATTCTGCCAGATGCATTTGGCACAAAAGATTCAACAATACCCCAGTCATAGATAATAAACTGGTAAGAACAACTTCATAATATTATTACAAAGAAAGAAAAAATATTATATGATACATATGTGAAAACTGTGATATCGGAATTTTCTTCACTAAGGCAATTAACATGTATAAAAATTAGGAAAATCTTAGGAGTTTTAAAATAATAATTATTCAAAATTCTTCCAATTTATATTTTAAATATTTTTTTTAAGTAAAACATTGATTAATTACTCAATAAATACTCTAGCACAAATATATGTGGAAAAATAAAATTAATACCCTTGCTTTTCAAAGGTTTTAAAATCTATTAATTTTAAAATAGAATCTTTAACAGCCTTGTTGATGCTTTATCTCACCTACTTGCACAAAAATGTTTCTGATATACATTCAAATACTTTCTGGAAACTTAAAATCAAGAGTTAAAGGTTTAAAAAAGTATCTTGTTAAACAGTCCACACGATATTTGATTGTGTGCACAATAATTTTTTATAATTTATAAAAGATACAAAGGTATATATATAATACCTAGTTTATTTTAAATTCAAATATGTCCTTCTCAGAAACAGACCATTGTTTAGAAGGACACTTCAATTGATTTTTAAGTAGATGGAAAGAGTTTTTCTAATATCCATGGTATTTGATCGTTGGCTAACCATTATAGTGAAGGTGTTACACACTTGGTCAAAAGCTTCCTTCTGAAAAATGGTCTGACACTCAGAAGGACACTTTTATAATGCGTATCATATAGGTATCATATATATCCATTTTATCTTTAAAGTTTAAAAAACTATCTTTCTCAGTGATAGACCATTTTCAAGTTGAAAACTTTCAGTAATGTAAATCACTACGCAATATAGGGGGTGGACTTGCTAGCAAGTCCTCAACATGAACTCAGATGGAACTCAGATGGAACCCAGACTGAACTCATACTTAACCCATACTGAACTCTACTTGAAAAACCACCAAAAACTGTTCTTCTGAGTGGTGTTAATCCCTGATTTTATGGTTCCTTTATCAGTAGCTCAATGTGTGTATAATAAGTGGCGAGTTTGGGTCCAAGGTTGCAGACTCACTAGGAAGTCCTCCCCCCCGATTGTGTGGTAAATGACATAAGCTCTTTTAAGAGCCTTTTTACTGGAAAATTGGTTTAACATTAAATTGAAGGTGTTAGATACTTGGTAATAAGTGTCCTTCTGATGAACAGTCCAACTCTCAGAAGGACACTTTTATTATGCATAAAATATAGATATGTATACATATAACACCTAGATGATATGCATTATAAAAGTGTTTTTCTGAGCGTCGGTTCATCATTCAGAAGGACACTTTGATCAAGTCTGTAACACCTTCACTTTTATGGATAGCCAACAATAAAATACCATGGACATTAGCAAATCACTTTCCATCCTATTTCACAGAACCTATAGTCTCCACCTGAGCAATGGTCCAGTGCTGAGAAGAAAACTTTGATAATTTGAGCCACCCATTTTCTACAGACTTATACACCTACTGATATGCTTTATATAAGTGTCTTCCTCAGCATCAGCCAATGCTCTTAAGGACACTTGGGGACATGTAAAGACAGATGTCACTGTTTTTTTTAATTGTATTTAATAATCCCATATTTGAAAAATGCATTTTATTAAATTATCATTATTCAAGGTAAAACATTCTGGCCAATTCCTTTCAAGTACAAAATAATACTACATCAAAATTCATAATAAATTAAAAAGTATATTGCAACACACAGTTATTATTAAAAACATAGCATTAAGCCATTGAATATATGAAAGCAAGAATAATATTTTCTTAACGTATAATTAATATATTGAACTGCCAAATATCCTTTTATTATTAAGATCAAAGTGTAGCATTCTTCCAGATGTATTTAACACATGAAATTCAACAATACTCCAAAAATAGATAATAAACTGGTAAAGAGAAGTTCATTATATTATTATTATGTAAAAAAAATTAATATTATCCCACAAATATGTGGAAAGTGTGATATCGGAATTTCTATAATGTAGGATATCAACATGAATATGATTTAGGAAAATATAACAATTTGTAAAATATAATTCCTCAACATTCATCACATTTGCTTTTTAAATAATTTTTCACAAGTAGCATATTGATGGATTAATCAATATGTACTCTAGAATAAATATAGGTGGGATAAAAAATTAATACCTTTGCTTTTAAAAGGTTTAAAGACCTATTAACATATAAATAGAAACTATTACAGCCTTGTTTATTCTACATGTCACCCACTGGCACAAACATGTTTATGAAAATCAGTGAAAGAATTTATAGAAGCTGATAATATAGAATTAAAGGTTTAACCAAGTAACTTGATAGCCTCTCCACATAATATTTTATGTGGTTGAAAATAATTTTTTATAATGTATAAAATTTACACAGGTATAAATATAATACCTAGATCATATATTTTTTGAGTGTCCTTCTCAGCAATGGACCGCTGTTCAGGAGGACACTTTGGGAAAAGTATAAGTAGATGGAAAGGGTTTTGCTAATGTCCATGGTATTTTATTTTTGGCTAACCATTAAAGTGAAGGTGTTACAGACTTGGTCAAAAGTTTCCTTCTGAACAACAGTCTGACCCTCAGAAGGACACTTTCATAATGTATATCATAAAAGTATTATATATAATCATTTTATCTCCAAAATTTCTAAATTTTTCTATCTCAGTGATGGAAAATTGTTCAGGTGAGCACTTTATGTACTGTAAATGGTATGAGCTCTTTTAATAGCCTTGGTACTGGAATATTGGTTAAGCATTAAATTGAAGGTGCTACAGACTTGGTCAAAAGTGTCCTTCTGAAGGCTGATCCAACACTCAGAAGGAAACTTTTATAATGCAAAAACAACAGACATGTATACATATAATACCTATATGATATAAATTATAAAAATGTCCCTCTGAGTGTCAGAACCTCCTTCAGAAGGACACTTTTGACCAAGTATGTAACACCTTCACTTTTATGGTTAGCCAACACTCAGATACCATGGAAATTAGCAAAATCCTTTCCATCCTATTTCACACAACCTAAAGTGTTCACCTGAGCAATAATTAATTTTTGAGAATGACACTTTAATAATTACAACTATCCAACTTTCACAGACTTATACCCTTACTGATAGGTTTTACAAAAGTGTCTTCCTCAGCATCAGTTAATGCTCAGAAAGACACCTGGTGCCATGTAAAGCCAGATACCACTGTTTTTTTAATTATATTTAAAAAGATAATCTCATATTTGATAAATGCATTTTATTGAATTATTATTATTCATGGAAAAAAAATTTGTCTGATTCCTTTGAAACACAAAATAATACTACCTCAAAATTCTTAATACACTTGAAAGTATATAGAAACACACAATTATTATTAAAAAAATTGCATTAAGCCATTTAATATATAAAAAGAAAAACTTACCTTTTCTTAACATATAATTAATATATTGAACTTCCAAATATCTTTTTATTATTATTATTAAAGTATAGCATGCTGCCACATGCATTTGGCACACCAGATTTACAAAAATCTTTCAATCATAGATAATAAACTGGTAGAAAAAAGTTCATTATATTATTATAATGACAGATAAATATTATCCCATACATATGTGGAAATTGTGATATCTAAATTTTCTTCACTTAGGTCATTTAATGAAATAATTTAGGAAAATCATAGGAGTTGTAAAATAGTAATGCTTTAACATTCATCACATTTGTATTTTAAATAATTTTTCTAAAGTAGCATATTGACAGATAAATCAATACATACTCTAGCATAAATATGGTGGGATAAAAAATTAATAACATTGCTTTTCAAAGGTTTAAAAACCTATTAATATAAAAATTGACCCTGTTACAGTATTTTTGATACTTTATGTCACCCACTGGTACAAATATGTATTTGACCATCAGTCAAGTACTTTCTGAAAACTTAAAATCAAAAATTAAAGGGTTAAAAAAGTATCTTCTAAACCAGTTTACACAATATTTGATTGTGTGCACAATAATTTTTTATTATTCATAAAAGATAAAAAGGTATATATATAATACCTAGATGATTTACAACTTAAAAGTGTACTTCTCAGCTATGTACCGTTGTTCAGGAAGACACCTTAAGTGATGTATAAGTAGATGACAAGGGTTTTACTCATGCCCTTGTTATTTGATTGTTGGCTAACCATTAAAGTGAAGGTTTTACAGACTTGTTCAAAAGTGTCCTTCTGAACAATGGTCCAATTCTCAGAAGGACACTTTTATAATTCATATCATATAAGTATTATATATAACCATTTTATCTTTAAAGCTTATAAAACTGTCTTTCTCATGATGAAATATTTTTCAGGTGAACACTTTAAGTACTGTAAATGACATGAGCTCTTTTAATAGTTTAAGTACCGAAAATTGGTTAAACATTAAAATGAAGGTGTTACAGACTTGGTCAAAAGTTTCCTTCTGAACAACGGTCTGACGCTCAAAAGGACACTTTTATAATGTGTAAAAGAAAGATATGTACACATATAACACCTAGTTGATATGCATTATAAATATGTCCTTCTGAGCAACAGACCGTTGTTCAGAAGGACACTTTTGACCAAGTCTGTAAAACCTTCACTTCTATGGCTATCCCACAATCAAATACCATTGACATTTGAAAATCCCTTGTTATCCTATTGCACAGAACCTATAGTTTCCACCTGAGTAATGGTCCATTTCTGAGAAGGATACTTTGATAATTAAAGCTACACATGCTCTACAGACTTATACACTCACAAATATGCTTTATAAAATAGTCTTCCTCAGAATTTGCCAATGCTCAGAAGGGTACTTGGTGCCACGTAAAGCCAGATACCACTAGTTTTTAATTGTATTTAAAAAATTAATCTCAGATTTGAAAAATGCATTTTATTGAATTATTATTATTCATGGTAAAAAAAGCTGTCCAATTCCTTTAGAACACAAATTAATACTACATAAAAAAAATAATATAATGGAAAGTGTCAAAGGGTCTTGATGGTCTAGAAAATTTTTAACGGAGGTCCAAGGGTAGAGATAGGTGGATTTTGGGGCTTTAAAAGTCAAAGGTAAGTATGTTTCTTTTATTTTGCTTACTCAAACTTAAAGAGGTAGAATTATTATAATTATTATTATGACTTATAATTTAGAACTACTATATTTCAATTACTGAAATAATAAAAAATATTTATAAATATTTTGATTTAAATAATTTTATAAAATATATATGTAAGTAAGGAATGAATTAAAACAACCAGAAAAGGGAGGCCTTATATAGGCAAGAGAGAGATAAAGCACGGTGGAAAAATATCCTTTATATAGGAGTATGAGAGAAGAAGAAGAATATTACAGAAAAGATTTTTCAAATAATAAGGTTGTTGTCAGCCAGGCTATACCAGGAGCCCAGTAAATGTTATTTTAATTTACTGGAACCAAAAGAGGGTGTAAAAATATTTTCATTTTATGTATAGAAATTAATATTGTATTGCATAATAAAATTATATAAGTATCTTCTTAAATATAAATATAATAATGGTTATATTAATTTTATTGTTATATAATTTATTTATACATTTATATTATGTATGATATATTTTATATTCTATAAATTTTGGTGCATTTTTATGTATTTAATAAATATAAATAATTAATTAATTAATTATAAACATATTTTATATTTATAAGTTTAAAATTAACTTATAATGTAATTAAATTAATTAATTAAATTTATATATTAAATAAGGCCTTACATATCTTACTGAACAATAATATTAGGCGCTTTTTTGACCCTTAAGTGTGTCAAGAAATTATTAAATAGATTAAACTACTTATTTAAAATAATAATATTAAAATCGTCACTTTAAATTAACAATATGATTAAATTAATTACTTGATTCAACTAGATCAACTATTAAGTTACTAAAACAGTTAAAACAAATGATTAATTTTCCTTTCCAATTGAATTAAATTAATTACCTAAATTGTTGCGTCAAAATATTCTATGTGTTTTAATTAAAGCCCTTAACAAAACATTGTAATACCTGTGTTGGATTATTTTAATCACATTTATTATGTTTAAGACTTACTTAGTTACTCATTATTTTAATTAACTGCTTTGGGAAACTATGTTAGGAAAATTAGTCTCTTACTCATGGGTTTAAGTAATTGTTTCATGTTTTTCTCTCAATATCTATGTTTTAGTTATATTCTTTTATATTCTTGTTTTACTTTATTACTATTTTTTAAAAACTCATTTGTGGCGCTTCAGAGGAACCCTTTCATATAAAAAGTCCTTGGATAATCCCCTGTAGCATCATCACTTATTACTCACATTCTAAACATATTTTTAAATATATACAAACATGTTATTTATTATTTTATTAGTATTACAATTCTAATTTAAATATTAAATAATAAATCAAAGTTTACCTTAAGTCTATTACTAATAATAATTTCTTGCTGTGCAGAACATTTTACTTACTTATAATAAATATTTGATAAATAAGTTAAACCATCTTTGTTGTGTCTTCCCTCAGAAAGTGCTGTTGCATTTCTTTATTCCTTTTATTATTTTTCTAAAATTTAAAATTTTACCTATTATTATTTACATTTACAATCCTTTCTTCCTTTTTTCCTTCAACTCCTTTCTTTCTTCTTCTTCTTCTTCTTCTTCTCCTACTTCTAGACATCCCTTCAACAATTGGAGGCCCTTCCAAACAATACAACACCTTTCGACAAACAACATAACACATGGACCACCTAAACAAAAACAACAATTTTTGCTGCAAGCATTTTTCAAACTTGGGTTTGACATTTTTGGTTTATATTAGATTATATTATATATATTTTAAAGTGATTTTTCAATCACTATAGTAAGTAAACCTTTGCACTTCTCAATTATATTATTAAATTTTTATTGCAATTACAGTGATTTTGGCTTAATTGCTGAATAACTGAGTGTAAGTGACCTTTTTTTTATTAATTTTTTCCTAGTTGACCATAATAGAGTTATACTCATAGTCCAAGAGGATTGTTAAAATTTTTAATAAATTATTAACTTGATTTTTAAATTTTTTTTTGATTTATCAGTTGACCATAATTGTCAGCAAGGCCATCTCAGGAGCCCAGTAATTTATATAAGGAATTACTGAAATCATGTAAATAAATAACATTATGTATTATGTAGTTAAAATAAATTATTTTATTAAATAATAAAATTTTAAATATTTTATGAATAAGTAAAATAATTACTATATTTAATTTTATTATTAAAAAAGTTTTTATTACATAAACAAATATTATATACTATAAAAACATGGCACATTTATATGTATTTAATATTTCTAAAAAATTAAATTAATTAATTATTATATTATAAGCTTAATAATATTTAGCTTATAATGTAATTACAAATAAATTAATATAATTTATATATTAGATCCAACTCATCATATAATATTATCCATAAATATTGGGCACTTTTTTGACACTTAACTGTGTCAGTAAAATTACTAAATAATTTAAAACACATATTTAATATACTAATATTAAATTCTCACTTTAATTGAGTTACAATTAAATTAATTATTTGTTTAAGTTAAATTAATTAATTTCTCTTTATAACTGAATTAAATTGATTACATAAATTTTGGTGTGAAAATAATTCTATTTGATTTAATTAAAACCTTTACATCTTATTATAATACTTTTTTAGGATATTTTTTCTCACAGCTCTCATGGTCTCATACTTATTTAGTTACTCATTATATTAATTACTTGTTTTGGAAATTAATGATGGGAATGTTATTTACTTATTTACAAGTTTAATTTGTTTTTCATTTCTTCCCCTCAAATTGTATGTTTCAATTAATTTCTTTGATATTTTGTTGCACATTAATATTACTCTTGTATATACATTTGAAGCGCCTCAGAAGTACCCTTGCCTATAAAAGAGCCTTGGAATTCCTCTTTGGTGATCATCACTTACAATAAAAAGCAATTTAATACTTACAATACTTTATTATTATTTTTATTAGTATTACAAATCTCATCTAAATATCCAATAAATAATCTAAGGTTCCTTTAAGTTTATTAGTAATAAAAATTGTTAGCCACGCAGAGAAGATTTTAATTACTTAAAATAAATATTTACAAATAAACCAGAAACTCACTTTTGTGTCATTCCTTATAATTTGTTGTTGCATCTCTCTTATTTTGATTTAATTATTTTATTATATTTATCAGTTTCATTTTTCTCTCTCTTTAGTTCCTCTCTCTTTATTACTTCTTTCTCCTCTGTTCCATTATACTCTCCTTATTTACCTTCTTCTTGACAACCTGCTGACAATAATAGTACTCAGTGCTTAGTTGAAATATTACCAATATGTTTTTTGGTATTAATTATTTTTTGGTTAATTATTAAACCTTTTTGGTTGTTCCCATAATAATTACTGTTATTTATTAATAAAATAATTTGTAATTACATGTTTTTTATTACATTTTTTTGTTAATTAATTGATTTAAAAATAAAATTTAATTTTTTTTTGAAAAATCATTTGATTACTTTATTATTTTGAATCATTGAAATCATTTTGAATTTTTTTTCACAGCTTTAATGTCTAGCAGTTTGGAAAACAGCATGGATAACTTGCATGTGGATGAAATTGAAGTTGATGTTGATAATGAATCTGTAGGTTCTTCAAAATTAACTTACAAGAATTCTTCAGCTGACAAACAACCCTCATACCCTTCAGGATTTTGAAATGTCTGTAGAAATGGCAAACCCCCCTCACCAAACTACTCTGAAAGAAGTAAAGCCTCAGATCCATCAGGAAAATCCTCTAAAGGGTATAAGAAGATGAAAATTCCCTCTGGCTCAACAAATAAAAAATCTTTCCAGCCATATAAAAGAGCTGAAGTCAGAGAGCATGAAGTACAAGGAAAGAGTATACACACTCTTAAAACAGATGAAGGAGCTATTAAATCACAAGCAGGTTAAACCTCCTCCTTTCCTAGCCTCTCAGTCTCAGTCTCAGCCTCAGCCTCAACCTGAGCCCCATCAGGCACCCAGCTCTTTCACTCAAAATCAAGCACTATGCAAGTTGAACAGTGGAAATGGGATTACCTGATGAACTATTACCAACAGAAGGCTCAGCGGCTAGCAGCTCAACACCCTGGCCTATCCAGGACACCAACCTACCATCCATCTCCCCAGGCCCATCCTTATCAGGGAGGCAGAAGAAAGAAGGCACAGGGGAAATTTCCTCCCTTTCCATGGTAATTAATTTGTTTGATAAAAATGTTGGTATGTATAATAACAAATCTTCCCCCAAAGGTAATATTGTGGATAATGGTGAAAGAACAGTTAAACCCATAAAGAGACAACTTCCTATACTGAGTAGCCCTAATGATGTAATTAGTAAATTATCATTTTATGAACCTTTAAATTTTAATTCTAATTCTTTAATTAATCCTTCTCTTGTAATTAAAAATGATTCTGTTTCCCCTGAAGTCAAAACCTTGTTTGAAAAAACCTCTGGGGATATATTGAAAGATACCCTTGATTTTAATGTTGTAAAAGACAAAAATTTGAGAGATGTATTAGTACATGAAAGTGATAGATTGAATAATTTGCACTTACATTGTAAAGTGAGTTTTTCTGTACAAGATACAGCTTATTTTAAAATCAAAGAAACTTTGAATATTTTTCTTGGCCAACAAAAACAAATAAGAAGTAATCACAGAGCTATATCAGATAAAATTATTCATCTGCATAAAACCTTGAGTGAATTGAGACCACTTATTGAGGAGAATTATTCATTGAAAGGTGAAATTCAGTCTCTAAACAATGATTTGAAAAAGCTGAAAAATGCTTTCCAGGATCTGAGTACCAAACACACAGTTTCTGAGGACAGAAATATTTCATCCCTTGCAAAAATAACTGACCAGCTGTCTGAAATTGCAATGATAAGTAATTATTTGTCTATCCTACAGGAAAATTTTTTAGCCTTAACCATAAATAATTATGGTGTGGATGAAAATGCTGCCCATCAGCTGCATAAACAATAGGGGGTATCAATGTTGACCGATCCGCAATTAAATTAATTGCGTAAAATAATCTGCATACCCCAATTATCTTCTGCAATTATTTTTGCTAATAATTGGGTTATTAGACACTTTACGTGTCAATGTTCACCTCTTATCCGACATTTTTTTACTCAATTTTCCATAACCACATCTTGGACAACTTTCTGGATATCCCAGCCTTCTACCTTGCTGCGCACTTCCATTCTCATCCCATCCTGTTCATTCTATCCGCTCAGAATTTCTCCCCATTTCATCTATTTGATTCTTCTCCTTTTCATCTTGCTATCTCATCTGCATGTTTCTGCTCCTTTTCATCTTCATTTATAATAACATGCCTCTTCATCCTAGATCTTCTCAAAGGCAGCCATCACCCAGTTGTTCTTCAATTCCCACTACTTCCTCTTTCCCCCTCTCAGCTGAGAAATCAAAGACCGTTCAATTAAAAAAAGATGAACATCTCATTCTTATCAACTGGCTGAAAACCAAATCTAACTATGATTCTTGTTTTGGTACTGAGTATGCCACTAAAGTAGGACGGCCCCCCGCATCAAAAGTTAATGGCTATCTTCTAATGGCAAATGAATTACGCAATAAGACCAAGTGAAGGATTGATCTTTTGCCTAAACACATGTCTGAACGCTTCAAGCATTACCGAGCAAAATACAAGAAGGTAAAGGCTCTTTCATCTTCCACTGGTTTTGGGATTACCGACAATGATATAACTAAGGGCATAAAAACCATAGACAATAAACTTGATTCTTTATGTCCTTACTTTAAAGAGATGGATGCAATTTTTGGAGAGCGAGCTGATGTTAATCCTGTAAACATGTTGGATGGAGAAGATCCTATCTCCAAACATGATGTCGAAGCAAATCTTTTCCCATCCTCTTCCTCCACTCAAGCCTCCCCTCATTTGAATGAGACATATCTAAATAGCTTTTCTGTAGATCCTATAGGTGATTTAACCCAACCAAATCTAACTCAGGTCTGTTTCTTTTTTCTTTTATCTTATCAATTCTATTTTTTATTTACTTATCTTTTTCTTATTTCTTAAAAGGCTGATGAACAAACCCAGGATCCTCAATCAACTGAGTCTGAAGCTAGTGACAATGATGAGGAGGAAAATGCTACGTTGAACAAAAAGAGAAGGGCTTCAACTAGTCCAAATTTTCTCTCCTAAAGAAGACAAAAAAGTGATACTTCATCACAAACACCTTTTTCTTCGATGGAACAGTTTTTAGAGAAATGTGATGCTGGTAAGTGATATCATACCTCTTATTACTTTACTCTGCTTTTCTTCTACTTTATGTTAATTTTTATTCTCACTCTAGAACAAGTGGAAATTGCTAAAGAGACTCTGAGCTTTGAAAAAAAGGAATACGAGCTCTCTTTAAGGAGGGATGACAGAGTACAAGATTTGGAAGAGAGGAAGTATGAGCTCTCCTTAATGAAGGATGATCGGATCCAAGATTTGGAGGAGAAGAAGTTTGAGCTCTCTTTACAGAAGGATGGTAGGGCCCAAGATTTGGAGGAGAAGAAGTTTGAGTTAACTCTTAGTATTTAAAAATCCAAAAATAACGAAAAAACACTCGAGCATCAAAACTTAATGGAACAGATGAAGTATAAGCATGATCTCCAAGAAAGTTCTAAAAAGAAAGATTTCTTGATCAAATGCATTAAAGAAAACAAATCTGTTGAAGAAATAGAACGTTTAATGAAATTTTTTGTTGACTAGTTTCTTTTATTTCTTTCACACTTCATGTGTTCATTTTTATTTGTACATAAATTTTACAATTATTTTCTGTATTTCTTGAAATATCGTATTTTAATGTTAAATATTCTTTTTTTAAATAAAACTTTCAAGTCTCCTTTGAAAATTTGACAATCCCCCACCCCTGGATTTTTTTGAAGTAAGGGGTGGGTATCACAAAAATTCTTTCATGTCATGAATCTTGAAAGTTTTATATGAGAATTTGGCTTTACTACCCCCTGCATTTTACCGGTATCCCAAAAACTCTTACATGTCAAGAATTTCACAAGTCTTATCAGAAATTTTGGCACAACCCCCCATGGATTTTATTGAAGTAAGGGACGGGTATCACAAAAATATTTACAAGTCAAAAAAATTCTATATCTGTTTAAAAAAATTGGCAATACTCTCCCCTGCATTTTATTGAAGCAAGGGGTGGGTATCACCAAAATTTTTCTAAGTCATCAATTTCACATGTCAGATTTGAAAATTTGGCAATACCCCCCCCCTGCATTTTATTGAAGTAAGGGGTGGAAGTCATCTAAATTTAATATAATTACATAAATTATTAAATAAATATCTAATATATATCAATTTCCCTAGTTTAAAGTAATGACAATCCCTCAAGCCAAAATGCAGACCAAGTCAAGAGACAAAAGTTTGGGACTTTCCACAGGTATAGGCAAGAGGAACCCCATGAAACAAATAAATGTTATCATGATTACCTGTTATACAACACAAGGTCGATGGCTCATCACATTACTTGAGAAAATTGATATATAAAAAATATCTATTAAAAATTTATGAAAAAATATAAAATTTTCAATGACAACTCTAATCCCCATACTTTTTGGATCTAGATTAAGTTTTTTTAAATCGAATAACTTTACCTTCTTTCTTTACCTTATTGATTCTTTGTATCAACTTATTACTGATTTGAAATGAGCAACCGAAATGAGTGAAATCTTGACAGGATTCCAAACCAGGAGGAGCTTTAGTCGTTTGATGATTATCCTTAGAAGAATTCCAAATAGTTTCAATGATACCATTTCCCAAACCAAAATCAATGATGCACCGGTGGTCTGGAAAATATAAACCATGTCCTTTGATTTTAGCTGGAGATGGTATTGGGTGGCCAGTTATCGGATTGATATATGAGAATATTCCAAAAGTAAGAAAATTGGCATCATTCCTATCAATATGAATCCTATTGTGGAATCCAGAATGAGTGATAATAACATTAGAAAATAAAAGATATTCATGGCTGATATCTTCCCATTCGGAGTCACACCAATTCGGTATTCCAACTTTGGTTGCAAGTTCATGATTTTCTTCAAATGCTTTATTACAGAGCTTGTTGAGTCGAAAAGCAAGAAAAGAGTCAAAGGAAGGTAGAATGTCCCATAAGCGAAAATCTTCATCTTTTTGAGCTTTAGTGATATTCTTGACCAACAAATATATGCCTATATAATTGAAATGCCTAGATAATAATCATATAAGAGTTTCAGAATCCTTATCCTCTAAATATGCAATATAAAAATGTGAAATAAGACAAGTGAAATTCGGAAAAAAGGCTCAACTTCAAAGGTCAAAATCTCAGCAACCACTGAACCTAATTCAAACCTGTTTGTGGGAAATGAAAGATATGCTTTAGTAGAATCTTCAGTTAAAGGACATGTGATTTAAATAAACCTAACCCTAATTTGTTACATAAAAAAATGAAATAAAAATTTAAATTGGGGAAAAAAAGGCTCAACTTTAACGGTCAATATCTCAGCAACCACTGAATCAAATTCAAATCTGTTTGCAGGAAATGAAAGGTAGCCTTCAGGAGAATCTTCAGTAAAAAGAACATTAGATTTGAATAAACCTAACCCTAGTTCCGAGTCTGATTTTCAAAATTTTACAAAAACTTGAAAAGTGGTAATGAAGATGAGATCAAAAGGAGTTTTATAAGTTCACTGTTATCCAGATAAGAGTCATACATATATTTAAGTATGAAGTTTTCATAAAAGGAATGAGATATCATATAGGCATGAAAAAAAGGAGATGAAACTTACCTTGATTGAAAAGTAGGAAAAATAGAGTGAGAAAGATTGATGTTGGAATTGTGGGGAAATTGAATATGGAGTAAGTGAAATGCATAAAGAATGTGCAATGTATGTGTTTCAATGAAATGGAGCCAAAAAAAAGTGAAATAAGGGAAAGGGGGATAATGACAATGCCAAGGAGGGATGAAGAGTAGGGTGATGGAGCTAAAAAATAAAGTAAAGAGGGAGAGAAAAAAAAGGTTAATTATACCATTGAAATCCAAAATAACCACTTACAAAAAAAATTTAGATAAAAAATATAAAATAAACAGAAAAAAACAAAAAAAATTATAATTAGTAATCAAAAAATCAAAAAAAAAGAATAAAATGACTTACCTGGAGAGATGAGATGACAAAATGAATGAAACCAAATTGTTTGAGAGATGTTGGAGGAGAATAGGAAAAGGATATGAGGGATGAATGAAAAAAAAATCACTGAAAAAATATGCAATTTCAGAAAATATGTGATTTCATGTTGAGCTGGTGAAAGAAAACCAATGAGCCATCCAAAAAAAAGATATTCACTGTAAATTCAAAAAAAAAATGAATATGCAACAAACCAAAATACAAAACCAAGTGATTAAAGTACACAAAGAGGACATTTGGAAAGTATGAAAACATAAAAATAAAAAATTAAAAGGGTGAAGAGAAATGTTGGAGAGTAATTGGCATTATAATGGGGCGTATGCCGGTTGATTGAATGATTTGTGAATCAAGGGAGGGGAGTGCCAGTGGTGGTTCAGGATCATCTTCTTCATAAAGATCATTCCACTCTTCCTTTAAATCAGCTAGAATATTGTGGAGTATTACGCAAGTCAAGATCCAATGATTTGCAGTTTTGATCTTCAATTTTTTTTGAAATTGGATTCTGAGCTCCCAAAGACTAGAAAATTTTCCCTTTAAAATACCTATAGCATGTTCAATTCTTACTCTTGATTGTGGAAGGTGATAATTAAATTTAGTTTTGGGGTCATTTTCTGAATTTGCACCACGGAAAGCAGGTATAATGTACTTTCCACTTGCATATGCTGAGTCTCCAAGGAGGTACTGAGATTCATCAAAGTATGAGTCAGGGGATTGAGAAATCCTCATTCTTTGGAAGACGGTGTGGTAGCCTAAAGTTTAGTACGGCACCTAAATATGTAAATGGAGTTATTACGGCGTGCAAGATTGGCGTTATTATTTTTTTTAAAAAGGGTTTTATTTAATTATTTGAGTTTTAAATATGAAGAAATTGGTCACGAGCGAATGCCTACACGAAAACAATTTATTTTACGGAGAAAACTTATTTTTACGGTCTGAAAATTTATAAGTATCAAGTCAAGTTACTCAAGAACCTTGGGAAATTTTCCCAGAATTTTTACTATTTTTTTTCTATATTTTTAAATGAATTTTAAAGTTTTATAGAAATATTTACGTTTTCAAAAATTACTTAACGTTGATGAATTTTCACGGGGTAATTAGAGCTGCGCAGACTACGAAAATTAGTTTGGTATGTAAAGGGGAAGTAGCTCTATTATGTGTAATTTTTCTAGATTTTTTATTATGGTTTTAAGGTTCTAAATTGAGTCCGGAAGTCCGGACGGACTCCGTTTTGACTCCGTACGGACTCCGTACGGACTCTGGAAGAGCTCTGGAGGGGAAAACTTAGGCACGTGACTAGGAATACTTAAGCGCTTCTCAAACTCGAAATTGAGAAGGGGGAACACTTCATACAGCTTAATCATTGACCACCACGGTCTCATTTTTTATTACTCAACAAATTAAATAAATTTGTAATACCCTTATAACTTTATATTTTATATATAACATTTTTAGAAATACTACTCAACAATTTAAATCACACTTTATACAGGGTATCTTTAGAAAGGTCTTCATCACTGGGACTTGATTATTGCTGCCTCATAAAAACTTAAATTATTATAAAAACATAAAAGTCAATCTTTTCAGATCTTTCACTGGTACACCTTAATTGTTGTTATCAGTATTTCTTTATCAACAGCCACTTTCTTTAAATCTCAATAAGCGTTAAATATTTTGGAGTTTCATTATTTTATCAATCAGATCTAAGTAGATTGGTTAGCTTAGTGATTTAGAACACCCATTTTGTTATTTTTATTGGAAGGACGGGGTTTTCAGCTAAATCCACATATCTCCTCCGGATTCTGCTTACAGCAAGGCGACTGTAAGAGTTTACCTTACCATAGTTGGCGCCCAACATGGGGTTCGATTTCTCTAGCTTTCTTTAAAAGACTTACTTGGATCAAGAACGTTATTAGCCTGCAAGAGGCTTATTTTCTGGAACTCTAATTGGATTTTTGTTATTGGCCTGCAAGAGGCTTGTTATTTTATCGATTGTTAACGCTTTTCATTACTTATTGGGATGTCTTCTTCTGCTGTTGCTTCTGGATCTTCTAACCCTCTTACTCCCTCAGTTAGAATTGTTTCTTGGGATGGCCCAAAGTTTGATGGGGAGGAGGTTAAATGGTTCATTAGCAGGTATGAAGCTGCTGCTGCTGTTGATGGTGCTTCCCATGTGGATATGGTGAAGCAAGTTAGATTTTTTATTGCCGATAGGGAGGTGGAAAAAGAGGTTATTGCTATGCAGGCATTCAAGGACAAGGATTGGGTTAAGCTTTCTAAAGCTATGGTTGATAGATGGGGTGTTAGGTTTACTATGATGGACCTCAATAAAATTGTTGGAGACTGGCAAGCAAAAGGTGGAGTTTCTTCTATGGCTGACTTCAAAAAGCTCTGTGTTCAGTTTGATGAAGTGGTGGAATATCTCATACTGGTGGACGAGTTAGTGCATGAGAACCAAGCAAAAGATTTGTTTTGGTCAGCATGCAGCAGGGATATTCGTATGGACGTCTTGAAGGATCTTTCAAGAAAAGATTTGATGAAGGAACTGCCTAATGGTGAGCAGAAACTGCCGGCTCTGGAGGTTATCAAAGAGAACATTCAGGCCCATCTAAAGTTATTGGCGTTGGACAAATATCAAGAGTCATGCACTCAATATGTTAGCAAGGTTAGCGAGGTTTTGGCCGAAAACAACAATATTATGGTCAAAGCCCAGGAGGCCAAGAAGGCTCAAATGGGATTACCTGCTGCTAAAGTTGAGGGTAATGTAGATAATAAGATGGTCGATCACCTGGCCGATTTAACTAAACAATTAAAAATATTTGTTCAAGAAACCCAGAAGGCCAATAAGGCCCCAATCGCTTCTTCGTCGACGTCGACTTCTTATCAGTCTAGAGGTTATGAACGTCGAAATTATAATGGCAATAACAACGGTAACCGCTTCCCAGGCAATGGGAGAAATGGTGGGAATGGTGGTAATGGATATAGAGGTGGCTACGATGAGCCAAAGGTGTGCTCCTATTGTAATAGGAGGGGTCATAGAGCAACAGTTTGTTTTGCTCTTGATAAGGATATGGATGCTGGGCGAGTTTTATTCGATGGTAAAGTTTATAAATTTCCCGATGGTTCGTTCATCAAGCCCAGTGATGGACAGTCTCCTTCTGATTTGGTCAGAAGAAGTTTAACGGCTGAAAGGAGAGCCATATTTGAAGAGGTGACGGATGAAGATGTTAATGCCAAGGGTGGCAAAAATGGTAACGGTAATGGTGGAAAAGCTGACAAAGGTAAAGAGAAAGAGGTCAGTAAAGCCACATTTTCTACTTCTTTTGGTGGTTTAGAGCTGGCGACGGTTGCCCAGGTGGAGGGTAGCTGTATGGCTGGCGAATACGATGTTAATGCTGCTAGAAGAGCAGCCGCTACTAAGGCGAAAAGTAGCATTCAGAGCCAATTGAGGGCTAATCCTGGCAAGGCCAATAACAAAGTGAACCCTTACTCTAAGGACAAGAATTCTAGTGCTCAAACTGCCGTCAACAAATTGAACCCTTACTCTAAGGACGAATTATATAAAATGCAGAAGGGGATTGCTGATATGGGGCCCCCTAGTTATGGCAAGTTTGATTTAAATGGTGAGCCTATGCCAGAGGATGATTCGGATTCTGAGGAGGACGTACCGTTGGCGTCTCTACCCAGACCAAGTTTTAGCGGTCCCATCCCAATGGAGGGTGTAAGAAGGACTAGCGATGGATCAGGATTAGTGCAAGAAGCTGGTGACGGAGTTAGGGTTATAGAAAGTGAAGATGTTATAATGGGGGGTGAAGATGGCTCGGTTGGACCTTAAGAGGTACCCAGGGCCAAGGTTGTTAAATCAAAGGTCCAGTATGAGCGGCCAGTAGTTTCTGGTCAAGCTAATGCGATGGACGCAGTTTTGAATAGGGTGAATCAACTTCAGATTCCCTTATCTTTGGGGGAGTTATTTACGATTAGTCCGGCGCTTGCTGAAAAGCAAAAGAAGCATTTGACGAGGCGTCGGGTTTCCACTGGAGAGGTGGAATATATTTGTGAAAATGCTGAAAAGTTTGGGGAAGATGTGGATACGCATTTTTCCGCTCCCCTGGGTTACCTGGTGGTAACTCTTAACGGTAAAGAAGTAAAGGCCTTGGTCGATTCAGGGTCTCAAATTAATTTAATTTCATTGGAGCAAGCGACGAGTATAGGCTTGCCAATTAAAAGTGGAACTGGGGGAAACCTCAGAGGTATTGGAGGGCATGCAACAGAGCTGATGGGTACTGCTGAGCATGTCAGGTTAGGCATTGGTGGATCTGTTGGTAAGGTTCACTTTTATGTGGCCAGAGGAGCAGTCAAAACTGTTCTTGGTGGTCCTTTTTTGATGGATTTTGAGGCCAGGATAGGGTATCAAGCTGGCATGGGGATTAGTTTGGAGATCACTGGTGAAGATATGCGGAGGTTACATATGCAGTTAGCACCTCCTGGAGATGAAGGTTGGGAAACACGGCCAGGGATTACTACACTGTGCCAGTGTTGTGTTTGCACCAAGAAGCGGCATATAAAACGGACGGCTTCTGGTGAATTATGTTTGATGGAAAGGGATGGAGGCCCTCATTTTTTGGGGTAGCAGGGGCTGATCACTCTAATGTTGTAATCTCTCCTCAGGATGAGATCCCGGATTGCAATAGGTCAGCTCACTTGGAGATAATTCAAGTGGATTCTCAATTATTTTCTGTTAATATTACTTTGGAGTGCAAATACGTTTTGGACTTTTCTATATGTTTATTGGATTTACCCGGTTTTTCTATTAATTTTAAAAACGGTGAAAAAGGCAAAATGGGCCAAATTAGGTTGGATAAAAATTGGAAGGGTATGTTTTATGACCTCCAGCAAGAGGGTAGACTGCAAATATCACATCAAAATCCGATTAAAAATCTTGGTATAATTAAAACACAAAAAAATAATTTTTGTGAAAATGTTATTTTGGACCTCCAGCAAGAGGGTAAACTGCAAAAATTACATCAAAACTCGATTTAAAATCTCAGTATAAGTAAAACACAAAAAAATAATTTTTGTGAAAATGTTATTTTGGACCTCCAGCAAGAGGTTAAACTGCAATTATCTCCTTCTATTATGGACCTCCAGCAAGAGGGTAAACTGCAAAAATCTTATCAAAATACGATTAAAAATCTCTGTATAATTAAAACACAAAAAAATAATTTTTGTGAAAATTCAATTCCGGTCCTCCAGAAAGAGGTTAAACTGCCAACTTTCTTTACGGGTGATTTACTGTTGGATAAGGGAAGCAAAGGTGTTGGAAAATCTGTTTATAAATTAGACGAGGGAAAGGAGAAAAGGGTAAAATTTAAAAATGAAATAAAATATTTTTCTAATTTTTCTTATTCTGATTCTGGCGATGAAGAAGATTCATTTGATGAAAGTTTTAATGGCGATGTTTTACCTCAAGTTTATTTAGATGTGGACGCAGCTAAATATAAGAAGGTAGCAAATAAAGTTTGACCTATTAATGAACCGCTACCTGCTGAATTAAATCCACCTTTGAGAAGACCAAGGCTATCAAGAGATCCTTATGAAAGCCCCTTGGTAAAGAATCCGCCTGAATTTTCTGAGACGTCAAGAATCACTTTTGAGAGACTGGGTGTTGTTAATTTTGGACCTGATGGTTTGTTGTCTGGAGAAGAGAAGAAGTTGTTGTTGGATGTGATGGTCAAGAGAGAGAAGGCCATTGCTTTTGTAGAAGAGGAGAGGGGTGTGTTGAAGCATTCCTATGGGGAGCCTTACAAGATTCCTGTGGTATGTCATGAACCGTGGCAGCAGAAACCAATTCCTATTCCAGCTGCATTAAAAGAAGCTTATATCGAAGTTGTCAGAGAACGTATACGCACTGGACTTTATGAGCAATCAACGTCAAGTTATTCTAGTCCTGTATTTTGTATCAAGAAACGGAATGGCAAGCTTAGAGTTGTTCATGATCTTAGGGAATTAAATAGGGTTACAATAAAGGATGCTGGGATACCACCTAGTGCTGAGGAGTTTGTTGAAGCGTTTGCAGGGAGAGTGTGCTATGGTTTGGGAGATATTATGGGTGGATATGATGAGAGAGAGTTACATCCGGACTCAAGGCCTCTCACTACATTTGATACGCCACTTGGACGTTTACAGTTAACAAGATTACCTCAAGGAGCAACAAATTCGGTTGCAGTTTATCAAGCTCAGATGGCTTGGATCCTTCAAGATGAAATTCCACAATATGCTGGAATCTTTATAGATGATGGAGGAATTAAGGGACCAACAACCGACTATGATAACCAGGTGTTGGAAGAGAATCCCGGGATACGCAAATTCATTTGGGAGTTTGCAATTACTTTAGAAAGAATCTTGTTTCGAATTGAAGAGGCTGGTTTAACTATTTCAGGTTCAAAATTTTCATGTTGTGTGCCAGCCTTAGAAATATTAGGCCATGTGGTATGTAGAGAGTGTAGGATTATGTCCAAGAAGAAAGTTAACAAAATTCAGTCCTGGCCAAGACCCAAGAATACGACCGAAGTTAGAGGGTTTTTAGGCGTTTGCGTATATGTTAGAATGTTTATCAAGGACTTTTCTTCATTGGCAGCACCATTGAGATGGTTAACGAGAAAGGATGCAGACTGGGAGTGGGATGAAGAGTGTGAGAAGGCGTTTGTGAAGTTGAAGGAGGTTGTGGGGAAGGATTTAGTCCTGCACAAGTTGGATTATGGAAAAGATTCTGGCAGAATTTATTTAGCAGTTGATTCAAGTCAGGTTGCAGCTGGGGCGGTTTTGTCTCAGATGGATAAAGCTGGTTACATCAGGCCAGTTAGGTATGAATCTGTAGTATTTACTGAGGTCGAATCAAGATATTCTCAACCAAAATTGGAATTATGTGGTGTGGCGAGAATACTGAAGAAACTTCAGCATATTTTGTGGGGGCAACATTTTGAGTTGCAAGTGGATGCGAAATCGTTAATCCAGATGATTAATTCCCCAAGTTTACCGAACGCACCCATGACGAGATGGGTAGCTTTTATTCAACATTTTTCATTTGATTTAGTTCATAAGCCTGGCAAGACTTTTACTATGCCAGATGGTTTATCAAGGAGACCACCCACTGAAGAAGATTCAGACTCAGAAGAGTTCGATGAAGATATACCTATTATCAAAGCCAGCACTAAAGGAGCTGAAGACTTTCCATACCTCCCCCATGAGGTTAAACTGGCAGGACTAATGTGTTTAGATTATGGTGTTGATGACCTCCACCAAGAGGATAAACTGGAAAATAGTTTTTATGTTAATAAAGGTGTTGGAAAAGGTGTAGATAAATTCGGCAGAGAGGAGGTAGAAGAAGATGTGGTGTATGTAGAGGAAGATGGATTGGTAGTGTGGGATAGTAGTAAATTAAGGAATGGTGTATATGTTGGAGAATTAGAGAACTTAAATAAAAGGGTGGATAAAGAGAAAGAGGTATTTTCAAATGCGGTTTTCGAAGGATCCAAAGGTTCAGAAGAAAAACGTCAACATAG
Source organism: Hemileia vastatrix (assembly GCA_030280995.1). Lineage (NCBI taxonomy): Eukaryota > Fungi > Basidiomycota > Pucciniomycetes > Pucciniales > Zaghouaniaceae > Hemileia > Hemileia vastatrix. The sequence goes on from JASXTE010000011.1 coordinate 4,790,764, forward strand.
CTCGATTAAAGATTTATTTAGGGGTCAACGATTATTGGCTCATTCATGTGCAGGTGATATTGGTGATAGAGAAGTCCCTATTGATGTTATATTAATCGATTTTCAAGATGAAGTCTGGGGTCAGACTGGTTTTTATTTTTTGTTAGTCAAATATTTGTTGACTTTAGAGAGGCCAGAAGATTGTGAAGACGATGAATGGGTGGCTATCAAGAGGAAGTCATCTACGTTTTACCTATCTGGTCGATGTTTAATGAGGAGGAGGTATCCAAATCCTCAAGTAGTTATAACTCAACAGAAGGGGCAAGAATTAGTTTTGAAATCACTGCATGAAGATCTCGGGCATAGAGGCGTTGGAGAAACGCTTAGAAGAATTTCTGATCGATTTTGGTGGCCTGGCATGAAGATGGCTGTTAAACAGTGGGTTCAGTCATGCGAAGAATGTCAAAGACGAAGTTATTTAAGGCCAAAAGAACCTGGACGCGCGACCGGTGAATATACGCTCTTTGGAAGAGTTAGTTTAGATGCCGTTCATATAAAAGAGGGATGGTATAAATATTTAATTGTGGCCAGAGATGATTTATCTGGTTGGGTAGAGGCAGCGCCTCTTATTAATTTAACTGCCAAAAATGTGGCAGAATTTTTTTTGAATAATTGGGTATATAGGTATGGGGTGATGAAGTTGGTAACGGTAGATGGAGGTCCTGAATTTGGGACAGAGTTTAAAGAGGCTGTATTGAAAGTTGGATCAAAGGTTAGGGTAGCAACCCCATATTATCCTGAAGCTGAAGGCATGGTTGAAAGAGGGCATCAAGTTATCAAGGATGCTTTAGTTAAAATGTGTGGGACAAGTGCCGAAAAGTGGAGGCACTATTTACCTTTAGTTTTATTTGCTGATCGAATCACTGCCAAAAGGACGACCGGATTTTCACCTTATGAACTTGTTTTTGGACAGAAAGCAGTTTTACCGGTTGATTTAGAAGCTGAATCATATCTTGGAGTTGACTGGGACACGGTCAAAACTACTGAAGAATTATTGTGTGCAAGAATGATGCAGCTAGAAAAGAAAGAAGAATATTTAGAAAAGGCATATTCGCGGATGATGAAGATCCGAAATCAATCAGTCAGATATTGGGATGAGCGGTTGGCACATCGATTAAGGAAACCTTTGAACCCAGGTGATATGGTCTTGGTGTATAATAGAAGTCTAGAGAGTCAATGGGGAAAGATGTTTGCAGATAGGTGGAATGGACCGTATAAAATCAAGGAGCAAGTTTCCGGCAGTTCATATGTGCTAGAAGAGTTGGATGGAGTAGTATTAAAGAAGAGGGTAGCGGCCGATCAAGTGAAACGGTTCTATCCTAGAGGCACCAGGAGTGCCGAAGTCTAACTCCGAAATGAGGATAAACTACAATTTTAATGACTTTTATTAAATTTATTCCTCCGCAATGAGGATAAACTATGATATCAATGAAACTTTATGGATTCCTCCGCAATGAGGATAAACTATGAAATTTCTTAAATTTTATCAACTCCGCAATGAGGATAAACTATGACATTTATGAAAATTATATGGATTCCTCCGCAATGAGGATAAACTATGGTATTGATGAAATTTTATGGATACCTCCGCAACGAGGATAAACTATGATATCTACGAAATTTTATGGATACCTCCGCAAAGAGGATAAACTATCTTCTTTTTTTTATCAAAATACTTTACTATCGTTACACTGTATATGGTCGACGAAACTATGATGAAACTTAACGAAATTCAAGAAGATCTTCTTTGAAATTTTCAAAAACTTAAAATACTTAAAATATGGGTGAAGATAGTGTTGGAAAATTTTAAAATTTATTGGAAGAAGTGTTCACAGGGGAACCTTCTTAATTAAATATTGGCAAGTGTGGGGGTAATTGATGGGCTGGCTGCTCTATACACAATTACCCCATAATGTTCGTTTCCAAAATTTTCCCTGTTTCTAGTTGAATCCTGGCTTTGTCTTTTAATTTTAGGAAGTCCACTAAGACTATAAACTGGAACGAATCAAGAGACACCGCTCTCAACGCCGGATTCAAGATTTTTTTATTTTGTTTTTGATTTTTTATGTTAGATTGTGATTTCTTTTCTTTAATATATATTATGAATTAATGTAAAGGTGATGCTCACTGGTGGTCTCTAATCATTTTTATAAATTGGAGGGAGCCCACCCAGTGATCATCATTATAAAAATTATCTTCTAAAAACTTTCATTTATTTTCTTTTCTTTTCAATTTCTCAAAATTGTGTAACCACATCAAGTTGCACTTAGATGTGGGTATGATGTCGAGGGTACGGCTCATCAAATGGCCGGGGGGCATCTTTTAAAAATTTTATTTTGATAATTCATTTTTTTTATTACCTTTTTTATCTTTCTTTAAAATTAAATTTTAACTTTTATTTCAAAACTATCTTTTCTAAAATCTTTTATTTTAAATTAAAAAAAAAAAAAAAAAACAAAAAAAAAAAAAAAAAACAAAAAAAAAAAAAAAAACAAACAAATTTAAATTTAAAAAAAAAAAAATAATATAAATAAAAATTAAATTAAATTAAAATAAAAATAAAAATAATAATAAAAAATAAAAATAAAAATAAAATAAATAATAAATAATAAAATAATGAAATAAAAAAAAAAAAAAAATTAAAATTAAAATTAATTAATTAAATCAAAATTATTATTATATTTCTTAGTTTTATTTTTTTTAGTTTTCATTCTTTTTAGTTTTATTCATTTAGTTTAGACAGGAAACAGGGTCTAGGAGAACTCAATACCAATGGGATTTTACTTCAAGATATCTGTTAGTCCTCCAAGACTTTAAACTGGCTACTGTTCAAGACTTTCCTTAAGGATTTTTTTTTATACATATTTTGGATCTGTTAGTCCTCCAAGACTTTAAACTGGCTACTGTTCAAGACGTTCTTTAAGGCTTTTTTTATATGTATTTTGGATCTGTTAGTCCTCCAAGACTTTAAACTGGCTACTGTTCAACACTTTCCTTAAGGGTTTTATACGAATTTCTGAGCTGTTAGTCCTCCAAGACTTTAAACTGGCTAATTTTCAAGACTTTCATTAAAGATTTTATATTGGAGCTGTTAGTCCTTCAAGACTTTAAACTGAATTTCAAGGACAATTAAGATTTTATGGATATTTTTGGAGATGGATTTTTTTATATAAATCAAATGATAGGTCCACCAAGACCTTAAACTAGAGTGTTATCAAATGTTAGGTCCACCAAGACCTTAAACTGGACTGTTATCAAGCTGTTGGGTCCACCATGACCTTAAACTGGATTTCTTATCGATTAAATGTTTGGTCCACCATGACTTTAAACTGGTAGTTCATTCATTGTTTAGTCCACTATGACTTTAAACTGGAAAATTAATATCTGCAGGATAATTCAACATTCATTGGACCACTATGGCCTTATACTGGATTACTTGTTGATCAAATGTTTGGTCCACTATGACATTAAACTGGATTATCAAATTTATTCAATCTTTGGTCAAGCCTAGGCCTTACTTAGGAATATATCAAGATATTTATGCACTTAAACGATCTTTGGTCCACCAAGACCATAAACTGGCAATCGATTATATGTTTGGTCTACCAAGACTTTAAATTGGAATGTCAATCTTGTTTGGATAACTCAATTCAATCTTTTAATTTATCACTGTCCCCTAAGACTCTAAACTGGTTATTCAATTATTTCTGGAATTGGGTCCTGATAGCTTTAGGAGGTTAAAACTTTAGGTGGTGATGATGCTAAAGAAAGCATAATGGTTAATTAGGTAGAATTTGTGGCGCTTTAACATGGTCTAAAGTTAAAATTATTATTGGAAGCCTGGCAAAAGTATTTTATGGGTTTGCTGTATAGCAAAGTTTGGAAATTGTGATGAAGGAATCAGAAGTTAGGATGGTAGTTGGATTTTAGGGAATGATTTTTTTTAGTGCCTCATAGTTAGGCCATTTTTTTTGGTGTGAAGCTTGGAGGACCTTATGGCAAGATTGGAATCATAGAATTCGGCTCAGTGGGGGGCCCTATGAGGTTGGAATCAGGAGTATTCGGCTCATAGGAAGATCGACTCTCTCAATGCTGTGACAAGAAGGAAGACTGGTATATGGGAGTCTGAAGGGATTCAAACCTTGCTCTCAGTAGTGGAATCATCACAAGATTTATATTATTTTATTTTATGTTGTATCAGGCCAGAGAAGAAAGAAAACATCATTTATGTTGAAAGTTTAAGAAGACCAAGCAAAAACAAAATTTTATCAAGTTATACTGTTAGAAAAGATAATTTCTTTGAAATTGTTCAACATCATTATCAAAGCTTTGCACTAAAATCCTTCTTTTCATGAGGTCTTCATGGTTATTAGCTGGAGTTTCTTGAAAATAGGCCAGCATTTTTCGTTTCAACTCATTAGTAAAGTCAAGAAAAAGATAGCGATGAAAATTTGGGTAATGATTGATATAGTCCGTCTTCACTCTACCAACATCATCAGTGTTGGTTATTTCGACAGCTAGAAGTTCAAATATGTTATTAAGTCATAGGTTTAGTCAATTTTGATTAAAAGTTTTTTTTAGTAAGATAAATAGGGTCTTACATTTAGAGCCAGGAAACATAGTCTCAGCAAAGTTAGTTGGGGGTACTGGCGTTATAGGATTAGGATCTTGTGAAGGCAAAATTAGGCCGGGATCCGTTGATGAAGATTGAACTTTTGAAGCTGTTTTTGATCTTATTCGTTTTAAGAAGACAGGAATTTTGGATCGCTTTTTAGAAGTTGAGGGATCAGGGAGAGCTGCTGGTCCTAAATATACGTTTGTTTTAGAAGGAACTATTGGCCGGTTGCATTTGACTTTTTTCACACGGCATAAGTCGCAAGCTGTTCTGCCAGGAAGATTAGGGTTGGACATTAAACAAGGTACCTGGTATCAGGCGCAGAGTTCACATGGAGCGACAAGTTCTTTGGAAGACATATTGATGAAGATGAATTTTATAGTTGATTAAAGAAGATGGTGGATTGAAGGTTAAAGATGAATATTGTGTTCAACCACTTATGCAAAGTTTTAAGAATGGGGACATTCTCGATTGGAGGGAGGATGTGGTAGCCTAAAGTTTAGTACGGCACCTAAATATGTAAATGGAGTTATTACGGTGTGCAAGATTGGCGTTATTATTTTTTTTAAAAAAGGGTTTTATTTAATTATTTGAGTTTTAAATATGAAGAAATTGGTCACGAGCAAATGCCTACACGAAAACAATTTATTTTACGGAGAAAACTTATTTTTACGGTCTGAAAATTTATAAGTATCAAGTCGAGTTACTCAAGAACCTTGGGAAATTTTCCCAGAATTTTTACTATTTTTTTTATATTTTTAAATGAATTTTAAAGTTTTATAGAAATATTTACGTTTTCAAAAATTACTTAATGTTGATGAATTTTCACGGGGTAATTAGAGCTGCGCAGACTACGAAAATTAGTTTGGTATGTAAAGGGGAAGTAGCTCTATTATGTGTAATTTTTCTAGATTTTTTATTATGGTTTTAAGGTTCTAAATTGAGTCCGGAAGTCCGGACGGACTCCGTATGCACTCCGTTCCGGCTCCGTACGGACTCCGTACGGGCTCTGGATTGACTCTGGAAGAGCTCTGGAGGGGAAAACTTAGGCACGTGACTAGGAATACTTAAGCGCTTCTCAAACTCGAAATTGAGAAGGGGGAACACTTCATACAGCTTAATCATTGACCACCACGGTCTCATTTTTTATTACTCAACAAATTAAATAAATTTGTAATACCCTTATAACTTTATATTTTATATATAACATTTTTAGAAATACTACTCAACAATTTAAATCACACTTTATACAGGGTATCTTTAGAAAGGTCTTCATCACTGGGACTTGATTATTGCTGCCTCATAAAAACTTAAATTATTATAAAAACATAAAAGTCAATCTTTTCAGATCTTTCACTGGTACACCTTAATTGTTGTTATCAGTATTTCTTTATCAACAGCCACTTTCTTTAAATCTCAATAAGCGTTAAATATTTTAGAGTTTCATTATTTTATCAATCAGATCTAAGTAGATTGGTTAGCTTAGTGATTTAGAACACCCATTTTGTTATTTTTATTGGAAGGACGGGGTTTTCAGCTAAATCCACATATCTCCTCCGGATTCTGCTTACAGCAAGGCGACTGTAAGAGTTTACCTTACCATAACGGAAGAGTCATGACATGATCCAGGGCAGCCACTGTGAAAAGCAATAAATTTTTTATTGACATCGCATACAAGTTGAACAACAATAGAGTATCTAGAAAGAAGATAAAAAGTTAGATTGTTAAAGATGAGAACTTGGAGGAGATTTTGAAGAAACCTTTTTTTGCGATCAAAATAATGGTTGCCATCATGAGCAGGCTTTTGACTCAAAGGGATGGTTGTGCCATCAATAAAACCTATACAGCCAGGGAAACCTTCAGCTTGCATTACTTGAGAGGATTCAAGTCTCTGTTCTGGAGTTGGCCAAGCAAGAGTTTGAGACTTGAGGGAAAGGATAGCAATCATACAGCACTTGGTGTATAATATCACGGTACCATATCCTATGTTAAAGAGATTATCCAAACGTCTTACGGCAGCACCATTTACATTTGAGCCAAAGCAACATAGAGCAACAGCAAGTTGGATGGCAGGATTACGCTGTTTGTTATGAGAATTGTTATGGAAGATAGGATGATCGGAGATGAGTTGATAAAGTTTGAAGAAAGAATCGGGAGAAGTTCTAAAAATTTGTGTGAAGTTTAAATGAGGAATGTTGAGAATGGAGGCCAGATCATATCGGGGATCATGATAAAGATTAGGCCCCCTGGTGATGATGTAACGCTTTTTGGAAAGAAAACACATATAAGCTAAAGCATCTTCCAAATCAGAGTCAGATTTATAGTAAAGAACTAAAAGAAAAGTGATAGCATTCATTGTTGAGTGAAGTAGCTTCCTAGTAGAGAGGTGTTTCATTGTTGCTGGTGGAAGGGTTATGTGATGAGGGAAGTGGGAATTCACCGCCAAATGTGCAGTTGGGGTGTGTAGATAGAAAAAAAACTTAAGTGTTCGCCACCAAAATTAAGTAGCATAGAGTGAGGAAATACTTAAGGATGGCATCAGCAATTATAAGTCATGTGACTTTCTTAAAAATCCATCATGGATGAGATGAGTTTGGGATCAGGAATTAGGAATGGATATTGGGGTATAAGAGGTGGGATAATGCATTATCGTGGATTTCTTATCCACTAGCCCTGGGGCTAGTGGATAAGAATCTTCCGCAATTAATAATGTCTGATCCCGGGAAAAAAAATTCCTGATCCCTAATTGCGGATCCCTGAACATTGATACCCCCTAATAAATGAAAAGAGCCTGAAAAAAGCAGCTCTTTTCTTCCCCATATTTCAGCAATTAAAAAAACTGACAATGAGTCTGTAAAATCTTTTGCTACTAGCTAAAAATCTTTTAAGGGTCATGAACCAGCTGTTTCTGTAAATAATGAAATTTCTGAACACCTGGCTAAACTTCAAGAATAATTAATGTTAAATAAACCAAATAAGAAGATGAACCATCCCAGTAGCCAAAAAAATTGGCCCAAACTGGATCAGTATCCTATTTTTGATGGTGACTCTTCATCTGACTGGCAACACTTTGTTCAGAGAATTGATAATCTGAAAAACTCTTATAAATTGCAAGATTAAGAAATTGTCTCTAAATTAAATTCTTAATTTTTTAATGTAGCTGTAATGTGGTATGAATCTGTCTTACTGGACAATCAACATTATACTTGGAAAGAGTGGAAAACATTGATTGAAAATCAGTTTGGTGGTTCCAAATTAAGGCTTTCCCAGAAGAGATTATATGAGATATCAAAATATGCTTCCTCCTCTCCTGAAAAACCTATTGTTTTCCTTATGAAAATTACAAAAATTCTTAGAGCCATGTATCCTAAAATGGATTATGATGTTTGGAGAGATAAAATTCTCTTAAAATTACCAGATTCTCTGAGAGATTTGATTGTGGCAAGGACTGAGAATGTGAGAGAAAATTCTTCTTTTATTAATATCTGTAATGAAGTCCTACTAAATAATAGATATGAACCAAGAATTATCCTTTTAAATCTTATCATGACCAACAAAAGCCTTCCACAAAAACTCCAGATAAAACTGGTAGACCTTCTGCCCCAGTTGCACCAAAGAAATATGCAACAAAAACTTTTTTTAAATGTAACAACCCATGGCAGAAAGGACATATTTTTGACAAGAAAATTCATCTTTTTGAACAAACTGAGGAATCTGAAAATACTCAAGCTGATCTTGATGATTCCTCCAGTGACTGTAATAGCAATATCTCTTATGACCATGAGTCTTCTCAGGAAGTTCAAGTCTTAGAAAAGGATATCCAATATTTAGATAATTGGTCTGATAATTGTGATATTGACTTGTCTTCTGTAGAAAATTCTGAAGTAATTAAAAATGTTACAGACAGTTCCATTTTAATATCACCTTTGAGAGTACCAGTTATCATAAATGGTAAAAAATTTGAGGTTATTCTTGACTCTGGTGCTGGAGGAAGTGTAGTGTCTGAGAAAGCACTGGCTTCTGTGGATAAGGATCATCGATGCAAATTATTACTAATAACATCTGTAAAATGGAGAGGTTATGGTTCTGTTTTCCTTTCCATTGGCAAATACAAAACCACTGTATTCTTTAAATATAATAGTGGTTTTTTCAGAGCTATTTGTGAATTTTTTGTGATGAAAAATGAAAATTTAAGCAATTGGTTCATCATGGGAAATGACATTTTAACTATGTTTGCATTAAGTTGGATCCTGCAAACAATTGTTTTACCTTGGGCATGAATGGGAAAAGAAAATTTAAAATTTCTTCTTCTAAGAGGCATTCTGCACCCTTATTAAAATTTTGACACTCTTTAATCCAATGTAAAGGCAGACAAACAGAGTAAATGGATATATTATTGTCTGAGATTGAAACAGCCTCATTTGGTGATCAATTAACTGTTAATCAAAAATATTTAATAGTATCCTTAATTAAATCTTTCACCATGGCTTTTGCTAATGGTTCTCATGTCTTAGGAGTTAAGGAGGAAATGAAAATTACTTTATCCTGTAACTTGAGTGATATTCCTCCTAGTCTTGAGAAAAAACCATATCACGCTTCTCCAACAAAGAGAAAGGATATTGAAGATAATATTTCCACCTTATTAAAAATTGATATCATTGAGAAGGTGGATGTCACCCCAAAATATTGTGTCATAACCCCAGTTTTAATTTCTTATGAAAAAGATAAGGCTAGATTATGTAGAGATTATAGAGCATCAAACACTTATACTATTGATGATATTTATCCTTTACCCAGAATTAATTCAATACATGCTACCTTGCAAGGTGCAAAATTTATTAGTTGTCTGGATGGTAATAAAGGTTATCATCAAATAACTGTTGAGAAAAATTCACAAAGTTTCTTGCTCATTGCTACTCATATGGGAGTATATAAGTATGTTAGGATGCCATTTGGCCCTAAAAATGCACCTTCAGCGTTTCAGAAAGTAATGGATAACACTTTCCATCAGGAAATAATTGAAGGATGGCTCATGGTGTATATTGATGAAATAATAGTTTTCTCTAAAACTTTTGATGAACATATGATTCACTTAAATAGAGTTTTTCAAAAAATTGATGAATTTAATATGACCTTGTCCTTGAAAAAGTGTAATTTTGGTTTTCAATCCTTGAGAGTCCTTGGCCATTTTGTGTCAGGCTTACAGATTTGTGTAGACCAGAATAAAGTTTATGCAATTCAAAATGTAAAGGCACCATCTTCTGTAAGAGAAATACAAAGTTTTTTGGGTATGTGTGGCTATTATAGACAATATATTAATAATTATCAGGTCATAGCCTTACCTCTTACAAAGCTGACCAGAAAAGATGTTTCCTTTATCTGTAATATTGACTGTCAAAAAGCTTTTGATACATTTAAAAATTGTTTAATGACAGCCCCTATCTTGGCTCTTCCAGATTTCAACAAGACTTTTGTCCTTTACACAGATGCTAGCTTTTTTGGACTAGGTGCTTCCCTTCACCAAAAACAAATTATTAATGATAAATCCTCAGAAGTTTTAATTTGTTATATTTCAAGAACCTTGAGAAATAGTGAATTGAAATATGGCGCCACTTAATTAGAGTGCTTAGCAGTTGTTTGGGCTCTTGAGAAGCTTCACTATTACCTAGTTGACCAAATATTTGAATTGGTAACTGACTGTAGTGCTGTCAAAACCCTCTTGAACCTATAAAAACCAAATAGACATATGTTTAGGTGGCAACTTGCTGTTCAAGAGTACAGAGGAAGAATGACAATTATCCATAGAGCTGGAAATGCTCACTCCAATGTTGATATTTTGTCAAGGCTGCCTCTGCCAAATATTGACTCCAATCCTGCCTATGTGCCTGAATGTGATACTGTTCATATACATGGTATATATATAGTTGATATGGAAGAAGAACTTTTACAATTAATTCTGGATCCATATGAAAAAGATTCTGATTTAAATAAATTGGTTACAATCTTGAATGATTCAAAGAATCCTTCTATTCAAGCATTGATAAAAACTCTTCCTCCAAAGTACCAGATTGCTTTGAGTAAGGGAAAGTTTTCCATTGAAGATGGTTATATCTATTACAGGAGAAAACTCACCAATGTCATTGTTATTCCTCCTTCCATGAAAGAAACCATCTTAAAACTTTGTCATGATGACATATTAGCAGGACATTTTTATCTTGAGAAAACCATTGTCAGAATTAAAAACACTGCTTGGTGGGCTAATATGTCTGAAGACACTAAATTATATGTTGAATCTTGGGATTCTAGTCAGAAATCTAGAAGATTGACAGGTAAAAGAGCAGGATTTTTGCAACATATTGAAGCACCTGATGCTCCTCGGCAAATCATTAACATGGATTTTTCCACTGGTCTTCCTGTAGCAGGTAAAGACAGTTATAACTCTTGTTGGCTAATAGTGGATAGATTCACCAAAATGTGCCACTTTATTCCCACCCACAAAGATTTATCCACAAAATAATTAGCTTTTTTAGGGTGGTCTTACATGTTTAATATTGCTGGATTTCTAAAAGCCATTATCTCTGATAGACACCCAAAATTTACACCTGAATTTTGGACATCTTTGATGGATATTTATGGCTGTGAGTTGAAATTTTCTAGAGCTCACCATCCTCAGACTGATGGTATAGCTGAAAGAATGATTCAAACTCTGGAAGATATGATTTAAAGGTATTGTGCCTTTGGATTAGAATATAAAGACAATGACAGATTTACTCATGACTGGGTCACTCTATTTCCTGGTCTTGAATTTGCATATAATAGCACTGTTCATTCTGTCACTGAGAAAAAGCCTTTTTAGCTTTTGTTATGTTATGTTGCAAACACTCTTGCTCAAATTCTCAATAATAAATTACCTAAGTTGGAACTAAATCCTGGTGTAAAATCTTTTTTTCAAATGCAAAGGCTATGCAGAAAAGATGCTCAAAGCTGTATTGATAATACATTTGAATATGAAAAGAATAGATGGGATAAGTCCCATAAAGAATACACATTTAAAAAGGGTGATAGAGTTTTGATATCTACTGTCCATTTCAATTTACAAGGAAGCAACAAATTAAAAGATCCTTTTGTGGGACTGTTTTTTGTTAAAAGAATTGTTGGAGATAATGCGGTAGAAGTTGTATTTTATTCTTCATATGATAGGAAACATCCTGTTTTTCCCATTTCTTTGCTTAAACCTTATACTTCCAACTTTGACTTATTTCCCAAAAGAAAGGGAAGACCTAAGAAAAACCATCAGGAAGTCACAGAAACTGCAGAAATTGAATGAATTCTCAATGATAGAATTATCACTTCTGAAAGAGGTATTGAATATTTATTAAGATATAAGAACAAATCTTCTGAAAATGATGCATTGATACCTGGAAAAGAAATTTCAAATCTTCCTACTCTGTTAAAAAAGAATAAAAAGAAAAAATATTAGCATTTTTTTATTGTTTTTTTAGAGTGAGGGAGTGTCAGCCAGTCTATACCAGGAGCTCAGTAAATGTTATGTTAATTTACTGGAACCAAAAGAGGGTGTAAAAATATGCATTTTTTGAATATAAATTAATATTTTATTGCATAATAAAGTTATATAAGTATTTTATTAAATATAAATAAAATATGAGCTATATTAATTTTATTGTTATATAATTTATTTATACATTTATTTTAAGTATGATATATTTCATATTCTATAAATTTTGGCGCATTTTTATGTATTTAATAAATATAATTAATTAATTAATTAATTATAAACATATTTTATATTTATAAGTTTAAAATTAACTTATAATGTAATTAAATTCATTAATTAAATTTATATATTAAATAAGGCCTTAAATATCTTATTAAACAATAATATTAGGCACTTTTTTGACACTTAATTTTGTCAAGAAATTATTAAATAGATTAAACTACTTATTTAAAATAATAATATTAAAATCCTCACTTTAAATTAACAAGATGATTAAATAAATTACTTGTTTCAACTAGATTAATTATTAAGTTACTAAAATAGTTATAAAAATGATTAATTATCCTTTAAAATTGAATTAAATTAATTACCAAAGTTGTTGCATCAAAATATTCCATGTGTTTCAATTAAAGCCCTTAAAAAACATTTTAATACATGTTTTGGATTATTTTACTCACAGTTATTATGTTCCAGGCTTAATTAGGAACTCATTATTTTAATTAACTGATTTGAGAAACTATGGTGGGAAAATTAGTCTCTTACTCATGGGTATAAGTAGTTGTTTCATGTTTTTCTCTTAATATCTATGTTTTAGTTATATTCTTTTATATTCTTGTTTTACTTTATTACTATTTTTTAAATACTCATTTGTGGCGCTTCAGAGGAACTCTTGTGTATAAAAAGGCCTTGGATAATCCCCTTTAGCCTCATAACCTATTAATCACATTCTAAACATATTTTTAAATATATACAAACATGTTTTTTGTTATTTTATTAGTATTACAATTCTAATTTAAATATTAAATAATAAATCAAAGTTTACCTTAAATCTATTACTAATAATAATTGCTTGCTGTGCAGAACATTTTACTTACTTATAATAAATATTTGATAAATAAGTTAAACCATCTTTGTTGTGTCTTCCCTCAGAAAGTGCTGTTGCATTTCTTTATTCCTTTTATTATTTTTCTTAAATTTAAAATTTTACTAATTTTTATTTCCCTTTATAATTCTATCTTCCTATTTTCCTTCTACTTCTTTCTGTTTTCTTCTCCTTCTTCTGCTTCTTCTTGACAACCCGCCAACAGTTGTTCTAGAAAGTAGGTGTTAAAAATATGTATTTATTGTATACCTCAGAAATAAATTGGTTTATTTAAAAATTATGGTAAGTGTCATTTTTTAGATAGGTAATTTGAATTCTAGTATATAATTTTTTTAATTTTAATATTAAATTTTATTTCAATACTAATATTTATCTCTCTCAACCTGTCATTAAGCACAGTGTTAGGAAATAAAATAGGGGGTATCAAAGTTAGAAATTTATAATTCTTTAAAAAGCATTTCACAACACAATAAGAAAGCCACAATCTCAACATTAACTCTAAGTAAAAAGGTATCTTTGGGGCACAATATGGCATATTTTAAAAAATAATCATTGTTGATTTGGTGGAGAAAAGAGGTATTTTGAACTGGAAGATTTTTAACTTTGATACCCCCTAATATGAGGGAAAAATAATATTAATTTTTAATTATTTACTAATTTTACTTTTTTGTAATTAGTTAATTTATTAAAAGTTAATTTCAAGTGAATAAAATAAAATAAAATTAATAATAAATAGAAAATAAAAAATGTGTGGCTTCATCCCAGGAAATAATTAATTATTTTACTGGATGAGTCTAGAATCCTGGTTGACACTCCCTCACTCTAAAAATAAAAATAATAAAAAATGCTATGATTTTTTCTTTTTATATTTCTTTAGCAGAGTAGGAAGATTAGATATCTCTTTCCCAGGTATTTAAGAATCATATTCTGAAGATTTATTCTTGAATCTCAATAATTATTCTGTACCTTTTCAGAAGTAACTATTCTATCATTTAGAATCTTATCAATTTCTTCTGTCTCAGTGATCTCATTAGGGGTCTTTTTTGGTCTTTCCCTTCTTTTGGGAAATAAATCACTTTGGATGTGTAAAGTTTCAAAAGAGATATTGAAAAAACAGGATGTTTTCTGTCATATGGAGAATACAATATAACTTCAACTGCATTATCACCAACCATTCTTCTGACAACAAATGGACCTAGAAATAGGTCTTTTAATTTGTTATTACCTTTTAAATTGAATTGGACTGTATAAAACAGTACTTCATCACCCTTCTTAAAAGTGTATCCTTTATGGGATTTGTCCCATCTCTTCTTCTCATATTCAAAGGATTTTTCAATACATTTTTGAGCATGATTTCTGTAAAGTTGTTGCATTTGAAGAAAAGATTTTACACCAGGATGTAAATCCATTTTAGGTATTTTATTATTGAGAATTTGGACAGGAGTATTTGGAACATATCCAAGCCAGAGCTCAAAAGGCTTTCTTTGAGTAACAGAATGAACAGTGCTATTAAAAGCAAATTACAAACCAGGAAGTAAGGTAACCCAATCATGAGTAAGCCTGTCATTGTCTTTGTACTCAAGGCCAAAGGAACCATACTTTCTTATCATTTCCTCTAAGGTCTGAATCATCCTTTCAGCTAATCTATCACTTTTGGGGTGATGGGCAGTAAAAAGTTTCAGACCACAACCACAAACATCCATTAGAGACATCCAAAATTCAGATGTAAATTTAGGATCCCTGTCAGAAATCATGGCCTTAGTAAAACCAGCATTATTAAACATATAAGACCATCACCACAAGAAGGCTAATTCTTTGGTTGAAACATCATTGTGGGTGAGGAAAAATTTACACAATTTTGTGAGTCTTTCCACAATAACCCAACAAGAGTTTTAACTTTCTATCCCAGCAATGGGTAATCCTGTTACAAAGTCCATGTTTATTATCTTCTATGGTGCATCAGGAGGTTCAATATTTTGCATTAATCCAGCTATTTTACCAGTCAATCTTTTTAATTTTTGGAAAGAATCACAGGATTCAACATATATTTTGGTGTCTTCAGACATATTAACCCACTAAGAAGTGTTTTTAATTCTGATCATTGTTTTTTAAGATCAAAATGTCCAGCCAATATGTCATCATGACAATTTTTCAAGATGATGTCTTTCATAGAAGGAGGAATAACAATAACATTACTCAACTTTCTTCTATAATATAGATATTCTTCATCAATTGAAAATTTACCTTTTTCCAAAGACTTCTGGTACTTTGGTGGAAGAGTTTTAATTAATGCTTTTATTGAAGCATTTTTAAATCATTTAATATGGTACATAACTTTTTTAAGTCAGTGTCCTTATCATATGAATCCAGAATAAGCTGTAATAGCTCTTCCTCCATATCAACCACATATATCCCATGAATATGAATAATTTCATCTTCAGGATCATATGCAGGATTTGAGTCATCATGTGGCAAAGTTAACCTTGATAACATATCCACATTTGAGTGAAGAATACCAGCCCTATGAATTATTGTCATTCTCTCTCTCTATACTTGAACAGCCAGCTACCATCTGAACATATGTCTGTTAGGTTTTTTCAAGCTTAATAGGCATTTAACTGCACTGCAGTCAGTGACAAGTTCAAATTTTTCGTCATCCAGGTAATAATGTAGCTTTTCTAGGGGCCACACTACTGCTAAACATTCTAGTTGAGTGGAACCATATTAAAATTCACTATTTCTCAAGGTTCTTGAAATATAACAAAATACTACTTCAGATACTTTATCATTCATCACTTGTTTCTGATGAAGGGCAGCACCAAGACCAATAAAACTGGCATCAGTGTATAAAACAAATGGTTGATTAAAGTCAGGTAAAGAAAGAATTGGTGATGACATTTAAAAATTTTTCATAGTGTCAAAAGCTCTTTGTCTTTCACTATTCAAGGCAAAGGCAACATCTTTTCTAGTCAGTTGGGTAAGGGGTAATTCTATGACTTGTTAATTTTTAATATAATTTCTATAATATCCACACATTCCCAAACAAATCTGGAGCTCTCTAACTTTTGTAGGAGAATTCACCTATTTTATGGCTTCCACTTTGTCTTAGTCAACAAATATCTGTAAACCTGAGACAAAAAAACCAAGCACTTTTAAGGAATGAAAACAAAATTTGCATTTCTTCAAAGCAAGTGTCATATCTATCTCATCCATCTTATGAAACACTTTACACAGGTTGTTAAGATGTTCCTAAAATGCTTTTGAGAATATAATTATATCATCAATATAAACCATCAGCCATCCTTCAATTATTTCTTGATGGAATGTGTTATCCATAAATTTTTGAAAAACTGAAGGGGAATTTTTAGGGCCAAATTGCATCCTAATATACTTATAAATACTCATATGAGTAGCTATCATCAGAAAATTCTGAGAATTCTTCTCAACAGGTACCTGATTATATCCCTTGTTACCATCAAAACAGCTGATATATTTAGCACCTTGTAGGGTAGCATGTATAGAGCTAATTCTGGGTAAAGGATAGATATCATCAACAGTATAAGTGTTCAATGCTCTATAATCACCACATAACCTGGCTTTATCTTTCTCATAAGAAATCAGGACAGGTGAGATAACACAATGTTCAGGTGTTTCAACTACCTTTTAAATATTATTCATTTTTAAAAGGGTAGAGATATTGTCTTGAACATCTTTTCTCTTTGTGGGAGAAGCAGGATAAGGCTTCTTCTTTAAACTAGGTGGTATTTTAGTTAAAAGGCAAGATAATGAAAGCTTCATTTCTTCTTTTACCAATCCTAATTCATGTGACCCATGAGCAAGGGCCATAGGAAAAGATTTTATCAATTTAATGATTGAATCATTATCCTCACCAGAAAGTTGTTCTCCAAAAGAAGCATCATCAATTTTAGACACAAGGGAAGGCATTCCTTTTGTAGATCTTCCTTTATATTGAACTACAGAATTACATGTGTTCAATCCTGGTGTTAATAATTTCTTGGGGGAGAAAATTTTAATTTTTCTCTTCCCATTCATCCCCATTGTGGAGCATTGGTTTGAAGGATCTAATTTTATTCCATATTTGATTAAAATTTCATTTCACACAATGAACCAACTACTCAAATAATCATTTTTCATGACTACAAAATCACATGTAGCTCTTACAAAACCATGGTCATATTTGAAAAAAACTGTGGCTTTGTACTTACCAATGGGGGAAAAAACAGAGCCATAACCTTTTCAATTCTCAGAGATGATAGGCATAAGTTTTGATTTATAATCTTTTTCCACTGAAGAAAGTGCTTTTTCAGATACTAAACTTCATCCAGCTTCAGAATCTAAGACAACCTCAATGTTGGTTCCATTGATCAAGACTGTTGCCTTGAGAGGGGCAATGATAATTGAGCTATTCTCAAGATTTTTTATGATCTCAGAATCTTCCACTGTAGATAAATCATAGTTCTCAATATTAATATTTTTTAAATAATGAATATCCTCTTCCAGCATTAAAATTTCTTGGTGAGATTCACATGAAATATTTCTGGCACAATCACTTGAAGTATCATTCAGTGCTATTGTGTCATCAGCATGTTCCTCTGTCTTTTCAACAAGATTTATCTTTTTTTCACAAACATGGCCTTTCTGCAAAGTCTTGCTGCATTTGAATTAAGGGTTTGTTGCATACTTTTTGGGTGCAACAGGGGCAGAAGGTTTACCAACCTTTTCCAGAGGTTTTTGTTGGTAATAGGAGGTTTTCTCCAATGAAGTTCTAGAAATGAATCTTCTAGCATCATTCTTGTTGTTTAAAAGGATCTAATTACAAGTATTAATGAAAGAAGAAGGTTTTATTGAGAGCTCAGTCCTAGAAACTATTAAGTGTCACGGAGACATAGGTAATTTATAGAGGATCCTGTCCTTCCATAACTCAAACTCAATATCTGGGTCCATTGCCCTCAAGATTTTCACAAGTTTCATCATGAACTCAATAAGTTTTTCTGTAGAAGAGCTATATCTAGTTTCTTTGTATTGCCTTTTTTGAGCTAAACTAAACTTGGAATCACCAAATTGTGCTTTAATTAATTTTTTCCGATCTTCCCATGAGTAGTCATTTTTATCCAAGAGAACAGATTCATACCACATTTGGGCTATATTGGTAAATAAAGAAATTAATTTTGACACAATTTCCTCATCTTGGAGTTTGTAAGAATTTTTTAGATTATCAATCCTGCAAATGAACTGTTGCCAATCAGAGGAAGAGTCACCATCAAATGTTGGATACTGGTAACGTTTTGGCCAATTATTTTAATTTAAATTAGTTTCCTTATTACAAGATTGTTTCTGAGTGAGAAGGAGCTTTAACTTCTCCAATTGGGAATTAATCTCATTGTTTAATCCTTCTGTAGATGATCCAGGAACATCATCAATTTTTGATGGAAATTTAGTGGTATAAACAGGCATTTCTGGCACTAATTTTACTTTGGATGAGCTAGGAACAGGTACGATTGGGGTATCCTGCTCAACAGGTTCTTTCAAAGAAATTTTAGAAAACTTTTGATTATATAACAATGAATTCAATTTTTCCTCAATGGTTGTTAGCCTAGTCTTCACTCTTGGAATACTGGATAAACTCTCATTGATGGTTCCAAAAGATAACTGGTTCTTATTTTGTAAAGATGAATAATGGCTACTAAATCTTTCTAAGTTCATCTTATGTCCTTCTAGCTCCTGTCACAGATGGACACATCATCTTTTAGTTTAGACAAATCATTCTTTATATTTTTCCATAAAGAAACTTTCTTTTCATGAGTTACTTTGTAATGAAAACAAATCATCAGAAACTCTCTGCAACTCACTCATCAATGCTTGATAAACCTGTTCAGTTAACAAACTATTATCTTTCCAAGTCAATTGCATGTTGTTCATTATATAATTTTTTTATCAATAATATCCCTTAAATATTCATCATTAATGTTAGCTACATTTGGAGTATTTCTCAATAGGGAAACAGAATAACTTTCCAGATTCTCATAAAATTCAGGATCAAGTGTCTCATCAATAATATCCATATCAGGATTTATCATTGAAGTAGCAATCAAAACCAAAGGATTAGATACATTGGAATATTGAGCAATTTTTCTACTATTCTCAGCCTCTAATTGTCTCAAAGTCTCATCTCCTCCTCCAGAATTACCTGAAGGAACTGAATCAGTAACAAGAAATGGTACTTGAGATTCAATATAGGGGCTCACCATGGCTTGGGAAAGAATTAAATGTAATTTTTTTTTCTCTTTATTCCTCCTTGATAGGGGTGGGGAGGTGTGGGGCTGAACTGATTGGTTCTTGAAGGACCTTCCTGAGGTACTTGTTGCAGTTGTGGTTGGGACAGATAATCCCACTGGGTGTTCAGCCAATCCCACCTCCACTTTGAGACTTACACCTTTTCTTGTTTCTGGGTGGCCAATCGTGGAAGTGCTTTTGGAGGTGGAGACTTCCTCTTCTTTCGAAGGAAGGACTCTATTTTTCTTACCTTGTCATCTAGAGAGTCTGTTTTTGACCTCAGATTGAGGTTTTCTGGCCTCAACTCCTTGATGTGATTGGAGACATTTTTTACTTGCTGATTCAAGGAAATCTTTTTTCTTTTGAAGCCTTTTGGAAGCTCTTCCAGGGGTTTGATAGAAGGCTTTTTATCTTGAGCAGTTGTCTCCACTAATATTTCCATCTCCTGCATTTCTACATCCTGATTGATCCAGTAACTGATTAATTTGAGCCAGTTTTGTAGTCAAAGGAGAACTTACAGAAGAAGCTTCATAATAATTATATAAATACAGTTCCTTATCATGGCCAGAAGAAGCACCTTGATCAGTCATAGTTGTAATTAACCTAAACTGAGAGAAAGAAATATTAAAATTAAGTCAGTTATTATTTTTACTTTATTTAAAGAAAAATAAGGAAAAAAAATTTATACAAGTAATTATCAGGACTTTGTAATAAACTGTAAAAATTAAAATATAATTCTTATCAGGACAAAAAATTAACTGAAATAATAATCACAGTTTTATTAATTAGTTTTAAGATAATTTTAGATCCAGGATTTAAAATAAATTAACTGAAATTATAAAATAATTTAATAATTAGTAATATTTTAAAAATTATCAGGACTAGAAGTCAACTGAAGAATTTAATTACCAGGATTAATGTTAACTGAAAATAATTTTAATTACCAGGACTTAATGTCAACTGAAATAATTTAATTACCAGTACATAATGGCAAGTGAAAATAATCTTAATTACCAGGACTTAACTTCAACTGAAATAATTTAACTATCAGGACTTATTTTCAACTGAAATAAGTTTAATATTATTAATTCATTTCATTTTAAATATTAATAATTTACTTTCAGGACAATTTTTCAACTGAGACAATAATAAAATTTTAATTTTCAGGACAGAGGTCAACTGAAATTATTAAAAAAAATAATATAAAACAATTAATTTAAATTTTAATATTACTTATAGGACTAAGAACAATATAGTTCTATCTTGGTCTACTAGGAAAAAAAATTATTTACCAGGCACCTCCCCCTGTAAAATTAGCAAGTTAATGCCACTTACAGAGTGCTGAGTAAAAAAGATATACCTGGACAATGAAATGTGCAAAATGACCCACAACTAGTTATCAACATAATTACCACAATTATATATGACAATCGTCAATATATGAACCTAAATTTTGGAGCGTGGTTTGATTCCCGGTTGCAGCAAAAAAATAAGTTATGTGGTAAATGACGTTCATTGTTTTTGTCGTCTACTTGTCCTACTGGTACCTCCTTGTTGATAGTCCCTTGGTTGCCGGCTTCAAGATATCAATGCGCCCTCAATGATTTGGAAAGGGCCTCAAGTGTTGAAGGGTCCTGATGGTCTAGAAGATTTTTAATGGAGGTCCAATGGTGTAGATAGGTGAATTTTGTGGTTTTCAAAGTCAAAGGTACGTATGTTTCTTGTATTTTGTTTGCTCAAATTTAATAAGGTAGAACTATTATAATTATTATTATGACTTATAATTTAAAGCTACTATATTTTAATTTTTGAAATAATAAATAATATTATTAAAAATTTTGATTTAAATAATTTTATAAAATAATTAAGTAAGTAAGGAATGAATCAAAACAACCAGAAAAGGGAGGCCTTATATAGGCAAGAGGGAGACAAATCATGGAGGAAAATATCCTATATACAGGAGTATGAGAGAAGAATAAGAATATTTCAGAAAAGTAATTTCAAATAATAAGGTTGTTCTAGAAAGAAGGTGTTAAAAATATGTATTTACTGTATACGTCAGAAATAAATTGGTTTTATTTAAAAAATTACTGTAAGTGTCATTTTTTAAATAGGTAATTTAAATTCTAGTATTTAATTATTTTAATTTTAATATTAAACTTTAATTTAATATTAAATTTTATTTTAATACTAATATTTGTTTCTCTCAACCTGTCATTGAGCATGTAGGAAATAAAACATGAGGGACAAATAATATTAATTTTTAATTATTTACCAATTTTAATTTTTTGTAATTAGTTAATTTATGACAAGTAAATTTCAATTAAATAAAATAAAATAAAATTAATAATAAATTGAAAATAAAAAAGGTATGGCTTCATCCCAGGAAATAATTAATTATTTTACTGGGTGAGTCTAGCAGCCTGGCTGACAGAAAGTATATTGCAACACATAACCATTATTAAAAGCATAGCATTAATCCATTGAATATATTAAAAGTAAAGAATAATTTTTTCTTAATGTATAATAAATATATTGAACTGCCAAATATTCTTTTATTATTATGATCAAAGTATAGCATTCTTCCAGATGCATTTGGAGCACAAGATTCAACAATACCCTAATCATAGATAACAAACTGGTAAGGGCAAGTACATTTTATTATTTTAATGAAAATGAAAATATTTTCCTACACATATATTAAAACTGTGATATCTGAATTTTCTTCACTAAGGCCATTAACATGTATAAAATTTAGGAAAATCTTAGGATTTTTAAAATGATAATGCTTCAAAATTCTTCAAATTTGTATTTTAAATAATTTTTCTTAAGTAACAGATTGATTAATTACTCAATAACTAATCTAGTACAAATATAGGTGGGAAGAAAATATTAATACCCTTTCTTTTCAAAGGTTTAATAACCAATTAATGTAATAATTGAACCTGCTACAGCCTTTTTAATGCTTTATGTCACCCACTGGCACAAACATGTTTATGACCATCAGTCAAGTAAATTCTAGATTCTTAAAATTAAGAATTAAAGGTTTGAGCAAGTATCTTCTTAACCAGTAAACACAAAATTTAATTGTGTCCACAATAATTTTTTATAATGCATAAGAGATACACTGGTATATATGTAATACCTCGATGATCTGAAATTCAAAAGTGCCCTTCTCAGCTATAGACCATTGCTCAAGAGGACACTTTAAGTGATGTGTAAGTAGATTACAAGGTTTTTGCTAGTGTCCATGATATTTGATTGTTGGCTAATCATTAAAGTGAAGGTTTTACAAACTTGGTCAAAAGTGTCCTTCTGAATGATGGTCCAATGCTCAGAAGGATACTTTTATAATGCATATCATATAGGTATTATATATAGCCATTTTTTCTTTAAAGTTTATAAAATTGTCTTTCTCTGTGATGAGCCATTTTTTATGTGAACACTTTAAGTACTGTAAATGACATGAGCTCTTTTAATAGTCTTGGTACTGGAACATTGGTTAAACATTAAAATGACGGTGTTACAGACTTGGTCAAAAGTGTCCTTCTGAAAAATGGTCCGACACTCAGAAGGACATTTTTATAATGCATAAAAGATAGATATGTATACATATAGCTCCTAGATGATATGCATTAAAAAAGTGTCCTTCAGAAGGACACTTTTGACCAAGTCTGTAACACCTTCACTTTTATGGTTAGCCAACATTCAAATACTATGGAAATTAGAAAAACCCTTGCCATCCTATTGCACAGAACCTAAAGTTTCTGCCTGAGTAATGGTCTATTTCTGAGAAGGACACTTTAATAATTACAACTCCCCAACTTTCACAGACTTATATCCTTACTGATATGCTTTATAAAAGTATCTTTTTAAGCATCTTCCAATGCTCAGAAGGACACTTGGTGCCATGTAAATCCAGATACCACTTTTTTATTAATTTTCTTTAAGATATTAATCCTATATTTAGAAAATGCATTTTATTAAATTATAATTATTCAAGGTAAAAAACTCTGGCTGATTTCCTTGGAACACAAAATAATAGTATAATGGAAAGCATATTTCAACAAACAGTTATTATTAAAAACATAGCATTAAGCCATTGAATTTTAAAAAAGCAAACAATAATATTTTCTTAACATTTAACAAATATAACTAACTGCCAAATATCCTTTTATTATTATGACCAAAGTATAGCATTCTGCCTGTTGCATTTGGCACACGAGATTCAACATTACCCCAATCATAGATAATAAACTAGTAAGGACAAGTTCATCATAATCTTATTATGAGACAATAATTATTATTCCATACATATGTGGAAACTGTGATATATGAATTTTCTTCACTTAGACCATTTTATGGAATGATTTAGGCAAATCATAGGAGTTGTAAAATAATAATGCTTCAATATTCTTCACATTTGCATTTCAAATAATTTCTCTTAAGTAACAGATTTATTTATTAATCAATACATACTCTAGCACAAATATAGGTGGGACAAAAAATCTAATAACCATGATTTTCAAAGGTTCAAAAACCTATTAATGTATTAATTTGACCTGTTACAGCCTTGTTTATGCTTTATGTCACCCACTTTCACAAATGTGCGTCTGACCATCATTCAATTATTCCTGGAAGCCAATATTCTAGAATTAAAGCGTTAATCAAGTATCTATTTAACCAGTCCACACAATATTTAATGTGGTTAGAAATGATTTGACTCATAATAATCCTAGCAATTACTAGTTTGATAAAGATAAATTCCTAGAGAAAAAATTTGCACTCTATGTCTAGGCCTATTTTATATAAGTTGTTGTGTTCCATCAGAAATGGTTGTCAGAGTTAACCTGAAATCTGCATTATATATACCTTTTGCTGATGGATCACGTATAATTATATCAATCCTAGGGCATTACATTAGTGGGTATCAATGTTCAGGGATCCGCAATTAAATTAATTGTGGAAAATAATCTGCATACCCCAATTATCTTCCGCAATTATTTTTGCTAATAATTGGGTCATTAGACACTTTACATTGTAGACAATCCTATAGTACTAGCTATAGGCCTTGACCAAGGGAGTTGGAGAAAAACCTGAGAGAAAATCCCCTGTACCTTTAGAAAAATAGAGTGAGATTTACTTGCTAAAGTAAGTTGGTTCCTGTTTGCTAAAGCCCCTTTTTCAACACACTTGACTTCTTGATGAGTCAAGAAAGTAGTCCCTAGACAGACTACCAGACCAAAGAACTGAAATGTAGACTAATGTCCACACCAGAGAAGGAAAAGATACTTGATGTAGGCTGCAAATCCACACCAGAGACAGCAATAATACTTGATATAGCTTGTAAGACTACACCAGTTAAAACAGTTGCCAAAGTTGAGTTAGATGAAGAACTAACCTTGCAACAAACACAGCCAATTGTGGCCAAAAACAGTGAAAACTGAGTGAGGAACAAGGATATCACCTCCAGATGGTTGTATGATAATTAAAGTTGCCCCAAACTGTCTTATTCACTATGTACATACAGACCACTATCTAAGAGCCCATGCACACCAACAAATTTGGCACCTGTACCAGCCAAATTGAATGAAAAACCCTCCAGAAGCGCTCCCCAACCTTCTAAAACAGAGGCAGACAGGCCTCCCGACGTTGGAGGTGCCGCCTGAAGCGGCCCAGCCTCCTTGAAGCCATAAAACCAATAAAAACCACTAATCTACTTAGAAAAATTAGCTACAACTACTAAAACCTTTAAAACAGAGAATTACGCTATAACAACATTGGGACATGAAATATAGAGCTAAATTGGCCCTATCCAATGGTACTAATTACTTAACCCTAAGACTTAAGCTTATCCCGTAAATCACAAAAAACAAAATTAAACAGCTATATTTGTAACTGAAGAATGAGGAAATGACGCCTTAAAACTTAGAATATGAAAAATATTATCATGACATGAAATATAGAGAAAAGCTGGGGCTATCCAATGATAGTACCCACATACCCTCAGTCTCAGTATTCACAGAATAAAACCAGAAAAATACCCAATTCTTCAACAGATGCCAATCAAGACATGCACAAACAGCGCCAAACCACACAACAAAGGCCCCTGCCAATGTTGGAAGACCAAATCCTCCCTCCAATTCAGAATGTCCACATTCTTTCTTCATCAAACCACCATGTTCAACCTTCTTTCCAAATCTTCCTCTGAAATGGGTCCTTGTCAATACTGCATTGACAATAATCTAATCTGCACCATCACACCTCTTTTTCATCCATACAGAACCTCCTGTGATGTCTGCCAATCCATAAAGAAGACCTGCCACAGACCTGGTCTATTATCATCTGCCACAGCTTCACCTCCACCTCAACCTGGTCCATCTTCTACCAGCACCAAAGGATCTGTGCTATCCATCTTAATTCCCAGATTAATCAAAAAGCTACACCCTTCCCATATGAGTTCCAAAACCACTTAAACAACAGGTTCCACCATCCCTGGTCCATCTGATGGTAAAAAACTTCCATTTCTTCTTTCCATTTTATAAAACTGATGACTTCTCAGTTCCTTCATCTTTTGACAGTGATGATAACAATGTAGGATCCATTGAAACAACAACACCAAACCACTTACCCACAATTAAAGCCAAGTTCCAACAACACACATATCAACAGAAACACCTTCTGCTAAACTACTTCCAATCCACTCCTGCTAGAGATCCACAGGACATTGAGAACAGAAGACACCTCATTCACCAGTTCAAGGCTAATTCTGAACACTTCATTCCATCTCTTAATTCCCTCTGTAATTCCACTACTACTTGAGTTTAATTCAGAAAAGAAAAATTGACCACACCCTCTATAGGATGTAACCACAACAGCCCTCAGTTTTAAGTCTTGGGGGACCATCCTCATTTTATAGTCTTGGGGGACTCAAAAACCCTCAGTTTAAAGTCTTGGGGGACTCAAAAACCTAAATCATAAACCCAGAACCAGAGATCAACCACATTAAGACACAGAGAAAAAACTAACATTCTGGGGTAATTGTGAATAGAGCTTCCAGCCCATCAGTTACCCCCATACTTGCCTTTGCTAAATTCAGAGGCTCCCTCTGTGGATACCCTCTGCCAATCTTTCAAACCCATTCCAACAACAAAAACCCATTCCTCAGTTTATAGTCTTGGGGGACTACACCATCAAACAATCCTCAGTTTAAAGTCTTGGGGGACTAACACAGTGTTCATTTTAAAGTCTTGATGGACTAATCTTGAAACAATAGATTTTTCAGTTTAGAGTCTTGATGGACTATTCTTCAAACAATAGCTTTTTCAGTTTAGAGTCTTGATGGACTAAACATCCAAAAAAACCTAAGACAAAGTCTTGAAAACCAGCCAGTTTAAAGTCTTGGAGGACTACCAGAAACCAGATTTTAGTTTAAAGTCTTGATGGACTGACAGAATTTTGCATAAAATAGACCCAGCCAATTTCATACAGAATACACCTACAGCCAACCTGCTGAACTTCCACCTTCACTTCATCATCTACCCATCAGTGACAAAAATCTCCTTCTTATCTCTTTCCATCATCTTTTCTCACCAAGATCATGGCTGGATCCCCTGATGTTGACCCCTCCAATCTTCCTTGCTTCACTGATCCCAAGGACTATGCCTGAAAGCAGTGCATCCACATGTGCATACCTTTCACATTCACTCTTCCAACTCCTGAAGCCAAATTCTACAAAAGGGCCTGAGATTCTTGCTACTCCAAAAAGAAGAAATGTGACAGAGATTCCAAATAACCTATTCCTCCTCCTTCACCTTCTCATAAATACCTCTCCAGATCCCCTACTAGATCCCCAGAGCTTGGTCCAGCCTCTTCATCTTTATCCTCAGCACCATCCAGAAGATCCTGGAACTCAGTTTCCAGAACTCTCCCAAAAAGGCCTGCTTTAACTTCCCAAGAAAAAGATTTTATCTCTTCTAAATTAGCTCCAAAAGCTTCAAGATAAGCTCCTAGGCTGCTAGACTGCATCCAGGCGGCCGGCCCACCTCACTAGACAATGAATATCAGGCTCAAAGCCTCCAAAAACAACCAGAAAACAGCCAAATTCCTCCAATCAACAAAAACAACTCCACGCAGCCACCTCCCACTGCTCCCAGAGCAATGCAGCCAACCTCTCCAAGGTCCAAAAACTCCGAAATTTTCCAAAATTCTAGGAGACCTGCCAGAGGATCCCAGGAAGAAACCAGAGCACCCAACACCGCACCAAAGCAACAACTTTTCCCCCAGTTAAGGAAACAAAACTACACCTCTCCTCTGTCAGCCAAATATTCTTCTGAAAGTTCCATTCCTTCAAAGGCATCATCCAGAAGAGATTAATCCGCTTCCAGATCACCCTCTCCTTCCCCATCTTATAACAACCCTGGTACTCCATCACCAGCACCCCATCCAACTGAATCAAGCAGAAATATTAACAACAGCAACAACAGGCCTGCTACTCCAACTAGGCCCCAGGAACATCAGCCTCCTAGTTCACCTTCTCAAAACCTTTCAGAGGAAGACCAAGAGAATCCATATCTTTCCCTGATTGATCCACCTACTATCACCATTCCAAAATCTTCAGAAGTTCAAATTCCAGCGGCTTACAAATTTGATGAGCTTCCAATCTGTAAGTACCACATTAATTCATCCAATTTCATCAACAAAAATAATTACTGATTCAATTCTTCTTGTCTAGTTGGAACCTCTCCTCCTGAATCTATTATTGGAGTTGGCCAACCTCTAGAAACTTCTTTGACCCTGAATTATGAGAAGTGAAACAGCACCTCAGCACCATGTGTTCAAATATTCTGAAAGCCTTTGCCCTCCATGGACCTTTAAATGACTTTGAGAAAACCTTGAGGAAGCAACTATTGGACGACCACTGGAAGATGTCTAGGATCATTAAGCACACCTTCCAACAATCAATTCCTGCATCTTCTTCTTCCTCTTCTGAACTTCCATCAAAACCCATTCCTGCCCATTATAATCCATATAATCTCTCCAGCAGGACTCACTTCAAAGAACATGGTGCTTCCCACAACCCCAACAAAAAACAAAAACAATATCATATTCCGGAACAGCCTCCAGAAACTTCATCATCCAGTCAATGAGCTCCTGCAAAAAGATTAAAAAAATAATAATAAATAAATAATAAAAATTAATAACTATAAATTCTAATTTTTTTTTAAAAGTCTACTAACATACTAAAATTAAAAATTGATAAATAAAATAAAAAAAATGAAATAAAATAAAAGATAAAAAATAATACAAATGGTATCCCCCAGCCAATTGATGAGCTGATCCCCTGATACCTTGCCCACATACAAGTGCAACTTGATGTGGATACACCTTAAATAATTTAAATGATTTTAAATAAGAAACATAAATTAAGGGTAATAATGAGAATAAAAAAAATAAAAAAATGACATTAATGAAAATAAAAATAAAATAAAATAAAATGATAAAATAGCATTGCCCGGCCAATTGATGAGCCTTTCCCCACCAATGCTTGCCCACATCCAGGTGACCCTGATGTGGTAACACCCTATATTTTTGATTTTATAATTTAAACAAACCCCTTAAAAAATTAAAAGAAAAAAAGAGAAAAAAGAGAATAATTTGAAACTACTTTCTAGAAAAATCAAAACTAAAAAAATCAAAGAAAGTCCAGCTCCATGGATGGTCCAGATTAAGAGAAGGTCCATTAAGAGAAGGTCCCGTCCATATAAATGATCACTGGGTAGGCTCCCTCCAATAAGTAAAAATGATAGGAGACCACCAGTGATCCACCACCAACCCAAAAAAAACAAAGATAAAGAAGCCAGTCCCAAACCAGCTTAAAATTATAGTGGACTTTAAGCCTGAATAATAAAAAACAGAACTAGAATTCAACTAGAAAAAACAAAAGACTTGAGACAGACATTCTAGGGTAACTGTTCTACAGAGCAGCCAGCTCATCAGTTACCCCCACACTTGCCAAAATAAAATCTAGAAGCCCCCCCTGGGTACCTTCTAACAAAAACACAACATCCAACACAATAAACCAAAACCAATAAGAGTGAAGAGTCCAGCACTTGAAAACCAAAGGAAATTCTGGTTTAAAGTCATAGAGGACTAAAACCTGTAAAAAGAAACCAATACTAGGGTTCAGCCAAATTAGGAGAAAGGGTTGGAAACAGAAAATCTGGGGTAAATGTTCTACAGAGCAGCCAGCCCATCAGTTACCCCTACACTTTCCAAAATAAGATCTAGAAGCCCCACCCATGGGTACCTTCTAAAAAAAAGTTTCCAACACAAAAGATTCTCTGCAAAGCCAAAAAATTCCAAAATTTAAAGAACGTTCCTTAGTTTATCCTCATTGCGGAGTCAATCTTCTTCATGTCTAGTGCCTCTGGGATAGAACCTCTTCACCTGGTCTGCAGCCACTCTCTTCTTTAAGACTGCACCATCCAAATCTTCCAAAACATAAAAACCTCCAGACGCCTGAGATCTGACTCTGTAAGGTCCGTTCTATCTGTCAGCAATCATTTTTCCCCACTGACTCTCTAAACTTCTATTATAAACCAAAACCAAACAACCAGGTTTCAAGGGATTCCTAAGTCTATGAGCCAGCTTCTTGTCCCAGTATCTGACTGATCGATTCCTAATCTTCATCATTCTAGAGTATGCCTTCTCTTGACATTCCTCTCTACATTCCAACTGTTGCATCCTGGCACAGAGCAATTCTTCTGTTCAGTGCACCTCATCCCAATCAATTCCAAGATAGGAGACAGCTTCCAAGTCCACTGGTAGAACTGCTTTCTGACCAAACATTAAATCATAAGGAGAATAGCCAGTTGTCTTCTTCACAGTGACCCTATCAGCAAATAACACCAAGGGTAAATAATGCCTCCACTTTTCAGCACTATCCGCAAACATCTTTACCAAAGCATTCTTGATAACTTGATGGCCTCTTTCAAACATGCCTTCAGCATCAGGATAATAAGGTGTAGCCACTCTAACTTTAGAACCAACACTAGCCACAGCTTCTTTAAATTCGGCACCAAACTCTGGCCCGCCATCAACAGTCACCAACTTAATCAACCCATACCTATAAATCCACTCCTTCTTCAAAAACTCTGCCACATTCTTGGCAGTCAAATTAACCAGTGGCACTGCCTAAACCAAACCAGACAAATCATCCCTGGCAACAATTAAGTATTTATACCTGCTCTCTTTAATATGGACAGCATCAAGACTGACTCTTCCAAAAACAGTTGTTTCACCAGTAGCACAGCCAACCTCTTTAGGTTTCAAGTGACTTCTTCTTTGACATTTTTTGCAAGATTGAACCCAACCCTGCACAGCCAACTTCATACCTGGCCACCAAAATCTGTCAACTACTCTTCTATAAGTCTCCCCAAAGCCTCTATGACCAAGGTCTTCATGCAAAGACTTCAACACAACTTCTTGACCCTTCTTCTGAGTCACCACAATATGAGGATTAGGATGTCTCCTCCTCATCAACCTTCTTCCTGAAACATAAAATCCAGGACTCTTCTTCTTGATTGCCACCCAAGTATCATCATCACAACTATCTGGCCTCTCCAAGGTCAACAGATATTCCACCATAATAAAATAAAACCCAGACTTACCCCAGGTCTCATCTTCAAAATCCAACAAAACAACATCCAAGGGTACAACTCTGTCATCAAAATCACCAGTGTGAATATGAGCCAATTGACCAGCCCAACCAGGATACCAATCCTTAAATTTTGGCGCATCCTTCTCTTTCCAATGAACCTTGTGAGAATCCAGTTCACTAACAAAAACTCCATTTTCCAAATTTGAGCTGTCCCAAACAACAACTCCATCTTCATCAACAAAAACATCCTGATCACCAGAATCAAGATCAGATCCAGCCAGTTTAGCCTCTTGGAGTAGGTCAGAAAAATCTTCTGCATCCTTTGTGCTGGCCCTAACCACTGGAACATCTTCATTGCACTCTTCAGCCTCAGAATCTTCACGTGTAGGTGGCCTCCTTGATAATCCATCAGGCATTGTAAAAGTTTTGCCTGGTTTGTGTACCATGTCAAAAGAAAAATGTTGAATAAATGCCACCCACCTAGTCATTGGTGCATTTGGAAGACTAGGTGTATTGATCATCTGAACCAAAGATTTTGCGTCCACCTGCAGCTCAAAATGCTGCCCCCACAAAACAGTCTGTAGCATCTTTAAAATTTTTGCTACACCACACAATTCCAAATTAGGTTGAGAATACCTAGATTCCAACTCATTAAACACCACAGACTCATATCTAACTGGACTGACCCTCCCAGTTTTATCTTCCTGAAACAAAACAGCACCAGCAGCAATATAGCTTGAGTCCACTGCCAGATAAATTTTTCCAGCACCAACACCATAATCCAACTTGTGAAGAACAATATCTTCCTCAACAACCTTTTTCAACTTCTGAAAAGCCTCTTCACACTCTTCAGTACATTCCCAATCTGCATTTTTCTTGGTCAACCTGCTTAAAGTTGAAGCCGACAAAGAAAAATCCTTAATAAAAATCCTGACATATACACACACACCCAAAAATCCCCTGACTTCAGTAGTATTTTTAGGCCTTGGCCATGACTGAATTTTATTGATCTTTTTCTTTGCCATAATCCTTCCCTCTTTACATACCGCATGAGCCAGAATTTTAAAAGCAGGAACACAACAACAGAATTTGGACCCTCAAATGGTCAAACCAGCCTCTTCAATCCTAAACAACACTCTCTCACGAGTTATTTCATATTCGCAAATAAACCTCCTTATGCCAGGGTTCTCCGCTAACACCTCATTACCATAATAAGTGGATGGTCTTTTAATTCCACCATCATCAATAAAAATACCAGCATGATTAGGAACCTCATCCTGCAAAAATCCGAACCATCTGTGATTGATATACCGCCACTGAATTAGTTGCTCCTTGAGGCAACCTAGTGAGCTGAAATCTTCCCAAAGGAGTCTCAAACGTTGTGAGAGGCCTTGAATCCGTATGAAGTTCCCTCTCATTATAACCACCCATGATATCACCCAAACCATAACACACCCTTCCATCAAAAGCTTCAACCAAATCCTCTGAACTTGGTGGCATACCAGCGTCCTTGATAGTGACTCTATTCAAGGCTCTAAGATCATGAACCAACCTCAACTTTCCATTCTGCTTTTTACAAAGAAAACTGGACTTGAGTAACTGGATGTTGATTGTTTGTATAACCCAGTACTGACTCTTTCCCTAACAATATCCACAAAATCCTCTCTGATAGCAGCTGGAATCAGAATAGGTTTGATTTGCCAAGGTTCATGACAAACCACAGGAATCAAGTAAGGTTCCCCATAAGAGTACTTCAACACACCCCTTTCCTCCTCAACAAAAGCCACAGCTTTTTCCCTTAGCACAATAACTTGCAACAACAACTTCTTTTCTTCTTCAGACAACCACCCATCAGGACCAAAATTAACAACTTTCAACCTTTCCACAGTCACCCTAGCCGTCTCTACAAATTCTGGAGGATTCTTCACCAAAGGAGTACAGTATGGATCTCTTAACAAAGGAGGTCTCTTCAAGGGCGGATTCAAACCCACAGGCATAGGCTCATTGACAGGCCTAATCTTCTGCGCTACCTTCTTATACTTTGCCGCTCCACCTTCAACTTGAGGGATCTTCAGGAAATCTTCACCACCAGACCTGGAACAAAAACCAAGGGTTTCCCCATTGCTCACATGTGTGGCCAAGGTAATGTTTTTGAAAGGCGTAGAAGAAACCCTAGCACTGCAAAATTGGGAGGACTTACTTTTAGACCCCAATCTCACTGCCCCAAAACATTTCGGCATATCTTTCAATAAAGATATATAACCAATCTTCTTCCTTGAGCTTGAATTAAAAATAATTGGGAATTTTGAGAGAGAACAGAGACTTGATAAAAAACTTGATGAATACTTGCAGAGAAGAGAAACATTAAAAAGAGAAATTTGAAAATCCGCTTGGTATACCTCCAAGGGAGCTGACCTACTACAACCTGGGATTTCCTCATCTTGGGGAGAGGTTGTAGCACTAGGGTGATCAGCCATCATTACTCTAAAAAAGACAGACTCTGTCAGCCTAAATATCCTTAGGACTGAGTATTTCTTATGCTTAAAATAAGATAAACTTAATTAGATTAAGCTTATATCTTAAAAATAAGGTTAAAATAATAATATATATTATTTTATTATATATATATATAATTATTATTCTATTATATAATTTATAATAGTTTAAATAGCTTATCCATGGCCTAATAATACTTATTAAGGTGTTAATGGAGTCATAATATACTTATCTTAAGTGATATGAAGTAATTATTGACATACATAAGCTTATATGTATACATAAATCTCATATTCAGTGAAATATGCAGTATATTATGTATATTTAGGTATATAAGTGGGTTTTAGCCCCTTAATAGCCTATAACCTTTGTTTTTCTGCTTATTTTAGGTCATATGGACGAAATCAGTGGATTCACAACGCCTACAGAAGCATAGACACCTATATCAGGCGCATACACCCAGTTTGGACAACTAAAATTACTTCCTTGGATGGTTATTCACGGATTTATGGGTTGGAAATATGTTTTTGGGTTAATGTGGATGCTTGGGGATGTTATTGGGGGCTTGGACATTTTATTTGTTTCCTTTATATGCTTTTAGTTTCATTAAATCTCTTTTTGAACATTTATTTTACCTGTTTCTTTATGGTATCCGCTTTTATCTGGGATTTCTATTTATGGTATGACTCTGTGTTATTATTAATAGTGATGGAGGGTCCTTACTGGAGGTCTGGGTGTTGAAACTGCTTGAAGTGGACGCCATGGGGAGGTGATGGGCCCTCACAGTGCTGTAATTGCCGGGGATAGCAGTGACATCATCTGGATTGAAGGTCTGTGCACTCCAGTGGATTTGGGTATAAGTAAGGAGGGATTTTGACGGTTTATTATCATCATTCAATTACTACACTTCAAACAAACATTACACTACAATTATTAACATTCAGAAATATATTATAAAGCCCTTATAAATTGATATTATCTTTATAAAAGCTATAACTATATTTTATTCTTCTATTTTCCACCACTAGCACGCATTTAAATCCAAGTATTGTGAGTTTAATTTGAGTATAACTATTCTATTAGTCTTCCCCTGAGGTTTAATCACTAAATCATTTATTAATAAGTAGTAGGACCATAAAATAACACTATTATATCATACTTATATACTAGACTGTACTGACAGACTCTTACTAGAGCCTGAGCCACACTCCAAAAAACCAGAGGCCACACCCACTTCTTTCCTTCTCCTGAATTAATACATGCACTGGCACATTGAAGATAAACCAGGCCTGGTCTCCCAACCATCTTCTCCAAGGGATGATAACCTCATGTGAAGTCTCCTTTCATCTTCACCAGTCATCTTTAAACTGATTACCAAATCAAATTGATAACCAATTCTTGCCTGAAAATCCATCAAGAAAGGCCCACCCAAAACAGCTTTAACTGTTCCCTTAGCAATATAAAAATGAACCCTCCCTGAGGCTCCGCCAACATCTAAATTCACAAACTCAGAAGTTCCAACCAATTCAGGGACATGACCACCGATCCCTCTCAAATTCACACCAATACCAGTTTTGATGGTGAGGCCCAAATGAGTAGCCTCAAACAAGGAAATCAGGTTTATCTGAGAACCTGAATCCACCAATGCCCTTGCCTCCCTGCCATTCAGAGTGACATTGACATAACCCAAAGGAGCAGAAAAATGAGTTTACAACCCCTCACCAAACTTTTCAGCAGAATCACAAATGTATTCCACCTCCCCAGAAGAAACTCTTCTCCTGGTCAACAACTTTTTCTGTCTATCAGCCAACCCTGGACTGATAGCATACAATTCCCCATAAGTAAGGGAAAACTGACCCTGATTCATCCTTTCCAGGACAGAGTCCATAACAATAACTTGACCAGAAACTACCAGCCTCTCAAAGTGAGCTCTTTGCTTCACTACCTTGGTCCTAGAAGCTTCTTGAGGACCAGCACCACCAACAGATTTACCATTAACAGGAGCCAAACCAGATCCCTCACCAGAACCTCTAACTCTGGCAGGCTTTGGAAATGAAGCCAAAGGGACATCCTCCTCAGAGTCAGAATCAACCTCCATTGGCATTGGCTCACCATTCATGTCAAATGCACCAAAACTAGGAGGGCCCATGTCAGCCATACCCTTCTACATCTTGTACAGCTCCTCTTTGCTGTACCTCTTTCTAGCTGCACTCAGCTTAGGATCCACCTTTGAAGCATTTGGCTTTGGTTGGGCTTGGTAACTGCTCTTAGGCCTTCCCACCTTCCCTGCTTCCACATCACAAACACCAGCTAAGCATTCTCCACTTGACTGTCCATCACAGTAATACAACTCCAAACCACCAAAGAAAGTAGAAAAAGAGACCTTATTGACCTCCTTCCCCTTTCCCTTGACGTCATCATCCTCTTTACCAGAAGACTTTCTCTGCTCAGGAATCTCCTCAAACCTTGGCCTCCTTTGATTGAGACAACCCCTTCTCCTGACCAATTCAACAGGAGCCTTCCCCTCACTGGGATTCACAAATGAGCCGTCAGGGAACTTGAAAACCCTGCCATCAAATTCAACCTTTCCTTCAGGCACATCCCTGTTCAATGCCCAACAATCATTGGACCTGTGCCCCCTCCTGCTTCAATAAGAGTAGACCCAAGGATCACTCATACCAGCCCTCCTATCAAAATCTCTAGGCTGAGAAGGTGCCTTATTGACCTTCTTATCCTCCTGAACCTAAATATGCAGCTGCTTTGTGAGATCAGCCAACTGCTCCACCACTGGGTCCCTCTCCTGTTTGGGAACCTGCACCATATTCATCTCCTTCTTCTTCTCCCCAACTTCATCTTCAGCCAAAGACTCACTGACTTTGCTGACATATTTGGCACACCCTTCCTGATAAGTGTCCACTTCCAATAACTTCAAATGGGCCTCAACAGCCTCCTTCACCTTATCCAAGGAAGGCAACTTCTGGTCCCCATTAGAAAGAGTCTTCATCAAGTCCTTCCTTGACATCTCCTTCAACACATCCATCCTGACATCTCTAGCCAGGGCAGACCATAAATCATCCTTGGCAGCATTTTCATGTGCCAGCTCCTCCACTTCCACCAAGTATTCCACCACAGGATCAAACTGTAGCGGAAACTTTCTGTAACTATGCAAGTTACCAACACCACCATAAGATTGCCATTCACTGACAACCTTTTTAAGATCCACCATAGTGAACCTGAAACCCCATCTATCTACCATCTCCCTACACAATAACTTCCAATCCCTCTTCTTGTAGCCAGACATGGCCACAATATCCTTCTCCACTGCCCTATCACCAATGAAGAAGATAATCTGCTTCACCATGTCCAGGTAGAAAGCACCATCCACTCCAGCAGCAGTTTCATACTTCTCCAGAAACCACTTGACATCCTCCCCATTAAACTTGGTACCATCCCAAGTTTTAATCCTTACACTCTCCTTGACCATCACAGCAGGAGGACCATCTCCCCCACTAAAAGTCACTACAGGAATAGAGGAACCAGAAGCCATTCCTCCAGACCAAAACACCAAAAGAGCCAACCAAA
This sequence comes from Hemileia vastatrix, assembly GCA_030280995.1. Taxonomy (NCBI): domain Eukaryota; kingdom Fungi; phylum Basidiomycota; class Pucciniomycetes; order Pucciniales; family Zaghouaniaceae; genus Hemileia; species Hemileia vastatrix. The sequence goes on from JASXTE010000011.1 coordinate 4,828,070, forward strand.
GAAAACAGAGATTCCAAAGAATTAGCAAGTTCTACCCCACGTTGGGTGCCAGAAATGTAGACAATCCTATAGTACTAGCTATAGGCCTTGACCAAGGGAGTTGGAGAAAAACCTGAGAGAAAATCCCCTGTCCCTTTAGAAAAATAGAGTGAGATTTACTTGCTAAAGTAAGTTGGTTCCTGTTTGCTAAAGCCCCTTCTTCAACACACCTGACTGCTTGAGTAGCCAAGAAAGTAGTCCCCAGAAAGACTACCAGACTAAAGAACTGAAATGTAAACCAATGTCCACACCAGAGAAAGCAAAGATACTTGATGTAGGCTGCAAATCCACACCAGAGACAGCAATAATACTTGATATAGCTTGCAAGAATACACCAGTTAAAACAGTTGCCAAAGTTGAGTTAAATGAAGAACTAACCTTGCAACAAACACAGCCAATTGTGGCCAAAAACAGTGAAAACTGAGTGAGGAACAAGGATATCACCTCCGGATGGTTGTATGATAATTAAAGTTGCCCCAAACTGTCTTATTCACTATTTACACACAGACCACTATCTAAGAGCCCATGCACACCAACAAATTTGGCGCCTGTACCAGCCAAATTGAATAAAAAACCCTCCAGAAGCACTCCCCAACCTTCTAAAACAGAGGCGGGCGGGCCACCCGATGTCAGAGGTGCCGCCTGAAGCGGCCCAGCCTCCTTGAAGCCAGAAAACCAATAAAAATACCTAATCTACTTAGAAAAATTAGCTACAACTACTAAAACCTTTAAAACAGAGAATTACGCTATAACAACATTGGGACATGAAATATAGAGCTAAATTGGCCCTATCCAATGGTACTAAGTACTTAACTCTAAGACTTAAGGTTAGCCCGTAAATCACAAAAAACAAAATTAAACAGCTATATTTGTAACTGAAGAATGAGGAAATGACCCCTTAAAAATTAGAATATGAAAAATATTATCATGACATGAAATATAGAGAAAAACCGGGGCTATCCAATGATAGTACCCACATACCTGCAGTCCCAATCTTCATGGAATAAAACCAGAAAAATACCCAATTCTTCAACAGATGCCAATTAAGACATGCACAACCAACGCCAAACCACACATCAAAGGCCCCTGCCAATGTTGGAAGACCACAACGTGTCAATTTTCACCTCTTATCTGAAATTTTTTGACTCAATTTTTCATACCCACATCTTGGACAACTTTCTGTCATAACCACATTTTGCACAACTTTCTGCCATAACCACATTTTGGACTACTCTCTGGATATTCCTTCTACCTTGCTGCACACTCACATTCTCATCCCATCCTGTCCATTCTATCTGCTCAGAATCACTCACCATCTCATCTGCTTGTTTCTGCTTCTTTTCATCTTGCTATCTCATATGCTTGTTTCTGCTCCTTTTCATCTTGCTATCTCATCTGCTTGTTTCTGATCCTTTTCATCTTCATTTTTATTTTAACATGCCTTGTCGTCCTAGATCTTCTCAAAGGCAGCCATCACCCAGTTGTTCTTCAAATCTCACTACTCCCTCTTTCCCCCGCTCAGCTGAGAAATCTAAGACTGTTCAACTAAAAAAAGATGATCATCTCACTCTTATCAACTGGCTGAAAACCAAATCTAACTATGATTCTTGTTTTGGTACTGAGTATGGGACTAAAGTAGGAGGGCTCCCAGCATCAAAATTTAATTGCTATCTTCTAATGGCAAATGAATTATGGAATAAGACCAAGGGAAGGATTGATCTTTTGCCTAAACTGATTTCTGAACGCTTCGAGCATTACCAAGCCAAATAAAAGAAGGCAAAGGCTCTTTCATCTTCCACTGGTTTTGGGGTTACCGACATCAATTTCACTTTAGGGCTTCAAATCCATAGACAACAAACTTGAATCTTTATGTCCTTACTTTAAAGAGATGGATGCGATTTTTGGAGAGCAAGCTGATGTTAATCCTGTAAACATGTTGGATTGAGAAGATCCTATCTTGGAACATGATGTTGAAGCAAATTTTTTCCCATCATCTTCCTCCACTCTAGCCTCCCCTCATTTGAATGAGACCAATCTAGATAGCTTTTCTGTATATCCTATTGGTGATTTAACCCAACCAAATCTAACTCAGGTCTATTTCTTTTTTCTTTTATCTTATAAATTCTATTTTTTTATTTACTTATATTTTTCTTATTTCTTAAAAGGCTGACAGACAAACCCAGGATACTCAATCAACTGAGTCTGAAGGTAGCGACAATGATGAGGAGGAAAATATGACCTTGAACAAGAAGAGTAGGGCTTCAAGTAGTCTAAATTTCCACTCCCAAAGAAGATGAAAAAGTGATGCTTCGTCACAAACCCCTTTTTTGTCTATGGAACAATTTTTGGAGAAATGTAATGCTGGTAAGTGATACCAGACCTCTTATTACGTTACTCTGCTTTTCTTCTAATTTATGTTAATTTTTATTATCACTCTAGAACAAGTGAAAATTTCTAAAGAGCCTCTAAGCTTTGAAAAGAAGAAATAGGAGCCCTATTTAAGGAGGGATGATAGGCTACAAGATTTGGAAGAGAGGAAGTATGAGCTCTCTTTACGGAAGGACAATCGGGCCCAAGATTTGGAGGAGAGGAAGTACAAGCTCTCTTTACAGAAGGTTGGTCGGGCCAAATTTGGGGGAGAAGAACTTTGAGTTAATTCTAAGTATTTAAAAATCAAAAAAGAGGAGAAAACACTCAAACATCAAAACCTATTAGAGCAGATGAAATATAAGTTTGATCATGAAGAAAATTCCAAAAAGAATGATTTCTTGATAGAATGTGTTAAATCTAATCAATCTGTTGAGGAAATTGAACGTTTAAAGAAATTGTTGGATGACTAGTTTGTATTATTTCTCTCACACTTCAACTGTTCATATTTTTTTGTACATAAAATTTACAATAATTTCCTGTATTTCATTACTCTATCAATCATTACTTGAATTTTTGTATTTTAATGTTAAATATTCTTTTTTTAAATAAAATTTTCATGTCTCCTTTGAAAATTTGATGATCCCCCACCCCTGGATTTTTTTGAAGTAAGGCGTGGGTATCACCTAAATTCTTTCATGTTATGAATCTTGAAAGTCTTATATGAAACTTTGGCTTTACTACCCCCTTCATTTTACCGGTATCCCAAAAATTCTTACATGTCAAGAATTTCACAAGTCTTATAAGAAATTTTGGCAAAACCCCCCATGGATTTTATTGAAGCAAGGGATGGGTATCACCAAAAATTTTCACCAAAATATTTACAAGTCAAAAAAATTCTATATCTGTTTTAAAAAATTGGCAACACTCTCCCCTGCATTTTATTGAAGCAAGGGGTGGGTATCACCAAAATTTTTCTAATTCATCAATTTCACATGTCAGATTTGAAAATTTGACAATACCCCCCCCCCCTGCATTTTATTGAAGTAAGGGGTGGAAGTCATCTAAATTTAATATTATTACATAAATTATTAAATAAATATCTAATATATATCAATTTCCCTAGTTTAAAGTAATGAAAATTCCTCAAGCCAAAATGCAGACCAAGTCGAGAAACAAAAGTTTGGGAGTTTCCACAGGTATAGGCAAGAGGAACCCCATGAAACAAATAAATGTTATCATGATTACTTGTTATACAACCAAAGGTCATTGGCTCATCACTTAACTTGAAAAAATTAATAAATATAAAATATTTATCATAATTTATGAAAAAATATAAAATTTTTGATGACAACTCTAATCCCCATACTTTTTGGATCTAGATAAAGTTTTTTTAAATTGAATAACTTTACCTTCTTTCTTTACCTTATTGATCCTTTGAATCAACTTATGACTGATTTGAAATGAGCAACCAAAATGTGTGAAATCTTGACAGGATTTCAAACCAGGAGGAGCTTTGGTTGTTTGATGATTATCTTGAGAAGAATTCCAAATAGTCTCAATGATACCATTTCCCAAACTAAAATCAATGATGCACTGGTGGTCTGGAAAATATAAACCATGTCCTTTGATTTTATCTGGAGATGGTATTGGTTGGCCAGTTATTGGATTGATATATGAGAATATACCAAAAGTAAGAAAATTGGTGTCATTCCTATCGATATGAATCCTATTGTGGAATCCAAAATGAGTGATAATAACATTAGAAAATAAAAGATATTTGTGGCTGATATCTTCTCAATTGGAGTCACACCAATTTGGTATTCCAACTTTGGTTGCAAGTTCATGATCTTTTTCAAATGCTTTATTACAGAGATTTTTGAGTCGAAGAGCAAGAAAAGAGTTAAAGGAAGGTAGAGTGTACCATAAGGGAAAATCTTCATCTTTTTGAGCTTGAATGATATTCTTGAGCAATGAATATATGCCTATATAATTGAAATAAATGAAATGATATTAGGAATGGAACAAAAAATATTAGACATACCAAGAGAATATCCTTTAACAAAACCAGGTCTCCAACCAAATCCAATCATGATACCACCCAACAAACTCATATTCCTTATAGGTAACCAAACCAAAGCCATTTGATACAGAGTTATGATAATATCGGATAGTTGATTAAAAGATTCATCTTTTACACCACCGAATGAATGAACTTCCAAAATGAATCAAGCCTTAAAAGTATTACTAATAACTGAAACAACTCAATCATCTCCAAACTAGGTTAGATATTTGATATTTTCTGGTAATTTTTTTGGATATTGAATTTTTTTATTTACTTTAGTTTTGTAAAAAAAATGTTTGGGATATGACAAAAAAAACTTTTGCAGAGAATTTTTTTTCAGATATCTTTTCTTCTGATGAGACTTATTATCTATATTTTTTTGATGATTTAGAAGATGATTTTTTTTTCAGATATCTTTTCTTCTGATGAGACTGATTATCATTAAATTTTTTTGATGATTTAGAAGATGAATGTATTCAAGTTGATTTTGAAGAAGATGATAGAGATGATAAAGATGAAGATGATAAAGTGGATAAAGATGAAGATGATAGAGAAGTAAGGGGTGAATCTGAAGAAGAAGACAATTTTTTTTTCTGAAAAAAAAATAAAATTTCAAAAAAAAATTCAACACATTTTTTTTAAAAAAAAACTCACCTAATAATATCTTTCAAAATAAAATTTAAAGCAAAATCCTTTTTTTTAAAAAATTAAAAAAACATTTATAAAACAAAAAATAAAAATAAAAATTTTCAGTAAAAATTATTTCAAAAAAAAACAATTCAAATGAAAACCTGAAGTTTGCTTATAAAAAACCTTCAAAGAAAATCCTGACAAAAAATTTTTAAAAAAAATAAAAAAATAAAAAAAATAGAGTAAAAGAAAAATCAAAAGAAAATTTTGTTTTAAAAAATAAATTATATTCAGTAAAATTATTTTGAAGAAAAATAAAAAATTAAAATCTAAACCTTTTTTGTTTTGTAATTAACAGGGAAAGTCCTTAACAGAATGTAAAATATATTTTTTTTCTAAAATTCTGCCAAAAAAAAAAATTACAAAAAACAAATTTTTAGTATGTTTTTTAGAAAGTAGGTAACCCCTCTTTAAAGAAGAATTTGAATATATTGAAGGAATAGAATAGAAGGACATTGAAGAGACAGAAGAAAGTAAAGATAAAGAAGAAGAAGTTGAATATATTTTATGATAAACTCTAACAGTGGTGATGAGAAGTCTAAAAATAAGGAGCAAAATTCCAAGATAATAATCAGATAAGAGTTTCAGAATCCTTATCCTCTAAATATGCAATATAAAAATGTGAAATAAGATAAGTGAAATTTGGAAAAAAAAGGCTCAACTTCAAAGGTCAAAATCTCAGCAGCCACTAAATATAATTCAAACTTGTTTGTGGGAAATGAGAGATAGGCTTTAGTAGAATCTTCAGTTATAGGACATGTGATTTAAATAAACCTAACCCTAATTTTTTACATAAAAAAATGAATTAAAAATTTATATTGGAAAAAAAAGGCTCAAATTTAATGGTCAATATCTCAGCAATCACTGAATGAAATTCAAATCTGTTTGTAGGAAATGAAAGGTAGCCTTCAGGAGAATCCTCAGTAAAATGAATATTAAATTTGAATAAATCTAACCCTTATTCCAAGTCTTATTTTTAAAATTTTACAAAAACCTGAAAAGTGGTAATGAAGATGAGATCAAAAGGAGTTTAATAAGTTCACTGTTATCCATATAAAAGTCATACAAAAGTAGAAAAAATAGAGTTAGAAAGATTGATGTTGGAATTGTGGGGAAATTAAATATGGAGTAAGTGAAATGCATAAAGAATGTGCAATGTATGTGTTTCAATGAAATGGAGCCAAAAAAAAGTGAAAAAGGGGAAAGGGGGGATAATGACCATTCCAAGGAGGGATGAAGAGTAGGGTGATAGAGCTAAAAAAGAAAGTAAAGAGGGAGAGAAAAAAAAGGTTAATTTTATCATTGAAATCAAAAATAACCACTTACAAAAAAAATTAGATAAATAAAATAAAATAAACAGGAAAAAACAAAAAAAAATTATAATTAGTAATCAAAAAATCAAAAAAAAGAATATAATGACTTACCTGGAGAGGTGAGATGACAAAATAAATGAAACCAAATTGTTTGAGGGATGTTGGAGGAGAAGAGGAAAAGGATATGAGGGATGAATGAAAAAAAAGAGTGAAAAATTATGCAATTTTAGAAAATATGCAATGTCATGTTGAGCTGGTGAAAGAAAACCAATGAGCCATCCAAAAAAGAGATATTCACCATAACTTCCAAAAAAAATGAATATGCAACAAACAAAAATACCAAGCCAAGTGAATAAATTATACAAAGTGGAAATTTGGAGAGTATAAAAACAAAAAATTAAAAGGGTTGTGTGCCAAAATGGTCAAGGGTGATTGGCATGATGACAGAGCATATGCCAGTTGAATGAATGTCTTGTGATTCAAGTGATGGGAGAGCAGGCACTGGTTCAGGATCCTCTTCTTCATAAAGATCATTCCACTCATCTTTTAAATCAGCTAGGATACTGTGGAGTATAACGCAAGTCATGATCTAATGATTCACACTTTTGATCTCAAATTTTTTTTGAAATCGGATTTGTAGCTCCCAAAGACTAGAAAATTGTCCCTTTAAAATACCTATAGCATGTTCAATCTGTACTCTTGATTGGGCATGGTGATAATTAAATTTAGTTTTGGTGTCATTTTCTAAGATTTCACCACAGAAAGCAGGTATAAAGTACTTCCCACTTGCATATGCTGAGTCTGCAAGGAGGTACTGAGATTCGTCAAAGTATGAGTCAGGGGTTTGAGAAATCCTCATTCTTTGGAAGACAGAGGAGTCATGACATGATCCAGGGCAGCCACTGTGAAAAGCAATAAATTTTTTATTGACATCACATATATGTTGAATGTAAATAGAGTATCTAGAAGGAAGATAAAAATTTAGTTCATGAATGATGAGAAATTAAAGAAGATTTTGAACAAACTTTTTTTTGCAATCAAAATAATAGTTCCCATCATGAGCAGGCTTTTTTCTCAAAGGTATAGTTGTTCCATCAACAAAACCTACACAGCCAGGGAAACCTTTGGCTTGCATTTCTTGAGAGGATTCAAGTCATTCTTCAGGAGTTGGCCAAGAAAGTGTTTGAGACTTGAGGGAAAGGATAGAAATCATACATTGCTTGGTGTATAAGATCACTGTACCATATCCTATGTTAAATAGATTATCCAAACGTTACAGCAGCACCATTTTCAGTTGAGCCAAAGCGACATAGTGAAACAGCAAGTTGAATGGTGGGATTATGCTGTTTGATATGGGAATTTTTATGAAAGATAGGATGTTCAGAGATGAGTTGATAAATTTTTAAGAAAGAATTGGGTGAAGTTCTAAATAGCTGAGTGAAGTTTAGTTGGGGAATGTTGAGAATGGAGCGGAGATCATATTGGGGATTATGATAAAGATTTGGCCCCCTGGAAATGAGGTAACACTTTTTGGAAAGAAAACACAAATAGGCACCACACAATATGGGGGGCGGACTTGCTAGCAAGTCCGCAACCTTGGACCCAAACTCACCATAGATTGAACACACATTGAGCTATTGATAAAGGAACCATACAATCAGGGATGAACACCACTCAGCAGAACAGTTTTAGGTGGGTGTTCAAGTAGAGTTCAGTATGGGTTCAGTCTGAGTTCAGTCTGAGTTCCATCTGAGTTCCATCTGAGTTCAGGTTGAGGACTTGCTAGCAAGTCCACCCCCTATATTGCGTAGTGAGGCTAATGCATCTTCCAAATCAGAGTCAGATTTATAGTAGAGAGCTAAAAGTAAAGTGATGGCATTAATAGTGGAGTGAAGTAGCTGTCTAGTAAAGAGGTGCTTCATTCTTGTCAGAAGTATAGGGGTTGGTAGAAGGTTTAGGTGATGAGTGGGAAGTGGGAATTTGCCGCCAAATGTGCAGTTGGGGTGTGTAGATAAAAAAAACTTAAGTGTTTGCCACCAAAATTAAGTAGCATAGAGTGAGGAGAGACTTAAGGATGGCATCAGAAATTATATGTCATGTGAATTTCTTAAAAATCCATCATGAATGTGATGAGTTTGGGATCAGGAATTAGGAACAGAAATCATGGTATAAGAGGCAGGATAATGCAATACCATGGATTCCTTATCCACTAGCCTTGGGGCTAGCGGATAAGAATCTTCTGCAATTAATAATGTCTGATCCCAGGAAAATAAATTTCTGATCCCTAATGGTGGATCCCTGAACATTGATACCCCCTATTGTATGCACAGACTTTGTAAATATAATTTATTACACAAATCACCCAAAAATGCTATCTCTGACCCACAAGACTTTATAATACCAGCATGTTCATCTCCAAAACATTGGTTCATCATTTCCCTACTATCAACTTGTGAAAGAAAAATAATCGGCACTATCTATGGTTTTTGATATATTTTACTAGATGTCATGAGCTACAGAGTTGATCAAATATCCATCCATCAAATATGGGGTATCAATGTTCAGGGATCAGCAATTAAATTAATTGCAGATATAAATCCTTATACCCCAATTATCTTCTGAAATTATTTTTGCTAATAATTGGGTTATTAGACACTTTATGTGTCAATGTTCACCTCTTATTGGACATTTTTCTACTCAAGTTTTCATAACCACAACTTGGCCATCTACTCTTCCTTACCTTGTCAAGTCTGTTTGCTCATCTAGGCTCACCCTCAGATCGCAGCAACATTTTTTTTGCTTTCATTTCTTCCGGAGTTCATACACCTATCTGTCATTGGCCTTTCATCTCCTTGGTTTTCTCAGTGGCAACTTCCTCCAAGAAAAATTTAAAAAATATGGGCTTAGCCAATTTTTCAAGTGGTGAAAGTGACTTATGCAAATTTTTAAGTGTTTCAATCAAATTAGACAAATTTCTGAGTGTTGAGAGTGGATCACACAAATGTTTGAGTGTTGCAAGTGACTTAGACGCATTTCCAAGTGGTGCAAGTGACTTGGAAAAATGTTTGAGTGTTTTGAGTGACTTGGAAAAATTTACAAATGGTGAGGGTGACTCAGACAAATTTTTGAGTGTTGTGAGTGACTTAGACAAATTTATGAGTGGTGAGGGTGACTTGGACCAATCTTTGAGTGAGGTGTGCAGATGAAAGTTTTATTTTAGGGCTTAAGAAAAGATATGTAGGTGTGTTATGCTCCAGAAAGTCATAAGGTTAGTATAGTTTACTTGAAACCATGTGAATTGCTCATGGATGTGGTGAGTTTGCGATCAGTAATTAGGAATGGAAATTGGGGTATAAGAAGTGGGATAATGTATTATTGTGCACTCCTTATCCACTAGCCCCAGGGCTAATGGATAAGAATCTTCGGCAATTAATAATGTCGGATTGAGGCAAAAAGAATTCCTGATCCCTAATTTCAGATCCCTGAAAATTGATACCCCCTAATGTAAATATGATGTTAATTCACAACACATATTTTTACTGGTGCTCACACCATTGATTAACTGATCATTACATGATTAAAAAATATGTAAAGTACTTTCAGTGATAACAAGATCCCACAAGCCAACATTCACTTTAGAGCACTATATATGCCTCTTATCAACTCTTAATATTATTCAAAGAGTGAGTGACATGATTATTTGTGAACCACAATTTTCAGTCATAAGGTCAATATGACAATTAAACCAACCTTCACTTATAATGAAGGTGAACAGATACCATCACTGAATTTTTTCCTGACTGTAATTAATTTTAATCAGGTAAATCTGTTTTTCAATGGTTATAATATAGAGCCAACATTAACTTGCACCAGAATCAAATCCTCATAATGGAAAATATTCAATAATTTTAAAGAGTAACATCAATATTGAGAAAGGCTCTGACATAGCTAGATCAAATACTAACAAACCAAAAGTCATTTTCAATATTGAAAATTATTCAATAAAATTAAGGAATAATAATAAATTATGGTCACCTTCCATAATTCTACACTCATGATACCCTCTGCTCAAAAATGAGTACACAAATTTTTTTAGTGGTTGCTTGACCACTGCTACCAACCCTCATACTACTAGTCAAGAATTAAGATCCATGAGTGGAATTGAAAATTTTGCTTGCCACTGTTTTCATATGCAATATTCATTTCATATTGCATGCCAACTTTTTTGCATCCCAGTTCCCCCACACTACTAGCCGAGTATGAAAATCTATCAGTGAAATTGCAAGTTTAGAATGCCACTGTTAATTATGCAATATTCATTTTAATATTGCATGCCAACTTTTTTGCATCCCAGTTGGCAATCTCATTTTGCATTCAACCAGAAATACACAAATCAAATACAACAAATGATTATTCAACACAATTTGGCACATTGAATTTGGGGCACATAGACATGATAAAATATACATATCTCTTATATAATTTTTTCCTCAAATTCTTTATGCAGAGAATAAAAATGAGATGGACAATAAATAAGTAAACTACTGAGTATATTAATTTTTTACATAGAGTCTTCCATATTTAAAGCTATATAGAAAATGTTAACAATTAAAATTTTCTTTTTAAACTTGATGAAGAATTTCTCACCAAGGATATGGGTTTTTTCAATATAGTTTTTGAAGGCATATTTTCTAAAAATAGGGGGTATCAATTTTGACCAATCCGCAATTACATTAATTGCGTAAAATAATCTGCATACCCCAATTATCTTCCGCAATTATTTTTGCTAATAATTTGGTTATTAGACACTTTATTGTCAATGTTCACCTCTTATCCGACATTTTTTTACTCAATTTTTCATAACCACATCTTGGACAACTTTCTGTCATAAACACATCTTGACCTACTTTCTTCCATAACCACATCTTTGACTACTCTCTGGATATTTCTTCTACCTTGATGCACACTCACATTCTCATCCCATCCTGTCCATTCTATCCGCTCAGTACCCCTCACCATCTCATCTGCCTGTCTCTTCTCCTTTTCATCTTGATATCTCATCTGCTTGTTTCTGCTCCTTTTCATCTTTATTTATATTTTAACATGCCTTGTTGTCCTAGATCCTCTAAAAGGTAGCCATCACCCAGTTGTTCTTAAAATCCCACTACTCCCTCTTTCCCCCACTCAGCCGAGAAATCCAAGACCGTTCAATTAAAAAAAGATGAACATCTCATTCTTATCAACTGGCTGAAAATATAATCTAGCTATTATTCTTGTTTTGGTACTGATAATTCAACTAAAGTAGGATGGCCCCCAGCATCAAAAGTTAATGGCTATCGTTTAATGGAAAATGAATTACGGAATAAGAAAAAGGGAAGGATTGATCTTTTGCCTAAACAGATTTCTGAACGCTTCAAGAATTACTGAGCCAAATACATGAAGGCAAAGGCTCTTTCATCTTCCACTGGTTTTGGGGTTACTGATATTGATATAACTAAGGGTATCAAATACATAGATGATAAACTTTATTCTTTATGTCCTTACTTTAAAGAGATGGATTGTCACTGGACGACCTAGGAACAAGGTTGAGGGTGTTCCTGGAAGTGAGATGGAGGGAGGAGTTTAGAAACTTCTTTGAAGCACAGAGGAAATGTTCGAGGAAGTGATTGGAAGATGACTCAAAGGAAGAGCTACTGCTTCAAGATATGTTCGAGAAGAATTTTAATATAATTTAAAGGTAATATTAATATTCTTAAGATCTCACGAAGGGTTGGAAACTCAATAATTAAAGATTTAGGATTTAGAAATGATTTCTGAGAAAATAAGAAAAGATACAATAATAATGATTTAACCTGGGGCTTTACCACTATTTACTATATATATGTTTTATAAATTAATTCTAAAGAAAGTAAAACCAAAACCCAACCCCTTTTATATCCTTTACTCCCCCTTGCATTGACCTCATACCCATCCACTATTCTGCACACCACAGACCATTAAAAATACACCTGTTACACCTGGACCCTCCGCACTAACATCCGTCAACCCTTTAATCCTCCACTAACCATTCTGTCCATTCTCACTACCCCTTTTAATAATCCACAGATACTTAATAAACCTTTTAGCGGACTATTACATTGACTATTGCGCTGTGAATTGCTTATTGAGGAAAAGACTAACACACACTATTGAGAGATTGACTAATTTAGATTTAGAGTTTAGACTAGCGCGGTTGAATAGTGAGTACACAAAGGAAAGTCACAGTTGCTATGTAGAATTGCTGTCTGCGCTTCAAGTATGGATTTAGACCTCTGTATTATTGATTTAATGAGCTGCTTTTGCCTCGAGTGTCACTTGGCGTGTGACAGATGCCCGGGTATAAAAATGCAAGCTCCGTTGAGTGTGAGACATATACTTCCCACACTATTTTCCCTTTATTGCATTCTTGATTATTATTATTATGTCAGCTTGCCCGACTCCAACTCCCACGCCTCCTCACCCCAAAGCAGATGGTGGGCTTGTTACCCGACAGTACTCCCAAGCATGCACGGCTTGGGAGTCAATGGAATAATTCTGTGTTGAAAGCACGGCTACTCGAGGTCCTCACCAGAAATGCGAGTTTTGCCGATGGAGACAGGTGACATGCAATGCTTTATCAAAAAACTCTGACATCGAACAAAGATTTACCAAGACCAAGTATTGGGTAATACCAAAGACTAAAGAGGTGGTCAAAGATATATGGGACGTGTCAATTGGGGATGATCAATCAGAAGCAGTTGAGGAGGAAGTTGAGGACACTGTGGCAACCTGGTTAACTCAAGCCACGGGTAAAAAACGAAGGGTAGAAGAGAAGGTGGATGAATTTGTGGAGGAAGATGAGGAGGAAGTCCCCATCTCAAGGCGGATGCCAAAGAAGTGGCAGATGGTCATCAAAGATGATGAAGAAGAAAAATAAGTGACAGTGGGAGTCACATAGAAGTTATTTCTAGAGGATGATCCGATGTTCAAAGTAAATTTGCTTTTATTTTATTTTGTTTTAATTTTTGTTTTTCCTAAGAAAAAATTTTACTGATGACCCTATGTCTTAGAATTCAGATCTCATTGTGGAAACCCCTATGGTGGAAGCCTTGAGTGTAGGAGCTCCTATTGTGGAAACCACTGTTGTGGAAGTGGCTCCGTCGATCCCTACTGAAGAACATTTACCAGTGATTGCCTTGAGGGAGGATAATGAAGAAACTCTTGACCAGGTATGGTCAAAAAAACCTTGCCAGGGTTGACGAGCTAGGTTTATTGAAGAGTTCAGTGGCAATATTGACAAGATTATTGATGCTTCCTCCTTTGACATGGCTGAAGAATTGCTGGAGATCGGGGAAGTGGTACCGGTAGGAGAGGGGGAGGTTTTTGAGAAATGTAGGAAGGAAATTAGAGTGGTTTTGGAAAAAATGAAGAGATTGGTTTGAGAGAAATAAATGAGAAAATTTAAAATGGAAGGAAAAGGAAAAGAAAGAAAGAGGGAAGGAAAAAAGTAGAAAGAAATTTGTGTATTTATTTATTTATTTTTATTTTGTTGTTTTAATTGAAAATGTTGATATATATTTTATAAGATTTTGAGAAAAGAAAAGAAAAAAGGAAGAAAGAAAAGATTTGAATAAAATTTTGTTTTAAATTTTGAAATAAGAAAAGAAAGAATATTTAATTGAAGGAATTTTAGTTTAAGTTTTGAAAAGAAAAAGATTAAGTAAGAAAAAAGAAATAGTTGATTGAAACAATTTTGTTTGAAATGAAAAGTTAATGAAAGAAAAAATTGTTATTTGTGAAAGTTTATTTATTGAAGTTTTTGAGGAATTTTGGCTATTTGAAAAGAAAGAAGAAAAATAGTTTTTGAAAAAAAAAGATTTTGAAAGAAAAAAGTAATTTGTTCAAAGAATTTTATAAGAGAGATTTAAAGGTTGAAGTGAAGTTTGAGAAAGATTGTCCTATTGAGTTCGTGAAAAATTTTGATAGTTTGAAGAAAAAGAAATAAGGGAAATAAGAAAAGTTTTGAAAAGAGAAAAGAAAATTTAAAGGAATTTATTGATTTTTTAAGATTTTAATTGTAATGGATTATAAGATTTTAATTTTATTATTTTATTTTATTTTATTTTTTATTTTTTAATTTTAATTTTAATTTTAGTTTATTTTATTTTATTTTAATTTTAATTTAATTTATATTATTTTATTTTAAAGAAGGTTGAAAAACTTTTGAAAGAAAAAAGAAGAAAAGAAAAAACAGAGTAAGGATTTTAGAACAGAAGAAGTTTTAGAATATTAAGAAAAGAAAAAGAAAAAGAAAAGTGAAAGAAGAGAAAACATAAAAGAGAGTTCTAAGGTTTTGGTTTTAAAGGATATTTAAGATGAAAAGATTTTAGGAGTTCAGGGGCGTTAGAAACATTAATGGCTGGTTCCCAGGATGTTTTGTCTGAGTCATCGAGGAAGCCTTCCCATTCCACAAGGTATTGAAGCTTCCCCTTGCACATTCTTGAATCAAGGATACAGCTAACTTCCCACTCTAGATGGTCTTCTACTTTTACCGGTTCCGGAGGAGGTTGGTTCCTGCCCAGGTATGTTTCTTGAGCCAGTTCCAGGAGAGATACGTGAAAAACATGGTGATTAGCCTTCCATTTAGGAGGTAGTTTGAGTCAAAATGCAGTTTTAGAGACTTCAGAGTCAATTTCGAATGTTCCCAAGCATTTTTCAGCCAGTTTCTTTGATGGTTGAGTTGTTTGAATTTTTCATGCGTCGAGCCATACTTTGTTGCCTGGTTTAAAAGAAGGAGCAGATTGTCAATGTTTGTCCGCCTGTTCCTTGTAACTTTGAATATCTAATTCCAAATTTGATTTAAGTTCTTCTTGGAGTCATGATATGGCTCAAAGATAATGTTAAGCAGGATGACTAGCTCCTACGTGGATTGAGTTGAATTGAGGATGTCTTCCATAAACAGTTTCGAAAGGAGATTGTTGTGTCAAAGAATGAGTCAATTTATTATAAGCAAATTTGGCCAATGGTAACCATATGGTCCAATTGTCTTGTTGGTAACTGACATACATTCAAAGGTATTGTTTGAGGATTTGGTTGACCCTTTCCGTTTGCCCATCGGTTTCAGGATGATAGGCCGTGGAGAGATTCCTCATGATATTGAGTTGTTGACACAATTGAGTTCAGAATGTGGATACAAACAATGAGCCTCTATCTGAAATAATATCATTAGGTAAGATGTGTTTGGAAAATACATATTCTAAAAACAATTTTGACAAATCTTCTGCTGTAGCAGTAGTAGTGGTTTTAATGAAAATAGACATTTTTGAAAATCTATCTACTATTACTAATATAGCATCAAAATTATTAGAAAGAGGAAAGTGAGAAATAAAATCCATTGATAAAGATTCCCAAGGTTTAGATGGAATAGGAAGTGGTTGAAGCGACCCATGATTCCGGTGACGGGGAGCCTTATTCCTATTACATTTGTAACAAGATCTTATATAGGCCTTGATTTCTCTGGTCATTCCTGGCCAGAAGAAATCCCTCGCTATTAAATGGTAGGTTTTATCAACCCTGAAATGCCCAGCTAATGGAGAATCATGTCAACTATTGAAAATCCATAATTTTATTTCATTGTTGTCGGGTATGACTACTCTACCTTTGAAAACTAATAGACATTATTCAATACTAAATCTTTTGGTCCCTTTCTTTGAGAGTATTTTGTCTTTTAACCCTAAACAATAATTGTCCTTCGACTGAGCTTCGAGGATGTTGGATAGTGGATTTTGAAAGGGTTGAATTGTCATTGAATTAATTTGATGAGTTGTTAACAATGATTTGTTGAAAATTGATTTCACATTTGCTGGGTTCTTGTCAGCAAATGCATCCCCCGCTGTGGGTAAACGTTGTCCTGACGTGACAAGATATCTGGGAAAATGCAGTTCTTACCTGGGTGATAGGAAATAGAAAAAAGAAATTCAGACAGAAATTCAGCCCACCTTTCTTGACGCCTGGTTAACACTTTGGAAGACATAAAGTATTTCAAAGCATTATGGACTGTTAGAATTTGAAAAGGACTGTCTAAGCTGAGAAGAAAAGAGCACCATTTTTAAAGACAATGAATAATAGCTAAAAGCTCTTTGTCATGAATTTCATAATTTAATTCTTCTGCAATGAGTTTGTGTGACTCAAAAGCAACAGGATGAAACAATTTTGTTTAAGGATTTAATTGAGAAATGACCCCTGCAATAGCATAATCCCTAGCGTCTGTCTTGACTATTGTCAAAGCAGAAGGATCAAAGTGTCAAAGAATTGGAGCTGTGGTAAATGCAGTCTTCAATGCTTTGAATTCCTTTTGTGCTGTAGAAGTAAAAACAAAAGGAATATCTTTTCTAAGAAGAGAAGTAATACTTGAAATAGTTTTAGAGTAATCTTTAATAAATATTCTATATAAATTTTCAAAAACCAAAAATCCTTGAAGGGATTTAACAGTTTTGGGCTCAGGCCATTCCAGGACTTTTTGGACCTTTTTTTTGTCCATGACTAAACCATCAGTAGATAACATAAACCCCAAAAAATCAATTTATTTAAGATGGAATTCTCATTTATTGTGCTTGGCGTAGAGACCGTGATCTCGAAGTCGATTTAGAACCTGTTGAACATGATGAATATGTTCATCTAGTGTCTTCGAGAAAATTAAAATATCATCTAAATAGACCACAACAAATTGTTCGAAAACATCTTGAAAGATGTCATTGACAAATGTTTGAAAAGTCAATGGTGCGTTGCACAATCCAAAAGGCATAACTAAATATTCAAAACTACCAAATCTAGTGCGCATTGAAGTCAGTGGTTCATGACCTTCCGCAATGCGAATAAGATTGTAAGTGCCTCTAAGATCAATTTTAGAAAAGAAATCAGCACCATTGAAAAGGGTAAGAAGCAATGACATAGGAGGAACTGGATATGCATTCTTCATTGTAACTGTGCTGAGCTTTCTATAGTCAACACACAACCTAAGGCTACCATCTTTTTTCTTTACAAAAAGAACAGGGGAGCCGGTTGGCGATTTACTGGCTCTGATGAAACCTTTGGCTACATTCTCTGAAATGTAGTCTTGAAGAACTTGAGATTCCTCCTTTGACAAAGAATAGACAGGACCTGCTAGAGGTACTGGACCTATTAACTCTATTTGATGGCCATAGGGTTGATGAGGTAGTAATATATCGGCCTTACGGATTGAAAAACATCAAGGAAATCTTGATAGATTTCCGGTAGAGTTGATTTGGTCGTCCTCATATTCGAGAGAGAATCTGTTGAGGGAAGACCATAATTGAGAGAGAGTAATTTGATTACTTTGAGGAAATTTAAATCCTCTTCAAGTGAATTCATTGAGCTAGAAGGGTTAGCCAATTGCTCATTTAGAGAAAGATCATATTCTTGCAAGTCATCTGGCAGAGATTTGTCCTCTAGAAGGACATTTTCAGGGGGGTTGTTTAACTCCCTATTGAACTGCATTGAAGAAGCAGAAATATACTTAGTACGTGGGGTGATCAATCCCCGGGACCAATCAATTTCAGGATTCCAATGCGTTAAAAAGTCATGGCCAAGGATGGTATTGTCCATTCTTGGGGCTTCCAAGACTGATAATCCACACTCAAAGGAGGGAAAGTTTGGAAAGTTGAAAACCCATAAAACGTTCTTTCTTACCCGATATTTGGGTTCCTCTGATTCAACCAAGTAAATTGGAGTTCTATTGATATCTGTAAATGTCAGTTGTAACTTCTTGAAAAAAGATAAAATAACAAAAGAAATTGAAGCTCCAGAGTCTATAAGACAACTGAAGGGTATATCCTCCTTGAAATGAATGAATCTCAAGTGGTTTAAGGTAACTCCAGTCCTTAAGACATGGAGGTTCTGTGCACTGGGCGAGATATGATAGTTTGCTTTGCACACAAGTAAACTATCTACTAGTTTTTTGACCTTGAACTAGTACCTTCTCTTTCCTTAAGCTTCACACAATCTTCTAGCTTGTGCTTACCCCCAAAATACATACATAACCCATTATATGCTCAGTGTCCATATTTTTTCCTGGTGTCTTGTCTTTTTATTGTGTTATACATATTTTAGATCACTAATGCATTTTTTCAGGCTATATTTACTCTTACAGGAACTTATAATGTTTATTTTTAAACAAATTATAAGAATAGAAATCATCCTTTGGTAATTTTTATTATAATTCATATTTTTATCATTCACAGGTGGTTGTAGAATTGAATTTATTAGCTATCCATAGTACTTCTTAGTAATTTTTATTTCTTGTAACAAAAATACAGAACATGAAGAATCAAGGAGAGGGAGTGTAAAATATATGAAATGGGTAAGTGGGTGAAATGAATTTATTCATAACTTCATCAAGAGAAAATGTAATATGAAGTAAGGAGAGGGGATGAAAGGCAACATGAGAGGAATAGGGAGGGAGGAAGAAAGCTAGAGAATCAAGAAAGAGAGGAAGGGATGAAAAAATTAAGAGAAAAGGCTAACTATTTCTAAAAAGGAAATAATAGATGGTGTGAAAGAATATAAGAAATGGTGATTAAGAAGACTTAAAAATAAAAAAAAGAAAATACTGTGCAAGATCACTGCAAGGGTCATCCCTTGGCTTAACCAGGGTTATTCCATGTTATTGCCTTGAAATACAACTTGGTATGGGATAGGCTCACAAAACTAAACCTGATTTTGGTTCAGCATTTTTCCTGCCTGTTATTTAGAACCTATAGAATTAAAAAAAGATGTATTTAATAATTTATAAAAGATAAGACAGGATGAGTTAAAACATTAAAAAGCTACTCCTTATACATCTAATTGGGGGTATCAAAGATAGAAAAGCTCCATTTCAATATACCTTTTTTTTCCACCAAGTCAACCATTATAATTTTCTAAAATATGACATATTGTGCCCTAAAAACACCTTTTTATTGAGAATTAATGAAAAGTTTGTAAATTTCGTTTTGCATTTTTAATTACCTTTTAATAATTACAAATTTCTAACTTTGATACTGCCTATTGATAAATATAATGGGAATTTGTTGAAGTCAAACAATTAATTGATAAAACTAATAATACATTTAAGGTGAAATAAAAAATAAATAAATAAAATAAAAAAAAGTATAATAAGGAGTTTAGAGAGAATAATTAAATTTTGAAAACAAGATTTAAGTTAGATGAAAAAATAGGATTAAATATAATAATTAAAAAAATACTTATTTTAAAAAATGATTAGAAATCAAAGTATTAATAAAAAATGATTTAATGAAGTTTTAAAGATCCCTTGAAGTCTCATAGAAATACCAAAGACCCTCTCAATCTCTCCCTAGGCCCCCCTCTAGCTCACATCAAGCAAGGTGTCAGGCTGAGTTCAAGTACAGAGACGTAAAATAGCTTGAATGGTCAGTTGTCTAGAAGATTTTAATGGTCCTATATGAATACTGTAGTACAAATCCAATAAGTATTAAAATATAACTCAATATAAGGGTCTCAGTAATTTAAATCTCTCTAATTATATATAGCTTACAATCTTATAGTTGGTATAAAAATAGATTTAATAAATTCAGATACTTTTCCAAGACTTTATAAGTAGTATTCATATTTATTGTAATTTTATTGGTTATATGTTTAATTGTAATGATAAAGAATGTAGAAAACAAGACCAAAAACCCCCTCCTTTTATACACAATTACTTCCCCAATGAGCCCCTTGCTTTACCAGCTCTATACACAGTTAATGATGCCTCATTCCAGCTAATAGACATGTCCAGCAACACAAAGAGTGACCAGAAACATAATTATAATGATATCACCTGCCAAAATCCTGTAGTAATAGGGATAATCCATCAAAAATAAAGAATAAGCAAAAAAGAGAGTATATGCCTATTATACATTAAAATAAAAAACCAAAAAGGAAAAATTAAGAATAATTATTACTTATCTATAAGGGGGATTAACAGTAGAAATGTTGGGGCATATCATGAAACTATACTACATGAAATCCCCATTCAAAAATAACCAAAATTGACTGAGAAACCACTGAAAACCCCAAAAAAGGGTGTGAGATATGGAGTAACTACATGAAGTCCTTGCAAGGAGCTTTCACGGGTAAATACTTGACTAATTTAAGCAAATTTAAGCTTGGTAAGGAATTAAATCGCCAAGATTGAGGTTATTAATGAAATTAGTGCATATAAAGAGGGTCAATGCATTTATAATTAAGCTAGGACACTAAATAAGCCTCTGTTGCCTATTTTAGTGTGCTCCCCCACAGTGAGTGTAGAATGTGTGGTAATTATAGTGTTAAAAAGCTAACTTTGCTAAAAATGAAGCTATTCACATGGGAAAAATGCAGGCAGTATGTGGCCAGTACACAGAAGCCATTTCTGGCATAAAAAACACCAAATTTGAAAAGTGTTATTTTTATTCATTTGAGTAGCCAAATCAATGGTCCTAATTAAGACAAATTTATCTGTCAAAGCGCATTTTTAATATTATTAAATTTATAGCACATATAGTCAACTTTTAAGTGATTTAAAGCGCATTTCTTGTTTTTTACATAAAACAATGAAAACAACAGCTTTAAATCTACTTAAAAGTTATGTAGCCTTATATTTAAGGTTCTTAAAATTACCCTAACATATTACAACTTAATATTAAGTACATAAGACTTACAAAAAGTGGATATATGCATGTATATAAGGTGTTATAATGGCATATTTTGTATATTATCATAAATTTACTTATGTATACTATTTGTGTACTCTAATTTATTGCTCCCATGTATAGTCCATGTGTTTAAAATAACTTATAAGTACTGTTTACTCAGTCCTGGGGATATCCAGGCTGAAACAAGGTCTGGACCCTTAGTAAATACAGTAGGATTAGTTCTAAAAATTTTCTGAAATACAATTGATCTTTCTCGAATAAAATTGTTAAATGTTTAATTTATAATAGATTAATCAATTTGAATAGTACAAAAAAGTAAAAGATTATAGTTTTAAAATTATATACTGAAATGAATATACTAAATATATATTAGGGGGTATCAATGTTTACCAATCCGCAATTACATTAATTGCGTAAAATAATCTGCATACCCCAATTATCTTCCGCAATTATTTTTGCTAATAATTTGGTTATTAGACACTTTATTGTCAATGTTCACCTCTTATCCGACATTTTTTTACTCAATTTTTCATAACCACATCTTGGACAACTTTCTGTCATAACCACATCTTGACCTACTTTCTGCCATAACCACATCTTGGACTGCTCTCTGGATATTCCTTCTACCTTGCTGCACACTCACATTCTCATCCCATCCTGTCCATTCTATCTGCTCAGAACTCCTCACAATCTCATCTGCTTGCCTCTTCTCCTTTTCATCTTGCTATCTCATCTGCTTTTTTCTTCTCCTTTTTATCTTCATTTATATTTTAACATGCCTCGTTGTCCTAGATCCTCTGTTTTTAAAATCCCACTACTCCCTCTTTCCCCCGCTCAGCTGAGAAATCAAAGACCTTTCAATTACAAAAAGATGATCATCTCATTCTTATCAACTGGCTGAAAATCAAATCTAACTATGATTCTTGTTTTGGTACTGAGTATTCAACAAAAGTAGGACGGCCCCCAGCATCAAAAGTTAATGGCTATCTTTTAATGGAAAATGAATTACAGAATAAGACCAAGGGAAGGATTGATCTTTTGCCTAAACAGATGTCTGAATGTTTCAAGCATTACTGAGCCAAATACAAGAAGGCAAAGGCTCTTTCATCTTCAACTGGTTTTGGGGTTACTGAAATTGATATAACTAAGGTTATCAAATCCATAGATGATAAACTTGATTCTTTATGTCCTTACTTTAAAGAGATGGATGCAATTTTTTGAGAGCAATCCAATGTTAATCCTGTAAGCATGTTGGATGGAGAAGATTCTATCTCCGAACATGATGTTGAAGCAAATCTTTTCCCATCCTCTTCCTCCACTCAAGCCTACCCTCATTCGAATGAGAGATATGTAGATAGTTTTTCTGTAGATCCTATAGGTTATTTAACCCAACCAAATCTAACTCAGGTCTTTTTTTTTCTTTTATCTTATCATTTCTATTTTTTATTTACTTATCTTTTTCTTATTTGTTAAAAGGCTGATGAACAAACCCAGGATCCTCAAACAACTGAGTCTGAAGGTAGTGACAATGATGAGGAGGAAAATATGACCTTGAACAAGAAGCGTAGGGCTTCAAGTAGTCTAAATTTCCACTCACAAAGAAGACGAAAAAGTGATACTTCATCACAAACCCCTTTTTTGTCTATGGAACAATTTTTAGAGAAACGTGATGCTGGTAAGTGATACCATACCTCTTATTACTTTACTCAACTTTTCTTCCACTTTATATTAATTTTTAGTATCACTCTAGAACAAGTGGAAATTGCTAAAGAGACTCTAAGCTTTTAAAAGAAGAAATATGAGCTCTCTTTAAGGATAGATGATAGGCTACAAGATTTGGAGGAGAGGAAGTACAAGCTCTATTTAAAGAAGGATGGTCGGGCCCAAGATTTGGAGGAGAAGAAGTTTGAGTTAACTCTAGGTATTGAAAAATCAAAAAAAGAGGAGAAAACACTCAAACATCAAAACCTATTAGAGCAGATGAAATATAAGTTTGATCATGAAGAAAATTCCAAAAAGAATGATTTCTTGATAGAATGTGTTAAAGCTAATAAATCTGTTGAGGAAATTGAACATGTAAAGAAATTTTTGGATGACTAGTTTGTTTTATTTCTCTCACACTTCAACTGTTCATATTTATTTTTACAGAAAATTTACAATAATTTCCTGTATATTATTACTCTATCAATCATTACTTGAATTTTTGTATTTTAATGTTAAATATTCTTTTTTTAAATAAAATTTTCATGTCTCCTTTGAAAATTTGACGATCCCCCACCCATGGATTTTTTTGAAGTAAGGGGTGGGTATCACCAAAATTCTTTCATTTCATGAATCTTGAAAGTCTTATATGAAACTTTGGCTTTACTGCCCCCTGCATTTTACCGGTATCCCAAAAATTCTTACATGTCAAGAACTTCAAAAGTCTTATAAGAAATTTTGGCAAAACCCCCCATGGATTTTATTGAAGTAAGGGATGGGTATCACCAAAAAATTTTCACCAAAATATTTACAAGTAAAAAAAATTCTATATCTGTTTTAAAAACTTGGCAACACTCTCCCCTGCATTTTATTGAAGCAAGGGGTGGGTATCACCAAAATTTTTTTAAGTCATCAATTTCACATGTCAGATTTGAAAATTTGGCAATACCCCCCCCTGAATTTTATTGAATTAAGGAGTGGAAGTCATCTAAATTTAATATTATTACATAAATTATTAAATAAATATCTAATATATATCAATTTCCCTAGTTTAATGTAATGAAAATTCCTCAAGCCAAAATTCAGACCAAGTCGAGAAACAAAAGTTTGGGACTTTACACAGGTATAGTGTCAGCCTAAATATCCTCAGGACTGAGTATTTATTATGCTTAAAATAAGACAACCTTAGGTAGATTAAGCTTATATCTTAAAAATAAGGTCAACATAATAATATATATTATTTTATTATATATATATATAATTATTATTCTGTTATATAACTTATAATAGTTTAAATAGCTTATCCATGGCCTAATAATATTTATTAAGGTGTTAATGGAGTCATATATTACTTATCTTAAGTGATATGAAGTAATTATTGACATACATAAGCTTATATGTATACATAAATCTCATATTCAGTGAAATATGCAGTATATTATGTATATTTAGGTATATAAGTGGTTTTTAGCCCCTTAATAGCCTTTAACCTTTGTTTTTCTGCTTATTTTAGGTCATATGGACAAAATCAGTGGACTCACAACGCCTACAGAAGCATAGACACCTATATCAGGCGCATACACCCAGTTTGGACAACTCAAATTACTTCCTTGGATGGTTATTTACAGATTTATGGGTTGGAAGGATGTTTCTGGGTTAATGTGGATGCTTGAGGATGTTATTGGGGGCTTGGAAATTTTATTTTTTTCCTTTATATGCTTTTAGTTTCATTAAATCTCTTTTTGATTGTTTATTTTACCTGTTTCTTTATGGTATCTGCTTTTATCTGGGTTTTCAATTTATGGTATGGATCAGTGTTATTATTAATAGTGATGGAAGGTCCTTACTGGAGGTCTGTGTGTTGAAACTTCTTGAAGTGGATGCCATGGGGAGGTGATGGGCCCTCACAGTGCTGTAATTGCCGTGGATAGCAGTGACATCATCTGGATTGAAGGTCTGTGCACTCCAGTGGATTTGGGTATAAGTAAGGAGGGATTTTGACGGTTATTTATCATCATTCAATTACTACAACTCCAAAAAACACTATTATAAAATTATTAAAATTTTGAAATATATTATAAAGCCACTATAAATTGATTTAATATTTATATAAAGCTATAACTATATTTTATTCATCTATTTTCCACCACTAAGCACGCATTAAAATCCAAGTATTGTGAGTTTTATTTGAGTATAACTATTCTATTAGTCTTCCCCAGAGGTTTAATAACTAAATCATTTATCAATAAGTAGTAGGACCATAAATAAACACTATTATATTATACTTATATACTAGACTATACTGACAATTGGGGGTCTTTCCTTATATTTTACTTATTATATAGTATAAGCCTTGGGACGTGATTTTTACCTTAGTACAGCTCAAAATTAACCAAATATTTGGGTCTGCTGCATATTAGTGGGTCATCATAACTCATTGATTGCGGAAAAGAACCCTTAAAGTAATTGTACTAATTTTTTATCATAAAAATTAGGTATTTACAGTAGTAACTGTACCCAATATAAACCCAATTTCACTTGGTATTTGGACACCAATATAAAACCCAATTAAATTGGTATTTGGTTAAAGCTTGGTAAGCTAATTTTTCACCCTTATAGAGGTCTAGTTAAACTTATTATTATATTTTTAACAGATTTTTTCGAATTTTTCTTACATTTTATTTAAATAAATAAAGATATAAATTCAGGGTAAGCTCCATTGCTTTTTTATTAGTAAATAATTGCTAATATTATTTGTCTACTAATTCCATAGAGTTTTTTCCTTTTGTAGACGTAAAATATTGTCAGTTTTAACAATATCAGTGCTCCCCAGGACAGTGTATGTGAAAAGCCTGCTTATAATACCAGGTCTAAAGCTAACAAAAACTTTCCAGGAGATCACCATGGAGGGCCAACAGTACCCCCAGCCAGAAAGCATGAGTATAGAGGAAAAGGACGCCCTCTTAAAAAAGATAACTATAAAAAAGATGTCTCCTCCTCTTCAGGATCAAATGTCCCACCTGGCCAAACAGGTTCTGAAGTTGGAGGAATCAAAATCACTCATGTTCAAAGAGGTAGAGCAGTTGCAAAACAATTGCAAGGTAGGGCTTTTAGCAGATGAATCAGGCATTGGCAGAATTAAAGGGAGGCCAGCCCAGTCAATCAAATCAGCAACCCCCTACCCAAGGCGGGTAAACTCACTTCCAGGAGAAAATCCTGGTAGACAAATGGAAATGGGACTGGTTTCACCAACAGTGGACAAGCCACAGTTGCAACAGGGATCCACCCCCTCATCTGACTTCCTCAGCTTACCCTTACAAGGTAAAAAAGCGCCAAAAATCAGGACTGGAAACCATCCCTTGGTAAGTAGATTACCCTCTCAGATTGGACATAATACTGATAATTTCAATATAGGTAATTCTATTGATGTTAAATATGTACAAAAAATAGAGGAGGATTTAAGAAATTTAGGTTTTAGAGTAGATACACCTGACTTGTCTTTTGTCCACAATAACAGTACTATTTACAATGATAATACAGTTAATCCTCAGTTGCAACCACCTACTAGTGAGATGAGAAGTTCACAGGAGAGTGAGAGAATTGAAAAGGAGGACATGGAATATTTTAACAATAATCCAACTGTCCATAGAATTGTTTCAGCATTGTGGAATAGAATGACTGATTGTGAGGAACAGACAGTTAATCTCACTAGTGATACAATTTCATCCTTGACATTAAACATTTCTCAATTAGCAACACTTAACAAAGAATTGGAGAAAGAAAATTTGTCTCTAACTCTTAAATATGATTCATTGAGTAATAAATGTAATGAACTTTCAAACAAATTCTGTGAGTTAGAAAAATTATATGAAACACATTTATAGAAAACTGAATCAAAAACAAAGTTATCTTTTGTCCAGACAAATCAAAGTGTCTCTGAGTTGCTACAAAGATTAACTAAAGTTGAGATTGAAACTGCCAATCTACTAATGAACCAGGATAATCATAAGTATAATCAATATAATAATAATCCTTTCATTGGCAAAAGTGAATCTCATTCCTTCCCTATACCACCACAATTAAAACCATCTGGTTGTAGTGTCAAATCTGAAAATGTAAGTCATAAATCCGTGCAGGAAGAAATACAAGACCATTTATCAAAAGTGAATGAGTTGTTGAATTTACCTAAGATTAGTGAGATAAAATCCAATCAGAAAAACTGGCCTAAGATAGATCAGTACCCAACTTATGATGGGGAAGCCAGCTCTGATTGGCAACATTTTATTCAAAGAATTGACAACTTGAAATTCTCATATAAATTACCAGATGAAGAGATAACATCAAAATTAATTTCCTTATTTAAGGATGTTGCTTTATTATGGTTTGAAGCTGTCTTAAGTGAGGGTAGAGACTATTCTTGGGATGAATGGAAACAACTTATTGAAAAACAATTTGGAGGTTCTAAATTCAGGCTTACTCAGCAGAGACTTTATGAGAAGACTAGGTATAATCCGTTGAATGGTGACAAACCTATGGTATTTTTAATGAATTTAAACAAAATATTAAAAGCCATTGAGCCTCATATATATTTTAACTTATGGAAAGATAAGATAATATATAAATTACCTATATCTGTCAGAGACATTGTTGTAGCTAGAACATTAAATGTTACTGAATATTCTGACTTTATTAATATTTTCAATGAAATATTATTGAACCATAAGTATGAAACAAGGTATTCCACTTATAAACAAAATGTTGAACCTGTAAAAACTCAGAATTCAAAAACACTTCAGGAGAAGCAGAAAAAACCTACTGCACCTGTAGTACCTAAAAAGTATGAAACAAATACTTGTTATAAGTGTAACAAACCTTGGGTCAAAGGTCACAAATGTGAGAAAAACATAAATATTGTTGAAAATCAACATGAATCTGAAACTGAAACTGAAAAAAGTAAAGAATCAAGTGATTATGACAGCAATATCTCATATAGTGATGAAAATGAAGTCTGTATGTTGGAAGATGATTTGTCCATCTTTGAAAATCCAATAATAAATATGGACTCAAATGAATCTTTAATGAATTTTGAGGATGCTGAAATCATTAAGGATATACAAGCTGATAACTTTAGAATGACACCTATCACGGTTCCAGCTATCATTTCTGGTGAAAATGTTAATATAGTACTGGACACAGGGGCTGCTGGTTCTGTTGTTTCCACTAATACATTACAGAAAATTGATAGTGAATATAAGTTTAAGCTTGAACCATTTCAAAATAAAAATGGGAGAGGTTTTGGATCAGTACTACACCCCATTGGTAAATACAAAGCTGCTGTTTTCTTTAAACACCAACATGGTTATGTAAGGGTAACTTGTGACTTTGTAGTAATGGATAATAATAATTGTAGTAACTGTTTTATCATTGGAAATGATATTCTGACTAAATTTGGTGTAAAATTAGACCCTGCTAATAACAATTTTACAATTGGCATGAATGGTAAGAGGAAATTTAAAACAAATTCTTTTAACACAGTCTTACACATTGAGTCAGTAACAAATTCCCCGTCTAAAGGAAGAGAATCCAATGAGATGGAACTTCTGGAAACAGAAATTTCAAAAGCATCATTTGGCACTCAGATATGTAAAACTGAGAAAGATAATATTTTGGAATTAATTAAAGCTTTTCCAATGACTTTTGCACGTGGTAAAAATGAACTTGGCCTTGTAAAAGATCATGAAATGAAGATTAGTTTAACCTGTGATATGGATAATATTCCTGCTAGTCTTAAAAAGAAACCATACCCTGCTTCACCAATGAAGAGGAAAGACATAGAGGATAATATTAAGATGTTATTAAAAATGAACATTCTTGAGAAGGTTGAGACTACACCAAAATATTGTGTAATATCACCAGTGCTAATTTCTTATGAACAAGATAAAGAAAAACTTTGCAGTGATTATAGAGCATTAAATACATTTACAGTAGATGATATTTATCCCTTGCCAAGGATTGCCTCTATACATGCTACCCTTAAAGGTGCTAAATATATAAGTTGCCTAGATGGAAATAAAGGGTACCATCAAATTCCTGTTGAAAAGAATTCACAGAACTTTTTGTTGATAACAACACACATGGGAATTTATAAGTATGTCAGAATGCCATTTGGACCAAAAAATGCTCCATCAGTGTTTCAGAAGTTAATAGATATAACATTCCATAATGAAATGATTGAAGGATGGTTAATGGTATACATATATGACATCATAGTGTTCTCAAAAACTTATGATGAACACTTAATCCATTTAAGGAAAGTATTTCAGAAAATGGATGAAATAAAAATGACCCTTGCATTGAAAAAATTTAAATTTGGGTTTGAATCTTTAAAAGTGCTTGGTCATATTGTATCTGGCTTACAAATATGTGTAGACCAAAATAAAGTGGCTGCAATAAAGAATATTGGCATTCCTCAAAATGTGAAGGATGTACAATCTTTTCTTGGAATGTGTGGTTATTATAGACAATATATTAAAAACTACCAATCAATTGCTGCACCACTGACCACACTGATAAATAAATCAGAAGCTTTCATTTGGAATAATGAAAGACAACAAGCTTTTGATAAGTTGAAAGAATGTTTAATGACAGCTCCTATCTTGGGATTACCAGATTTCCAATTACCTTTTGTATTATATACAGATGCAAGTTTTATTGGACTGGGTGCTGCTTTGCATCAAAAACAACTTATTGAAGGGAAAATGTCAGAAGTAGTAATCTGCTATATTTCACGTACTCTAAGAAGTGGTGAATTGAAATATGGTGCTACTCAACTTGAATGTTTGGCAGTAGTATGGGCTCTTGAAAAGCTACATTATTACCTTGAAGACCAAAAATTTGAGTTAATAACTGACTGTAGTGCAGTTAAGTCACTCTTAAACATGAAAACTCCTAATAGAAACATGTTTAGATGGCAATTAGCTGTACAAGAATACAGAGGCCGGATGACTATTACACATAGAGCAGGAACCTTGCACTCTAATTTAGATCTGTTATCTAGAGTACCTCTGCCTAATAATGATGATAATCCTGCTTATGTTCCTGAGTCAGAGATTATTAACATTTATGGCATTTATATTGTAGATCTTGAGGATAAATTTATGCAATCAATTCTTGATAATTATAATTCAGATCCTGACTTGATAAAATTAACTACAATATTAAATGATCCATCTAATGCTTCAATGAATGTTTTAATAAAAACATTACCAATTAAGTATAAAGAGGCATTAGAAAAAGGAAAATTTTCCATTGAGGATGGTTTTATATATTACAGGAAAAAATTAAGTAATGTAATTGTAATTCCCCCTTCAATGAAGGAGTTAATGTTAAGTATATGTCATGATGATATATTAGCAGGTCATTTTGACTACCATAAAACATTAACCAGAGTAAAAAACACAGCTTGGTGGATTAACATGTCTGAGGATGTTCAGAAATATGTTGAAACATGTGATTCTTGTCAAAAATCTAAAAGATTAACAGGAAAAAGAGCTGGTTTATTACAACAAATTGAGCAACCAAAAGCTTCATGGGAAATCATTAACATGGACTTTGTAACAGGTTTGCCAATAGCAGGGCATAAGAGTTATAACTCCTGCTGGGTAATTGTAGATAGATTTACAAAGATGTGTAAATTTATTCCTACCCACAAAGAGGTTTCTGCAAAGGACTTAGCTTTTTTATGGTGGACACAAATGTTAAATACAGCAGGTTTCCCCAAAGCAATAGTTTCTAACAGAGATCCTAAATTTACTTCTGAGTTCTGGACGTCACTTATGGATGTTTCAGGGTGTCAATTAAAAACTTTCTACAGCACACCATCCACAAACTGATGGGCTAGCAGAAAGAATGATACAAACCTTAGAAGATATGATAAGAAGATACTGTGCTTTTGGTCTTAATTTTAAAGACAATGACAAATTCACGCATGATTGGGTAACCCTTATCCCAGGATTAGAATTTGCATATAATAGTACAGTACATTCTGTCACTGGCAAAAAGCCATTTGAGTTATGGTTGGGTTATGTACCTAATACCCCTGCTAAAACTCTTAATAAGTTACCTAGATTGGATATCCATCCAGGTACTAAATCTTTTCTTCAGATGCAGGAATTATGCAGAAAAGATGCTCAAGAATGTATAATTAAGGCTTTTGAGTATGAAAAGAAAAGATGGGATAAAGCCCATAAAGAACAAATGTTCAAAGAGGGTGATGAAGTCCTTATTTCAACGCTACATTTCAATTTAAATGGTAATGTTAAATTGAAGGATCCATTCATTGGACCATTTGTAGTTAAAAAGATGGTTGGTAATAATGCTGTTGAGGTTATTCTATATGCACCATATGATAGAAAACATCCAGTATTTACTATTTCTCTTATAAAACCATACCATTCTAATGATACTGCTCTATTTCCAAGAAGATCAGGAAGGCATAAACAGAAACCTGGAGAAATAGTTGAAAAGGCAGAAATTGAAAAGATACTTAAAAAGAGACACCTTACTAAAGAAAAGGGAGTTGAGTATCTATTAAGATTTAAAAATAAATCAAGTGAATATGACCAGTGGATTCCAGAAAATGAAATCTCTGATCTTAAAAATCTCTTGAAAAAATTTAAATCTAAATAATACTGTTCAGTCAGTATATGTATTATAAAAATTATTTTTTTATTTTATTATTTCACTCCTTAGTTTTAATTAAAATGTCTTAACATTTTTTTATTGTTTTTTTTGGGGTGAGGGAGTGTCAGCCTAAATATCCTTAGGACTGAGTATTTATTATGCTTAAAATAAGATAACCTTAAGTAGATTAAGCTTATATCTTAAAAATAAGGTTAACATAATAATATATATTATTTTATTATATATATATATAATTATTATTCTGTTATATAACTTATAATAGTTTAAATAGCTTATCCATGGCCTAATAATATTTATTAAGGTGTTAATGGAGTCATATATTACTTATCTTAAGTGATATGAAGTAATTATTGACATACATAAGCTTATATGTATACATAAATCTCATATTCAGTGAAATATGCAGTATATTATGTATATTTAGGTATATAAGTGGGTTATAGCCCCTTAATAGCCTTTAACCTTTGTTTTTCTGCTTATTTTAGGTCATATGGACAAAATCAGTGGACTCACAACGCCTACAGAAGCATAGACACCTATATCAGGCGCATACACCCAGTTTGGACAACTCAAATTACTTCCTTGGATGGTTATTCACGGATTTATGGGTTGGATGGATGTTTCTGGGTTAATGTGGATGCTTGGGGATGTTATTGGGGGCTTGGACATTTTATTTTTTTCCTTTATATGCTTTTAGTTTCATTAAATCTCTTTTTGATTGTTTATTTTACCTGTTTCTTTATGGTATCTGCTTTTATCTGGGTTTTCTATTTATGGTATGGATCAGTGTTATTATTAATAGTGATGGAAGGTCCTTACTGGAGGTCTGGGTGTTGAAACTGCTTGAAGTGGACTCCATGGGGAGGTGATGGGCCCTCACAGTGCTGTAATTGCCGGGGATAGCAATGACATCATCTGGATTGAAGGTCTGTGCACTCCAGTGGATTTGGGTATAAGTAAGGAGGGATTTTGACGGTTATTTATCATCATTCAATTACTAAAACTCCAACAAACACTATTATACAATTATTAACATTTTGAAATATATTATAAAGCCACTATAAATTGATTTAATCTTTATATAAAGCTATAACTATATTTTATTCATCTATTTTCCACCACTAAGCACGCATTAAAATCCAAGTATTGTGATTTTTATTTGAGTATAACTATTCTATTAGTCTTCCCCTGAGGTTTAATCACTAAATCATTTATCAATAAGTAGTAGGACCATAAATAAACACTATTATATCATACTTATATACTAGACTATACTGACATATAGGCAAGAGGAACCCCATGAAACAAATAAATGTTATCATGATTACCTGTTATACAACCAAAGGTCATTGGCTCATCACATTACTTGAGCAAATTGATATATAAAAAATAATTATTTAAAATTTATGAAAAAATATAAAATTTTTGATGACAACTCTAATCCTCATACTTTTTGGATCTAGATAAAGTTTTTTTAAATCAAATAACTTTACCTTCTTTCTTTACCTTATTGATTCTTTGAATCAACTTATGACTGATTTGAAATGAGCAACCAAAATGTGTGAAATCTTGACAGGATTTCAAACCAGGAGGAGCTTTGGTTGTTTGATGATTATCTTGAGAAGAATTCCAAATAGTCTCAATGATACCATTTCCCAAACTAAAATCAATGATGCACTGGTGGTCTGGAAAATATAAACCATGTCCTTTGATTTTATCTGGAGATGGTATTGGTTGGCCAGTTATTGGATTGATATATGAGAATATACCAAAAGTAAGAAAATTGGTGTCATTCCTATCAATATGAATCCTATTGTGGAATCCAAAATGAGTGATAATAACATTAGAAAATAAAAGATATTTGTGGCTGATATCTTCTCAATCGTAGTCACACCAATTTGGTATTCCAACTTTGGTTGCAAGTTCATGATCTTTTTCAAATGCTTTATTACAGAGAGTTTTGAGTCGAAGAGCAAGAAAAGAGTTAAAGGAAGGTAGAGTGTACCATAAGGGAAAATCTTCATCTTTTTGAGCTTGAATGATATTCTTGAGCAATGAATATATGCCTATATAATTGAAATAAATGAAATGATATTAGGAATGGAACAAAAAATATTAGACATACCAAGAGAATATCCTTTAACAAAACCAGGTCTCCAACCAAATCAAATCATGATACCACCCAACAAACTCATATTCCTTATAGGTAACCAAACCAAAGCCATTTGATAAAGAGTTATGATAAGATCAGATACTTGATTAAAAGATTCATCTTTTACACCATCAAATGAATGAACTTCCAAAATGAATTGAGCCTTATAAGAATTACTGATAACTGCAACAGCTTGATCATCTCCGAATTTGGTTAGATATTTGATATCTTCTGGTAATTTTTTTGGATATTGATTTTTTTTATCTACATTAGTTTTATGAAAAAAACTGTTTGGGATATGACGAAAATAACTTTCACAGAGAGTTTTTTTTTTCAGATATCTTTTCTTCTGATAAAACTGATTATCTTTAATTTTTTTTGAAGATTTAGATGATGAATTTTTTTTCAGATATCTTTTCATCTGATGAGACTGATTATCTTTAATTTTAATGAATGATTTAGAAGAAGAATTTTTTTTTCAGATATCTTTTATTCTGATCAGACGTATTATCATTAATTTTTTTGAATGATTTAGAAGATGATTGTATTGAAGTTGATTTTGAAGAAAATGATAGAGATGATAAAGATGAAGATGATAAAGAGGATAAAGATGAAGATGATAGAGATGTAAGGGGTGAATCTGAAGAAGAAGACATTTATTTGATCTGAAAAAAATTTAAGTGTCAAAAAAAAATTCAACACATATTTTAAAAAAAAACTCACATAATAATATCTTTTAAAATAAAATTTAAAGCAATATCCTTTTAAAAAAAATGAAAAAAAAAATTAAAACAATAAAAAATTTAAAAATTTTCAGTACAAATTATTTAAAAAAAAAATTACAAAAAAAGACCTGAAGTTTGGTTATAAAAAACCTTCACAGAAAATCCTCTCAAAATAATAATAAAAAATCTGTAAAAGAAAAATCAGAACAAATAAAATTTAAAAAAAAATTCAGTAAAATTATTTGTAAGAAAAATTAAAAATTAATATCTAAACATTTTTTGTTTTTTAATTTACAGGGAAAGACCTTAACAGAATGTAATAGTTTTTTTTTCTAAAAATCTTCCAAAAAAATAAAAAAAAGTTACATTTTAGTATGTTTTTAAAAAAATATGTAACCCCTTTTTAACTCCCATTACAGTCCCCTTTCCCCCCCTTTCTTTCTCTGAAATCACCTCTAAGGTCCCTCCCTCCTTGCCTCAAAACCACACTCAAATACCCATCTTGCCTGTCTCAAAATACCCCAGAAACCCCCTCCTTAATTGCCACAAAACCCCCCCCTAACTCCCCCCCTTAGTTACCTTAAACCCCCCCCTTTTACCCCTCTTTATACATCCAAAACCCCCCTCCTTTCCCCCCCCTCTTTAGCCGCTTCAACCCCCCCCCCTTACACTCCCCTTAATCCATCTCTAGTCCCTCCTCCTCCTTAACAAACAATCGATAGCAATCGTTCGTTAAGGAGGGGGGGTAGAGGTGGCTAAATGGAAGTGGAAGGGGGGGAGGGGGGGAATTGAAGCAGTTAAAGAGAGGAGAAGGGGGGAGTGATGAGGCACCTAAAGAGAGGGGAAGGGGGGTCTTGAGGCACCTAAAGAGGGGTGAAAGGGGGGATTTGGGACAGGCAAGGAGGGTGAAAGGCAGGTAAAGAGAGAGGAAAAGGGGTGAAGGAGAGAAAAGAAAAAAAAGAGAAAAAAGAGAAAAAAAAACTTAGTCTAACCTTAAAAATAAAAAAAAGACTTACAAAAAAAAAAAAAACCAAAAAAAAGCAAAATAAAAAAATTCATGATTAGCAAATAAAAAACAAGAAAAAAGAAAAAAGAAAAAAAAAGACTTACCTAGTGAGATGAATTGAGAAAAAAAAAGTAACGAAAATATTTGAGCGATGTTTGAGGAGAGGATGAAAAGGATATGAGTTATGAAAGAAAAAAAAAATCACTGACAAAATATGTGATTTCATGTTGATCTGGTGAAAGAAAACCAATGAGCCATCCAAAAAAAGATTTTCACCATAAATTACAAAAAAAAAATGAATATGCAACAAACCAAAATACCAACCCAAGTGAATGAAGTACACAAAGAGGACATTTGGAGAGTACAAAAAAATAATTTAAAAGGGTGGTGAAGAGAAATGTTGGAGAGTAATAGGCATAATGACAGAGCGTATGCCGGTTGAATGAATGTTTTGTGATTCAAGGGAGGGGAGAGCTGGTGCTGGTTCAGGATCCTCTTCTTCATAAAGATCATTCCACTCATCCTTTAAATCAGCTAGGATATTGTGGAGTATAATGCAAGTCATGATTCAAAGATTTGCAGTTTTGATCTCCAATTTTTTTTAAAATTGGATTCTGAGCTCCTCCCCGACTAGAAAATTGTCCCTTTAAAATACCTATAGCATGTTCAATTTGTACTCTTGATTGGGCAAGGTGATAATTAAATTTAGTTTTGGTGTCATTTTCTAAGGTTGCACCACAGAAATCAGGTATAATGTACTTCCCACTTGCATATGCTGAGTCTGCAAGGAGGTACTGAGATTTGTCAAAGTATGAGTCAGGGGTTTGAGAAATCCTCATTCTTTGGAAGACGGAAGAGTCATGACATGAGCCAGGGCAGCCACTATGAAAAGCAATAAATTTTTTATTGACATTGCATACAAGTTGTACGGCAATAGAGTATCTAGAAAGAAGATAAAAAGTTAGTCTATGAAGGATGAGAAATTGGAGAAGATTTTGAAGAAACCTTTTTTTGCAATCAAAATAATGGTTGCCATCATGAGCAGGCTTTTGACTCAAAGGTATAGTTGTGCCATCAACAAATCCTACACAGCCAGGGAAACCTTCAGCTTGCATTATTTGAGAGGATTCAAGTCGTTGTTCTGGAGTTGGCTGAGCAAGTGTTTGAGACTTGAGGGAAAGGATAACAATCATACAGCACTTGGTGTATAATATCACGGTACCATATCCTATGTTAAATAGATTATCCAAACGTCTTACAGCAGCACTGTTTCAATTTGAGGCAAAGGGACATAGTGCAACAGCAAGTTAGATGGCAGGATTACGCTGTTTGTTATGGGAATTGTTATGAAAGATAGGATGATTGGAGATGAGTTGATAAAGTTTGAAGAAAGAATCAGGAGAAGTTCTAAAAAGTTGGGTGAAGTTTAAATGAGGAATGTTGAGAATGGAGGCCAGATCATATTGGGGATCATGATAAAGATTTGGCCCCCTGGTGATGATGTAATGCTTTTTGGAAAGAAAACACATATAAGCTAAAGCATCTTTTAAATCAGAGTCAGATTTATAGTAAAGAACTAAAAGAAAAGTAATAGCATTCATTGTTGAGTGAAGTAGCTTCCTAGTAGAGAGGTGTTTCATTGTTGCCAGTGGAAGAGTTATGTGATGAGGGAACTGGGAATTCACCGCCAAATGTGCAGTTGGGGTGTGTAGATAGAAAAAAAACTTAAGTGTTTGCCACCAAAATTAAGTAGCATAGAGTGAGGAAAGACTTAAGGATGGCATCAGCAATTATGAGTCATGTGACTTTCTTGCAAATCCATCATGGATGAGATGAGTTTGGGATCAGGAATTAGGAATGGTAATTGGGGTATAAGAGGTGGGATAATGCATTATCGTGGATTCCTTATCCACTAGCCCCGGGGCTAGTGGATAAGAATCTTCTGCAATTAATAATATCTGATCCCGGAAAAAAAAATTCCTGATCCCTATTTGCGGATCCCTGAACATTGATACCCCTTAATATAATGAAAACTAAGGCCATTGTAAAAAAAGCTTAAATCATCATTCCTCTTTTCCCTTTTCAAAATTATGAGTCACATGACTTATTTTTCACTTTTCTTGGTAGAAGGTTAATTTTCACATTCTGTATGCATGAATATTTCATGTTGCATATGCATTATGCATCCACATGCAATATGCAATATGCACTAAGCTATATGCACTATACAATATACAATATGAATTATGCAATATGCAATATGCAATATGAATTATGCAATATACAATATCCAATATCCAATAAGAATTATGCATTATGAATTATGCAATATGCAATATATATAATGCAAAATGCAAAATGCCATATGCAACATGCAACATGCAATATGCAATATGCAACATGCAATATGCAATATGCAATATGCAATATGCAATATGCAATATGCAATATGTAATATGCACTATGCAATATCCAATATCCAATATCCAATATCCAATATCCAATATCCAATATCCAATATGCATTATGCATTATGCATTATGCATTACACAATATGCATTATGCATTATGCATTATGCATTACACAATATGCATTATGCATTATGCATTATGCATTATGTAATATACAATATTCATTATGCATTGTGCATTATGATTTATGCAATATGCAAGATGAATTATTTAATATTCAATATTCAATATGCATTATGCTTTATGCAGAATTCTAATTGCATATTGATAATGCATGCATAATTGGTAATGAATATGTATCAATTTTCAATATGCATCAATAATGTATTTTGAGTACACATGCATAATGTGTTTGTTAGATCAATGTGTGCTCAATTTTTGCTAAACTAAGGATCAAATTACAGTTTTGTTGGATCAACTTGTGCCGAATGTAGGGCACACTGGGCCTTAATCAAGGACAAATCTCAGACTAAATGTGACTCCAATTTATTCTCAATGTGACATTTATGGAAGGTCTGATACATGGCATAAATTAGGGTCACCATGAAGTTCAAAGAGTGAGAACTGCTAGAAATTCACCCCCGAATTTCATATGGTGAATTATATGTTTTTATGAACATCTTTATACAACACAAAGGCCCAATTTTACATTACTTAAAGTCAATTGATTATCTTTAATAACTGGTAAATTGAAAATTTAAAAAATAAAAATAATAATTTGGAAAATCGTTTAATTACCATATTTAGAAACCCTCACTAATTTTTTACTAGACATTGACCCTTCACCCCTTACTTTACTTACCTGGCTTATCAAACTTTTTTTGATGTAGGAAGAACATCAAAAATGTGTAAATTTTTGGCAAGATTCTGATCCAAGAGGAGCCTCAGTAGTTTGATAATTATCACTTGAAAAATTCCAAGTCACTTCAATTATCCCATTTCCTAAACCCAAGTCCATGATACATTTATGATCTGTAAAGAAAAGTCCATGGCCTTTGATTTGAGCTGGTTAAGGGATTAGTCTTCCAGTAATAAGATCAGTATAACAGAAAAGCCTAAAAGTAAGAATATTAGAATAATTTTTTTCCACATGGACTGAAGGGCATTAGATTTGAATAAACCTAACCCTAATTCCAACTCTGATTTTAAAAATTGGACAAAAACTTGAAGATAGATGAGGAAAATTCCAAAATGAGGGAGATAAAAGCCTAGATAATCATCATATAAGAATTTCAGAAGCCTTATTCTCTAATTATGCAGTATAAAAACATGAAATAAATATAGTTAAATTTAGAATAAAAGGCTCAACTTTAAAGGTCACTATCTCAGAAACAACTGAACTAAATTCAAACTCTTTTTTGGTAAATGAAAGATATCCTTCAGGATAATATTCAGTTTAAATGAAAT
This sequence comes from Hemileia vastatrix, assembly GCA_030280995.1. Classification (NCBI taxonomy): domain Eukaryota; kingdom Fungi; phylum Basidiomycota; class Pucciniomycetes; order Pucciniales; family Zaghouaniaceae; genus Hemileia; species Hemileia vastatrix. Next base: position 4,867,442 of record JASXTE010000011.1, read on the forward strand.
TGGATTTGAATAAACCTAACCCTAATTCCAACTCTGATTTTAAAATTGGAGAGAAACTTGAAAAGTGATGATAAAAATTCCAACAAGAGCGAGATAAAAGCCTAGATAATCATCAGATAAGAGTTTCAGAAGCCTTATTCTCTAATTAAGCAATATAAAAACATGAAATAAATAAATTGAAATTTAGAAAAAAAGACTCAACTTTAAAGGTCAATATCTCAGCAACCACTGAAGCAAATTCAAATCCATTTTTTGGAAATCAAAGATAGCTTTCAGGAGAATATTCAGATTAAATAACTATAGATTTGAAAAACCTAACCCTAATTCCAACTCTGATTTTCAAAATTTTACAAAAACTTGAAAATTTATAATGAAAATGACAGCAAGAGGAGATTAATATTTAGATAGGAGTCCAAAATATATTTAAGTATGAAATTTATATAGAAAGAATGAGATATTATATGGACATGAAAAAAAGGAGATGAAACTTTCATTGATTGAAAAGTAGCAAAACTAGAGTGAGAAAGATTGTCATTGGAATTTTGGGGGAAATTCAATATGGATTAAGTAAAATTAATAAAGAATGTGCAATGTTTGTGTTTCAATGACATGGAACCAAAAAAAATTGAAATAGGGGAGAGGGGGGATAATGACCCTTCCAAAGAGGGATAAAGAGTAGGATGATGTAGCTAAAAAAAGAAGGAAAGAAGAGAGAGAGAAAAAGGTTAATTTTAACTTGAAAATCAATAAAAAACACTTAAAAGCAAATTTAGATACAAAAAAGAAAAAAAGAAACAGAAAAAATAATATAATTGGAAAACAAAAAATAAAAAATGAATAAAATGACTTTCCTGGAGAGATGAGATGAGAAAATGAATGAAACCAAATTTTTTGAGGGATTTTTGAGGAGAGAAGGAAAAGGATATGAGGGATGAATGAAATAAGAAACAGTGAAAAATTATGCAATTGCAGAAAATATGCAATTTCATGTTGAGCTGGTGAAGGACAACAAATGAGACATTCAAAAAAGAGACATTCTGTCAGCCTGTATATTCCCAGGACTGAGTGAAAAGTACTTATCAATTGTCTTCAACATATTTAGTATACATGGGAATAATTATTAAATGTACAAAAGTTGAATACATAAGTGAAATTTATGATTAAATACAATATATGCCATTATAATACCTTATATACACACATATATCCACCTTTTATAAATCTTATGTACTTTATATTAAGTTGAAATGTGTCAGGTTAATCTTAAGAATCTTAAACTTAAGTCTATATAATTTTTAAGTAGGCTTAAAGCTGTTTTTTCATTGTTTTATGTAAAAAACAAGAAATGTGCTTTAAATCACTTAAAGTTTAATATATGTGCTATAAATTTAACAATATTAAAAATGTGTCTTGACAGATTAATTTTTCTTAATTATTACAATTTATTTGGCTATTCAAATGCATAAAAATAACACTTTTCAAATTTGGAGTTTTTTATGCCAGAAATGGCTTCTATGTACTGGCCATATACTGCCTGCATTTTTCCCAGGTGAATAGCTTCATTTTTAGAAAAGTTCACATTTTCACACTATACACCATGCAATATTTGAGGAGGACTTGCTAGCAAGTCCTCAACTTGAAGTCTGGTGGAACTCAGATGGAACTCAGACTGAAATTTGATGGAACTCTTACTGAACTGTGCTTGAAAAACAACTTGAACTATTGTACAAACCTAGCTGAATCTTTTGTGGTATCATAATGAAATTTAAATGAACTCATCTTAAATCTTGAATGGAAAGAGTTTAAGTAATCATTCTAAACACTGTACACATTAAGCATATAATTTTGACTCAGTATTTTAAATGATAGCTCAAGATGGAGCTAATAACTCATTTAAAACTTTCAATTTTACAAGTGATATTTTTACTCTAATTTATTACTTATTTAAAATAGATTGAAACATATTAAAAATCATATTTAAATATTTAATATTGTTTGGAAAAAATTACCAGAATTTCAAAACTATGCATTTCAGAGAACTATTATAAATTGAATTTTTTTGATTCACTTTATGATATTTTCCATTCCTGTAACAATATTTTAAGTCAGGATATGTGAAATCAAATATTCACTTGCTGAGTGGTATTCAGTATGTAAATGTGAATTGATAATTCATATATATAATGAAAATAATTTTGAATATTCATCCAAAAAAATATGCATAAAAAATTTATATTTAATATGCATACGAAAATTCATATTGAATATGCATATGGAAATTCATATTGAATATTCATATGGAAAATCATATTGAATATCATACTTAATATGCATATGTAAAATTCATATTGAATATTTATATGCAATGAAATAATGAATATTTATATAAAGAATCAAATTTTTTATAAATATTAAAATTTATATTAAATAAAATATTAAAAAAATTCAGTGTAAATCAATTTTATGTTATATTATGTAAATTTTTAAATTGATCATATTTTATTTTATTATATTATATTTTAATACACTCATTTTATTTAATTTATTATCTCAAATTAAATCAAATAAAATTGTATTGTATTTTATTATGTTGACTTGTATTTGGTTTTGTATTATATAATTTTATTTTATTATATTAGAATTTTATCTTATTTTATTGCACTTTATTACATTCCTTTTCAAAATATATAATTATGATTTATTTTGTTATCTCATTTTATACCATTTGTATTTATCTTTTTTTAATTCTAGCTATTATATATATATATCTGTCTTTTTATAATTCAATTACATTATAATAAGTCTTAATGTTATTTAACTCATTTTATTATATTTTATGGATGCTTTTGTATAGCCATTTAGAAGCATTAAGCTGGTTAAAGTAGGCTGGTGAACTCTGATGTACAGCCATAGATCAGAGCTTACAGGGAAAAAATTGGATATGGTACTCTGATGTACAGCTGTAGATCAGAGTCCACATGCATAAAAATGAGTGGTGAACTCTGGTGTATAGCCATAGATCAGAGTTCACATGCATCTAATTGGATGTGGTACTCTTATGTACAGCAGTAGATCAGGGTACACATGTATAAAAATGCATGTGGTTCTCTGATGTACAGCCTTAGATCAGAGTACACATGGATAAAAATAGTTGGTGAACTCTGATGTAAAGCTGTAGATCAGACGTCACATTCTCTAAATTGGATGTGGTACTCTGATCAACAGCCGTAGATCAGAGTACCACATGCATGAAACTGGGTGTTCAACTCTGATCTATGAGTTTACATCAGAGTTCACCAGCTCATTTTGAGAATTCAAAGACTGTTATTTGCACATGTAATATCACATTTCAAAATAAAATAAGATAATAAAAATTAAATTAAGATGTAAGGGAATAAAATATACAAAATTAAAACAAAAAAAAATTAACTTAAATTAAATAGAATAATAGTAAGTGAAATAAAATGAAATATAATATCATGTAATACAGTTTTATATAGTATGATAGAATAAAATAAACAGAATCAGATCAAATAAAATATAATGAGGTAAAGTAAATATTTTTTTAAAAGGCATCATGAAAATTTAAGAAAATTTATAACTCATTAAGAAAAATTATCAAAAAAAATCAACTTTTTTCATGAGCTAGGTTTTTTCAATGTAGTTGAAAGATTATAGATATACCAATGCATTAGAATATAAACTACAGACAGATCTTGAAGCCTGATAAGATGTTTATCAATATATATAGGTTTAAATAAAATACTTCTTCATGAATAGAGATCTTTTAGCTCTCATTTAAAAAAAACTGAATACAAAAGAGTTTAATAGGTCCCTTTATTACCAGATACCTATCTACTTAAATTTAAAGCTTATCATTTATACCATATACAAACTTATTCATTTTTAAAACATTTTAAGAAAATTCAAAGACATTAAATATTTTTTAATGTTTAAGTTAATTTGAAGAATTCTCAGGATGAGGTTTGCATTTGGAGTTCAATCAGAGATCCATCAAGACTGAGATTAACCTTGTTATAAGATATTAAAAATATAAAAATATATGATTATATTAACTAAATATTTCTGAAAAAAAATTAATTTTACTTAGGCAATAGAAGGACAAAAATTAAGACAATATATTTATAAAATGTATTTGAATTTATTGAAAGTGAATTGAACTAATTTTTGCAGGTGGTTATATAAAAATTAAAAGTTGATGCTCAAATTAAAAACATGTAAAATGGTCTTGTATAAAATTTCAAGTGGAATTTTTTGAAGTTTAGGAACAACATCCGTAACTGATAATCAGCACACTATAGGAGATCAAAATTCAATAACTTCATCGCAAAACTCACTTTTATATATGTGGAATAATATTTAATTATAGATTTTATTTAATGTAATTTCCTTCTTCTAATTGTTACTAAACATCTTTGAAATTTTTGTGATTTATTGTAGATTTTTTTTGTCAAAATATTTTTTAGATAATAAAGTTTGACTGATTTATCAAAGATATTTATAATTATTATCCTCATAAAATGAAATAATTGGTAATAAGGAATGTATTACTATGTATTGATTGATTTCAATATTTCATTACTTTTGATTTTTTCAATTTTATTATTGATATAACTAGTAAAAAATTATGTATAATAAATTAATGATGATCTATATAACTCCTTAAAATAGAGTTTAATTTTAGTTAAATTTTAAATGGATGTTTCCACTTTAGTATAAAAGGGTGAAGAATTTAAGGCCATAACTTAGTATTCATATTATTGAAATAAATCTGCCTCTGTAGTAAGAAATATAGGATGAAGGTGAACTCTGACGTTTGGTAATACAATAGCATCCACCCTCGTATTTTTAAAAACTCTTATTTAAATTTTTTTCAACCACTTTTTCTAATTTTCTCACTATTACTAGCACTTTTATATGTGATCATATTTGCTCAAAAAATGTTTTTCTACCTTTGTTTCACCTTTCACTTATCTCTCCTCCTTTTTCTTTCACTCCCTATCCCATAAATCTTAACCTTTTTCTTTTCCCATAAAATTACTCCTTACTCCTTCCAATACCCTTCAATAATCAATTAAACCCATTCTGATCCCTCTTTCTGTCCTCAATTATATTTATAGACTCTTTAAACTCATTTTATGTCCCTCCCTACTACTTTTTTTCAACCTAAATCTCCAATTTTTATCATCACCCTTTGCCTTTTGCTACAGTTACCCTCTCATCAATACCTTTTCATTTTGTTTTCAAAAAAATCCTCTTGGTTTCTATGAGCTATAACAGGCATAAAGGTCTGTAAAGTGATAAATAGGCATGGGAAGAATTGGAAAGGGGTAGGGATTCTTTTAAAGGGTCAGAAAGCGTTTGATAGCAGAAAAAAATGGTTTAAAATCATGGAAATAATTGTGTTGAGAGAAAAGAAAAGTTATATATAACAATGGAATAATATTGAAGATAATTTTTTTTGTAGGGTGGAAGGTAGGAATGGAGAGGTAATTAATAGTGTCCTTAAAAATAAAATAATAATAAAACAAAAGAAATATGTTACATAGCATGGAAACAGGAATAGAATGAACCTAAAAAAACAAGTGGAAATCAAACAAACCATTTTTATGCTATTCATTCTAATAAAATTTTATCTTATGTCTTTCCCTTTTCATATTTTGAAGATAAGGTTTAAAATATTAAGGGGTATCAAATTTAGAAATCTTTCATTTCAATATACCTCTATATTCCACCAAAACAACCATGATTATGTTTTAATCTATGCCTTATTGTGCCCCCTAAGCACCTTTCTACTGAGAATTAATCTCAATTTTTTGGTATTCTTTTTGTTTTGTGAAATACTTTTTAAATAATTATAAATTTCTAGAGTTGATACCCCCTATTGTAAAAAATACTATTACATGCAAATCATTATTTTTTATTGAATAGAAGACAGAATAGATATTTATATTAGATTTTAATTTTATCACCAAAGTATTATACCCTTCATTTTTATAAGTGTTTTACATTTTTCAGATATTTTAAATATTAATCATGGTTAATAAGATCTTTTTGAATAATTAGAATAAAATTTTTTTTTGGAATTCTTACTTGTGAAATTTAATGGAAGATATTAATTCCTAAAACAAATTTCTTGAATGATTTACTATAGTGCCTTATAAGTTCACCATACATTAACAATTGATGAAAATTATTTGAACATTTGAGATAACATTTCTTTCAATTTAAATTGGGGTGTGTCTAGTTTTACACGCAACAAAATATAAAGTTATTTTTAGCATTTTTAACTTTCCAGACTAGCTTAGATGTGGTGAGGGCTAATTTCAACACACCATTACAAAACTGTGTTTTAATGCTTCAACATTGTTTCAATAAATGTTCACATGTAATTTTATAAATAATAAAGCTAGTTTCATCAGATGTTCAATTTATTTTCACACTTTTTTCCTTATTGTTTCATCAATACCTCAATGTGTGCTCAATTAGATATGAATTTAGGTTCAAGATTTCAGACTTGCTAGCAAGTCTGCCCCCCATATTGTTTGGTGACAATTACCCTGCATTTTATGCACACCATGGGGAAACATACTAGAATAGGCAAAAGGTGCTTATTTAGTGCCCTAATTTAAGTATTAGTGCATTGAACTCATAAAATGCACTAATTTCATTAACAACATTAAGATTGGTACCATAAACTCACTACCACGCTTAAATTTGCCTAAATTAGTCAGACATTTACCCGTGCAAGATCCTTCCAAGGACTTCATTCAATTACCCCACATCTCACAACCATTTTTGGTTTTCTCAGTGGTTTCTCAGTCAATATTGGTCATAATTGGATGGGGATTTCACATAGTTATTGGGAATAATTAGCCCCTTCATTTCCACTGTCAAAACCCCTTAATTTTGTGTAATATTTATTTTTATTGTTTCTTTTTTTGGTCTTTTATTTTAAGGTATTATATGCATATACTCTCTTTTTTTCTTATTCTTTTATTTTGATGGATTATACCTATTACTCCAGGATTTTGAGGGGTTATATAATTCTAATTGTGTTATTGGTCATTCCTTACATTGATGGACAGGTGTATTAGCTAGAATGTGGCATAAATGGCAGTGTATATGACTTGTAATTTAGGGGGATAAATTGTAGAATTATTGGGTATAAAAGGTGTGTGTTTTTGTTCTTTTTTTCTACATTCTTTATCATTACAATTAAAACATATAACCATTACAATTATAATACATATCAATAGGAATTTTCAATTATTTATTAGTGTTTAAATTATTACATATATTTTTCTACTATCTATAAGATTGTAACCCATTTTTAATTAGTTAGATAGAAATTACTGAGACCCTTATATTGAGTTATATTTAAACACTTATTGGATTTTCTACTACAGTGTTCATATATGAACATTAAAATCTTCTAGAAAGCTGACTAATCAAGATATTCACATCTCTGTACTTGAGCTCAGCCTGACACATTCACTGTAAATTCAGAATAAAAATGAATATGGAAAAAATTAAAACACAAAACCAAGTGAATAAATCACATAAGTTGAAATTTTGGAGAGTATGAAAAAAATTAAAAGGGCTGTGATACAAAAATTTTGGAGGATGATTGGCATAATGACAGATTGTATTCTGGTGGAAATAATATTTTTTGATTCAAGGGAGGGGAGAGCTGGTTCATGTTTTGGATCCTCTTCTTCATATTTAAATGAGGAATTTTAAGAATTGAGACAATATCATATCTGGGATTATGATAAATATTTGGCCCCCTTGGGATGTTGTAATGATTTTTGGAAAAAAAGACATATAAGCTAAAGTGCCTTTCAAGCAAGAGTCAGAATCAGAGTCTATAGATAAAGTTTTAGTTATAGCATTCATAGCTTAGGAATTTTCTTTCTAGTAGAGAGGTGCTTCATTATTTTAAGTAGAGAAGGTTTTTTGTAGAAGGATTAGGTGATGAGTGAGAAGTATGAATTCACCACCAAATGAGAAGGTGGGGTGTGTAGTTAGAAAAATTGTTATGTGTTTTCCACCAAAATTAAGTAGCAGAGAGTTAAGAGAGACATAAGGATGGTATCCACAACTATATTTCATGTGAATTTCTCATAAATCACTCATGGATGTGATGAGTTTGGGATCAGGAATTAAGAATGGAAATTGAGGTATAAGAGGTGAGATAATGCATTTTTTGCAATAATTATCCACTAACCCTGGGGCTGGTGGATAAGAATCTTCCACAATTAATAATGTCTGATCCTGGAAAATAAAATCCCTGATGCCGAATTACAGATCCCTTAACATTGATACCCCCTATTTAAGATATGTAAACTGTACTAATAAATATTTCAACTCAATAATTATCTATTTAATTATTGGAAATATTAACTAATATTTTAGTTTCATTGAGTAATATGATTCATTATGTTACTAAGTTATTTCATTTCTTAAATCTTACTTAAACTTATTATATTTTAATTATGATTATTTCTTTAAGTAATTTTTTTACTTTTTCAACTGATATTATTTTTTATTAAATTAAAATTTCATTCCATTCCATTATTGAGTCAAACTTTTGTAAATAAATTATTAAAAAATGGTAGATCTAAGCTCACTGTATTTACTGGAGCTAAGGCCTTGCTTGAAGTCAGCTAGAGGGGGGCTGTCACCAGACAACCTATGCACAAGGTCGAGGGTGTTCCTCGAAGTGAGATGGAGGGAGTAGTTTAGAAACTTCTTTGAAGCACAGAGGAAATGTTTGAGGAACTGATTTGAAGATGACTTGAAGGAAGAACTACTGCTTCAAGATATGTTTGATAAGAATTCTAATATAATTTAAAGGTAATATTAATATTCTTAAGATCTCACAAAGGTTTGGAAACTCAATAATCAAATATTTAAGTTTTAGAAATAATTACCAAGAAAAATAAGGAAATGTACAATAATAATGATTTAACCTGAAGCTTTACCACTATTAAATATAAATATGTTTTATAATTTAATTCTAAAGAAATATCAAACCACAATACAACCCCTTTTATATCCATTACCCCTCCTCGCATTGACCTCATAACCATCCATCATTCCGAACTCCACAGACCTACAAAAAATACACCCATTACACCTGGACCCTCCTCACTAACATCTGTTAGCCCTTTAATCCTCCACTAACCATCCCGTCCATGCTCACTACCCCTGTTAATAACCCACAGATACTTAATAAACCTTTTAGCGGAATATTACATTAACCATTGCGCTGTGTGTCACTTATCAAAGAAAAGACTAAACACACTATTGATAGATTGACTAATTTAGATTTGAAGTTTAGACTAGCCCGGTTGAATAGTGAGTACACAAAGGAAAGTCGCAGTTGCTATGTAGAATTATTTTCTGTGCTTTGAGTATGGATTTAGACCTCTGTATTATTGATATAATGAGCTGCTTTTGCCTCGAGTGTCATGTGGCGTGTGACAGATTCACGGGTATAAAACACAAGCTCCATTGAGTGTGAGACATATTCTTCCCACACTACTTTCTCTCAACTCTTTTTTTAATTATTTTCTATTTATTATGTCGACTTGTCCTACCCCAACTCCCACACCTCCACACCCCAAAGAGGATGGTGGAATTGTTACCCGGCAATACTTCCAAGCCTGCACGGCCTGCCAATCAATGGAATATTTTTACGTCGAAAGCACAGCTACACGAGATCCTCACCAGAAATGCGATTTTTGCCGCTGGAGACGGGTGACATGTGATGCCCTATCAAAAAATGCAGACATCGAACGATGGTTTACCAAAACTAAATACTGGGTAATCCTGAAGACCAAAGAGGTGGTCAAAGATATCTGGGACGTGTCGGTCGGGGAAAATTGGTTGGTGGAAGAGGTTGAGGATACCATGGCAGCCTGGGTAACCCAGGCCACAGGTAAAAGACAAGGGGTGGAAGAGGAGGTAGATGAATTGGTTGAAGAGGATGAGGATAAAGTCCCCATCTTGAGGCGGATGGTCATCAAAGATGACAAAGAGGAGAAGGAAGTGACAGTGGAGGTCACCCCAAAGTTATTTTTAGAGGCTGACCCGTTTTTTGAAGTAAGTCTGCTTTTTTTTTATTATTTCAAAAATTTTGTTACTGATGACCATATATTTTTAGAATTCAGATTTCATTGCGGAAGCTCCAATTGTGGAAGCTGCACTATTGCAGCCAATTGAAGCAAGTCAACTGGCGGTCGATTTGAGGGAGGATAACAAGGAAACCCTTGCCCAGGTATGGTTGAAGAAACCTTGGAAGGGTCGACGAGCTCGATTCATCAAAAATTTAAGTGATGAGATCGACAAAATTGTTGATTCCGCCTCCTTTGATGTGGCAGAAGAATTACTGGAGATTGGAGAAGTGGTACTGGTAGGAGAGGAGGAGGTATTTGAGAAATTCAGGAAGGAAATAAGGGTGGTTTTGGAAAAATGAAGAAATTGGTTTGGGAGAAAATACAGGAGAAAATTTGAAATGGAAAGAGAAAAAAGAAAGGAAGGAAAAAAAAGTAGAAAGCAATTCGTGTATTTATTTATTTATTTTACTTTGTTGTTCTAATTGAAATTTTAATATATATTTTATAAGATTTTGAAAAAGAAAAAGAAAAGGAAAGAAAAAAATATTTGAATAAAATTTTTTTTTAATTTTGAAAGAAGAAAAGAAAAAATGTTTAATTATTGAAGTTTTAAGGAATTTTGGTTATTTGGAAAGAAAGAAAGAAAATTGTTTTTGAAAAAGAATTTGAAAGAAAGAAGTAATTTTTTCGAAGAATTTTAAAAGAGAGATTTAAAGGTTGAAGTGAATTTTGAGAAAGATTGTCGTATTGAGTTCGTGAAAAATTTTGATAGTTTCGAGAAAAAGAAATAAGGGAAAATAGGAAAATTTTGAAAGGAGAAAAGAAAGAAAATTAAAAGAATTATTGATTTTTAAGATTTTATTTTAATGAATTTTAAGACTTAATGATTTTATTATATTTTATTTTTTAATTTTAACTTTTTAATTCTATTTTATTTTATTTTATTTATTTATTTTTAAAGAAGGTTGAAGAAAGCTTTTGAAAAGAAGAAAGAAGAAAAGAGAAAACAGAGTAAGGATTTTTAGAAGAGAAGAATTTTTAGAATTTTTAGAAAAGAAAAGAAAAGAGAAAGAAAAGAGAAAAGAGAAGAGAAGAGAAAAATAAAAGAGAGTTCTAAGGTTTTGGTTTTAAAGGATATTTAAGATGAAAAGATTTTAGGAGTTCAGTGGTGTTAGAAACATTGATGGCCGGTTCCCAGAATGTTTTGTCTGAGTCATTGAGGAAGCCTTCCCATTCCACGAGGTATTGAAGTTTCCCCTTGCGCATTCTTGAATCAAGGATATGGCTTACTTCCCACTCTAGATGGTCTTCTACTTCAACCAGTTCCTGAGCAGGTTGGTTCCTGCCCGGGTATGTTTCTCAAGCCTGTTCCAGGAGAGATACATGGAAAAAAGGGTGAATAGCCTGCCATTTAGGAGGTAGTTTGAGTCAAAATGCAGTTTTAGAGACTTCAGAGTCAATTTCAAATGGTCCCAAGCGCCTTTGGGCCAGTTTCTTTGATGGTCGAGTAGTTTGAATGTTTTGTGCATTGATCCATACTTTGTTGCCTGGTTTAAAGGAAGGAGAAGATTGTCGATGTTTGTTGGCCTGTTCCTTATACCTTCAAATTGCTAATTCCAAGTTTGAGTTAAGTTCTTCTTGGAGTTGTGATATGGTTCAAAGATAATGTTTGGAAGGATGACTAGTTCCTACATAGATTGAGTTGAATCAAGGATGTCTTCCATAAACAGTTTTAAATTAGATTGTCTTGTCAAGGAATGAGTCGAGTTATTATAAGAAAATTTGGCCAATGGTAACCATGTGGTCCAATCGTCTTGTAGGTAACTGACATACATTTAAAGGTATTGTTTGAGGATTTGGTTGCCTTTCCATTTGCCCATTGGTTTCAGGATGATAGGCCGTGGAGAGATTCCTTGTGATATTGAGTTGTTGACACAATTGAGTCCAGAATGTGGATACAAACAATGAGCCTCTATCTGAAATAATATCATTAGGTAAGCCATGTTTAGAAAATACATATTCTAGAAACAATTTTGATAAATCTTCTGCTGTAGCAGTAGTAGTGGTTTTAATGAAAATAGACATTTTTGAAAATCTATCTACTATTACTAATATAGCATCAAAATTATTAGAAAGAGGAAAGTGAGAAATGAAATCCATTGATAAAGATTCCCAAGGTTTAGATGGAATAGGAAGTGGTTGAAGTGACCCATGCTTCCGGTGACGGGGAGCCTTATTCCTATTACATTTGTAACAAGATCTTATATAGGCCTTGATTTCTCTGGTCATTCCTGGCCAGAAGAAATCCCTTGCTATTAACTGGTAGGTTTTATAAACCTCAAAATTACCAGCTAATGGAGAATCATGTTGACTATTTAAAATCCATAATTTTTTTCATTATTGTTGGGTATGACTACTCTACCTTTGAAAACTAATAGACCTGATTCAATACTAAATCTTTTGGCCCCTTGCTTCGAGATTATTTTGTCTTTTATCCCTAAACAATAATTGTCCTTTGACTGAGCTTCGAGGATGTTGGATAGTGGATTTTGAAAAGATTGAATTGTCATCGAATTAAGTTGATGAGTCGTTAACATTGATTCGTTGAAAATTTATTTCACATTTGCTGGGTTCTTGTCAGCAAATGTGCCCCCTGCTGTGGGTAAACGTTTTCCCAATGTGACAGGATATCTGGGACAATACAGTTCTTACCTGGGCAATGGGAAATAGAAAAAGGAAATTCAGACAGAAATTCAGCCCACCTGGCTTGACGCCTGGTTAACACTTTGGAAGACATAAAGTATTTCAACGCATTATGGTCAGTCAGGATTTGAAAAGGACTATCTAGGCTGGGAAGAAAAGATCGCCATTTATTAAGACAATGAGTAATAGCTAAAAGCTCCTTGTCATGAATTTCATAATTTAATTCTGCCGCAATGAGTTTGCGTGACTCAAAAGCAACAGGATGAAACAAACTTGTTTCAGGATTGAATTGAAAAATGACCCCTGCGATAGCATAATTTCTAGCATCTGTCTCAACTATTGTCAAAGCAGAAGGATCAAAGTGTCAAAGAATTGGAGCTGTGGTAACGCAGTCTTCAATGTTTCAAATTCCTTTTGTGCTGTTGAAGTAAATACAAAAGGAATATCTTTTCTAAGAAGAGAAGTAAGATTGGAAATATGTTTAGAATAATCTTTGATAAATCTTCTATAGAAATTGGCAAAGCCCAAAAATCCTTGGAGGGATTTAACAGTTTTGGGCTCAGGCCATTTCAGGATTTTTTGGACCTTTTTGTCGTCCATGACTAAACCATCAGTGGACAACGTAAACCCCAAAAAATCAATAGAGTTAAGATGGAATTTGCATTTATTGTTCTTGGTGTAGAGACCGTGATCTTGAAGGCCATTTAGAACCTGTTGAACATGATGAATATGTTCATCTAGCGTCTTAAAGAAAATAAAAATATTGTCTAAGTAGACAACAACAAATTGTTTGACAACATCTTGAAAGATTTCATTAACAAAATTTTGAAAAGTAGATGGTGCGTTACATAATCTAAAAGGCATTACTAAATATTCAAAACTTCCGAATCTAGTGCGCATTGCAGTCAGTGGTTCATGACCTTCCGCAATGCGAATAAGATTATAAGCGCCTCTAAGATCAATTTTAGAAAAAAAATTACCACCATTAAAAAGGGTAAGAAGCAATGACATAGGAGGGACTGGATATGCATTCTTCTTTGTAACTGTGTTGAGCTTTCTATAGTCAACACACAACCTAAGGCTACCATCTTTTTTATTTACAAAAAGAAAAGGGGAGCCGGTTGGAGATTTACTGGCTCTGATGAAACCTTTGGCTACATTCTCTGCAATGTAGTCTCGAAAAACTTGAGATTCTTCCTTCAATAAAGAATAGACAGGACCTGCCGGAGGTACTAGACCTATTAACTCTATTTGATGGCCGTAGGGTTGATGAGGTGGTAATATATTGGCCTTGCAGATTGAGAAAACATCTAGGAAATCATGATAGATTCCTGGTAGAGTCGATTTAATGGCTTCAACGTTGATTTGGTCTTCCTCATCATCTTTGAGAGAATCTGTTATGGGAAGACCAGAATTGAGAGAGCATAATTCAACTACTTTGAGGCAATTTAAATCCTCTTTGAGTGAATTGATCGAGCTTTAAGGGTTAGCCAATTGCTCATTTAGAGAAAGATCAGATGCTTGCAAATTATCTGGCAGAGATTTTTCCTCTAGCAGGACATTGTCAGGCGGGTTGTTTAACTCCCTATAGACCTGCATTGAAGAATCAGAAATATACTTAGCGCATGGGGTGATCAATCCCCGGGACCAATCAATTTCAGGATTACAATGCGTTAAAAAGTCATGGCCAAGGATTCTATCTTCCATTCTTGGGGCATCCAAGACTGATAATTCCCACTTGAAGGGGGGGAAATTTGGAAAGTTGAAAACCCATAAAACTTTCTTCTTTACCCAATATTTGGGTTCCTCTGATTCAACCAAATAGATTGGAGTTTGATTGATATCTGGGAATTTCAGCTTTAACTTCTTGGCAAAAGATAAACTGACAAAAGAAATTGAAGCTCCAGAGTCTATAAGACAACTGAAGGGGGTATCCTCCTTAAAAAGAATGAATCTCAAGCAATTTAAGGCAACTCCAGTCCTTAAGACATGGAGGTTCTGTGCACTGGGAGAGATAAGATAGTTTGCTTTGCACACAAGTAAACTATCTACTAGTTTGTTGACCTTGAACTAGTACCTTCTCTTTCCTTCAACTTTACACAATCTTCTAGCTTGTGCTTACCCCCACAATACATACATAGCCCATTATCTGCTCTTCTCTTCCTCTCAGCCTCTTTAAATTCCCCTTTTGGATCCAGTACCTTACTGATATCGCCTGGGGTCAAGCTTTTTGATCCAGGTTTGTCCTTTCCCTTATTGGGTTTGGATTGAGTTGAGGAGGATTTAGTTGTCCGTGGGTGTGAAGAAAGTCCCAATTTAAAATTTAGGCCTTGAGATTTGTTGGTGTATTGACAATGTTGTAGTCGTCCTTTGTAAATGCCGTCGAGTTCGAGGGTTCAATCCATTAAATCCGTTAAAGTAGTCATCTTCTGACCATGAATATTTAATTGATCCAGAATCCTCGAAGGAAGTCCCTTTTTGAAATGATACTTGAGGGCAGAATCATTCCAACCTACTTGAGTTTGAAATATATTCAGAAGCTTTACGATTATCACTCATGTGGAGGAAATCCAATTCAATTTCTGTGTTTTCTGTTTCATTAGGGTCACCAAACAACGTAAAGAGTTGGTCCTCAAACTTTTCCCAGTTATTAATGAGTAAGTGGGTTTCTGTTGAAGAGATCATGAGAAGATAAGGTTTGAACCACCTTCCTGATTTTCCGGCTAGGAATGAAGAAGCGTAAAAAACCTTTGATTGGTTGTTATTGAAGGTTTGAGGGCCATTATGGAACAGGAGCTTTCAGGTTTTCAAGAAGGGGCGCAATCTGTCTGGATGTTCTCCATTGAATTTATCAGGAAATTTCATGGAAGGAGTTTTGAATTTTGATCCCTCCAAAGACATTGGATTTGAAAGGATTTTCATGAAAAGTCTCATGAAGTCTTCCAGAGAATTAGATGGTCCAGGTTCCAAAGGTTGACCAGAAGGGTGAGTAGCAGGGGCAAATGGTGCCTCATGCATTGTTTCCTCTCCTTCTTCTTCCTTGCTAGAATCATCAAAATCATGGGGGATGTCTTCTACAGATTGGACTGAGTGTCCCTGTTCCCTAAGGTCAAGAGGTTCCAGGGAGTGAGTGCAGGAAACAGGCTGTTTCACTGTTGGCCTGCCTCTGGCACAAGCCCTAGTAGTAGCGCCCATAGGAGGAGTGCGTTTAACAGGTGCTATTTAAAGAATTTAAAACACCTGAAAAAAGGACGTAGTAGTTCCAAAGAATGAGAATTACGGAGAATTAAATTATACTGTCACCGGACGACCTATGCACAAGGTCGAGGGTGTTCCTGGAAGTGAGATGGAGGGAGTAGTTTAGAAACTTCTTTGAAGCACAGAGGAAATGTTTGAGGAAGTGATTCAAAGATGACTCAAAAGAAGAACTACTGCTTTGAGATATGTTTGATAAGAATTCTAATATAATTTAAAGGTAATATTAATATTCTTAAGATCTCACAAAGGGTTTGAAACTCAATAATCAAATATTTAAGTTTTAGAAATAATTACTGAGAAAAATAAGGAAATGTACAATAATAATGATTTAACCTGAAGCTTTACCACTATTAACTATAGATATGTTTTATAATTTAATTCTAAAGAAATATCGAACCACAATCAAACCCCTTTTATATAGATTACCCCTCCTTGCATTGACCTCATACCCATTCATCATTCTGCGCTCCACAGACCTACAAAAAATACACCCATTACACCTGGACCCTCCTCACTAACATCTGTTAGCCCTTTAATCCTCCACTAACCATCCCGTCCATGCTCACTACCCCTGTTAATAACCCACAGATATTTAATAAACCTTTTAGCGGAATATTACATTAACTATTGCGCTGTGTGTCGCTTATCAAAGAAAAGACTAAACACACTATTGATAGATTGACTAATTTAGATTTGAAGTTTAGACTAGCCCGGTTGAATAGTTAGTACACAAAGGAAAGTCGCAGTTGCTATGTAGAATTGTTTTCTGCACTTCGAGTATGGATTTAGACCTCTGTATTATTGATTTAATAAGCTGCTTTTGCCTTGAGTGTCACGTGGCGCGTGAAAGGGGCCAGGGAGAGAAAGAGATGGTTAAGGATTTTCTCTGAGAATTTAAGGGGTTTATTTAGCTTTATAAATCCCTTCTTTATTAATCTTTTATTTTTTATCTTGGTTTAATAAAAAATTTATTTTTATTATTTAATTAAATCTTTATTTTCATTTAACTCTTTTTTACTTTTTAAGGTTTAATTATCTTTGAATTAATTAATTTTTAGCTTTGTTTTCTTTTCTTTTTATTTATCAATTTTTTACACTTTAATTTTATTGGGGGGTATCAATGTTGACCAATCTGCATTTAAATTAATTGTGGATAAAATTCATTATACTCCAAATATCTTCCAGAATTATTTTTGCTAATAATTGGGTTATTAGACCTTTTACATGTCAATTTTCACCTCTATCTTAGATTTTTATCCTCAATGTTTCATAACCACATCTTGAGAAACTTTCTGGATGTGCCGGCCTCCCTACCTTTCTGTGCACTCCCATCCTGTCAATTCATTCTATCCATTCAATACCCCTCCCAATCTCATTTGTTTTTTTCTTCTCCTTTTCATCTTCTAATATCTCAACATGCCCTGTCATCAAAGATCTTCTCAAAGGCAGCCTTCCCCCAGTTGTTCTTCAAATTGCACTACTCCCTCTTTCCCCTGCTCAGATGAGAAATAAAAGACCATTCAATTAAAAAAATATGATCATCTCATACTTATCGACTGGCTGAAAACTAAATCTAATTATCATTCTTGTTTTGGTACTGAGAATGCAACTAAAGTAGGATGGACCCTGCATCAAAAGTCAATGGATATCTTCTAATGGCCAATGAATTATGAAATAAGACAAAGGGAAGTATTGATCTTTTACCTAAACAGATGTTTTAATTCTTCATGAAATGTCTAGAAAGTACAAGAAAGCTAAGAATTTTCATCTTCCACTGGCTTTGGTATTACTGACCTTGATATCAGTAAGGTCATCATATATATAGAAAATAAACTTGATTATTTATGTTTTTACTATTGAGAGATGGATTCCATATTTGGAGAACAAGCCAATTTTAATTCTGAAAACATGTTGGATGAAGAAGATGATATCTCTGAACATGATGTTGAAAGAAATCTTTTTTTTCCTCCTCTACTCAAGCCTCCCCTCATTTGACTTCCACAAATCAAGATATATTCTAAAAAGGTCCTTATGGCAATATAAATCAACCTGATCTCACTAAATTGAGCTTTTATTTCTTTTCTAGTTGTTTTATTTTTTATTCACGTCTCATTTTTTATTTCTCCAAAGGCTAATGAACAAGGTGAGGATCCTCAAACAAGTGAGTCTGAAGCTAGCATCAGTGATGAAGATGAAAATTTTACCTCTAAAAAAAGCAAAAACCATCAACTACTTTTAATTTGAACAGTCAAATAAAGAGAAACAGAGATAGTTTTTCACAAACCCCTTTTTCTTTCATTGATGATTTTTTGGAGAAACATGAATCTGGTAAGTGATAGCATACCTCTTAATAATTAAGTGAGATTTCATTTTATTTATATTCCTTTTAACTATATTTAAAATTTAATTTTCAGGAGATACTCTCAAATTTTAAAATAAAAAATACTGGCTCTCTTTATGCAGAGATGATAGGGAAAAAAACTTGGAGGAGAAGAAATTCAAGCTTTCTTTACAGAGGGATGAGAGGGTACATGTCTGGCTGATTTCATGTACAGAGAGGTTAATAGCTTAATTAGTCAGTTTTCTGGAAGATTTTAATGGTCCTATATGAATACTGTAGTATAAATTTAATAAGAATTACAATATAACTCAATATAAGGGTCTCAATAATTTCTATCTCACTAATTATAAATTAGTTAAAATCTTATTGTTGGTAGAAAAACAAATGTAATAATTCAAAAACTATTCAAAGAGTTTAAAAGCACTATTGATATTTATTTTAATTTTAAGGTCTATTTATTTTAATTGTAATTATAAAGAATGTAGAAAAGAAGAACAAAACCCCCTCCTTTTATACCCAATAGTTATCCAATGTATCCCCCTGATTTACCTATCCTATACACAGCTAATGATGCATCATCCTAGCTAATACAACTTTTCATCAACATAAGGAATTAAAAATAACACAATTAGAATGGCATGACCCACAAAAATCCTGGAGTAATAGGGAAAATCCATCAAAATAAAAGAATAATCAAAAAAGAGAGTATATTCATATAATACCTAAAAATAAAAGACTGAAAACAGAAAGAATAACACTAAATATTAAAATATATTATGGGATATCAACAGTAGAGATGAAGGGACTAATTATTTGGAGTTACTATGTGAATCCCCCATCCAAAAATGATTAAAATCAACTAAGAAACCACTGAGAAACCCAAAAAAGGATGTGAGATGTGGGGTAACTGAATACAGTCCTTGAAAGGCACTTTCACAGATAAATTCATGTCTAATTTAGAAAAATTTAAGCGTGGTAGTGAATTTTTGGTGCTAAACTTAAAATTATAAATTAAATTAGTGCAGATAATAGGGGGTATCAATGTTCAGGGATCCACAATTAAATTAATTGTGGATAAAAATCCTTATACCCAAATTATCTTCTGAAATTTTTTTTTGCTAATAATTGGGTTATTAGACACTTTGTGTGTCAATGTTCACCTCTTATCCAACATTTTTCTACTCAATTTTTCATAACCACATCTTGGACAACTCTCTGTCATAACCACATGTTGCACAACTTTCTGCCATAACCACATCTTGGACTACTCTCTGGATATGCCTTCTACCTTTTTGCGCACTCCCATTCTCATCCCATCCTGTTTGTTCTATCTGATCAAAATTTCTCCCCATTTCATCTATTTGATTCTGCTCCTTTTCATCTCACTCTCTCATCTTCTTGTTTCTACTCCTTTTCATCTTGCTATCTCATCTACTTGTTTCTGCTACTTTTCATTTTTAATTATCTTAACATTCCTTTTTGTCATAGATCTTCTCAAAGGCAGCCATCACCCAGTTGTTCTTCAAATCCCACTTCTCTCTCTTTCCCCCTCTCTACTGAGAAATCCAAGACCATTCAACTAAAAAAAGATGATCATCTCATTCTTATCAACTGGCTAAAAACAAAATCTAACTATGATTCTTGTTTTGGTACTGAGTATGCACCAAAAGTAGGACAGCCCCACACATCAAAAGTTAATGGTTATCTTCTAATGGCCAACAAATTAGTGAATAAGACTAAGGGAAGGATAGATCTTTTAATGAAACAGACGTTTGAATTCTTCAAGAATTATTGAGCCAAGTACAAGAAGGCAAAGACTCTTTCATCTTCTACTTGTTTTGGTATTACTGATCTCAATATCAGAAAGGGCATAAAATCCATAGACAATAAACTTGATTCTTTATGTCCTTACTTTGAAGAGATGGATGCTATTTTTGGAGAGTGAGCTGATGTTAATTCTGAAAACATGTTGGATGGAGAAAATCATATTTCCAAGCATGATGTTGAAGCAAATCTTTTCCCATCCTCTCCCTCCACTCAAGCCTCCCCTGTTTTAAATTCAACAAATCTAGATATCCTTTCCACAGATCCTTATGGTGATATAAACCAAGCCAATCTAACTCAGGTATGTTTTTTTTCTTCTATCTTACTAATTATTTTTTATTTACTTATCTTTTCTTATTTCTAAAAAGGATGACAAATAAACCCAGGACCCACCATCATCTAAGTCTGAAGCTAGGGACAATGATTAGGAGGACATTAATGTACCAACTACATCCACAAAAAACAAAAAAGGCTTCAACTAGTCTAAATTTCCACTCCCAAAGAAGACAAAAATATGATACTTCATCACAAACCCCTTTTTCTTCTATGGAAGAATTTTTGGAGAAACATGATGCTGGTAAGTGATACCATACCTCTTAATACTCTACTCTTCTTTTCTTCTACTTTGTGTTAATATTTCTTATCACTCTAGAACAAGTTGAAATTGCTAAAGAGACTCTAAAATTTGAAAAGAATAAATACAAGCTCTCTTTAAGGAGGGATGACAGAGCACATGATTTGGAAGAGAGGAAGTACGAGCACTCTTTAGGGAAGGATGATTGGGCCCAAAACTTGGAGGAGAAGTAGTTTGAGTTAACTCTAAGTATTGAAAAATCAAATAAAGAGAGAAAAAAGCTTGAGCATCAAAAAATAATGGAACAGATGAAGTATAAGCATCATCTTGAAGAATATTCTAAAAAGAATGATTTCTTGATAGAATGTGTTAAAGCCAATAAAACTGTTGATGAAATTTTTTGATAGCTAGTTTGTTTTAGTTCCTTCACATTTCAACTTTTCATATTTATTTGTACAAAAAATTTTATGAAAATTTCCTGTATTTCTGTACTCTATCCATATTTAGTTGAATTTTCATATTTTAATGTTAAAAATTCTTTTTCAAATAAAATTTTAAGTCTCATTTGAAAATTTGCCAATCTCCCCCTGCTTTTTTTGAAGCAAGGGTTGGTTATCAACAAAATTCTTTCAAGTTAAGAATTTTGAATGTCTTATGAAAATTTGGCAAATCTCCCCCCTGCTTGTAGCTAGGGGCAGGAATCACCAAAATTTCAAGAGGAATTTTGCAAATCTGATATGAAAATTTTACAATACCCCCCCTGCATTTTATTGAAGTAAGGGTCAGTTATCATCAAAATTTTTATAAATCACCAAAATATTTACAAGTCAAAAATTTTACATGTTACATTTGAAAATTTGGCAATACCCCCCCCCCTACATTTTATTAAAGAAAGGGGTTGGTATCACCTAAATTTTTACAAGTCTTCAATGTTGGATGTCAGATTTGAAAATTTGGCAACCCCCCCCCCCCCCCCTGCATTTTATTGAAGTAAGGGGTGAGAGTCATCAAAATTTAATATAATTAAATAAATTAATATATAAACAAAGAATATATATCAATACCCCTAGTTTTAAAGTAATGAAAATTCCTCTTGCCAAAATGCAGATCAAATCTAGAAAAAAAATTTTGGGACTTTCCACAGGTATAGACTAGAGGAACCCCATGAAACAAATAAATGTTGTCATGATTACCGTTTATACAACACAAGGTCACTGCCCCATTAATTTAGTTGAGGAAATTGAAATATAAGAGATTTTTATTAAAAATTTATGAAAAACTATTAAATTACTGATGACACCACTAATCCCCATACTTTTTGATATAGATAAAAAATTTTAAATCTATTAAATTTACCTTCTTTCTTTACCTTTTTAATTCTTTAAATCAACTTTTGACTGATTTGGAAAGAACATCCAAAATGATTAAACTCTTGAAAAGATTCCAAACCAGGTGGAACTTTGGTTGTTTGGTGATAATCCTGAGAAGAGTTCCAAATTGTTTCAATCATGCCATTTCCCAAAACAAAATCAATGATGCACTTATGGTCTGGAAAATATAAACCATGTCCTTTGATTTTAGTTGGAGATGGTATTGGTTGGCCAGTTATCAGATTGATATATGAGAATATTCCAAAAGTAAGAAAATTGGTGTCATTCCTATAGATATGAATCTTATTGTGGAATCTTGAATGAGTACTAATAGCATTTGAAAATATAAGATATTTGTTGCTTATTTCTTCCCATTTGGCATCACACCAATTTGATATTCCAACTTTTGGCGCAACTTCATGATTATTTTCAAATGCTTTATTACAGAGTTTTTTAAGACGAAGAGCAAGAAAAGTATTAAAAGATGGTAAGGTGTCCCATAAGCAAAAATCTTCATCTTTTTTGGATTTAGTTAAATTTTTAAGTAAATAATATATGCCTATGGAAATAAAATGAGTGACATAATTTTAAGAATTAAAATATACTTTTAGAGATACTAAGAGAATAGCCTTTAACAAATCCTGGTCTCTAACTAAATCCAATCATAATACCATCCAACAAATTCATATTCCTTATTGGTAAGTGAACCAAAGCTATTTGATATAGAGTTATGATAAGATCAGATAGTTGATTAAAAGATTCATCTTTTGAACCATTAAAAGAATTTTTTTTCCTAATTAAATTGAGGTTTAAAAGAATTACTGATAATGGCTTTTATTTCATTGTCTCCTGATTTGGTTAAGTATTTTTAATCTTCTGGTAACTCTTTTGGATAAGATTTTTTTGATCCACTTTAGTTTAATAGTACACAATATTTGATATATGGCCAAATAAGCAATTCAAATGAATTTTCTTTTTTAAATTTCTTTTATTCTGCTGACTTTGATCATAATTATTTTTTTTTTGATATTTTGGATGATGATTGAAATGAAGTTGGATTTGAAAATGATGATAAAGATGATAAAGAGGATGATGATAGAGAAGTAAGAGGTGATTCTGACAAAATAGACATTTTTTTCTCTGAACAAAAAAAAATTTGTGTCAAAAACCAAAAATTAAATTGGAAAAAAAATAAAACTCAAAATATTTAGTTTGTTTATTTAACCTTAAAGTATCTTCAGCTAAAAAGACAGTTGATTCAAATAAACCTTACCCTAATTCTGACTCTACTTTTCAAGTTTGCACAAAAACTTTAACAGTGGTGATGAGGATTCCAAAAAGAGGGAGACAAAAGCTTAGATAATAATCAGATAAGAGTTTCAGAATCCTTATCCTCTAATTATGCAATGTAAAAATGTGAAATAAGATAAGTGAAATTTGGAAAAAAAAGCTCAACTTCAAAAGCCAAAATCTCAGCAACAACTAAACCTGATTCAAACCTGTTTGTGGGAAATGAGAGATAGGCTTTATTAGAATCTTCTGTTAAAGGACATGTGATTTAAATAAACCTAACCCTAATTTATTACATAAAAAATGAAATAAAATTTTAAATTGGGAAAAAAAGGCTCAACTTTAACAGTCAATATCTCAGCAACCACTGAAACAAATTCAAATCTGTTTGTGGGAAATGAAATTTAGACTTCAGAAGAATCTTCAATAAAAATGAATTTAGATTTGAAAAAATCTAACACTTATTCTGAGGCTTATTTTCAAACTTTTACAAAAACTTGAAAAATGGTAATGAAGATGAGAACAAACAGAGTTTAATAAGTTCCCTTTTATCTAGATAAGAGTCATACATATATTTGAGTATTAAATTTTTATAAAATGAATGAGATATCATATAAGCATGAAAAAAGGAGATGAAACTTACCTTGATTGAAAAGTAGAAAAAATAGAGTGAGAAAGATTGATGTTGGAATTGTGGGGAAATTAAATATGGAGTAAGAGTAATGCATAAAGAATGTGCAATGTATGTGTTTTAATTAAATGGAGCCAAAAAAAAGTGAAATAGGGGAAAGGGGGAATAATGACCATGCAAAGGAGGGATGAAGTGTAAGGTGATGGAGCTAAAAAAGAAAGTAAAGAGGGAGAGAAAAAAAATTAATTTTACCATTGAAATCAAAAATAACCACTTAATAAAAATATTTAGATACCAAAAATTTAAAAAAAACAGAAAAAAAATAAAAAAAATTATAATTAGTAATCAAAAAATCAAAAAAAAGACTAAAATGACTTACCTGGAGAGATGAGATGACAAAATAAATGAAACCAAATTGTTTGAGGGATGTTGGAGGAGAAGAGGAAAAGGATATGAGGGATGAATGAAAAAAAAGAAAGAATGAAAAATTATGCAATTTTAGAAAATATGCAATGTCATTTTGAGCTGGTGAAAGAAAACCAATGAGCCATCCAAAAAAGAGATATTCACCATAGATTCCAAAAAAAAAATTAATATGCTACAAACAAAAATACCAAGCCAAGTGAATAAAGTATACAAAGTTGACATTTAGAGAGTATGAAAACAAAAAATTAAAAGGGTTGTGTGCCAAAATGGTGGAGGGTGATTGGCATAATGACAGAGTGTATTCAAGTTGAATGAATGTTTTGTGATTCAAGTGACAGGAGAGCTGGCGCTGGTTCAGAATCCTCTTCTTCATAAAGATCATTCAACTCATCCTTTAAATTAGCTAGGATATTGTGGAGTATAATGCCAGTCATTATCCAATGATTTACAGTTTTCATATCCAATTTTTTTTGAAATTGGATTCTGAGTTCCCAGAGACTAGAAAATAATCCCTTTAAAATCCCAATAGCATGTCCAATCTGTACTCTTGATTGGGAAAGGTGATAATTAAGGGTGGTTTTAAGGTCATTTTCTAAGGTTGCACCACAGAAAGCAGGTATAATGTACTTTCCACTTGATTATGCTGATTTTGCAAGGAGGTACTGAGATTTGTCAAAGTATGAGTCTGGGGTTTGAGAAATCCTCATTCTTTGGAAGACAGAAGAGTTATAACATGATCCAGGGCAGCCACAGTGAAAAGGAATAAATTTTTATTGAAATTGCATATAAGTTGAAAAGCAATAGAGTATCTAGAAGGAAGATAAAAAGTTAGTTCATGAATGATGAGAAATTGGAGAAGATTTTGAATAAAACTTTTTTTGCAATCAAAATAATGGTTCCCATCATGAGAAAGCTTTTTTCTCAAAGGTATAGTTGTGCCATCAACAAAACCTACACAGCCAGGGAAACCTTTGGCTTGCATTACTTGAGAGGATTCAAGTCGCTGTTCTGGATCTGGACAAGCAAGTGTTTGAGACTTGAGAGAAAGGATAGAAATCATACAGTGCTTGGTGTATAATATCACTGTACCATATTCTATGTTAAATAGATTATCTAAACATCTTACAGCAGCATAATTTCCATTTGAGCCAAAGCAACATAGTACAACAGCAAGTTGAATGGCAGGATTATGCTGTTTGTTATGGGAATTGTTATGAAAGATAGGATGTTCAGAGATGAGTTGATAAAGTTTGAAGAAAGAATCGGGAGAAGTTCTAAATAGTTGAGTGAAGTTTAGTTGAGGAATGTTGAGGTTGGAGTGGAGATCATGTCAGGGATCAAGATAAAGATTGGCCCCCTGGCAATGAGGTAACACTTTTTGGAAAGAAAACACAACTAGGCTAAAGCATCTTCCAAATCAGAGTCAGATTTATAGTAGAGAGCTAAAAGTAAAGTGATACCATTCATAGTGGAGTGAAGTAGCTGTCTAGTAGATAAGTGCTTCATTGTTTTTGGTAGAAGGTTTAGGTGATGAGTGGGAAGTGGGAATTCACTGCCAATTGTGCAGTTGGGTTGTGCAGATAGAAAAAAAACTTAAGTGTTTGCCACCAAAATTAAGTAGCATAGATTGAGGAGAGACTTAAGGATGGCATCAGCAATTATATGTAATGTGACTTTCTTAAAAATCTATCATGGATGTGATGAGTTTGAGATCAGGAATTAGGAATGGAAATTGGGGTATAAGAGGCAGGATAATGCATTATCATGGATTCCTTATCCACTAGCCCTGGGACTATTGGATAAAAATCTTACGCAATTAATAATGTCTGATCCCAGGAAAAGAAATTCATGATCCCTAATTGTGGATCCCTGAACATTGATACCCCCTAATGAGGTCAATGCACTTATAATTAAATTAGGTTGCTAAATAAGTGCCTGTTGCCTATTTTAGTGTGTTTCCTCATATTCAGCCTATAATTTGTGGTAATTTTAGTGTTAAAAATTTAAATTTGCTTAAAATGAAGCTATTCATGTTGGAAAAATGTAGGCAGTATGTGGCCAGTACATGGAAGCCATTTCTGGCGTAAAAAAACACCTAATTTGAAAAGTGTTTTTTATGCATTTGAGTAGCCAAATCAATAGTTCTAATTAAGACAAATTGATCTGTCAAGGCGCATTTTAAATATTACTCAATATATAGTGCATTTATCAAACATTTAAGTGATTTAAAGCATATTTCTTGTTTTTCACATAAAACAATGAGAACAGCAGCTTTAAGTCTACTTAAAAATTATGTGGCCTTTTTTTTAAGTTTCTTAAAAATACCCTGGTATATTCCAACTTAATGTTAAGTAAATAAGACTTATAAAAGGTGGTTATATGTGTGTATATAAGGTTTTATAATGGCATATATTGTATTTTATTATAAATTCCACTTATGTATACAACTTGTGTACCTTTATTTATTGTTCCCATGTATACCACATGTGTTTTACACAATTTATAAGTACTTTTCACCAAGTCCTGGGAATATTCAGGCTGAAAGTAAAAGACTTGGAGGAGAAGAAATCCGACTTTCTTTAAAGAGGGATGAGAGGGCACATGACTTGTAGTAGAAGAAATTTGAGATAAAGAAAGAGGACAAGGCTCTTGAGTACAATTTCCTATTGGATCAAATTAAACTCAAGTATCAAGTTGAAGATGGTTCAAAAAAGATAGTTTTCTTGATATAATGTGTTAAATCTAATAAATCAGTTGAGGAAATTGAATTCTTAATGTAAATATTTGATGACTAATTTTATTTATTTTGTTCATAATTTATTCCAAATTTTTTTAGAAAGTTTTTTGATAGAATTCATTAAAGCTAATATAATTGTTTAGGAAATTGACTGCTTAATGAAAATTTCTGGTGAATATTTTTTTTCATTCATATATCATTCCAAAATTTATTTCAAGTCATAAAATTTACACATCTTATTTGAAAAT
Organism: Hemileia vastatrix; assembly: GCA_030280995.1. NCBI lineage: Eukaryota > Fungi > Basidiomycota > Pucciniomycetes > Pucciniales > Zaghouaniaceae > Hemileia > Hemileia vastatrix. Next base: position 4,894,989 of record JASXTE010000011.1, read on the forward strand.
TTAGCAATACCCCCCCCCTTCAATTAACCCTGGGAGGGGATAAGAATTACCAAATTTTTATTTTATTTCATAAATAATAAAGTAAATCTTTTAAAAAAGATAATCAACCAATTAAAGGAATCCCAAATACTATTTGTCAATGATTTTATGAGAATGGTCAAAGAAAAAATATGACAAGAATGTTATTATGAGCTCATTCATAGAATGTAATTGAATAAAAACCTTTATCTGGCACAAGAGTTTGATGGAAAAATACTTAATTTGATTGGTTCTCTTTAATAACCAATAAATTAAAAATTGAAGAGAGAAATTTAAAATTTGGAATTCCTTTTATTACTGTATTTAGTACCCCTCCCTAATGTTTTAGTAGCCATTGGTCCTTCACCCCTTACCTTACTTTCCTGGTTTATCAAACTTTGATTGATCTGGAAAGAAAATTCAAAATGAGTAATTTTTTCTCAAGATTCCAATCCAGGAAGTGCCTTAGTAGTTTGATGATTATCTCTTGAAGAATCCAAATTGCTTCAATAATCCTGTTTCCTAAACCAAAGTCCATGATACATTTATGATCTGGAAAGTATAGTCCATGACCTTTGATTTTACCAGGTGAAGTGATAGGGTTTCCAGTAATAGGATTGATATAACAGAAAAGGCCATAAGTAGGTATATTATAATTGTATTTGGCTACCTGAATCTGATTATGAAATCCTCCATAGGTTATGATAGCATTGAAACAAGAGATATAATTTTAGCTGAGCTCAACCCATTCCATATCCATCCAATTGGGAAATCCAGCTTTCTTGGCCAGTTTATGATTAGATTTGAATGACTGAATGCATAATTTTTTTAATTTATTGGCCAAGAAAGAATTGAATGATCCTAAGCTTTTCTTTCTTTCTAAATCGTTCTTCATTTCTTGATCACTAAGATTCTGGAGTAAAGAATAATTAACTGGAGAGAAAAATAAAAAAATATGTTTTCTTAAAAATTTATGAAAAAAAGACTTACCAAGTAAGGCACCCTTCTCATAAGCAGGTCTTCAACCAAGTCCTATCATAATTCCTTCACTCTTCTTTTGATTTTATAAAGGTTTTCAAACTAATTCCATCTGATATACAGTATTAATGACATCTGATATTCTATTAAACACTTCATCTTGAACACTATTTAAAAAATGAACCTGTATAATTAATTGAGGTTTTCATTCATTACTAGTAATAACAACCACAATGTCCTTTCCAATAGCAGTTAAGTACTTGATATTTTATGGTATTTAATTGGGATAATCTTTTTTTGCATATTTTAGTTTTGAAGCAAGAAAGATTTTCCAAAGAACCAAGTAAGCTTTTACAAAACTTTTTCTTTCAAATTAAACTTTGTTTTTGATAAGATTTTCTCGTCTTATTAGAAATTGTAGGCCTCACTTCTGATAAAGGTTTTAGAGATGATGAGAGTGATGAGAGTGATGAGGAATTTGACATTATTCCAGACATTTTGTTAATATTTTTGAATCTTTTTTTTGAAATATAAAAAATAACAGAAAAAATTAAAGACAAATATTAATAATTAATTTTCAATTTATTTCTACCTTAGACCCCCAATTTCCCCTTTTTGATGACCTCAACATCCCCCCTATTATCCTTTTTTTGGTGCCTTATTCACCATTTTTTATCCCTTTGGCCTCCTCAAAATCCCTCTTTTGTCCCCTTGGGTATCCTTGAATCCCCCCTTTTTCTCACTTTTCCCCTCTTTGGTGTCTGAAAAACCCCCCCTTTTATCCCCTTAAGTTTTCTCAGACACATTTCTTTTCCCTCATTTCATCTCCTGAAAACTGCCCCTCCTCACCTATCCTAGTCCTTAATTGCTTAATTCCTCCCCCCTCACCTCTCCTCCAGCCCCCCCATCATTACTTACCTATTTGCTAACAAATCACTAAGTTAATGAGTGATTTTCTAACTATTTTTTAAGTTAATGAATGATTTTTGCAATTTCCCATTAGATTAGTGAATTGCTAACAATTTTTTAATTTAATGAATGATTACAATTATTGTTCATTTACTTAGTGATTCATTAGCAAATTGCTAAGTAATGAAGGGGGGAGGAGGAGAGTGATTAGGGGCTGGAATAGGTGGGCAGGGTGTTTCAGGAGAGAAAAGGGAGGAAAAGGGCTTTCCTGAGGGTTACTAAGGGGAGAAAGGAAAGGGGGTCTTGAGGAAACCTAAGAGGGGAAAGGGGGGTGTTGAGAACACCAAAGGGAGAAAAAGGGGGATAGAGGAGGCCAAGGAGGGAGAAAGTTGGGAAAAGTGGGATAAAGACCAGGAAAAGGAGGGATAAAGAGGGAATGAAAGAGAATAAAAGAGAAAAGAGGAAGAGATAGAACAAAAACAAAGTGTTAATTTAACCTTGAAAACTAAAAAAAAGAACCACTTACAAAAAAAAATACCAATTAAAAAATAAAAAAATTAATAAAATGACATACCTGGAGAGGTGAAATGAGAAAATGAATGAAACCAAATTGTTTGAAGAATGCTTGAGGAGAGTAGGAAAAGGATATGAGGGATGAATTAAAAAAATAAACAGTGAAAAATTATTTAATTTTTGAAAATATGCACTTTCATGTTGAGCTGGTGAATGAAAACAAATGAGACATCCAGCAAAAAGAAATTTACTTTAAATTCAAAATAAAAATGAATATGCAAAAGAAAAAACACAAACCCAATTGAATAAAGCAGACAAGTTGAACATTTGGAGAGTATGAAAAAATAAATTAAAATTGTTGTGTTCAAAAGGTTGGAGAGTTTTTGGCATGATGAAAGAGTGTATTCAAGTTGAAAGAATGTTTTGTGACTCAAGGGAGGGGAGAGCTGTCACAGGTTTGGGATCCTCTTCATCATAAAGATCATTCCACTCATCCTTTAAATCAACTAGGATATATTGGAGTGTAATGCAAGTCATTATCCAATGATTTGCAGTTCTATTTCCAATTTTTTTTGAAATTGGATTCTGAGTTCCTGGAGACTATAAAATATTACCTTTAAAATTCTAATAGCATGTTCAATCTGTACTCTTTATTGGGAAAGGTGATAATTAAAGGTGGTTTTGGTGTCTTTTTCTAAAGTTGCACCTTGGAAAGCAGGTATAATGTATTTTACACTTGCTTATGCTGAGTCTGGAAGGAGGTACTGAGATTTGTCAAAGTATTTGTCAGGATTTTGAGAAATTATCATTTGTTGGAAGAGGGAAGAGTCATGAAATGAGCCAGGGCAGCCACTATGAAAAGCAATAAACTTTTTATTGACATCACACACAAGTTGAATGGCAATACCATATCTAGAAAGAAGATAAGAATTTATTTCATGAAGAGAAATTGGAGAACATTTTGAAGAAACCTTTTTTTACAATCAAAATAATGGTTATCATCATGATCAGGCTTTTGGCTCAAAGGTATAGTTGTGCCATCAACAAAACCTACATATTCAGGGAAACCTTCAACTTGCATTACTTGAGAGGATTCAAGTTGCTGTTGTGGAGTTGTCCAAGCAAGTTTTTGAGACTTGAGAGAAAGGATAGCAATCATGAAACAATTGGTGTATATTATGAAGGTACCATATCCTATGGTAAAGAGATTATCTAAACATCTTACAGAAGCACCTTTTCCATATGAAAAAAAGAGACATAGTTCAAAAGCAAGTTGAAAGGCAGGATTACACTTATTGTTATGAGAATTAATGGAAGATAGGATGGTTGGAGATGAGTTGAAAGATTTTGAAAATGAATCAGGTGAAGTTAAAAAAAGTTGTGTGAAGTTTAAATGAGGAATTTCAAGAATTGAGGCAAGATCATATTTGGGATTGTGATTGAGATTTTTTCCCCTTGTGATAATTCAACACTTTTTTGAAAGAAAAGACATATAAGCTAGAGTGTCTTCCAAACCAGATTCAGAATCAGTGTCAGCAGCTAAACTTAAAGCAATAGCATTTATAGCTGAGTGAATTTGCTTCCTAGTAGAACAGTGCTTCATTATTGTTGGTAGAAGTTTTAGGTGATGAGTTGGAAGTAGGAAGTTGCCACCAAATGAGCAGGTGGGGTGTGTAGATGGAAAAAAAATTTATGTGTTTTCCACCAAAATTAAGTAGCATAGAGTGAAGAAACACATAATAATGAGAAAAAATGTTATGTTTTTGCCATTGAATTCAATTAGCATACATCACATAATATGGGGGGTGGACTTGCTAGCAAGTCGGCAACCTTAGACCCAAACTCACCACAGATTGAACACACATTGAGCTATTGACAAAGGAACCATGAAATTAGGGATGAACACCACTCAGCAGGACAGTTTTAGGTGGGTTTTCAAGTAGAGTTCAGTATGGGTTCATTATGAGTTCAGTCTGAGTTCCATCTCAGTTCAGGTTGGGGACTTTCTAGCAAGTCCACCCCCTATATTGTTTAGTGATAGAGTGAAGCAAGACATAAGGATGGCATCTACAATTATATGTCATGTGACTTGCTTCCAAATCAATCATGGATGTGATTAACTTGGGATCAGGAATTAGGAACCAAAATTGGGGTATAAGAGGCTGGATAATGCATTATGGTGCAATCCTTATCTACTAGCCCTGGGTCTAGTGGAAAATAATCATCCACAATTAATAATTTCTGATCCTTGGAAAAAAAATCCTGATCCCTAATTGTGGATCCTTAAACATTGATACCCCCTATTATTAGATTTATCAATGAATTTTTATTACTTCAACAAATTCATGTTGTAATTTCTTTTTAGTATAAAAGGGGTATGATTTGTATTATTTTTAAAGTATCCTTTTTATCCTTTTATTAGGGGGTATCAAAGGTGACCAATCTGCAATTAAATTAATTGTGGATAAAAATGCTTATGCCCCAATTATCTTCCACGATTATTTTTGCTAATTATTGTTTTATTAGACATTTAATGTGTCAAAGTAGAGCTCTTATCCAACATTTTTCTACTCAATTTTTCATAACCACATATTGAACAACTTTTTGTCATAACCACATCTTGGCCTACTTTCATTCATAACCACATCTTTGACTACTCTCTGGATATTCCTTCTACCTTGCTGCACACTTCCATTCTCATCTCATCCTGTCTATTCTCTCCATCCATTACACCTTGCTATCTCATATGCTTGTTTTTGCTCCTTTTTTTATTCAATTATCTTGACATGCACTGTCATCATAAATCTTCTCGAAGGAAGCCTTCCCTAAGTTGTTCTTCAAATCCCACTACTCCTTCTTTCCCCCACTCAGCCAAGAAATCAAAGACTGCTCAATTAAAAAAAGATAATCATCTCATTCTTATCAACTGGCTGAAAACTAAATCTAACTATGATTCTTGTTTTGGTACTGAAAATTTAACTAAAGTAGGAAGGCACCCTATATCAAAAGTTAATGTTTACCTAGTAATGGAAAATTAATTACATAATATGACCAAGGGAAGGATAGGTCTTTTACATAAACAGAGGTCTGGACATTTCAAGAACTACCAAGCTAAATACAAGAAGTTAAAGACTCTTTAGTTTTCCACTGGTTTTGGTATTTCCAACATCAATATCAGTAGGGGCATAAAATACATAGATGATAAACTTGAATCTTTATGTCCTTAATTTAAAGAGATGGATGCTTTTTTAGGAGAACAATCTGATTTTAATCCTGAAAAAATGTTGGATGGTGAAGATGCTATCTCCAAAAATGATGTCAAAACAAATCCTTTACAATCCTCTTCCTCCACTCAAGCCTCCCCTGTTCTAAATTCAACAAACATAGAAATACTTTCTATAGATCCTTATGTAAATTTAAACTAACTTAATCTAAAACAAGTATGTTTATTTTCCTTTATACTACCAATTCTTTTTTTATTTACATGTTCTTATTCCTAAAAGGGCTGAGAAACAAACACAGGAGCCACAATCAAGTTATTCTGAAGCCTGTCAGGATTAAGAAATTGTTTCCTAATTCATCATTATCAAATTTCATTATTGGTTCTCACAGTAATCCACAATACTCACATTTTTGTACAATACCTAACCTTATTAGCTCAGTCAACCAATCACGGCTTGTCAACAGCATGGGTATTGCATGCTAATAGTAGATGTTTACCAAGTAGAATTCATAAGAGATTGATGGAGAATATCATATATAGATGTAATTCTACTTGTTATCCTTTTTCTCCATCAATATTATAATTTTCATTTTCTATTTTGATCATCTTAGTGTTCTTACTTACTGGTAATAAATTTATCATTTGTCATTAAAACACCTCTTGCACCAATATCACAGGTATTATTATTCTTTGCTATATTATCTTTTCATGTAGTCAATACTCATAAAATTATTATTAGGTTGGCTGAATAACATTAAATTGCCACTGATCCTTGTGCAATACTGATTAGAGATTGTTGGCTCATTCATAAGGTTGGCTGAATAACATTAAATCGCCACTGATCCTTGTGCAATACTGATTGGAAATCGTTGGCTCATTCATAAGTTTGACAGATTAAATATCTTAATAGCTCAACACAGACATTCCTTCTAACAATAATGTCAACAACATTCCAATGCTTAGTAACAATAATTACTCAACCTGGCAGGTAAAATTGCTATTTTTCTTATCACAGTTAGAATTTGTTGACATTGTAGAAGGACAAGAGCTTGAGTCAAAGCAGGAGGAGAAGAAATATTTGTTCAAAATTTGATGCAAACGAGCGGCAAATTTCATTGTCCAGGAACTTGACGCTACTAAAACTACGGCATTTGTAAAACCAGAAGACAAGTTCAATCCAGAAAAACTGTGGAAACAACTTGAAGAACAGTACAGCAGAGCACATCCAGCAACTGCATAAATGGTCTATACCAAATTTACAGACTTAGAATGCACTGAAGGTAATCTCAGAGGGTTTGTCACCAACCTTCAAGCTTCAATCAATTCCCTGTCACAAATTGGAGAAAAGCTGGAATCACCTGTGTTTGCCTACTCAATACTTCAAAATCAACCACCTTCTCTTGAATTTCATTTCTCCATGATTATAAACTCAGCTTATGACATGGGCAAGCCACTCAAAATGGAGAGTGTATTTATGAAATTATCTCAACTTGCTGATAGACTCAACAATCCTCAGTCAAAACAAAACTCCGCCTTACTCATGGTCAAAAAGGAAAATGGACCATCAAAAAAACAAGAATATTTCAATAACGGAAAACACAACCCAAAAACTGCAGATTCCAAAGCCCAATGCTGGGCTCTTCATTCTGATCTCCGACCACAAGGAAATTCTAAAGCCAAAAGGACTTCCAAAGACAAAGACAATGATGAACTTGAGACTGCCAATATTATGGAAGATTTTTATTATGTCTACCACACATCATGTTACCCTTCTAAAAAAAGATCTGACCTGATCTTTGATTTGGGGGTATCCAGTCACATGTTCAATTCAAAGAAAGTATTCACAACTTTACAAAGAGCCAGAATCCCGGTCAAGATAGGAAATGGAAAGATAATCTATGGTCGGGTCATTGGTTCAGTAAAATTAGTCAATTACCAGAATCTTCCAATGCTCATCACAGACTGGCTTTATGTGCCCAAAGTGGGCTGTAACTTAGCCGCCTTGTCACCACTCACAAGTTAAGGAGTTTCCCTCACTGCTGGAACAGATGGCAATATCTCTTTCAAGGAAGGAGGTACAACAGTACTCACTGGCACTAAAAAGGCTGGATCAAATCTTTTTCACATCAATGCATCTTTTGGTGAGCCATTACAAACTTCACTTATTGCATCAACTTGTGCAAACCTATCTCTATGGCACAATTGTCTCGGTCACACTAATCAGACTTACTTAAAATCACTTCTAAGTAATTTAAAAATCAATTATGACCCAAATTATGTTTGTGATGATGTTTGTGAATCCTGCGTTTACGCAAAAATGAATAGGTCACCTTTCCCTGGGTATTTTCTGAAAGCTACTAGAGCATTAGAGTTTGTACATTGTGATTTGGGAGGAAAATTTCTGGAGACTGATGGGGGTCATTGTTATTATTTCCGATTGACAGATGCATATACATCATACTGATATGTTTACCTACTTAGAAATAAATCAGATACATTTAAAAAAATTTTGGAATTAAAAATGTATGTCGAGAACTTGACAGGCCAGAAACTTTTAAATCTTGTGTGTGATAGAGGGGGGGAATTTGTGAACAGAGAGTTTACAAATGCTCTTTCACAATTGGTTTTAAAATTATCATTACATCACCGCACAAACCACAACTGAATCCAATTTCCGAGAGAGGCAACCAGACGACTCTAGAGATGGATAAAGCCGTCCTTTTTAAAATATGGATTGCCATACACATATTGGGGTGAGGCAGTTGTCACCTCTGTTTTCATCAAAAATCAGCTACCAATAAAAGCAAATGACAAGATTCTATTGCCATATGAAGCCTTATTTCATAGAACACCCAACATAAAACATCTTAAAACATTTGGCTGTACTGCTTATTCACTAATAAGTAAAAATTTACAAGGAGGTAAACTCAACAAAAATACTGTGAAGTGCTGCTTTTAAGATTCCATGAGGAACACAAATCATATTGCTTGCTGAATCTGGAGACCAAGAAGGTTATATACTCTCATAATGTAGTTTTCAATGAAAGTAAATTCCCTACCTTGAGTAATGAGAAGATATATTCCTCTTGGCCATATCTATCAAGCGATATTGTTGTGTCTGTTCCTCATGAGCCTAGAGAATCAAAACAGCATCTGAAGCCTCCCTCTCCAGAAGCAGAATCAGAAAATTTTTTAGAACTTCAACCACCACCTGACAAAAACATTTCTGACAATGAGAACACTGATGATAATGAATAAACCTCACAAACAGCATCAAAACACTGAGAGTAAAAAATGACAAGTAATACAGCACCTAAAAACATCAGCTCCAAGATTACAACTTAAAATATTATTGAAGGTAATTTCTCGAGAGCACGCAGGGCTTTACTTGAAAAACTGAAACCATTAAGCCAACAGATACTGCATTTGAGTCTTATGTTCCAATATCTGAAATACATCACACACCAAATCATTATGATGAAGCCATTAATTGTGTAAACTCAGAACAGTGGAATGAGGCAATTCAATACAAGATTAAATCTTTGGAGTCTTGTGGTGTTTGGGAAATATTTACCTTTCCCGAAAATTTAGGACCCATTATCAGCACCTGGGTATTTAAAATTAAATTAGACCATGATGGCAATATCAGTAAATACAAAGCACACTTGTGTGCGCAAGGTTTTTCCCAGAGATATGGTGTAGACTACAAGGAAACTTTTTCCCCAACTGGACGTCTGACTACTCTCGGATGCTTAATTGTGCTAGCAACATCTGAATCTTGGGAATTCCACCAGATGGAAGCCAAAAGTGCTTTTACAAATGGGGAACCAGAAGAGACCATATACATGAAAATACCAAAGGGTTAGCCACCTCCATCTGAAATTAAGGAGCCAGTGTTACTTTTAAAAAAATCACTATAAAGCTTGAAACAAGCTTCACAGTGTTGGTATCAGCTTGTACATGCCTTCTTCACCAACAATAATTTTATCCAAAGTTCAGTCAATTCAGTGCTCTAAATACACTAAGACCAAGCAAGACCTTGCTTTGTCCATGTGCACATTGACAATTTCTCAATTTTTGGAAAAGATATTCTCTGGTTTAAGGATTTGATCTCAAATCACTTTGAAATGGAGGATCTTGGGCAATCAAAAATGATACTTGGCATAAAAATCACTAGAAACCTTGATTTGAAACAAATTCAACTATCTCAAACCAATGAAATAAATGAAATCCTAGCCACCTACAAAATGAGTAGTTGCAAGGCCATGTCATCCCCCATGGATCCAGAAATTTTATTGACTCCAGAAGACGATGACCAGGACAAAGCCTTTCTCAGTAAAAATCTCAATTATAGGAGCACCATTGGCCATCTCAATTACCTTGTACAGGGCACAAGACCCAATCTGGATTTTGCATGCAGTTAATTGTCACAATATCTCAACAAACCTGGGCAATCACACTGGGATGCATTTCTCCATGTTCTTCAATACTTAAAAGGAACGTTTAATAAGGCACTGATTCTTAAATCATTTTCTGATGGTAACAACAAGCTCGAAGGGTATTGTGACTCTGATTGGGGCGGATGCAAGGAGACAAGAAGATCGACCACTGGATATGTGTTCACAATCAACGGTAGTGCAGTAAGTTGGTAGACCAAGAAGCAAAACACCGTGTTACTAAGAGTTACCAAAGGCAAGTATAAGTCTCTCACAGAATTTGGACAGGAGGTGATTTGGATCAAAAATCTTCTGTCTGAACTTAAACTTCCAACATTGAATTTTGACACACCAATGACATTGCACTCTGACAATCAACAAGGAATTTCACTTGCAAAAAATTCTATTTATCACTCTCAAACAAAGCACATTGAATTCCAGATCCATTGGATCCGCAAACAAGTCGAAAACAAAAATTTTCATATCCAATATCACCCTTCTGAGGACATTCCCGCAGATATGTTCACTAAAGCTGTTCAAAAGGTGAAGTTACAAAAGCACTTGAAATTTATCAACATCATTGATGAATTACTCAACTAGAGAGGGTGTCAGGATTAAGAAATTATTTCTTAATTCATCATTATCAAATGTCATTATTGATTCTCACGTTTTTGTACAATACCTAACCTTATTGTCTCAGTCAACCAATCATGACTTGTCAACACCATGTGTATTGCGTGCTAATATTAGATGTTAACCAAGTAGAATTCATAAGAGATTGATGGAGAATATCATATATAGATGTAATGCTACTTTTTATCCTTTTTCTCCATTGATCTTATAATTTTCCTTTTCTATTTAAATCATCTTTGTTTTCTTACTTACTGGTAATAAATTTATCATTTGTCATTAAAACACCTCTTGCACCAATATCACAGGTATTATTATTCTTAGCTATATTATCTTTTTGTGTATTCAATACTCATAAAATTATTATTAGGTTGGCTGAATAACATTAAATTGCCACTTATCCTTGTGCAATACTGACTGGAGATCATTGGCTCATTCATAAAGTTAGATAACCCATTGATCTTATAATTTTCCTTTTCTATTTGGATCAGCTTTGTTTTCTTACTTGCTAGTAATAAATTTATCATTTTTCATTAAAACACCTCATGCACCAATATCACAGGTTGGCTGAATGACATTAAATCACCACTGATCTTTGTGAAATACTGATTGGAGATCATTGGCTCATTCATAAGGTTTGCTGAATAACATTAAATTGCCACTGATCCTTGTTCAATTCTGATTGGATATCATTGGCTCATTCATAAGTTTGAAAAAGCCAGAAGCAATTATGAGGAGGAAAATGTGACCTTGAACAAGAAGAAAAGGGCTTCAAGTAGTCTAAATTTCCACTCTCAAAGAAGACAAAAAAGAGATACTTCATCTCAAACCCCTCTTTTATCTATCAAAGAATTTTTGGGGAAATGTGATGCTGGTGGTGATACCATACCTCTTTATACTCTACTCTGCTTTTCTTCTACTTTTTTTTAATATTTCTTATCAATTTGGAATAAGTGGAAGTTTCTAAAGAGACTCTGAATTTTGAAAAGCGAAAATATGAGCTCTCTTTAAGGAGGGATGATAGGGCACAAGACTTGGAGGAGAGAAAGTTCAATTTTTCTTTACCGAAGTATGATATGTCACAAGACTTGGAGGAGAAGAAATTTGAGCCAACTCTTAGTATTGAAAAATCAAGGAAAGAGGAGAAAACACTCAAGCATCAAAACTTGATGAAACAGATGAAAATTAAGCATTATCTCAAAGAAAATACAAAGAAGTAAAAAAATTTAATGGAATGTGTTAAAGCCAATAAATCTTATGAGTAAATTTAATTTCTAATGAGATTTTTTAATGAATGGTTTTTTTATTTCTTTCATACTTCAACTATTCATTACTATTTGTACATAAAATTTTACAATAATTCCCTGTATTTTATTACTCTATCCATCATTAGTTGAATTTTTTTATTTTAATGTTAAAAATTCTTTTTTAAATAAAACTTTCAAGTCTCATTTAAAAATTTTCCAATCCCCCCTGAATTTTTTAAATTAAGGGGTGGGTATTACTAAAACTCTTTCAAGTCAAGAATCTTGAAAGTCTTATATGAAAATTTGTCATTACTACCCCCTGCATTTTACAGGTATAACCAAAATTCTTTCAAGTCAAGAATTTTCCAAGTCTTATAAGAAATTTTGGCAATACTACCACCTGTATTTTATTGAAGTAAGGTACAGGTATCACCAAAATTTCAAGTCAAAAATTCTGTAAATCAGATTTGAAAATTTGGCAATACCCCCCTCCCCCCTGCATTTTATTGAAGTAAGGGGTGGGTATCACCAAAATTTTTACAAGTCATCAATTTTGCATGTCAAATTTGAAAATTTGGCAGTACCCCCCCCCCTGCATTTTATGCAAGTAAGGGGTGGGAAGCACCAAAATTTAATATAATTACATAATTAAATATACAAAAAACTAATATATATCAAATTACCTAGTTTTTAATTAATGAAAATTCCTCCCGCCAAAATGTGGACCAAGTCTAGAAACTAATTTTGGGACTTTCCACAAGTGTAGGCCAGAGGTACCTAATGAAACAAATAAATGTTGTCATGATTACCATTTATACAACACAAGGTTGTTGGCCCATTAATTTACTTTAGGAATTTGAAATATAAGAGTTATTTATAAAAAATTTATGAAAAAATAAAAAATATTTGATGAATCTACTCATCCCCATACTTTTTTGATCTATTAAAGTTTTTTTATATTTGTTAAATTTACCTTCTTTTTTTACCTTGTTTGTTTGTTGGATTAATTTTTGACTAATTTAAAAAGAACATCCAAAATGGTTAAAATCTTGACAAGATTCCAAGCCAGGTGGAGCTTTGTTTGTTTGGCGATTATCCTGAGAAGAGTTTCAAATTGTTTTGATCATGTCATTTCCCAAACCATAATCAATAATGCACTGATGGTCTGGAATATATAAGCCATGTTCTTTGATTTCAGCTGGAGATGGTATTGGTTGGCCAATTATTGGATTGATATATGAGAAAATTCCAAAGGTAAGATAATTGGTCTCATTTCTATTGATATGGATCTTATTATGGAATCCTGAATTAGTAATAATAACAATTGAATATAAAAGATATTGGTTACTAATTTCTTCCCATTCAAGGTCACAATAATTTAGTATTCAAACTTTAGTAGCAAGTTGATGATTCTTTTCAAAAGCTTAATTGCAGAAATTTTTGACACAAAGAGCCAGAAAAGTATTAAATGAAGGTAAGGTGTCCAATAATCCAAAATTTTCATCTTTTTCAGCTTTAGATAATTTTTTAAGTAAAGAATAGATGCCTGTGAAAATAAAATGAGTGACATGATTTTAGAATGAAACATATATTATCAAACATACCAAGAGAATAGCCTTTATCAAATCCTGGTCTGCAACCAAATCCAATCATATTACCACCCAAAAAATTTGTATCCCTTATTGGTAAGTGAACCAAAGCCATTTGATATAGTGTTATTATGAGATTGGATAGTTGATTAAATGTTTCATCTTTTGAACCATTAAAAGAATTATTTTCATAAAGAAATTGAGGTTTAAAAGAATTACTGATAACTGCTTTAATTTCATTTTCTTCTGATTTGGTTAAATATTTTAAATCTTCTGGCAACTAATTTGTATAAGAATTTTTTTGTTCCACTTTGGTTTTATAGTGCTATATATTTGATATATGGACAAATGAACAATCCAAATGAATTTTCTTTTTTAAATTTCTTTTATTCTTCTGAGTTTGATCATCATTATTTTTTTTCTTATTTTGGATGATTATTGAAATGAAATTTAATTTGAAAAAGATAATAAAGAGGATAAATAGGATGATGATAGAGAAATAAGAGGTTATTCTGAAGAAATGGCCATTTTTTCTCAGAACAAAAAAAATTTTGGTCAAAAATTTAAAAAAAATGGCAAAAATATAAAACTCACAAAATTTAGTTTGCTTATTCAACCTTAAGAATTTTTTGATAAAAATTAATCCTAATAATTGCTTTTGAAAAGAAATCAAATACTAAAACTGTCCTTGAAAAAAAATTGAAACAAATAATAATAATAATAATAAAAAGAAACATCAGGAAAATTATCTGCCAAAAAAATGGATTTTAAAGATATTTGGTGTTAGATATACCACCTAAATTCCTTGAAAAAAAATGATTAAAAAAATTATAATTAAAAAATTAAACCAAAAAAAAAATGTATCAGAAAAATTTTTCCCAAAAAAAAAATCAAAATTATGAACACACCAATTTTTTTTTTTTTGATTCAGCTTGAACTGTAAAAAAAAAATTATATAATATTCTGTAAAAAAAACCAAAATAATACAAAATAATGTTAAAAAAAAAGAAAGATATTTTATTTTAAATACTCCCATATTACCCCTCCTTGTCTTCCTCATTTCAATCTTTTTGGTGTCCTCAAACCCCCCCCCCCCCTCTTGATCTCCTCTAAACCCCCTTACCCCCCTTTTTCACCAGGTCCTCCCCCCTTTTCCCCCCTTTAGATGCCTTTTCCTCCTTTTAGGTGCCTTTTCCCCCCTTTAGGAACCTCTTCCCCCCCCCCCCACCTTTACCCCCTTTTACCCCCTTTAGGCTACCTCACAATACTCCCACCCTTATACCCTCTCCCCCTCCCCCTCTCTTCTCCCCACCTCTCCCCTCCCCCCTCCCCTCTCACCTTGCCTCCTCCCCCCTTTAACTAGCTAACAAATTGCTTAGAAATTTGTTTAGCTATTAAATTATTGGCAGCACTAATTTTTTAATACTAAACAAATTGCATAGCAATTTGTTAGCTAACACATAGAGAGTGGAGGCAAGGTGAGAGGGGAGGGGGGAGGGGGGGAAGTGGTGGAAGTTAGAGGGAGGGGATAAAGAGTTGATAGGTGGCCTAAAGGGGGTAAAAGGGGGGAAGGGGCCTAAAGGGAGGAAAAAGAGCCCATAAAGGGGGGAAAGGAGGGAAAAAGAGCAGGACAAGAGAGAAAATAGGGAGAGGAAAAAAAAAGTTTAAGATTGAAAAATATAAATGCAAAACTTACAAAAAAAAAAAAAAAAAAAAAAAAAAGCAAACAAAATAAATCATGATTAGAAAATAAAAAATCAATAAAAATGAAAAAATGACTTACCTGGTGAAATGAGTTAAAAAAATGAAACCAAAATATTTGAGGGATGTTTGAGGAGAGGTGGAAAAAGATATGAGTGAAGAATGAAAAAAAGAAACACTGAAAATATATGTAATTTCATGTTGATCTGGTGAAAGAAAACCAATGAGCCATCCAAAAAAAAGATATTCACCATAAATTCAAAATAAAAATGAATATGCAAAAAACAAAAATTCCAAGCTGATTGAATAAAGTATACAAAGTGGAAATTTGGAGAGTTTGAAAAAAAATAAGAAGGGTTGTGTGTCAAAATGGTGGAGGGTGATTGGCATAATGACAGAGCATATGCCAGTTGAATGAATGTTTTGTTATTCAAAGGAGGGGAGAGCTGGTGCTGGTTCAGGATCCTCTTCTTCATAAAGATCATTCTACTAATCCTTTAAATTAGCTAGGATATTGTGGAGTATAATGCAAGTCATGATCCAATGATTTGCAGTTTTCATATCCAATTTTTTTTGAAATTGGATTCTGAGTTCCTGTAGACTAGAAAATATTCCCTTTAAAGTCCCAATAGCATGTCCAATATGTACTCTTTATTGGGAAAGGTGATAATTAAAGGTGGTTTTGGTGTCATTTTCTTAAGTTGCACCATGGAAAGCAGGTATAATGTATTTTCCACTTGCATATGCTGAGTCTGCAAGGAGGTACAGAGATTTGTCAAAGTATGAGTCAGGACTTTGAGAAATCCTCATTCTTTGGGAGAAGGGATAGTCATGACATTGGCCAGGGCAGACACTATGAAAATCAATATACTTTTTATTGAGGTCACAGACAATTTGAATGGAAATAGATTATCTACAAAGAAGATAAAAAGTTATTTTATTAAATATGTGAAATTGGAGAGCATTTTAAAGAAACCTTTTTTTTCAATAAAAATAATGGTTTCCATAATGAGCAGGCTTTTGACTCAAAAGTATAGTTGTGCCATCAACAAAACCTACTTATGCAGGGAAACCTTTTTCTTGTATTAATTGAGAGGATTCAAGTTGCTGTTGTGGAGTTGGCCAAGCAAGTGTTTCAGACTTGAGGGAAAAGATAGCAATCATACAGCACTTGGTGCATAATATTACTGTACCATATCCTATGTTAAATAGATTATTCAAACATCTTACAGCAGCACCATTTCAATTTGTACCAAAGTGACATAGTGCAACAGCAAGTTGAATAGCAGGATCACACTGTTTATTTTAAGAATTTTTATGAAAGATAGGATTTTTGGAGATGAGTTGATAATTTTTGAAGAAAGAATTGAGAGAATTTCAAGATAAATGAGAGAAGTTTAGTTGAGGAATGTTGAGAATGGAGCTAAGATTATATCTGGGATCATGATGAAGATCTGGCTCCCTTGGGGTTGTGTAATGCTTTTTGGAAAGAAAAGACATATAGGCTAAAGCATCTTCCAAATCAGAGTCAGATTTATAAGGAAGAACTAAAATTAAAGCAATAGCATTCATAGTTGAGTGAAGTATCTGCCTAGTAGAGAGGTGTTTCATAGTTGTCCGTGGAAGGCTTATGTGATGAGGGAAGTGTGAATTCACTACCAAATGTGCAGTTGGGGTGTGTAGATAGAAAAAAAATTTAAGTGTTCTCCACCAAAATTAGGTAGCATAGAGTGACAAAAGACTTAAGGATGGCATCAGCAATTATAAGTCACGTGACTTTCTTAAAAATCCATCATGGATGTGGTGAGTTTGGGACCAGAAATTAGGAGTGGAATTTGGGGTATAAGAGGCGGAACAATGCATTATTGTGGATTCCTTATTCACTATGACTGGGGCTAGTGGATAAGAATCTTTTGCAATTAATAATTTCTGATCCTGGGAAAAAAAATTCTGATCCTTAATTGTGGATCCCTTAACTTTGATACCCCCTATTATTATATATTAAATACAATAAATCAAAAAATTATTATCCTATCATTATTCAAATCATTAAAATCATCTTATAAAAATTCATAAATTATTGAGGCAATTTTTGAAATAAATAAGTAAGAATTTATAATTCATATAATTGAAAATACTGCCAACTGTGAAGAGTATAATTAGTTATTAAAACTATTATATAACAAAATTATATATCCCATCTTCAAAAATTATCTTAAATCATTTTCAGATTTACACCTTCTGTACTGTACAAGCCAACAGTTATCCCCTAATGTTAGATCCAGGTAAAATTAATTGTAGATCCCCAGCAGTGGGTCCAAGTAATTTGATGTACCTGTTATTCCTCACATGACTCTTAAAGCAAAAGTCAATCTTTCAATCTATAAATTGGTACACAAATCCATAATCAAAGTGCAGAAAGCAACATCTACATAGAAACTGCTTTTTCCCTTTATGTGTCTCAATTCAAACCGCATGATCTAAATCTTAAATCTAAATTAGTCAATCATATGCTTATTATTGGACGGTTGTCTAGAAGAAGGAAGAGGAGAAGAGGAAAAAGGGACAGGAGGAGGGGAAACTATAAGATATTATAAATATGAGTAATAATAATAAAATATTTGTAGTTTGAGAAGAGAGGACGACGAGGGAATTTGGAGAGTTGACAAAATTGTAATATATTATAATTAATAGTTATATTCAATGCGCGACAGTCAATGATAGTTATTATTAGACTTAAAGCAACCTATAGTTATTTATATAGTATTTAAATTAGATATATAGAACTAATAAAAATAGTAAATAATAGTATATTTAAAATATGTTTAAGTGAGTGTATAATAAGTAATGAGCTACCAGAGAGGGTTCCAAAGCCCTTTTATAGGCAAGAGGACATTCTGGAGCGTTCCAATAGTATGTACAAAAAAGTAAAATAATGTGAAACAATTAATTAAAAGAATCTGATTAAAAACATAAAAAATAAATCCGTGAATAAACAAATATTTTTCCCATCAGAAATTTCTAAAAAAGAATAGAATTAATATAACAATTAACTATGTGAGTATGAAAAATTAGAGCTGTGAGAAAGAAATCTAAAGAAGGAATACAAATAGCTAAAAAGGTTGAATTAAAACAAAAGGAATTATTTTTACGCTTTTAATAAATCTTAATTCAGTATAAGAAAAGGTAATTTAATTATTTTAACTATTTCAAGTAATTTAATTATTAAATTAATTGAAACAACTAATTAATTTAATAAAGTAACTTATTTAAAATGAGAAATTAAATTTAATCATATTAAATAAAAAATTTTAATTAATTTAGTAATTTTAGTGACACAATTAAGGGTCAACTAGGCTCCCAATATTTATGGATAGTATTATATGATCAGTTGTATTTAGTTTATATAAATTTTATTATTGAAATTATAATTACAGTTTAAGTTAAATTTACACTTATAATATAACTTTAAACAATTAATTTATACATACAAATCATGCCATGATATTAGAGAATATTATATTTGTTTATGTAATAAAATTTATTTAATAATAAAATTAAGTATAGTAATTATTTTATTTATTCATAAAATATTTATAATTTTATTTTAATAATTTTTTGTAATTACATAATGTTATTCATTTATATGATTGCAGTAATTTATTGTATAAATTACTGGACTCCTGAGATAGCCTGGCTGACACTCCCTCACTCTAAAAAAAACCAATAAAAAAAATGTTAAGATTTTTTCTTTTTATACTTTTTTAACAGAGTAGAGAGATTTGAAATTTCTTTTCCAGGTATCCATAAATCATGTTCAGATGACTTATTCTTATATCTCAATAAATATTCAATACCTCTTTCAGAAGTAATAATTCTATCATTGAGAATTTTATCAATTTCTGCAGTTTCTGTGACTTCCTGATGGTTTTTCTTAGGTCTTCCCCTTCTTTTGGGAAATAAGTTACTGTTGGAAGTATAAGGTTTAAGCAAAGAAATGGGAAGAACAGGATGTTTCCTATCATATGGACAATACAATACAACTTCTACTGCATTATCACCAACCTTTCCTTTAACAACAAATGGTCCTAAAAAAGGATATTTTAATTTGTTGCTACCTTGTAAATTGAAATGGACAGTAGATATCAACACTTCATCACCTTTTTTAAATTTGTATTCCTTATGGGATTTATCCCATCTTTTCTTTCCATATTCAAATGCTTTATCAATACAGCTTTGAGCATGCTTTCTGCATAGCTGTTGCATTTTCATAAAAGATTTTACACCAGGATGTAGTTCCAACTTAGGTAATTTATTATTGAGAATCTGAGAAGGATTGTTTGGGACATAACCTAACCAAAGCTCAAAAGGCTTTTTCTCAAAGACAGAATGAACAGTGCTATTATATGCAAATTCAAGACCAGGTAATAGAGTGACCCAGTCATGAGTAAATCTTTCATTGTCTTTATATTCTAAACCAAAGGCACAATACCTTCGAATCATATCTTCCAGAGTTTGAATCATTCTTTCAGCTAGACCATCAGTCTGAGGATGAGGAGCTGTAGATAACTTTAACTCACAGTCACAAATATCTATTAAAAAGGTCCAAAACTCAGAAGTAAATTTTGGATCCCTATCAGAGATAATGGCTTTTGGAAAACCAATAATATTAAACATATAAGATTACCATAAGAAAGCTAATTCTTTTGTGGATACATCTTTGTGGGTAGGAATAAATTTGCACATTTTTGTGAATCTATCTACTATTACCCAACAAGAGTTATAGCTGTCTTTACCTGCTACAGGAAGACCAGTGACAAAATCTATGTTAATTATTTGCCAAGGAGCATTAGGTGCTTCAATATGTTGTAGTAAACCTGCTCTCTTACCTGTTAACCTTTTAGATTTCTGGCAGGAATCACAAGATTCAACATATAATTTTGTATCTTCAGACATATTAGCCCACAAAACAGTGTTTTTGATTCTAATAAATGTTTTCTCTAGATCAAAATGACCAGCTAATATGTCATCATGACAAAGTTTGAGGATAGTTTCTTTCATAGAAGGGGGAATTACAATTACATTAGTACGCTTTCTTCTATAATAAATATAACCATCTTCAATAGAAAACTTTCCTTTCATAAAAGCACTTTGATATTTTGCAGGAAGAGTTTTAATCAATTCTTGAATTGAAGCATTCTTAGGATCATTTAAGATAGTAACTAATTTATTTAAAACAGAATCCTTATCATATGAATCCAGTATTAATTGTAATAACTCCTCTTCCATATCAACTATAAATATACCATGGATATGAACAGTATCATCTTCAGGTACATAAGCAGGATTGGAGTCATTATTTGGCAGAGGCAGTCTGGACAGCATATCAACATTGGAGTGAACATTTCCAGCCCTATGGATAATTGTCATCCGTCCTCTGTACTCTTGAACAGCAAGTTGCCACATGAACATATGTCTATTAGGTGTTTTCAGGTTTAAGAGGGACTTTACAGCACTACAGTCAGTTACCAATTCAAACTTTTGGTCATCTAGATAGTAATGAAGTTTCTCAAGAGCCCAAACAACTGCTAAGCACTCTAATTTAGTGGCACCATATTTCAATTCACTATTTCTCAAGGTTCTTGAAATATAACAAATTAAAACTTCTGAGGATTTATCATTAATAATTTGTTTCTGGTGTAGGGCGGCACCCAGACCAACAAAGCTAGAATCTGTATACAGGACAAATGTTTTGTTAAAATCTGGAAGAGCTAAGATAGGGGCTGTCATTAAGCAATTTTTTAAGGTATTAAAAGCTTTTTGACAGTCACTATTCCAGATGAATGCAACATCTTTCCTAGTGAGTTTGGTAAGAGGTAAGGCTATGACCTGATAATCTTTAATATATTGCCTGTAATAGCCACACATACCCAAAAAACTTTGGATTTCTCTTACAGAAGTTGGTGCTTTCACATTTTGAATTGCAGCAACTTTGTTTTGGTCTACACAAATTTGTAGGCCTGACACAACATGGCCAAGGACTTTCAAAGATTGAAAACCAAATTTACACTTTTACAAGGGCAAGGTCATATTGATTTCATCCATTTTTTGAAAAACTCTATTTAAGTGAACCATATGTTCATCAAAAGTTTTAGAAAAAATTATGATATCATCAATATACACCATGAGCCATCCTTCAATGATTTCCTGATGGAAAGTGTTATCCATGACTTTCTGGAAAACTGAAGGGGCATTTTTGGGGCCAAATGGCATTCTAACATACTTATATACTCCCATATGAGTAGCAATAAGCAAAAAAATTTGAGAATTTTTCTCAACTGGAACTTGATGATATCCTTTATTACCATCCAGACAACTAATAAATTTTGCACCTTTCAAGGTAGCATGTATTGAATTAATTCTGGGTAAAGGATAAACATCATCAACAGTATAAGTGTTTAATGCTCTGTAATCTCCGCATAATCTAGCCTTATATTTTTCATAAGAAATAAAGACTGGGGAGATGACACAATATTGGGGGGTGACATCTACTTTCTCAATGATGTTCATTTTTAATAATGTGGCAATATTATCTTCAATATCCTTTCTTTTTGTTGGAGAAACAGGATATGGTTTTTTCCTAAGACTAGGAGGAATATCATTCAAGTTACAGGATAAAGTAATTTTCATTTCTTCCTGAACACTTCCCAAGACATGAGAACCATGTTCAAAAGCCATAGGAAAAGAAGTAATTGAGGCAATAATAGAATCCTTTTGTTCACTAGTTAAATGATCACCAAAAGAAGCAGTATTTATTTCATTTAATAAATCATCCATTTCAATTGTTGGTCTGCCTTTACACTGGATCAGTGAGTTACAAGACTTTAACAGATGCCCAGAAGGTTTTCTAGGGGAGGAAATATTGAATTTTCTTTTGCCATTCAATCCCAAGGTGAAGAAATTATTTGCTGGGTCCAATTTCACACCAAACATGGTCAAAATATCATTACCCATAATAAACCAATTGCTTAAATTATCATTTTTCATGACAACAAACTCACAAATAGCTCTGACAAAACTACCATTATATTTGAAGAATACAGAGGTTTTATATTTGCCAATAGGAATCAAGGTAGAACCATACCCTCTCCATTTTTCAGAAGTTTTAGGTAATAATTTACTCAAATAATCCTTATCTACTGAAGCTAAAGCTTTTTCAAACACTACACTTCCTCCAGCACCAGAATCAAGAACTACATCAACATTATTACCATTAATGATAACAGGTGCCTTCAAAGGGGATATGGCTATAGGATTGTTAGTAATATCTTTAATCATCTCAGCATTTTCTACTGAAGATAATTCCAATAAACATTCTTCAGATATATTATCTAAATAATGGACATCCTGTTCCAACATTAAAACTTCTTTACCGGATTCATTGTCATAGGAGATATTACTTTCACATTCACTAGAAGAATTATTGACCTCCATTTCAGCCTCATCAGTGTCCTCATTGTGTTCAACAAGATAATTTTCTTGTCACAAACATGAACCTTTTGCCATGGTTTGTTACATTTATAACAAGTATTTGTTGCATATTCTTTAGGTGCAACTGGGGAAGAGGGTATACCAGATTTTTCTGGGAGCTTTGTAGAGGGTTTATTCTGATAATTATAAGGTTTAACAAGGTAATTCTTAGGTTCATATCTATGGTTGAGTAGTACCTTATAACAAATATTAATGAAAGAAGAATGTTCCCTCACATGCTCAGTTCTAGCTACAATTAAATCTCTAAGAGAATTTGGCAATTTATACAAGATTTTATCTCTCCAAATATCATAATCCATCTTTGGATCAACTGCTCTTAGGATTTTTCTTATTTTCATAAGAAAAAGAATGGATTTTTCAACAGAGGAGGATACATATCTAGTATTCTAATACAGTCTTTGCTGAGCCAACCTGAATTTTGAACCACCAAATTGATTCTCAATCAAGGATTTCCACTCATTCCATGTATAATGGTTATTATCTAATAGAACAGATTCATACCACAACAAGGCTACATTGGAAAATAAAGAAATTAGCTTAGAAACAATTTCCTCATCAGGTAGTTTATAAGATCTCTTTAAATTATCAATTCTTTGTATAAAGTGTTGCCAATCAGATGAAGAATCACCATCAAAGGTAGGATATTGATCCAACTTAGGCTAATTTTTCTGGCTACTGGGATGTTCCATCCTATGGTTTGAATTATTCAAGGTTATCAGTTCTTGAAGCCTTGAAAGTTGTTCAGATATTTCATTATTCACAGAGGCAGCTGGCTCATGTTGAGCATTAAATTTCTTTCTGTTTGATGCAATATATTTTTCAGAATGAAGTTCAGCTGGTAAAATTGGTACATTACAAGGGAGAGAAGAACTACTCTGTTCAGGCTGTTTATTATTATGATTAATAGCAGTATGAGAAATATTCTTTAATTCATGATAATGAGTAGCCTGGACAGCTTGTAATGCAGAAAATAATTTCTCAAGGTCAGATAATTTATTTCTCAGATCAGGAATATAAGATAGTTGATCATTAATCCTAGAAATAGATAAAACATTTCTGTCCTCATCTACAGAGCATTTATTACTTAAATTCTGAGAATCAATTTTCAATTTTCTTAATTCACTGTGCAAAAGCATATTGTCATTCTTTAAAGCAGTATTTTCATCTTTTAGATTATCAAAAATTTTGCGTAGGTGACTATATTTATCTGAAATTTATCTGTGGTCAGCTTTAATAGACTTTTGTTGAGCCAGGACATTATTTAATGTGTCTTTCAATTTGAAATAAGCAGTGTCTTGAACAGAAGAACTCGCTTTGCAATGTAAATGCAAATTATTTAATCTATCACTCTCATGTATTAACAAATCTCTCAAATGTTTATCTTTCACAACATTAAAATCAAGGGTATCTTTCAATATTTCTTCAGAAGTTTTCGCAAGTAAAGTGTAAACTTCAGGGGAAACAGAATCATTCTTGATTGCAAGAGAAGGGTTAATTAAAGAAGTAGAAGTCAAATTTAAAGGTTCATCAAATGATAATTTGCTAATTACATCAATGGGGCTACTTATTAAAGGAAGTTGTTTCTTCAAGGATTTAACTGTTCTTTCAGGGTCCACATTATTACCTGAAGAAGATTTGTTATTATATATACCAATGTGCTTATCAAACAAATTACTTACCATGGCAAGGGAGGAAACTTCCCCTGTGCTTTCTTTCTTCTGCCCCCCTGATAAGGATGGTGCTGAAGAGATGGATTGTAGTTTGGTGTCCTGGATGGGCCAGGGTGTTGAGCTGGTTGTTGTACATTCTGTTGGTAGTGGGTCATCAAGTAATCCCATTTCCATTGCTCCACTTGCAGAATGCCTTAATTGTGGTTGAGGGAGCTGGGTGCTTGATTGGGCTGAGGTTGAGGCGGAGGCTGGGAAGCTGGGAAATGAGGAGGTTGACTCTGTTTGGGATTTAAAAGCTCCTGCATCTGCTGCCAGAGTGTGTCTACCTTTGCCTTGTACTTCATGCTTTCTGCTCTCAGTTCCTTTATATTGCTTGACAGATTGTTTACCTGCTGTGTTAGAGGAATCTTTTTTATTTTTATACCTCCGAGTGGATTTTCCTGATGTACTTAAGGTTTTACTTCCTTCAGATTTGTTAGGTGAGAGGGTTTTGCCACTTCTCCTGACATTTCCACGTCCTGAAGGTTTTTTATCAGCTGAATAATTTTTGTAAGTTACTTTAGAAGAACCTACAGATTCAGTGTCAACATCCACTTTAGTCTCATCCACATGTAAGTTATCCATGCTTTTAGCCAAACTACTGGATATTTAAACTGTAAAAAAAAAGAGAATCAAAATTAAACAATGATTCAATTTATTATTACAAAATATAATATAATCAATTGTATTTTTTTTTTTAAAAAAAAACTTTAAATTTTTTATTAGAAAAAAAATCAATTAATTAAAAAATGTAATACAAATAAATGTAATTACAATGTTTATTAAGAATTAACAATAATTAAAATGGGACCAACCAATAAAGGTTTAAGAAGTCAACCAAAATAATTAATACCAAAATTAATATAATGGTAAAATTGAGACTAAGTACTGAGTACTATTATGGTCAACCAATATACAAAAAATAATAATAAAATTAATTTAATGATTTATTAAATATTAATTGTCTTCTAGGACTAAGAGTTTTACTCTATTATGGTCAACTAGGAAAAAAAAAATTTAATATAATGAAAACTTACACTCAGTGAGTCAGCAATTAAGCCACAAACACTGTTATTGCAGTAAAAATATAATGCTATGAGTGAGAGGTGCAAAGGTGAACTTACTATAGTGATCGTAAAATCACTTCAAAATAATATATAATTTAATTTAATACAAACCTAAACTATCGAACCCAAGTTCAAAACACGGTCGCGGCAAACAGTTTAATTTTTGGCTTGGGTGGTCAGTGCGCTTTGTCATTCATTGTCGTTTGGAAAGGACCTCAATTATCGGCCGGTCGTCTAGAAGAAGGAGGAGGGGAAACTATAAGATATTATAAATATGAGTAATAATGATATAATATTTGTAGTTTGAGAAGAGAGGACGACGAGGGAATTTGGAGAGTTGACAAAATTGTAATATATTATAATTAATAGTTATATTCAATGCGCGACAGTCAATGATAGTTATTATTAGACTTAAAGCAACCTATAGTTATTTATATAGTATTTAAATTAGATATATAGAACTAATAAAAATAGTAAATAATAGTATATTTAAAATATGTTTAAGTGAGTGTATAATAAGTAATGAGCTACCAGAGAGGGTTCCAAAGCCCTTTTATAGGCAAGAGGACATTCTGGAGCGTTCCAATAGTATGTACAAAAAAGTAAAATAATGTGAAACAATTAATTAAAAGAATCTGATTAAAAACATAAAAAATAAATCCGTGAATAAACAAATATTTTTCCCATCAGAAATTTCTAAAAAAGAATAGAATTAATATAACAATTAACTATGTGAGTATGAAAAATGAGAGCTGTGAGAAAGAAATCTAAAGAAGGAATACAAATAGCTAAAAAGGTTGAATTAAAACAAAAGGAATTATTTTTACGCTTTTAATAAATCTTAATTCAGTATAAGAAAAGGTAATTTAATTATTTTAACTATTTCAAGTAATTTAATTATTAAATTAATTGAAACAACTAATTAATTTAATAAAGTAACTTATTTAAAATGAGAAATTAAATTTAATCATATTAAATAAAAAATTTTAATTAATTTAGTAATTTTAGTGACACAATAAAGGGTCAAGGAATCGCCCAATATTTATGGATAGTATTATATGATCAGTTGTATTTAGTTTATATAAATTTGATTATTGAAATTATAATTACAGTGTAAGTTAAATTTACACTTATAATATAACTTTAAATAATTAATTTATACATACAAATCATGCCATGATATTAGAGAATATTATATTTGTTTATGTAATAAAATTTATTTAATAATAAAATTAAGTATAGTAATTATTTTATTTATTCATAAAATATTTATAATTTTATTTTAATAATTTTTTGTAATTACATAATGTTATTCATTTATATGATTGCAGTAATTTATTGTATAAATTACTGGACTCCTGAGATAGCCTGGCTGACACTTATACTTTTCAATTTTAAGCAAATGTACAATGTAGTGGTGCTATGGTTAAAGAATTACTCTCAAATGTTAGGTTATTGTATGTCTGAGGGTAATTAAAGTTCTGTGAGTAGGAATAGGAGTAAGGTTAAAGGATCTGTGGGTTATATTGGAGGGACAGTGATAAATTAAGGGTGGTTTATTAAAGGGGTCAATGCAAGGTGGAGTTGTCTACA
This sequence comes from Hemileia vastatrix, assembly GCA_030280995.1. Lineage (NCBI taxonomy): Eukaryota > Fungi > Basidiomycota > Pucciniomycetes > Pucciniales > Zaghouaniaceae > Hemileia > Hemileia vastatrix. The sequence continues at coordinate 4,922,153 of JASXTE010000011.1, forward strand.
TAATTGGGTAGATTTGGTTCAACACTCCTTAGAATTTAATTTTAATATTTTTGTGATAGTAGTAAAATTTATACAAAGCTATTATTGTTTCCTACCTTTCTTAATAATCAATTTCATTTCAAACTCTTAAACTCCTAAATCCCTTTTGATTATTAATTTTCTACCCTTTGTGAGATTAAACTGAATATTAGGGGGTATCAAAGTTAGAAATCTTCCATTTCAAAATACCTCTTTTTCCCATTAAATCAACCATGATTATTTTTTAAAATGTGCCATATTGTGCTCCCAAAACACGTTTTTACTGAGAATTAATGTCAATTCTGTGGCTTTCTTTTTGTGTTGTGAAATACCTTTTAATTAATTACAAATTTTTAACTTTGATACCCCCCATTAAGTGTTACTGTAAAGTACATCATTATTCACCTTGAACTTATCTCAAAGCAGTATTAAATTATCTTTGACTTATCTTTGAACCACACCCTCAAAGTATTCCTCTGTGCTTTGAAGTAGTCTTCAATCATCTTTGCCAATCTCACCTACTCAGGAACACCCTCAACCTTGTGTGCTGGCCGTCCGGTGACAGTACCCCCTAATGTTGGAATTGGGAAAAATCAATGTCAGATCCAAGTACTTTGATTTTTTTTTTTTTAATTTCTTACAATCTCACCTGACAAGGGGCATGAATGAAAGGAGACAATTTAAATGCTATGTACAGGATCAAGTAAATAGATAGGCAAGACACATAGGGCAATAGAAGGAAGCAGATTGAGATTACTGTGAGAGGGGCGCGTTATTAGGAAAAGTACTTTGATTGTCAGTCAGGTACTCAAATTTGAATGAACAGGTCTGTTGTTGAAAGGTGGATAGTTAATGAGGCATTATAACTTTTTTTTCGGAATTGGTCACTCTGAGAATAAAATTAATAGGATTTAATTGTAATAGATAGGACTACAGAATTAAGGAAAGATTTTTTCAATAACACTCAGAGAGATTTGACACGGGGCAGCTTGTAAAGGTGCAATATTAAAATGATTTTTGAATAATAATTATTAATAGTATATGCAGGATGAGGCTATCAGGGAGCTCCCTGGGCCTTTGTACAGCGAAGGGGCCCTCTGAAGTGCCACAAAAATGAATCACAAAGATACAAACCTTAGCGAGAATAGCAATCCTAATGATAAAATACCATAATAGCTTGTAAAACTTTTCCCTTCATTGCTGTCCAATAAATCTATTTATCCACCCATCCAATCCATTCATATCCCTCATCTCTGCCTCTTCTGCCTGAAGAAACCTACTAGAAAACTCGGGCATGCAATCTTTCTCCTAATTTTCACCCTATCCAGATACCCTTAAGAAACTTTGTGGTTATGCTCCTCTCTTACTATTCTCCAGCAACTGTCTCAACTCCCCCGGTGCACATGCTTCGGCATTTGCCCAATGCCGCTCAGGACACTCTCCCCTTAGAGATTATATACATGTTCTGCTTGAAGGTGGTTGAATCCCCTGTTTTTATCTTATGTGATATGAATTCGGGGACACCCTCCAAACATTTACAACCAAGGAACAAAAGTTAGTTTACGGAATCTTTGACGAAAAAATCAAAGTTGTTCTCACCAAAAAATGATTTGCCTATTTAAAAGGGTCAAGGATAGGTTGGGGGTACTCTCCCCTTTTGAATAGGTACAGCTAAACTGGGAAAGCTTGCGGCCTTCTTGCCACTTATTCCCTGCCAAGAGCGAATTAAGCACCTGGTTCTGGCGGGGGATCGGAGACGAGAAACCCTCAAGTTTTTCAGGTTTTGTTGTAAGTCATTTTTTTGTGAGTGAAGCTTTATTTTTTCGTCCAAAATTCTGCAAGCTTGTGTGACTTGGCTGTACTTCCATTTTGATAAAATCATTCTACACTCAGAGCGTCGCTTTAACTAGTCACCATCAAACTTAAACCCCCTTTTTGCCCCGTTGCACTGCTATCTCCTTCTCCAATCCTCTCATTAGTAGCTGCTTTTATTGCTCACACTAAACATTTTCCTAACAATCCTCCCCTGTTTGTATGAAATTAAAAGTGATAACTAAAAAAAGAAAAACATTACACCCATCCACTAATGCATTATGATACAATCAATTATTGAATGACGAATTAGAAACACTTCAAAAACTAAGTCCCATTGTCATGTTCGGTGGGCAGATGACCGAAGGAGATCGAGGGAAACTGATTACAACTAATCCTGGAAAGCTTGCGGGTGTCTTGCCTCTTATCTCCCGCCAACAGCATAGCTCATCTGAACAGAACTCAAGATTTTGGCGTGGGATGGGATGTAAAACAACCGCAAGCTTTCGAGGATTAGCTGTAACCTGTCTGTCGGTGTGCAAAAATGAGAACATTGTCAGTATATGATCGTCATTCACACATTCGGGGGGTATCAAAGTACTCGCTTCCACCATTAAGGATCCACCCTTTTATTTGCCCGGATCCGACATTATCAATGGCGGAAGATTCTTATCCACTACCTCCTGGGCTAGTGGATAAGAAAACCGAAATAACCCTTTTGTTAGGTTTAGATTAATGAGAACCGCAACTGCGGCCTTTAATGTATGTAGACTGTGTGCGCGAGTCCCCTCTCTTCATTCTGACACGGGGTGAAGAGAGCGAGCTTACCATTGGGGCTTTGGGATTCGGGTGCACAGGGCATTACACCTTTTACTTCGTTCTAGTGCCCCAATTTCCATTCATAATGGCGGATCCCACATAAAAAATAAATGCCTGATGTCAACTTGTGCACCAACCATGGTTGGTATAGCTGTATTATGACTTTATTTTATTTTGCTTTTATTTTTATTTTTTCAAAATAAATGAGCTGTTTATGCATTAAAATACATATCAAACAAAAGTGAACCGAAATAAGTGAGAAAGATATTTCAAATTTTCTTACTTGAAAACCACGACACTAAGAGAACATGTGATGAAAGTAATTGTATGAAATACTACATATGATGAATTTGATCTACTTTAATAACCGACTTTTGTCATGACCGATTGTTTTTTTTTTTTTTTTTTTTTTCAAATTTACAGCTTATCCTGAAAAGCTTGCGGTTGTCTCGCATCGCATCACCCGCCTAAATAATGAGTTCAGTTCAGATGAGCTATGCTTTTTGCTGGAGATGATAGGCAAGATAACCCGCAAGCTTTCCAGGATTAGCTCTAACACACACACACACACACACACACACACACACACACATACGCGCGCGCTCTACAACATTTCAACATTTTTTAATTTTTAATTTTTCATCCAATTTTCTTTTCAATTTTTTCAATTTTTTTTTTTTTTCAAGTTTTCTTCAAACATGTGTTTATTTTTATTTTTTAAAATTGTTTATTTTTCGCCTAAGGAACATACAATACTTGGCACGTTGATAATAACACTCCATCCTCTATATGTATATGTATAATAATACTTTTCACACCTGCCTTTTTTCCATTCCTTGGCATTTAAAAAAAAAATTTTTTTTCTTAATGCCATAACAAATTATTTTTCAGTTCCTACTTTCAGTTCCTCTTTTCACGATAAATGTATCCATAGTTGATATACAAATAATTTTAATAATAACAATAATAATAATAATAAATTGATTTACATCTATTCATAGGGCATCAATTTATGAAATCGTTCTGCTTGATTGTTGTTTACCGAAAAGATCCATATACGATTGTTATCTTCCATCTTGAGAGAGAAGAAGAAAACTCAAGAAGGAAAAAAAACCGTCAAAAAGAGAGAGAGAGAGAGAAAGAGACTGGATGGGGGGGTTGTGGGGGTGAGGGAAACGAAAGAGTAAGGTGGCTGGATAATTTTTTTTTCTTTTTTTTTCAAGATGAAGATTTTCTACCACAGTTTCCAAGTCTTTGACAAGACCACACGCTTTTAAACCCGTATATATATATATTATACTCACTGTAACGACCTTAAAATGTCCTAACGTTTAATTATGTATACATACTATGTACATAGATACAATACTCTTTTCTCCCCCCTCCTTGCTTTTTCAATCAATTTCACTCAGCTTTTTTTTAATCATTATCATGATTATTATAATTATCTTTTTTTTTTCTCTATTTCTATTTTTGTTTGTATTTTTTTTTTTTAAATTCCTATGTCTCCTCAAACAAGTCTTACAACTAAGATTTTTCCTCTCATATTTGATAGGATAGTTATTTTGATTATGATTATGAAGTCTTTGATTGTATATATAAGCTATATCTTCTTTCCTTCATGGTTTGCAATTTGGAACATTAAATAATTATAATTCCGTCCTTATACCCCCACCCAATCCCACATACTACTTATTCACACCCGCACTCACACATCTATTTATCAATTTATTTAACCATCTATCGAACACTCATTTCACACCCGAAAATCTATATAGATATTAAAACCAGACTATTTATCCTCAACGCTTTTTCTTCTCTACATCTCTCTCTCTGTCTCTCTCTCTCTCTCTCTCTCTCTCTCTCTCTCTCTCTCTCTCTCTATCTTTCTTCACGTTCTGTCGTCTACACTTTTCAAGTCACCCACTAAGGGATATTATTCTTTATTTCAAGGCTGAAAACGCTTTACCTACCCTCCCTCTCTAACTTCACACAATCTCAACAGAATCTTACTCTCTGCAACATTATTATTTTCTTTTTAGGCTTCAAGGTAGTACTAGTTATATTTAAAATAAATAGAATGTCATTAGATTGGCTGATCATCACGAATACCAAGGTTTATCCTACAGAATAACAACAATAATTATAACGAACCACAGCGACGAAAAATAAATAACAAATTAGAAAAATAACGATAGCGATAACGATAACGATAACAACTTGTATGTTTATATGTATATGTTGGTTCATCCTCATCTTCTATAGAGATCAATCATATTATTTCATATCCGTTTTATCTTATCCTATCCTACAGATAGATATACATATATATATATATATCCTCGACCTAATCAATCCATCATTTAATTATTATTTTTAATAGAAAAATAAAAAACTGATGCTAATGATTGCTCTTTTTTTTCTTTTTTCTTATCTTGATTTTAATTATCGGTTTATTATTATTCCTTTCTTTCTTCTATCGTCTTCATTGTGATCTGTTTTTTATATGTATGGATATATTTTTGGCGCTATCTCTTCCCTCCCTAAAAACAGAAAGAAAAAGAAGAGAACAGAAAAGGAAAGGAAATTTTAGTCGTCAAGTACCTTGACAAAGTAGGTAGGGCCGAGGTAGACAGTAACTATCACTACATAATTATATATACATTTATATATGTACATACCCATGTTTCTTTCTCTTTTTGACTGATCTTAGAGTGGAAGTGTTAATGAAAATGATCTGTTTCTTTCTTTTTTGATTTTTTAATTTTTTTACATTTAATTTCGTTTGTCTTTTTTGTACTTGTATTTGCTTGTTTGTTTATTTTTGTCTGTAAAAAAAAGCAGATTTAAATCTCTACGCGTCGATTTTTTCTTTCTTTCTTTTTTTATATAGCCCGCCGAGTGGTTTTTAAATTTTTCCTCTATTGTAATTTTCAGTATAGATACATGGAAAACTGTTCAACCAATTGTTTAGGCTCTTCTTGGCTTGAAATGCCTACCACTCCACCATATCATTCAACTCACACCATGAACAATGACCCACCAGAAGCAGTCATTTTCTCGCCTTCGCCTTCACCTTCATCATCACCTTCAAGTTTATCATCTTGTTCTAGTCATTATTCTTCACCTAACACACCTACTTGTTGTTTAACTCCAGATTTACATTTTTCAACTTCGGAACTTTTATGTGAATCTTTTGATAATGTTTACAATTCTGGAATTTTTTATAAAAATCCTTCAATTTCATCTTCATCTAAACCAAAATTATCCAACTTTTTACTTAATCGAAGAAGTATGTACACTAAAATGCCACCCGATGGTCCATTACCACCAATTCCTTATTTCAATGACAACAAGTGCAATAACAACACTACTACTACTACTAATACTAGCACCGCCGCCGCGACAGGTTTTTTGATGAATGGCCGAACATCTTCGAATTGCGATTACATGAGCGGATTTGTTAACCAAGATGTTTTTGATAATGAAGAGGAGGAAGAACTAAGTGAAATGGACACGACGGATTTTAAGGAAGTAGATGATGATTGGTTTTCGAAACCAGATGTGATGAATAAGATGAGGAAGTTGGTTGATGACCATTCAAGAAGGAAGAGTGGATTGGCAGAAGAGGAGGAGGAAGATTGTTATTGTTGGAATGGATCGTTGGAAAGTGTGAAGCTGCAGATGGATTTGTTTATTGAATTAGAAGGAATAGGAGCAAGTGGGGAAGAAGAGAAAGAAAGGAGGAGAACAGAGCAAGAAAGCAGCAAAAGACGAAGAAAGTCAGGATGGTCTCGCAGTCGTCGACCAAGTCTGAGCACGATTTTTGAGGTGTGAGCGAGCGAGGGGAATTGGCTGCCTTCTTCTCTCTCGCTCTACAAGTGTTCAATTGTGTAGTTACTTACATAGTTAGTTGCATTGTGTTGTGTGTGTTGTGTGTTGTGTGGGCGGTCGTTGGCTGGCTTCCGCGCCGAACAACGATGATTCCCTCTCGTCTCCTCCGCCAAGTTCCCAAGACTCTTTCTCCCCCTCTTGCCTCTCCCCGTCCAACATCTGCCGATCCATTTGACTATCATTCTCATCCCACCTCTCCCCTCTGGGATGCTGTCCGTAAAACTGTCGTCGTTAATCCGTCAGAGCCCTTCCTTCTTTCTATCTTAAAATTCTCATCATCCCTTCTAATGCTTTATCTTAAACTAGCGATCTTAACTCGGGAATGTTGAAAAACGAAATCGCCCGTCATCCTCCACCTGCGTCTGTCGTAACTACTCAAGTCACTCCTGCTTCAAAAGCTTCGGATCCCGCTCAAAATCCTTACCATGAGCGTGACTTTCGTCGTCAATATCCTGCTCTGAAAATGATTACTCAGCATCATATCGTCAATCTCTTACTCACTTCTCCCGAAAAACTAAGGTCTCTAAACTTTCTCTCTCTCTCTCTCTCTCTCTCTCTCTCTCTCTCTCTCCTTTTGTGTTGTATTGTACTAATATCTTTCCTTGTCAATTATTTGTTGGATTGGATGGTTTGGTTTGTCTGTATTCTAATCGATCGTCATATAGTCTTCCCTCCCCAGCCAATCTCACTCAACAAGCTGATAAAGGCGCTCTCACCACTTCGAACCCACCTTCCTCTTTATCCTCTCTTTACACTTCCCCTAATTCTTCTTCACTATCTTCAACCTCATCATCTCAATGGATGCCACCTACTCCACCTGGAAAACCTTGTTGAGTCCTTTCTTTCTTTTTTTTCTATTTTCGAGTCGTGATTTCTCTCCCCCTTTTTTTTAAGATTGAATTTTTTAATCTAATGATCTTTCTTTTATCTTTTGGATAGATCAATACAAGAAAGTTGAATCAGCACCTCATGCTGAACATGCTTATTTTCCCATGTGAGTATATATATTTGTATTTATATGGTCTTTTTTCTTGATCTAAGACTTCTTCAAACTTTAAAAATCTCCTTTATTTAATAATTATTATCAAGCTGATAACCTTTTTTTTTTTTGGTAATCATATAAAGGCAAAACTTTGCTTGATTGTATCAAATTTGATTGATAGGCTTTAGATTTTTTTTTTCATTCCTTTTTTGTTTGTTTGTGGGGGTATTGATACTTCTTTTTAAATCATCCTTACATTCTGGATCCACACACATACAGATACAGATAGATATACAAGTAGAGAGAAAAAAAAGAGAGAGAGAGCCTGTTATCTAGGATGATTTTGAAGTAGTACAGTAAATCTTACACAAGTCAATATATGTCAGCCTGGAGATTCCCAGGACTGAGTAAAAAGTACTTACAAATTATGTTAATCACATGGACTATACATGTGAACAATATTTAGAAGCACACAAGTTGTAAGCATAAGTGAAATTAATGATAAAATACAATATATGCCAGTATTACACCTTATATACATGCATATATCCACTTTTTATAAGTCTTATGTACATAATATTAAGTTGGGATATATCAGGGTAGCCTTAAGAGCCTTAAACATAAGGCTACATAATTTTTATGTAGACTTAAAGCTGTTATTTTCATTATTTTATGGAAAAAACAAGAAATGCGCTTTAAATTACTGAAAAGTTGGATATATGCGCTATAAAATTGATATTATCAAAAATGTGCTTTTACAGATCAATTTTTCTTAATTAGAACTATTGATTTGGCTATTCAAATGTATAAAAATCATCGATTCTGACCAGAACCACCATGATATGCAAATTGACGCATTGGATGTGCCACCACCAAATTTGCCAACTCTTGCTCTGCCTGATCAGCCTCCTCCCCTGGTCAATGAATCCCCCCCCCCTCACAGCCCATCCACTCCCCTTCTCCCTCTGCTCAAATCCCCTCCCCTCCTCCCATCCCTCCTCCCCCTCCAGCCCCATCTCCCCCCCTCAGACCCACCCCATATTCTGCCTCTAAAAAATGTTGGTACACCTCAACTTCAATGAGACATCCCCCTGGCACAATCAGCTCCTTGGATGAAGCCAGAGCTGAACACCTGGAGTTGTTCCCCTCCCAAGACACCACAATGTCAGATGGAAGTGTTACTCCTACCCCTTCCCCCCATGTCCAACCAATCCCCCTTCCCTTAAGACCCCCTCCAACAAACTCCTCCCTCAGTGACTCAATACATAATCCAGAAAATCCTTTTACTGAATTTGGCCTGACCAAAGCCCCTCACATTCCCCTTACTGCACAAGTTGACCCCAACACTCCCACTGCCCACATTGTCAGGCTGGTTGGACTGGAACATGCAAATGACACAGCAGCCCTGGTCTCATGCCTTAACAATCTCCTAGGCACCATTTGGGATCCTCCCAGAAAAGGAACACAAATTAACATTCACACAGAAACAATGGCTGACATTAGAGCCCTAGCTTCAGCCCTCTCCCCACTGCCTCCCAATCAGCATTTCACCCACCCTCCCTTTGACTGACCCAGACTACATAAAGTCAGTGGAGAATAAGCTTGACATGATCTTGGCACAGCTTCCCTCCACCTCTACCCTGCCCCAACTCTTGCACAGCTCCCAAGGTCCTACTCTTCACCAAACACAATGTCCCACATTTTCCCAAGCTTCAGCCTCAAAGATTCAGTCTCAAAACCAGCCTCCACCAATGTCTCAACCCCGCCCTGCCCCCCCTACTTTTACTATCAAAAAGTCTAACCCAGCTTCTCCCATTTTTAAAGACCTCCCCAATCCAAAACTTCTATCATTTATCAACAACTGTATAGCCTCAAAAAAATAGTCAAACCCATTACCAACTCAATCATATGCATCAGGGGAGTTATGCATCACAGGTCCAATGAACTAAAAGTAATCATGTCAGCTGATGAGATGGCTATCCTCACTAGCTCATAGCAAGAGTGAATCCCACAAGGATTGATCTACAAACCTCCAACCTTCCCAGTTGTTGCTCATGGTATTCCAACCTACATTGACCTCAATGATCAAGCATGCCTTGATATGATTATTGAAGACAACCCCTCCTTATTAAAGTCACTATACAGAATATCATGGCTTAAACACCCAGAGGCTAGAGCAGGGAAAAACCACTCATTGGTAGCTCTCCACCTACACAGTAAAATGGATGCTAACTCCCTTGCTTCTCCTTTTCCCTCCTCTCCCCTCATCATTGAAGGACAGATTTGATGCACCAAATCTGTGAACCACAAATGAAAAACTTGTTTCCAGTGTTGGGGAAAGGGGCATTTGTCATTACACTGCTCCCTTCCTCCATGCTTTTCCAATTGTTCAGGTCACCACAGCACCAAACTGTGTAAGGAACCCAAATTGTCCTCACCAGTTTGCTTCCACTGTGTTGACGCTCTTCCCCATGAGCACCCTCTCAAAAAATCACTGAAAACCTTTCCCAATCTACTCACAAACCCTAAAAACTCTCCCTCACTTGCCAACCTGCCCTCATAACAAATTATGAGTAGCACAAGGCAAACAAGCTCCCCCCACCGCTCCCCATTTTTCTCCTTCTTTCAACTTAATTGCCACCATTCCTTATATGTATTTCATTCTCTATTCAATGACCCCAATACTAACACCTTTGACATCCTTGTACTTCAGGAGCCTTTCCTTCCCACCCCAACCAGGGGCTGGAACCTGATCTCTCCACTCCACACTCCCTCCACCTCACCTACCTCGCCAATCTGCTGCTGCTTTTATATCAACAAAAACCTCCCTACCCACCTCTTCACTGCAATCCCAAGCCCCTCTCTTGATCTTAACCTCCTTCAAATTAATCTTTCTCCTCTTCCCTTGATATGAACTAACTTATACAATCCCCCTTCATTGTTCTCAACCTCTCAATTTATATCCCCCTCTCTTCAAGCTTACAGTCACCTTCCTGTTCTCCTTTTTGCAGACTCAAACTTGCACTATAATTTTTGGGCTGATCCTACCAAAAATCATTCTAATCATCTCAAGTCTTCCCTTTTTCTTGATTCCCTCTCAGATCTGAACATGTTTCTTGTCTCCCAATCTGGCGTTCCCACCTTTTGAAATAATCAAAATTATACTTCAGTTATTGAATTGGTGTTTGCTAATGGGAAAGCTCCTGGAAAAATGATTAGTTGCACTAAATATAGAGAAGGTACATCCTCTCACCTCTCTGACCACAGATATATCACAACCCAAATCCTCCCCCCCAAAGAAACCCCTTCAGGAACTGAGAGAAACTTGATGAGTCTTCCCTCCATTCTGCACTCTCCTCCCTCCCCCCCACTCCCCCCACCCTCACCCCCATCCTCTATTGACTTGCCTTCCAACCAATTCACTTCCCTTTTAACTGAAATAATGGAAGCCTTTATCCCGCTGCAGCAGCCCAGCTTTTTGTGTCAGGCATGGTGGAATTGTGGTATCCTGGATCCCCTCAAGAAAAACTGCTACCAAGCCCAACATCATATGAGGCTCTCCCCTGCTTCACACCTTAAGGCTGAGTTCCTGTCAACAAGAAAGGTTTTCTGTGAAAAAAATCAAATACCTTTGTAAACTTCACAGGAGAAATCATCTCTCATCACTCAAATCCCACAACTTGTTCAATCCAGCTAAGTAAATTTCAACTCTCGGGCCAAACCCCCTTTACTAAACCATGATGGGTTCCTGGAAACAGACAACCTACTGAAGGCTCAGATTCTCTTTTAAGGCACTTCAGTAGCGTCTATTCCTTGTGACTTCTCAGATATTGTCATGCCCCCCCTCTCACATCCCTCCTTCTCCCCCCTTCATGGTCCAGGAGATCACTGCTGCCCTCTTGAGAAAAAGAAGGGAAGAGATCCTGGCTTGGATGGAATACCCAACTCCCTACTTCACTGCCACCCTACTGCAGTAGCTAAACTTATTCTCCCCCTCTTCCAAAAATTCCCTGACCTAGGGCACTATCCTAACACTTGGAATATTGCAAAAACAGTCATAATTCAAAAACCAGGCTGCCTGGATTACTCTTCCCTGGGTGCCTACTGCCTCATAGCCCTCCTTAATACCATAGGGAAGCTTCTTGAAGCTTTATTAACCAAGATTTTATCTTTTCTCATTGAATTTAATGAATTTCTACCTGACACTCACTACAGTGACGCCCCCCTCAGATGCAACTCTGATGCTCTCCTTCACTTGACCACCTGGACCAAGGACCAATAGAGGAGAAGTAACACTGTTGTAGCTCTGTCTTTGGACATTAAGGGCACCTTTCAATTAGTAAAAAAAACTAGAATATCCCACATTCTACATTCATTGCCCCTCCACCACAACTTAATCTCACTTATTGTTGATTCTTTGACAGGCAGGAAAAATAGCATTGCCTTCTCTACCTACAAATCCCCAAACTTCTTCTCTCCCAAGGGTCTCTCACAAGGATCCCCACTCTCTCCTCTCCTATATGTCATATATAATGCTAAACTTTTACATCTCACTTCCCTCTCTTCATCCTCACTTGCCCTAGGTTACCTAAATGATGTGGTATTCCTCACTGAAAGCAAGGATCATGAGAAGGTTGTGGAAGTACTCTCTCAATTGGGAACAGAAGCATCCACATGGGGCTCCAAACATGCCACAGTTTTTGACTTATCTAAGTCAAAATTGATGCTATTTTCCAAGCGCAAAAATATTTTAGCCTCCCATCATTCCCTCTCCATTGATGGTTGCCTCCTTTCCCTTCTCCTTCTTTGAAATAGCTGGGGGTCCTGCTTGATCCTCAACTATCCTTTATTCCTAATGGAAACAAACTAATAGAAGCTGGCCTACAGGAAGCTGCATCCAAACATTGTCCTGCATTGTCAGGTTGGGGTATCACTCTGAGACAACACCAAACACTGATTACTTCCTTAGTGCATTCCAGAACAGACTATGCTGCCATTGTCTGGAAAAATCATAGGATTAATTCAAGGACTACCCAACTCTTACAGGTGGTAGATAACAAAGCCCTAAGAAGGGCCTTGGGGTACTTTTTTTCTACCCTTGTAAGTCTTCTCTTAAATGATTCAAATTCACTCACCTGAAAAAAGCGCTTGGACCTTATGGTCAACAAAGCATGGGTGAGAATCCTCACTATCCCATCCACAAATCCAATGACCAAATTGGAAAAATCCCTCCTCAACTATCCTCTCCCCAAAACACACCAACACCAGCTACACATATTCATGTAAAAAAACATTTTTCCCCCTTCTCTTCCCTTAGCCTCCCTTGACTCCTGACACCATTCTCCATTTCAGCCTTGGCTTCCCCCCTCTTCTCTGCAGAAATTATTTCCACAAAGGAGTTGGCATGTGCCAAGATAAACAACCTAATTTCTTCCAAATCCGATTTGTCATAATTTATCTACACTGATGGCTCTAAACCACAGACCAAGAATTTTTAAGCTGCTTTTGACCCTGTCCAATCCTTCCCTTTTGTGGAACGCCTTGGTGACCAGCACCTTTTCTCAGTTTTTGAGTCAGAGATGTTTGGAATATACCATGGCTTATGCCTCTTTCTCAACAACCCATTTCATCCCCTTTACAAATCACTCACCCTCCTTTCTGAAAACCAGTCGGTTATCAGATTCTTATCTTCCCCTCACCAACAACCCATAACCTCTCCCTTCTCAACTCAATTGTTAAGTAAGTTCTTTCAATTAAGAAAGAAAACCCAAATATTGTCCTAACCCTCTATTGGTACCCGGGGCATTCTGGGGTCAAGGGAAATGAAATGGCTGACCAACTTTCCAATGGCTTCCTTAGCTGAGAATATCTTATCCTTTACTCCCCCCCTCCCTCTATCTCAACCCTGAAATCTCACATTAAGTCCAACACAAAAAAATTGATCCTATCTCCCCCCAACAGTACCACACTTAGAAAACTCTGGGGCCAATTTAATGCTCCCCAGTATTTACAGGGGTTGTAAAGCCTCCCCAGAGCTCATGCAAAAGCATTTGAGCAGTGCCGCTGTGGTCTTCCAATATTGGTAGAGGCCTTTGTTGGTTTGTTTGGTGCTGTTTTAGTATGTCTTAATTGACATTAGTTGAATAATTGGGTGTTTTTATGGTCTTATTCAGTGAATATTAGGACAATGGGTATGTGGGTACTACCATTAGATAGCCCCAGCTTTTCTCTATATTTTATTTCCTGTCGTTATTTTTCATATTCTAAGTTTTAAGGGGTCATTTGTTCATTTTTCATTTCTAAAAGATAGCTGTTTGTTTTTTGTTTTTTGTGTTTTATGGGCTAACCTTAGGTCTTAGGATTAAGTACTTAGTACCATTAAGTAGAGCTAATTTTGCTCTATATTTTATTTCTCAGTGTTGTCATAGCTTAATTTTGTGTTTTAAGGGTTTTAGTAGTCATGGTGGATTTTTCTAAGTATTTTGGGATTTATTGGAGGTTTTTGGTGATTTTCTGGCTGCAGGGAGGTCTGGCCACTTCTAGGAGGCCCGCCCGCCTTGGTTATTTAAGGCTGGGGAGCGCTTCTAGAGGGTTTTTATTCAATTTGGCTGTCAAAAGCGCCAAATTTGTTGCTGTGCATGGATTTTTTAGATGGTGGTCTGTATGTACATACTGAATAAGACAGTTTGGGGAAAATTTAATTATCATACAACCATCAGGTAGTTATATCATTTTTTCTCACTCAGCTTTCACTGTTTTTTTGCCACAATTGGCTGTGTTTGTTGCAAGGTTAGTTCCTCATTTAACTCAACTTTGGAAACTGGTTTCTCTGGTGTAGCTTTGCAACCTGCATCAAGTATTATTGCTGTTTTCTGTGCAACAAGTGCACAGTGTTTTGTTTTTCTGGTGTGGATCTTTCTGAATTTCAGGTTTCTGGTTCATGGTTCTCAATGGTCTTCTATTGGCTACTTTCTTGACTTTTTACGCAGTTAAGAAGTGTGTTAGAAGGGGTATAGTAACAGTCTCTAATTTTCTGTAGCAAATAAATCTCCACTGGTATTTCTCAAAGGGACAGGGGTTTTTCTCTTCAGTTTTACTCCAACTCCCTTGGTCAAGGCCTATAGCTAGTACTATAGGATTGTCTACATTTCTAGTTTCCAACGTGGGGTGAGGATTTGTTAGCTTTTTGGATTTTATGTTACTTTTGGACTCTCTTCTGTGGTTGGAAATCAGTTTTATGGAATCTATTGGACCATGGCTTCTGGACACTCTTTCTCTAGTGGTGGTAGTGGCACTGTTGGTGCTGCTGAGGATGGTAATCCTCTTGTTTCTGTTAAGCCTTCTGTAAGAATCAAGTCCTGGAAGGGGCCTATGTTAATGGGGGAGGATGTGAAGTTGTTTCTGGAGCTTTTTGAGGCTTCTGGGAATGTGAATGGTGCTTCTCACTTGGGCATGGTGAAGCAAGTCATCTTTTATATTGGTGACAGGGCTCTGGTGAAGGAGGTTGCTGCTATGGAGGGTTACAGGAGGAAAGATTGGAAAAAGTTGTGTCTGCAGATGACAGAAAGGTGGGGATCCAGGTACTCTATGTTGGATCTCAATATGATTGCTAGTGAATGGCAATCTTATGGTGGTGTGAAAAACCTCCATACTTATAGGAAGTCTCTGGCTCAGTTGGAGCCAGTGGTGTATTATTTGGTGTATATGCTGGAGTTGGAGAGTACTGACTCTGAAAGAGATATTTTCTGGTCTTCTCTGGCCAGGAATGTCAGGATTGATGTGCTAAAGGAGTTGGCAAGGAAGGATAAGATGAAGATTCTTCCTAATGGGAATCAGAAATTGCCTTCTCATTCTGTGATGAAGGAGTTTGTGGAGGGTCATCTGAAACTTTTGGCAGTGGATTCTTTCCAGGAAGCTAGCACCAAGTATGTTAGCAAGGTCAGAAAAGATTTTTCTAAAGATGTGGAGGAATCTAGGAAGAAGGAAAGTGTGAGCAAGGGAAATGCTCCTGAGAAGCCTAAAGAGGTTGATCCAGTAGTGGAGTGGTTGGCTGATCTGACAAAACAGCTACATATTTTTGTTCAAGAGGCTCAGAAGGCCAAAAAGGCTCCTTCTAAGCCTAGAGATTTTGATAGGAGGGTTGGTAGGAGTGATCCTTGGGTCTGCTCTTATTGCAGCAGGAAGGGAAACAAGTCCAATGATTGTTGTGCACTGACTAGGGATGTGTCTGAAGGGAAGGTGGAATTTGATGGGAAAGTGTTCAAGTTCCCAGATGGTTCTTTTGTGAAGCCTAATGATGGTCAGGCTCCAGTGGACTTGGTGAGGAGGAGACATAATGTCAACTAAAGGAGGCCAAGATTTGATAAGTTGCCTAATGAGGCTTCTTCTTCTGGTAAAGGTGGAGATGATGGAAAGGGAAAGGGAAAGAAGGCTAATAGAGTCTCATTCCATCTTCCTTTGGTGGTTTGGAGTTGCGTTCTTGTGGTGGAAATTCAAGTGGGGAATTCTTGGCTGGTGTTTATGATGTGGAAGCAGGAAAGGTAGGAAGGCCTAAGAGCAGTTCTCAGTCCCAATAAAAGCCTAAGACTTCAAAGGTGGATCCTAAGCTGAGTGCAGCTAGGAAGAAGTACAGAAAAGAGGAGCTGTATAAAATGCAGTAGGGTATGGCAAATATGGGCCCCCCTAGTTTTGGAGCATTGGACATGAATGGTGAACCAATTCCTACAGATGTTGATTCTGACTCTGAGGAGGATGTCCCTTTGGCTTCATTTCCAAAGCCTGCTGGAGTTAGAGGTGCTGATGAGGTATCTGGTTTGATTCCTGTTGATGATAAATATGTTGGTGGTTCTGGTCCTCAAGAATCTTCTAGGGTCAAGGTAGTAAAGCAAAGAGCTCACTTTGAGAGGCCAGTGGTCTCTGGCCAAGTTTATGTTATGGACTCTGTCCTGGAAAGGATGAATCAGGGTCAGGTTTCCCTTACTTATGGGGAGTTGTATGCTATCAGTCCTGGGTTGACTGATAGGCAGAAAAAGTTGTTGACCAGGAGTAGGGTTTCTTCTGGGGAGGTAGAATACATTTGTGATTCTACTGAAAAATTTGGTGAGGGGTTGGACACTCATTTTTCTGCACCTCTGGGTTATGCCAATGTCACTCTGAATGGCATGGAGGCTAGGGTATTGGTGGATTTGGGTTCTCAGATTAACCTGATTTCTTTGTTTTAGGCTACTCATCTGGGCCTTCCCATCAAGACAGGTATTGGTGGAAATTTAAGAGGGATTGGTGGCCATGTCACTGAATTTGTTGGAACATCTGAGTTTGTGAAGTTAGATGTTGGTGGAGCCTCAGGGAAGGTTCACTTTTATATTTCCAAAGAAAAGTAAAGGTTGTTTTGGGTGGGCCATTCTTGATGGATTTTCAAGCAAGAATTGGTTATTAATTTGATGTGGGAATAAGTTTGGAGTTGACTGATGAAGATGAAAGGAGAATTCACATGAGGTTATTATATCCTGGAGAGGATAGTTGGGAGACCAGGCCTAGCTTATCTTCAATGTTCCAGTGCATGGACTGTTGTAGAAGAAGAAGAGAAGTGGGTGCCTCCTCTAGTTTTTGGAGTGTGGGTCAGGCTCTAGAAGAAGTCTGTCTTTTTTAGAGTGATTAGGGCTGATTACCCAAGTGCTACAACCTCTCCCCAAGATGAGGAAATCCCAGGTTGTAGTAGGTCAGCTACCTTGGAGATATACCGAGTGGATTTTTAACATTCTCTTTTTAATGTTTATCTTCTCTGAAAGTATTCCTCAAGTTTTTTATCAAGTATCTGTTCTCTCTAAAGATTCTCAATTATTTTAAATTCAAGTACAAATGAGAAGATTGGTTATATATCTTTATTGAAAGATATGCGGAAAATCTGTGGAGTTGTGAGATTTGGGTCTAACAGTAAGTCCTCCCAATTGTGCACCACTAGGGTTTCTTCTATACCTTTCAAAAAAATTACCCTGGCCACATCTGTGAGCATTGGGGAAGCCCCTGGTTATTTTTGTAGGATAGAAGAAAACTCAAGAAAAGAAAAGAAAAATTTCAAGATAACTGAAGAAAATCAAGAAAAAATCTGAAGATAATCAAGAAAGAAGAAAAGAATTATTTTTGTGAAGATCATCAAGATCAATTTTAGGGCCTCCAGAATGAGGTTAAACTGCACAAATTTTTGAAGAAAGAAGATCATCAAGATCAATTTTTGGGCCTCCAGAATGATGATAAAATGCACACTTTTAGAAGATGGGATTCAGAAGATGAATCAAGATTTGAAGATTTAGAAGATGGAAGTGAGGATGAAGATGTGGAATTGAGGAAAAGTTTTGGAGTGGTGAGATTGGGGAATAAAAGTAAGTTCTCCCAATTTTGCACCACTAGGGTTTCTTCTACATCTTTCAAAAACATTACCTTGGCCACACATGTGAGCAATGGGGAAACCCTTGATTTTTGTTCCAGGTCTAGTGGTGAAGACATCCTGAAGATCCCTCAAGTTGAAGGTGGAGCTGAAAAGTATAAGAAGGTAGCGCAGAAGATTAGGCCTGTCAATGAGCCTATAGCAGAAGGTTTGAATCCTCTTTTGAAGAGACCTCCTTTTTCAAGAGATCCATACTTTACTCCTCTGGTGAAGAATCCTCCTGATTTTGTGGAAACTGCTAGGGTGGCTGTGGAAAGGTTTGAAGTTGTTAATTTTGCTCCTGATGGGTGGTTGTCTGATGATGAAAAGAAGTTGTTGTTGCACATTATTGTGCTGAGGGAGAAAGTAGTGGCATTTTTTGAGGAGGAAAGGGGTGTGTTGAACCACAATTATGGGGAACCTTACTTGATTCCTGTGGTTTTTCATGAACCTTGGAAAATCAAACCTATTCCAATTCCAGCTGCTATTAGGGATGATTTTGTAGAGATTTTTAGGGAAAGAGTAATGACTAGTTTATATGAACAATCAACATCTTGTTACTCAAGTCCAGTTTTCTGTGTAAAGAAGCATAATGGGAAGCTGAGGGTGGTTCATGATCTTAGAGCCTTGAATAGAGTCACTATCAAGAATACTGGGATGCCACCAAGTGCATAGGACTTTGTGGAAGCTTTTTCTGGAAGGTGTGTTATAGTTTGGGTGATATTATGGGTGGTTATGATGAAAGGGAACTTTAAACAGATTCACAGCCACTTACAATGTTTGAGACTCCTCTGGGAAAATTTCAGCTCACTAGGTTGCCTCAAGGAGAAACTAATTCAGTAGCAGTATATCAAGAACAAATGGCTTGGACTTTTCAGGATGAGGTTCCTACTCATGCTGGTATTTTTATTGATAGTGGTGTAATCAAAGGACCATCCACTGATTATGGGAATGAGGTGCTGAAGGAGAACCCAGGTACAGAGAGATTTGTTTGAGAATATGCAATTAATCTAGAGAGAGTATTGTTTAGGATTGAAGAGGCTGGTTTGAACATGTCTGGGTCAAATTTTTGTTGTTGTGTTCCTGCTCTGAAAATTCTGGGTCATGTGGTATGTAAGGAGGGAAGAATTATGGCAAAAAAAAAGTTAATAAAATTCAGTCATGGCCAAGGCCTAAAAAAAATACTGAAGTCAGCGGATTTTTGGTGGTTTGTGTTTATGTCAGAATTTTTATTAAAGATTTTTTTTGTTGGCTTTACCTTTGAGGAAGTTGACCACAAAAAACACACAGTGGTTATGGACTGAAGAGTGTGAAGAGGCTTTTCAGAAGTTGAAGAAGGTGGTAGGTGAAGATATTATTCTTCACAAGTTGGATTATGGAGTGGGAGCTGGAAAAATTTATCTGGCAGTGGAGTCATGTTATACTGCTGCTGGTGCTGTTTTGTCTCAGGAAGATAAAACTGTGAGGGTCAGGCCAGTAAGGTATGAGTCCGTGGTGTTTAATGAGGTTGAATCTAGATATTCTCAACCTAAGTTGGAATTGTGTAGGGTAGCAAAAATTTTGAAGAAGTTGAAAACTGTTTTGTGGGAGAAGCATTTTGAGCTGCAGGTGGATGCAAAATCTCTAGTTAAAATGATCAATACACCTAGTCTTCCAAATGCTCCAATGACTAGGTGTGTGGCATTTATTCAGAATTTCTCTTTTGACCTGGTACACAAACCTGGAAAAACTTTTGCAATGCCTGATGAATTATCAAGGAGACCACCCACAGATGAAGATAAAGACTGTGAAGAATTTGATGAAGATTTCCCAGTGGTTAGAGCCAGCACAAAGGGTGCTGAAGATTTTTCTCTCCTCCCCCATGAGGCTATACTGGAAGATTGTTCTCTCCTTCACCAAGAGGTTAAACTGGTTGGTTCTGATCTTGATTCTGGTGATCAGGATGTTTTTGTTGATTAAGATGGGGCTGTTGTTTGGGATGGCTCAAAATTAGAAAATGGTGTTTTTGTTAGTGAACTGGATTCTCTTAAGATTCAGTGGAAGAAAAATGATGTAACAAAATTTAGGGATTGGTGTCCTGGATGGGCTGGTCATGTTGCTCATGTGTACACTGGAGATTTTGATGACAGGGTTGTACCCTTGGATTTTGTTTTGTTGGATTTTGAAGATGAGAGCTGGGGTCAGACTGAGTTTTATTTTATTATGGTTGAATATCTGTTAAACTTGGAGAGGCCAGATATTTGTGATGATTATACTTGGGTGTCAATCAAGAAGAAGAGTCCTGTCTTCTACATGTCAGGAAGGAGGTTGATGAGGAGGAGAAATCCAAATCCTCAAGTAGTGGTGAGTTAGAAGAAGGGTCAAGAGTTGGTGTTAAAGTCTTTTCATGAAGAACTTGGTCATAGAGGCTTTGGGGAGACTTATAGAAGAGTAGCTGATAGATTTTGGTAGCCAGGTATAAAGTTGGCTGTGAAGGGTTGGGTTCAATTTTGTGAAGAATGTCAAAGAAGAAGTCACTTGACACCTAAAGAGCTGGGCCATGCTACTGGTGAATCAACTGTTTTTGGAAGAGTCAGTTTGGATCCTGTCCATATTAAAGAGGGCAGGTATAAATACTTGATTGTTTCCAGGGATTTTTTTTTCTGGTTGGGTTGAGGCAGTGCCTCTCATTAATTTGACTGCCAAAAATGTAGCAGAATTTTTGAAGAAGGAATGGGTGTTTAGATATGGGTTTATGAAGTTGGTGACTGTTGATTGTGAGCCAGAGTTTGGAGCTGAATTTAAAGAAGCTGTGGCAAGTATTGGTTGAAAGTAAGGGTGGCTACACCTTATTATACTGAAGGTGAAGGCATGGTTGAAAGAAGCAATCAAGTTATCAAGAATGCTTTGGTGAAGATGTGTGGAGAGAGTGCTGAAAAGTGGAGGCATTATTTACCCTTGGTGTTGTTTTCTGATAGAGTCACTGTGAAAAGGACAACTGGCTATTATCCTTATGAATTATTTTTTGGGAAGAAAGCTATTCTACCAGTGGACTTGGAGGCTGTCTCTTATCTTGGAATTGATTGGGATGATTTATGCTCAACAGAAGATTTTCTCTGTGCCAGGATGCAACAGTTGGAATGTAGAGAGGAATTTCAAGAGAAGGCATACTATAGAATGATGAAGATAAGAAATCAATCAGTCAGACACTGGGACAAGAAGTTGGCTGATAGACTCAGGAATCCCTTGAAACCTGGTTGTTTGGTTTTGTTGTATAATAGAAGTTTGGAGAGTCAGTGGGGAAAAATGTTTTCTAACAGATGGAATGGGCCTTACAGAGTCAGATCTCAGGTGTCTAGATGTTCTTTTTTTTTGGAGGAGTTAGATGATGCAGTCTTAAAGAAGAGAGTGGCTGCTGATAAGGTGAAGAGATTTTACCCAAGAGGCACTAGAAGTGAAGAAGATTGACTCCGCAATGAGGATAAAATATTGACCATTGTTTAATTTTGGATTTTGGTGATTCTGTGCATCTTTTTCTTTAAAAACTTTTTTTGTTAGAAGGTACCCATGTGTGGGGCTTCTAGATTTGATCTTGGAAAGTGTAGGGGTAACTGATGAGCTGGCTGCTCTGTAGAAAAGTTGCCCCAGATTTTCTCTCTCCAACCCCTTCTCTTAATTTGGTTGAACCCTAGCATTGGTTTCTCTTCACAGGTTTTAGTTCTCTATGACTTTAAACTGGAAATTCTTTTGGTCTTCAAGTGCTGGAATCTTCACACTTATTGGTTATGGTTTATTGTGTTGGATGTTGTGTTTTTGTTAGAAGGTACCCAGGGGGGGCTTCTAGATTTTATTTTGGCAAGTGTGGGGGTAACTGATGAGCTTGCTACTCTGTATAAAGGTTACCCCATAATGTCTGTTTCAAGTATTTTTTTATCCTAGTTGAATCCTAGTTCTGGTTTTTGTTATTCAGGTTTCAAGTCCACTATGACTTTAAAATGGCTTGAAACTGGCTCCTTTGGTCTATTTGGATTGGTGGTGGATCACTGGTGGTCTCCCATCATTTTTACTTATTGGAGGGAGCCCACCCAGTGATCATTTTCTTGGACTGGACTTTCTATGGAACTGTATTTTTTTATTTTCTTTCTTTGATTTTTGTGTCTATGGTTGTGTTAGATAGTAGTTTTAGATTATTTTCCTTTTTCTCTTTTTTTCTTTTAATTTTTTTATGGGGGTTATTAGGATATAAAGAGGGAAGAATCACAAAATTATATTATATGGTGTCACCACATTAGGGTCACCTGGATGTGGGCAAGCATTGGTGTGGAAAGGCTCATCAATTCTCTGTGCAATTCTATTTTCTTTTTTACCTCTATCTCATTTTTTATTATTTTCTTTAATTTCTATTTATATCATCTTTTCTTTATTGATATTATTTTTCTTAATTTATTTTTTATCTCAATTCATTTAAAAATTATTTAAAGTTGTATCCACATCAAGGTGCACTTAGATGTGGGTTAGGTATCAGGGGATCAGCTCATAAATTGGCTTGGGGATACCATTTTTAATTATTATTTATCTCATCTTATTATTATTTATTTCATTTTAATTTCTCAGCTCCCATATTTTTTGGGTAATTTTGTTTAATTTTTTTCAAGTTTCTTTAGTATGTTAGTAGTTAAGTAAAAAAAATAAAAATAAAAATAAAAATAAAATAAACATAAAGATAAAAATAAAACAAATTTTTTTATATACATCTGCTAATTATTTGTGTTCTCTCTATTTAGTGAATTATTAAGTTCTTTTTTTAATTGATGTCAGGAAGAAGAAGCCTCCAGTGGTTAGTCTGGATTATATGACATTTTTTCTTTTTGTTAGGATTGGAGGAAGAACTGTGTTCTTTGTGGTGTAGGCAGCTGATAAGAGTATATGGATTGTAATGGTCATGAACTGGATTAGAAGGTAATTTTTCGCAAGAAGCAGAAGAGGCTGGGATAGAGTGTTGGAAGGTGTGCTTGATTACTCTAGACATCTTCCAGTGGTCATCAAGAAGATTTTTTCTCAGATTCTTTTCAAATTCATTCAATAGACCATGAAGAGAAAAGGATTTCAGCATGTTTGAGCACATCATACTTGGGTGTTGCTTCATATTGGCATAATACAGTGTTAATGTGGTTTCTAGAGGTTGACCAATCCCAATTTCATTTTCAGGAGGCGGGGTGCCAACTAAACAGAAGAATTGGATTAGTAATTGTTTTCTGTTGAAGAAATTGGATTTATTAATTTGGTACTTACAGATTGGAAGCTCATCAAATTTGTAAGTGGCCAGGATTTAGGCTGTTGAAGAATTCTGAATGCATGTAGTAAGAGGATCAACCAGATGGAGGTGTGTATTTTCTTGGTCATACTCTAAATGGTGTTGAAAATATGAGCTAGAAGGAGGACGTTCCTCTGGCCTGGTTGGAGCAGCAGGGCTGCTATTGTTGTTGTTGATATTGTTGCTTGGCTCAGTTTGGTTGGATACTGGTGGTGGAGTACCAGGTTGGTTGTAGGATGGACCAGGAGAAGGTGACCTGGAGGCTGATTGGAATCTACTGGATGAAGATCTAGAAGAAGTGGAACTTTCAGATGATTAATTGGCTGCAAGTGGAGAGGTGTAGTTAACTCTTCTTGTTTGAGAGGGAGATTCTTGTTTGGGAGCAGTGTTTGGCACTCTGGTGCCTTCTTGAGGTCCTCTGGCAGGTCTTCTAGAATTTTGGAATTCTTGGCATTTTTCGATGAAGGAATTTTTTTGCACATTGTTCTGGGAGCACTAGGAGGTTTTTGTATGGAGTTGTTGATGTTTACTGGTGGATTTTGGAATATAAATTTATATCATTAAAACCATTTTTTTATTCACAGTTTCATGTCCAGTAGTTTGGAAAACAGCATAGATAACCTTCATGTAGATGCAATTGATGTGGATGTTGATAATGAATCTGTAGGTTCTTCAAAATTAACTTACAAAAATTATTCAGCAAACAAAAAATATTCATATTCCTCAGGACATAAAAATTTCAGGAGAAGTGGAAAACCCCCCTCACCAAACTACTCTGAAAGAAGTAAAGCCTCAGATCAATCTGGAAAATATTCTAAAGGGTATAAGAATAAAAAAGATCCCTCTGAAGCAACAAATAAACAATCTTTTAAGCCATATAAAAGAACTGAAGGTAAAAAGCATGAAATACAAGGCAAGAGTAGACACACTCTGGAAACAGATGCAGGAGCTCTTAAATCACAAGCAGGTTCAACCTCCTCCTTTCCCAGCTTCTCAGCCTCAGCCTCAACACCATCAGGCACCCAGCTCTTTCACTCAAATCAAAACACTCTACAAGTGGAACAGTGGAAATGGGACTATTTGATGAACCATTACCAACAGAATTTTCAGCATCCAGCAGCTCAACACCCTTTCCCATCCGGGACACAAACCTACCATCAATTTCCCCAGGCCCATCCTTATCAGGGAGGCGGAAGAAAGAAGGCACAGGGGAAATTTCCTCCGTTGCCATGGTAAGTAATTTTTTTGATAAACATGTTGGTATGTATAATAACAAATATTCTCCCACAAGTAATATTGTGGATAATGGTGAAAGAACAGTTAAACCCATAAAGAGACAACTTCCTTTAATGAGTAGCCCTAATGATGTAATTAGTAAATTATCATTTGATGAACCTTTACATTTAACTTCTACTTCTTAAATTAATCCTTCTCTTGAAATTAAAAATGATGCTGTTTCCCCTGAAGTATATACCTTACTTGAGAAAACTCCTGAGGATATATTGAAATATACACTTGATTTTAATGTTGTAAAAGACAAAAAGTTGAGAGATGTATTAGTACATGAGAGTGATAGATTAAATAATTTGCACTTACATTGTAAAGTGAGCTCTTCTGCGCAAGACACAGCCTATTTTAAAATAAAAGAAACTTTGAATATTGTTCTTAGCCAACAAAAACAAATAAGAAGTGATCATAGAGCTATCTCAGATAAAAATATTCATCTGCATAGAGCTTTGATTGAGTTAAAACTCCTTATTGAAGAGAATTATTCATTGAAATATGAAATGAAGTCTCTAAACAATGAGTTGAAAAATCTAAAAAATGATTTCCAAGCTCTGAGTACCAAATACACAATTTTTGAGGACAGAAATGTTTTATCCCTAGCAAAATTAAATGACCAGATGTCTGCAATTCCAGGGATAAGAAATTCTTTGTCTGACCTACAGGAAAAATTCTCAGCCTTAGCTGTAAACCATTATGGTGTACATGAATATGCTTCCAATAAGTTGCATAAACATAAAGGAAAGGGGCCTGAACAAAGCAGCTCTTTTCTTCCCCATACTTCAACCATTAAACAAACTGACAATGAGTCTGTAAAATCTTTTGCTACTAGAAAAAATTCATTTAATGGTCATAAACCAGCTGTTTCTGTATATAATGAAATTTCAGAAAACCTGGATAAAATTCAAGAATTATTAATGTTAAATAATTCAAATCAAAAGATGGACCATCCAAGTAGTCAGAAAAATTGGCCCAAACTGGATCAATATCCCACTTTTGATGGTGACTCTTCATCTGACTGGCAACACTTTGTTCAGATAATTAATAATCTGAAAAACTCTTTAAAATTTCCAGATGAAGAAATTGTTTCTAAATTAATTTCTTTATTTTCAATTTAGATTTAATGTGGTATGAATCTGTCTTACTGGACAATCAACATTATACTTGGAAAGAATGGAAAACATTGTTTAAAATTCAATTTGGTGGTTCCAAATTTAGGCTTGCCCAGCAGAGATTATATGAGAATTCTAAATATGTGTCCTCCACTCCTGAAAAACCTTTTGTTCTCCTTATGAAAATTACAAAAATTCTTAGAGCCATGGATCCTAAAATGGATTATGATGTTTGGAGAGATGAAATTCTCTACAAATTACCAAATTCTCTGAGAGATTTTATTGTGTCAAGGACTGAGCATGTGAGAGAGTATTCTTCCTTCATTAATATCTGAAATGAAGTCCTACTAAATCATAGATATGAACCAAGGACTTATCCTGTTAAATCTTATCATGACCAACAAAAGCCTTCCACAAAACTTCCTGAAAAAACTGGTAGACCTGCTGCCCCTGTTGCACCAAATAAATATGCAACTAACACTTTTTTTAAATGTAACAAACCTTGGAAGAAAGAACATATTTGTGAAAAGAAAATTCATCTTTTTGAACATAATGAAGAATCTGAAAATACTCAAGCTGATATTGATGATTCCTCTAGTGACTGTTATAGCAATATCTCTTATGACCGTGATTCTTCTCAAGAAGTTCTAGTTTTAGAAAAGAATATCCAATATTTAGATAATTGGTCTGACAATTTTAATATTGACTTATCTTCTGTAGAAGATGCTGAAGTAATTATAGATATTACTGACAGTTCTATTTTAATATCACCTTTGAGAGCTCCAGTTTTTATAAATGGTAAAAATGATGAGGTTATTCTTGACTTTGGTTCTGGAGGGAGTGTAGTTTCTGAGAAAGAACTAGCTTCTGTGGGTAAAAATTATCAATGCAAATTATTACCTATAACATCTGAAAAATGGAAAGGTTATGGTTCTGTGTTATCTCCCAATGGAAAATACAAAACCACTGTATTCTTTAAATATAATAATGGTTTTGTCAGAGCTATTTGTGAATTTGTTGTGATGAAAAATGAAAATTTAAGCAATTGGTTTATCATGGGAAATGACATTTTAACCATGTTTTCTATTAAGTTGGATCTTTCAAACAATTGTTTTACCTTGGACTTGATTTGGAAAAGAAAATTTAGAATTTCTTCTTCTAAGAAGCACTCTGCATCCTTGTTGAAATCTTGTCACTCTTTGATCCAATGTAAAGGCAGACAAACAGAGGAAATGGATCAATTATTGTCTGAAATTGAAACAGCTTCATTTGGTTATCAATTAACAGTTGATCAGAAAGATTAAATAATAGCCTTAATTACATTTTTCCCTATGGCTTTTTCTCATGGTTTTAATGTCATAGGTTTTGTTAAGGATTAAATCAAAATTACTTTATCCTGTAATTTGAATGATATTCCTCCTATTCTTAAGAAAAAACCATATCCTTCTTCTCCAAAAAAGAGAAAGGATATTAAAGATTATATTTCCACCTTATTAGAAATCAATATCATTGATAAGGTGGATGCCACCCCAAAATATTGTGTCATCTCCCCAGTCTTGATTTCTTGTGAAAAGGATAAAGCTAGATTATGTGGGAATTATAGAGCATTAAACACTTATACTGTTGATGATATTTATCTTTTACCCAGAATAAATTCAATACATGCTACCTTGCAAGGTGCAAAATTTATTAGTTTTCTGGATGGTAATAAAGGTTATCATCAAATACCTGTTGAGAAAAATTCACAAATTTTCTTGCTTATTACTACTCATATATGAATATATAAGTATTTTAGGATTCCATTCGGCCCTAAAAATGCACCTTCAGTTTTTCAGAAAGTAATGGATAACACTTTCCATCAGGAGATAATTGAAGGATGGCTCATGGTAAATATTGATGACATTATAGTTTTTTCTAAAACTTTTGATGAACATATGATTTGCTTAAATAGAGTTTTCAAAAAAATGGATGAAATTACTATGACTTTGTCCTTGAAAAAGTGTAAGTTTGGTTTCAATCCTTGAAAGTCCTTAGTCATTTTGTGTCAGGCTTACTAATTTGTGTAGACCAGAATATAGTTGCTGCAATTCAAAATATAACAACACCAACTTCTGTGAGAGAAATCCTAAGTTTTTTGAGTATGTGTGGCTATTATAGAGAATATATTAAAAATTATCAGGTCATAGCCTTACCTCTTACCAAACTGACCAGAAAAGATGTTGTCTTTATCTGGAATGACTGTCAAAAAGCTTTTGATACATTGAAAAAGTGTTTAATGACAGCCCCTATCTTGGCTCTTCCAGATTTCAACAAACCTTTTGTCCTTTACACAGATGCTAGCTTTGTTGGACTGGGTGCTGCCCTTCATCAAAAACAAATTATTAATGATAAATCCTCAGAAGTTTTAATTTGTTATATTTCAAGATCCTTGAGAAATAATGAATTGAAATATGGTGCCACTCAATTAGAGTGTTTAGAAGTTGTTTGGGCTCTTGAGAAGCTTCACTATTACTTAGATGACCAAATATTTGAGTTTGTAACTGACTGTAGTGCTGTCAAATCCCTCTTGAACCTAAAGACACCAAATAGACATATTTTTAGGTGGCAACTTGCTGTTCATGAGTACAGAGGAAGAATGACAATTATCCATAGAGCTAGAAATGTTCACTCCAATGTTGATATGCTTTCAAGGTTGCCTCTGCCAAATAATGACTCCAATCCTGCCTATGTGCCTGAAAGTGATACTGTTCATTTACATGGTATATATATAGTTGATATGGAAGAAGAACTGTTAAAATTAATTCTGGATTCATATGAAAAAGATTCTGACTTAAATAAATTGGTTACAATCTTGAATGATCCAAAGAATGCTTCTATTCAAGCATTGCTAAAAACTCTTCCTCTAAAGTACCAGAGTGCCTTGAGTAAGGGAAAAAGTTCCATTGAATATGGTTATATTTATTACAGGAGAAAACTGACCAATGTCATTGTTATTCCTCCTTCCAAGAAAGAAAACATCTTAAAAATTTGTCATGATGACATATTAGCAGGAAATTTTGATCTTGAGAAAACCATTATCAGAATTAAAAACACTTCTTGGTGGGCTAATATGTCTGAAGACACTAAATTATATGTTGAATCTTGTGATTCTTGTCAAAAATCTAAAAGACTGACAGATAAAAGAGCAGGATTTTTACAACATATTGAAGCACCTGATGCTCCTTGGAAAATCATTAACATGGATTTTGTCACTGGTCTTCCTGCAGCAGGTAAAGACAGTTATAACTCTTGTTGGGTAATAGTGGATAGGTTCACCAAGATGTGCAAATTTATTCTCACCCACAAAGATGTATCCACAAAAGAATTAGCTTTCTTATGGTGGACTTACATGTGTAATATTGTTGTATTTTCTAAAGCTATTATCTCTGATAGAGACCCCAAATTTACATCTGAATCTTGGACATCTTTGATGGATATTTGTGGCTGTGAGTTAAAGTTTTCTACAGCTCACCATCCTCAGACTGATGGTCTAGCTGAAAGAATGATTCAAACTCTAGAAGATATGATTAGAATATAAAGACAATGACAGATTTACTCATGACTGGTTTACTCTATTACCAGGTCTTGAATTTGCTTATAATAGCACTGTTCATTCTGTCACAGAGAAAAAGCCTTTTGAGGTTTGGTTAGGTTATGTCCCAAATACTCCTGCTCAAATTCTCAATAAAAAATTACTTAAGTTGGAACTACACCCTGGTGTAAAATCTTTTATGCAAATTCAAAAGCTATTCAGAAAAAATGCTCAAAGCTGTATTTATAAAGCATTTGAATATGAAAAGAAAAGATGGGATAAATCCCATAAAGAATACACATTTAAAAAGGGTGATGAAGTGTTGATATCTACTGTCCACTTCAATTTACAAGGTAATAACAAATTAAAAGATCCTTTTGTGGGACCATTTGTTGTCAAAAGAATGGTTGGAGATAATGCAGTAGAAGTTTTTTTGTATTCTCTATATGATAGAAATCATCCTGTTTTCCCCATTTCCTTGCTTAAACCTTATACTTCCAACAGTGACTTATTTCCCAAAAGAAGGGGAAGACCTAAGAAAAACCCTCAGGAAGTAACAGAAACTGCAGAAATTGATAAAATTCTCGATGATAGAATTATCACTTCTGAAAGAGGTATTGAATATTTATTGAGATATAAAAACAAATCATCAGAGCATGATGCATGGATACCCAGAAAATAAATTTCAAATCTTCCTACTGTGTTAAAAAAGTATAAAAAGAAAAAATCTTGCATTTTTTTTATTGTTTTTTTAGAGTGAGGGAGTGTCAGCCAGGCTATCTCAGGAGCCCAGTAATTTATATAATAAATTACTGAAATCATGTAAGGGTATAACATTATATTGTTACAATAAATTATGTTATTAAATAATAAAATTATAAATAGTTTATGAATAAATAAAATAATTACTATATTTAATCTTATTATTAAATAAGTTTTTATTACATAAACAAATATTATATTCTATAAAGACACTGCGCATTTCTATGTATTTAATATTTCTAAAAAATTAATTAAATTAATTATGATATTATAAGCTTAATTATATTTAACTTATAATGTAATTACAAATAAATTAATATAATTTAGATATTAAATCCAACTCATCATTTAATATTATCCATAAATATTGGGAACTTTTTTGACCCTTGACTGTGTCAGTAAAGTTACTAAATAACTTAAAACATATATTTAATATATTAATATTAAATTCTCACTTTAAATAAGTTAAAATTAAATTAATTATTT
The DNA here is from genome assembly GCA_030280995.1 of Hemileia vastatrix. Classification (NCBI taxonomy): domain Eukaryota; kingdom Fungi; phylum Basidiomycota; class Pucciniomycetes; order Pucciniales; family Zaghouaniaceae; genus Hemileia; species Hemileia vastatrix. The sequence continues at coordinate 4,952,609 of JASXTE010000011.1, forward strand.
GTTTCAATTAAATTAATTGCTGAAAGTAGTTAAAACAATCAATTAATTTCTCTTTATAACTGAATTAAATTGATTAGATAAATTTTGGTGTGAAAATAATTCTATTTGTTTTAATTAAAACCTTTATATCTTATTATAATACTTGTTTAGGATATTTTTTCTCACAGTTCTCATGGTCTCATACTTATTTAGTTATTCATTATATTAATTACTTGTTTGGAACTTTAAGATGGGAAAGTTATTTTCTTATTCGCGGGTTTAATTTGTTGTTTCATTTTTTTCCCCACAAAGTGTATGTTTTAATTAAATTCCTTTGATCTTTTGTTTCACATTACTATTACTTTTGTATATACATTTGAAGCACCTCAGGAGTAGCCTTGACTATAAAAGGGGCTTGTAACTCCTTGTTGTGGATTATCACTTACATTACACACATTTTAAATCTTACAATACATTATTATTAATTTTTATTAGTATCACAATTCTAGTATAAATAATCAATAAATAATCTAAGGTTTCTTTAAGTTTATTTATAATAATATTTGTTAGCTGCGCAGAGAAATATCTACTTACTTCAATAAGAAATAAATCAGTCATTACTGTTGTGTCATTACTCATAAACTGTCATTTAATCTCTCTCATTTTGTTTTAATTATTTTATAAATTTTTTATTTCATTTTTCCCTTACTATTGTAGCTCTCTCCTTATTTCTCTCTTCTACTCCATTCTATTTCATATTTTTTTCATCCTTCTTCTAGACAACCCGCTGACAAGTAAAGTAAGAAAAGGCTAAGAAAAAGAAACAAAGGCATATTTTAATGAAAAGGCTTAAAAATAAAGATTGAGAAAGAGGAAACATGGGATTTGGGAAAATCTGAATATGGAACAAGAGAAATGCATAAAGAATGTGTTATGAAAGTGCATTAAGGAAACTGATGAATAGCAAGTTAAAAAATTTATTTTTGCGCAATATGTAAAAGTACATAGTTCCTTCATGTTCTCAGTTCTTCTTTACACTTTTGACATGACGTGCTCATTGCGTTATTTGCACTATCTATGTGTCACGTATTTTTCTATTTTCTATTTTTGTGTATTGTTTTTAGAATGTTCTACATGTTTGTGCTATTCAATCATATCCAACCTGCTGATGAGCGTGCTTATTGGTATATATAGAGATGTTATACATTGTTTTCCCCATCTTTGACTATTTTGCTCATCAAGCTATTTTCACCTTTTATAGGTTGGATTTGTTTTATTCTTCATTAGTTACACATATTAATGTTTTCTCTTTTATCTTATTACTATAGGTATTTATTAGCAGAGATCACTTCATTTGAGAGGTTGGAACATTTATTGATAAAACGTTTATTATATTTATAAAGGTTGATTCTACTATTTTGAAATATGATCTTTGACTATTTTTCTCATCAAGCTATTTTCACCTTTTATAGGTATTTATTAGCAGAGATCACTTCATTTGAGAGGTTGGAACTTTTATTGATAAAACGTTTATTATATTTATAAAGGTACACTGGTAATGTTTGGATTCTTTCAGGTTATGGGCCCAGGCCTATATTGAATGTCATCAAACGATACATTTGATATCCCATCACCAGCTCCCTCAAACTCAACATCATCAGAATCCTCAACATCTACCACACGACCTACACCTCCAAAAATGGAAAATAGCAATAATTCCAACAATTCCTCTCGTAACATTCCCATTCTTTCCTTGGACAATTTTCACGAATGGCGCATCAGAATGATTGCACATTTGACACGCCACAAACTTAAATCATTAGTCCTAGGTAAAGAAAGTCGACCTGCTGATACCGCTCCTCAAAATCTTATTGACGATTTTCAAGCAAAAGTTGATAAAGCAACCAACATAATCATTTCCAAAATTGATGCTGGGAATTTAGCTGCGTTTGTCACAGATGATGATATGGAGAATCCATGGCAAATCTGGTCCAAATTATGTGCTCAATATGCCGCTGACAATGCTTCCAATAGAGCCTCAATATTTTCGCGTTATCATGATGTTAAATGTCAGGATAAAGGTCTTAAAAGTTTTGTTAATGAATTAAGGACTCGTATTAACAAGCTCGGAGCAGTAGGAGTCTCTGTTGAAGGTGAACTTGAAGCACATCGAATATTGCAATTAGTGCCTGAATCATATCAGACTCACAAGGCACTAATTCTTCACTCCTCAGAAGTTTCTCATCAAAAACTTTCTGTTCATAATCTTCTTTCACGACTCACTCAACTTGCTATTGAAGTGGACTCTGACTCTATTGAAAATTCAGCTCTCACTATCACTACTAAAAATTCCGATAAACCCAAATGGCCAGTTTGCCGAAATGGCAAACATAACCCAAAAACAAAACAAAGTGAAGAAAATTGCTTTGAGCTTCATCCAGAAAAGAAGAAATCTCGAGCAGTTTCTCAAAATATTTCAACATCCAAACCAGAAATTCATGCAAATGTCAGTTATGGCCCTACCAAAATTTTCAAGGCCTGTTCAAATAATCATGGTATTGTAAACCTCATTATTTTTGATAGTGGAGCAACAGTTCATATGTTTAGACATTGTCAACATTTTAAAAACTATCGCTCTTGTCGAAAGCCGATCAAACTTGGAAATGGATCTGTCATTTACAGTCATGGCTCTGGTTCTGTTAACCTCATCACCCCTAGAGAAGTTATCACTCTCACAAACTGCCTCCATGTTCCTCAAATAAATCAAAATCTCATTGGTATTGGTCCATTTATTAAACTTGGGTGTCATCAATCAACAAATCCTGACGGCAAGGTTTCTATATGTAAAGATGGAGATGTTATACTTGATGGACATTGGGATTGTCAGCCTAAATATCCTTAGGACTGAGTATTTCTTATGCTTAAAATAAGATAACCTTAACTAGATTAAGCTTATATCTTAAAAATAAGGTTAAAATTATAATATATATTATTTTATTATATATATATATAATTATTATTCTATTATATAATTTATAATAGTTTAAATAGCTTATCCATGGCCTAATAATACTTATTAAGGTGTTAATGGAGTCATAATATACTTATCTTAAGTGATATGAAGTAATTATTGACATACATAAGCTTATATGTATACATAAATCTCATATTCAGTGAAATATGCAGTATATTATGTATATTTAGGTATATAAGTGGGTTTTAGCCCCTTAATAGCCTATAACCTTTGTTTTTCTGCTTATTTTAGGTCATATGGACGAAATCAGTGGACTCACAACGCCTACAGAAGCATAGACACCTATATCAGGCGCATACACCCAGTTTGGACAACTAAAATTACTTCCTTGGATGGTTATTCACGGATTTATGGGTTGGAAGGATGTTTCTGGGTTAATGTGGATGCTTTGGGATGTTATTGGGGGCTTGGAAATTTTATTTGTTTCCTTTATATGCTTTTAGTTTCATTAAATCTCTTTTTGATTATTTATTTTACCTGTTTCTTTATGGTATCCGCTTTTATCTGGGTTTTCTATTTATGGTATGACTCTGTGTTATTATTAATAGTTATGGAGGGTCCTTACTGGAGGTCTGGGTGTTGAAAATGCTTGAAGTGGACGCCATGGGGAGGTGATGAGCCCTCACAGTGCTGTAATTACCGGGGATAGCAGTGACATCATCTGGATTGAAGGTCTGTGCACTCCAGTGGATTTGGGTATAAGTAAGGAGGGATTTTGACGGTTTATTATCATCATTCAATTACTACACTTCAAACAAACACTACAATACAATTATTAGTATTCAGAAATATATTATAAAGCCCTTATAAATTGATATTATCTTTATAAAAGCTATAACTATATTTTATTCTTCTATTTTCCACCACTAGCACGCATTTAAATCCAAGTATTGTGAGTTTTATTTGAGTATAACTATTCTATTAGTCTTCCCCTGAGGTTTAATCACTAAATCATTTATTAATAAGTAGTAGGACCATAAAATAACACTATTATATCATACTTATATACTAGACTATACTGACAATTGGGGGTCTTTCCTTATATTTTACTTATTATTTAGTATAAGCCTTGGGACGTGATTTTTACCTTAGTACAGCTCAAAATTAACCAAATATTTGGGTCTGCTGCATATTAGTGGGTCATCATAACTCATTGATTGCGGAAAAGAACCCTTATAATAACTGTACTAATTTTTTATCATAAAAATTAGATATTTACAGTAGTAACTGTACCCAATATAAACCCAATTTCACTTGGTATTTGGACACCAATATAACACCCAATTAAATTGGTATTTGGCTAAATCTTGGTAAGCTAATTATTCACCCTTATAGAGGTCTAGTTAAACTTATTATTATATTTTTAACAGATTTTTTCGAATTTTTCTTATATTTTATTTAAATAAATAAAGATATAAATTCAGGGTAAGCTCCATTGCTTTTTTATTAGTAATATAATTGCTAATATCTTTTGTCTACTAAATTCCATAGAGTTTTTTCCTTTTGTAGACGTAAAATATTTTTATTCTGAACAATATGAGTGCTCCCCAGGATAGTGTAAGTGAACAGCCTGCTTATAATACCAGGTCTAAAGCTAACAAAAACTTTCCAGGACATCACCATGGAGGGACAACAGTACCCCCAGCCAGAAAGCATGAGTATAGAGGAAAAGGACGCCCTCTTAAAAAAGATAACTATAAAAAAGACGTCTCCTCCTCTTCAGGATCAACTGTCCCACCTGGCCAAACAGGTTCTGAAGTTGGAGGAATCCAAATCTCTCATGTTCAAAGAAGTAGAGCAGTTGCAAAACAATTGCAAGGTAGGGTTTCAGCAGATGAATCAGGCAATGGCAGAATTAAAGGGAGGCCAGCCCAGTCAATCAAATCAGCAACCCCCTACCCAAGGAGGGTCCACTCACTCCCAGGAGAAAATCCTGGTAGACAAATGGAAATGGGACTGGTTTCACCAACAGTGGACAAGCCACAGTTGCAACAGGGATCCACCCCCTCATCTGACTTCCTCAGCTCACCCTTACAAGGGAAAAAAGCGCCAAAAATCAGGACTGGAAACCATCCCTTGGTAAGTAACTTACCTCTCAGATTAGACATAATACTGATAATTACAATATAGGTAATTCTATTGATGTTAAATCTGTACAAAAAATAGAGGAGGATTTAAGAAATTTAGGTTTTAGAGTAGATACACCTGACTTGTCTTTTGTCCATAATAACAGTACTATATACAATGATAATACAGTTAATCCTCAGTTGCAACCACCTACTAGTGAGATGAGAAGTTCACAGGAGAGTGAGAGAATTGAAAAGGAGGACATGGAATATTTTAACAATAATCCAACTGTCCATAGAATTGTTTCAGCATTGTGGAATAGAATGCCTGATTGTGAGGAACAGACAGTTAAGCTCACTAGTGATACAATTTCAACCTTGACATTAAACATTTCTCAATTAGCAACACGTAACAAAGAATTAGAGAAAGAACATTTGTCTCTAACTCTTAAATATGATTCATTGAGTAATAAATATAATGACCTTTCAAACAAATTTTGTGAGTTAGAAAAATTATATGAAACACATTTATTAAAGACTGAATCAAGAACAAAGTTATCTTTTGCCCAGACAAATCAAAGTGTCTCTGAGTTGCTACAAAGATTAACTAAAGTTGAGATTGAAACTGCCAATCTACTAATGAACCAGGATAATCATAAGTATAATCAATATAATAATAATCCTTTCATTGGCAAAAATGAATCTCATTCCTTCCCTGTACCACCATAATTAAAACCATCTGGTGGTAGTGTCAAATCTGAAAATATAAGTCACAAATCCGTGCAGGAAGAAATACAAGACCATTTATCAAAAGTGAATGAGTTGTTGAATTTACCTAAGATTAGTGAGATAAAATCCAATCAGAAGAACTGGCCTAAGATAGATCAGTACCCAACTTATGATGGGGAAGCCAGTTCTGATTGGCAACATTTTATTCAAAGAATTGACAACTTGAAATTCTCATATAAGTTACCAGATGAAGAGATATCATCAAAATTAATTTCTTTATTTAAGGATGTTGCTTTATTATGGTTTGAAGCTGTCTTAAGTGAGGGTAGAGACTACTCTTGGGCTGAATGGAAACAACTTATTGAAAAACAATTTGGAGGTTCTAAATTCAGGCTTACTCAGCAAAGACTGTATGAGAAGACTAGGTATAATCCGTTGAATGGTGACAAACCTATGGTATTTTTAATGAATTTAAACAAAATATTAAAAGCCATTGAGCCTCATATGGATTTTAACTTATGGAAAGATAAGATAATATACAAATTACCTATATCTGTCAGAGACATTGTTGTAGCTAGAACATTAAATGTTACTGAATATTCTGACTTTATTAATATTTGCAATGAAATATTATTAAACCATAAGTATGAATCAAGGTATTCCACTTATAAGCAAAATGTTGAACCTGTAAAAACTCGGAATTCAAAAACACTTCAGGAAAAGCAGAAAAAACCTACTGCACCTGTAGTACCTAAAAAGTATGAAACAAATACTTGTTATAAGTGTAACAAACCTTGGGTAAAAGGTCACAAATGTGAGAAAAACATAAATATTGTTGAAAATCAACGTGAATCTGAAACTGAAACTGAAAAAAGTAAAGAATCAAGTGATTATGACAGCAATATCTCATATAGTGATGAAAATGAAGTCTGTATGTTGGAAGATGATTTGTCCATCTTTGAAAATCCAATATTAAATATGGACTCAAATGAATCTTTAATGAATTTTGAGGATGCTGAAATCATTAAGGATATACAAGCTGATAACTTTAGAATGACACCTATCACGGTTCCAGCTATCATTTCTGGTGAAAATGTTAATATAGTATTGGACACAGGAGCTGCTGGTTCAGTTGTTTCCACTAATACATTACAGAAAATTGATAGTGAATATAAGTTTAAGCTTGAACCACTTCAAAATAAAAATTGGAGAGGTTTTGGATCAGCACTACACCCCATTGGTAAATACAAAGCTGCAGTTTTCTTTAAACACCAACATGGTTATGTAAGGGTAACTTGTGACTTTGTAGTAATGGATAATACTAATTGTAGTAACTGTTTTATCATTGGAAATGATATTCTGACTAAATTTGGTGTAAAATTAGACCCTGCTAATAACAATTTTACAATTGGCATGAATGGTAAAAGGAAATTTAAAATAAATTCTTTTAACACAGTCTTACACATTGAGTCAGTAACAAATTCCCCGTGTAAAGGAAGAGAATCCAATGAGATTGAACTTCTGGAAACAGAAATTTCAAAAGCATCATTTGGCACTCAGATAAGTGAAACTGAGAAAGATAATATTTTGGAATTAATTAAAGCTTTTCCAATGGCTTTTGCACATGGTACAAATGAACTTGGCCTTGTAAAAGATCATGAAATGAAAATTAGTTTAACCTGTGATATGGATAATATTCCTGCTAGTCTTAAAAAGAAACCATACCCTGCTTCACCAATGAAGAGGAAGGACATAGAGGATAATATTAAAATGTTATTAAAAATGAACATTCTTGAGAAGGTTGAAACTACACCAAAATATTGTGTAATATCACCAGTGCTGATTTCTTATGAACAAGATAAAGCAAGACTGTGCGGTGATTATAGAGCATTAAATACATTTACAGTAGATGATATTTATCCCTTGCCAAGGATTGCCTCTATACATGCTACCCTTAAAGGTGCTAAATATATAAGTTGCCTAGATGGAAATAAAGGGTACCATCAAATTCCTGTTGAAAAGAATTCACAGAACTTTTTGTTGATAACAACACACATGGGAATTTATAAGTATGTCAGAATGCCATTTGGACCAAAAAATGCTCCATCAGTATTTCAGAAGTTAATGGATATAACATTCCATAATGAAATGATTGAGGGATGGTTAATGGTATACATTGATGACATCATAGTGTTCTCTAAAACTTTTGATGAACACTTAATCCATTTAAGAAAAGTATTTCAGAAAATGGATAAAATAAAAATGACCCTTGCATTGAAAAAATGTAAATTTGGGTTTGAATCTTTAAAAGTGCTTGGTCATATTGTATCTGGCTTACAAATATGTGTAGACCAGAATAAAGTGGCTGCAATAAAGAATATAGGCATTCCTCAAAATGTGAAAGATGTACAATCTTTTCTTGGAATGTGTGGTTATTATAGACAATATATAAAAAACTACCAATCAATTGCTGCACCACTGACCACACTGATAAAGAAATCAGAAGCTTTCATTTGGAATAATGAAAGACAACAAGCTTTCAATAAGTTGAAGGAATGTTTAATGACAGCTCCTATCTTGGGATTACCAGATTTCCAATTACCTTTTGTATTATATACAGATGCAAGTTTTATTGGACTGGGTGCTACTTTACATCAAAAACAACTTATTGAAGGTAAAATGTCAGAAGTATTAATCTGCTATATTTCACATACTCTGAGAAGTGGTGAATTGAAATATGGTGCTACTCAACTTGAATGTTTGGCAGTAGTATGGGCTCTTGAAAAGCTACATTATTACCTTGAAGACCAAAAATTTGAGTTAATAACTGACTGTAGTGCAGTTAAGTCACTCTTAAACATGAAAACTCCTAATAGACACATGTTTAGATGGCAATTAGCTGTACAAGAATACAGAGGCCGGATGACTATTACACATAGAGCAGGAACCTTGCACTCTAATGTAGATCTGTTATCTAGAGTACCTCTGCCTAATAATGATGATAATCCTGCTTATGTTCCTGAGTCAGAGATTATTAACATTTATGGCATTTATATTGTAGATCTTGAGGATGAATTTATGCAATCAATTCTTGATAATTATAATTCAGATCCTGACTTAAGTAAATTAACTACAATATTAAATGATCCATCTAATGCTTCAATGAATGTTTTAATAAAAACATTACCAATTAAGTATAAAGAGGCATTAGAGAAAGGAAAATTTTCCATTGAGGATGGTTTTATATATTACAGGAAAAAATTAAGTAATGTAATTGTGATTCCCCCTTCAATGAAGGAGTTAATGTTAAGTATATGTCATGATGATATATTAGCAGGTCATTTTGACTACCATAAAACATTAACCAGAGTAAAAAACACAGCTTGGTGGATTAACATGTCTGAGGATGTTCAGAAATATGTTGAAACATGTGATTCTTGTCAAAAATCTAAAAGATTAACAGGAAAAAGAGCTGGTTTATTACAACAAATTGAGCAACCAAAAGCTCCATGGGAAATCATTAACATGGACTTTGTAACAGGTTTGCCAATAGCAGGGCATAAGAGTTATAACTCCTGCTGGGTAATTGTAGATAGATTTACAAAGATGTGTAAATTTATTCCTACCCACAAAGAGGTTTCTGCAAAGGACTTAGCTTTTTTATGGTGGACACAAATGTTAAATACAGCAGGTTTCCCCAAAGCAATAGTTTCTGACAGAGATCCTAAATTTACTTCTGAGTTCTGGACGTCACTTATGGATGTTTCAGGGTGTCAATTAAAACTTTCTACAGCACACCATCCACAAACTGATGGGCTAGCAGAAAGAATGATACAAACCTTAGAAGATATGATAAGAAGATACTGTGCTTTTGGTCTTAATTTTAAAGACAATGAAAAATTCACGCATGATTGGGTAACCCTTATCCCAGGTTTAGAATTTGCATATAATAGTACAGTCCATTCTGTCACTGGCAAAAAGCCATTTGAGTTATGGTTGGGTTATGTACCTAATACCCCTGCTAAAACTCTTAATAAGTTACCTAGATTAGATATTCATCCAGGTACTAAATCTTTTCTTCAGATGCAGGAACTATGCAGAAAACATGCTCAAGAATGTATAAATAAGGCTTTTGAGTATGAAAAGAAAAGATGGGATAAAGCCCATAAAGAACAAATGTTCAAAGAGGGTGATGAAGTCCTTATTTCAACGCTACATTTCAATTTAAATGGTAATGTTAAATTGAAGGATCCATTCATTGGACCATTTGTAGTAAAAAAGATGGTTGGTAATAATGCTGTTGAGGTTATTCTATATGCACCTTATGATAGAAAACATCCAGTATTTCCTATTTCTCTTATAAAACCATACCATTCTAATGATACTGCTCTCTTTCCAAGAAGATCAGGAAGGCATAAACAGCAACCTGAAGAAATAGTGGAAAAAGCAGAAATTGAAAAGATACTTAAAAAGAGACACCTTACTAAAGAAAAGGGAGTTGAGTATCTATTAAGATTTAAAAATAAATCAAGTGAATATGACCAGTGGATTCCAGAAAATGAAATCTCTGATCTTAAAAATCTCTTGAAAAAATTTAAATCTAAATAATACTGTTCATTCAGTATATGTATTATAGAAATTAATTTTTTTTATTTTATTATTTCATTCCTTAAGATTAATTAAAATGTCTTAACATTTTTTTATTGTTTTTTTTTGGGGTGAGGGAGTGTCAGCCTAAATATCCTTAGGACTGAGTATTTCTTATGCTTAAAATAAGATAACCTTAACTAGATTAAGCTTATATCTTAAAAATAAGGTTAAAATTATAATATATATTATTTTATTATATATATATATAATTATTATTCTATTATATAATTTATAATAGTTTAAATAGCTTATCCATGGCCTAATAATACTTATTAAGGTGTTAATGGAGTCATAATATACTTATCTTAAGTGATATGAAGTAATTATTGACATACATAAGCTTATATGTATACATAAATCTCATATTCAGTGAAATATGCAGTATATTATGTATATTTAGGTATATAAGTGGGTTTTAGCTCCTTAATAGCCTATAACCTTTGTTTTTCTGCTTATTTTAGGTCATATGGACGAAATCAGTGGACTAACAACGCCTACAGAAGCATAGACACCTATATCAGGCGCATACACCCAGTTTGGACAACTAAAATTACTTCCTTGGATGGTTATTCACGGATTTATGGGTTGGAAGGATGTTTCTGGGTTAATGTGGATGCTTTGGGATGTTATTGGGGGCTTGGAAATTTTATTTGTTTCCTTTATATGCTTTTAGTTTCATTAAATCTCTTTTTGATTATTTATTTTACCTGCTTCTTTATGGTATCCGCTTTTATCTGGGTTTTCTATTTATGGTATGACTCTGTGTTATTATTAATAGTGATGGAGGGTCCTTACTGGAGGTCTGGGTGTTGAAACTGCTTGAAGTGGACGCCATGGGGAGGTGATGAGCCCTCACATTGCTGTAATTGCCGGGGATAGCAGTGACATCATCTGGATTGAAGGTCTGTGCACTCCAGTGGATTTGGGTATAAGTAAGGAGGGATTTTGACGGTTTATTATCATCATTCAATTACTACACTTCAAACAAACACTACAATACAATTATTAGTATTCAGAAATATATTATAAAGCCCTTATAAATTGATATTATCTTTATAAAAGCTATAACTATATTTTATTCTTCTATTTTCCACCACTAGCACGCATTTAAATCCAAGTATTGTGAGTTTTATTTGAGTATAACTATTCTATTAGTCTTCCCCTGAGGTTTAATCACTAAATCATTTATTAATAAGTAGTAGGACCATAAAATAACACTATTATATCATACTTATATACTAGACTATACTGACAGGGATCCATTGGAAGGCCTCGTCATTCTTAATGCAAAGTTCGGTGAGTCTTTCAATGTCTCTTTCAATTCTTTCTTATCTTCTAATTCAAAATTGCTTTGGCACTTCAGATTAGGCCACTCAAATAATAACTATCTCAATAAATTACAAAATTGTATGGGCTTTAAATTTGTTGAAGACCTTAACATTTGTGAGCCCTGTGTCAATGCCAAACATCATAATCATCCATTCCCTGGAACTTTACCACAAGGGACACGATTTCTTGAATATATTCATTGTGATTTAAGTGGGTTAATTACACCACCATCAGAAGGAGGATCCCGTTACTATTTCAAGATCACTGATTCATTTACATCTTATTGATTTGTATATATTATTAGCAACAAATCAGATACTTTTGATGTTTTTCAGAAATTTAAAATACAAATTGAAAATATTTCATTACAAAAAGTTGAACATTTAGTTTTTGATAATGGAACCGAGTTCATTAACAAAAATTTCTTAAAATTGAGTTCTAAAGAAGGTTTTAAAATAATCACGACTTCCCCATATACACCTCAACAAAACCCGATTGCAGAGTGAGGCAATCGTATCACAACAGAAATGGCAAAATCACTTCTTTTTCACGCAAACATGCCAGTGGAGTATTGGGGAGAAGCAGTGAACACTGCCGTTTATATAGAAAATCGTTTACCATGCGCATCTATCAATTTTATGACTCCTTTTGAGAAAAGATTCAATAAGAAACCTAATCTCTCCCACATGCGAACATTTGGCTGTACGGCTTACGCTCTGCTCAACAAAGGCCTAAGAAAAGAAAAATTTGCAACAAATTCTATCAAGTGGTGTTTTCTTGGTTATTCAGAAGACACAACGTCATATCGATTGTTAAGGCTTGATAATAAGAAAATCCTATATTCACATAGTGTAATCTTTGATGAATCGACCTTTCCTCTAAGTGCCAAAAGTCATAAGAACCTTGAATTAGTTGAACTTTTTACTGAGAATGTCAAACTTTCAGATGCATCCGACAATTCTCATGATACAGAGCCAATCACATTAAATCCAGTTGAACATGATGTAGACCTTGGTGATAACTCTGAGACTTCTCCCAATGACAACATAACATCAAAATCATCAAAATTTTGGGAATTCAAGCTAGTTTCTGACAAAGCCGCTAAAGATATTGACTCAAATATTAACACCAACAATATCATAGAGGGACCAAGAACCCAAAGCCGTCGTGTACTTAATTCAGCAGTTCTAATTGATAAATACTTATGCAACACAATGGCCTTATCTTCACACTCCAAACATGACTTCACATCAAACTCAGTCTTTTCTGATCCTCTCACTTACTTTGAAGCCATTAACCAATCTGATGGTGATAATTGGATTGATGCTATAGATAAAGAGTTAAAAATGATAGAGGAACAAAAAGTATGGGAGGTTGTGGAAAAACCTGATAAAACTTCCACCATTGGCTCAGTCTGTGTTTTCAAAATCAAACGAGATGCTGATGGTAATATCAGTAAATACAAGGCAAGGTTGTGTGCAAGGGGTTGTTCACAAAAGGCGGGTATTAATTATTTTGAAACTTTTGCGCCCAATGGACGTTTAACTACGCTGCGTGTATTAATTAGTCTAGCAAACAGTGAAAATTGGGAATTCGCTCAGATGGATTTCAAAGGAGCTTTCCTTCATGGCAAACCAGAAGAAGAAGTTTTCATGAATTTCCCTTTAGGCATGAAGAAACCTGCCAATTTCAACAACCCTGTGCTTTTACTCAAACGATCACTCTATGGTCTGAAACAAGCATCACGCTGTTGGTATAATGAATTACTAAACTTTTTCTACTCTATAAATTTTCATCCCTCATCAGCAGACCCCTGCTTGTTCATTCATGAAAGTGAAACTAATCCATGCTATGTTCACGTTCACGTTGATGATCTTTCCATTTTTGGAAGAGATATCACTTGGTTAAAGGAAGCAATCAAAGCGCAATTTGAAATGGATGACTTGGGTGATGCAAAGTTCATTTTGGGGATGCGAGTTACCAGAAATCGAGAAGCAAGAACTATTTCACTTTGTCAAGATCAAGAAATTAGAGATCTACTTCAATCTTATGAGATGACTGACTGTAAGCCAATCTCAACACCTATGATGATGAATACACAACTAGAGAAGGCGACAGAAGATGAAATTGAAGAATTCTCTAAATTGAACATCAATTATCGACGAGCTGTTGGAAGATTAAATTACATTACTCAAGCAACTCGACCTGATATTGCCTTTGTCAATAGTCAACTAGCACAATTTCTGAATGCACCGGGAATTAAACACTGGATTGCATTCAAGAGAGTTTTGTGCTATTTAAAGGGGACGATTAATTTTTCATTGAATTTTAAAGGATTTGATGTTTTCTCCAATAATGGAAATTACAGTCATTCACTACCTGATGGTTTTGCTGACGCTGACTGGGCAGGTTGTCGTGAAACACGTCGATTGACAACTGGATATGTATTTACCATAAATGGGACAGCAGTTAGTTGGCGTTGTAAAAAGCAACCAACTGTCACCCTTAGTACTTCTGAAGCCAAGAGTAAAGCCACGGTTGACGCAAGTCAAGAAGCAATTTGGATGCAAAATCTACTCATTGACCTTGGATATGATCAAAAGACATCTTTGGTTCTTTTCTCTGATAATCAAGGAAGTATTGCGCTCTGTAAAAATCCTGTCTTTCACGCAAGAACAAAACATATCGAAATTCAATTTCATTGGATTAGGGAACAAATTAATAATGGCAAAATTGATCTTAGATACATCCCTACCACGGATATGGTTGCAGACATATTTACGAAATCATTAAGCAGAGAAAAATTCACCAAATTCAGCAAGAAAATTGGTTTGCTGGATATGATTGACAGCAAGGAGGGGTGTAAAAGTACATAGTTCCTTCATGTTCTCACTTCTTCTGAACACTTTTGACATGACGTGCTCATTGCGTTATTTGCACTATCTATGTGTCACGTATTTTTCTATTTTCTATTTTTGTGTATTGTTTTTAGAATGTTCTACATGTTTGTGCTATTCAATCATATCCAACCTTCTGATGAGCGTGCTTATTGGTATATATAGAGATGTTATACATTGTTTTCCCCATCTTTGACTATTTCGCTCATCAAGCTATTTTCACCTTTTATAGGTTGTATTTGTTTTATTCTTCATTAGTTACACATATTAATGTTTTCTCTTTTATCTTATTACTATAGGTATTTATTAGCAGAGATCACTTCATTTGAGAGGTTGGAACGTTTATTGATAAAACCTTTATTATATTTATAAAGGTTGATTCTACTATTTTGAAATATGATCTTTGACTATTTTGCTCATCAAGCTATTTTCACCTTTTATAGGTATTTATTAGCAGAGATCACTTCATTTGAGAGGTTGGAACTTTTATTGATAAAACGTTAATTATATTTATAAAGGTACACCGGTAACGTTTGGATTCTTTCACAATAAAATAACCTGAAAGAATGGAAGGAATATAAAATTATTAAAACATTTCCACCATCATCACTCATACTTTCATCATTATTAGTATTTTTTTCAAATTCTTCTGTGTTTATTTCTTCATGATATTGATTGTAATTTTTTAAAACAGTATCTGATTACTTTGCAGTGAATTTCAGATCATCTAATTTTTATCTGGAAGTTACTTTTTTGAATTGCTTTGCGTGGGTTAGGTAGAAATGCTACCTTATCAATGTTGAGTAAATTGTCCCTTTGAGCAGAAAATTAACTTTCTATAAAAATTTGCATAGTAAAAGTCATTCAGAAATCCTTTTGAGGCTTTTGAAAATGCTGTTTGTGTAGGGTATTTTATTTGAATGTGGTTCCAGAATTTTTGGCACTTTCCTTCCTTTCTTTTTCATTTCAGAATTTAAAAAACGAAAGAAAATGTCTCCCCTTTCAGACTAGTAAAGCATGTAAACATTAAGAAATTATATTACAAACTACAGACTTGAATTGTGTATCAAAAAGCCGTATAACAATACAGTACCTGGAAAGAAGTCCTCGCAATTTTGCTTTTCTAAATAACAACCTGAATAATGGTTCATTCTCAAAGTTGTGACTCACTTTCTGGCTCTTCTAAGTCTATAGATTACATTTATGAAGCCAGACATTGCATTACTGCAAGTTTTTCTTTTTTTATAAATTTGAGTTTTCAGAAAAATGCAAGAGAATAAATTGAGAATGAGACATCCCATAAGGGCAAGACTGCCTTATAATGAAAGGTAGACACACATGATGATAACTTGAGAGCATAAACTGACAAAAATAAAATGAAAATGCGGTGAAAAAATTGATTTTTGGATGAGGGTCACCAGGGGTCATCAGCAAAAAGATAGCCATTTAAGTGGTTTATATTGTGAATAAAAGTCTCGGAAGGACATTTAGAAACCATCTGTTTGTGTTTATGCTGAAACCGATGAGGTTTTGTGAATTTTGGTTGCTGTTTTAGATGGTGGCAAAAAATGACAGGGGGGGTTGTCATGAAATCACAACAACTTTGAGGTTGAATATATACGTTGAGGAAAGGGTCGTAAGGTCATATTTAGCTTCATTTTACAATTTAGAGGAAGGAGAACATTATTTGCTAAGCCAATCTTGATATTGAGGACAAGTATTCTATCCACAGCCCTTTCCATCTGCAGAAAAAAGTGAAAAAACAACTTGAATTTCGTCAGCATCTAAATCAATAAAGCTTGGGGGAAATGAGGAAAGAACTGCATCATATTATATATGATAAGCCATTTAGTCATATTCTGAGGATAATCAAGTGGTTTGAGGAGACAATAGCGCTGGAGAATGAGATGAGGTGGGGCTTGCTGGAAGGTCCTGTGCATAAAAATCGCGAGGACTTATTGCCAGGTACTGTACAAAAACTATTTCAATTTTTTTTAAATTCTAATAATAAAAAGTACCTATTGTATGACTTTCTTTGCTTCATCTTGTTTGTGCTTGAACTTGGTTTTAGATTCATTTGAGTAGCGCTGTGCCACATGGAAGTGAGTGCAGTGATCATAAGCCTGTTGAAGGGTTTAGCTAACTCATGTTTTTACCTTTGTCTTTGGTAATTTTGGGGTGTTTTGAATTTATCTGGCTTTCGTGGGTTACTTGCAACTAGAGTAAAGGTAGAAGCAGCAGTATGAATTTATTATGTTTTTTGTTACTTTCTTGATTTTTTGAAGGTGACTCTAAAGCACTCTGCATTCCTTTTGATTCTCCCTGCGCTGACGCAGGTTATTGGCTTGAGTGTGGCTTATCTCAGTACAGAGAAAATCTGGCAATTTTAAATTCAATGGATGTTAGATAAATATCCTAGATGTGTTGATGACATGCTGTTTTGAATAGGTACACCTTCTTATCAACATATTGTCTTTCGCAAATAAATTTATCTTGTTGAGATCTGATAACCAAATTCTTGTTTTACAAGAAAGAAGCTGATTGCGAAATAGAGCTATTTTTATAAAAAAAATCTTGTGATTTTTTCATTTCTCATCCCCTGCCAAAAACATGAGTTTTGCTTGCTTTTGGCAGAGAATGAGCAACAAGAAAACTGCAAAGTTTTTAAAAATAGCTGTGGCATTCTAATTACCATGAGATGAGTTTATCCCACATGTTATCAAAGGGACATGGGCGCAGTTTCATTGGCTGTTAGCACGTGGTGCTATTAGATGTGAAGTGTTTGGTCAAAATGCTTTACCAGCGTTCTGTCCTGTCAGCTTGACCTCTCAGGCCCCTTCTCCTGTGGGTGAGGCTACAAAATCCTGTCCATCCCCCCCACATCCTAGGTCTCAGGGCTCTTTGGAGCTTACGTATATCACACTCCACGATTACAACGTGGAAGTGCAAAGATCTCCTATTTCTGGTAGTCTGGGTGGTGACACTCATGTGTCCCCCATTCACACCAAACATTTGGACTCTCCCTCCCAGGTGGTGCCAATTGGACCCCCTCCTGCCAAAGTAAGAAGTAAAATATATTATGACTTCATTTTGTGATATGGTGTGGGCCCTTAACCCCTTCAAATTGTTCAGAAACAGAGAAGAGGGGACGATTTGGCCTTACTAGAGGCTTGTAAGAAGCCTCGGGTAGATGAAGGTGCCCTCGGGAGTGTAGTGTTTAATGAGGGTCGCCGTCGATTCTCATCGCAATTGGCTCCCAATGGTGTTTCTCCTCCACCCATTTCCACTAGTCGGATACGAAGACAGGGTGAAAGCAGAGATAGAAAGTATACAGACGCTTCTAAGAAGTCCCCAGTTGATTAAGGTGCCCTCAGGAGTGTAGTGTTTGATGAGGGCCGCCGTCAATTCTCAACGCGGCTGGCCTCCAAGCCTCGGAAAAATGATTCCTCAACCCATTCACCACAGGCAGACACCTAGACGTGGGCGACAGAAGCAATAGAAAGGGTAAGCAAGTTTATATTACTTTGTCTATCTTTTCATTGGAATAAGGTAGATGTTTTAATCAATTTAACTCTTTTATTTCCAATATTATTGTGTACTTCAATCAATTTATTCTTTGTTTCCTCCTTTTTTATTTTAATTTTGCTGTATATCACTTTATAACAAGAATTATCTTTGATATTAAATTCATTTGAACTTTATGGGCTCCAAGCTGGAAAACTGAGGCAGCAAAAGCACTTGCAAACCACCTGGACCTCCATGAAGTGGGGACACCATCACTTCAATGTCATAGTCATGGAGTGTGATGTAAGTAATGACACTGTAAGAATGACGAGACGGAGAGGATGCAGCGGCAACATCTCCAGGAGGGTCAACTGGCCTGACCAGGGAGGCCAAGTCCGTAAGGAGGAGAGTCATTGAAGAATAACGACAAGCATCACAGGGTGCACACTCGACCACTTTCATGGAAATATTTTCAGATGCGGGAGACAATACAAAATTAGAGGGTGTCATATCAAAAGAGTTAGATAACAATAGTGAGGCAAGAATATAGATAGGATGAGGATGAAACAAGTGATGAAAATATAGAAGAGAACCAAGAAGTATTTTGGCCAGCAGAGTATGATAAACGGGGCAAAGTAGGAATATAACTTGGAGAATAGGATGAGGAAGAAGGTGGAGCTGAGGGCCGCACTGCTCTGGATCCCTTCGTAGAATCGGACAAGATAGCAAGAGGATTCATGATTACTGCAGGAATTTAACTATCACAAATATCGAGAGAACTAGAATGGAATATTATGATGTGTGAGGATTGGATAAAAAGGGGGAAACAGATAGGGTTTTTATAGCCGTAGTGGCGAAGACAAGTGGAGGGAAAACCATTGAAAAATTGAATGAATTGTTGGAAGGGGCCGTTCACATCAGAAGCAATGTTTGAAAGACTTCGTGTAGAACGTGTGGTAGGCCAATATTTTACTCAATGATGACGAACAAAGGAATTTTCGCCAATTTTTATCAATGATGCGAGAAGGCTTCACTGCCCCTCTCCTCCAATTTTTAATCATATTCTTCATCACCCTAGCGATTGCCTAGAGCACTGCACTTGCCATACCACGTGTCTTTAAAACAAACCTGATAAATTTGTATCACAAAACCCATGTAGCATTCCGTTGTATTCTAAGATAATCAGCTTACTTTCATGTTCCGATCCCGGAGTCAGAGAGGCTTGGCAAGGGGCAACGATGTTGGTGTGTTTCACTACGCACCGAGTAAGATACTCCCTGATGGGGATATCCAGCGCGAGTTGGGGATATTTTAGGGAGGGACATAAGGATAGAAAAATATGTGTCAGAAAAATATGTGCGAGAAAAATATGTGTAATAAAATATGTGCAAAAAAAATATGTGAGAAAAATAACTGTAAGAAAAATATTTTGCAACCATGGAAAATTTTGTTTTTTAATTTTTTTTTCTCCGAAAACCTGATTTTTTATTTCATTTTTTATTTTTCTCTGTTTTTTCACAATTTTTTTATGAAAAAAAAAAATTCTCATGGTCGCAAATGATGTTTCTTACACTTAATTTTCTCGTACTTATTTTTCTTGCACTTACTTTTCTCACATTTACTTTTCTGACCTAATGTCACCCCCTAAAATATCCCCAACTCGCGCTGGATATCCCCATCAGGGATATCTTACTTGGTGCGTAGTGTTTACAACTGCTGTGCTTGGGTTTCATGAAAGGAGGAAAATCCTAGCACGGCAAATGTGAATAAACAGATGATGAACAATAAAGAAAAATAGCAAAATGATATCTGTGTTTGTAATTAGTGCAAACAGTATGTATAAAATCCTAGAAAAACATCATGTGTTGATTGATTATTATGTAGTAGAAACGCCAATGACGTATGAACACTGTTATGAAGAACACTTCCAAATATTTTTGTCGTGGCATTCAGCAACTTTTCAGTAGCTAATTGAATATTTAATGCATCCTTCTGAATTACAATGTGCATTGCCCCTGTGCACTAACGCTAACGCTGGGTGCAATCAGGGGAAGAGTACCAAGTTTATCCCTGTTTTAAAAAACTAGGTTTTTGTGGAGGGTCTGGAGTTTTTTGGCAGAGAAGACCAGGGTATTCAACATCCAGGGTCAATCCTGCCGAGTTGGAGGTTTTGTAATCGGCTGCTGTTTGCACGCTGTGTAACTTTTAGTATTTGTTTCTTATACGAACTATCCATTCCTCATCTACTCGCCTTCTCTCAATAACTTCAATTGATTTACATTTTCAACCCACGTCGCATCCTCCTCAAAACCCCGCACATTCCATTCCACTCAATGATTCAAAGTATCTTGCTACCCACTCCTTATACAATTCGATACATGAACTATTGATCATTGACCAGGCTGGGTTAAATTATTGCTAACACTGATGAAACTCAATCAGCAAGATAAAAGATTAAGTTATGAAAACGATGTCTTTAAGACAAGAGAACTTACCCACTGAAGTAATGATACGCATGATCACGAGAGAGACATTAAAGAATGTTCTGATATCAATTCAAATGGTGACGGCAACAGTACGTTTGGGGAGGGTCATTGATTTTGTCACGTTAAATATGTGAAGGGTAAAATAGGTTTATAGTTTGTAATTTTTCTCATTAGAAATTGTTTTATTCATTAAATCTTTTCTTTGGACATCTTGTGCTTCCGGGGTGTTTGTTTGTCATAATGGATAAAGGATGTGGGGCTGATATTTGTTTTTTCTTACTTTGCAAATAAAGTGATTGGTTTTCTCTTGAAAGGTAATAGAAAAGTATTTAGAAAACAGCAGCTTTGTATTTACCAATGGGGTGTAGTACTGATCCAAAACCTCTCCAATTTTTATTCTGAAGTGGTTCAAGCTTAAACTTGTAGTCACTATCAATTTTCTGTAATGTATTAGTGGAAACAACTGAACCAGCAGCTCCTGTGTCCAATACTATATTAACATTTTCACCAGAAATGATAGCTGGAACCGTGATAGGTGTCATTTTAAAGTTATCAGCTTGTATATCCTTAATGATTTCAGCATCCTCAAAATTCATTAAAGATTCATTTGAGTCCATATTTAATATTGGATTTTCAAAGATGGACAAATCATCTTCCAACATACAGACTTCATTTTCATCACTATATGAGATATTGCTGTCATAATCACTTGATTCTTTACTTTTTTCAGTTTCAGTTTCAGATTCACGTTGATTTTCAACAATATTTATATTTTTCTCACATTTGTGACCTTTTACCCAAGGTTTGTTACACTTATAACAAGTATTTGTTTCATACTTTTTAGGTACTACAGGTGCAGTAGGTTTTTTCTGCTTCTCCTGAAGTGTTTTTGAATTCTGAGTTTTTACAGGTTCAACATTTTGCTTATAAGTGGAATACCTTGATTCATACTTATGGTTCAATAATATTTCATTGCAAATATTAATAAAATCAGAATATTCAGTAACATTAAATGTTCTAGCTACAACAATATCTCTGACAGATATAGGTAATTTGTAAATTATCTTATCTTTCCATAAGTTAAAATCCATATGAGGCTCAATGGCTTTTAATATTTTGTTTAAATTCATTAAAAATACCATAGGTTTGTCACCATTCAACGGATTATACCTAGTCTTCTCATACAGTCTCTGCTGAGTAAGCCTGAATTTAGAACCTCCAAATTGTTTTTCAATAAGTTGTTTCCATTCAGCCCAAGAGTAGTCTCTACCCTCACTTAAGACAGCTTCAAACCATAATAAAGCAACATCCTTAAATAAAGAAATTAATTTTGATGTTATCTCTTCATCTGGTAACTTATATGAGAATTTCAAGTTGTCAATTCTTTGAATAAAATGTTGCCAATCAGAGCTGGCTTCCCCATCATAAGTTGGGTACTGATCTATCTTAGGCCAGTTCTTCTGATTGGATTTTATCTCACTAATCTTAGGTAAATTCAACAACTCATTTACTTTTGATAAATGGTCTTGTATTTCTTCCTGCACGGATTTGTGACTTACATTTTCAGATTTGACACTACCACCAGATGGTTTTAATTGTGGTGGTACAGGGAAGGAATGAGATTCACTTTTGCCAATGAAAGGATTATTATTATATTGATTATACTTATGATTATCCTGGTTCATTAGTAGATTGGCAGTTTCAATCTCAACTTTAGTTAATCTTTGTAGCAGCTCAGAGACACTTTGATTTGTCTGTGCAAAAGATAACTTTGTTCTTGATTCAGTTTTTAATAAGTGTGTTTCATATAATTTTTCTAACTCACAAAATTTGTTTGAAAGGTCATTATATTTATTACTCAATGAATCATATTTAAGAGTTAGAGACAAATGTTCTTTCTCTAATTCTTTATTACGTGTTGCTAATTGAGAAATGTTCAATGTTAAGGATGAAATTGTATCACTAGTGAGCTTAACTGTCTGTTCCTCACAATCAGTCATTCTATTCCACAATGCTGAAACAATTCTATGGACAGTTGGATTCTTGTTAAAATATTCCATGTCCTCCTTTTCAATTCTCTCACTCTCCTGTGAACTTCTCATCTCACTAGTAGGTGGTTGCAACTGAGGATTAACTGTATTATAATTGTATATAGTACTGTTATTATGGACAAAAGACAAGTCAGGTGTATCTACTCTAAAACCTAAATTTCTTAAATCCTCCTCTATTTTTTGTACAGATTTAACATCAATAGAATTACCTATATTGTAATTATCAGTATTATGTCTAATCTGAGAGGGTAAGTTACTTACCAAGGGATGGTTGCCAGTCCTGATTTTTGGCGCTTTTTTCCCTTGTAAGGGTGAGCTGAGGAAGTCAGATGAGGGGGTGGATCCCTGTTGCAACTGTGGCTTGTCCACTGTTGGTGAAACCAGTCCCATTTCCATTTGTCTACCAGGATTTTCTCCTGGGAGTGAGTGGATCCTCCTTGGATAGGGGGTTGCTGATTTGATTGACTGGGCTGGCCTCCCTTTAATTCTGCCATTGCCTGATTCATCTGCTGAAATCCTACCTTGCAATTGTTTTGCAACTGCTCTACTTCTTTGAACATGAGAGATTTTGATTCCTCTAGCTTCAGAACCTGTTTGGCCAGATGGGACAGTTGATCCTGAAGAGGAGGAGACGTCTTTTTGATAGTTATCTTTTTTAAGAGGGCGTCCTTTTCCTCTATACTCATGCTTTCTGGCTGGGGGTACTGTTGTCCCTCCATGGTGATGTCCTGGAAAGTTTTTATTAGCTTTAGACCTGGTATTATAAGCAGGCTGTTCACTTACACTATCCTGAGGAGCACTCATATTGTTCAGAATAACAATATTTTACGTCTACAAAAGGAAAAAACTCTGTGGAATTAGTAGACAAAAGATATTAGTAATTATATTACTAATAAAAAAGCAATGGAGCTTACCCTGAATCTATATCTTTATTTATTTAAATAAAATATAAGAAAAATTCGAAAAAATCTGTTAAAAATATAATAATAAGTTTAACTAGACCTCTATAAGGGTGAATAATTAGCTTACCAAGCTTTAGCCAAATACCAATTTTATTGGGTGTTATATTGGTGTCCAAATACCAAGTGAAATTGGGTTTATATTGGGTACAGTTACTACTGTAAATATCTAATTTTTATGATAAAAAATTAGTACAATTATTATAAGGGTTCTTTTCCGCAATCAATGAGTTATGATGACCCACTAATATGCCGCAGACCCAAATATTTGGTTAATTTTGAGTTGTACTAAGGTAAAAATCACGTCCCAAGGCTTATACTAAATAATAAGTAAAATATAAGGAAAGACCCCCAATTGTCAGTACAGTCTAGTATATAAGTATGATATAATAGTGTTATTTTATGGTCCTACTACTTATTAATAAATGATTTAGTGATTAAACCTCAGGGGAAGACTAATAGAATAGTTATACTCAAGTTAAACTCACAATACTTGGATTTAAATGCGTGCTAGTGGTGGAAAATAGAAGAATAAAATATAGTTATAGCTTTTATAAAGATAATATCAATTTATAAGGGCTTTATAATATATTTCTGAATGTTAATAATTGTAGTGTAATGTTTATTTGAAGTGTAGTAATTGAATGATTATAATAAACCGTCAAAATCCCTCCTTACTTATACCCAAATCCACTGGAGTGCACAGACCTTCAATCCAGATGATGTCACTGCTATCCCCGGCAATTACAGCACTGTGAGGGCCCATCACCTCCCCATGGCGTCCACTTCAAGCAGTTTCAACACCCAGACCTCCAGTAAGGACCCTCCATCACTATTAATAATAACACAGAGCCATACCATAATTAGAAAACCCAGATAAAAGCGGATACCATAAAGAAACAGGTAAAATAAAAGATCAAAAAGAGATTTAATGAAACTAAAAGCATATAAAGGAAACAAATAAAATGTCCAAGCCCCCAATAACATCCCCAAGCATCCACATTAACCCAAAAACATATTTCCAACCCATAAATCCGTGAATAACCATCCAAGGAAATAATTTTAGTTGTCCAAACTGGGTGTATGCGCCTGATATAGGTGTCTATGCTTCTGTAGGCGTTGTGAGTCCACTGATTTCGTCCATATGACCTAAAATAAGCAGAAAAACAAAAGTTATAGGCTATTAAGGGGCTAAAACCCACTTATATACCTAAATATACATAATATACTGCATATTTCACTGAATATGAGATTTATGTATACATATAAGCTTATGTATGTCAATAATTACTTCATATCACTTAAGATAAGTATATTATGACTCCATTAACACCTTAATAAGTATTATTAGGCCATGGATAAGCTATTTAAACTATTATAAATTATATAATAGAATAATAATTATATATATATATCATAAAATAATATATATTATTATTTTAACCTTATTTTTAAGATATAAGCTTAATCTAGTTAAGGTTATCTTATTTTAAGCATAAGAAATACTCAGTCCTAAGGATATTTAGGCTGACACTCCCTCACTCCAAAAAAAAACAATAAAAAAAATGTTAAGACATTTTACTTAATCTTAAGGAATGAAATAATAAAATAAAAAATAATTTTTATAATACATATACTGAATGAACAGTATTATTTAGATTTAAATTTTTTCAAGAGATTTTTAAGATCAGAGATTTCATTTTCTGGAATCCACTGGTCATATTCACTTGATTTATTTTTAAATCTTAGTAGATACTCAACTCCCTTTTCTTTTGTAAGGTGTCTCTTTTTAAGTATCTTTTCAATTTCTGCTTTTTCCACTATTTCTTCAGGTTGCTGTTTATGCCTTCCTGATCTTCTTGGAAAGAGAGCAGTATCATTAGAATGGTATGGTTTTATAAGAGAAATAGGAAATACTGGATGTTTTCTATCATAAGGTGCATATAGAATAACCTCAACAGCATTATTACCAACCATCTTTTTAACTACAAATGGTCCAATGAATGGATCCTTCAATTTAACATTACCATTTAAATTGAAATGTAGCGTTGAAATAAGGACTTCATCACCCTCTTTGAACATTTGTTCTTTATGGGCTTTATCCCATCTTTTCTTTTCATACTCAAAAGCCTTATTTATACATTCTTGAGCATGTTTTCTGCATAATTCTTGCATCTGAAGAAAAGATTTAGTACCCGGATGAATATCCAATCTAGGTAACTTATTAAGAGTTTTAGCAGGGGTATTAGGTACATAAACCAACCATAACTCAAATGGCTTTTTGCCAGTGACAGAATGTACTGTACTATTATATGCAAATTCTAAACCTGGGATAAGGGTTACCCAATCATGCGTGAATTTGTCATTGTCTTTAAAATTAAGACCAAAAGCACAGTATCTTCTTATCATATCTTCTAAGGTTTGTATCATTCTCTCTGCTAGCCCATCAGTTTGTGGATGGTGTGCTGTAGAAAGTTTTAATTGACACCCTGAAACATCCATAAGTGACGTCCAGAACTCAGAAGTAAATTTAGGATCTCTGTCTGAAACTATTGCTTTGGGGAAACCTGCTGTATTTAACATTTGTGTCCACCATAAAAAAGCTAAGTCCTTTGCAGAAACCTCTTTGTGGGTAGGAATAAATTTACACATCTTTGTAAATCTATCTACAATTACCCAGCAGGAGTTATAACTCTTATGCCCTGCTATTGGCAAACCTGTTACAAAGTCCATGTTAATGATTTCCCATGGAGCTTTTGGTTGCTCAATTTGTTGTAATAAACCAGCTCTTTTTCCTGTTAATCTTTTAGATTTTTGACAAGAATCACATGTTTCAACATATTTCTGAACATCCTCAGACATGTTAATCCACCAAGCTGTGTTTTTTACTCTGGTTAATGTTTTATGGTAGTCAAAATGACCTGCTAATATATCATCATGACATATACTTAACATTAACTCCTTCATTGAAGGGGGAATTACAATTACATTACTTAATTTTTTCCTGTAATATATAAAACCATCCTCAATGGAAAATTTTCCTTTCTCTAATGCCTCTTTATACTTATCTGGTAATGTTTTTATTAAAACATTCATTGAAGCATTAGATGGATCATTTAATATTGTAGTTAATTTACTTAAGTCAGGATCTGAATTATAATTATCAAGAATTGATTGCATAAATTCATCCTCAAGATCTACAATATAAATGCCATAAATGGTAATAATCTCTGATTCAGGAACATAAGCAGGATTATCATCATTATTAGGCAGAGGTACTCTAGATAACAGGTCTACATTAGAGTGTAAGGTTCCTGCTCTATGTGTAATAGTCATCCGTCCTCTGTATTCTTGTACAGCTAATTGCCATCTAAACATGTGTCTATTAGGAGTTTTCATGTTTAAGAGTGACTTAACTGCACTACAGTCAGTTATTAACTCAAATTTTTGGTCTTCAAGGTAATAATGTAGCTTTTCAAGAGCCCATACTACTGGCAAACATTCAAGTTGAGTAGCACCATATTTTAATTCACTACTTCTCAGAGTACGTGAAATATAGCAGATTACTACTTCCGACATTTTACCTTCAATAAGTTGTTTTTGATGCAAAGCAGCACCCAGTCCAATAAAACTTGCATCTGTATATAATACAAAAGGTAATTGGAAATCTGGTAATCCCAAGATAGGAGCTGTCATTAAGCATTCTTTCAACTTATTAAAAGCATGTTGTCTTTCATTATTCCAAATGAAAGCTTCTGATTTCTTTATCAGTGTGGTCAGTGGTGCAGCAATTGATTGGTAGTTTTTTATATATTGTCTATAATAACCACACATTCCAAGAAAAGATTGTACATCCTTCACATTTTGAGGAATGCCAATATTCTTTATTGCAGCCACTTTATTTTGGTCTACACATATTTGTAAGCCAGATACAATATGACCAAGCACTTTTAAAGATTCAAACCCAAATTTACATTTTTTCAATGCAAGGGTCATTTTTATTTCATCCATTTTCTGAAATACTTTCCTTAAATGGATTAAGTGTTCATCAAAAGTTTTAGAGAACACTATGATGTCATCAATGTATACCATTAACCATCCCTCAATCATTTCATTATGGAATGTTATATCCATTAACTTTTGAAATACTGATGGAGCATTCTTTGGTCCAAATGGCATTCTGACATACTTATAAATTCCCATGTGTGTTGTTATCAACAAAAAGTTCTGTGAATTCTTTTCAACAGGAATTTGATGGTACCCTTTATTTCCATCCAGGCAACTTATATATTTAGCACCTTTAAGGGTAGCATGTATAGAGGCAATCCTTGGCAAGGGATAAATATCATCTACTGTAAATGTATTTAATGCTCTATAATCACCGCACAGTCTTGCTTTATCTTGTTCATAAGAAATCAGCACTGGTGATATTACACAATATTTTGGTGTAGTTTCAACCTTCTCAAGAATGTTCATCTTTAATAACATCTTAATATTATCCTCTATGTCTTTCCTCTTCATTGGTGAAGCAGGATATGGTTTCTTTTTAAGACTAGCAGGAATATTATCCATGTCACAGGTTAAACTAATTTTCATTTCATGATCTTTTACAAGGCCAAGTTCATTTGTACCATGTGCAAAAGCCATTGGAAAAGCTTTAATTAATTCCAAAATATTATCTTTCTCAGTTTCACTTATCTGAGTGCCAAATGATGCTTTTGAAATTTCTGTTTCCAGAAGTTCCATCTCATTGGATTCTCTTCCTTTAGACGGGGAATTTGTTACTGACTCAATGTGTAAGACTGTGTTAAAAGAATTTATTTTAAATTTCCTTTTACCATTCATGCCAATTGTAAAATTGTTATTAGCAGGGTCTAATTTTACACCAAATTTAGTCAGAATATCATTTCCAATGATAAAACAGTTACTACAATTTGTATTATCCATTACTACAAAGTCACAAGTTACCCTTACATAACCATGTTGGTGTTTAAAGAAAACAGCAGCTTTGTATTTACCAATGGGGTGTAGTACTGATCCAAAACCTCTCCAATTTTTATTCTGAAGTGGTTCAAGCTTAAACTTGTAGTCACTATCAATTTTCTGTAATGTATTAGTGGAAACAACTGAACCAGCAGCTCCTGTGTCCAATACTATATTAACATTTTCACCAGAAATGATAGCTGGAACCGTGATAGGTGTCATTTTAAAGTTATCAGCTTGTATATCCTTAATGATTTCAGCATCCTCAAAATTCATTAAAGATTCATTTGAGTCCATATTTAATATTGGATTTTCAAAGATGGACAAATCATCTTCCAACATACAGACTTCATTTTCATCACTATATGAGATATTGCTGTCATAATCACTTGATTCTTTACTTTTTTCAGTTTCAGTTTCAGATTCACGTTGATTTTCAACAATATTTATATTTTTCTCACATTTGTGACCTTTTACCCAAGGTTTGTTACACTTATAACAAGTATTTGTTTCATACTTTTTAGGTACTACAGGTGCAGTAGGTTTTTTCTGCTTCTCCTGAAGTGTTTTTGAATTCTGAGTTTTTACAGGTTCAACATTTTGCTTATAAGTGGAATACCTTGATTCATACTTATGGTTCAATAATATTTCATTGCAAATATTAATAAAATCAGAATATTCAGTAACATTAAATGTTCTAGCTACAACAATATCTCTGACAGATATAGGTAATTTGTAAATTATCTTATCTTTCCATAAGTTAAAATCCATATGAGGCTCAATGGCTTTTAATATTTTGTTTAAATTCATTAAAAATACCATAGGTTTGTCACCATTCAACGGATTATACCTAGTCTTCTCATACAGTCTCTGCTGAGTAAGCCTGAATTTAGAACCTCCAAATTGTTTTTCAATAAGTTGTTTCCATTCAGCCCAAGAGTAGTCTCTACCCTCACTTAAGACAGCTTCAAACCATAATAAAGCAACATCCTTAAATAAAGAAATTAATTTTGATGTTATCTCTTCATCTGGTAACTTATATGAGAATTTCAAGTTGTCAATTCTTTGAATAAAATGTTGCCAATCAGAGCTGGCTTCCCCATCATAAGTTGGGTACTGATCTATCTTAGGCCAGTTCTTCTGATTGGATTTTATCTCACTAATCTTAGGTAAATTCAACAACTCATTTACTTTTGATAAATGGTCTTGTATTTCTTCCTGCACGGATTTGTGACTTACATTTTCAGATTTGACACTACCACCAGATGGTTTTAATTGTGGTGGTACAGGGAAGGAATGAGATTCACTTTTGCCAATGAAAGGATTATTATTATATTGATTATACTTATGATTATCCTGGTTCATTAGTAGATTGGCAGTTTCAATCTCAACTTTAGTTAATCTTTGTAGCAGCTCAGAGACACTTTGATTTGTCTGTGCAAAAGATAACTTTGTTCTTGATTCAGTTTTTAATAAGTGTGTTTCATATAATTTTTCTAACTCACAAAATTTGTTTGAAAGGTCATTATATTTATTACTCAATGAATCATATTTAAGAGTTAGAGACAAATGTTCTTTCTCTAATTCTTTATTACGTGTTGCTAATTGAGAAATGTTCAATGTTAAGGATGAAATTGTATCACTAGTGAGCTTAACTGTCTGTTCCTCACAATCAGTCATTCTATTCCACAATGCTGAAACAATTCTATGGACAGTTGGATTCTTGTTAAAATATTCCATGTCCTCCTTTTCAATTCTCTCACTCTCCTGTGAACTTCTCATCTCACTAGTAGGTGGTTGCAACTGAGGATTAACTGTATTATAATTGTATATAGTACTGTTATTATGGACAAAAGACAAGTCAGGTGTATCTACTCTAAAACCTAAATTTCTTAAATCCTCCTCTATTTTTTGTACAGATTTAACATCAATAGAATTACCTATATTGTAATTATCAGTATTATGTCTAATCTGAGAGGGTAAGTTACTTACCAAGGGATGGTTGCCAGTCCTGATTTTTGGCGCTTTTTTCCCTTGTAAGGGTGAGCTGAGGAAGTCAGATGAGGGGGTGGATCCCTGTTGCAACTGTGGCTTGTCCACTGTTGGTGAAACCAGTCCCATTTCCATTTGTCTACCAGGATTTTCTCCTGGGAGTGAGTGGATCCTCCTTGGATAGGGGGTTGCTGATTTGATTGACTGGGCTGGCCTCCCTTTAATTCTGCCATTGCCTGATTCATCTGCTGAAATCCTACCTTGCAATTGTTTTGCAACTGCTCTACTTCTTTGAACATGAGAGATTTTGATTCCTCTAGCTTCAGAACCTGTTTGGCCAGATGGGACAGTTGATCCTGAAGAGGAGGAGACGTCTTTTTGATAGTTATCTTTTTTAAGAGGGCGTCCTTTTCCTCTATACTCATGCTTTCTGGCTGGGGGTACTGTTGTCCCTCCATGGTGATGTCCTGGAAAGTTTTTATTAGCTTTAGACCTGGTATTATAAGCAGGCTGTTCACTTACACTATCCTGAGGAGCACTCATATTGTTCAGAATAACAATATTTTACGTCTACAAAAGGAAAAAACTCTGTGGAATTAGTAGACAAAAGATATTAGTAATTATATTACTAATAAAAAAGCAATGGAGCTTACCCTGAATCTATATCTTTATTTATTTAAATAAAATATAAGAAAAATTCGAAAAAATCTGTTAAAAATATAATAATAAGTTTAACTAGACCTCTATAAGGGTGAATAATTAGCTTACCAAGCTTTAGCCAAATACCAATTTTATTGGGTGTTATATTGGTGTCCAAATACCAAGTGAAATTGGGTTTATATTGGGTACAGTTACTACTGTAAATATCTAATTTTTATGATAAAAAATTAGTACAATTATTATAAGGGTTCTTTTCCGCAATCAATGAGTTATGATGACCCACTAATATGCCGCAGACCCAAATATTTGGTTAATTTTGAGTTGTACTAAGGTAAAAATCACGTCCCAAGGCTTATACTAAATAATAAGTAAAATATAAGGAAAGACCCCCAATTGTCAGTACAGTCTAGTATATAAGTATGATATAATAGTGTTATTTTATGGTCCTACTACTTATTAATAAATGATTTAGTGATTAAACCTCAGGGGAAGACTAATAGAATAGTTATACTCAAGTTAAACTCACAATACTTGGATTTAAATGCGTGCTAGTGGTGGAAAATAGAAGAATAAAATATAGTTATAGCTTTTATAAAGATAATATCAATTTATAAGGGCTTTATAATATATTTCTGAATGTTAATAATTGTAGTGTAATGTTTATTTGAAGTGTAGTAATTGAATGATTATAATAAACCGTCAAAATCCCTCCTTACTTATACCCAAATCCACTGGAGTGCACAGACCTTCAATCCAGATGATGTCACTGCTATCCCCGGCAATTACAGCACTGTGAGGGCCCATCACCTCCCCATGGCGTCCACTTCAAGCAGTTTCAACACCCAGACCTCCAGTAAGGACCCTCCATCACTATTAATAATAACACAGAGCCATACCATAATTAGAAAACCCAGATAAAAGCGGATACCATAAAGAAACAGGTAAAATAAAAGATCAAAAAGAGATTTAATGAAACTAAAAGCATATAAAGGAAACAAATAAAATGTCCAAGCCCCCAATAACATCCCCAAGCATCCACATTAACCCAAAAACATATTTCCAACCCATAAATCCGTGAATAACCATCCAAGGAAATAATTTTAGTTGTCCAAACTGGGTGTATGCGCCTGATATAGGTGTCTATGCTTCTGTAGGCGTTGTGAGTCCACTGATTTCGTCCATATGACCTAAAATAAGCAGAAAAACAAAAGTTATAGGCTATTAAGGGGCTAAAACCCACTTATATACCTAAATATACATAATATACTGCATATTTCACTGAATATGAGATTTATGTATACATATAAGCTTATGTATGTCAATAATTACTTCATATCACTTAAGATAAGTATATTATGACTCCATTAACACCTTAATAAGTATTATTAGGCCATGGATAAGCTATTTAAACTATTATAAATTATATAATAGAATAATAATTATATATATATATCATAAAATAATATATATTATTATTTTAACCTTATTTTTAAGATATAAGCTTAATCTAGTTAAGGTTATCTTATTTTAAGCATAAGAAATACTCAGTCCTAAGGATATTTAGGCTGACAGAGCCAATCACATTAAATCCAGTTGAACATGATGTAGACCTTGGTGATAACTCTGAGACTTCTCCCAATGACAACATAACATCAAAATCATCAAAATTTTGGGAATTCAAGCTAGTTTCTGACAAAGCCGCTAAAGATATTGACTCAAATATTAACACCAACAATATCATAGAGGGACCAAGAACCCAAAGCCGTCGTGTACTTAATTCAGCAGTTCTAATTGATAAATACTTATGCAACACAATGGCCTTATCTTCACACTCCAAACATGACTTCACATCAAACTCAGTCTTTTCTGATCCTCTCACTTACTTTGAAGCCATTAACCAATCTGATGGTGATAATTGGATTGATGCTATAGATAAAGAGTTAAAAATGATAGAGGAACAAAAAGTATGGGAGGTTGTGGAAAAACCTGATAAAACTTCCACCATTGGCTCAGTCTGTGTTTTCAAAATCAAACGAGATGCTGATGGTAATATCAGTAAATACAAGGCAAGGTTGTGTGCAAGGGGTTGTTCACAAAAGGCGGGTATTAATTATTTTGAAACTTTTGCGCCCACTGGACGTTTAACTACGCTGCGTGTATTAATTAGTCTAGCAAACAGTGAAAATTGGGAATTCGCTCAGATGGATTTCAAAGGAGCTTTCCTTCATGGCAAACCAGAAGAAGAAGTTTTCATGAATTTCCCTTTAGGCATGAAGAAACCTGCCAATTTCAACAACCCTGTGCTTTTACTCAAACGATCACTCTATGGTCTGAAACAAGCATCACGCTGTTGGTATAATGAATTACTAAACTTTTTCTACTCTATAAATTTTCATCCCTCATCAGCAGACCCCTGCTTGTTCATTCATGAAAGTGAAACTAATCCATGCTATGTTCACGTTCACGTTGATGATCTTTCCATTTTTGGAAGAGATATCACTTGGTTAAAGGAAGCAATCAAAGCGCAATTTGAAATGGATGACTTGGGTGATGCAAAGTTCATTTTGGGGATGCGAGTTACCAGAAATCGAGAAGCAAGAACTATTTCACTTTGTCAAGATCAAGAAATTAGAGATCTACTTCAATCTTATGAGATGACTGACTGTAAGCCAATCTCAACACCTATGATGATGAATACACAACTAGAGAAGGCGACAGAAGATGAAATTGAAGAATTCTCTAAATTGAACATCAATTATCGACGAGCTGTTGGAAGATTAAATTACATTACTCAAGCAACTCGACCTGATATTGCCTTTGTCAATAGTCAACTAGCACAATTTCTGAATGCACCGGGAATTAAACACTGGATTGCATTCAAGAGAGTTTTGTGCTATTTAAAGGGGACGATTAATTTTTCATTGAATTTTAAAGGATTTGATGTTTTCTCCAATAATGGAAATTACAGTCATTCACTACCTGATGGTTTTGCTGACGCTGACTGGGCAGGTTGTCGTGAAACACGTCGATTGACAACTGGATATGTATTTACCATAAATGGGACAGCAGTTAGTTGGCGTTGTAAAAAGCAACCAACTGTCACCCTTAGTACTTCTGAAGCCAAGAGTAAAGCCACGGTTGACGCAAGTCAAGAAGCAATTTGGATGCAAAATCTACTCATTGACCTTGGATATGATCAAAAGACATCTTTGGTTCTTTTCTCTGATAATCAAGGAAGTATTGCGCTCTGTAAAAATCCTGTCTTTCACGCAAGAACAAAACATATCGAAATTCAATTTCATTGGATTAGGGAACAAATTAATAATGGCAAAATTGATCTTAGATACATCCCTACCACGGATATGGTTGCAGACATATTTACGAAATCATTAAGCAGAGAAAAATTCACCAAATTCAGCAAGAAAATTGGTTTGCTGGATATGATTGACAGCAAGGAGGGGTGTAAAAGTACATAGTTCCTTCATGTTCTCAGTTCTTCTGAACACTTTTGACATGACGTGCTCATTGCGTTATTTGCACTATCTATGTGTCACGTATTTTTCTATTTTCTATTTTTGTGTATTGTTTTTAGAATGTTCTACATGTTTGTGCTATTCAATCATATCCAACCTTCTGATGAGCGTGCTTATTGGTATATATAGAGATGTTATACATTGTTTTCCCCATCTTTGACTATTTCGCTCATCAAGCTATTTTCACCTTTTATAGGTTGTATTTGTTTTATTCTTCATTAGTTACACATATTAATGTTTTCTCTTTTATCTTATTACTATAGGTATTTATTAGCAGAGATCACTTCATTTGAGAGGTTGGAACGTTTATTGATAAAACGTTTATTATATTTATAAAGGTTGATTCTACTATTTTGAAATATGATCTTTGACTATTTTGCTCATCAAGCTATTTTCACCTTTTATAGGTATTTATTAGCAGAGATCACTTCATTTGAGAGGTTGGAACTTTTATTGATAAAACGTTAATTATATTTATAAAGGTACACCGGTAACGTTTGGATTCTTTCACAATAAAATAACCTGAAAGAATGGAAGGAATATAAAATTATTAAAACATTTCCACCATCATCACTCATACTTTCATCATTATTAGTATTTTTTTCAAATTCTTCTGTGTTTATTTCTTCATGATATTGATTGTAATTTTTTAAAACAGTATCTGATTACTTTGCAGTGAATTTCAGATCATCTAATTTTTATCTGGAAGTTACTTTTTTGAATTGCTTTGCGTGGGTTAGGTAGAAATGCTACCTTATCAATGTTGAGTAAATTGTCCCTTTGAGCAGAAAATTAACTTTCTATAAAAATTTGCATAGTAAAAGTCATTCAGAAATCCTTTTGAGGCTTTTGAAAATGCTGTTTGTGTAGGGTATTTTATTTGAATGTGGTTCCAGAATTTTTGGCACTTTCCTTCCTTTCTTTTTCATTTCAGAATTTAAAAAACGAAAGAAAATGTCTCCCCTTTCAGACTAGTAAAGCATGTAAACATTAAGAAATTATATTACAAACTACAGACTTGAATTGTGTATCAAAAAGCCGTATAACAATACAGTACCTGGAAAGAAGTCCTCGCAATTTTGCTTTTCTAAATAACAACCTGAATAATGGTTCATTCTCAAAGTTGTGACTCACTTTCTGGCTCTTCTAAGTCTATAGATTACATTTATGAAGCCAGACATTGCATTACTGCAAGTTTTTCTTTTTTTATAAATTTGAGTTTTCAGAAAAATGCAAGAGAATAAATTGAGAATGAGACATCCCATAAGGGCAAGACTGCCTTATAATGAAAGGTAGACACACATGATGATAACTTGAGAGCATAAACTGACAAAAATAAAATGAAAATGCGGTGAAAAAATTGATTTTTGGATGAGGGTCACCAGGGGTCATCAGCAAAAAGATAGCCATTTAAGTGGTTTATATTGTGAATAAAAGTCTCGGAAGGACATTTAGAAACCATCTGTTTGTGTTTATGCTGAAACCGATGAGGTTTTGTGAATTTTGGTTGCTGTTTTAGATGGTGGCAAAAAATGACAGGGGGGGTTGTCATGAAATCACAACAACTTTGAGGTTGAATATATACGTTGAGGAAAGGGTCGTAAGGTCATATTTAGCTTCATTTTACAATTTAGAGGAAGGAGAACATTATTTGCTAAGCCAATCTTGATATTGAGGACAAGTATTCTATCCACAGCCCTTTCCATCTGCAGAAAAAAGTGAAAAAACAACTTGAATTTCGTCAGCATCTAAATCAATAAAGCTTGGGGGAAATGAGGAAAGAACTGCATCATATTATATATGATAAGCCATTTAGTCATATTCTGAGGATAATCAAGTGGTTTGAGGAGACAATAGCGCTGGAGAATGAGATGAGGTGGGGCTTGCTGGAAGGTCCTGTGCATAAAAATCGCGAGGACTTATTGCCAGGTACTGTACAAAAACTATTTCAATTTTTTTTAAATTCTAATAATAAAAAGTACCTATTGTATGACTTTCTTTGCTTCATCTTGTTTGTGCTTGAACTTGGTTTTAGATTCATTTGAGTAGCGCTGTGCCACATGGAAGTGAGTGCAGTGATCATAAGCCTGTTGAAGGGTTTAGCTAACTCATGTTTTTACCTTTGTCTTTGGTAATTTTGGGGTGTTTTGAATTTATCTGGCTTTCGTGGGTTACTTGCAACTAGAGTAAAGGTAGAAGCAGCAGTATGAATTTATTATGTTTTTTGTTACTTTCTTGATTTTTTGAAGGTGACTCTAAAGCACTCTGCATTCCTTTTGATTCTCCCTGCGCTGACGCAGGTTATTGGCTTGAGTGTGGCTTATCTCAGTACAGAGAAAATCTGGCAATTTTAAATTCAATGGATGTTAGATAAATATCCTAGATGTGTTGATGACATGCTGTTTTGAATAGGTACACCTTCTTATCAACATATTGTCTTTCGCAAATAAATTTATCTTGTTGAGATCTGATAACCAAATTCTTGTTTTACAAGAAAGAAGCTGATTGCGAAATAGAGCTATTTTTATAAAAAAAATCTTGTGATTTTTTCATTTCTCATCCCCTGCCAAAAACATGAGTTTTGCTTGCTTTTGGCAGAGAATGAGCAACAAGAAAACTGCAAAGTTTTTAAAAATAGCTGTGGCATTCTAATTACCATGAGATGAGTTTATCCCACATGTTATCAAAGGGACATGGGCGCAGTTTCATTGGCTGTTAGCACGTGGTGCTATTAGATGTGAAGTGTTTGGTCAAAATGCTTTACCAGCGTTCTGTCCTGTCAGCTTGACCTCTCAGGCCCCTTCTCCTGTGGGTGAGGCTACAAAATCCTGTCCATCCCCCCCACATCCTAGGTCTCAGGGCTCTTTGGAGCTTACGTATATCACACTCCACGATTACAACGTGGAAGTGCAAAGATCTCCTATTTCTGGTAGTCTGGGTGGTGACACTCATGTGTCCCCCATTCACACCAAACATTTGGACTCTCCCTCCCAGGTGGTGCCAATTGGACCCCCTCCTGCCAAAGTAAGAAGTAAAATATATTATGACTTCATTTTGTGATATGGTGTGGGCCCTTAACCCCTTCAAATTGTTCAGAAACAGAGAAGAGGGGACGATTTGGCCTTACTAGAGGCTTGTAAGAAGCCTCGGGTAGATGAAGGTGCCCTCGGGAGTGTAGTGTTTAATGAGGGTCGCCGTCGATTCTCATCGCAATTGGCTCCCAATGGTGTTTCTCCTCCACCCATTTCCACTAGTCGGATACGAAGACAGGGTGAAAGCAGAGATAGAAAGTATACAGACGCTTCTAAGAAGTCCCCAGTTGATTAAGGTGCCCTCAGGAGTGTAGTGTTTGATGAGGGCCGCCGTCAATTCTCAACGCGGCTGGCCTCCAAGCCTCGGAAAAATGATTCCTCAACCCATTCACCACAGGCAGACACCTAGACGTGGGCGACAGAAGCAATAGAAAGGGTAAGCAAGTTTATATTACTTTGTCTATCTTTTCATTGGAATAAGGTAGATGTTTTAATCAATTTAACTCTTTTATTTCCAATATTATTGTGTACTTCAATCAATTTATTCTTTGTTTCCTCCTTTTTTATTTTAATTTTGCTGTATATCACTTTATAACAAGAATTATCTTTGATATTAAATTCATTTGAACTTTATGGGCTCCAAGCTGGAAAACTGAGGCAGCAAAAGCACTTGCAAACCACCTGGACCTCCATGAAGTGGGGACACCATCACTTCAATGTCATAGTCATGGAGTGTGATGTAAGTAATGACACTGTAAGAATGACGAGACGGAGAGGATGCAGCGGCAACATCTCCAGGAGGGTCAACTGGCCTGACCAGGGAGGCCAAGTCCGTAAGGAGGAGAGTCATTGAAGAATAACGACAAGCATCACAGGGTGCACACTCGACCACTTTCATGGAAATATTTTCAGATGCGGGAGACAATACAAAATTAGAGGGTGTCATATCAAAAGAGTTAGATAACAATAGTGAGGCAAGAATATAGATAGGATGAGGATGAAACAAGTGATGAAAATATAGAAGAGAACCAAGAAGTATTTTGGCCAGCAGAGTATGATAAACGGGGCAAAGTAGGAATATAACTTGGAGAATAGGATGAGGAAGAAGGTGGAGCTGAGGGCCGCACTGCTCTGGATCCCTTCGTAGAATCGGACAAGATAGCAAGAGGATTCATGATTACTGCAGGAATTTAACTATCACAAATATCGAGAGAACTAGAATGGAATATTATGATGTGTGAGGATTGGATAAAAAGGGGGAAACAGATAGGGTTTTTATAGCCGTAGTGGCGAAGACAAGTGGAGGGAAAACCATTGAAAAATTGAATGAATTGTTGGAAGGGGCCGTTCACATCAGAAGCAATGTTTGAAAGACTTCGTGTAGAACGTGTGGTAGGCCAATATTTTACTCAATGATGACGAACAAAGGAATTTTCGCCAATTTTTATCAATGATGCGAGAAGGCTTCACTGCCCCTCTCCTCCAATTTTTAATCATATTCTTCATCACCCTAGCGATTGCCTAGAGCACTGCACTTGCCATACCACGTGTCTTTAAAACAAACCTGATAAATTTGTATCACAAAACCCATGTAGCATTCCGTTGTATTCTAAGATAATCAGCTTACTTTCATGTTCCGATCCCGGAGTCAGAGAGGCTTGGCAAGGGGCAACGATGTTGGTGTGTTTCACTACGCACCGAGTAAGATACTCCCTGATGGGGATATCCAGCGCGAGTTGGGGATATTTTAGGGAGGGACATAAGGATAGAAAAATATGTGTCAGAAAAATATGTGCGAGAAAAATATGTGTAATAAAATATGTGCAAAAAAAATATGTGAGAAAAATAACTGTAAGAAAAATATTTTGCAACCATGGAAAATTTTGTTTTTTAATTTTTTTTTCTCCGAAAACCTGATTTTTTATTTCATTTTTTATTTTTCTCTGTTTTTTCACAATTTTTTTATGAAAAAAAAAAATTCTCATGGTCGCAAATGATGTTTCTTACACTTAATTTTCTCGTACTTATTTTTCTTGCACTTACTTTTCTCACATTTACTTTTCTGACCTAATGTCACCCCCTAAAATATCCCCAACTCGCGCTGGATATCCCCATCAGGGATATCTTACTTGGTGCGTAGTGTTTACAACTGCTGTGCTTGGGTTTCATGAAAGGAGGAAAATCCTAGCACGGCAAATGTGAATAAACAGATGATGAACAATAAAGAAAAATAGCAAAATGATATCTGTGTTTGTAATTAGTGCAAACAGTATGTATAAAATCCTAGAAAAACATCATGTGTTGATTGATTATTATGTAGTAGAAACGCCAATGACGTATGAACACTGTTATGAAGAACACTTCCAAATATTTTTGTCGTGGCATTCAGCAACTTTTCAGTAGCTAATTGAATATTTAATGCATCCTTCTGAATTACAATGTGCATTGCCCCTGTGCACTAACGCTAACGCTGGGTGCAATCAGGGGAAGAGTACCAAGTTTATCCCTGTTTTAAAAAACTAGGTTTTTGTGGAGGGTCTGGAGTTTTTTGGCAGAGAAGACCAGGGTATTCAACATCCAGGGTCAATCCTGCCGAGTTGGAGGTTTTGTAATCGGCTGCTGTTTGCACGCTGTGTAACTTTTAGTATTTGTTTCTTATACGAACTATCCATTCCTCATCTACTCGCCTTCTCTCAATAACTTCAATTGATTTACATTTTCAACCCACGTCGCATCCTCCTCAAAACCCCGCACATTCCATTCCACTCAATGATTCAAAGTATCTTGCTACCCACTCCTTATACAATTCGATACATGAACTATTGATCATTGACCAGGCTGGGTTAAATTATTGCTAACACTGATGAAACTCAATCAGCAAGATAAAAGATTAAGTTATGAAAACGATGTCTTTAAGACAAGAGAACTTACCCACTGAAGTAATGATACGCATGATCACGAGAGAGACATTAAAGAATGTTCTGATATCAATTCAAATGGTGACGGCAACAGTACGTTTGGGGAGGGTCATTGATTTTGTCACGTTAAATATGTGAAGGGTAAAATAGGTTTATAGTTTGTAATTTTTCTCATTAGAAATTGTTTTATTCATTAAATCTTTTCTTTGGACATCTTGTGCTTCCGGGGTGTTTGTTTGTCATAATGGATAAAGGATGTGGGGCTGATATTTGTTTTTTCTTACTTTGCAAATAAAGTGATTGGTTTTCTCTTGAAAGGTAATAGAAAAGTATTTAACCGGCAAAATACAACTATCTATGCCTTTTTAGAATGCATTCATGCAAATTATCTCTGCAAGAGCAGATTATGAACCAAATAGTGGGGTGAATATGTGGAGAGGATCGCAGGTGAAGTTGATGTGCATTTAGAGTATCAAGATGTAGAGGTAAACTAAAAGAAGAATGGGGGCACATGTCACGCTATACTTATAAATATTAGAAGATAAGAATTATAAATTGAAATATTCAAAGTCGATTCACTGCTATATCACAACTAAATTGTGCCTATATATATATGCATCATACAATAAGTAAGTTAGGTAGCGGATAATGATTTCTACTACCATGAAAACCTCGAATTTAAATATTAAAAGTAGTAGGTATATCAGGTAGAGGAATCCGAACTAAATCGCTCCCTTGAATTTTTGATACAGCTATTTTGGAAAAGCTTGCTGTATTTTTGCCTTAAACTCCCCGCCAAAAACATGAGTTTAAACCGCTTTTGGCGGGGGATGAGGTGCAAAAAAAGAGCAAGGTTTTCCCAATTAGCTGTAAGTTTACTAAATATTAATGTTGTTTACCAATGTTCCTATAATCTATTCTAATATAAAATGAATTTAAATGATTCCTAACACTTGATTTAAGTGAAAATTTGAATTGTCTTTTTGAAACCTGAAATTTGAATACTGTACCGCAATATTTTGCGAGGTACGCAAGATATAAGATGTTGGATTCTTATAAGGCAATAATAATTTCACATTGAAAACTGGGTGTAGTCTTGATAATCCTGTTGGTAATTTTAGTTTATAAGCAAGAGGCCCTATTGCTTCTTCTATTTGAAAAGGCCCTATATGTCGGAAAGAAAGTGTTGAAGATGATTGAGTTGATTATATGTTTTTCTTAACAAAAAACCCCAATCTCCTGGTTGATATTGAGGTGGGTCTCTTGTTTTTTTATTGTATTCTAGTGCTTGAACTGCTTTTGCATTTTCTAAGGATTGGATTAATTCGTCATGAATAACTTGGATATGTTTTTAAAACCCTTGAACTTGAGGGAGTTCTGGCCTGGTGTTTGTTAATTCAAAACGGGGGTGAAATCCATATAGAGAAAAAAAAATGGTGATTTCAGTGTGGATGATGATCTAGCATTATTAAAGGAAAACTCAGATGATGAGAGCCATTGTGCCCAATCGTTTTGTCTATAAGATATGAAATTCCTTAGGTATGCTTTGAGTTTTTGATTAGTTCTTTCTGCTTGACCATTGGTCTGTGGGTGGTAAGCAGTAGATGGGGCGGACTGAATTTTTAATTTTTTGTATAACTGTTTTATAAAATGAGAGACAAAGGTTGTTCCTCGATCAGTAATTATCTTGTCGGGAAGACCATGATAACGAAAATGTCGATCCAAGAAGGGTGAAGCTAGTTGTAGAGATGTCAGCGATTCTTAGCATGCAATAAACCGGACGCCCTTAGTAAACAAATCAACAATAACTAGTATAGACTTATATTCATCAGAGGGAGGCAACTTTACTATGAAATCCATCCCTGTCATCGATCCAGGTCGTAAAGGTATTTCTAAAGTTTGAAGATTTCCCTGTTTCCCTTTCTGATAAATGAAATTCCTTTGACAAACGTTGCATGTCTTGACGTATTCAATTGCGTCTTTTCTTGCTGTGGCCCATAAAAAGGAATGAGTCAATAATTTGATGGTTCTATTGGCACCTAAATATCATGCCACAGGAGAGTTGTGATAAGTTTTCAAGATATGAGGTTGAATAGATTTTGGTGCATATAACCTGTCTTTGTGCCACTATAGATCCCTGTCAAATATTATATTATTATCAGTCTTTTCTTGTTGTGTAATCTCCTGATATAATTTAAGTGAGAGATTTGTATCATTAATATTTTTATTGAAGTATTGATTCATAGCATTAAGTTGAAGGGCTGATACAGTGACGCCTTTCTTTATTTGATAAGGATTTAGAAGAGCTGTTGGAATTACTTCTGCAGAGGTCATGTTGAGAAATTGCATGCGCTGGATTTCTTGTTCCTGCACAATGCAATACACTAAAGTGGAAGGGGCTCAAAAAATCTGCCCATCACTGTTGTTGTGGAGAAAGTTTGTGGTGAGACATGAAATATTTAAGGTTTGTTTGATCTAAAA
This sequence comes from Hemileia vastatrix, assembly GCA_030280995.1. Lineage (NCBI taxonomy): Eukaryota > Fungi > Basidiomycota > Pucciniomycetes > Pucciniales > Zaghouaniaceae > Hemileia > Hemileia vastatrix. The sequence continues at coordinate 4,995,892 of JASXTE010000011.1, forward strand.
GTACAATAAAGGGTTTCAAAGTTAGAAATCTTCCATTTTAAAATACCTCTTTTTTCAACCAAATCAACCATGATTATTTTTTAAAATATGCCATATTGTGCCTCCAAAACACCTTTTTACTGAGAATTAATGTCAGGTTTGTGGCTTTCTTTTTGTGTTGTTAAATACCTTTTAAATAATTACACATCTCTAGCTTAGATATCCCCTAATAACTGGATCCTTGGTGCTCATTAGCCATGGTTTCCATGTCTGGAAACCTTTAACTATGGCCAAAATTTCTTGATTGTGAACTTCTCAAACTTTTTCTGCATCACTCAGCATCTTGGAATGAAAGGCAGCTGGGATCAGTTCACTTTTGTCATTTGGTTGAGAAAGAATCTCTGCTAGGGCAAACCCATGGCTGTCAACTTGTGATACCCATTTCTTTTTGAAATCTGTGTGAGAAAAGGCTTTCTTCAACAAATCCAAGGAGGAGAAAATTAATTTTGAAGGTGTTAAAGGATTTTTATTCTTTTTTGCTTCTGTAAGTGTGAGGGAAATTGCTGCAAAGCATGGGATGAACACACAGTAAAAATTAGTAAAGCCTAACAACATTTTAGCTTGAGTTATGGTAGTTTAGAGTGGCCATTTAAAAGCTTTTTTTATCCTATCTTATATGACACTAATTTGAGTACCAGAGACATGACAACCTATGAATTCTACAGAATTCTGAAAAAATGAATATTTCTCAGCTGAAAAAAAGGCTTCTTGTTTAAGAATTTCAAAAAACTTTCTAAGATGTATGTGATGATCACCTTCAGTAATGGAAAAAAATATTATCATCAATATAGACACTAAAATATATATCTATGCTATCTCTCAAACCTATTGTCCAAAACTTTGGAAGGCTGAAGGTGCATCGCATAAGCCAAATGTCATGAAAAGGTATTTGTATAACCCCCACAGCATCTTAAAAGAAGTCTTCCATTCATCCCCTGGTGCTATTCTTAATAAATTAAAAACTGTTTTTAAGTCAAATTTTGCAAAAAGTTTTATATTATTTAGTGAAATAGGCAGGTTTAGTATAGAAAGAAGAGAGTCTTGATCAATAATTGTGATAAGATTAATAGCTCTAAAGTCAATACAGGGCCTGAGTTTCTTATTTGTGTGTGTCACACAAAATGAGTGATGAAGAAGGAGAAGAGGATAAGTCAAAATTAGGTCTGATTAGGAGAAGAGACTTATTAGGGGGTATCAAAGTTATATAAATTTCATTTCAAAACACCTCTATTTTTCCACCAAATCAACCATGATTATTTTTTAATATATGCCATATTGTATCCCCAAAAAACTATTTTACTGAGAATTGATGTCAAGCTTGTGGCTTTCTTTTTTTCTTGTGAAATAACTTTTAGATAATTAAAAATTTCTAACTTTGATACCCCCTATTATAAGCAGTATAAAAAATGAATGAAAGTAATTGAGGCTTGTTGTATTGCATCAGAAGTAACAGAGGTATATATAGAAGCTATAGATGTATTAGGGCATTGAAAATGTAAATGATTGGGGTTGTAACAAAATGGTTCTTTCACCATGAAAAAACATCTGGCACCTGCTAGCATGTTATGGCCCCTCAATCCATTTTTGGTTCAAGAATAACTCAATTTTGATGCTGCACAAGCCAGCATGCTCAGTGATCAGTGCATCATCTTATGAGAAGAGTTACTGCTGAGTTAAAACTGAGTCAAATCAAAGATAGGAATTGGCACCTGCTATCATGTGCCCACATATTCTTTGTCATTTCATATTATGAAACCAGGGAGAGCCTAAGATAATGGTTGTTTTCTTTAATTTTTAGATATTGAGTGTGATTTATAAAGTAGTAGTATTATGGTCAGGAAGAAAAGCAACATTCCCAGTGGTCTGATGTGTAATTCAGCTACCTTTTAATTTGGAATCATCTTCTGTGACACAGGATAAAGCAGGTTGTTCTGTCCTGTACCATTAAATACCAGGCAGAAATGAATTATAAAGAAAGTTTTCTGTTTCCCCTGATTTCCAAGAATACTAAACATATAATGAACATAGAAGACAAAGTATGAAGATAAAAAAATAAAAGATTGAATTTTTTTAAAACAAATGGATGGAAGTTTTAGCATTGTTAGATCTGAAGGAGAAAAATAAGGATATCAATTCAAATTGAGTATCATTCAAGGTCTTAGTTCTCTTCCAGATTTCCTCCACCTGACTAGTGATAATTTTTCAATAGGAGAGTTGAAGGACTTTTTTAATATTAAATATTTCAGTGACTTGATTTTTTAGTATGGAAATCAATGATAAATTGAAATTGGGTAAGTCTTTGGTGACTGCTGGTGGCATGTTCATCTATGATTCTGGAGAGGTTGAAGGTGTTTTTAAAGATTTTTTAAGTGGATACTGATGAGACATTGCACAACAGAAGATGGAGGTGTGAACTTATAGAAATTCCCTCCCTTTGGAATGGTTGGGAAATGTTTGAGAAATGTTTGTGTCTATTTAAAGATACTGTTGAAGAATAAAATGAAAACAGTTTAAAAATTTTTTTTATAGATTGAACACATATTTAACCTAATTTATAGTCATTTTAAGAAGAGTATCAAGATTGATTTGAAAATCATTTTGACCCAGTTTGAGAAAATGTTAAGAAATGAATTCAATGTACCACATTAGTTAAGACTCTAAGGTACATATCTAACTTAATCATGGATAGTATTCATTATAAAAGTGACCTCCTTAATAAAAGCCACTTTAAATATAACATTTAATGTCACTAAAAGATGCCTCCAACAAAAGGATAACCTAGTTTGAGTAAGAATTCACATATCAAGAGCTCATGTGGTGTGTCCAGTAATGGCACCAATTTTCCAGAAGAAAAATGCTGATTGGAAACAGGAATGGTTTTAAAATGAAGACCTTTCAAGCTGTAAATTTGTGTAACATATATTGAATCGGTTGTACAAATATTATTTCTCAGTAGTATAGAATTATTCAGGTGGAAACTTATGCACCTTGTGTCACATGAGCTCTTCTTATAGCATTGTTACTTGAATATTGGCTACCATAAAATCTAAGGTGTCACAGAATTAGTCAACATTTTCATTTGACAGAAAATCTGTTGCTGAGAAAAAAAAACAAAATCTTTAAAATTCTTAAAAGGTAAAGTTTTACACTTGTAATATTTATATGATATACATCATAAAATTGTCCTTCTTAGTGACAGAAAGTACCTCAAGTGGAAAAATTTGAAAAATTCTGAAAATCTCCACTTTTATGTTTAGTCAATTCTCATGTACCAAAGCTAGTAAAATGGATCATTTCATATAGAGTGCTAAAAGTGTCCACTTGAAAGATGGTCAGACACTTAGAAAAAAAATTAAAATTAATAAAATATACACATTTTAAATTTAATATCTAGATAAAATACCTTATAAAAGTGTCCTTCTCAGAATCCTATACCACAAAAAATCAAGTGGCACCAGCCAGCAGGAGCCTATCCCTATATTCAGTTTTGATCTAAGAGTAAATTTGATTTGATGTTATGCAAGCTAGTGTTTTCATTGTTCAGTGTATAGTCTTTCAAGAAGAATTACAGCTGAGCTGAAATTTAGTTAATTCAAAGATAGGGATTGACACCTGCTATCAGGTGTACTTGTTTTTTATCTGGTGTTACTGACCTTCAAGTTGGAACTTTTGAAAAGGTCTGGGGTTACTTCAATTTTATGGCTAACTAAGAGCCAAATATCATGGAATTTGGAAAAACTCAAGATTCCCTTACACAGTACCTTAGGTTTAGGCTTCTTCATATCTAATTTAATTTTACTGGAAATTCTCTTAAATCCTATCTAACATTTCCCACAAACATATTTGTTTTTGGTACACTATTTTCTGAGATATTGAATTTTAAAGTTAATTTTTTTTTCCAATTTCACTTTTTTTATTTCCATTTTATATATTACAAATTAAGGCTAGGTTTATTTGAATCACATTTCCTTTTAATTGAAGATTCTTCCAAAGCCTATTTTTCATTTCCTACAAATGGTTTTATTTTTGCTTCAGGAGTTGATGAGATATTGAACTTTTAAAGTTGAGACTTTTTTTCCAAACTTTACTTTGTTTAGTTAAGTTTTTTATTTTGCTTAATTAGAGGATAAATCTTTTGAAACTCTTATCCCATAATTATATAGGCTTTTGGCTCCCTCTTGTTGGCATTTTCATCATCACCTTTTAAGTTTTCATGCAATTTAAAAAATAATTGTTGAAATTAGGGATAAGTTTATTAAAATCTAATTTTCTTTTAACAGAAGATGCTCCTGAAGTCTATCTTTTATTTTGCTCAAACAGATTTTAATTTGGCTCAGTTTTTTCTGAGATATTGACCTTTAAAGTTGCACCTTTTTTTTCCCAATTCAATTTTTATTTATTTCATAATGCATTTCATAATTCTTACATCATGCATTTAGCCTTCCTGATTACTCAAACTATCCTTCTTTTAACTTATTATTCTGCCCTTTCATCAAGGTGTGTTTTTTTCTTTTTCTTACCATTTTGATATGTCTGACCCTTCACTCATTTTGGCTTCTCTTTTCAGATAAGTCAATGGTTACTTAAACAAATCAACAAGTTATAAAAATAATGTATAAGTAATAAATTTAAAAAACTTTAGGTGGATGAAAAAAGTATGGGTATTTGTAAAGTCATCAAATATTTATTATTCTTTCCAAGATTATCTATAAATAAATCTTATATTTCAATCTACTAAACAAAAGTAATGAGCCAATGACCTTATATTGTATAAAACATAATAATGATAATTTTAGATTGTTTCATGGGGTTCCTCTAGCCTATACCTGTGGAAAGTCTCAAACTTCTGTTTCTAGACTTGATCTGCATTTTGGCCTGAGGAATTTTCATTACTTAAAAACTAGTAAATTTGACATATATTAGTTATTAATTGTATTAAATCTTGGTGACTTGCAACCCTTACTTAAATAAAATTCAGCAAAGGTTATTACCAAATTTTCAAATCAGACATGAAAAATTGATGACCTGAATAAATTTTGGTGATACCTACCCCTTACTTCAATAATATGCAATGGGGAGTATTTCCAACTTTTCAAAACAGATATAAAAAAATTTTTTTTGACTTAAATCTATTGAGAAATGCACATTTATTTACTTAAGTTGTAAATTTGAAAACACAAAGAAGTAAAAAATGGTGCATCAATTTTCACCATTGGGACCAAATAAAAATGAATTTGTTACATTTCTTGATGTTATTAAGCTGATGATGAATATTTTCAGTGGGTTCTTTTGGTCTAGAAGATATTTCCAGTGGTCCAATGGCAGTGAAGGGTAGGAAGACTCAAGATCTCATGATTTTGGTATGTATTTTAATTTTTAAAATATTTTACTCAATTTAAAAGTAAAGAGTGAAATTATTATTATAAGTTTATGGATTTGACTATTTAAATGTAAATACTAAGTGGATTGTAATAGTAGTAATTTATATTTTTATTTGTATATATAATGTTAGTGTAAGTAAAGAATGAAATAGAATGAATGAAAACATCAAAATTGAGCAGCCTTATATTGGCAAAAGAGAGAGAAAAAATTTGGTACCACATCCTACATACAAGAACATCACAGGGAGAAACTCCCACAATGAAATTTCAAATTAAAATATATTTTAGAAAGAAATTTCTATATAAAATATTTCCTGTACATGTCAAGGTAAATAAAATATTAGATTTTTTCTTTAATATTCTGTATTGTTATATTTTAGTCTACTTTTCAGCTGTCATGAGGATTCCTTCAAGGAGTGATAAATGAGGAAACATTATAATTATATATTTAATTAATTTTATTTATCAACTAATTAAAATATTAGAAGAAATTATAAAGTAAATATAACTAATAAAGTAAGAGTTAAAGGCATAGCTCTACTCTAGCAAATAATTATAATTATTTACTGGGTAAGTCTAGTAGCCTGGATGACAGATAGAGTAATAAAAATTAAAGAAATTATGAAATACTTTCATGTACATAAAATTAAGAACAATTGAAACAGGAAATAAAACAAAAAAAAACTACTAATCAATCAAAAGAAAAAGAAATAAATCAACTAGATAAAAGAAAATAACTCACTGAAGCTATATTGTAGTAGTTTATATCACCATAAGTATCTATAGAGAAGATGTATTGATTGGTTGAATTAAAAAGAAGGGAGGCTTGAGTTGAGGAAGTGGATTCAAAAATTTTTCTTTCAATATCATGTTAGGAGATAGCATCTTCTATCTCCTACATATTTTCAGGATTAACATTAGCTTTTTCTCCAATTATAGAATCCATCTCTTTAGAGTAAGGACATAAAGAATAAACTTTATCTTCTATAGATTTGATGCCCTTACTGATATCAATGTCAGCAATACTAAAACCAGTGGAAGATTGAAGAGTCATAGCCTTCTTTTATTTGGCTCAATAGTGATTTAAGCATTCAGAAACTTCTCATTGGAAAAAGATCAATTGTTCCCTTTGTCCTATTTCTTTTTTCATTGTCCATTAAAAGTTAGCCATTAACTTCTGATGCAGGGTGTGTCCTACTTTAGTTGTATTCTCAGTACCAAAAGAAGAATCACAATTAGTTTTATTTTTTAGCCTCTTGATAAGTATGAGGTGATCATCTTATTTAAGTTGAATGGTCTTTGATTTCTTAGTTAAGCAGGGAAAAGAGGGAGTTGTTGTATTTGAAGAACATCTGGGGGAAGGCTGCCTTTGAGAGGATATGTGACAAAGAAGCATACTAAGATACTTGATTAAAAAAAGGAGCAGAAATGAGCAGTTGAGATTGGGAGGAATCTGAATGTATCAGAGTGTGAAAAAAGGTAGGAAGGCTAGGATATACAGAAAGTTTTACAAGATGTGGTTATGAAAAATTGAGGATAAAAATTTCAGATAAGAGGTGAATTTTGACACATAAAATGTCTAATAACCCATTTTATTTCAAAAAAAAAATTTGGAAGATAATTGGGGTACAAGGATTTTAATCCACAATTAATTTAATTGTGGATTGACTAAAGCTGATACCCCCTATTTACTGTATATATGTAACAGCAGCACAAGACCACTTCTAACATCAGATCATTTTTGTGTAAAAGTCTCAAGGTTGTTTTATAACCTTCACTGTTAAGAAATTCAATTTAAGATGACTAATTGCTAGTAGCAAGAGTTGCATGAAGACTATTTGGTGTTTTTAAAGCATCTTGATATTGTCCCTGATAAAATGGGGATGGAGTGTGGGCCCAAGGAAAAAATTTCTTGTAGTCAAAGATGTATTGACTTGAAGTCTAAAAAATCTTAGGAAGGGGAACACTTAAACATGGAATGGCTATCAGAAATTTTAATACAGATGATAATGAACCTCTGAGTGAAGAGTTTGAGTAATTGGAAGGAAGAGGCTCAAAAGGATCTTTATTCTCTGCTACTTAAGGATAAATGAAACCACCACAAGACAAACAAAGTAGATACTGGATCAGTGTTGGAGACAGACTTTTTTGAGCTCTTTCCCCATAACCTGGAGCCAGAATTTAAGAATGAAAAGTAAAAAAGAGGTTTCCTGCACAACTATGAAATTTTGTGCAGTCTTGGTTAAATTCACTTGGAAAACAGGGCCCAGCTTCTGGATGCAATCTAGCATGAAAGTTTGGGCAAAGAAAAGATTTCAAAGAGGCTCTGAGGGATCATAGAAATTTAGGCCCATTAGAAGGATGAAATTTGTAAGAGGATTTGGTATGATGTAAGGAAGAGGTGCAAGAAAGGGATTCCACTCTGTAAAAAGATCTTAAGAGATGCTTAATAATGGAAATAGAAAATTCAAGCACATATTTTGGGAAGACAGTGATGCTCAACAAAGGGAGATAAAGGGTTGAGCTTATACCAAAATCTTGGAAAAAAATAACTCAGGACTTTTTTGGACCAATGTACAGACTTTCAATTCACTCTTATAATGGGGTATGAATAGTGAATCAAAATGAAGCATTACTGATTTAATACTCAATCAGTAGAGTGCTCATTACAATTTCACTTGTTAACACATGATTGATCAATCTTTTTTTTGTTTGTTGGCCTACTATAGTCAGCCCACATGCAAATGTAATATTGTGTCATCAATTTTTGAAGAATGAGCTCTGGCATGTTCCTTCTTTGAGTGGTTATGAAGACAGAGAAAATTTATTTTTGGTTAGAAGAAGTATCAATAGGAAAGATCATCATGACTGGAGTCTTATTTCATTCTTGTTGTGTGATAATTTGGTGAGTTAAATAAAAATGAAAAGTGGCCAGAAAACTTGTCCAACCACTTCACATGCAATTGTCTGTTAGACCAAGTAAAAAATTATTAGGGTGTGTCAAAGTTGTAAAATCAGTGCTTAATAATTACCACTGGATTAAATTTCAATGTATCAGAACTCATTAGCCCTGATACTGGTGTATTTTAAAATTTAAAAGTACCTTTTATTTATTTATTACCCAAATCACTCCCTCTTTACACACACATTCACAAACACACACAAAAAAAATGTTGGGTTCATTATCTTTGAAATAACCAAATTCATTTCAAAAACTAAAGATTATTATTATTATTATTTTAATGTCTGATTCATCACCTTTTGACACCCCCTATAGTCAAAAAAAATAGACTGCTGATAACACTGCAACCAATGTTTGTTTTGTCATGGGGCATCAAAATGGGGGCAACAATGATTCAACAGTTATGTAAAAAAAATTTTAAACACTTATAAATCTTAAATGATAAAAAATAAATAAAAAAACAATTGTATTGTAACTTTTGCACCCCATTTCAAAAAGACAATGTTTTGTAGTGTAATTGGTGGGCAAGTTTCATTTTTTATCTGTCATTAATTTAATGGTGGATCAAAATAATTTAATAACCCCTATTCAGATGATGATTTCTTCCTACTGAAATACATTACCATAGTCAAATTTTCAATCTAAAAAACAACAAAATTCAAAATATCACACAAATAAATCTCATTCACAATTCAATTTCAAAATAGACTCTTTGTTTTCTTAAAAACTCCTTTTGGCTACTGAAAACATACATTTATTTTTTTATTTTTTTAAAAAAATCTTGTAGTTTTTTCTTTCTTTCATCCCCCAACCAAAAAAAAACCATAAGTTTATGTCTCTATAAACAGAAAATAAGGAACAAAGAGAACCCCAATATATATATATATATATATATTGAAAATAATAGTACAAAATAGTACACAAAATAATTGATTTTGAAAAAGAAAAGAAAATATAACACAATTGAGATTGTATTCACATACATAAATGTGAATTTATTGAAAATTAATTTCAATTTCAAGACCAATTCCTTTCAAAAAGAGAAAACAAACTATTTTTTTTGGTCCAGGCACCACAAAAAAAATGTTGTAACCTGCTAGCAGGTGCCACCCTTCAATTGAACTACCATAGCTCAGTCAGGGATAGGAGCCTGGAAGCAGATGCAAGGTTTTTTTCATTCAGGTAAGTGATCTTTTTGTTGTTTCTTTAACTTATAGGTGGTGATGGTTTATACTTAGAATTGGGTGATCATGTATTTCATAGGGGGTCTAGACTATATACATATGTATTTGATGCAGTAGAGTACTTAACACCTGCCCCTCAACAAGACACAATACACTGTAGTTTGTAAAAAAATAAATTATTTTTTACTTATAATGGATTTTTTAAATAAGAATAATATTTACTATTTTATTGTTATGGGAGACAAGAGAGAGAAATAAAGGAGAAAAAAAAGGAAAAATAAAAAATTAGGTAAGGAGGCTGAGTTGTTCCAAGGTAAATTTGTGTGTTGAGCTGTTAAGCCATTTTGTCATTATTTCAGAAGGTTATTTACAAGTGGGAACCCATGGTAGAGTAGATTTTTTCTTGTATAGTTTCTTATTTAAATAGTAGAAGTCTTTCTCTGTGTGTCTTGTTCTTTTGTTTGAAGTTTTGTTGCTTGTTGATTTGGTAGAGGCTTCATTGTTGCAATATAGATCTAAAGTACCTTTGAAATCAACAATATATTCAAGGAGATTTTTGATTCAAATACCAAATATTGTTGCTTTCAAAATTTCCATAAATTCAGCATGACACATGGCTGTTGCTACCCAGGATAGATTTCTTAAAGTCCAACTTATACAAAAATTGTTGAGCATAATGATGTTTCCACCAGTTTATCTCAAGTGTTCCCTGCTCCAATCTGAGTGGCTAAAACATTTTATTTTTATCTTTGAGTCCTCTATGGGGGTTGGAAATAGATTGAGTGTTAGGTTTTTGGTGCCACAGATATATGCCAGAAGATATTTGAGATAAGACCTATGTTTGTTGGTAGGACATTTAGAAAAGTGTGCTAGAAAGTTCAAACTGAAATTAATTCCAGGTCTTGTTGCACTTTCTATGTATCTTAGAGATCCAATGACTGATAGATAGTTGGTAGAATTTATTGGCACTTCTCCTTCTGGGGCAACTATTAGAGATGTTGTCGATAGTAGTAGAGTTGATTTTTTCTTGTGTTTCTGGTTAAATTTATCAAGAATTTTATTTATTAGTGAATTTTGTTTGATAATGAAGCCATAGTTGTTTCACTTGATGGAGTGAACAACAATTGAGTCTTGTGAGGTTTTCCATTTAATTAAGAGCCCTTTTCATAATTGTGATTTTAGGCATCTGAGGTCTTCAATGTCACTTGACATTACCAAACCTTCATCAAAATTGTAAAAAAAAGTGAGTTCTATAATACTAAGCTATAGACACAATTCAGATGGGTTGGTTCTCCTATCAAAAAATAATTTAAGAAAGAACCAACTGCCACTCTAATTAAAAAAGACAGTGATAACACATATGTAAGTGTGGTGGTGGAGAAAAGAAGAGTAGAGTGAATTTTCTATAAGAGACTTTTTAAAGAAAAGAAGTAATCTACTGATGGCTGGATCTATTTTCAGTAAGCAATATTATCCTCATTCACTACCACTTCAAAGCACTCTCTCTAATACTATCCTTACTATAGTAATAAAATAGCTCTACAGAACTACTTCTGGCTACGCACACCTGCTATTCTCATAAAAATAAAATATATCTATGTTTCTTTATCTCTAATATAATTCTCTTATATTTAAATAATTCTTTTTCTAATCTAAATATTTCACACAATCCTCCCTATCAAAGAGTGAGTCCTCTTTTATATATATACTGTATGTCTAAAGCCCTTTCCCTATTCTTTCTTTTCCTACTGGATTTCCTACACAAGTTCAATGCTAATCTAAATGTATCAAACAGTAATCTAAGCACAGCTTATTATCAGTCCATTCTAATAGTGTTTGAATTATCAAGACAAAATCCACTATTAGAAGCTTACAATACACTTCCTGAGATCCTTAGCTTCATAATAAGTACTTTACCCCCTTCTATAATTATTATGGGAATGTGTTCTGCCCTGTGAGTATCCACTAATTGTGAAACCCTCCTCACTAATTAAGTACCCTCCCTTATCTTGAGTCTTACTTTTACTTTTTGTATTGTCAAGCACTGCATATTTAACTTTCTTTTTAGTCATTTGTTCTTCTAGTGTTGCATTTAAACATCCCTATATATTTCTATTAGCAATGGGTCTTTCTAGCTCACATTTAAGATCTGTTGAGTTTATCTAAGTGTGAAACTTATACCCTTGCTTGATTCTGCTTTCTAATTCTATACTATGTCTCTAGTGATAGCCACAATTTCCTCAAGTACATACCATACTCTTGTCCTATAGTCTAGTATACACTTCCCTTTAAGTTTTTGCTCTCCATGGCCTATATTTCCATACTGCACTAAAAGCCGTGCACAGAGAGTAATTCTTTCTGCCCTTCTGAAAAGCCCTTTGTTGAGCTTTTGTAACCATCCTCCATAGCGACCCCTTTGTTGTGCTTGCTGAAAACTGCAACATCTCTATGTTACTGCAAGATGTGTACCAAAATGTGAACCCATATTACTGTGTTACTTTTATTGAATTTTAGTAAATATACACTTGAATCATATTTCAAGACTTGATAAATTTGGCTGACCAGTTTAGAGGATAGGTTTTCCCACAAGTTTTGGGACACTTGGAATTTTCCATATAGTGCCTTTTTGAGTAGTAGTGCTTTTCAATTGTTATTTTTGAAACCAGGGGGGTCTTTAATGTAGATTTCCTCATTGATGGGACTGTGTAAGTATGATGCTGTTACGTTGAAGGAATGAACATGCCAATTAGTGTAAGCTGAAAGTGTTAAGATGATTCTTTGAGAAGTAAAATTTGCTTTTGGGGCAAAAGTCTCAGGATAGTCTATACTGTGAATTTTTTTTGAAAACTTCCACAAAATATCTTTTTTTAGCTTTATTAAGTTTCCATTAGCATCAAATTTTTCAGAAAATACCCATTCAGCATCAGCGATACAAGCTAATTTTGGAGATGTTTTTCTCACCCATACATTCATGTTTTCCTTAATTTTTAATTATTATATACAGGTGTCATGCCATTTTGGGCTGTTAGGTAGTGTCAGGCTAAGGTCAAGTACAAGGACGTGAACTAGCTTGAATAGTCAGTTGTCTAGAAGATTTTAATGGTCCTATATGAATACTGTAGATTTAATCCACTAAGTTGTAAAATATAATCAAATATAAAGGTCTCAGTAATATAATTCTCACTATTCTTATATATGGCTTACAATCTTTATAGTTGGTAGAAAAATAGATTATATAAATTCAGATACTATTCAAAAGTCTTATAAAAGTACTAATTGATATGTATTGTAATTGGTTTGGTTATATTGGTTAAATTGTAATGATAAAGAATGAAGAAATACAACCCAAAAACCTCCTCCTTTTATACACACTGAGTTCCCCAATAATTCCCTTGATGTACCACCCAATACACAGTTAATGACGCCTCTAAATAACTAATAGACATGATCATCAACATTTCCAGTAACCCATGACATAATTAGAAGAGTAACAACCGCCAAAATCCTGTAATAATAAGGGAAATCCATCAAAATTAAAGAAAAAGACAAAAAGAGAGTATATGCGTATAAAACAATAATATTAAAGACTAAAGGAGACTTTTTAAGGTTAATAATAGCTTAATAATAAGGGGGATTTACTGTAGAAATAATGGGGCTAATCCTGACATTATACTATGTGAAATTCCCATTCAAAAATAACCAAAATTGACTGAGAAACCACCCAAAAACTTAAAAAAGAGCGTGAGATGTGGGGTAACTACATGCAGCTCTTGGCAGGCGCTTGCACGGGTAAATCCTTGACTAAAATTAGGCGAATTTAAGCGTGTTGATTAAATAAAGTGCCAAGAGTGAGGTTATTAATGAAATTAGTGCATATAAACAAGGTCAATGCATTATTAATTAAGCTAGGACACTAAATAAGCGCCTGTCGCCTATTTTAGTGTGTTTCCCCACAGTGGGCATAGAATGTGGGGTAACTATAGTGTGAAAAAGCTAACTTTGCTAAAAATGAAGCTATTCACATGGGAAAAAAGCAGGCAGTATGTGGCCAGTACACAGAAGCCATTTCTGGCATAAAAAACACCAAATTTGAAAAGTGTTATTTTTATGCATTTAAATAGCCAAATCAATAGTTCTAAATGAGCCCAATTGATCTGTCAAAGCGCAATTTTGATATTCTCAATTTTATAGCGCATATAGTCAACTTTTAAGTGAAATAAAGCGCATTTCTTGTTTTTTGCATAAAACAATGAATATAACAGCTTTAAGTGTACTTAAAAATTATGTAGCCTTATACTTAAGGTTCTTAAGATTACCCTAACATATTCCAACTTAATATTAAGTACATAAGACCTATAAAAGGTGGATATATGCGTGTATATAAGGTGTTATAATGGCATTTTTTGTGTATTATCATAATTTTACTTATGTATACTATTTGTGTACTCTTATTTATTATTCCCATGTATAGTTCATGTGTTTAACATAACTTATAATTACTTTTTACTCAGTCCTGGAGATATACAGGCTGACACTCGCCCACCCAAAAAAAAACAATAAAAAAAATGATAAGTTATACATTTTATTTTATTAATTTGTAATTTTTCAGGTATTCAGAATAAATCTGTAGCATTAAAGATTCAACTTTAAAGAAATAAAACATAATAAAATATTATGAGTACTGGTTTTTTAACCCCTCAGCTGGTTGAACAGAAATTTATTTCTGTTTAAATTTTTTAAGAAGGGTGGATAAATTAGAAATTTCTTTTTCAGGTATCCATTTATCAAATTCATTTGATTTCCCTTTAAATCTTAGTAAATACTAAGTTCCTTTTTCTTTAGTAAGGATTCTTTTCTTGAGTATTTTTTCAATCTCTGCTTTTTCCACAATTTCTTCAGGTTGCTTTTTAGGCCTTCCCCTTCTTTTTGGAAATAAGTCAGGATCATTTGCATGGTAAGGTTTCAATAATGAGATAGGGAAAACTGGATGTTTCCTGTCATATGGAGCATATAATATGACTTCCACTGCATTATTCCCAACCATTTTATTTACTACAAAAGGTCCTACAAAGGGATCCTTTAATTTAACATTACCTTGTAAGTTAAAATGTAGTGTTGATATGAGGACTTAATCTCCCTTTTTAAATTCATATTCTTTATGAGATTTGTCCCACCTTTTCTTTTCATATTCAAATGCTTTTTGGATGCATTCTTCTGCATGCTTTCTACACATTTGTTGCATATGAATAAAGGATTTAGTGCCAGGGTGTATATCCAACCTTGGTAGTTTATTTAAATGATTTACTGGGGTATTTGGTACATATCCCAGCCAGAGTTCAAATGGTTTCTTCTCTGTTACAGAATGAGTTGTGCTGTTATAAGCAAATTCAAGGCCAGGAATTAATGTTACCCAGACATGTGTGAATTTCTCATTGTCTTTGTATTCTAATCCAAAGGCACAATATCTTCTGATCATATCTTCTAGAGTTTGTATCATCCTCTCAGCCAGCCCATCAGTTTGTGGATGGTGTGCTGTAGACAATTTTAATTGACAACCTGATACTTCCATCAAAGATGTCCAGAACTCTGAAGTAAATTTAGGGTCTCTGTCAGAGATTATGGCTTTGGGGAACCCAGCAGTATTCATCATCTGAGTCCACCATAGTAATGCCAAGTCTTTTGCAGATACCTCTTTATGGGTAGGGATAAACTTACACATTTTTGTTAATCTATCCACTATTACCCAGCAAGAATTGAAACTTTCTTTTCCTGCTAATGGCAAGCCAGTTACAAAATCCATGTTTATAATTTCCCATGGAGCTTTTGGCTGCTCTATTTGTTGTAACAACCCAGCTCTCTTCCCAGTTAATCTTTTAGATTTCTGACAAGAGTCACATGTTTCAATGTATTTTTGTACATCCTCTTTCATGTTTATCCACCAGGCTGTATTTTTAACTCTGGTTAATGTTTTGTTAAAGTCAAAATGACCAGCTAAGATGTCATCATGACAAGTACTCAACATTAACTCTTTCATAGAAGGTGGTATTACTATTACATTGCTTAACTTTTTCCTGTAATATATATATCCATCTTCAATTGATAGTTTACCTTTTTCCAACGCATTTTTATACTTTGGAGGCAAGGTTTTAATTAATGCACTCATGGAGGCATTTGTTGGATCATTAAGAATGGTAGATAGTTTAGACAAATCTTTATCAGATGAAAAATTTTCCAATATAGTTTGCATAAACTCTTCTTCTAAATCCACTATATAAATCCCAAATATATGTATAACCTCATTTTCAGGTACATAAGCTGGGTTGTCAGCATCATTTGGCAAAGGACTTCTGGATAATAAATCCACATTTGAATGCAATGTTCCTTCTCTGTGAGTGATTTTTATTCTTCCTCTGTACTCTTGTACAGCTAGTTGCCATCTAAACATGTGCCTATTAGGTGTTTTCATGTTTAGTAATGATTTTACTGCACTGCAATCTGTTATAAGTTCAAACTTCTGGTCTTCCAGATAGTAATGAAGTTTCTCCAAAGCCCACACCACAGCTAAACATTCTAGCTGTGTGGCACCATACCTTAATTCTGTTTTTCTTAAGGTTCTGGATATATAACAGATAACTACTTCAGATAATTTTCCATTTATTATCTGTTTTTGCTGTAAAGCAGCACCTAAACCTATGAAACTTGCATCAGTGTACAAGATAAAAGGTAGGGTGAAATCTGGCAGTCCCAATATTGGAGCTGACATTAAACATTCCTTTAATTTATTAAAGGCGTGTTGTATTTCATTATTCCAAATGAAAGCTTCATTCTTCCTGATTAATGTTGTTAAAGGGGCTGCAATGGATTGGTAACTTTTAATATATTGTCTATAATATCCACACATACCCAAAAAACTTTGAACCTCTTTTACATTTTTAGGTATCCCAATGTTTTTAATTGCTGCCAGTTTATTCTGGTCAACACATATTTGTAATCCAGATACAACATGTCCAAGTACTTTCAAGGATTGAAATCCAAACTTACATTTCTTTAATGCAATAGTCATATTAATTTCATCCATTTTTTGAAAGACTCTTTTCAGGTGATTTAAATGTTCATCATATGTCTTTGAAAACACTATGATGTCATCAATATAGACCAATAGCCATCCTTCAACCATTTCCTGATGAAAAACACTATCCATCAATTTTTGGAAGACTGAAGGGGCATTCTTTGGGCCAAATGGCATTCTCACATACTTATATATACCCATATGTGTGGTTATTAATAAGTAATTTTGAGAATTTCTTTCCACAGGAATCTGGTGGTAAACCTTGTTCCCATCCAGACAGGAAATATATTTTGCTCCTTGTAAGGTAGCATGGATAGAAGCTATCCTTGGTAGAGTGTAAATATCATCTACTGTATATGTATTCAGAGCTCTATAATCACCGCATAATCTTGCCTTATCTTTTTCATAAGAGATTAATACTGGTGAAATGACACAATACTTAGGTGTTGTGTCCACTTTTTCAACAATACCCATTTCCAACAACAATTTTATATTGTCTTCAAAATCTTTCCTTTTTGCAGGAGATGCTGGGTAAGATTTCTTTTTTAAACTGCCAGGAATATTATCCAGATCACAGCTTAGAGAGATTTTCATCTCATGGTCTTTGACCAATCCTAGTTCATTTGAGCCATGAGCAAATGCCATAGGATATGATTTAATCAATCTCAAAATATCTTCTTGTTCAAGTTTTGAGAGTTGAGGACTGAAAGAGGCCTTTTGGATTTCATTTTCCAATTCACCCACTTCATTGGTGGTTCTTCCACCTTGTAGTTGTTCTTCTCTAGGAGAAATGGCATATACTGAATTTTCAGAACATATTTTGAATTTTCTTTTACCATTCACCCCTATGGTGAAACAACTGTTTGCAGGATCTAGTTTAATGCCAAATTTTGTCAATAAATCATTGCCAATAATAAACCAATCACTACAATTATTATTATCCATTACTACAAATTCACAGACTGCTCTAACATATCCATTATTATATTTAAAGAATACAGCAGTTTTGTATTTGCCAATTGGATTTAATACTGACCCAAAACCCCTCCAGTTCTTTGTCTGAACAGGTTCTAGTTTTTCCTGGTACTTACTATCAAGTTTCCTTAATCCATTAAGTGAAACTACACTACCTGCAGCACCAGTGTCAAGAATGGCATTCATTTCTTTTCCACATATGATAATAGGTGCTCTGATAGGTGTTATTTTGTAAGTGTCATGAGATACATCTTTAATTATTTCAGCTTCCTCTATGGAAGTTAAAGATGTGTCTGTATGAGGTATAGCATCATTCAGGAACATTATATCCTGTTCTAATACAAATATCTCATTTTCATCATCACTGTAAGATATGTTACTTTTGCAATCCTCACTGGATTCCACATTCTCATCTTCATGATTACTAGGTTCAGAATTCTGTGAGGTTTCAATAACATTTATTCTTTTCTTACACGTGTGACCTTTAACCCAAGGTTCATTACATTTGTAACAAGTGTTATTTTCTTGTCTCTTAGGGACAAGGGGAGCTGAAGGTTTTTTCTTTTCCACTGGTAACTTACTTGTAGTAGGTTTTACCACGTCAACACTTTGTCTGTAATTACTATACTTGGTTTCATACTTGTGGTTTAATAATATCTCATTGCATATATTAATGAATCCAGAGGTGTCTCTGACAGTTTCAGTTCTAGCTACAATAATGTCTCTAACTGATATAGGCAATTTTTATATTATTTTTTCTTTCCACTCTTCATAATCCATTTTTGGATCCATAGCTTTCATGATTTTTATTAAATTCATTAAGAAGACCATGGGTTTATCTCCAGCATTTGGATTATATCTGGCCCTTTCATACAGTCTTTGTTGAGTGATTCTAAATTTTGGGCCACCAAATTGCCTTTCAATTAGTGCCTTCCATTCATTCCAGGAGTAATTAATTCCCTCACTCAATACAGATTCAAACCATAATAAGGCCACATCTGTAAATAAAGATATTAACTTTGAAGTGATTTCTTCATCAGGTAATTTATATGAAAATTGTAAGTTATCAATTCTTTGTATGAATTGTTGCCAATCAGATTTTGAATCCCTGTCAAAAGAAGGGTACTGATCTAACTTAGGCCAGTTCTTTTGGCTAGTTTTAGCTTCCCTAACCTGAGGAATATTGAGTAATTCACTCACTTTAGAAAGATGATCATTAATTTCATCTTTTACTGATTTTATATTCTCAGAGCCCATGACACTATGTTCATGTTCCATCATTGGTTTATCATCAGAGTGTTTCATAAAAACTGGTACTCTTTCTACATAAGAGTTATTATCCTTTATTGTTTCAGTATTTTTCAAAATGTTAGCTACTTCAATTTCTACTCTTTGTAACCTATCTTTTATTACAGGTACATGAGTTAAAGTATCATTTACATTTGAAAAAGACAATTTTACACGTCCCTCTATGGTGGCCATAATATTTTGAGAATGTTCTAATTTAATTTCTAAATTTTTAATCTCAGAATTTAATCTTTTGTTTTCATTGATTAATTCATTATTTGAATTCTCAATAACTTTTAACTTATTGGCTGTTGTACTCAATGATTGTGTGATGTTTAATAATACACTTTCTGTATTATTGTTGGACTCTCTAGAGAATTCTTCCAATTTTTCAATTCTTAATAATAATTTACTAATTATTTTTGATTCCATTGGATTTTCTTTCAGAAAATATTCAATTTTGTCTGTTTCCAATTCAGAAGATTCATCATCAGGGTCAATTTTTAATTCATTTGATTCCATTTTTATATTAATAGTATTTTCCTGGTGATCAATAAAACTATGTACATTGTCCTCATGTAATGACAAGTCTAACATGTTATTTTCAAATGAATAATTTTTTAAATCCTTATCAATTATATCCAATAACTCTCTATCAATTTCATTACCTATAAGTAATTCATTGTTAGGATTATATAATTGATCTTGAGAAGATGGATGACTTACCATGGTCTTATTCCATTTCCCCTGCCTCTCCTTGGCTTTCCCCTGTAAGGGTGACTGCTGGATCCCTGTTGAGGAGGACTGTTGTAGTTTTGGGCATACCAATCCCACTTCCGTTTGCTTACAGTTATCTTTTGGTCCTCTTCTGGGACTGGAGGTGTTGCTGTGGTATTTGGTGCCACTGGTTGTTGATGAGACCTTATATCCACTAGAGCCTGGTTGACTTCTATAAAGCCCTGTGTCGCCCTTTTCTCCAGATTGTTGATCTGGTCTAACATATTGTTTACTCTTATTGTTAGTGTATTCAGTAGGGTTGAGAGGGAGTGAATTTGCTCTTGTAAGGTGTTTTTGGACTTCTTTATTGACATTTGTTTTAAGAGCTTTTCCTTTTCCTCCATGGACATTGGTGGGGTGTTGTTTATTGTTACTGGTGATTCTTGACCCTCCATTTGGATGTCCTGCAACAGGTCTTTCAGCTCTAGTTCTTAAGTTATAAGGTTTTGCCTTATTACTTACAATGTCATTGTTGTCACACATTTTTACGTGGAATTTTAGAGAATTGAAAGTTTAGATTTGAAAAACTTCAAAAAGGAGTTTAATCAGTATTTATTAGTACCACTGAAGACAATTTTATTGCTTACTTATTGGTATTAAGTGAATTTTTAAGTGCCAAAAGTCAAATATGCTTTTATGTGGTCACTTGATTTAACTGGTCTACAATATGTAGCCGTGTATTTATATTTAAAAAAGAAAATTTGTTAGTAAGATTCTTTCTAAATATTAAATGAATTTTACAAACCAATAAAAAGGTATTAAGAGTCCTGTAAAAAGAAAACAATTAATCAGTTTAATTGGTTATTATCTGCAAAGATCACAAATTTAATTGGTCTTTTGACAGACTCCCACTAAGAACAATTATATGTTAAATTAGTGGTAAAATTGATGATTCAATATCACAATTTTATTATATAACAGGGCTTCTTTTCCTGAAATCACTATATAAGTGACCCCAACCTGTTGTAATTATCCACATATTTCTATAGGGATATTATTTACGTGCACCTTCTTTTGAAAATTTCACTTACAGGATTATAACAGAGTTCTTGAGGAAAGGCCCCCAATTGTCAGGCTAAGGTCAAGTACAAGGACGTGAACTAGCTTGAATAGTCAGTTGTCTAGAAGATTTTAATGGTACTATATGAATACTGTAGATTTAATCCACTAAGTTGTAAAATATAATCAAATATAAAGGTCTCAGTAATATAATTCTCACTATTCTTATATATGGCTTACAATCTTTATAGTTGGTAGAAAAATAGATTATATAAATTCAGATACTATTCAAAAGTCTTATAAAAGTACTAATTGATATGTATTGTAATTGGTTTGGTTATATTGGTTAAATTGTAATGATAAAGAATGAAGAAATACAACCCAAAAACCTCCTCCTTTTATACACACTGAGTTCCCCAATAATTCCCTTGATGTACCACCCAATACACAGTTAATGACGCCTCTACACAACTAATAGACATGCCCATCAACATTTCCAGTAACCCATGACATAATTAGAAGAGTAACAACCGCCAAAATCCTGTAATAATAAGGGAAATCCATCAAAATTAAAGAAAAAGACAAAAAGAGAGTATATGCGTATAAAACAATAATATTAAAGACTAAAGGAGACTTTTTAAGGTTAATAATAGCTTAATAATAAGGGGGATTGACTGTAGAAATAATGGGGCTAATCCTGACATTATACTACGTGAAATTCCCATTCAAAAATAACCAAAATTGACTGAGAAACCACCCAAAAACTTAAAAAAGAGCGTGAGATGTGGGGTAACTACATGCAGTTCTTGGCAGGCGCTTGCACGGGTAAATCCTTGACTAAAATTAGGCGAATTTAAGCGTGGTGATTAAATAAAGTGCCAAGAGTGAGGTTATTAATGAAATTAGTGCATATAAACAAGGTCAATGCATTATTAATTAAGCTAGGACACTAAATAAGCGCCTGTCGCCTATTTTAGTGTGTTTCCCCACAGTGGGCATAGAATGTGGGGTAACTATAGTGTGAAAAAGCTAACTTTGCTAAAAATGAAGCTATTCACATGGGAAAAAAGCAGGCAGTATGTGGCCAGTACACAGAAGCCATTTCTGGCATAAAAAACACCAAATTTGAAAAGTGTTATTTTTATGCATTTAAATAGCCAAATCAATAGTTCTAAATGAGCCCAATTGATCTGTCAAAGCGCAATTTTGATATTCTCAATTTTATAGCGCATATAGTCAACTTTTAAGTGAAATAAAGCGCATTTCTTGTTTTTTGCATAAAACAATGAATATAACAGCTTTAAGTGTACTTAAAAATTATGTAGCCTTATACTTAAGGTTCTTAAGATTACCCTAACATATTCCAACTTAATATTAAGTACATAAGACCTATAAAAGGTGGATATATGCGTGTATATAAGGTGTTATAATGGCATTTTTTGTGTATTATCATAATTTTACTTATGTATACTATTTGTGTACTCTTATTTATTATTCCCATGTATAGTTCATGTGTTTAACATAACTTATAATTACTTTTTACTCAGTCCTGGAGATATACAGGCTGACAGGTAGTTTCATGGCTTCATTGAATGATTTTGGAACTTTTGAGGCTAAAAAAATTCCCTTTCAATTTAGTTGAGTAGGTCTTCTTGATTTTCCATTAGGTATTCAGAATCAAAATGTCTGAGATTGTAGATATTTAACAGCTGGCACCTGTTACTTTCATGTGGGTTAAAGAGGTTGTTGATGGACATTTTTTTGATTTAGGTGTGGGTTTTGGGTCAAAATCTGCCCATGCAGAGGCAATTATTTTCTTCTTTTCTATGTTCCAGAATAAACAGCCCTTTAAAGCTTGTGGAGAACCTACTAAAGAACATTTTTATGCTCTAGGATCAAGTTTTAGCCTTTTCTCTCTTGGAGCATGTACATAGGCTGTAGAACCTAAAGGTCTTATGACTTTTTTCAATTGCTTAGTATACAAACATAGATTCAAAAGAAGTTTTGGTGGCACATATAGAATCTGAAAGGTTTCTCTGTAATCAGGCTGCCCATTTTTAAGAAAAACCCCAGAAGAATTTTAGTAGAGTGCTTTCTAGTAGATTTTCTCTTTCCATGTTAGATACTGATCTATTTTGTCTTTCTATTTTTTCATTTTATTTGTGGGTTTATGGTAGTCAAAGTTTGTTGATAATTCCCTTTTGTATGGCAAAGGCCAACAATAGTTTTTTAACAAACTAACCACAGTTGTCTGAGCAGAAACTTGTAACACTCACACTTGTTTGTGTATATAGTCTATTGATTGTATTGATAACTATTTTTTTGCATCACCTTTAGATTCAAGGATGTGGCATTTAGTGTATGTGGTCAGAAAGTTTTTTATTGTTAGAGAATAGAGTCCATTTTTGTATGTTAATTCCTCAAGAAAGCCTATTAGATCTGCTGTGATTAAATCAAGTTTTTTTATAATTCTGTTACAAGATGGTAGGTCAAAATATTTGGTGATTTTCAAGTCTTTTTCAAATTTTGAAACTGATCTCACCTGAAGGTATATAAGTTAGTAAACTTTTTTCTAGGCCTAGAAAATATTATGTTTGTGAAAACAGCTTGAAGGACTTGTAGGCCTGCAAAATGAATGTAGATGTGATTATCAGAACTCCATTCAATGGATAAGCCTCCTCTGATAAAAGAGGCTGGATAAATAAGAGTGTGGGATAAATTCCCACAGAAGTATGCATTGTTAATGTTTATAATTGTCCCACCCAGTCCAGTAAAACATAAGGTTCCCTTTCCTGTAATGAAATTATGGACATTTTTAGTTTTCACTTGCAAGGGTAGTGGTTGAAGCAAGATGGAGAAATTGACTAACTCATTCAAGGCACTTAATAGATTGTGAGTGGAACCTATATCAAAGACAAGAGGAGGCTGATTTGGTGGGGGGGTTGCTTCTGAGATTGATAAATTTTGGAAATAATTGTCTGCTGCTTCATGCTTATTGCCAATTTCTAATATTTTGGCTTGATGAGTTTCAATTTTTTGAAAATTTTCTTTTGGTTGTATTCTCCTATGATAAGTTATTCTGTAGGAGTCTATGCAGCCTTATGGGTGTTGAGGATTCCCAGGTGGTTTGGTTGGAAAGGGTTGTTGAGATTTTTGGCAATGTGGAGGTACATAAGGAGGCATTAGCACTGTGTAGTTTACTGATGGGTAATGGGCTTTAAATTGAGATTAGACTATTGTTGGTGGTGCTAAGGAGATTCTTTTCTGCTTTGTAACTGTGAATCTATTTTGAAGATGGCCACAGGTGTTTCAATTACAGAAGTGTGGGGTGTTGATGGCATCTGCTTGAAAATAATTGGTGGGCTATAAATATTTGTCCATTATGGCTGCAGATGTGCTTGGGATAGGAATAGTGGATGATTCTTCTTCTTCCCAGGTTTGATAATAAGGGTTCCTAGAGTTTCTTAGAATTCAATTCATTTTTGCTTTCCTGAGGATGGTGTAGCTTGTGATGGTTCCATGGAGTGCTCGGCTTCTTGATTAACCTCATTGGAAATTTCCAACTTTGTATAAACTGCATATTGCAGGACCATGGAGAACATTGCATCTTTAGTAAAAGTGTATCCTTCTTCTTTAATGTTGTCAAATAATTGCAAAATCTTAGTGAATAGAGCTGAGTGGTCAGTGTATGAGCTAAGGTTCAAGGAGTGTATTTTTTGGTACAGGTTTAACTGAGATGTTTGTGAGTTGGCACCAAAGAGGTCCTTTAGGTAGGCAAAATCTGCAGTGCTGGGTCTCTTGGAGATGCATTTTTGTCTTAGATCCTTTGAAAGTGAGTTCATCAGAAATTTTTGAGCTATGGTTTCATGAAAAGTAATGGTAGCAGCACAATGTCAAGTAAAAATTTTTTTTACAATAGGTGGTCAAGAAGAAGTAATTGTAGTTCCAAACACCAGCTGCAATATTTGCTACCATCTTAACATGAGGTATCTGGGAAGTCTTTTATTTCTGCTTTAACGAGGGGTATCAATGTTGACCAATCTGCAATTAATTTAATTGCAGACAAAAATAATTATACCCTATTTTTTTGTTCCAATAATTGGGGTATTAGACCTTTAACATGTCAATGTTCAGCTATATCTGAAATTTTTATCCTCAATTTTTCATAACCACATCTTGGATAGCTTTATGGATATCCCAGACTTCCTGCCTTACTGCGCACTCCCATCCTGTCTATTCATTCTATCCACTCAGAACTCCTCCCCATCTCATCTGTTTGTTTCTTCTCCTTTTCATCTTCAAATATCTTAAAATTCCTCATTGCCATAGATCTTCTCAAAGGCAGCCTTCCCCCAGTTGTTCTTCAAATCCAATCACTCCCTCTTTCCCCTGCTTAGCTGATAAATCAAAGACCATTCCACTAAAAAAAGATCATCATCTCATACTTATCAACTGGCTGAAAACTAAAACTAATTATGATTCTTGTTTTGGTACTTAGAATTCAACCAGAGAAGGACAGCCCCCTGAATTAAAATTAAGTGGATATCTGCTAATGGACAATGAATTACAAAATAAGACAAAGGTTAGGATTGATCATTTGCCTAAACAGATGTCTGAATGCTTCAAGCACTATTGAGCCAAATATGTGAAGGATAAGACTCTTTCATCTTCCACTGGTTTTGGTATTATTGACCTTGATATCAGTAAGGGAATCAAATATATTGACAATAAACCCTATTATTTATGTCCTTACTATAAAGAGATGGATTCCATATTTGGAGAATGAGCTGATGTTAATCCTGAAAATATGTTGGATGGCAAAGATTATATCTCTGAACATGATTTCAAAAGAAATATTTTTTCTTCCTCTTCTACTCAAGCCTCCCCTCATTTGACTTTCACCAATCAAGAAATATTTTCAATAGATCCTTATGGCAATATAAACCAACCTGATCTCACTAAAACGAGCTTTTATTTCTTGTTCAGTTTTTTTGTTTTTTTTTCATCTCTTTTTCTTGTTTCTAAAAAGGCCAATTAACAAACCCAGGAGCCACAATAAAGAAATTCTGAAGCTAGCATCAATGATTAAGAGGAAAATGTTACCTCCCAAAAAAGAAAAGACCATAAACTACCCTGATTTTCAACAGTCAAAGAAAATGAAACAGAGATAGTTTTTCCCAAACCCCTTTTTCTTCCATTGATGATTTTCTGGAGAATTGTGAATCTGGTAAGTGATGGCATACCTATTAATAATTAAGTGAGATTTTCTTTTCTTTTTTTAATAATCCTTTTCACTCTATGTAAAGTTGAAGTTGTAAGATATACTCTTAACATTCAAAAGCAATAATACAGGCTCTCTTTATGCAGGGATGATAGGGCACAAGACTTGGAGGAGAAGAAATTTGAGCTTTCTTTACAGAGTGATGGGAAAGTACAAGCCTTGGAGGAGAAGAAATTTGAGCTTTCTTTACAAAGGGATGAGAGGGCACATGACTTGGAGGAGAAGAAGTTTGAGATAAAGAAAGAGGATAAGGCTCTCAAGTACAATTTTCTATTAAATTAGATGAAACTCAAGTATCAACTTGAAGATGGATCCAAAAAGAAATTTTTCTTGATAGAATAGGTTAAAGCTAATAAATATGTTGAGAAAATTGAATTCTTAATGAAAACATTTGATTGACTACTAGTTTTTTTGTTTTATTTCCCATTTCAATTGTTTATAATTTTTTGCACATGAAATTTAACTAGTATAATCCTTTTCTCCCTCTAATATTTTCTCATCTCATAATATTCTCATGGTTTTTTTTATTTACTTTTATTTTAAATTATTATACAATATTATGCATTTTTAGAATCCAATAACTTTTGATGAATAAACCACACCAGTTCAGACAGACCAAAAAAAAGTTAAACAAAAAGGAAAAAAAATTGCACCAAAAAACTCACACTCACTATTAAAAAATTACTGAAGTTTCTGCAACTAGCATTGAATTTGGTTCTTGGTTAAAAATCATATTTTTCACTTTTTTCATTGATTTTTTGTACCTACATACACAGGGGATGAAAATTGCTATGAGATTTCTGGTTCTGTGGTAATCTATCTCTTTCCTCATGTGATGATACCTATAAGCAGTGACAAAAGATAGAGCCTTTTAAGGGCTGTCTTTATATTGTTAATTCATCTCTGGTTTAAAATAGGATAGCCAACTTTGAATATAATCTTTGATAATTCTGGTGTACCTCTGTGCAAATTTTTGAAACTGCACTAAGTATTTTCAATCACATGATCAATCTTGGCATGTAATAGGTGTTCTAATACTTCCAAAAAAATGTTTTTTAATAATTAAAATAATGTAAAGGATTTCCTCTTCTCCTTAACAAATGACTGAAGTCTCTGCAACTAGCAGCAACTTTGGTTCTTTACCTTCCAGGTTCTGCCTTCCTGGGAACAAGAAAATCTAAAATAAAAATAAACAAAAAAAACAAGAAAAAACTCACCTATACAAAGACCCTAAGTTGCTGCAACTAGCAGAGACTTCAGTTCTCTCCCAGCCAGGTTCTTCCTAGATGGGGGTGAGCAAAACTAAAAAAAATTAGAATGAAAGAAAGAAAAAACCAAAAAACTCACCTATACAAAGAACCAAAGTTTCTGCAACTAGCAGAAACTTTGCTTCTCTCCCAGCAAGGTTCTGCCTGAATGGGAGCGAGAAAATCTAAAAAAAAAGAAGAAAGAAAAAAACCAAAAAACTCACCTATACAAAGAACCAAAGTTTCTGCAACTAGAAGCAACTTTGGTTCTCTCCCAGCCAGGTTTTTCCTAGCTGGGAGCAAGCAAATATAATAAAAATAAAAATGAAGAATAAAAAACGAAAAAACTCACCTATACAAAGAACTGAAGTCTCTGCAACTAGCAATGAATTTGGCTCTCTCCCAGCCAGGTTCTGCCTATCTGGGTTCAAGCAAATCTAATAATAAAAAAGAAATAAATAAAGAAAAAACCAAATAACTCATCTATACAAAGAAACAATGTTGCTGTAACTAGCAGCAACTAGAATTTCTTGCTCCCAGCCAGGAAGAACCTGGCTGGGAGCAAGCAAATCAAAAAAAATAAAAATAATAAAACAAAAACAAAAAAACTCACCTATACAAAAAACTAAAATCGCTGCAACTAGCAGTGACTTTGGTTCTCTCCCAGCCAGGTTCTGCCATGCTGGGAGCAAGAAAATCTAAAAAAAAAGAAGAAAAGAAAGAAAAAACTAAAAAACTCACTTATAAAGAGAACCAAAGTTGTTTCAACTAGCAGTGACTTTGGTTCTCTCCCAGCCAGGTTCTTCCTGGCTGGAAGTAAGAAAATCTTAAAAACAAAAAAAACTCACCTATACAAATAACCAAAGTTGCTGCAACTAGCAGATACTTTGATTCTCTTCCAGACAGGTTCTGCCTGGTTGGAAGCAAGAAAATCTAAAACAAAAAAACTCACCTATACAAAGAATCAAAGTTGCTTCAACTAGCAGCGAATTCTTTTCTCTTTCAGCCAGTTTCTGCCTGGCTGAGAGCAAGCAAATCTAAAAAAAAAAAAAAAAAAAACAAAAAACAAAAACAAAAACAAAAACAAAAACAAAAAAACTCACCTATACTAAGAACCAAAGTTTCTGCAACTAGAAAAAACTTTGGCTCTCTCACTGCCTGGAAGAAGCTGGCTGTGAGAGAACACAAAAAAAAATAAAAAAAAAGAATTAAAAAAACAGTGCCAAAAATTATTAGCACCACCAAAAAATACTGGACTTACCTTTGACAAAAAATTAAATAGCCCCTTGTTGTGGGGGAAGAAGATTTTTCATTTAAACTTACAGCTTTCATATATTTCAATTTTCAGAACTTTCAGAATTTATAATGTAAGATCTTTACTATTTAAATTAATAGAACAATTGTGCTTCCTTCAGATCTGTATGGAGTTTATTAATAGTAGTTCCCCTCCTTCACTAACAAAATTATTTGTTGGAAAATGTCTGTTGGGGTTTTAAGTGTGGTTTATTAGTTGTAGCCTCCCCCCACCAACAAGGATTTTTGATGGAAGATGTCTGTTAGGGTTTTAATTGTTTCTTTATTTTTAATTTAAAGCAGATTTAGTACGACAAGAAGAGGAAATGGATGCCCAAATAAGAGATCTTATTTCAGAAGGGAGGGGGAGGCCTGGAGCAATGAGGTGGGAAAAGATTTTGAAGAGGTTTGGTACCAAACCTATCCATTTCATGAGGGTGTCACATCTCATGGCCCTATCCCGGAATTCTCTGACTCTTATAACACTGGGACCTATTGCATAGCTCATGTCTCACCAAAACCTTCAGTAACTCAACCTTTTTATCATGAAATTCATCCAGTGATTGTGAAGTCCTTTCAAATTGAAGAATTGAAGAGCTTGGGGTTGTTGGAAGATGCCAGGATATTTTGTGAATAGCTAGGAATGTTGAAGCATAAAATAAAGACTAATTCTGCTCCTAAAATGGGAGGTGGTGAGGGTAATATGTATGCCTCTGGAGAAAGAGCTGCTACTCAACATATATTTGACATCAGTAAGTAAATTTATTAATTTTTAAACATTTTTAAACTTGATTATACTTATTAAATCTCCAGTTCTTTATATAAATTTAAAAATAGATGATGAAAAAGTATGGGAGGCTTTAGGATTCATCTTTTCTTTTTACACCTTTTTATTTAAGCTTCTTACTTCAAAGTACTATCATAACTCTCTGAAACTAGTGACTGAACTAGATCTTTCTTGCTATGATGGTGTTGACTCTTTTGGAGGTAACTTAACTTGGACTTCTGGTGGCTTCTCCAATGTCCCACACAAAGATTTAGATTTCAGTGATATTAGCCTGGGTGTTTGGTGGCCAACAACTTTAGATGGACTTTTAGATGAATATTCTTGGAAGGAAAGCACACCTAGACAACATGGAGGCCACTTTATCTTTCCAGAGCTCAATTATATGGTGGAGTTTGAGAAGTGTGATGGTTTATGGGTGGTTATTTGGCCTGACAACATACTATATTATCAAACCACTCCTGTAAAAGAATTTGGTAACTTTACAAGGCTAGGCTCTTCAATTCAAATCAGTAAAAGACTATCAAAATCTATTAAAACATAAAAAATGCTTATACCAGATGTTGTAATGTCTGATTATATAAAAATGAATGAAAAATAAAAGTTAGAATACTTACATGATAGCTTTCTTCAAAGATTATTGGATCATACTTCACAGGGTGAAAATTAAGACAACTTGTAGGCAAGTTGTTTTTTAGTGATCTTAGAGTAGCCCATGAAGTTATCCTTGAGGAACCTTTTTGAGGGGTATGTGAGTAGAAATCCATCAAGTAAAGATATTTTGGAAACACTTGTAAATTTCCTTGCTATCACCCCCTGCCAAAAGCATGATTCAAGGAAAAATGACATATTTTATTTAATATTCAATATGCATGCTAAATGCATATTTAATACTCATTCATATTGCATATTAAATATAGATGCAGAATGCATATTCAATATGAATAAAATATGTAAAAAATTTGCTAAAAATTTGTATTTGCAATATGCATTAATATGCATATTCAAAATGGAAAATTATGCATATTCAAAATGCAAAAATATGCATATTCAATAAGTAAAAAACATTTTATGCAATATGGTTAAAATATGCATAATATACATGTATTCAATATGAATTCTTATTTGGTCATGAATGTGACTGACACACCAAAATTACAATTGCCTTCATGAATTTTTACACTTGACTAGTAGTATGTGGAATAAAAGATAAAGTCAAGCAGTAAAAAAATACTGTGTGCATTCATTTTTGGGCAGTGGAAATCAGAAGTGCAGAATTATGGTTGGTGCCCATAATTTAATATGATTCATTAATATTAAAGAAGTATTTTTAATATTGAAAATGACTTTTGGTTGGTTGGTATTTGATCTAGCTGTGCCATGGTCTTTTCTCAGTATTGTCATTACTCCTTAATATTATTGAATGATTTTCAATATTGAAATTTCATTTTGGTTGCTTTTGAAGTTGGCTCTATTTTAAAACTGTTGAGATAATTTTATACTTGACTTGCATTAATGCTAGTCAAGTATAAATTAAGTAACTAAAATAGGGGGTATCAAAGCTGACCAATCTGCAATTTAATTAATTACAGATAAAAATCCTTATACCCCAATTATCTTCTGCAATTATTTTTTCTAATAATTGGGTTATTAGACATTTTACATGTCAAAGTTGACCTCTTATCTGACATTTTTCTACTCAATTTTTCATAACCACATATCAGAAAACTATCTGTCATAACCTCTCTGGTGATTTTCTGGTGCAAAAGCAAAGTGTACTGGAAAAATTCTGTCATGGTGGCAAATTTAGCTCAATCTGGGAAAATTAGCTCATTGTGGCAAAATTTGATCACAATGGGAAAGTCTGGTCACTGTGGCAAAATTTGGTTAGAAAGTTATTATGCTTACTAGATAAATTGTTTATTGTATATCCTATGCATGTAGGGAATTGTTGGAAAGGTCTGGAGTAGAAGAATCAGGAGGAGAGGGAGAGAATATTAGTCTTCTACATTTTTTTTGTCTTTTTAGTTTTGATAATAAGGGTCTTTTTGATAATTACCAATATTTAACAAAAAAAAACAACAATTACATTAACAATAGATCAACATATAGGGTACCATTGGATAGCTCTCATCCTGGGTGACTCAAATTTATTTCTTTTCTTACAAAACTCATAAAATAAAAATATAATAAAGTACACTCTTTAATTTTGGTGGAAAACTGAATAAACCTGGGGCAGTCCTTTAATAAGGCACCTTTGAATAGGTCATTCCAAGGGTAGTTTCTGGATTACTTTAGTGTACTTTTCAGTCTCTGGGGAAAGTGTTGTGGCTTTTTCTAAGTATTTTCTGTGACTGGTATCAGTGTAATCTGGTACTAGGTATTTTGTTGGCTGGTGTAACCATTGGTTGCACTTAGATTTGTCTTTATTATAGGTTACCAACGCATTTAAATTCTAACTCTCAGAATTTCAACTCATCCAACTCTTCAAGAAGATCTTCAAGCTTAGTTAATTGAATCTTACTTTTACTTAGAGGGACAGGGATTTCTTTTTGTTTTTCCAACTCCTTTGGATTCTGTTTACAGCAAGACAACTATAAGATTCTTTCAACATTTTTGGCGCTCAACATGGGGTTCAAACTCTCTAGCTTCGGAAGAAACTTACTTGTTGGACTTCTGGATTTTTCTTGGTTGGTGTTTTTGGTGATTCTGGTAACTGACTGAACCAGTACAGGATCTAGGTATGGGGCTGAACCCTTGCTAGATCTGTTTTTTTTTGTTGGTTTATCCTAGTAAAGGGCTGAACCTTTGTAGGATATTGTTGGTTGTCTGGTAAAGGGCTGAACCCTTGCAGATTTTTATTGGTTTCTGGTGCTATTTGGGATGGCTTCTCCATCCAGTGCTGGTGTTAGTGCTGCTGCTGGTGTACCTGTTAGGGAATCAGTAAGGATTGTATCTTGGGATGGGCCCAAGTTTTTTGATGATGATTTAGATGGATTTTTATATAGTTATGAAAATGCTGCTGGATTGGATGGAGCTTTACCTTTGGATATGGTGAAGTAGATTAGGTTTTTTATGTGAGACAGAGAGGTGGAAGAAGAGTTTATTGCTATGGATGGCTATAAAGGTCAAGATTGGTGAAAGCTGAAGATGGAAATTCAAAAGAGGTGGCCAAAGGTATATTCACTGGGGGATCTGAAGGATATAGCTAGTAAATGGGAATCTAAAGGTGGTTTCAACTCTCTTGGTCAGTATCATAAGTTTATGGTTTAATTCCAGGTGGTTTTGGATTATAGGTGGGAGTATGAAATTTTATATGAAGATAATGTATCAAAATATGTTTTTTGGGATGCTATGGGGGAAAAGGTTAAGAAAGATGTTTTGATGGTGCTTGTTAATGCTAATTTAATGAAGAATCTCCCAAATGGAGAAACTAGGATTCCTGGTATGGAGGTGCTGAAGAAGTTTATTTTGGAACATCTGGATACTCATAATTCTGTCAATTTGGACTTTGGAGAAGATGCTTTGGTGACTCAAGAGGTAGAAGAGGTAGCTTGTCTGGAGATTTTGGACTCAGATATACCTGAAGATTTTGGCCAGATGGAAGATATTATTTATGATAACAATTCTGTTGGGAAAGAAGAGGTTTCTTAAGATAAAGATATTTTTGACACTAATGTAGAATTTTTGGATTTTGGGGAAGAATTTGTGTTGGATGATGTGTAGTCGGATTTAGAGGATTATTTGCCTCAGGTTTTGTCTTCAGAAGCAGAGACTTTCTGCAATGAATATGTGGATATGGATTATGGATTAGGTATATGTATGGAGGATTCGGTTCAATCTCATGAAGCAATTTCAAAGGTGGATTTGGTTGTTCCTGCACTAATGGAGGGTGCAGAGGCATTTAAAGTTGGGGTGAATAATTTGGATTCACCTAAAATCTGGGAAAAGGTGGTGTATTTTTTATGTCCTTTGGTAGGACAAATTCTGGTGATTTGTTTTTGGGGTTATTGGAATAGGTGAAACTGCCCTTGGGGAAAGTTTATGGGTTTCTACCAGGGGATATCAGGAATATGAATTCTCTGAAATGAGGATAAACTACCAAAAACTGTCTGAAAATTTTTTATTGTCTCTTCTTTGATCTCTTTTGGATTCTCTTTTCCTTCTATGTTTTTTTATTTCTGTCTTCCTCCTGCAAGATGATAAACTTCAATTAAAAAAGTTGAAATCAAGAAAAAAAACTCTCAGAATAATCAAATAAACCATCAATCCAAGAAATTATATAAATTTTTGTTTTCTGACCTCCAGCAAGAGGCTAAACTGCACCATCAAAATCAAAATCAACTAAAAAATCTCTGGATAATTAAAAATCAAGATAATTTTTTTTTAAAGATTCCCAACACTCTTATTTTTTTTACCTCCAGAAAGAGGCTAAACTGCACCATCAAAATTGAAATCAACTTAAAATCTCTGGATAATTTAAAAATCAGAGAAAAAATATTTTTGAATATTTTTAACACTCTCTTATTTTTTACTCCTCCAGAAAGAGAGGTTAAACAGGAAGAAAAAATTAATGAAAATGTTTGAGGTGACCCTTATGAAGATGACAACTACCTCCCCCATGAGGTTAAACTGGCTGTTTCTATTTTTGTTGAATTTGATGATGTTGATGGTCTAGATGAGAATGGTGAGGTTGTTTGGGATAATTGGAAGTTGGTTAATGATCTGTATGATTGGGATCTGAAAGAGGATAGTGGTAGCATGGAAAAATGTTCAAATGAGGTGGATTATGTTGAATTCACCAAACAGCCAAATGCTCAGAGAATAATTTCTCACTCACAAGTGGGAGAAATTGGGGAAAGAGAGGTTCCTTTGGATGTTATATTATTGTATTTTTCTGATGAAATTTGGGGACAGACTGGGTTTTATTTTTTAATGGGGAGATATTTGTTGTCTCTTGGGAAACCAGAAGAATGTGATGAAGGTGAATGGGTGGTTATCAAAAGGAAGTCACCTGGTTTTTATTTTTCTGGTAGAAGGTTGATGAAAAGAAGACATCCAAATCCTCAAGTTGTTGTATCTCAAAGAACAGGTCAAGAATTGGTGATGAAATCTCTTCATGAAGATTTAGGGCATAGAAGCTTTGGAGAAACTTATAATCAGATTGCTGATAGATTTTGGTGGCCTGGCATGAAGATGGCTGTTAGATCTTGAGTTCAGTCATGTGAAGAATGTCAGAGAAGAAGTTATTTAAGGCCAAAAGAACCTGGACATGCTACTGGTGAAAATACTATCTTTAGACGGGTTAGTTTGGATGCTGTTCACATCAAGGAAGGTAAATATAAGTACTTGATTGTGGCAAGGGATGATTTGTCTGGTTGGGTTAAGGCTGTGCCTCTTATTAGTTTATCTTCTAAAAATGTAGCAGAATTTTTGATCAAGGAATGGGTGTATAGGTATGGTGCTATGAAGTTGGTAACTGTTGATGGTGGCTCCAAGTCCAAGTTTGGTGCAGACTTCAAGGAAGTTGTTCCAAAAATTGGCTCAAAGGTTAGGGTAGCGACCCCATATTATCCTGAAGCAGAAGGAATGGTTGAAAGGGGGAATCAATTTATTAAGGATGCTTTGGTTAAAATGTGTGGAAAAAGTGCTGAAAAATGGAGGCATTTTTTACCCCTTGTTTTATTTGCTGACAGGATTACCACCAAGATGACAACTTGTTATTCTCCTTATGCATTAGTTTTTGGTCAGAAAGCTGTTCTACCAGTTGATCTTGAAGCTGAATCTTATCTTGGTGTTGGTTGGGATGTTGTCAAAACTACTGAAGATTTGCTCTATGCTAGAATGCAACAGTTAGAGAAGAAGGAAGAATATCTGGAGAAGGCATATGCTAGGATGATCAAGATCAGGGATCAGTCTGTCGGGTATTGGGATCAAAGGTTGGCTCATAGACTCAGGAAACCTTTGAGGCCTGGTGATATGGTGTTGGTGTATAATAGGAGTTTGGAAAGTCAGCGGGAGAAAATGATTTCTGATAGATGGAATGTACCATATAGGATTAGAGAACAGGTTTCTGGTGGTTTATATTTTTTGGAAGAGCTGGATGGTGTTGTCTCTAAGAAGAGGTTAGCTGCTGATCAAGTGAAGAAGTTTTACCCTAGGGGCACAAAGAGTTTTGAAGTTTGACTCCGCAATGAGAATAAACTACCTACAATTGTTTTAAATGTGACTCTGTAATGAGTATAAACTACAGTTATAAAAGAAAAATTTACGATTATATTGCAAAAATTATTTATGATTAATATGAAATCTTAATGAAGATTAGGAAACATGATGATTATAATAAAAATTCATTTGTTCAAAAATTCTTATATCAAAATTATATGGTGAAAATTTGTGTTGGAAATGTAATTAATTGGCAGAAGTGTTCACAGGGGAACCTTCTATGTATAATATTGGCAAGTTTGGGGGTAATTGGTGAGTTGGAAGCTCTATACCCAATTACCCCACAATGCTTCTTTCCACCCCTTCTCTATTTCTAGTTGAATCCTGGCTTTGTTTTTGTTATATAGTTAGTCCTCTATGACTATAAACTGGAACCTTATGCTGACACAGAACAATCTTTTGGAAGGCTGGATTCAAAAAAAAAATTTTGTTTCATTTTATTTGTTATTCTGTTTTGTTGTGGTTTTTGCTTTATTTTATTTTTAATTTTAAGAAAAAAAAGTTTTTATATTGAGGTGCATGATCACTGATGGTCTCCAATCATTTTTACAAATTGGAGGGAGCCCACCCAGTGATCATTAGTTTGTTTTCTTGGTTTTCATTAAATTATCATTTTTTCAAATTTTAAAAATTTCAAAATATATTTTCAAAAATAATTTGTTTTCAAAATTCTTAATTATGTTATATTTTTAATTTTTCTTTCTTGTGTATCCACAATCAAGGTGCACTTGGATGTGGGTATGGTGTCAGGGGTTTGGCTCATCCAAATGGCTGGGGGACATCTTTTCTTTTTTTTCTTTTTTTATTCTGTTTGTCCATCAAGACTTAAAGCTGAAAATTCTTTTCAAGATTATTTATGATTGGTCCTAAACTTCAAGACCATGGAAAACTGAAGATGTCAATAAAACTAGGAATTATAATGGTCAAGATTTGAGGAGGATTTCTTTCAGTTAGAAGTGTTCATTGGGGAACCTTCTAGATTTAATATTGGCAAGTTTGGGGGTAACTGATGGGCTGGCTGCTCTATCAACAGTTACCCCACAAAGTTTGTTTACCTGCTTATTTGTTTCTAGGTTAATCTCTAGAATTGGTTTTGTGATGCAGGTAAAAGTCCTCTAAGACTATAAACTGGTGAATTTTTACGCTTGAAGACCTAAATATATCAAGTAGAAGATATTTTTGTGGTCCTCTATGACCTTAAACTGGAGCTTTTGTCAATCATTTGTTTGGACACTCATTAGGAAGAAATGGAATGATTTTGGAAATCACAGTCATATTTTTATCAATTACTCATTTAAAGGATTATATGGAATCTATCTCCTCAATTTACAATCATGCAGAAAACTTTGGATTATGGACTTTTGGATTTGATGATCTTGAAGATTTATTTTAGAAGAGGAATGGAATTATGTTGGGAATAGGTGATTTAGTTGGTCAAAAAATTTTTTGTGGAGATTTTTGGTTGTAGGTCTGAATTGGTGATGTAGGAAAATTGGTATGATGGATGAAATTGTGGAAATTGGAAGACCTTATGGTAATGTCTAGATCATTGCACTTCTATCTCAGTAGGGGTGGAAGCCTACTCTCTTCATTTTGTTGGGGATTTAAAGTTTGGTAGAGAGGAATTGGAGGACCTGATGGCAATGTCTTGATCATTGCAGTTCTAGCTCAGTAGGGGTTGAAGCCTACTCTCTTATTCTTAGTGATAGAAAAATCAGAATCAGATGGTTATTAATTTCTATATAATTCAGCACCAACTAAATCATCAAAATTCAATCATATGAAACTAATAATTTTGGTTAAAGGTTTATATCAAGAGTGTCTAATTTGGATCATTAGAAAATTTCTCAGCACTCTTAGTAAAGTCTTGAATGATAGCCCAACGTTCCTCAAGGTCAGAAGGAGATGAAGCTGGGTGTGATCTAAAGTTTAGAATTGTTTGTTGGAAGAATAATTCCAACATAGTTGTTGTCATTGTCCAACTGGTTGGAAGAAGAAGGCTCAGGGGGCTTAGTTTTATCTATATGTGTTAAAATCTATTGTTAAGAGAACTCACCTTCTGTTGCAAGAGAACTGGTTATATTTTGTTGAGTGGCCAATGAAGAAATTCTTGAAGAATTAGAATATCCACTACGAAAAAAAGGGGAATCAGAAGAGTTCATGATGACAATGATGGTAGTTGATGAATAAATCACCATGGGAAATCTAGGGGTGAATTGCTAGCAATCCCCTCTCCTGAAATTTAGAGTGTCCCTTAATTATGCCAGGTTTATGAATACTTTATAAACATAAGTAAATTAGAGTTAGATTTACATTTATTCTCAGATTGGTCCAAAAATGAACCTCAACTGATCTCAAGTTATGCATAAGTTGATCAACTATAACAATGATTTTATCCTTCATTGAGCACACATTGAGCACACATTGATCCAACATAAGCTTTTGAATATAAAATATGTTTATCAATTTAGAGGAAGAAAATTATTCTTTAACATACCTAATCATTACTTTGCATTCAAAAGATAAACCATAAAATTATGAAAGTAAATTTAATTTACAATAATAATATCTTTTACTACATAATTGTAACAATAAATAAATTTAGCAAATTTTTTGATCACAAATATTAATAACTATAGGAATTGAAATAACTAATGCCATTCCTATTTTCAAAATTTAAAAAGATTATAGTCACTTCTCACTTCTAATCTGTTAAATCTTTGCAAAACTAAATTTTGTATAATTTTTTAAATTTTACCAAAAATATAAGACCTACAGGCTATTGAAAATAAAATCTTCAGTTACTCAACTAAAAGAAATTTTTATATTTAAATAAAAATAAAAATAGTCCTTAAAGTGTATAACATGAAAGGTTTTTATGGAAATTAATATGCAAGTTTTCCTTTTTAAATATTTAATGCTTATATAAATCACTTTCCCAAGTTTTGGTATGAGTACATGTGAAATAGTAACTGCATTTAAAAGTGGAAACCAATATAATGACAAAAATATTTACAAAATTTATTTCAATTTAATATTTATCTGTAAAAAATTTTGAAAGTAATATTTTATTCATCTTCTTAAGGATCTCTTCCTCCTCCTCTACCCATCTACTTTTTAATAGGGGGTCTCAAACTTGAAAAAATATGCCTGGTGGATTTTATTTGAAAACCACCACATAAACACACTATGAAACATGGCTGATTTGGTAAATGAGATTATAAACATGGGGTCAAATATGTCCTACTTTAGTGAAAATTTTCCAACCACAGCACAGGCAACCAATCTAAAGATCCTCCCAATTCACCACACATCACATCTTTCCCAACCCACTTTTTTGATACAAATTTTTACACATGGTGCCCCAGTAAATTTTGAGCTTTTCATTACTTTCTTTATCAACAATTCCTGAACAAATTTATATCCTCAAAACTCAGTCATCATGCCAAGAACACTACAAAATTGTCAACACAACCCTTTTAAATCCTTTTTTCATGCTCTCAAAATGATCAAGTTGAATGTACTTTCCACTTGGTTTTGTTTTATTTTTGCATATTAACTTTTATTTTGAATTTTCACTGAAAGCATAATTTTTCCCTTCCTGATTCATTTTGGCTAATCATCTCAACATGAAGTTGGATATTTCAGAAATTGCATAATTTTTCATTCTTTCTGTTTTTCAATGATCCCTCATATCCTTTTCTTCATCTTCTCTCACTTCCTTAACTCTTCTTCTATTTTTTTTATCCATCACTTCCTGAACTTCTATCTGGTCCTTTTACATCTTTGAAGACATCTCATCAGGTAAGTCATCCTCCCACCATCTTTTTTTCAATTTTAACTGAAGTTCTTTTTCTGAATTTTTTTTTTCTATTTCTTTTTTTGTTTTCTCAAATCACATTTCCACTTTTAAGAAGGTTCTACAGAAGCCTAGCTCTCATATCCACCAAGCAACATCTGATTTGGCTCACTGGTTAATGAGATATTTATTATTTACTTGGCTCAAACTTCCATCAACTTTATTTTAATCTTCTCAAGTAGGTCTTACTCTGGAACAAATATAATACTTATAAATAACATAGGTAGCTAAAATAGATCTTTTTAGACCATTGATAATACCTGAATTTAATTTTTATAACCCTTTTTTGATTTTCTTTTAAGTCAAAAATAAAAGGTCAGAAATAGGATTGGGGTTTTTTAAATGAAATATAATTTTTTAGGAAGAATCTCAAGAATCATTTATTTTATTTCCAGCAAATGGTTTTGAATTTGGTCTAGTGTTTGCTGAGATAACTTCTTCCAAAGTTGAATCTTGTTTCATAGACTAATTTACATTTTTTAAGTTCAATGTTGCATAATATGCATATAGGGCTTATGAAATCTATTTCAAATAATACTTCAGGCTTTTGGCTCTGATTTGATCAGCTAAATATCAGTTTTGGATGAGTCCTTCCTATTTTGTAATTTTTTTATGAGGATGAATATTAACATTTGATGAATTTTAGCTCATTCAAATCTCACATTATTTTGATTAAAGGTTCTCTATAGGCATGAATTTCATTTCTAGAAAGCATAATCAATTTTGGCTCAGAAATTTCTGAGATATCTACTTTTAAAGTTGAGTCTTTTTATGTAAACTAATTTAAATTTTTGAATTTTGATATTCTGTAATATGCATGTTTTCTCTGATACTTTTCATTGTACCACTCCTAAGGTATGTCAATTCCTCAACTGTTTTTTATCATTTGTTTCCTCAATTTTTCTTCTTTATAAATCATTTTTTTCCCTGATTTTTTGATGTTTTGGATTTTTTTCAGGAGATGGTATCATCAAATCTATTTGGAACTCTTCTCAGCATAATCATCAATCAAAAATCCAAGAGATAATCATCAAACTACCAAGGAAACTCCTGGTTTGATATCTTGTAAAAAATTTTCTCATTTTTTTGGAATCTTGTGAAGCACTTACTCATTTTTGTTTTTCATTCCAGATCAACCAAAGTCTGATAAAACAGGTAAGTAAAGCAAGGGGGAAGGGCCCTATTTACAGTAAATCTTTAGGGAGGGGTTCCAAATAGGGTAATTAGAAGATTTTCCATTTTTTTATTTTTATTTCATAAATTTTTAAATTATCAATTATTAAATATAATCAATCAAAAAAAATTTTTGTGCAATTGAGCCTTGCTGCTGTATAAATTTGTTCATTTAATTATTTATTTGTATTGAATGGATGAATTGTCAATACATTGCTTGTCATATGATTTATTTGGCTTTGGTCACATCTGAAATCATTAGCAGGTGGAATTGTGAATCCCATTACTTTTACTTGGCTGATTATATTTTTTTATTGATTTATATAAGAATTTATGAAATTAAAATGAAAATTTGGTAATCTTTACCCCCTCCCACAGTAAGTTGCAGGGGGAGGTATTGTAAATTTTTTTTTCTTACATAAATATTTTTTTTGACATGAAAAAAAATGGCAATCTCCACCCCCTCCCACAGTAAAATTCAGGATGAGGTATTGCCATTTTTTTTTTCAGACATAAAAAAATTTTTTGACATGAAAAAAATGGCAATCACCACCCCCTAATATAGTGAAATGCAGGTGAGGGTATTGCCAAATTTCTAGATTTAGAAAAATAAAATTTGTTAATTTATGTATCTTGTGCATAAGGGTTGGTTAATGAAGCTGTTGAAAAACCATATTTAACCAAATTATTAATAGAAATTCAGAATAAATTTTAGTCAAGTAGATATGGAGAAAAACATTACTTATAATTTAAATGCAAAACATTTAATTAACTGGAATCCTAAAAAATAGCAAGAGTAGAAGCATGCAATGTATATAAGAGAGATTCAAAGCATTTTTTTACAATCAAAATATTTATTTCCATCTCTGATCTGGAAGAGGTTTTCAAGATGGGTAAATGTGCCACCATTTCAATTTGAACTAAAATGACAAAGTGCAACACAGATTTGAATAGGAGGATCTCTTTATGAACAACAAGAATCATTTCTGAAAATTGAGTGATATTTTATCAGTTCAAGTAACTGAGAAATCCAGGCAAGTTTGTGCAAAATATCTGTTTAAAGCTAATTTAAGGAATAATTTAAAGAACCTCAAGGTTAAATTGTGGTTGGTGTTGTATGGAAAGTGTTCTGGAATATAAGTAGTGATTCTTCAGCATGTCACACAGGTAATCCAAGTCAATTTCAGCATTAGACTTGGTATCTGAGTTAACCAATAGATCCAGGGCTAGAGTTGTAGCAGTTATTTCTAGTTTACAATGGACTGAAAGAGGAATTTTAGTGAATGGTGATGAAGACTAAGAGTGAGTGTATGATGAAGTGGCTGCTTAAGTGGTGGGAAGTCATGTTTTTCACATGTTGAATAATAAGCCCTTAAGAATTAGGCAGAAAATAATCTAAAGAGATGGATTGTCTGTACCTATTGCTGACTAATCAAGATGAAGGAGAAAAGTGTTTTTATGGCTTTTTTTACCAAAAGAAGGTGTGTTTGAGGTGAAACACAC
Organism: Hemileia vastatrix; assembly: GCA_030280995.1. Lineage (NCBI taxonomy): Eukaryota > Fungi > Basidiomycota > Pucciniomycetes > Pucciniales > Zaghouaniaceae > Hemileia > Hemileia vastatrix. The sequence goes on from JASXTE010000011.1 coordinate 5,037,930, forward strand.
CATCAAAATACACCTGTCCAGGGCAGGTGTATTTCATTTTCTGATGGTGTGTTTGGTACTTTTTTGTGGTGTGTTTATGTGGCGTATTTGATCAATTTTGAGATGCCCTAATGTACTCCATCCCATCTCATTTTCATAGATAATATCTATTGTTCTAGAACTCTCCTTATCAGCAATGACCAATTTTATTTTTGAGCCATTAATCCCTTCATCAATCCTTTACCACTCATAATTCTTAATATATCAAAGAATATGCTTTTTTTATTTCATATAATGTTTTTTTCAAGCTTTCAAATGTCAGATAACACTACCAGAAATATGGAGCCTAGCTTGTAGTAATTTGAAAATGCATAAAAAAAATAAACCGAGCGACAGGAAGTGACTTAGGTTTGAAAATAAAATAGAATATTTTGCTACCAGCTTTGTAAGCTGGCAGCGCTTATTGTAACATATAAAAAAATTGACCAAAGCCACTAAAAGTGGCTTTGGCCAATTTTATAATACATCTTGCAGGCAGTTTAAAACTGCCTGCAAGATTTGGTGTTTAAAAGTGAGCAAAGTTGCTGCATGCAACTTCACTTGCTTTTTTTTTATATTATTGACTTGCAGCCAGTTATAAACTGGCTGCAAGTCATTTAATAAAGCAACCAAAGTCGCTTGCAGCGACTTTGGTTGCAAACTGTTTTTCGCATCTCCCAGCCAGATAACACTGGCTGGGAGGTTTGATGGTGAGATTTGAGCAGCCAATGTTGCTTAAAGGAACATTGGCTACTATAAAAATAAACTACCAGTCAGGGTGAGCCTGGCTGGTTTGAATTAATAAGAAATAAGATGAAAGTTGATATACATTTAAATTTGCGCTACTCTTTTACATGCCATTTGCCATTAGTTTTTTGACAGTGTGAAATGTATATGTGCATAATAAAAAATCAAAGCCAAAAAAAAAGGTATTGGATATTTATAAATGCCAAAACTTATATGCCCAGTTTTAAAATGTTTGAAATATCAGAATACTGATTTTGTGTGTAGATTGTTTTTCAGAAATGCATACTTGGTTGTTAACTCTTTTGTAGCCAAATGTCAACTTAGTGGCAAAAAAAATAATAAGTGATAAAAAATGGGTCCATAACATCTGAAGGTTAGTTTTCCAAACTTATGTGAACAAATAATATGGATAAGTGGATTGATTTCGTAAAATAAGTGAATGTAAATATTAATTGCATCTGTGTGAAACTATCCGAGGCTTTGGTTCCTCAAATTATACTTTGTGAAACCCTATAAAAATAAGCTGTAAAAACAATATGTAAGTTTTAATTAAAAGCATGTGAAAATTTTTAGTCATCATTTGTACAATATATTGCTGTGTAAAAACCTGTTGCATATACGCCTTATGCAAGTCACTGCATTCCATGCAACCGGCTTCAGTAACTTGCATGTTTCTATACGCATAACTGTAAGCGAATTTTCATCCGAGTGGCAAATTTTCTACTTCTCTTCTTCAACTTAGAAGAGACAGGTTATTATAATAATTAGCTTTCCATCTGTTTCACTTAAGAGTTTTTTATTTTGGCTTGTCCCTTATACTTGTTTGTTAAGTAAAAATATTAATTTCACTTTAAATATAAGTTCAACTTTTAGGGAATCCATTTTTCTCAATCATTAGGTTTGCCACCAAAGTAACTTGTTTACAGATTACTAACTTGGATTTTTGGTATTTTACTCTCCTTTTTAATCTCTTTAAAAAATAAAAAAAATAGAACTGATGATTTTTTTTTAACTCTTGGCAGCTTGATCTCTAACTTGTCATAGTATCATCAAAAATCTAATTTTTGGTTAGCATCCAAATTTTATTTTGATTTGTCTTTCTCTTTTTATTTTTTTCATTCAATAAAAATGAGACTTATTTTTCTACAATAATCTTTTCCTAAAAATTATAATTAACAGATTAGTTGTCCATTTATCAATCAATCAACTCCTACCAAAGGATTTTTTTAAAATTTCAAGTAAGAATATCTTTTTTTCACTATTTCATTTTTAAACTTTTTATTATTCTCAATGATTATATATTAAATAATTAAATTAAATAAAATATCATAGTATCCACATGTGTATGTTATCAATTTTTTTCTACATATCAATAATTTATTGTATTGGCTTCCTGTAATTCTATTAATGGTAGAGGTATAGTTGATTCTTGTTTAAGGAAACTATACCTTTCAACATTATAAATTATGGATATCTGGCGGTTTGATATATTATTGATATATGGAGAAAAATTAAATAAAGCATCAACAGATACTTATGTATTATTGCTGTATTTATCATAATAATTGGGCATTGGATTTAAGCTTCACATTTAATTGTTTATGTTTAGGGTATAGTTGAATCTTGTGTGCCAAATGCATACGGCAGAATACTATACTTGTAAGCAATAAAATGAAGCTTTAATTCCAAATACTTGATTAATATTTTAAATGCAGCTAATACTCATGTTTTCTACATGCATGTTGGATATGATTTTTTATTTAATATTAAGAATATAATGATTATTTTTGGAGGCCTTATTTTTAACCATTGCATTATTTTGCACTTTTTTTTATTTATTTTTGAATTAAATTAATTTCTTATTTACTACACTACAAGATGCAGGCTTCACAAAGTTTGTTTATAAAGAAAAATCACCACCGAGGAAAAAAATCAAACAACAAGCATGTGAAAAACATCGAGAATGCATTACTTATGGTTGAAAATTATGGTGTTGAGACAGATGGAAAGAGGGCAAAATATTTTTCTAGGAGTTTTGTAAAAAAATTTAGTTAATCCAGAACGGTATTTGAATTCAAATTCTAGCTGTTATATTTGCCATCCAATCCGCTCCTCAATTCCAAGTGTTATAGTGAAAACATTTTCTATTGAAGATCTCATTTGATTAAACATGCTTGAAGCAACAATTCAGTGCATCAAAGACTTTTCGTATTGTGAACATTGAGTTTTGCAAAATAAAGCTCATAAAAATGGTGGTGGATTTGGTAATATGTTTGTTGGTGGTCGGTGTTTAGATAGGAAAAAGTCTCTATTAATTCGTAAGTATTATATAGTTTTGTTTATGAATAGTTTTAATCATTTATTATTTTAATTACTTTTTTAGGTAAATATGCTTCTAAGCCCTTAGATTTGGCAGAGTATGTTTGTTGCATGAAGCGAATAGAGTTATTCTTTAAATTTTTTTATCAAAATATATCTAATGTTAAGTATCAAGAAGCAGTAAAACTCTGTCAAAAGCTTGGGATTCCTGGGTTTGGAGAAAATTTTAACAATGAAGAAATTGAACCATTTGCTGGAAATGTTACTTGGACAACAGGCTCAAATGGAAACGGGTTTTCGAATAGTTCTCACTGTGACTCAGACCGTAGCGAGTATACATTTGGACTTTTCATACCTAAAGACACTGAGAAAAATTCTCTTCATCAATCTTATGACTCAAATCAACCACATCAAAAAGGCGGAGAGCTTCATTTTCCTGAAATAGCTTGCAAAGTAGACATGGAGGCCACTAATGGCATCACAGAGATTCTATGGCCAGCAAACCTTCTTAAACATTTCACTTCACAATGTTATGAAATTGGTGGATTCACTCGCCTTGGCTCTTCTATTCAAGTTAGTACAAGACTTTTCAATACATTTAAAAAACTCCAAGAGTTTGAAATAGATATTTCTGAGTACTTAAATATAAATGAAGAGTTAGAAAGATTTAATTTTCTTATGATGAAACTTTCTAAGTACAATGAAAAGACTGATTTAACAAAAAAAAAAGTTAGTGAATCACTATATATTTAATGTTACTAAAGATATTGAAAAATTAAATACAGAAAATGATTCTGATATACATGTTAATAAAAAAAATAAAAGACCATTAAGTATTGATAGGTAAAAATGTGATTTTATTGTACAGGTATAGTTTTAGTTTAGTGGTAGAATGATATATTTACACACATGTCTATAAAAACTTTTTATGAAGCTGATGATTATGTATAATCTGGTGAAAAACCTAAAACAATAAAAGTATCAAAAATAATGGATGTAAAAATTGAAAAACCATATTACAATAAAAAATTATCATTGCTACAAGTAAAATAAAATATAATAAAATAAAATATATGAAACAAAATATAGCTTTGTAACTTGCTTAATTATTGCAAATGGAAACTAAAAATAAACAATATCTTACAAATCCTTCCTAAAAGATCATATGCATCAACATAAATAGATCTGTACTATTAATATTATTTTTAAAAATATTAAAAATTTGCTAATTTTTGCAATAAGTTTTTTCTTATTAATAAATAAAGTAAAACAATGTATTATTTTATTTTTATTTAAGTAAAAATAAAAATAAAAAATTAATTAAAGGAAAATTAAATATTAATTTTTTTCTTTGAGTCATTCATTATTTACTTTCATATCTAACTTGAATTAATTTAGTGGAATTACTCAATCTTAAATATACTGAAATTTTTACACTAGTGTGACTTGTGATTTTATTTTTTGATAAATTGAATATTTTTCATCACATAATTATATTTTATTGAAGCATATAACTGCAAAAGTAGAATTGAAATAATCAATAAAAGGAAATGAGATATATTGAGAATAATGAATCTATCAATCAATTTAGATCTCCAATAAAAATTAATTCTAATTTTAAAAATTGCCTTGTAGAAGAGGAATATTTAATTAATATGAATTTAAATTTCCTTGTAGATATTGACTTAGCCTTAATCATCTATCTTTAATTAAGGTGCAGAGTTCCAAAAGCTGAATTATATGATGATATTTCTATATATCTAATTGAATTTTTTTTTAAATTCATAAAACCAGGTATGTAAAATAGAAACTACTACTTCATTTTTAAGTAAATTTTATTATATTATAATAAAATATTAATAATTATGAAAGGGCTTTTACTTTTGTGAGAGAGCGGACCTCAATATATTTAAAGATAAATATAATGCAATCAAATTGAAATTTATTTTGAAGTGTTTGAATATTTATCCATTGAATTAATTTTTAGAGTTTGGGATGAATGTTTCTTTTTTCTTGGAGTTGAATGAATCTTAAAATCCTAGAAAAAGATTGTAGATATATTTTTGTTGACCTTGATCTATTCAGGTAGATGTAAGTAGATTTTGATTCATATGAAATTCTACTTGAAAAATAATATTTCAATAACTTATTATTGACATTTAAGGATGAACAAGAAGGATGGAAATCTAAAAAGGGTTTGTTTTAATATTTATAGAAACAATATTTTTAAGTTCTTAATAAGGAGTACCCTAGTTGCTTTCTTTTATTTTTTTGCTTTCATAGAAAGAATTAAATATCTTTTTTACCAAATTATTGAACAAAATTTGATATCTATACATGAATCTGTAAGTGTAAAAAATAATCAATATAAAATATGAATCAAAATACAGCAAGCTAAATTATAGATCATCAAAATGTAGAGTAAATTTTATTTTTCAAAATAATTGACACTGATAAAAAGATATTTTTTAAATTTAACTAGTTTTTCAAAGACACTTTAATATGATTTCATACCAATATGATGGCTTCTCATTATTTAAATGTCTAGATATTATTTTATCATGGTACATATATATGTTACTATTATTAAATGAATTGAATATTCTTTCCAGGAGTTTTTCATAGAGAATACTTAGTATAATTAAGATAATTAAGCACCTAGAAATTATAGAAATTAGATTAAGAAAGTCTACTTAAGAAAAATCTTTGATGAATTGTGAGAAAAAATTCATTACACTTAATATTTTTAACTTTTTAACATGCTGAAAAGAATTGATAGAAAACTGTTTCAATTGTTTCTAATAATTATCTTAAAGTTTGCGACAAATGCTAAGATGTATTGCCATCTTGAAGAAATATATAGTGTTATGAGAAAAATGACTTATAATGTATTCTTAATTTTTTTTCAAATTTTTGATCCATCATGATTTTGAGTTATGATTATTGCAATAATATATAATGAATAGCAAAAAGGTGTAAGAAATTTATACAATAATATTTATTGATAGTTTAAGCATCTTGATTCAGATTTGGTAATAAATCTCACATAAATAAATAATTTGAGTTACACAAAAAAATGTAGCAATAGGATAAAGTATATATTTACATGAAGTAGGATTATGTATTAATTACGTCAACAATAGAGAAAAATGAAGAATTTGGCTTAATAAGATTCCAATAATCAAGAAAATCAGCTGCCATTGCTTTAGCAATATGGCTCATGGTGGGAGTAATAAAATTAAGTGGCATAGGCCCAGAATTATCTATTAAGGGTTTGATAATATTAAAGATATAAAAATTAAGGTTTTTCCAGATGTTTTCACCACCCGGATTATTATTATCACAGTATTTTCTAAGGAGGCCGAGTTGTGTTATGAATTCTAAACAGTCTGAAGCTGACACAAGCTGGTGGTCCTGTGAGGAAAGAAATAATCCACAAACACCATCAACCAAGTAAAAAGTAAATGATTGATATTTATGGTGTGCATATTCTTGATTCATCTTCTGAATAGAATCATTATGAGACTCATCAAATTGCTGCATATCAGTTGTTTTTTTATTCCTTGAATGTTGTCGTTTCTTGCTTTCAGCTTGAGTTATATTTGCAGCAGCCTCTCTAGATTTTAAAATAATTATTGAAATCATGACGTCGATTATTATGTTTCTAAATTGGCATAGGGGAGTGATTGAAAAATTTGCAGCAATTAACTGTGATGTTGAGCTGTCAAATGTATCGGGAACTTTGCTTTTCAGATGTGTAAGGCGGGCTAGAATATGTAGGGCACGTTCAATAGGACAATCTGGATTGAAGTCGGATTCTTCAGCAGGAAGGGTAAACTCTTGAGAAGCAAGATAAAGAGATGATGCAACGAGGGATGCCCAAAAAGAACACTGGTGAGCACTTGGGCTAACTAGTCTTGATAGCATGCGTATCATTGATGATTCAGGGTGATCAGTCTTCTTAAACAGAGAAAGATTATTTGAGTTTGGTTCTTCAGAGTTACAAAAATTTTCCAAATTTTCAAAGTTCAAATTATTGACCACCCAGATCTGCGAAGTGTCAACATTAAGAAAATCCAAAGCTAAAAAAATAACCAAACAATTGGTTATCATAAAATAAATTATCCAAATTCAAGTAAGTGATACATACAGAGTTCATTAATTTTTGTAAGCATTTCCTCATGAGCAGATTTCATCCATAGAAAATTGAATTTGTGCCAAATTTTGTGTGGCTTTTCAAGAGAAGAAGACAAACAGATTTCAAATAACTGATTTATTTCTGGCCATGCCCTAAGTACCTTTTGACCATTGATTCTACCTTCAAAAAATCGATTAATTTCAGCTATTTGCTTCTGTAATTTTGAGTTTCCAATCATTGTTGGAGTATAAGGAAGGGAGTTATTAGCAATTTTTATCAATGATGATAGAGACCTTAGGACTTTGGGAATTTCAATTTTAGATTTTGAAGATACTGCAACTATAAGCTGTTTCTTTGAACTTGAAGTATTTTTGTGTGGCTGGCTAGGTGGATCAATTTCTTCATTGGGTGTTTTCTCAACCTCATCAGCAGAAGTAGCTTCATCATCTTTTTGAGTTAGAGAAGCTTCATATTTTGAAACTTTATCATCATCTTCTTCTTCTACTTCTTCTTCATTAGAGCAAGATTCGCTATTAGTTGATGCTTTGGAGTGATTGTTGTTTTTAGAGCTGGATTAAAAGATAAGAAAAAGACAAGAAATAATAAATAAGAAAGTAAACAATTTGGAGATAGCTTTAAACACTAATATAAAATTGATTGCTATATTACTCATGAAAGAAATGACATACCTTTTAGACGCATTTTTGGTAGTTTGTTTAGATTTTTGAGATGTTGCGTAAGAGGAATCCTTGGCAGGAGGAGTCTTAGTAGCACTGACAAAACTAGAGCCCCTAGAAAGTCTCATTCTTTTTGAACGTCAAAGAATAGTCTTATCTCCCTCTCGAGATGTTGATGCATGGCCTTCAGCGTCAGCTCTTTCATCATCATCATCATCATCTTTGATGATAATGACATCATCGGGAGGAATGATACCTTTTTCATAAGCTGAATTTGAATAAGTTTTAAAGAAAAAGGGTCAATAATCTATCCTACTGAGTTTAAAGAATTTAATATAAAATAATAGCTTACATTTTTCTAGTTCATCAATGTATTCAAGCACATTGTTATAGGCATTCAAAATATAAGATGGCAAAGGCTTCTGGCTAAGAGTTGACAGTAGTTCTTCAGTTTTGCCTTTAGCAAATTCAAGTATCTTTCCATATTGAGATCGGGTAATTTTGGTCCTTTTGCTGGCAAGAGAAGGGGGGTTTGGAGACATGCCTAGAGGTGGTTGTTTCTTGAGTTTGAAGGATTGGAATCAAGGATGCTGATGAGATTTTGTCAAATAACTATTTGGTGCTAATATATCAAATATATTAATGGAAAAGAAAAGTAAGTGTAAGAAGATACAAGAGAGAAATTAATAGATCTTACATAAAGGAGGTGTATGTTTATCATGAGGCATTTTAATGACTTATTAATTGAATAAAATAAAAAATTCTTATATCAAGGTAATAAAGAGATAAAAAATATATATTTCTATTGGGATTTTCAAGCTGTACTAACACAGATAAATGTGATAACCAAAAGATAATAGTAGTAAAATTGAGAGAAATAAATGAATTGAGAAATGTGGTACAAAACAAGAGGGTTTATATATTACCAGAAGCAGTTTTTTGATAGGGGATCTTTTACAATGGGATCAAGCTAGCGAGCATATTAGAAAATAGTCTGATGATAATAATGGGGTTAATAGTGAAAAGGAAGTAGCTAGACATAAACATTGGGGGCTTTAAAGTATGACAAACAAAGAAAACGTACAATTTGCAATTTGAAAATCACAAAGAGTAAATAGTTGAGAATGTAAATTTAACTAATTTAAATATTTAAATTAATTTGTAAATATCGACATCATGCAATATGACAAAGGGATCTATTATTGGAAATTTTGACATATTTCCGTATTATAAAAAAAGGGGGACAAAAACAAAGGAAAAAGATAATTTAAAAAAAGGGGATAAAAAAAGTTAACACTAAATAAAATTATATAAAATTATTAAAAAAAATTAATTTATTCCATGATAGGAGCTCGTTTGGGCTGTGCTGACACCCCCTGGCACAAACCTAGTCTAAATTTAGTTTAAGTTAAATTGATATATTAAATCGGAAATAGAAACACTTAAGAATGATAACATATGGATAATGTATAAAAGTAATTAAAATTATTGCCTTATAAATTCCAATAACCGAGTACCAAAGTCACAATTATTTAAAAGTATTTTACAGATTTGTACAGGGCTCCATACTGTAAACATCATTCAAAAGTAATTGATGAACTTGTTCCACTGAGATAACTAAGTTGAAGAAGAAAATAGATAATGGATATATGTTTTTAAATTGAGCTATTATTGAATAGGAACAGTCAAAAAAATAGAGCAGGATTAAACAAGTTATTTTTTACATTGTTGTAAAACTTGGTTGATAAAATAGTAAAAACCTTTAAATCAGGACTAAAAAAATAATCAAATCAAATAGGAATATTAGGAATAGGTATTATAAAAATTATAACCAATATCTTATAAATATTGAGGGAAATAAATTACTAGTAATTGCAAAAAATATTGTACTCTTTTACCTTAAAATGGAAATATCAACTACTCATAACATACTCACAATAACTACAAATAGCTAAAGGTTTCCTCTTTACCAAAAGACAATGGTAAGGAATATTTAGACAATTGATTCCATCAAACTGTTTTGAGTAAAGTGTCCAGCAAAAGTTCGGCCGAACTTGTGCTGGACACTTTTATGAGGAACAACTCACATCTCTTAAAAAAACATGCATCTTACCTACTTCAAATCGGAAAAGTGTCCAGCATAAGTTCGGCCGAACTTGTCCTGGACACTTTGGTCATGGACAGTAACTTATTAATTCAAGGAAATTAAAACAAAATAGGCTAGAAAATAAAGATATTTGATGGCATCAAATTTTTTTTTGTAAAAGTGTCCAGCGCAAGTTCGGACGAACTTGTGCTGGACACTTTTATGATCAATACCTCACTTCTCTTAAAAAAACATGCACCTTACAAACTTCAAATTGGAAAAGTGTCCAGCATAAGTTTGGCCGAACTTGTGCTGGACACTTTTACCCAAAAACAGTTTCATGGCATCAATTATCTTCATTGTGTGGCCTATTGATTTTTGGTTTTCATTTCAATTTTAAGTCTCTGGTCTTGGCCAAAGTGTCCAGCACAAGTTCGGCTGAACTTATGCTGGACACTTTTCCAATTTGAAGTTGGTAAGGTGCATGTTTTTTTAAGAGAAGTGAGGTTTTCCTCATAAAAGTGTCCAGCACAAGTTTGGCCGAACTTGTGCTGGACAATTTGGTCATGGATAGTAACTTATTACTTCAACGAAATTAAAACAAAATAGGCTAGAAAATGAAGATATTTGATGGCATCAAATTTTTTTTTGGTAAAAGTGTCCAGCACAAGTTTGGCTGAACTTATGCTGGACACTTTTATGAGGAACACCTCACTTCTCTTAAAAAAACATGAACCTTACAAACTTCAAATTGGAAAAGTGTCCAGCATAAGTTCGGCCGAACTTGTTCTGGACACTTTGGCCAAGACAAGAGACTGAAAATTGCAATGAAAACCAAAAATCAATAGGCCCCACACTGAAGATAATTGATGCCATGAAACTGATTTTGGGTAAAAGTGTCCAGCACAAGTTCTGCAGAACTTATGCTGGACACTTTTCCAATTTCAAGTTTGTAAGGTGCATGTTTTTTTAAGAGAAGTGAGGTATTCCTCAGAAAAGTGTCCAGCATAAGTTCAGCCAAACTTGTGCTGGACACTTTTACCAAAAAAAATTTGATGCCATCAAATATCTTCATTTTCTAGCCTTTTTTGTTTTAATTTCTTTGAAGTAATAAGTTACTGTCCATGACCAAAGTGTCCAGCACAAGTTCGGTCAAACCTATGCTGGACACTTTTCTGAGGAATACCTCACTTCTCTTAAAAAAACATGCACCTTACAAACTTCAAATTGGAAAAGTTTCCAGCATAAGTTCAGCCGAACTTGTGCTAGACACTTTTACCCAAAAACAGTTTCATGGCATCAATTATCTTCATTGTGTGGCCTATTTATTTTTGGTTTTCATTTCAATTTTTAGTCTCTGGTCTTGGCCAAAGTGTCCAGCACACGTTTGGCCAAACTTGTACTTGACACAGCACAACACTTAAATTCTACTGAAGTATGTTTATCAATTACATTTTATTAAAGCCTCTTTTATTTTATTAAGGCATGAAAACCAAATATAAATTGATGGTTTTTTTGTTTTTATTGATTAATAATTTTCAATTATTGTTGCGATAAGTGAAATTTAAAAAAAAAAAAATTCTTAAGATCCTTGTGAACATGAAGTCCCATTGGTTGGATGCTATAATTTTTTGTATATATTTTGTTTATTAACTATGGTAATGGATTATTGAGTGCCTTTAATGATGTTTCTTTTTTTTTCAGGGATGGTGTTCACTTTTATAAATTTTTTCACATGTGCATTTTAATATTAATCATTGGTGACGTTTAGCCAATAAAAAGGCCATTATAGTTATTGAAAAACAGGTATGTTAAATAGAAATTCAGATTCTAATTTTATTCTTGTTTTAGGCTTTAATTTCATCTTGTCGTAAGTATCTGAGAAGAGATTCAATTTGATTTATTTCAAGTTCATATATTAGGGGGTGTCAGTTCTGGCAAATCCGCACTTACAAATCCGCACTTAAATTTGACCAAATCCGCACTTAAATAAGTGCGGATTTCCAAAACACACTAGCCCCAATACTGGTGGATTTCAAAATGAAATAAGTCACTTATTTCACTCAAATCCGCACTTTCTCAACCAAAAGTGCTGATTTCACCATCAAGTCCCATTTCACTGATTTGTCAGCATCATCCCATTCATACGCAGCACTCCACAGCATAACACTTCATAACCCAAAACATCATACATCATTTACATCTTCATATCATATCATATAAGAGTCATGCCTTCCTCACTTTCAAATCGTGATAAATTACATAAAGCAATGACTTTCATGGCGCTTGAACTGCTCTTGGACTCTGATTCCGATTCTGATCTAGAAGAAGATTTTGTCGTTTTATCAAAAATGGCCAGGAAACGTTACCTTCTTCCCAGAAAGCCTCAAGTACTTCATACCCCCAAGTACACCATCCAAACACTTCTTAAACTATCTACACCCAGTTTTAGATGGCTGTTCAGGACTTCTCAGGAATGTTTCCTTAAATTGCTTGAGCTTATTCAGGATCATCCCATATTTCACAATAATTCTCAAAAAGAACAACAACATCCTTCAATTCAATTGGCCATCACACTATGTTGTTTGGGTTCAAATGGTAATGGAGCCGCTTTGAAACGTTTAGAAAATGTCTTTGATTTAGGGTATGGTTCAGTTAACACTTATACCAAACGATGTATCACTGCCATCAACTCCTTGGAATCTCAACTTCTCACCTGGCCAACAAAAGAAGAGCGACTTGAATCATCTCAGGTTATGCAAGCAGAGGGCTTTCCAGGATGTATTGGTTTTGTTGATGGTACTACTATTCCTTTGAGCCAGAAACCTGCTCAAGGTGGAAACAATTACTTTGACCGTAAAAAGAGGTAGATTATTTTTAACTCCTTTCATCCTCCTTGAAACTAACACAAACAAATATATCTTCTTTATAGATATTCAATTAACGTTCAGCTTATATGTGACGTAAACAAAAAATTTATATCATTCTTTGCTGGCTATCCTGGCTCATGTCATGACTCCTACGTCTTCCAAAGAATGCATATTTCAAATGAACCTGAAAAATTCTTTGATGAAAATCAGTATCTTCTTGCAGATTCTGCTTATGAGAATGGAAAGTATGTACTTCCTGCTTTTCGGGGAGCAGCTTCAGAAGACAGTCAAAATGCCAAATTCAACAATCATTTGGCAAAGTCAAGAGTCCGTATTGAACATTCTATTGGAATCTTGAAAGGCCGTTTTTCTAGTTTAAGGGAATTAAGAAGTCCTCTTAGAAATAAATCTGAAATGGAGGCGGTGATCAACTGGATTCTGTGTTGCACTATACTTCATAACCTACTTGCTGACCTCAAAGATCAATGGTTAGAGCTGTATGAAGATGAACAAGTTGATTCACCTCCGACTATATCCAACACTTCTATTTCTCAATCAACTAGTATAAGGGCGAAAATCCTTCCAATAACACTCCAACATTTTTCAACGCAATTTTAATTTTTTTCTCTTTCTCTTCAAATTATCAATTTGCATGTATTATTCACTGAGAATGGTAAATTTTTTTGCATATTTTTTTGGTTTTTGAATTTGCTGTTAAAGTCTTATTTTTTTTTCTCTCTGTGTTTTCTTTCATCAACTCAACATGAAATCGCATATTTTCAGCAAACGCATATTTTTTCAGTCACTCAAAGGTTGGGAAAGAGTTGGAAGGGAAGATTAAGGGTTCCGAGGCATTTTAAATGAAGAAAAGGGTCTGGGAGAGGTTGAGAGGGGTGAAATGGGGATCAAAAGAGGATGGCATACAATGGGGCTGGGAGGATAGCGAAAGGCATGGGGAGGGAAGACAAGCATGTGTTGATAGAATTGAAAGGGATGGAGATTGGTGCAAACAGAGTGTGAAAATAGGAGGATGAACTCTGTTCTTCGGGCGAAGAACAGAGTTCACTTCCATAAAATATTAGCTGAAACATAGTTTTCAATTCTGTAAAAACAGTTGTAAGTAATAGAAAAAGTCACTGATTTTTTTTCTATGTAATCCTTGCTTTACGAGGAGACTTTTGTGACGAAGCAGATTTTTGAGTTACCTTTTGAGATTTGGAATGTCTGGGAGGCATTATGAAACTGGCACATAACAAGAAAAAAGATTAAAAAGTAGAAGAAATAAGTAAAAAAGAATGTAAACATGCCTGGTCAAAATATTGAAAATGTCAGGAAGGGGTGTGTGCCGAGGATTGATGGGTAGGTAGCAAGGAAGGTCAGTGTGTCACATGTGACAGGGATGGGGTAAGAAATGAAGGGATGTTTTGTGGCCAAAATGTGGTTGTGAAAAAAAACGGGAAAAAAGTGCTGATTTGAGGTCATAACTGACACCCTTTTTTGAAATAAGTGACTTTTTTGCAAAATTTAAGTGCTGATTTGTAAGTGCTGATTTGGTTTGAAATCCGCACTTAATTTAAGTGCGGATTTGCCAGAACTGACACCCCCTATTGTGCATAAAAAAAATTTCACATTTATTTAATCAAAACGTTTATCATGTCTTAAAGTTTTACAAAAATATATATCTATTTTTCTATTCTCAATATTTTCATAATCGTTAATTCTTTTGCTCTCTTTTATCTTATACATCAATTGGCATTTTTTTGAAAAAAGAATAATAATGTTATTTTTTAAAAAAGATTACTATCACTCTATATACATGGTTACCAGTGGGGTATAAAATTTAAGGTGCTGCTGCTTGATCTAGTGCTTTATTAACTTTGGAAAAATCTATATCTTCTTGAGCCTCAAGTAACTCCCTCTCATTAAACAACAAATTTGCTAAATATCCAGGTGAATAGCAGTTTTTTGGGAGAAATTTGGGCACATTCAAGATACCATCTGTTGAAGCTGTCTTTTTAGTTGAGCAATCATAAAGTTTCTTCATTGAAGCCATTTCAACATTTGAATGGGCCGTCCTTTTAGTCAAGTTGTCCATTTTATCTAAAATTTCATTGAGTTTTGGATTTCTCCATCCAGGAACTACTCGTATAGGACGTTTCTCTTCTGGATGGGGTGGGGCTTCTTCTAAATCAGACATGAGACTTGTATCATGAAAAAATGCTACAAAGCCTGGCTGATCCATACACTTTTTTCTTGCCATGTTGTAGCCGTTTTTTGAAATCTAAAATAAAATCAAATTAGTAAAAGACTTTCTTTAGTTATTATGATTTGAATAAATACCTTTGTTTGATAACGCTTTATCTGTGCTCTTGATCTCTTTTCCTTTCTACTTGCCTCACTTACCTCACTGTTTTTACCGGCCACCTTTAGAATCTCCTTTCCCTTGTTGACTACCCATTGCTTGACAATGATTGGTGTAAACCTGAGTTTTGCTGAATCGATATTTTTCAATGTTGAGAGCCACTTTGTACAATGGTCCGATACTACACTCCCCATTACTTGATTCCATAGTGACTCGGAAAAATTTTGACAGTTCCAATCAAAAGCAAGTCGATGAAATACTTTCTCTTGAAGCTCTTGTTCCAAATTTTGTTTTACAGAGATCGGTACAGCAGCTCCTCCCTTTAGTCCTTGGGGCTCAGGTGTTGAAATAAAAGTCGGTAGATGAATTTTGGAACGTAAGAATATAGCAGTATTTGTTAAAATAAATTGACAATCAGCAGCTGAAGTTGCCTGCAGTGCGTTTTGAACCTGTTTTAATGCTGTTTCAATCGTCAATTGCTTGTAATCATGCCAATTTTTCCAATCTGTAAGCTCTTCATTTTTTGGGCCTATAGGAAACTGAGAAACATTAATGGGTCCACCAAGACAGAACTTCAAAAAGTGATAGATATTTCGGTTAATAGAATCTGAGCTCCTTGGTACATCACACCTCGTAACTATGCTTCTAACCATTTGCAAGTTTTGGTCATTTTGAAGTGACTCAGCATCAAGTATTCTGCCATGATCAGTAGCTCGAATTGTAAGAGAGGGATTAACTGCAAATTTTTTAAAATAAAAATTGGTAATCCTATTTTAAAACATAAAAGCATGTTGAAAATGCTTACTCACCAGGTCCACTGGTACTGGCTGCTGGGTTAGTAGAAGTGGATCCCCCACCGTTTCCAAGAAACTGATTCAACAACATACTAGCCCAATCATTCCCTACACTTTCTGCTTCCTGCTGAAGATTACGAGGTGCGGATTGAACATCTGTATTTGTGATATTAGAAGAGCAATCAGTTGATCAAATTTGGGGATCTGATGAAGACTGAGGAGGTGGTTAGGGTTTACCTGGATTTTCTCTAGGATTTTGAGGGGGTGCAGGACCCAATTCACGCATTCTAGGATTTTGAGGAGGAGGATTATTTTGCCCTGTAAAGGTACTTGCTAATGGAGTATCAATATTCATGTCCTGACCGGTATTAGACATTCTGTGCTTTATAAAAAATAAAACAAAAATTATTAACTTTAAGAATATAGGCAAGATAATATTAAAGAGAAATTAGTTATACATTTTAATTATGAATTTAATGAATAAAATATTCAAGCAAAAAAATTAGTCAAAAACTCACTTTTATTGGCTTGAAAAATATGGTCCTTAGATTTTTCAACCCTGGTTCTGAACTATTTATAATATTTTTAAAGTATAGGTAGACTTTGTATAGTACATTGAATTCCTTTTAGTTGGAATTAAATTTACAATAAAATGTCACTCATCAATAGCAGGGTTTCTAAACCGTAAAGAATTCCGTTGTTATTGTTTGCTTAAACATTTAGGCAAAATCTCAAAAAGTTTTACTTATTAATCTTGCATCTAGCTGTTCCAAAGATATATTACAAACATTCCAAATCCTCCAAATCCTTACCAATCCTAAATAATTCAAAACATATTAACAAAAATAAAATTTCCATGTTGTTTAATTTTTTACTTACTAGTGTCTGAAGTCCAACAGCAGTGATAACATTGTACTTTATTCCAAACATTCCCCTTTGGTGCTGTAAAGTGGCGGCATGTCCAATAATTGAATCTTTATTAATCACAATTTGTGTTGCTTTTTCTACTCTTACTAAAAGGGAATGCACTTGTGGAAACCCCTCATAGGGATCCTTTTTTTTATCTTCTGGTATAAGCTCTTTAAATGGACTAACAATTAGATAGACTTTTTCATTATTGTCCTTTGAACTAAAAAGCTGATCAATATGCCCAAACTGACTATCTTTTCCAAAGTAGAATTCAATGGTAGAATTCCCAGGATTCTGGTCATGAGTTGTATAACGCTTTCCATGGACCAATATGCTTGCTATATTTTCAACTACCCGGTCTCCTACCTTCTCTGATGGTAACAAAGCCCGTTTAGATGTCTCTTTTCTTAAGCGTGCCCTTACCCATTTTGTAAATAATGCCTCAGTTAAATGTATATGTCTTTTTTTTGTATCGTGCTCAATTTTTTTAATATTAGATCCATACTTAGCATCATCTTCAGCTTCACCTAGTTCCAATACCCTAGACTTCCGATGCCAGTGCTTGAGCATGGTCTGTGGTATTTCTTCTATGTTCAATAAAAATAAATTAGCTCATTTGCATTTTTAAGCACCCAATTACCAAACTAAATACCTGGATGATGATTGTTTGGAATTTCCGATAATATACCATTGACTCTTTCAGCAGCCCAAGTAGCCATACCTACGGGTGGACCAAAACGTTTAATCATTTCTGGAAAATGTTGAGTGAAATGCAGATTTGGCTTAAAGCTGATATTTTTCCAACCTTCTTCCAAGCAGTTACGATACTCCAATAACAGTTGTTTTAATTCATCAACTTCATCGGCAGACACATTTTTTAAAGTCAAAAAGTTGGTAATTGAACTTAAAGTGGTGAGTGATTTGAGAAGATAATATTCTCTAGGTTTGTGGTCTGACGTCACTGATGTCTCGGCTTGATTTAATTTTTCTACCCAAAGGGGGATAAGTGACAAAGGAAAGTAAACATTATAAAGTACATGCCACTCCGCAGCTTTGAGGGAACCTGACTTTTTAGATCCTACTTGTTTCGGCACTTGTGAAATCCAGGAGGGTTTTTTTGTTTGCTCAATCACATTCCACACTGCCTCTAGCTCAGTGGCTGATAATTGCGGATTTCTAGTTCTTTTGCTTTCTTTCTCTTTGCCCTTCTTTTTATCTTCCTTATTTCTAATAGTCTCAAGGGATGAATTAGATTTTTCACTTTCCGATATACTAATACTTGTTTGCCTTAAGTTATAGGTCGAATTTTGACTTCCACTTCCAGAAGCATGTTCGGAGCCAAACTCTAAGGTTTGAAAGTGATGTTCAGAATTTGATGACTTTGTCCTGCTGTTTGATCTTTCCAATTCAGCTCCTCCACTATCCATTCTAAGATATGTTTGTGACAGTCTCGTTGTACTTGTATATTGTAGTCTTTTATGCCATGACACTGGTTCAATATTATTGGCATCAGTGCTGATTAAGCTGCTTCTACGTTTTTTATATTGCTTATTTAGAAATATATCAGAACATGCATCATCATCGTCTCTTCTTACATGCCAATTTTTTTCCTTTGTCAGCTTTTTTTCTAGGTCGATTGCTGCATTTTGTATTAGATAAAAATTTAGACTGTGATCTTTGAGATTTCCAAGCATGTGTGAATGCATCAAGTCAATTGAGCAATATTCTGTAGGATGCCAATATACAAGGTTATTCGGCTTGCTCCATCAAACCCCATGACTCCTAACAATAGATACCCGCTCCCAATGTGACCGACACTTTTTCCACTTCTCTGCCCAGTGCATATGATCCTCATGAGTACATAAGGAAAATTTTTCAACTTGATGCTCACCAATTTCATCTTTTGAAATATGACAGACAGAGCAGAACTTAGTGGCTGAGTGACTTGTAAAACCAGAAATCTTTCGCATTGCAGGAATGTCTCCTATTAAAGAGAATAATGCAGCCCTTATTTTCTGGCCTTGTGGGTAGTGAGGTGTTTTTTCAATAAATATGCTATCCCATAGAGTCTTTAGTTCATCAACAAGAGGCTTCAGAAGATGATTTATTTTTTCACTTGTTGGCTCAGTTGGACCGGGAATAATAGCATACAAAAATAGATTTTTGGTTTTGTATTGATCTTCTGGAGGCAAGTTCATAAACACCAACAAGATATTACCCACAGATTTCTGATGACCTCCAATACGATTGCAGACGGCCTAAACCAGTCAACATATAAACTAAACATTAAATTACCTCGTGTTTTTGTATATCCATCAACACTTCTATTTCGAGCCGTGAAAATATCTGGAAAATTTTTCCATACAAAACCATCATATACATCTTTCATCACATCCCTTTCCATGTTTTCTAGATAATCATTTTTTTCTCAATCAGCATCTCGAATTTGATTAGTTTAAGCTTTCCTGAAAGCCATTTAACCAAACTGTTGTAATGAAATGTTTTACGAGGATGGTAGATTGCTTCTTCTTGTTTGTACTTAGCCAAATAAAAACTTTCATCACAATTGACAGTTTCTTCTCTCCGTTCTAAATCTTTCAAATAGCACTTTGAGGATGAGTAAAAAGGTTGAGTACAAGATAAGATCAATGGTTGGTGTTTGGGGATATACTCATAAAGAGCAAAGCACTTTGCACAGCATGCCTTGGTGAAAAATAATGGATTGAGCCGCAATCAACTAAAAACTGTCTCTATAGAAAGGGGAATCAGGCTGATGATTCTGCTAGCATCTAGTTTACCTACTTCACTAAGAAGTTTGAGTTTGTTGACTTCGTCACGCAAAAATTCAGCACAACCTTCTTTGCTTAAATGATGGATAAGAGAAATTTTTGCTGCTTGCCACATTATCTTTTGGCTATAAAGCTCTTCCAAATTCAATTCATTTGACAGCGGTAGAGATTGAATTGTATCCAAAACAGGCTGCCCCTAAGAAAAAGAAAAAAATAGAGATTAATTGAAACATAATTTCTCTTTATTTACCAAATATTTAGGTCTTACAAAATCTTGGATGTTGGATCCTAAGTTAGGTGAAGCGCTGGATGTACCAACCATCTGTGCTTTGCGATTTCTTTCCTCTTCATGTTTGGAGTATGACTGAGATGTTTTGAAAGCTACACCAACTTCAAAGCTTCCCAATGAGGTCTGATGCTTTCTTGATGAACATCCAAGCTCTACACATTTACAAATGCAAAAAAATGGTGGCATTTTAAGACTTCTGGATATAAGAAATATGTTACTGGATGGCAGCAATTGAACAAACTATTTATTTATTGTGAAGAACTTACTAAAATAAGCTAATTTTTACGTCTCAAGAATTTTATCAACAAGTTGGTTATCATGTATTTTTTTGAATTTTTGTTTCTTTCATATCAACCATGCATTAAGTAGGTATCCATACTCTGCATCAGCAAAATGTTTCAGACTTGCTACATTTTACAATGTTGCATACATGTTTATCAAACTGCTTATTTTTCACAAAGCATAATACTATAAGAGAATACAAATTGATCACATTTTTAAATATAGGAGAAACTATGATATAATTTGAATCAAAATAATACCATTTAATTTATAATAATAAAGTTATTTAAGTGTTGCAGTTTTCTTTTTCTACAATCACTTGCATTAATAAAATTCTGCCAAGTAACAGAAAGGTTTTCACTAATAATCACTATAAGATATAAAAAAATTTATAATATTTATTTTTCACAATATAGAATTACAGTCTTAAAAATATATATATTTTTTTAAATATATTATTTTAAAATTTTCAAATCTAAGAGGTCATCAAAGTAAAGCTTCCAGAATCCAAAAAACAGAATTTTTACATGAAGTTGCTTATTCCAAACTCTGAAAAATTGGTATGGTTTCCAAGTAATCTTTGTCAATAAACTATATACATACTAATAATGTGTTAATATAAATTTTTAAAATAAGTTTGTCAGTACAATCAACAAGCTCAAATAAGGTCATTATTTGCATTAAAATATTATCAAAATAAGTTGGAAAATCAAAATGATTCTGCATTATATTTTTACCCGTTTATCATGAAATATTTTTCTATTACAGCTGAGTTATTTCCTTTTGAATTAATTATGAGCATACATAGATATGCATATTTTATAGAGAAAGATATTCATCAAAAAGCTCATCTGTCCGTCCACTCAACTCTTCATTATTAATTATTTTCAAAATAAAAAATTTATTATAATAGTGTTTTTGTTGCCATATCCTTTCAAAATTCTATATTTTTGTTCATTTTGCTTTTCATAATGTATATGATGAGCTCTATTTGTTCTTATTTTCCTCAAGGAAAAATACCTACTAATACCCGTGTACTTAATAAAAGATTCAAGGAGATACTCCCTCCATCAACTTCTCATTTTTGCAGGTCTATTTACAATTTCTGTCGTGTGCTTTTGAATATTTCACCTCAATCTAATGAATGGAAGCTGAACCCCACCGAAGAACAACTACATAGGTTTTCATTGTTCAATATAAGCTCTCTCAACATTGATATTAATTTGCCATATCCTGAACAAAATTACCGCGTTTCTGAACAAATCCCTACTATATTCCACAATGCTTTTATCCACTTTCTTCATCGATGCAACTTTCCTGGGAAAAAGTTTGCTTGGAATCTTGATTGGTTTCACAAGTGGAATCAAGTTTTGGAAAAAATTATCATTAAGCACTGGGATAAAGCTTTGGAAACTAATTACTTGGTTTCTTATTCATTGGACTCTACTCATATTTCCTACCTAAATCAAATGGGTGTTCTTCACCGCAGGTTTATAGGTTATGCTGATAAATTACGACTTGGAAAAGATTCTGATAGTTTCCGTGAAATAGTTAAAATAAGAAAGTATAAATATAAAATAAAAAAGAAAGTAAGAACTAATATTTTTCTCTTATTTTTTCCACAAGCTTATATAAATTTGACAATCTTTTCAGAATTCTTTTAACCAAACTCACCTTCTTAAACAACTTCTAAGTGGTGAAACCTATGAGAATCTTTTCAAAAACGTCAAATGTTGCTCAGACACCAAAATTGATGATGAAGGTTCTTTTAAGTGGATTTTATTGCCATGGAGATCTGAAGAATACTCAAGACTTGCACAAAATCTTGACAAGAAACACATTCAAATCCAAGAAAATTCCTCTTATTCAGGAGAAATACTTAAGAACTTGGCATTATATGATAGATTAAATTTGGTATCCTCGATTGAGACTCACTTTAATTCTTTTCCAGTCCCCAGGGGTTTGCCAAGTGACTGGTATTTGTCATTATATCTTGCTTCTCTTAATCCTCAACAATTAAGACTTCTTAATTTTCAAGCCCCAATAAACATTTCCTACATACTTGAACAAATTTCAAAATCTAATGTGAGTTATTGATGAATTCCCTAATCAATAATCTAGCAGACTCATATTCCTTGTTTCCAATGTTTGGGACACTTAGCCTTAAAAAATTAGAACGGATAAAAATTTTTAGCTATGATGCAACTTTATTTAAAGAAAATTTCACATACATTGATAGCTCAATATTTTTTCTTTGTATCTTATATATGCTGAATTCAATACTTCTGCTTACAAAATACTTGAGTACATGAACTTCATTTTGTTGGCCCATTCTATACAGACAATCAACTGCTTGCTGTTCAACTGCTGGATTCCAATCAGGCTCCTGTTTCAATATTTTAAACAAATTCTCTTTTCAACCTTTTTTATTTCAATATAAGACTCTTTGACTTACCATTATATATACATTTTGTGCACACCTCAAGTCTTTTCCAACTCCTGCAGCCTTGATTGTACCAAGCAAAACTTGACATCTTTCATCATTTTTGAATTTGTCCAGATTTTCATCCCTTTTTTTCATGCTCAACTTTCCTACAAGCTCTGTGTAGCTAATTCCATGGTCATCTAAAGCCTTTTTTATACTTTTTCAATGGATAGAATATTGAAATGTTGTTTAAGCTATCAATAAGTTATTGAGATAATTAATAGAATTACTTACATTTCCAAAAAGTCTGCATATTCTGAAAATATAACAGCCTTGGGACAAATTATCCCCCTTTCTCCCCTTAAGAAAATTTCTAAATGACTAATTAGATGTATAATCTTTGCTGAATGTTTCCATGTGAAAGGAAATGTTGGAGGTTGATCTGGGTTTTCGTAAACAGGGTGGTTGCAAAATTGCCGTAAAATTGACAGTTCTCGGAGAAACTTAGCTGAGTCCCCAGGGAGGTTGGTGTTTTGAGAAGGCCCATAATACTCAGAAAAACGTTCTTGAAGCTTCGTAAGTTTTGAGTGCCAAGGTTCTGATAATTCTACAGATATTCCTTGCTCAATTTTTCGAGGAAGTGATAAGATTGCTTCTTTAGTCCTCCGCAGGCATATGACATTCATGAGAGTATGTATTGATTTTATTGAGCTAGAGCTTCCTCTGTTTAAGCCATTCATAAGAAAATTAATCCACAACCAGTTTTCTTGCCATCTTTTGATTCTGAGGAATGATATAAGGCTTTGAAGATCAGTTGTCCCGTTCTGAAGTGGCGTCCCTGTCAAGCATAGTCAATACTCAGCCTCCAAAGCTGATATATTCTGATTCTTGTGCGACTGGGGATTCTTGATTAAACTTTTAAATTATATTAAACATTTCATCAGATTTTATAATATTATGTTCAAAATTTTTAGTAATTCAAATGAATGCTTACTGAGCCTCATCTAAAACTATTCTGTACCAAATGAGTTTATGAGTTACTGGTGGAATAGGTTGAGGAGTTTTCTTTGAAGAAGATGGACTTGCTGTCTCATACTTAGTCAAAATAACTAGTTGGTTCTGAAGCTCCTCGAAATTAATTTTCTTTGAATCCTTCCCATAAAGAACCTTGAAAGGTAGTGCATTATCTTCAAAGTGAATTCTTATTTCATTGACCCAGTTTGATAATGTTGCAAGTGGGCAAATGATGTGAGTTGCTGATTTCCTATCTTTCTCTTCTCCACCACCCAAGAGTTGGAATCTTCTGGCTTCACTTTGAGTTGCAGTAATTAGGCCAAGAGTTGAGAGGGTCTTTCCCAAGCCCATATCATCAGCTAGAATTGAACCAATTCCTGCAGAGGATAACTCTTCTTAAGGAAATTTTTCATAATAATTATTAGAACCTACTCTCAGCCAGCTGTTGTCTGCATGCCTTCACAGATTTTCTAACTTTTTGGATAAGTTATTTTCATTGTCTATCATAAAATTGATAGCTTGAATCTGATGCGTTTTCAGAGTTGTTTTGATACCAGGTATAGATAGATTTTCCATTTGATCATCCCTTGTCGCATAAATTTCAGAAGTTGTGTGAATACAAGAATGAGGAATATTGAAGAAGACGGTTGGATTTTAGTGTGGAATCGGTGTCAAATCAATTTGAGCGTTTAGAAATACTTCTTAAGCCTGACTAATAAAATCAGTCAAACAAAAAAGGAGGCCACAAATTCTATACTGCCTGTTTAAAAGTAGAACCAAGTAAGAGCAAAAATAATAAGGTATTTGGGGATTTAAAGCCCTTTCCTCAGTTAAAATTTGAGATCCAGATCCGATTTCTCCAAGTAGTTGTCCAATTTGGCAGCTCTGTTTGTTAGAAAGATCACCAATAGGTGTTGCTTCTCCTTCTTTGAATAATCCAAAAACATGAACTAAAGATCTTCCTTGTTGCATAATAACTGGAGTAGATACTTCATCAAATACTGATCTTTCTTTTGGAAAAATAGGATTAAAATTTAAAGAGAATTTTCCAATGCATCTTAAAGTTGACATTTTAATTAAATGAATTTTATGGTGATGGTGGTAGTTTAAAGAAAGATAGGATGAGAGCAAAGTTTTGAAAGAGAATAAAGTAGAGAATATATATAATAGGGGGTGTCAGTTCTGGCAAATCCGCACTTACAAATCCGCACTTAAATTTGACCAAATCCGCACTTAAATAAGTGCGGATTTCCAAAACACACTAGCCCCAATACTGGTGGATTTCAAAATGAAATAAGTCACTTATTTCACTCAAATCCGCACTTTCTCAACCAAAAGTTCTGATTTCACCATCAAGTCCCATTTCACTGATTTGTCAGCATCATCCCATTCATACGCAGCACTCCGCAGCATAACACTTCATAACTCAAACATTGTACATCACTTACATCTTCATATCATATCATATAAGAGTTATGCCTTCCTCACTTTCAAATCGTGATAAATTACATAAAGCAATGACTTTCATGGCTCTTGAACTGCTCTTGGAGTCTGATTGCGATTCTGATTCTGATCTAGAAGAAGATTTTGTCTTTTTATCAAAAATGGCCACGAAACGTTACCTTCTTCCCAGAAAGCCTCAAGTACTTCATACCCCAAAGTACACCATCCAAACACTTCTTAAACTATCTACACCCAGTTTTAGAGAGCTGTTCAGGACTTCTCAGGAATGTTTCCTTAAATTGCTTGAGATTATTCAGGATCATCCCATATTTCACAATAATTCTCAAAAAGAACAACAACATCCTTCAATTCAATTGGCCATCACACTATGTCATTTGGGTTCAAATGGTATTGGAGCCGCTTTGAAACGTTTAGAAAATGTCTTTGATTCAGGGTATGGTTCAGTTAACACTTATACCAAACAATGTATCACTGCCATCAACTCCTTGGAATCTCAACTTCTCACCTGGCCAACAAAAGAAGAGCGACTTGAATCATCTCAGGTTCTGCAAGCAGAGGGCTTCCCAGGATGTATTGGTTTTGTTGATGGTACTGCTATTCCTTTGAGCCAGAAACCTGCTCAAGGTGGAAACAATTACTTTCACATTCTCGTCAAAAAATTTCACCAAAATATTTACAAGTCAAAAAAATTCTATATCTGTTTTAAAAAATTGGCAATACTTTCCCCTGCATTTTATTGAAGCAAGGGGTGGATATCACCAAAATTTTTCTAAGTCATCAATTTCACATGTCAGATTTGAAAATTTGGCAATACCCCCCCCCCCTGCATTTTATTGAAGTAAGTGGTGGAAGTCATCTAAATTTAATATAATTACGTAAATTATTAAAAAAATATCTAATATATATCAATTTCCCTAGTTTAAAGTAATGACAATCCCTTAAGCCAAAATGCAGATCAAATCTAGAAACAAAAGTTTGGGACTTTCCACAGGTATAGGCTAGAGGAACCCCATGAAACAAATAAATGTTATCATGATTACCATTTATACAACACAAGGTCGTGGGCCCATTACTTTAGTTGAGGAAATTGATACATAAAAAATATTTATTAAAAATTTACGAAAAAATATAAAATTTTCGATGACAACTCTAATCCCCATACTTTTTGGATCTAAATAAAGTTTTTTTAAATCGATTAACTTTACCTTCTTTCATTACCTTATTGATTCTTTGAATCAACTTATGACTGATTTGAAATGAGCAACCAAAATGTGTTAAATGTTGACAGGATTCCAAACCAGGAAGAGCTTTGGTCGTTTGATGATTATCCTTAGAAGAATTCCAAATAGTTTCGATGATACCATTTCACAAACCAAAATCAATGATGCACCGGTGGTCTGGAAAATATAAACCATGTCATTTGATTTTAGCTGGAGATGGTATTGGTTGGCCAGTAATCGGTTTGATATATGAGAATATACCAAAAGTAAGAAAATTGGTGTCCTTGGTATCAGTGTGAATTTTATTGTGAAATCCAGAATGAGTGATAATAACATTAGAAAATAAAAGATATTTGTGGCTGATATCTTCCCATTCGGAGTCACACCAATTCAGTATTCCAACTTTGGTTGCAAGTTCATGATTTTTTTCAAATGCTTTATTACAGTGCTTTTTGAGTCAAAGAGCAAGAAAAGAGTTAAAGGAAGGTAGAGTGTCCCATAAGCAAAAATCTTCATCTTTTTGAGCTTTAGTGATATTCTTGAGCAATGAATACATGCCTATATAATTGAAATGCCTAGATAATAATCATATAAGAGTTTCAGAATCCTTATCCTCTAAATATGCAATATAAAAATGTGAAATAAGACAAGTGAAATTCGGAAAAAAGGCTCAACTTCAAAGGTCAAAATCTCAGCAACCACTGAACCTAATTCAAACCTGTTTGAGGGAAATGAAAGATATGCTTTAGTAGAATCTTCAGTTAAAGGACATGTGATTTAAATAAACCTAACCCTAATTTGTTACATAAAAAAATGAAATAGAAATTTAAATTGGGAAAAAAAAGGCTCAACTTTAATGGTCAATATCTCAGCAACCACTGAATCAAATTCAAATCTGTTTGTGGGAAATGAAAGGTAGCCTTCAGGAGAATCATCAGTAAAAAGAACATTAGATTTGAATAAACCTAACCCTAATTCCGAGTCTGATTTTCAAAATTTTACAAAAACTTGAAAAGTGGTAATGAAGATGAGATCAAAAGGAGTTTTATAAGTTCACTGTTATCCAGATAAGAGTCATACATATATTTAAGTATGAAGTTTTCATAAAAGGAATGAGATATCATATAGGCATGAAAAAAAGGAGATGAAACTTACCTTGATTGAAAATTAGGAAAAATAGAGTGAGAAAGATTGATGTTGGAATTGTGGGGAAATTGAATATGGAGTAAGTGAATTGCATAAAGAATTTGCAATGTATGTGTTTCAATGAAATGGAGCCAAAAAAAAGTGAAATAAGGGAAAGGGGGGATAATGACCATGCCAAGGAGGGATGAAGAGTAGGGTGATGGAGCTAAAAAAGAAAGTAAAGAGGGAGAGAAAAAAAAGGTTAATTATAACATTGAAATCCAAAATAACCACTTACAAAAAAAATTTAGATAAAAAAAATAAAATAAACAGAAGAAAACAAAAAAAAATTATAATTAGTAATCAAAAAATCAAAAAAAAGAATAAAGTGACTTACCTGGAGAGATGAGATGACAAAATGAATGAAACCAAATTGTTTGAGGGATGTTGGAGGAGAATAGGAAAAGGATATGAGGGATGAATGAAAAAAAAAAATCACTGACAAAATATGCGATTTCAGAAAATATGCGATTTCATGTTGAGCTGGTGAAAGAAAACCAATGAGCCATCCAAAAAAAAAAAATTCACTGTAAATTCCAAAAAAAAATGAATATGCAACAAACCAAAATACCAACCCAAGTGAATGAAGTACACAAAGAGGACATTTGGAGAGTACAAAATGGTATGGGAAAGAAAGGGATGATGTGGCCAACATGTGGTTTTGAAAAAAAAATCACGAAAAAAGTGCTGATTTGAGGTCAGAACTGACACCCATAGAAAAAAGATTAAGAAGTAGAAGAAATAAGTAAAAAAGAATGTAAACATGCCTGGTCAAAATATTGAAAATGTCAGGAAGGGGTGTGTGCTGAGGATTGATGGGTAGGTAGCGAGGAAGGTCAGTGTGTCACATGTGACAGGGATGGGGTAAGAAAGGAAGGGATGTTTTGTGGCCAAAATGTGGTTGTGAAAAAAAACGGGAAAAAAGTGCTGATTTGAGGTCATAACTGACACCCTTTTTTGAAATAAGTGACTTTTTTGCAAAATTTAAGTGCTGATTTGTAAGTGCTGATTTGGTTTGAAATCCGCACTTAAGTTAAGTGCGGATTTGCCAGAACTGACACCCCCTAATATTGGATGAATATTCAAAATTGAGTTTTTCATGTATGTTAATAATTAATGTTGACTCACATTTTAATAATAACTAAATACAGATAAATAATTAAAAAAAGTGCATTATTTTAGAGCCTAAGTTTTTTGCCAATATATTAAAATTAGTTTCTTTAATAGAGTAAATTTTAAAAAAAATACATTACTTTTTTTTCCCCTTATAATATATATAAATATTTTTTCTCCTACATTAAATTTTTTGAAAATTGTCTTATATTTTTTTATTCCAAGGAACAATGAGATATTTCTATTGATAAGGGCTCAATATCAACTTTTGTCTAGAAAATTTAAAATTATGTGCAAATATTTTTACAGAGTTATATTTTTATTAATAAAATTTATAAAAAGGACTTAAATAGTATTCTTTTTTATATATTTGTGGAAATAAAAATGATAATTGAAATAATATTCCAGACCTAGTATACTATGTGTCATTTAAGATATTTCTACTAATATCAAACCTGACCTCCCAACATTCAATGGAACGAGATATAAAATTGAATATTATGGTATGTTAAGTGTTGTGGCTCAACCATTGCTCAAATTTGGTGCAACTGATGCTCAACTTAAATCCAAAGCTCTGCTCAAGAAGGGATAAATTGAGGCTCAATTTAGGGCCAATTTTTGTTTCAAACTTTTTTCATATAATTTAAAAACAGTTTCCAAATACTTTCACAACATTTCCCCAATGATTTCCCAACCTCTTCCTGAAAGTTTCAAAGAGAGGGAACTGCTAGCAGTTCACCCCCTGATTTCCCATGGTGAATGTTGAATGCATAATTGTTGGGAATGAGGAAATTTGATATTGGAGGGAGGATGTGGCATTCCACATCAGGGTAGGCCGCTTTGGTGAAAATTTGATTGAATATTAGTGGAAAGGAAATTATGGTGTTACCAGGTGTTAATTTTGGTTATTATGGATTTTTTGGGTTGATTTGTGGCATTTTGGAATGTCTATATGGCGGTATTTTTATTGTGATTTGATGGTCTTAATGGATTTTTGAGGTGATTCTCTATCTTTTGAGTATTTTCTGTTGCTCTTTTGGGTTTATTTTTGGAAGATTAGTAGCAATTTTCTAGATTATCAGGCTGGATATTTGGAATTTTGGAAGGTGATTATTATGATTGGATAGCCCAGATTTTTCTCTATCTTTTATGTCTTGATGGCTTTTTATCATATTTTACTGTTTTCTTAGTGTGTTACTTGATTTAGTGTTATTTAGTATTATTGGTGGATATGGTGTGCTGATGGAATGGCCACTGAGCTCCAGTGCTCTGGTGCGCTCTTGTTTGCTCTGGTGATTTTCCAGTGCAAAAGCAAAGTGTACTGGAAAAATTCTGTCATGGTGGAAAAGTTTGGTCATGGTAGCAAAATGATCTCACTGTGGCAAAATTTAGCTCAATCTGGCAAAATTAGCTCATTGTTGCATAAAGAGCTCATTGTGGCAAAATTTTCTCACAATGGGAAAGTCTGGTCACTGTGCCAAAGTTGGGTCACTGTACCAAAGTTGGGTCACTGTACCAAAGTTGGGTCACTGTACCAAAGTTGGGTCACTGTACCAAAGTTGGGTCACTGTACCAAAGTTGGGTCACTGTACCAAAGTTGGGTCACTGTGGCAAAATTTGGTTAGAAAGTGATTATGCTTACCAGATCAATAGTTTATTTTGTATATCCTATGCATGGTAGGGTATTATTGGAAAGGTCTGGAGTAAGAAAATCAAGAGGAGAAGAGGGAGAGAATCTTAGTCTTCTACATGTTTTTTGTCTTTTAGTTTTGATAAAAAGGGTCTTTTTGATAATTAACAATATTTAACATATAACAACAATTATAATAACCAAATATCAACATATAGGGTACCATTTGGATAGCTCTCATCCAGGGTGGACTCAAATTAATTTATTTTCTTATAAAATTCATAACATAAAAATATAATAAAGTGCACTCTTTAAGTTTGGTGGGAAACTGGATAAACCTGGGTCAGTCCTTTAATAAGGCACCTTTGAACAAATCATTCCAAGGGTAGTTTCTGGAGTACTTTACTGTACTTTTCAGTCTCTGTAACAAGTGCTGCATCTTGTTCTAAGTATTTTCTGTGACTGGTATCAGTGTAATCTAGTACTACATATTTTGTTCTCTGGTATAAGCATTGGTTGCACTTAGATGTGTCTTTATTATAGGTTACCAACACATTTAAAGTCTAACTCTCAGAATTTCAACTCATCCAACTCTTCAAGTAGATCTTCAAACTTAGTTAATTGAATCTTAAGTTTACTTAGAGGAACAGGGATTTTTTTTTTTCCAACTCTTTTGGATTCTGCTTTACAGCAAGGTGACAGTAAGAGTCATTTCTACAATATCTTAAAGCAGCACCATTTCCATTTTTACCAAAGTGACATAGAGTAAAAGCAAGTTGAAAAAAGTAGGATTGTGCTGTTTGTTATAAGAAAGATTATGGGAGATGAGTTGATAAAGCTTGAAAAAAAGAATCAGGAGAAGTTTCAATGAGGAATTTCAAGAATAGAAGTAAGATCATATCTGGGATCATGATAAAGAGTTGGCCCCCTTTGGAAGGATGTAACACGTTTTGGAAAGATAAGATATATAAGCTAAGAGTCAGACTCAGAGTCATCAGCTAAACGTAACATGATAGCATTCATATCTGAGTGAAGTTGATTTCCTAGTGGAGAGGTGCTTCATGATTGTTAGTAGAAGGTTTAAGTGATGATTTGGAAGTGAGAAGTGGGAATTCACCACCAAATGAGCAGGTGGGATGTGTAGATAGATAGATAGATAGATAGAAAAAAAAATGTTTTGTGTTTTTCCACCCAAAATTAAGGAGAAGAGAGTGAAGAGAGATATAAAGATGGCATCCACCATTATATGTCATGTGACATGCTGAACAATCCATCATGGATGTGATGAGTTTAAGATCAGAAATTAGGAATTAGGAATTAGGAATGGAAATGGAAATGGAAATGGGGGGGTATAAGAGGTGGGATAATGCATGATTGTGAAATCCTAATCCATTTTTTCCTGGGGCTTGTAAATAAGAATCTTCTGCAATTAATAATGTCTGATCCCATTCAAAAAAAAAAAAATTCCTGATCCCTAATTGTGGATCCCTGAACATTGATACCCCCTAAATGTTTATAAATTAATAATTAAGTAATGACCAAAATTATATTATAATCACAAGTCATCCATTTAACTTATCATGTAATAAGTGAATGAATTATATATATATATATATATATATATATTCAAAAAATAAAAATTCATATCTTACAACCAATAATAAATATTGGGTGCTTTTTTTTTTTGGACTCAAAATTATGTTCTCAAAAAAATGAAACAAGTGACCCATTTAATTTAATAAAAAGATAAATAGTTACTTTTAATAATGAGTGATTTCATTAAAAGAATGACTTGTTTTAATTAAAATAAATATGATACTACTCAAACAAGTTTAAATTCATTAATGACTTATATTTTATACGACATGAACTAATTATATAACTTCTTTGTGTCAAAAATTGGTACAATCTTTATGTTTCACTTAAACTGATTTTTTCAAGAATAATGATGTAACCTGGTTTAAAATTAATACAGTTACAGTCTTCTGTTTCATACCAATCTAGTGTCCCACTTAATATTATGACATTATTTGAGAAATGAATGGATGGTACAAATGGGTTTTTATTTCTGTTTTAGTGATTTGTTTCATAGGAACCTTGCATTCCTTGTTACACTTTGCTTTTATTTGTTTTATGTTTTTATTTTATTTTTTTTACCTTATAATTACATCTAGTAATGTCTCAGAGAGCCTCTCTTGCTTATATAAAGGCTTTGGTTTCTCCCTTGTAGTCAGTATTACTTACAATACTTTACTTTACCTACTCAACTAAATACTAGTTACAACTTTTTTTATTTCTTTTTCTTCTTCAATATTTTTCTTCTACCTTCTAGACTTCCAGCTGACACTAACTTATTTGAAAAATAATCATTAGAAATTGTATGATTTATATATATATAAAATATAAAAAAAAAAAAAAATTGAATTGATCATCATGATTGACATGATAGATCAACATAATTGAATGATCACAGAGTCTCCATTCATAGATACCCAAACTACTTATTCACAAGGACGCTTTGATTGATCTGGATGTTTTAAAAGTTTTGCCTTTCTTTTAGTCTGGTTTTTGGGAGCTGTAAATTAGAAAATAAAAAAAAGAAGGAGCAATCAGTTATCTTTTCCCCTCCCTTCCCTTCCCTTCCCCCTTCTTAACCCCCTCCTGGTTCCAAAAAAAAAAAAAAAAAAAAAAAAACATAAAAATAACAACCCAACAACACCAAATAAATGCCCTACCTTCTGATTTAGTTTTCTGATCAATATCTCTTTTAAAAACATAATTGTAAGCCCTTAAACTCTGCTTTAAAGTTCCAACCATCTTATCATTGTAAGCTTTCTTCCAACTTCCCTTATTATAATACCGAGATAAGATTCCATTTAAAAACCCCGATCCAAAAATTTGATAATCAATCTCTCCCATATCACTAAAGATGGTCAATTTGTACTTATTTGATAAGAAATGTTCAACAATTAAATCATGTCTTTCCAATTTTCCAGCATTCAAAAGTAAAAAAGTGTGATTGATTGCGTTCTCTGGATCAGATTCTTGACCATCAAGATAGGAATAATATTTTTTCCAAGATCCATAACTGACTTCTTTTCTTAATTTTTTCATTTGATCAAGTATGTGCAAATCAACCCCTTCATGCGTTCCTCTACACTGATCTGCTAAAAGATAAGAATCCAATTCATGGTTTTCAGTTGTCAAATAAGTGAACAAAGTACCACTGATAAATCTCATTCCAAATGGAATAAAAGCTTTGGATATTTGAGGCAAGGCATGATATTTCTGCATCTTTTGAATGAAATCAGGATTGAAAATATTAGTATAAGCTTGAAATTTGGCTAAAGGGTTAGCATCAAAAAGTTTATCCCTCATATAAATCTGACCAAGTTTAGAAATTCTAGTTGCCAGTACTAAATTGATACCCTCTTCAATGAGATAATTAAAAAAAATACAACTATGATTCATTAAAGAGTTCAAGTGCGATGAAACTCTTTTCAAAGGAGAGAGGTTCCAT
The DNA here is from genome assembly GCA_030280995.1 of Hemileia vastatrix. NCBI lineage: Eukaryota > Fungi > Basidiomycota > Pucciniomycetes > Pucciniales > Zaghouaniaceae > Hemileia > Hemileia vastatrix. The sequence goes on from JASXTE010000011.1 coordinate 5,071,781, forward strand.
GTGTTAATCATTCCAAGGATCATATTTTTCCAAACCACAGACCAAAATCTGGCTATTCTCATCATTTGGTTTCTCTCTTGCTCTAATACATTTGAATTTTTCAAAAATAAGAAAATTCCCGAATAAAATAATTCAACTACCACAGGGATTTTATAAGGCAGTTTTAATAGTGAGGTGAGAGAGTGCAGATTTTGGTAAACAAAATTGTTTTGTAAAAGGGATGCTTGCACCTTTGTTAGATCTTCCAAAGAGTAAGTAGGCACAAAAGGTTGAGAATTGATAAGATCAATTTGTCTAGCATGGGCTACCAAGGTCCCTGCAACTCTTGGTTTAAAAACAATGCTCTTTTGCATTGATTTCCACTGATAAGTATCCCCCTTCATCTCTTCCCGGCTCATCAAAGCTGAAGCTTCTAGTAGAGTATGATGTAAAGATTCAATTTGCCCATCTTCTAATATTTTATCCCCTATGATATCATGCTTTTGAAGAAACTGATTGATTTGAACCAAGGGCTGCTGAGTTTCTTCATCTTTATAATCCTTCATAATGGTGAGGAACCGAGTATACTGGTGGAAATACAAGTTGATAAATAGTTCCTCTTCTTCAAAAGTATCTTCTTCCTTTTTGTCTAGCACTAGATAGCTTAGGGATTGAGAACTTCTCTTTTTCATCTTAATATAATTATTGTAGCTGCAGATTAAAGGACACAACCCTTGTTTGTCAAATGGCTTAGATAGAGAATCGGTTGAGTTTAAGGGCGTGTTATTCAGGTAAGATAAAATTTGATGATGTTGATCAAATCTGGGTTGCTGATTTTTGCTTGGTTCATTTATATTAAAGTCCCAAAGGTTATTTATAAACTCGTAATCTAGAAGATGGACATAATTTTCATTGATATCATTAACAATTTTCATGAGATGATCAAATCTATTAGTCACGTGGCCAATCATATCATTGGCAAGCATACAGAACGTGGCTACTCTGACGACTTTACTCCAAGCAAGACCTCGTTCCCACAAAGAGTTAGCAAACACACATATATGTTCAAAACTGGTTTTGTCCCGCCTCGTCTTCTTAGAGTAAGTTTGATGAAAATCCCCAATGTTGAAAAACGCATACCATCGCGAGTAAAAAAGTTCTTGAGCATATTTAAATAAGAGATGTTCAGAGTGTTGATAAATGGTTTTTTCTAAAAACCTTAGAAAACAGCGTTCATGAACCTGTAAGATTACCGGTACATCACATTTCGGACCGAGACAGCTCTTTATTTTGTTTTGCCAATATTCTGATCGGCATTTTATTGAATTCAAGACCACTTTTGAAAGATTAGTGGCAGATGGACCATCATGTCGGGGTGTAGGACTTTGGTTTGGAGAAAGAGATTCTGATGTGTGCAATGTTCCTGGCGGATTACTTGTACTTGCCATTTGAGTTGGGATAAAATTCTCTGTCGCACAAACGAGTGAAGTATCCAGTATAGAAAAAGGAGCCGAGGTAATAGAACGCTGGGTAGTTGCGATTTGGGAGTTTGGGACAGTTCCAGACGTTAGAGAATTAAGACAATAAGGATTGGAGATAGAGGAGAGATTTTTATGAATTTCAAGTAAGTTAGGAGATATTCCATCGTGAGAGTTGGTAGATAGATAAGTGTCCAGACTCAGGGTTAGGAAGAATTTCAGGACTACTAAAAAAAGACATGAAAGGCCAAACTTGGAGGACATGAAGGGAGGGAGAAGGCTTTAGGCAAGGAAGGACAAGTGATTTGGAGGGAGGGGAAACAAGTTTGAAGGGGCAACACGAGGTGCGGGAGAGTGGATGGTGGATGGATATATGCATATGGACCGAACACGGAGACTGCCAGCGTCGGAGCGGCGGCGGAAAAGCGTCGGTGGCGATGGCGATGCTCCAGCTCGCACTCACGGCGATTCCCCAATATTTCCAGTCGTTCAGGGTGGGTGGATCGATTTGTGCGGTGAAGTGGCTCACTCTATTCATCTCCTTCATCTCCTTCGTCCCTTTGTCCCTTTGTCCAGGAAACTCGTTTGTCCACCATCAGACCCTTCTCTGAGTTCTTCGACTACCACCGTCTGTCCCGTCCTGTCGATCTCAACCAGGCCACTGCAAGAATCTCTCACAATACAAGTCATTTTAGCGGAAACTATGCCCTCATCGTTGCTATCTTAGCCGTCTACAGTCTATTGACAAATCCCCTCCTCCTCCTCGCTATCTTTTTTCTAGTCGGTGGTTTTACCGTCATTCTGAAATTCGGTTCGTCTTTCTCTTTCTACTCCAGACGCCCCCTTCCTTAGCCTCACTCTTCTCCCATCTTCTTTTTTTTTCTTTTTTTTGATCCAGGTCCTGATCCTAACCAAGAAAATACCGGCCTAGTCACCCAAAAAAATCTTTACATCACCCTTTTCGTCATTGGGGTTCCAATCCTATGGATCGCTGCTCCTATCGCTACCGCCATGTGTAGGTCTTTTCAATCTGGTTGGCATCGCTTGGTTGGTGTTCAAACTTGGTTCTCTGTTTCTATTTTTCATAGGGCTCGTGGGAGCTTCGGCAGTCACTGTGTTAGGCCATGCTGCCATGGTGGAACCTAGCGTTGTAAGTTCTTACTATGGACAACTATCTTATTCCTTATGAAAAATGCCATTTAATTCTTTCATCTCTCTTTTTTCATTTTATAGGAATCGGAATACGCTTCAGTGCAACAGGTCTGAATATGATGATGATGTTTGACTTTCACAGGTCACGAGTTACCGGAGAGTTTTTTTTTTTTTTTTTTTTTTTTTTTTTTTTCTCCCCTGTCAAACTCAACCTGGATCACTCCTCTACATTGATTCCATTCCATTGCTTTTGTTTTTTGGTTTCAATGCGTATATTTGTTTGTTTAAGATCATATATAGAGACTTTTAACTCAATTTTTTCATTGCTGTTGTTCCAGACAGAGCATGATGTATTTGGTTCAAGTAATGCTTCGGCTTACACACTGAATATTTCTATTTTTACTTTTTGTTTGTTTGCTCCCATTCTCTACTTGTGTGTGAAAAATCTCTACTAAGTGTTTGAAATAATAAAGAAATAAATAAGCATAAACCCCAATAAGCTCAAAAAAAATAATCATCATTCATATTGATGTAGTAATTGTTACACTTTTTTATTCTGTCTTGATATACAGCTAATCCTGGAAAGCTTGCAGTGGTTTTGTATCCCATCCCCAGCCAAAATCATGTGTTTTAGGAAAGCCGACCTATGCTTTTGGCGGAGATGAGAGGTAAGACAACCGCAAGCTTTCCAGGATTAGCTGTATATCTAAAAATATATCATGTCACTTTGGAATTCAAGGCATTCTCTCTGTTCTTGTTTTCATATATATATATATATATATATATATAATTGACTGTTGGATGACAAACCAGAAAACAAGCAAGAAAGTTGATGTATTAAATGAAAAGTTTTCATCCTCAATTCAATTCAATTCAAAAAAAAAAAAAAAAAAATGAATTGATACTTTTTCTTTTTCTTTTTCTTTTTCTTTTTTTTTTTTTTTTTTTTTAAAAAAAAAATAAAAAAATTTAATTTTATTTAATTTTATTTAATTTTTAATTTTTAATTTTTAATTTTTAATTTTTAATTTTTAATTTTTAATTTTTAATTTTTAATTTTTAATTTTTAATTTTTAATTTTTAATTTTTAATTTTTAATTTTTAATTTTTAATTTTTAATAATTTTTTTTTTTTTTTTAAAAATTTTTTTTTTAAAAAAAAAAAAAAAAAAAAAAAAAAAAAAAAAGTCTCATAAAAATCTCACCCAGCAAAAGGTATGAAGAACCATAACTTAAGACGAATTACAAAGAGAGGAGCATAAAACCATCCGCACGCAGCCATTTCAGCAAATAGTCAGTCACTATATGCATTTTACTTGCGCCATTTGTTACTTAATTTCAATATTCATCAGCTGTATGCAAATGCTTTAACTATAATATAAACACACATTTAAAAAAAAAAAAAAAAAAAAAAAAAAAAAAAAAAAACATCCAATCATCCAATCATGTAACTCATTCAATACCTACTAGCACATCCATTTCACACTTCAACTCATACAAACACATCCCCAATAACATGGCACAATGATTTATTGTTAAGACCTAAGAAGGCAGACTCCAACTAGTGCTGACAACTAGCCTGGGACAGGACTGACAATGCTTCTAAGAAGTGAGACTAATTAGACTGACTATGTTGGGATTACCAACAGTGAGACAGGTCTGACTATGCTGATACAGCAGTGAGACTAAGAAGTAACTGGATAACTATATAAATGGTCTGATGAGGAGTGCTTGACAGCACTTGTCCCATATAACTCCCTTATGCAATATCCCTTCTTCTGCCTCTCACAATGCATAGCACTCATAGCACTCCTCCTCCTCACCTCTCAACCAAATCCTAACATTCATGCACTTTATAGATGAACTACAATCTATTGAAGAAGCAGAAATTATATTTTCAGAACTTTTAGCATCAATGAATTCAAGTAATAAAGCCCACAAAAAATATTTATTAATCACAATTGCATTAATGGACATCACCAGCTTATGAAAGACTACTTTAATACTAATAGTACCTTCAACTCAACTATATTTCATCATCATTTTTGCATTGTTAAAACTCTATTCCATAAAATTTCTAATGATCTACATCTACATAATGTGTATTGGACACAGAGGACTGTAAGTCAAAAAAATTGTCTTGTATGTATTCTTTGACTCAATTTAGTATATGATAAGATTGTTGTTGCCAATTTGTTTTTTTTCCTGAGAAAAAAATCACTTCTGTTCTGTGTCAACTTGCCTATGGAATCAGTGCAGATGGAACAGATGAGTATGTCCAAATAGGAGAAAGTACTGCCCTAGAATGTCTAAAAAAAAAATCATCAAGGACATCATCACATTGTATAATCCTGAATATATATGTGAACCCAACACCAACAAGAAGAAATCAATTCTAAAGGAGTATGAGGATCATGGTTCTCCTGGGTGCCTGGGGGAAATAGATAGTATGCACTGGGAGTGGAAAAATTGTCCTAGTGAATGGTTAGTTCAGTTCCAGGGAAAAGAACACACCCCTAAAATAATTTTAGAAGCAGTTGCCTCACAAAACTTGCATTTTTGGCACTGCTCCTTTTTGGTAGTCCTGGAGCTCTAAACAATATTAATGTAATTCATCAAAGTCATTTATTTTAAAAATTGATCACAGGAGCTCAAGATGAGGTGCATATTAAAATAAACAAATGGAAAGATACTAGACCATACTATCTAGCTGATGGTATCAATCCACCTTGGTCAACCCTTGTAAAAACAATTAATCACCCTCAGGACAAAGCCATTCAGTATTATGCAAGAAAAACAAGAACCAGCTAGAAAGGATATTGAAGATGTGTTTGGTGTTCTTCAAGCTCATTGGGGGATTATAAAACAGGCTTGTTGTTTGTGGCATATAGAGTATGGCAACAACCTGATGATTTGTTGTATTATTCTTCATAATATGGCCATTGAACACATGTCACCTTCTGACCCTTACCTGATCAACATCCATCTCTCAAGTGAAGGAATTTCAAACCACTGCAACTTACACCTAATTAACAATTTAAAAAGTCATATTCAGAAAAATCATCTTTTACATGATTCAACAATTCATTTTCAATTTCATGAAGATCTAAAGGCCTAAAATTGGGGAAATAAAGGAAGAAATTAAAAAAGTAATTTATTCAATTAAATTCCCCCCAAAAAAATATTATTAACTTCACCATGCAATATTTGGGGGAGGGGGGACTTTCTAGAAAGTCCTCAACTTGAAGTCAGATGTAAATCAGATGGAACTCAGACTGAAATGTGAATGAAAACCAAATTGAAATCTTGTGGAAATATAATTGAATATTTTCTGGTATTATACTGAAATTGAAATTAACTCTTTCTAACATTTGAATGACTTGAATTTTAGAAATTATTCCAAACACTTTACATATTGAGGCCAAATATTTTACTTGGTTTATAAACTACCATTCAAGATGGGGCTGAAAAGCCATTTGAAATTGTCTATTTTTCAAGTATTTATTTTATTGTAAGTCATTATTCTTGTAAAATTAATTAAACCATATTAAAAGCCATAGTTAATTGTTTGGAATTGCATCAAGTATTTTACTCAATTTTTACAGTTAATTATTGTTAGAAAATTCAGATAAATTGAGGGGCTTTTAGATAAAATTTTTGATATTTTACAATTATTCACAATGATTTTGATTCAGGGACAGTTTAATTGAATATTCACCTACAAGGTGGTAATTAGTATGTGAAGTTCAATTAAGAATTGATATTTATATATTGAAAGTGACATGGAATATCCATACAAAAAAATGATTATTCAAATTCAAATTCATATTTAATATGCTTATGAAAATTTATACTTGCAAAGTCATGTTACATGTTAATATACAAAATCATTTTAAATATCCATATGAGAAATTGTACTACACATTCATATGCAAAATTTTTTGTGATGCACATATGAAGTATCAAATTTCATATACATCTTAATATTTGTCCTGAAGATGCAGATTGAAATTGTTATTAAATAAAATTATTGAAATTATTTTTCAGTATTATTTTTTTGATGTTATATTATGAAATTTGTTTGATTTAATTTGAGTTTTTTAATTTTTCTTTAGTTTTCTGAATTGCATTATATTATATATTATTTTTATTATTTTTATCATATTTGATTACACTTATTTTTTATACTCTATCACATTAAGAAATATTAAATTATATTAAATTATACTTTATTGTATTATATTGTATTTTTTTGATTATGTGTTATATTATATTATATTATATTATATTATTGTATTTGAATTTAATTTAATTTTGCTTCACTTTATCACATTCATTTTTATAACATCCTACTTTATCTTATTTTATTTTATCTCACTTGTATTTATCTTTACATAGCTTTTTTTCCTATAATCATTTATTTATTTATTTATTTTCATTATTTTACATTATATTCTATTGAGTTCTAATTTCTTTTATTTTTATGGATTAGGTGGTACAGCCATACAAAAGAATTCTGGTTCCAAAAATTGGCTGGTGAGCTCTGATTTATGGCTGTATATCAAAATTCCAATGCATAAAATTTGATGGCAAACTTTCATGTACAGCTATTCATCAGCATTTACATATGTAAAATTGGCTTGTAAGCCCTGATGTACAGCCATAAATCAGATTTCAAATTTATAAAATTTGATGTTTAACTCTGATGTAAGGCTATAAATAAGAGTTCACATGCATAGAATTGATCAGTGAAATATGATAAAAAGTTGTACATTAGAGTTCATGTGCTCAAAATTTTCTATTGAATTCAGTTTTATATCCATACATCAGCATTGACCATCTAATTTTTAAAATTAGAGCACTTTTATTTTCATATAAAATTTGACCTTTTAAAATAAATAATGAGTGAATAAAGTAAAATAAAGTGAAATGTAATATATTAAAATATGTATAAATAAAATAAAATAAAATATTAATGAATAGAAAATAATTAAGTTGAATAAATTAAAACATATAATATTGCAATATTTTATTATATAGTAGAATATGATAAAATATATTATATTATAATATATTTTTATATAGTAGAATTCCATAAAATAAATTGAAATGAAATGAAATAAACCATAAAAATAAAAATAAAAAAAAGCAAAATTAGATAGTAAAATTAAGAAGATCTTTAACTCCTTCAGAAAATTCTAGAAAAAAAATTACATTCTTCAGGAATCAATTCTTTTAAATTTAGTAGAAAGAAATTAAATAGCACTAGGTATTATAATATATATCATGAATAAAATTAAAATTTGTAAAAGTTGTTTATGGTGTAGTTTAGTGGTAAGCAAAGTATATTTTTTGAATAATACTCTCATAGCTCTCATTCAATCAAAATTGAGCTTAAGTGAGCTCAGTAGCTATCTTTATTTATTGAAAATTATGTGATTAAAATTGTTTCTTACCAATTAAACCATATACCAGTTTTTTCATTAAAAAAATTAGTGTGAAAAACTCAAAGGAAAAAAATATGTTTAGATTTTAACTTAAGTTGAAAACTTATAATGACCAGAATTATATTTGGAGTTCAACCTAAGCTAAATCAATACTGAGATATATCTGATTTTAAAAGATAAAATAAATTTCAAAAATATAATTTTATTAACAACTATTAATTGAAAACCAGATTATGTTACTTAGGCCACAGTAGAAGGAATATTTTAACAATATATTGAAATTATGTAATTTAATTTTCTAAAAATAAAAGAAATAAAATTTGTGTTGATGGTTACTTCAAAATTAAAAACTAAAATTTAAATTGAAGATATGTTAAAAGATCTTGTATAAAATGATACACCACACAATAGGGGGTGTCAGTTCTGGCAAATCCGCACTTACAAATCCGCACTTAAATTTGACCAAATCCACACTTAAATAAGTGCGGATTTCCAAAACACACTAGCCCCAATACTGGTGGATTTCAAAATGAAATAAGTCACTTATTTCACTCAAATCCGCACTTTCTCAACCAAAAGTGCTGATTTCACCATCAAGTCCCATTTCACTGATTTGTCAGCATCATCCCATTCATACGCAGCACTCCGCAGCATAACACTTCATAACTCAAAACATCGTACATCACTTACATCTTAATATCATATCATATAAGAGTTATGCCTTCCTCACTTTCAAATCATGATAAATTACATAAAGCAATGACTTTCATGGCGCTTGAACTGCTCTTGGACTCTGATTCCGATTCTGATCTAGAAGAAGATTTTGTCGTTTTATCAAAAATGGCCAGGAAACGTTACCTTCTTCCCAGAAAGCCTCAAGTACTTCATACCCCCAAGTACACCATCCAAACACTTCTTAACCTATCTACACCCAGTTTTAGACAGCTGTTCAGGACTTCTCAGGAATGTTTCCTTAAATTGCTTGAGCTTATTCAGGATCATCCCATATTTCACAATAATTCTCAAAAAGAACAACAACATCCTTCAATTCAATTGGCCATCACACTATGTCGTTTGGGTTCAAATGGTAATGGAGCCGCTTTGAAACGTTTAGAAAATGTCTTTGATTTAGGGTATGGTTCAGTTAACACTTATACCAAACGATGTATCACTGCCATCAACTCCTTGGAATCTCAACTTCTCACCTGGCCAACAAAAGAAGAGCGACTTGAATCATCTCAGGTTATGCAAGCAGAGGGCTTTCCAGGATGTATTGGTTTTGTTGATGGTACTACTATTCCTTTGAGCCAGAAACCTGCTCAAGGTGGAAACAATTACTTTGACCGTAAAAAGAGGTAGATTATTTTTAACTCCTTTCATCCTCCTTGAAACTAACACAAACAAATATATCTTCTTTATAGATATTCAATTAACGTTCAGCTTATATGTGACGTAAACAAAAAATTTATATCATTCTTCGCTGGCTATCCTGGCTCATGTCATGACTCCTACGTCTTCCAAAGAATGCATATTTCAAATGAACCTGAAAAATTCTTTGATGAAAATCAGTATCTTCTTGCAGATTCTGCTTATGTGAATGGAAAGTATGTACTTCCTGCTTTTCGGGGAGCAGCTTCAGAAGACAGTCAAAATGCCAAATTCAACAATCATTTGGCAAAGTCAAGAGTCCGTATTGAACATTCTATTGGAATCTTGAAAGGCCGTTTTTCTATTTTAGGGGAATTAAGAAGTCCTCTTAGAAATAAATCTGAAATGGAGGCGGTGATCAACTGGATTCTGTGTTGCACTATACTTCATAACCTACTTGCTGACCTCAAAGATCAATGGTTAGAGCTGTATGAAGATGAACAAGTTGATTCACCTCCGACTATATCCAACACTTCTATTTCTCAATCAACTAGTATAAGGGCGAAAATCCTTCCAATAACACTCCAACATTTTTCAACGCAATTTTAATTTTTTTCTCTTTCTCTTCAAATTATCAATTTGCATGTATTATTCACTGAGAATGGTAAATTTTTTTGCATATTTTTTTGGTTTTTGAATTTGCTGTTAAAGTCTTATTTTTTTTTCTCTCTGTGTTTTCTTTCATCAACTCAACATGAAATCGCATATTTTCAGCAAACGCATATTTTTTCAGTCACTCAAAGGTTGGGAAAGAGTTGGAAGGGAAGATTAAGGGTTCCGAGGCATTTTAAATGAAGAAAAGGGTCTGGGAGAGGTTGAGAGGGGTGAAATGGGGATCAAAAGAGGATGGCATACAATATAGTGAAAGTGTGAGGATAACTGAATGGAAGCCAGAAAAAATCATTCCATGAGTCTACTCAATGCAAAGTATTTTTTGAAACAGCTTATTAAAATAATACTTTATTAAATTAATTTGATCAATAAAAATTGATTGACAATATTGCAATTCTTAAATACAATAATTTTATTAAAAAATTTCAGATTACATATAAAAAAAATCAGTGACTTTTTCTATTACTTACAACTGTTTTTACAGAATTGAAAACTATGTTTCAGCTAATATTTTATGGAAGTGAACTCTGTTCTTCGCCCGAAGAACAGAGTTCATCCTCCTATTTCATTAACCTTTGAAGAAGGTGGACGTCCAATACGAGTGGACTTTTCACATCCAAAACATGCTTCAAAATTTGATTTTATTTTAAGGTAGTTGATTATGATGAGATAATCATCCTTTTTAAGCTGACCTGAACCTGCCTTTGATTTTTCAGGTGTAGGGCTTGCTTTACAAGGAGACTTTTGTGACGAAGCAGATTTTTGAGTTACCTTTTGAGATTTGGAATGTCTGGGAGGCATTATGAAACTGGCACATAACAAGAAAAAAGATTAAAAAGTAGAAGAAATAAGTAAAAAAGAATGTAAACATGCCTGGTCAAAATATTGAAAATGTCAGGAAGGGGTGTGTGCCGAGGATTGATGGGTAGGTAGCGAGGAAGGTCAGTGTGTCACATGTTACAGGGATGGGGTAAGAAAGGAAGGGATGTTTTGTGGCCAAAATGTGGTTGTGAAAAAAAACGGGAAAAAAGTGCTGATTTGAGGTCATAACTGACACCCTTTTTTGAAATAAGTGACTTTTTTGCAAAATTTAAGTGCTGATTTGGTTTGAAATCCGCACTTAATTTAAGTGCGGATTTGCCAGAACTGACACCCCCTAATATGGGGGGCAGACTTGCTAGCAAGTCCGCAATCTTGGACCCAAACTAACCACAGATTGAAAAACACATTGAGCTCTTGATAGAGGAACCATACAATTAGGGATGAACACCACTCAGAAGAACAGTTTTAGGTGGGTGTTCAAGTAGAGTTCAGTGTGGGTTCAGTATGAGTTCAGTCTGAGTTCCATCTGAGTTCCATCTGAGTTCAGGTTGAGGACTTGCTAGCAAGTCTACCCCCTATATTGTGTGGTGATATGTGTTATTTCATGGAGATGTTGCAAATTTTATGTACCTGATCAGCAATCTGCAAGAGATTAACATTTATCAATTTTATTCTAATTTTTTTATTTTAAAATGTGGCATAATTTTTAACCATAGAACTCATCAAGGGCCAAGACCTTTTTCTAATTTTTACCAATTTATTTTGGAGTTTTTAAATTTTGATATAAATTTTTTGTTCACAATATTTTTATAATATATCAACTTTCCTTATTTCATTAGCATATGTATCATAATCAACTATGTTAAATGAAATTAGTCTCAAAAATAAATGGCCTTCTGTGATATGATTAAGTTTTATTTTTTATTATTTCTAATGCTTTGTACTTTTTATTTATATAAGTAGCAAGAACTTTTTAAAGTTGAATTACTGGAGATGAATAGAAATAATAAGACCATAATTAATTACATTTTAATACTATAAGTTAAATTTTAGCTTTAATATAACAGGTACAAAAAGATAATTCAATAAAAAAAGTTTTCATCTTAGTGAAATACATGTGTTTCTGTAGCCAGCAATAATCTATGAAGGTGGACTCTGACATTTGGCCAAAAAATAGCATTCACCTTCTCTATTTTCATACTCTTTTTGCAATTTTCCTCATCAATTTGTCATATTTTAACCCTCATACTTAAAACCTTTATTCCCTTTTCACCCTTTCACACCACTTTTTCTACCTTCATTCATTTTTTTTATTTTCTCTTTTTCCCTTTAACTCACTAACCACCACCTTTTTCTTGGCTTCTCTATCCTTCTGAGTGCTTACCACCCCTTACAAACCCCTTCAATCAACTCCAAAACACTCACCATTCCATCCTCCACCCTCAAAAACTCATCCCACCACTTCAAATTCCTTTTACATTCATCTCTACCCCCTTTGCTTTGCCCTCCAACCTTCTATTTTATCTCCCTTCCCTCACACTTTACTAAACACCCCACCCCTCTGCCCTCTTTTGCTTCCATTTTGACCTAAATTCTCTTGCTTTCTATGATTCAAAGAAGGGAGAGAGATTCCAAGCGAAGCATATACAATGGGGAGAGCTTGAAAGGGGTGGAGAGGTCCAGAGAGGGTTGAATGGAAGTGAAAAGGGGTCAAGCAAATGTAAAAATTCTAGGAAGATAAGAAAGAAAAAATATGGAAGAGGGGTAAATTATATGGGATAACTCTTCATGAACAAGGGAGGAGAGGGAAAAAGAGGGAAGAAATAGAATTATAATAAATAAGGAAATAATGACACATCAAAAATATTTCATGGATATATAGAAGGTGATTGACTGAACTCAAGAAAACCATTAGAAATCAGAAACATTACTTTTTTTTTTGCTATGAATATCATTAAATTTAAAATGTATACATTTCTTTTCTTAAGTGTTGAAGATGAAAGGCTAATGTTTTTTTAAAAAAATACCAATATCAAAATATTTTTTCCACCTACTGGTTGGAATATAGCATATATATTAATTTTAGAGTTTAATTTCACAGCCAGATGATACTTCACTTCATTTTGATAAGTGTTTTACTCTCTTCAGATACATAAAAGATTGATAAGAATTAAGATAATATGGTCACATCATTTGAATTGAGGTTTTTTTTTGAAATCTTTATGACAAGAAATTTTTTTAATAAAATCAATTCAAAAAATATTCTTTCTTGAATTATTTATCACATGATCTTATCATCTCTTTATGTATTAATATCTATGTAAAAATATATGAACATTTAAAATCAAATTTGATTCCTTCTAAATTGGAGAATTTTCACTTCAAATTCAAAAAAACAAAAAAAATTATTTTAAATATTATATATTTTTATGCTTGACTTGGTTGTAGGGTTCAGTGATTTCAAAATACCTTTAAATAATTGTGTTTCTAATTTTTTGAATTTTTTGCACAGAATTATCACCTATGTTTCAATAAATAACCATGTTAGATTCAGTAAAAGTTCAATATAATTTCACCCTTTCTCACTTAATGTCTCATCTCAACCTCAATGTGTATTCAATTTGATAGGAATTGGGGTTTAAGGTTGCAGACTTGCTAGCAAGTCTGACCCCCATATTGTGTGAGGCTTACAATTATGAAGCAAAAATCAGATTGGTTGCCTAAAAAATTGACCCAAGTTTGAGAAGCTATAGGGAGATTGGGTTATGATAATAGAAGATACATTTTTCAACAATTAGTGCTTAATATTGAGAGATGAAAATTATAACACTTTTTATTTGATATAAATCAATTATTATAAATATAAAATTTTTTTATTAAAAAATATTATTAGACTAACTACTTATTACCTTTTGATATTCAGAGACAATGATATATGGATCTGTTTGAGGGGCTATAGGGAAATTGGGATATGTTAATATATTATACATATCAAAGTTAGTGGGACAAAAAAAATGGAGAATGGCTTATGTTATATATGCCTTGAAATCCATTATCAGAAAGAAAAGAAAGAGTCAGTGAAGCATTATTCCCTCACTCAAATAATTAGAAGGTGTCTCCTAAACTAAAACAATAATAATAAAAGTGAAGAAAAAGATTAGGAGGTGGAAGGATTTGAAAATCCTACAGCACCAATTAGAAAATCTAAAAAAAAAAATAAAAAAAATAAATAAATAAATAAAATTAAAAATAAAAAAATAAAAATAAAAAATAAAAAATAAAAAATAAAAAATAAAAAATAAAAAATAAAAAATAAAAAATAAAAAATAAAAAATAAAAAATAAAAAATAAAAAATAAAAAATAAAAAATAAAAAATAAAAAATAAAAAATAAAAAATAAAAAATAAAAAATAAAAAATAAAAAATAAAAAATAAAAAATAAAAAATAAAAAATAAAAAATAAAAAATAAAAAATAAAAAATAAAAAATAAAAAATAAAAAATAAAAAATAAAAAATAAAAAATAAAAAATAAAAAATAAAAAATAAAAAATAAAAAATAAAAAATAAAAAATAAAAAATAAAAAATAAAAAATAAAAAATAAAAAATAAAAAATAAAAAATAAAAAATAAAAAATAAAAAATAAAAAATAAAAAATAAAAAATAAAAAATAAAAAATAAAAAATAAAAAATAAAAAATAAAAAATAAAAAATAAAAAATAAAAAATAAAAAATAAAAAATAAAAAATAAAAAATAAAAAATAAAAAATAAAAAATAAAAAATAAAAAATAAAAAATAAAAAATAAAAAATAAAAAATAAAAAATAAAAAATAAAAAATAAAAAATAAAAAATAAAAAATAAAAAATAAAAAATAAAAAATAAAAAATAAAAAATAAAAAATAAAAAATAAAAAATAAAAAATAAAAAATAAAAAATAAAAAATAAAAAATAAAAAATAAAAAATAAAAAATAAAAAATAAAAAATAAAAAATAAAAAATAAAAAATAAAAAATAAAAAATAAAAAATAAAAAATAAAAAATAAAAAATAAAAAATAAAAAATAAAAAATAAAAAATAAAAAATAAAAAATAAAAAATAAAAAATAAAAAATAAAAAATAAAAAATAAAAAATAAAAAATAAAAAATAAAAAATAAAAAATAAAAAATAAAAAATAAAAAATAAAAAATAAAAAATAAAAAATAAAAAATAAAAAATAAAAAATAAAAAATAAAAAATAAAAAATAAAAAATAAAAAATAAAAAATAAAAAATAAAAAATAAAAAATAAAAAATAAAAAATAAAAAATAAAAAATAAAAAATAAAAAATAAAAAATAAAAAATAAAAAATAAAAAATAAAAAATAAAAAATAAAAAATAAAAAATAAAAAATAAAAAATAAAAAATAAAAAATAAAAAATAAAAAATAAAAAATAAAAAATAAAAAATAAAAAATAAAAAATAAAAAATAAAAAATAAAAAATAAAAAATAAAAAATAAAAAATAAAAAATAAAAAATAAAAAATAAAAAATAAAAAATAAAAAATAAAAAATAAAAAATAAAAAATAAAAAATAAAAAATAAAAAATAAAAAATAAAAAATAAAAAATAAAAAATAAAAAATAAAAAATAAAAAATAAAAAATAAAAAATAAAAAATAAAAAATAAAAAATAAAAAATAAAAAATAAAAAATAAAAAATAAAAAATAAAAAATAAAAAATAAAAAATAAAAAATAAAAAATAAAAAATAAAAAATAAAAAATAAAAAATAAAAAATAAAAAATAAAAAATAAAAAATAAAAAATAAAAAATAAAAAATAAAAAATAAAAAATAAAAAATAAAAAATAAAAAATAAAAAATAAAAAATAAAAAATAAAAAATAAAAAATAAAAAATAAAAAATAAAAAATAAAAAATAAAAAATAAAAAATAAAAAATAAAAAATAAAAAATAAAAAATAAAAAATAAAAAATAAAAAATAAAAAATAAAAAATAAAAAATAAAAAATAAAAAATAAAAAATAAAAAATAAAAAATAAAAAATAAAAAATAAAAAATAAAAAATAAAAAATAAAAAATAAAAAATAAAAAA
Organism: Hemileia vastatrix; assembly: GCA_030280995.1. Lineage (NCBI taxonomy): Eukaryota > Fungi > Basidiomycota > Pucciniomycetes > Pucciniales > Zaghouaniaceae > Hemileia > Hemileia vastatrix. The sequence goes on from JASXTE010000011.1 coordinate 5,087,789, forward strand.
TAAAAAATAAAAAATAAAAAATAAAAAATAAAAAATAAAAAATAAAAAATAAAAAATAAAAAATAAAAAATAAAAAATAAAAAATAAAAAATAAAAAATAAAAAATAAAAAATAAAAAATAAAAAATAAAAAATAAAAAATAAAAAATAAAAAATAAAAAATAAAAAATAAAAAATAAAAAATAAAAAATAAAAAATAAAAAATAAAAAATAAAAAATAAAAAATAAAAAATAAAAAATAAAAAATAAAAAATAAAAAATAAAAAATAAAAAATAAAAAATAAAAAATAAAAAATAAAAAATAAAAAATAAAAAATAAAAAATAAAAAATAAAAAATAAAAAATAAAAAATAAAAAATAAAAAATAAAAAATAAAAAATAAAAAATAAAAAATAAAAAATAAAAAATAAAAAATAAAAAATAAAAAATAAAAAATAAAAAATAAAAAATAAAAAATAAAAAATAAAAAATAAAAAATAAAAAATAAAAAATAAAAAATAAAAAATAAAAAATAAAAAATAAAAAATAAAAAATAAAAAATAAAAAATAAAAAATAAAAAATAAAAAATAAAAAATAAAAAATAAAAAATAAAAAATAAAAAATAAAAAATAAAAAATAAAAAATAAAAAATAAAAAATAAAAAATAAAAAATAAAAAATAAAAAATAAAAAATAAAAAATAAAAAATAAAAAATAAAAAATAAAAAATAAAAAATAAAAAATAAAAAATAAAAAATAAAAAATAAAAAATAAAAAATAAAAAATAAAAAATAAAAAATAAAAAATAAAAAATAAAAAATAAAAAATAAAAAATAAAAAATAAAAAATAAAAAATAAAAAATAAAAAATAAAAAATAAAAAATAAAAAATAAAAAATAAAAAATAAAAAATAAAAAATAAAAAATAAAAAATAAAAAATAAAAAATAAAAAATAAAAAATAAAAAATAAAAAATAAAAAATAAAAAATAAAAAATAAAAAATAAAAAATAAAAAATAAAAAATAAAAAATAAAAAATAAAAAATAAAAAATAAAAAATAAAAAATAAAAAATAAAAAATAAAAAATAAAAAATAAAAAATAAAAAATAAAAAATAAAAAATAAAAAATAAAAAATAAAAAATAAAAAATAAAAAATAAAAAATAAAAAATAAAAAATAAAAAATAGAAAATAAAAAATAAAAAATAAAAAATAAAAAAAATAAAAAAAATAAAAAAAATAAAAAAAATAAAAAAAATAAAAAAAATAAAAAAAATAAAAAAAATAAAAAAAATAAAAAAAAATAAAAAAAATAAAAAAAATAATAAAAATAATAAAAAAAATTGGAGGAAGAATTTGAAAAATACTTATTCCTCCTCCTCCAATTAGAAAAAGTGAGAAAAAAAAAAGGTGGAATGATTTGAAAAATACTTCCTCCTCCTCCAATTAGAAAAAGCAAGAAAAAAAAAGAGGTGAAAGGATTTGAAAATCCTACTTCTAGTTCCCCTCCCATTAAAAAAAGTGAGAAAACTTTTAGGGAGAAATGAGTCAGGTGTATGAATATTCAAGCAAGAAAGGAACTATGTAGGATTTTCAACTATAGCCCCTCAAACTGATCTATATATCATTGTCTCTGAATATCAAAAGGTAATAAGTAGTTATTCTAATAATATTTTTTAATAATAAAATTTTATATTTATAATAATTAATTTATATTAAATAAAATGTGTTATAATTTTCATCTCCCAATATTAAGCATTAATTATCAAAAAATGTATCATATATTATCATAACCCAATCTACCTATAGCTCTTATAACTGATCCACACATCATCATCTCACAATATTAAAATTTGATAATTAGTTACTGACTTATTAAATTTTACTTTTATAAAAAAATTTTTATCATAGTTAAAAAATTTAATAATATATCATAATCTAGTTACTAAATTTTAAATTTGTCTCAAAACTGTTAATCAACTATCTTTCTTTTCATTAAATCAGCCTTCATCTTGTTTAAAACAGCCAAATCTCCAGGGGCTTCACAGTCCTTTTCTTTCAAGATAAGTAACTGTCACGCGCCACATGACACTCAAGGTAAAAGCAGCTCATTAAATCAATAATAAAGAGGTCTAAATCCATATTCGAAGCGCAGAAAGCGATTCTACATAGCAACTGCAACTTTCCTTTGTGTACTCACTATTCAACTGTGCTAATCTAAACTTTGAATCTAAATTATTTAATCTCTCAATAGTGTGTTTAGTCTTTTCCTCGATAAGCAACCCACAGAGCAACAGTCAATGCAATATTCCGCTAAAAGGTTTATTAAGTATCTGTGGGTTATTAACAGGGGTAGTGAGCATGGACGGGATGGTTAGTGGAGGGTTAAAGGGTTAACGGATGTTAGTGAGGAGGTTCCAGGTGTAACGGGTGTTTTTCGGAGGTCTGTGGTGTGCAGAATGATGGATGGGAATAAGGTCAATGCGAGGAGGAGTAATGAATATAAAAGGGGTTGGATTTTGGTTTGACATTTCTTTAGAATTAGATTATAGAATGTATATATAGTTAATAGTGGTAAAGCTTCAGGTTAAATCATTTTTATTATACATTTCCTTATTTTCACAGTAATCATTTCTAAAACTTAAATCTTTGATTATTGAGTTTACAACCCTTTGTGAGATTCTAAGAATATTAATATTACCTTTAAATTATATTGAGATTCTTATCGAACATATCTCAAAGAAGCAGTTCTTCCTTCAACCCATCTTTGAATCACTTCCTCAAACATTTCCTCTGTACTTTGAAGAAGTCTCTAAACTCTTCTCTCCATCTCACTTGCAGGAACACCCTCGACCTTGTGCGTAGGTCTTCCAGTGACAGTATAATTTAATGCTCCATAGTTCTCATTCTTTGCACTACTACGTCCTTTTTTCAGGTTTTTTTAAATTCTTTAAAAATGGCACCTGTTCAAAGCACCCCTCCTACGGGAACTACTACTAGGGCTCGCGCCAGAGGCAGGCCAACAGCCATATGGCCTGTTTCCCGCACTCACTCCCTGGAACCTCTTGACCTTAGGGAACGGGAACACTCAGTCCAATCTGTGGAAGACATTCCCCAGGATTTTGATGACTCTATCGATGAAGAAGGAGAGGATACAATGAATGAGGCACTATCTTCCCCTGCTACTCACCCTTCTGGTCAACCTTTGGAATCTGTACCATCTAATTCTCTGGAAGACTTCATGAGACTTTTCATGAAAATACTTTCAAATCCAACTTCTTCAGAGGGATCAAAATTCAAAACTCCTTCCATGAAATCTCCTGATAAATTTAATGGAGAACATCCAGACAGATTGTGCCCCTTCTTGCAAACCTGCAAGCTCCTGCTCCATAACGACCGATCAAAGGTTGTTTACGCTTCTTCATTCCTAGCCAGAAAATCAGCCAGATGGTTCGAACCTTATCTCCTCATTCTCTCTTCGACAGAAACTCACTTACTTATCAATAACTGGGAAAAGTTTGAAGACCAACTTTTTACGTTGTTTGGTGACCCGAACGAAACTGACAACGCAGAAACTGAACTTGATCTCCTCCGCATGAGTGATAATGGTAAAGCCTCTGAATATATCTTGAACTTCAGATCACTTCAAACTCGAGTAGGTTGGAATGATGCTCCCCTCAAATATCATTTCAAAAAGGGACTTCCTTTGAGGATTCTGGATCAATTAATTCTTCATAGTCAGAAGATGACTACCTTAACGGACTTAATGGATCGAACCCTTGAACTCAATGGCGTTTACCAAGGACGAGTACAACATCATTGATACGCCGAAAAATCTCAAGGCCTAAATTTTAAAACAGGACCTTCTTCACACCCACGACCAACTCAATCCTCCTCGACTCAATCCAAACCCAATAAGGGAAAGGACAAACCTCAAACAAAAGGCTTGACCCCAGGCGATATCAGTAAGGTATTGGATCGAAAAGGGGAATTTAAAGAAGCTGAGAGGAAGAGATGAGCAGATAATGGGCTATGTATGTATTGTGGGGGTAAGCACAAGCTAGAAGATTGTGTGAAGTTGAAGGAAAGAGAAGTTACTAGTTCAAGGTCAAAAAACTAGTAGATAGTTTACTTGTGTGCAAAGCAAACTATCTTATCTCTCCCAGTGCACAAAACCTCCATGTCTTAAGGAATGTAGTTGCCTTAAACCGCTTGAGATTCATTCTTTTTAAGGAGGATACCCCCTTCAGTTGTCTCATAGACTCTGGAGCTTCAATTTCTTTTGTCAGTTTATCTTTTGCCAAGAAGTTAAAGATGACATTTACAGATATTGACTGAACTCCAATTTATTTGGTCAAATCAGAGGAACCCAAATATTGGGTAAGTAAGAAAGTTTTATGGGTTTTCAACTTTCCGAATTTCCCCCCCCTTCAAGTGGGAATTATCAGTCTTGGACGCCCCAAGAATGGACGATACCATTCTTGGCCATGACTTTTTAACGCATTGGAATCCTGAAAGTGATTGGTCACAGGGATTGATCACCCCACGCACTAAGTATATTTCTGATTCTTCAATGAAGGTCAATAGGGAGTTTAACAACCTGCCTGAAATTGTCCTGCTAGAAGACAAATCTCTGCCAGATGACTTGCAAGCATCTTATCTTTCTCTAAATGAGCAATTGGCTAACCCTTCTAGCTTGATCACTTCACTCAAAGAGGATTTAAATTGCCTTGAAGTAGTCGAATTATGCTCTCTCAATTCTGGTCTTCCCTCAACAGATTCTCTTGAAGAAGATGAGGACAACCAAATCAACGTTGAAGCCATTAAATCAACCCTACTGGAAATCTATCACAATTTACTTGATGTTTTCTCAACCCGCAAGGCCAATAAGTTACCACCTCATCGGCCCTATGACCATCAAATAGAGTTAATAGGTCCAGTACCTCCAGCAGGTCCTGTCTATTCTTTGTCGAAGGACAAATATCAATTTCTTTGAGACTGCATTGCAGAGAATGTAGTCAAAGGTTTTATCAGAGCCAGTAAATCTCCAACTGGCTCTTATGTTCTTTTTGCAAAGAAAAAGGATGGTAGCCTTAGGTTGTGTTTTGACTATAGAAAGCTCAACACAGTCACTAAGAAGAATGCATATCCTGTTCCCCCTATGTCATTGCTTCTTACCCTTCTCAATGGTGCTAATTTCTTTTCTAAAATTGATCTTAGAGGCGCTTATAATCTTATTTGCATTGCGGAAGGTCATGAACCACTGACTGCAATGCGCACTAGATTTGGTAGTTTTGAATATTTAGTTATGCCTTTTGGATAGTGTAACGCACCATCTACCTTTCAAACTTTTGTTAATGACATCTTTCAAGATTTTTTCGAACAATTTGTTGTTTACTATTTAGACAATATTTTAATTTTCTCAAAGACACTTGATGAACATATTCATCATGTTTGTCAGGTTCTAAATTGCCTTCGGGATCAGGGTCTCTACACCAAGCACAATAAATGTGAATTCCATCTTAAATCTATTGATTTTTGGGGGTTTACTTTTTCCACTGATGGTTTAGTCATGGAAGACAAAAAGGTCCAAAAAGTCCTGGAATGGCCTGAGCCCAAAACCGTTAAATCCCTCCAAGGATTTTTGGGTTTTGCTGATTTCTATAGAAGATTTATTAAAGATTACTCTAAAACTATTTCCAATCTTACTTCTCTTCTTAGAAAAGATATTCCTTTTGTTTTTACTTTTACAGCACAAAAAGAATTTGAAGCATTGAAGACTGTGTTCACCACAGCTCCAATTCTTTGTCATTTTGGTCCTTCTGCTTCTAAAATAGTCGAGACAGACGCTAGCAATTATGCTATTGCAGGGGTCATCTCTCAATTTAATCCTGAAACAAAATTGTTTCATCCTGTTGCTTTTGAGTCATGCAAACTCATTGAAGCAGAATTAAATTATGAAATTCATGACAAAGAGCTTTTAGCTATCATTCATTGTCTTAAAAAATGGTGCTCTTTTCTTCTCAGCCTAGATAGTCCTTTTCAGATCCTGACTGACCATAATGCTTTGAAATACTTTATGTCTTCCAAAGTGTTAACCAGGCGTCAGGCCAGGTGGGCTGAATTTCTGTCTGAATTTCCTTTTTCTATTTCCTTCCAAAGTGTTAACCAGGCGTCAGGCCAGGTGGGCTGAATTTCTGTCTGAATTTCCTTTTTCTATTTCCTATTGCCCAGGTAAGAACTGTGTTGTCCCAGATATCCTGTCACGTCGGGACAACGTTTACCCACAGCGGGGGGACACATTTTCTGATAAGAACCCAGCAAATGTGAAATGAATCTTCAACAAATCAATTTTAACGACTCATCAATTTAATCTGATGACAATTCAATCTTTTCAAAATCCACTATCCAACATCCTCGAAGCTCAGTTGAAGGACAATTATTGTTTAGGGTTAAAAGACAAAATAATCTCAAAGCAAGGGGCCAAAAGATTTAGTATTGAATCAGGTCTATTAGTTTTCAAAGGTAGAGTAGTCATACCCAACAACAATGAAATAAAATTATGGATTTTCAATAGTCAACATGATTCTCCATTAGCTGGTCATTTTGGGGTTGATAAAACCTACCAGTTAATAGCGAGGGATTTCTTCTGGCCAGGAATGACCAGGGAAATCAAGGCCTATATAAGATCTTGTTACGAATGTAATAGGAATAAGGCTCCCCGTCACTGGAAGCATGGGTTGCTTCAACCACTTCCTATTCCCTCTAAACCTTGGGAATCTTTATCAATGGATTTTATTTCTCATCTTCCTCTTTCTAATAATTTTGATGCTATATTAGTAATAGTAGATAGATTTTCAAAAATGTCTATTTTCATAAAAACCACTACTACTGCTACAGCAGAAGATTTGTCAAAATTGTTCATAGAATATGTATTCTCCAAACATGGCTTACCTAATGATATTATTTAAGATAGAGGCTCATTGTTTTTATCCACATTCTGGACTCAATTGTGTCAACAACTCAATATCACGAGGAATCTCTCCACAGCCTATCATCCTGAAACGGATGGGCAAATGGAAAGGGTCAATCAAATCCTTGAGCAATACCTCCGAATGTATGTCAGTTATCAACAAGACGATTGGACTACATGGTTACCATTGGCCGAATTTGCTTATAATAGCTCAACTCATTTTTCGACACAACAATCTCCTTTTGAAACTGTTTATGGAGGACATCCTCGATTCAACTCAATCCATGTAGGAACTAGTCATACTGCAGAACATTATCTTTGAAACATATCACGACTCCAAGAAGAACTTAAATCAAACTTGGAATCAGTGATTTGAAGGTACAAGAAACAGGCCGACAAACATTGACAATCTTCTCCTTCCTTTAAACCAGGTGACAAAGTATGGCTCAACGCACAAAACATTTGAATGACTCGACCATCTAAGAAACTGGCCGAAAAGCACTTGGGACCATTTTAAATAGACTCCAAATTCTCTAAAACTGCATTTCAACTCAATCTACCCCCTAAATGGCAGGCTATTTACCCTGTTTTCCATGTATCTCTCCTGGAACTGGCTCAAGAAACATACCCGGGAAGGAAACAACCTCCTCCGGAACCAGTCAAAGTAGAAGACCATCTAGAGTGGGAAGTAAGCTGTATCCTTTATTCAAGAATGCGCAAAGGGAAACTTCAATACCTCGTGGAATGGGAAGGCTTCCTCAATGACTCAGACAAAACATCCTGGGAACCAGCCATCAATGTTTCTAACGCCCCTGAACTCCTAAAATCTTTTCATCTTAAATATCCTTTAAAACCAAAACCTTAAAACTCTCTTTTCTTTTTCTTTTCTTTTCTTTTCTTAAAAAATTCTAAAACTACTTCTCTTCTAAAAAATCCTTACTCTGTTTTCTTTTTTCTTCTTTCTCTTTTTCAAAAGCTTTTTCAACCTTCTTTAAAAAAAATAAATTAAATAATTAAATTAAATTAAAAAAAAAATAATAATAAATATAAAGTCTTAAAAATTTCATCAAAATAAAATCTTAAAAAACAATAATTCCTTTAATTTTCTTTCTTTTCTCCTTTCAAACTTTTTCTTTTTTTCAAAATACATTTTTCCCTTCTTTCTTTTTCTTCAAACTATCAAAATTTTTCACAAACTCAATACGACAAATTTTCTCAAACTTCACTTCAACCTTTAAATCTCTGTTTTAAAATTCTTCAAACAAATTACTCTTTTTTTTCAAATTCTTTTTTTTTCAAAACTATTTTTTTCCTTTCTTTTCAAATAATCAAAATTCATCAAAACTTCAAAATAACCTTGAATAAATTTTCACAAATAAAATTTTTTCTTTTTCTCATTAAAATTTTCATTTAAACATAAAAAACCAAAATTTTCAATCAATTATCTTTCTTATTTAAAAAATTCTTTTTCTTTTCAAAACTTAAACTAAAAATTTCCTCAGTTAAATATTCTTTCTTTTTTTCTTTCATTTGAAATTTCTTCCTTCAAAATTTAAAACAAAATTTCATTCAAATATTTTTCTTCTCTCTTTTTTTTTCTTTTTCTTTCCCTTTCAAAATCTTATAAAATATATAACAAAATTTCAATTAAAACAACAAAATAAATAAAATAAATAAATACACAAATTACATTTGCTTTCAATTTTTTCTTTTTTTCTCTACCCATTTCAAATTTTCTCCTGCATTTTCTCCAACACCACCCTTATTTCCTTTCTGCATATTTCAAATACTTCCTCCTCTCCTACTGGTACCACCTCTCCAATCTCCAGTAACTCTTTGACCACATCAAAGGAGGCGGCATCGACAATCTTTTCAATCTCGTCACTTAAGTTTTCAATGAATCGAACTCATCAACCCTGCCAAGGTTTCTTTGACCACACCTGGTCAAGGGTTTCCTCATTCTCCTCCCTCAAATCAACTGCCGGTTGACTGGCCTCAACTGGCAGCGATGGAGCAGCTTCCACAATCGGAGCCTCCGCGATGACATCTGAATTCTAAAATTTATAAACATATAGTCATCAGTATAAACTCAAAAAATTGAAACAACAAAAAGGTAAAAACTTACTTCAAAAACAGGATCAGGTTCTAAAAACAGCCTCGGAGTGACCTCTATTGTCACTCCCTTCTCCTCTTCATCATCATCTTCAATGATCATCTGCCATTTTTTTGGAGTCCGGTTTGAGACGGGAACCTCATCCTCATCCTCTTTGACTAGTTCATCCACCTCTTCTTCCACCCCTTGTTTTTTACCTGTGGCCTGGGCTACCCAAGTCACCATGGTATTCTCGACCTCTTCCTCCACTTCTTCCACTGATTGATTGTCCCTGACCAATACGTCCCAAATATCTTTGACCACCTCTTTGGTCTTTGGGATCACCCAGTATTTAGTCCTTGTAAATCTTCTCTTGATATCCTCATTTTTTGAAAGAGCATCACATGTCTCCCATCTCCAGCGACAAAACTCACATTTCCGGTGAGGTCCTCATGTGGCTGTGCTTTCAACGCAGAAGTATTCCATTGATTTTCAAGCTGTGCAGGCGTGGGCATATTGAAAAGTGACGATACCACCATCCACTTTGGGGTGTGGAGGCGTGGGAGTGGGAGTAGGACAGTTAGACATAATAAAATTAATAGAAGAAGGAGTGAAAGAAAAATTAAATAGTGTGGGAAGAATGTTTCTCACGCTCAATGGAGCTCGTGTTTTATACCCAGGCATCTGTCACGCGTCACACGTCACTCGAGGTAAAAGCAGCTCATCAAATCAATAATAAAGAGGTCTAAATCCATATTCGAAGTGCAGAAAGTGATTCTACATAGCAACTGCGACTTTCCTTTGTGTACTCACTATTCAACCGTGCTAATCTAAACTTTAAATCTAAATTAGTTAATCTCTCAATAGTGTGTTTAGTCTTTTCCTCAATAAGCGACACACAGCGCAACAGTCAATGCAATATTCTGCTAAAAGGTTTATTAAGTATCTGTGGGTTATTAACAGGGGTAGTGAGCATGGACAGGATGGTTAGTGGAGGGTTAAAGGGTTAACAGATGTTAGTGAGGAGGGTCCAGGTGTAACGGGTGTTTTTCAGAGGTCTGTGGTGTGCGGAATGATGGATGGGCATGAGGTCAATGCAAGGAGGAGTAATGGATATAAAAGGGGTTGGATTTTGGTTCAACATTTCTTTAGAATTAAATTATAAAACGTATATATAGTTAATAGTGGTAAAGATTCAGGTTAAATCATTGTTATTATACATTTCCTTATTTTCACAGTAATCATTTCTAAAACTTAAATCTTTGATTATTGAGTTTACAACCCTTTGTGAGATTCTAAGAATATTAATATTACCTTTAAATTATATTGAGATTCTTATCGAACATATCTCGAAGAAGCAGTTCTTCCTTCAACCCATCTTTGAATCACTTCCTCAAACATTTCCTCTGTACTTTGAAGAAGTCTCTAAACTCTTCTCTCCATCTCACTTGCAGGAACACCCTCAACCTTGAGCATAGGTCGTCCAGTGACAGTAACTTCATATCATTATCAAGTTTCTTTTTTCTTTATCAAAATTCTTTCCTTGGTAAGATGATTTGTTTTTTCAACTAAACTGTTTGTGTTGTCCATGGTTGAGGCATGTCTTTCAGCAAGATTGCTTTATTTTTCTGCCAATAGAGACTTTGAATCTTCTGAGGTGCTTTCACTTAATTGTTTTCTTTTAGCAGCCTTTATTCCAATGGGATGTGTAGAATAAGAAAAAGATGGTGAAGGACTATCAGTTTCACATGTCAGGTCCTCAACTCCATTTGTATGGCTAGAGGTGAGATAAAATGAGTTGGCAGTGGTGGGAAGGGTGGTATTGATTCTCCACTTTGGTGCATATCTCAATTTTTCCCATGCAACTAGACATTTGAATGAAGTTTTGTTCTGATCATGAAAAACTGAGAGTGCTGTTCTTAACCAGTTGGTTGGGGAAGAGCCACTAGGCAGATTTCATTCAATTGAATTGTATATTGCACTAAGTTTAAGAGTTGCTGTGTTTACTGCTTGCCATCTAGAGTAGAATGTTATAAAAAAATTTAATTAGTTTAATTCTAATTTTTTTTTTTTTTGTAAATATAAATAATTCACTGAATTCAAATCTGTTCCCAATCACAATAGTGTAGTTTGCTGAATTGATTAAAGTGCACTTCTATCAATATCTCTTCAGCTTGGTATGTGGAGCAGTCAGGTTGCTTGCTGATGCTTATCCATGACAAAGCAAGTTGTTCTTCTTCTTGAGGGTACCAATTAGGAGACCTTTTCTTCTTAGATTCAGTTGACATAAATAAGTTTTTATTTAGCTATTATAGATGAGAAAGTGTGGCTGAAGTGTTTAATGCAAATATATGTAGTAATTGAATGAATAGTAGTGGCTATTGTTGTATGAAGTGAGGGTGAAAAAATGGATAAGTAATTAATGAGGCATGTCTGACTTCAGTAGATAATAGTTGAGTCGAAAAAAAAGTGGCACGAGGTTTTGGCAATTACAGAAGCTACTCAAGCAACTTTGCTCATTTGATTATATGACTACAGAATAAATTAGTTACTAGCGTCTAATTGAGCAACGATTGGGGAATAAATCATTAAAGTATGCATACCGACCCAGCTTACAGACACGGTGGTAGATGCCCTATCGCATTTAAATTTATAGATGAAACTGGGCACTATAAGTTAACAAGTTAAGGGGGGAGGGGGGGGGTAGATTATTGGTAATTTTTTTTAGTAGATATCAAGAATTTGACAACTTCAGAAATAATAAAGATGGTAAAAGTAAAAAAAGAAGATAAAGATGTTTTGAAAGGGAATTTGGTGTAATTTAGCTAAATGTACTAGTTTGGATCTTTCTTTCGCATGTGCCGGGTAAAAGAGGAGGTGTTCTGGGGTGTCTTTATTGTTAGGTCCGCAGGTGTAGGGCACATTGGTGAGTCCATTATGTTGAAGCGGTAGAGGTAGTTGTTGAGAGGGCAGTATTCTGAGCGGCATTGGGCAAAGACTGTTGCTTGAGCTCGGGTGAGGATGGTCAGGTGGTTACTTCTTAATTTGATATGAGTATAATTACATTTCACGCTAAGGCCGCTGGTCTTGATTCATTTTTACATCGGCCTTGTTTACCATGATATGTAATATATATGAAAAAAAAGTGGGTACCTATTACATCCTTGACTCGACTAGAATTATTTACCAAGAGCCATGTTACCAAGATACATAAGATCTCGATGGCATACAAAATTCAGTAGAGCAATTGTTATATAGTAGATTTGTTATAAGGCTAAATCAAAATCAAAAAAGATGCAAAATAATAATAATAATAACTAATGAGATAATTTTTTATGAAATAAATTATAAGTAAGCCTTCTTTTATAAAATGAAGCATAATGAATAGTGGGTAATCACACTACACTAAATAAAATAAATAAATAAAAAGCTAATCGTCTCCTTTTTCGAGGTTTATAGAGTCTATAGGATTGGAGAAATTAGAGGAGGGAGAACAAGTTAACCATTAAATAACACATCACAGAAGAGTAGACTACAAAGCAATAATATAATGGAAAGGAAGAAAATGGGAAAAATGGAAAAATGGAAAAATGGAAAAAAGGAAAAAGGGAAAAAAGGAAAAAAGGAAAAAAGGAAAAAAGGAAAAAAGGAAAAAAGGAAAAAAAGGAAAAAAGGAAAAAAGGAAAAAAGGAAAAAAGGAAAAAAGGAAAAAAGGAAAAAAGGAAAAAAGGAAAAAAGGAAAAAAGGAAAAAAGGAAAAAAGGAAAAAAGGAAAAAAGGAAAGGAAAGAAGAGAAGAGGAGAGGAGAGGAGAGGAGAGGAGAGGGGAGGAGAAAGATGGACCTACTTCCAAACTTAGCATAGAGAATGACCTTTAGTTTATCCATTTCTTGTTGAGTTTCATCTAGCTCAGATTGTATTGAATTAATTTGAGAGCCTAACTCATCAGCTTGTGTTTGAGCCCGAGAAGTTGCTTCATCTGGCGGTAACATAATAAAAGCCGAATCTAACTTATAACTGACACAACAAAAACAAAAACAAAAACATATATATATATATATATATATATATATAGTAAATGTTAGCGGAACGAAGCGAAACAAATTATACAAAAATAAAATAAATAAAAAAATCCAAAAATTCCATACGGTAAAGGAGGATGATCCTCATCGACAAAGACGATTTCATTAAGAAGATCATCCAAAGCTTCTTTACGTACTCGAAAAGAATCCAATTTCTGAGTAAGAAATTCAGCTCGAGTATTCGCTCTAGAAAACGCGTTAATATTTTTTTGATCCTCGGGAGTCAGTAGGGGATCAGAATCAGAAGATTGTTGCATGAAAGTCGATTAAACAAAGTGACGAAAAAGAAGAGAAAGGAGTATGAATGTATGTATGTGTGAATGAATGAGAATGAATGTAAAAAGGATGGATTGGAGGTTTGGATTGACGTTCATATTCATCCTTCTAACCGTCAATCGATCGCTCAATAACAGTGACAAACTCAACTTTGTCACTCCGCAGACACTCAATCATATCCACACCAGTTAACAATGAAGTTCATGGAAAATGGTCATCATCCAAATCAGCCACACAAATCTTCTGAACCAGCATCTGACCCAAAAGCTATCTTATCAAAAAAAAAAAAAAAAAAAAGGAAAAAAAAAAAAAAAAAAAAAAAAAAAAAAAATTCACAAAAAAAAAAATTCACCCAAATGATTCCATAAAACCATTTAATACATCAATTGTTTTTTTCTTATAATATTCTATTCACCTATTTTCTAAAAAAATTAAAATAAACAAACAAACAAATAATTACACCTATATGGGTCCAAATTGACATTAAAAATGAAAATTCTTGTACTGAGACAATTAAAAATGTATATTCACTCTAATACTCTTTTTCTAAATTAATTTCTAGTCAGTTTAGTTACTCCAAGAAATTCTTTGTCAGATAAACTACCTGGGCTTTTCTGCACCCACATATTAATATTCTACTCATAGTTGATAAATCTAACCAAAAACCTGTTGGCATAGGTGCTCTGGATGTTCACTCTAAGTATTAATTTTCTTTGTATGTTTACCCAGCAGCAATGTGTGAACTGCATTCATTTAAAAATTGGAACGAGTGTTCAAAACTAATGGAATAAAACTGATACCTCCTGAAACAATTTCGGCTTTCATAGCCTCTATGATTATTTGGATACACAAACATGTAGAAATATATTTAAATATATTCAGATACATATACGTGTAAATTAAAGAAAAACAAGTGGAGTGAAGAAAATATGATACACGTTGGCACTTAATCATTGTCAAAATAAGTCTTACCAAGCAACTCTTCAGCTTTGTGCAATCCTCGTTCAATTTCGTTGAGTCTTTTAATTAAATCAAAATTAACTGTCTCGCCAACAATACTGTCTTGTTTATAATCTGGATGTTGATGAATAAATTTCCTTATATAAGTAGCGGTGGTCATTAAATTTCCTTACAAAACAAGCAAATATTCAAAAACAACCATGGTCAACTTAAAAGCTTTATGATGTAAAGCAGAGTGGCAAACCATTAGCTCTCCCAGATATCAGATTTATATAACTTTCAAGCCTTGATTTGACCTCATCTGAAAGAACCACAGATGCCAAATAGGAGTTTACTAGCGGTATCAGACCAGGGAAGACAGTTCCATTATGTTGACCATCTATACCGTTTTGGCAACTGTTGACTGCTGAAACGCCAACATTTTCAGGACCGTGAAAAATCTCGTCGATAGTATACTCTCCAAATTCTTCATCAATGGGTCCACTGCTGGTTGAGCTCCAAACGTCCTTCCGAAAAAAAAATTTCTCGTCCCTGCAAGCATTGCGTTTTTGTGCTCTTTTCATATTTTCATCCACCTGTGAATAACGTAATTTTTGCCATCAGATATTAAAGTTACGGAGCTCTGCTAGAAAGTTCTACAGAGTTAAAAAATAAATAAAAAACTACCTTTGAGATAGGTATGTAAAAATTCAAGTTAAAGGCTAGGATGGCTCGTGTAAGGAGCATAATAAAAACTGCATAGGCCGCATTTTCGAAATCTGTTGACTGAACTTCCATTGTTCTAAACTCCACTCTCCATCCAATAGGCGAGTTAATAGCGTTAGGTGGGGGCTTAAACCGAACTGATTGCCAATTAGTGGATTGAATGTTCTGCGGAAAATTGAAATATTTATTAGTTAAAGACACCACTGCAAAGCATTTAGAAGAAGCACTGATTTCAAGGCAATATTTTTCTACCTCAAAGTGATCCGTCTCGACTGCATCATTTTGGTCCAATGTTTCCGAAAATACCACAATTGGGTCACGGATGAAAAGATGCGCAACGTGTCGGGCCAAAATTTCATCTATACCATTCTCTATTAGTTTTTTCTCTATTGTTTCGTCTACAGGTGCTTCAATATCATTATATTCGGGTCGGTGTCCCTTGGAGTTAGAAATGTATAGACTCACGGAGTCGTAGCGAGACTTGGGTATTCTAAACCGGGACATGACAAGAGGCTATAAAATTGATCAGTTAATTAGAAAAATATAATGAGTTGTTAAAACAATTCAAAAGTGACCAATTTTAGAAACCTTACTTTCAAACCTCTTTCCTCTTCAGTTCGGTCATCAACAGAGCCTGCAATAACATCCCACCTACAATCGCGATCGGACAAAAAGCCTTTGAACACTGGGGCACCTGCGCTAATCGCCATCATGATGGGGGCTACAGGTACAAAGGCATCGTACATGACTCTTGCTTCCGTGACAGAACATGCTTGGAATGTAATCTGAAGACAGCAACAACCCATTCCAAAGGCCATAGCATCCATATGGATATGACCTTCTGGTACACTAGGTTTGGATAGAGAGCCCCCTTGATTGGAGTAGGTAGTGTCATAAAACGGAGAAGGAGTTTTAATGTCTCGATATATTGGGATTAATATCTCCACTTTGGAACCCCGTCTTTGGCGGATGTTAGATGTGAGGGTTCTGTTGTAAAATCGGTTACGTCAGTATGTTGATAGAATAAGAGGACAAATTAGAAAAATGCTTGCTGACGGAAATCGTATGTGAGTGTTAATAACTTGATCCGGGAGATAAAATGATTGGGCTTCTGGGCCCGTGCAATCATAGTCAGGCTCAAAGGAGCTTCCTTGGGCCCCTAACCGGGGAAAATTGGTGATAGTGATGGGCAACTCGTTGGGCCTAAGTTGACTCTTAGCCAGAAGACGGCTACAGAAATCATGATAAATAAATGCTCAGAAGATGTGAAATCTTGCATATACCGTGTATGGGATGAACCCTCTCTTACCGACAGCGCATGTCAGACTCGACTTTCATCAAATCGAGCAAAGATGGTCCATAAGGAGCCCCGGGGGTAGTTTCCAACATGTATCGCCCATACTCAGGATGAAATTTTGGAAAGTCTGATACATCTCTGAATAGGATGAATAAGAACGTGGGAGAGTGAAAAGATCTATAGGCAGAGTAGAAAATACGACTTACAGTGGTAATATGATGCCAGAGGATTCTAGTGAATTCAATTTTGCAAGAATATCCGATTGATGAAGAGACAATCTGACAGATTTCGATTGTTCATCAAGGGCAACAATGACATATTCGATTTCATCGCCCCAAAGTGGCTCGTCACCTGTTCGATTGTGTGAGCCATTCCACAAGGCAATAAACTGTTCAATGCCGTGTTGGCGAACATGATCAGCAAACTAGACCGTGGCGAAGAAGAACAAATCATCAGTTTGCGTGTTTGGAATTTCAACGATAGTCATACTTGGAAAAGCAGGTCTACTTTTTGAGCTTCGGCCCAATTAAAAGGTGTTCCCAGTGCAAGGAGTCCCATGACCTGAATTACTAAAATATCTCCAATTACTTGACAATCCAGCGAGAATAGATAGAGTGCAACTTTTATGGGAAGATGACGCTAAGATTTCTTACCACTGTGCTATAGCCAAGCGCTATTACAAATCACACAAAAACTGGTTTCAAGTCCACGGAAACAGCCTCCAACCAGCCTTCAACACTCAAATGTGGGCCGTCTTGGATCGGATCCGGACGTATCCGCTGGCTTGTGCTTCCAACTCAACCATAATATACGTGCGACACCTCCCCTTCCCCCTCCTTGATTATCTTGTACAGATTGGCACATTCACAGTGCAACTCTTTCCGCTGCCCCTTCTCTCTCTATCTTATTCCTCGCCGCTTTTCCTTCACCTTCCCATTTTCTTCTCCTATACCTGAACTTTTTAGATCGGGTTTTGATTTTCCTCTCACTAGACTCTGTAGTGTATTCAAACTAACACTATCCACTGAATTTAGGCTAATTCTAAACTTTATTGAAGATATCGTAATTCTCCCTGGCTAGTCATCATCATTTTATCGGTGGAGTGTGAGCGGGTTATTTAATAGATATAACGTGTTCTAAGCAATGTTACCAGCCCAGCACAAAGTTGAATGATGAGACGCATTAAAAAATGCAATAAAAAATAATATCGCGCAATCAGTTGAGAACATGGCGTGTTGATGGTAATTGATTATGGGGCGGATCGCTGAAACATTTCATCATTAAAAATACCTTGACTTGGCCCGTGCCATCGAGTGCCTCGTCAAGCGTCAATATCCACTCACAGGTCGCGTCTATCCGTAAACATTAAAATGTCAAGAATGGAAAAAAACTCCACCAAGATGTCTTTTGATGGCATACATATTGCTTGTGTTGTAGTTTTGAATTATTTTCATTTTTTGTAACGCATGCCGCAATCTCTGAGCAGGGGGGTGGGGGGGGGGGGGGGGCGCAGACAATTGACTTGAACTTTAATCAGGTAGGAATCACGTGGATTGTCCATCCCAAGAAATAGAATGGCTGTGCCACTTTTTTCCCTGCTCAGCCATTTGCAGCTCATCCCTAATCATCAAAGAATAAAGTTTTGTTGAATTGATACTACTAGCATTCTCAGGACGCAACATCTCTGTATGCCGATTTCCAATCCTGAACTTTCCTATCTATTACAACCTAGGTCAAACTAAGAAGCCATTGCTGGACAGTGCCGAAGTTTTTTTTAAAAAAAAAGATATATACTTGTGTGCGCTTAGTAATACAGCTATATCATTTAATCTCGGTGCACTTGGAAATTTTTTTGGGTGTTTGGTCACAGCACTTTTAGTCCATTTACGGTGTCATTGGCTGTCAAAAAGAATGTTGACTAAGCATTTCTGAAGAGATGCATCAGCACCAGAGCTGGCCCACCTAACTCTAGACCACAATCCCAGCCTGCCTGCTCCCATCCATCCCATCAATTTGCTTGCACTCCCGTTTTTTGGCCTCCTCACTCGCTGGTTCCTTTTTTCTGATACATTTTATCTTAATGTTTCTCTTTTCCTGTTTTTTGATCTTATTTTTGGTTTTTCTTTTGATTTAATTATCTATAACCCTCCCACCTTCTTGATTCTTGCTCGCTCTTTGTTTTATATTATATTATATATATATATATATATTTGACTTCCTTGTCTCATCCTATATGATTATATGATACGGGGGAAATCAGATTGATATATATGTTGAATGAAATGATTGAAAAGCTAAAATACATGTAAACATATAATAATATATTGTCAAGTTACCGCCATGTAAAAACATATTACCAACGTAATGTTCATTTTGCAACAATAAAAAATTTGAGACTTTTTCAAAGTTAAGTTCTCCTGTGCAAAACAAAAAAATGTTGAAGTCCCATACTTGCCTCGTGGACAGATCACAAAAAAAAATTGGCTAAGTCACAATCCTACCCTTGCGAAGCATTCAAATTTTAAGCAAGTGACAGCCGGGCAGCTTTTTATTACCTTAGTGCTCACACTTTTCTTGAGAACCATCAAACGTGCTATTACAAATGTTTTCAAACTGAGTAGAGTATGATCAAAAGTCATCATTTGTTCAGTGAAAATTTAAAGATATTTTATTTTATTTACAAGTAGGGGGGGGGGGGGGGGGAGGGTTAATATAGTTTCTATTAAACATAGGCATTTGCTTTGAAGGATGAGTAAGTTACTTCAGTTCCAAAAAATAGTTTGACCTTTACCTGAGCAAAGCAACCAGTGAGCGAGCAAGCTAAAAACAAAAATAAAGCAGGGGTAAATTTATGAGGTGAGAGAGTGCTAATAAAAAAAAACCAAAAATAAGATCAAAAAACAGGAAAAGTGAAAACATTAAGATAAAACTTATTAGAAAAGAGGATCCAGCAAGTGAGGAGGCCAAAAAACGGGAGTGCAAGCAAATCAACGGGATAAATGGGAGCAAGCAGGCTGGGATTGTGGTAAAGAGCCAGATGGACCAGCTCTGGTACTTATACATCTCCTCAGAAATGCTCAGTCAACATTCCTTTTATCATCCAATGACACCATAAATGCACTAAAAGTGCTGTGAAAAAACACAAAAAAAATTCCAAGTGCACCAAGATTAAATGATATAGCTGTACCACAAAAAACACCTGGAAAATGCTAGTGGGTGCTTATTTTTAACTTTATTATTAATTAAAAAAAACCACGTAAAACATCCCCACAAAACTTAGAGCAAGTAAATTCAGTGCCAGGAAAAATAAATATTAGCAGTTAGATATACACTCATAATTAAACAAATTAATACCTCATTAGCATCATACTCAGATTAGTCAAAGGATCCATGTTGACGTCAAACATCATTATCAAATTTGAAAACAATCCACCTACATTTTATGACTTCATATTCTGACATTTTTCAAGGAGTGACAATAGTTTTTAAGACCTAGGAAGGCAGACTACTACTAGCACTAACACTAGCCTGAGACAGGACTGACTATGCTGATACAACAGTGAGACAAACTAGACTGACTATGTTGGGGTTGCCAACAGTGAGACTTACAACTATGGGAGACTAAGAAGTAACTGGATTACTAAATAAGTTGTCCAATGAGGAGCACCCCACAGCACTTGCCACTTGAAGCCCCCTTATGCAATATTCCTTTCTCTCACCTATTACAATGCATAGCGCCCATAGTGTTCCTTCTCCTTGCCTCTCAACCCAAATCCTAACACTAGTATAGATAGAAAGCTGGGCTAAGATAGTCATAATTGAAAAATCTAACAACAAACAGAATTTATTTTTGTTGGCTCAAAATTGGGTGGATCTGTCACACAATGCATGACACTTAAAGCAAAAGCAGCTCACTAAGTCCATAATCCAGGGCATAATTATCTCAACTAAATCCATACATGAAGCACAGAAACAACATTTGCTTGGCAAATGCATTTCCTTTGTGTTCTCAATCCAGAATTGCTTATTTGACTGTGCTTTTTCTAAATGTTAAATCTAAATTAGTTGATTGATTTCAATTACATGCTTATGCTTTTCAATTAAAACAAATTGACATACTATTAGTGCTATGGTTGATGTGATATTCTAAATGTGGGTTATTGTGTGTCTGAGGGTTGTTAAAGGGTCTGTGGGTAGGAACAGATGGTAATGTTATAGTGTCTGTGGTATGAGAATGACATTACTAAAAGGGTCAATGCAAGATGGAGTTGTCTATATAAATGGTGTTGGTTTTTGATTCAACATTGCTGAGAATTTAATTATAATATTGTTATGATATTAGTTAAATTTATAGTAATATATATTGGGCTATTATTGTTTCCCTCCTTTTCTGAATAATCAATTTAAATTGATTATCAGAACGTAGAATAGCTATCTTTACTGTTTTATTTGAGGTACTCTTAGATTATAATTAAAAGTGAATTTAGTAACCAAAAAAAAAAAAAAAAAAATTAACTTGCACAGATGGCTTGTGCCCTCAAGCTGGGCTAATTTTTATGATTGTTAATTTTAACTTTTTTTTTTTTAAACTTTTTTTTTTTTTTAAACTTTATTTTTTTTAAACTTTTTTTAATTTTTTTTAAACTTTTTTTTTTTTTTAACTTACAGCTACATTGAAAAAGGTTGGTGCAGAAATCAAAAATTCACCCCAACTTACCCAGCATTTTTTTAGTTTTTTTCGTCCCAACTGCTTGTCATTCGTCTGTCGCCAGCTTGTTGCAAGTGTCACTAGATGAGGATCTAGTTGACACTTGGTTTGCTTGCGTATATTCTATTACTTGATCAATCAGCTCCTGAGCTGGGTCGGTGGGGTAGGGGGGGGCTCTCAGGAAATTGCCCCACCCATTTCGCACTTTCTTGCCCATATTAACATCCATTTTGTCTTCCGGCCTCCCTCTTCAAAAGTAAGTCTTCTCCTGGTTTTCTTTTTTACATCTCATTAATTTTCTTTTCTTTTTTCTTTATTTTTCTTTTCTTTTCTCTATATTTTAATTATGGGTTTTTTTCTCAATTGCTATATTAAAGTAATGTAAGTCATTTTTTATTTCTCTTTTTATTTTTTATTTTATTTTTTCTTTATTTATTTTCTCTTCTCTTTATTTTATTTATGGGTTTTTTTCTCAATTGCTATATTAAAGTAATGTATGTCGTTTTTTATTTCTCTTTTTATTTTTTTTTATTTTGATTCATTTTTTATTTTTTTCTCCTCAGATGCCTAATCTCAATCTGATTCTCAATCTGCCCTTTTCTCCACCACCTTTCTACAATGACAACAAGAGATATGATGAAGTCATTATTAGTCAGATCCCTTGATCCTCAATTGCAATAAATCTTGAGTTTGTCTTTTTTTTACCCAAAAAAGAAAATAAAAATGATAAAAAAAAGAAGAATAAAGAGAAGGAAAACATGCGGAAGAGGAAGAAAAATTACGAGGTATCTATCAAAGTCAGTAGGGTTGTGTCTCAGCCAGATAAGTTACGATTTTCTTGGGATCCTTCAAATCATAATCAAGAAGACTTCAAGAAGCAGGCTGTCAAAGTAATATTTGAATGTGAACCGGAAAAAATGGGAATTTATGTTGAGAAGGAAGTTAAAAAAGGTACTTTTTTGTGGTATGCTATTATACCACATGTCTCAGGTTTTTCAGCAAATCAAAAGAAGATGCTCGATTCAAATGATGTTTTTGTCCAATTTTTGGAATTGGCTGAAGTGAACATTCATGATCGCAAAATTTATTTACGCATGGAGTAAATTGACCCCCAACCAGCTCAGCAGGTGAGTATTTTTTTCTCTCTTTATTTTATTAATATCTTATTTTGCTTTTCTGCAGAGAGAGTCTGCCTACCAGGACCTTGAAAACTCTTCATCTGAAAAGGAAGTAGAAGCCAATACAGCTGAGTGTTTGCATGGACAAGCTTCCCACATAGAGAAGGTCCCTCTTCTGCTTGATTGTCACTATCTGCGTCCAGAAATCATGCATCAGCAAGAAGCCCACTGTTGCATCAATCCAGCGAATCCTCAAGAGTATTTTGAGCTAACCTTTTCAATGGCACAAAATTGGGCACATGCAATGGTCTGTTTTTTTTTGCTTCTCAAAATGCTTAATCTATTAATCTTTTTCCTTTTCTTTTTCAGGTTACAAATCCTAAAGAGGTGACATACCTTGTGCCGCCAAAGACACCCCTTTTTCAGTGGCATCCAATAAAATCTTGTGCCCAAGTCAATACTTCTGAAGCAGAAGCCTCCACTCTTCCACCTTCAATCAGATCCTCACCTGAATATGATGCCTTTGAAGATGAATCAACCTTGGAGGAGTTTCTACGTCATGCACAAGTCAAAGTATCAGATTCTGATTTGCAGGAAGGGTTGTCTGAACTTCAAATTACTCACTGGTCTTTATTTCAAGACTTCACTTCAGAACATCTTTTGCAGGTAGGTATTCCTGAAGCATATGCTTTGGAATGTGTCAGGGCAGTCAAAACATATCCTTTATATTTGCAAAGGAAGCGGAATAAGACATCTTAATGGAGGGGGGACTTAAAGGGTTTACAATGTGTAACTTCTACTAAATAGCATTTAAAGATGTTATAAAATCAAATATCTATATTTCCATAAACACGAGTGAAATATAATTTACTAGTATGTCTGATTTATGTAGCCACTAGCCCTAAACAGCTTCTTCATCAAAGAAGGTGTGAATACCAAATGAACAAATTGATCAATAATTGCCATGTCCTCTTTTCCACCAGTCAATTTTCCATCACAGCGTAAAGCACTTTTTAAAACACTAAATCCCTTTTCAATAGGATTAAAGTCAGGAGAGTAAGCAGGTAGATACACCAGCTTACATCCACTTTCTTCAACAATTTCTGCAATACATCCACCATGGTGGAATGCAGCATTATCCATTATCAAGACACTGTTAAGTCCAGGATAAGGGTTCATCATTGGAAGCTTGTGTGAATGAAATAAAAGCTAATTTTTAGTATATTACCAAATATTAATATTATTTTTTAACAACTTACCAAAATGTTTTGCAAATAATACTCAAAATGAGTGCGACAAACCATTGGCTCTAGGATAGCTGTTGCCACTAAACCAGACAATGAAACAGCTGGTATAATATTGAAGTGGTGTGTAGCTTGCGCCTGTGAGATTCGCGGAGTACGTTGACCTACAGGTGCCCATGCTGTTGTGCGAGCAACACCTTCTGAGCAGACTCCACACTCATCTTGAATGGAAAGAAACACTTTAAATCTACCAACAAATATACTTAAAAATTGTCTCACCAGTAAAGACCAAAAATTTTGGGTCAAAATCAGCCACCAAAGTGATGTATCTGATTCAGGAATGTTTATTTTGATTGGGGTGGACTTTTCTACATGTTTTTTTAGACATTTTCAAGCGTAATATTAAATCTTGGTGAATTGTGGACTGTGAGACTCTAATATTGTAATTTTCAAACAAAGTGTTTTGCAGTTCCATTTGGTACACAGTAGGATTCTTATTTATCATCTCCAGAATAAATTTGTGTTGTTCCTCATCCAAAGTAAAGGGGCGTCCTTGTCTCATATACGTATCAGGATTCGTAATTACAGACTTTTTCTCTTGATATAATCCCATCCAGCGAAATAAAGAATTCCTATGAATTTGTGAGCCATATTTTTCATTTATATCATCCAAGGAATTACCATATAATGCACTCATTACCACATCTACTTTAAAATGAGGGTCATATTTCAAATAAACCATTTCAAAACAACAGAGAAGAGAAGTAAAGAGGATGTTAAGAGTCAAGAGGAGAAGAGGAGAATAATGAGAAGTTTTCAAACAGTAAATAAAAGTAATATTAATGTGCAAAGAAAAAAAAACGAACTGTCAAAACCAAAATTCAGATCTCAAATAATTTTGTAATATTTTAAGCTTTGACATGAAAAATATATATTTGGGGAATCACACAATTTATATTTAAAATAAACCACATTTAACAATTTAAAACCACTTGCTCAAAACAAATTCTGAGTAAGAGAGCTAGTAAAAACATTTCTAGTAAAATTCTCAAAAATTTCACCATCCTTGAGAAAGGGGCGGATAGAGAATCTGAGGAGGAAAAAAAAAACAAAATAAATAAAATAAAAAATAAAACAATTGAGTCAAAAAACCATAAAGAAAAAAGAAAAACAGGAGAAGAGTTACTTTTGAGGAGGGAGGCGGGAAGACAAAATGGATGTAAATAGGGGCATCTGTTGTTGTCATTGTAGAAAGGTGGTGGAGAAAGGGGAGGATTGAGAA